>OZ024878.1:5756650-7121650 GCA_964017185.1 Rugalucina vietnamica
TTCTCTCTGCTCTTCTACCCTACACTAATTTACTAACTATGTGTTAGGCGCACAGTCTGATCCAATTTGGCGGCCCAGCATATCGCCACTTGGAAGTCAAATTTTTCAGCCATCTTATGCTGGGACAATCACAGCACATAATCCGTACTCAGATTTTAGAAAGTAATATGAGCCGCAACATGAGAAAACCAACAATCTGCATATGCGAAACCAAAGGCGCAGACCAGTTCGCAGTAACTGCGAAGCCGATCATCGTCCTTGTTTTCGTTACACGGATAGTACAATTTCTCTATTTTCTGAATCTAAAATTTCCAGCCTCCAGTCATCGTCTGTGCATGTACAGCTCGGTTTGCATTTGTGTAGAAACCCTAGTGGTGTAGATCTTTTGCCAAATCATGTCCAGTAAAATATTGTTGTAGAGGCACACGTTTGACACCTTAGGCAGGGGTATTACCTGTTATAATGACACCATTCATTGATAAGTTTTATTGCTCAGGTACATTAAGTTGCTAATCCCCTGTAAATCACAATGTTGATGAAATAGTTGAAGCATAAAACGAATAGAATAGAAAAAAAATGAGCCTGCACATGAGAAATCCAACAAGGCAGGGGTATTACCTGTTATAATGACACCATTCATTGATAAGTTTTATTGCTCAGGTACATTAAGTTGCTAATCCCCTGTAAATCACAATGTTAATGAAATAGTTGAAGCATAAAACGAATAGAATAGAAAAGAAATGAGCCTGCACATGAGAAATCCAACAAACAATATAAGTATCCGAACCGGTCCGACAAAAATCAACCTGTACGGTCACAGAAACAGGCTAGACGCATGAATAGTCGAATTTTTGTACTATCCATGTAGCGAAAACAAAAAGGCACTGAACACCTGCGCTGATCTGCGCCTTTGTTTTCGCTTAATGCAGATTGTTAGTTTTCGGATGTGGCGGCTCAAATTTTAATTTTTCATAAATTTTTGGACGAATTCCGACATTGCAAACATTTTGTTTAACCAATTTACGCAATTTTATATCTTTTAAGGCTTGTGTCTGTAATACCCTGTTTGTGTCGAAAATGTATACTTGCACCAGGAAAAAATAAACATTAAATGTTTGCCCCGTATACCCCACTTTTATAGCAAAACTTGGGTATACACTGAGGGGTTTACATATTTTTTTCTCCAAAACAGATTGTTTGTACTCTTTAGAACCGCCTCGGCAAGACGGTTCTTGCGTGTACCCACAATTTGTGCGTTAAGTCTTTTGACAGTATGCTCCATGGTGAGAAATGTGATCCTGACTAAATAATTTTAAACGAACTGGTTTTGATTCTAGAAATTAATATTTAAATGATGCTAAAATATTAAGTGCATTATTTTGCTTATTGACAGAGAAGCCATAAATTGGCATGTCCTTATAAGTATTACCTGTTAAATTAACAGGTGGCAAATGTGTGGTCAGCAATGAGTTATTATTGGACACGACAAGCAATTAAAGTTTCTTCACTTGCAATCATGTATATTAGAATGGAAAACAAATTTTTTCACATCAAAGCCCAACTTCATATATTTTGCGGAAACAATAACTAAAGAAAAAGATAGGCAAAGATGCTAAATATTTTGATTTGAACATTGAATGTACATAGAAAGAACAAACAAATGGATGAATAAAAAAGCAAGAATGAACAAATGAATGAATGAATGTTTCAATTTTGCTATTGACTGTCAAATTTGTATCTCAATTTGAATGGCAGCATGACTGAAAGCAAGAAAGAAAGGAGAGAGAAAAATTTATGATGAATGAATAAATGAATATACAGACAATTCCCCTTTTAATTATATTTTTCGTCGGTCTACCGCTAATAAACATTCAATGTCCAGGTAATAACATTGAGAAGACTAGGCATTGTCTAGTTCACTACATGTTAACTAGTACCTTTTGCACTATAGTGCACTTTGTCGTTCACTGGTAGTGAACTTTGAAGTCCCTAGATGAAGTCTAAATGTAGTGCACTACAAGTGCACTTGGTGTTACATGTACCTTTCGTCTTAGCATAACTGTACCTGTCAATCATTATGACGTCATTACTTTTCATTGGAAATCCTCCGCAAACCCGCGGTGGAATTATACAGGTAACGGGAGGATCTTCCACAGATCCGCCGCAATCCGCGGCGGGATTAAAATATTCCGCGGTGGGATTATAAGCGGACAGGTGAGCGGGATTGCGGGGGGCTCTGAGAAATCGTCCGCGGGGGTGGGAGGGCTGGTGAAAATCCCCCTGGACTGTACTGTATGTATGTATGTACATGAATGTATGTATGTACATGTATGTATGTATTTATGTATGCATGTGTAACCTGCATATGTACGATCGCCCGAACTTGGAAGTCGGAACTCGGAACTTGGAAGTCGGAACTCGGAACTTGGAAGTCGGAACTCAGAACTTGGAAGTCGGAACTCGGAACTTGGAAGTCGGAACTTGGAAGTCGGAAGTCGGAAGTTGGAAGTCAGAAATATGAAGTCCCTATCCTTGACGTGACGTCACATGTCATGACCTACATGTATTTGTCTGTCTGTCTGTCTGTCTGTCTGTCTGTCTGTCTGTCTGTATTGATGAATGTATGTATGTATGTATGTATGTATGTATGTATGTATGTATGTATGTATGTATGTATGTATGTATGTATGTATGTATGTATGTATGTATGTATGTATGTATGTATGTATGTATGTACATGTATGTATGTATTTATGTTTGTATGTATTTATGTATGCATGTGTAACCTGCATATGTACGATCGCCCGTGCGTGCGTGCGTGCATGCGTGCGTGCGTGTGTCCGTCGGTGCCTGCGTGTGTGTGTGTGTGTGTGTATGTCTTTGTCAAACTCAGGAATTGCTATTTCAGAAGTAAGAACAAAGAAGTCAGAACTATGAAGTCGGAAGTTGGAAGTCGGAACTCGGAACTTGGAAGTCGGAACTCGGAACTTGGAAGTCGGAACTCGGAACTTGGAAGTCGGAACTCGGAACTTGGAAGTCGGAAGTTGGAAGTCAGAAATATGAAGTCCCTATCCTTGACGTGACGTCACATGACATGACCTATATGTATTTGTCTGTCTGTCTGTCTGTCTGTCTGTCTGTTTGTCTGTCTGTCTGTATGTATGTATGTATGTATGTATGTATGTATGTATGTATGTATGTATGTATGTATGTATGTATTTATGTATGTATGTATGTATGTATGTATGTATGTATGTATGTATGTATGTATGTATGTATGTATGTATGTATGTATGTATGTATGTATGTATGTATGTATTTATGTATGCATGTGTAACCTGCATATGTACGATCGCCCGAACTTTGAAGTCAGAACTCGGAACTTGGAAGTCGGAACTCGGAACTTGGAAGTCGGAACTCGGAACTTGGAAGTCGGAACTTGGAAGTCGGAAGTCGGAAGTTGGAAGTCAGAAATATGAAGTCCCTATCCTTGACGTGACGTCACATGACATGACCTATATGTATTTGTCTGTCTGTCTGTCTGTCTGTCTGTCTGTCTGTCTGTATGTATGTATGTATGTATGTATGTATGTATGTATGTATGTATGTATGTATGCATGCATGTATGTATGTATGTATGTATGTATGTATGTATGTATGTATGTATGTATGTATGTATGTATGTATGTATGTATGTATGTATGTATGTATGTATGTCAGTCTGTCTGTCTGTCTGTCTGTATTTATGTATGTATGTATGTATGTATGTATGTATGTATGTATGTATGTATGTATGTATGTATGTATGTATGTATGTATGTATGTATGTATGTATGTATGTATGTACATGTATGTATGTATTTATGTATGCATGTGTAACCTGCATATGTTCGATCGCCCGAACTTGGAAGTCGGAACTCGGAACTTGGAAGTCGGAACTCGGAACTTGGAAGTCGGAACTCGGAACTTGGAAGTCGGAACTTGGAAGTCGGAAGTCGGAACTTGGAAGTCAGAAATATGAAGTCCCTATCCTTGACGAGACGTCACATGACATGACCTATATGTATTTGTCTGTCTGTCTGTCTGTCTGTCTGTCTGTCTGTCTGTATTTATGTATGTATGTATGTATGTATGTATGTATGTATGTATGTATGTATGTATGTATGTATGTATGTATGTGTGTGTGTGTATGTACATGTATGTATGTATTTATGTATGCATGTGTAACCTGCATATGTACGATCGCCCGTGCGTGCGTGCGTGCGTGCATGCGTGCGTGCGTGCGTGTGTCCGTCGGTGCCTGCGTGTGTGTGTGTGTATGTCTTTGTCAAACTCAGGAATTGCTATTTCAGAAGTAAGAACAAAGAAGTCAGAACTATGAAGTCGGAAGTTGGAAGTCGGAACTCGGAACTTGGAAGTCGGAACTCGGAACTTGGAAGTCGGAAGTTGGAAGTCGGAACTAAGAAGTCAGAAATAAGAAGTCCCTATCCGGCTTTCGTAAGTTTGGAATTTTTACGATCGTCATTTCTTTTCCAAATTTATAATTACACTATATCTCCAAATTACTAAGAAGCTGCAAGTATGCAAAGATCAGGAAAAGGCGCAATCAGAAAGAGATTCCCACTCTAAAAACCGAGGTGGGAAAAAACTAAATTAACAATCAGGTACTTATACCACGAAAACATATCATAAGCCGAATGAGCAGCTTTTTCCCCAATAGGTGGCTACCTAAACTTAACTAAAAATATAAACATACATAAGGCGCCAATGCAACAGCACAAGAATTTCAAACACCAAGACATAAAACAAAAAGAACCACCGCAGAAGTATCGCCTTGGAACGATCAGTAATATAAAATCACTGGCGGGCTTAAATCGATTTTACAGGGCCATAACCTCACCCTCAGCTCCCGCAGTGGTTAGTTCTTCGGTCCTCGTGGTGAATCTCTAACTAGTCAATGAATCATCAAGCACAAACAAATAAATCATGATAAACATCCAACGAGGACACATTACATAGAGTAAGCTGTCCGACGGTGGAGATCCCTGGGCGCGAATAACTTACTAACACTGTAGCAAAAGAAAAAACACCAGTTGGACCCCGATGGGTAGTATTTAAGTGAAATATTCTTTGCTTTCAACTGCACTTTAGCTATTATCTCCACAGTTCAAAGGTTAATATTTAAACAATATATTCCAAAATAGCAACAAAAAGAAAATCGACAATCTGCTTGTGCGAAAACAAAGACGCCGATCAGCTGTGCAGTAACTGCACAGTTGATTAGCGCCTTTGTTTTCGCTGCACAGGTAGTACAATTCCCCTTCTATTTGAAATAAAAATTTAAAGCTTCTAGCCTGCTTCTTTGACTGTACATGCTGGTTTGTGTCCGACCTGTTCGGGAACCCAAATTTTTTTTTTCATGCATAGACTCAAATAGCAACAAAAAGATAAGGTTTGTTGTTCCTTCCAAAATGGAAGCATACACTACTGGATTCCAGATTGTACTCTTTGTCGTGGCAGGTAAGCTGGGTTTTTTTTTTTAGATACACATGTAAAACCTTGTCATACAGTTACTTAAATTTTGCATGACGCTAATCAGACTCTTAATAATTACAGAAGGTGGACAAAAGTATTCGTCACTTTTGAAAATTCCATAGTATTCAATGTATTTTCATGTTGGCAAGAAACATTATCCTGCCTCATCTGGTCAACATATTTTCATGATTTTGGTGTCATTTGAAAGTTAAATAAATAAAGCAATAAACAAAGGTCATATGACGAAGTTCCGACAATGCATTTTTCAAAAACAGCGGTTTAAAGTTTCAGGAAATTTGGAAAAAGTCATTTTCCCATTGACGTCAATGGTGACGTCGCCCAAAAATTGTCAAAAAATATTTCACAACCTTTAAAAAAATTGTAGCTTGAAAACGCATGCATGGAATTAAATGAAAATACTTTGTTTATTGCTTTATTCATTTACCTTTCAAATGACACCAAAAACATTAAAATACGTTAACTAGGAAAAGCAGGATATGTTTTCTCGCAAACATGAAAATACATTGAAGTCAATGGAGTTTTACAAACGCGACGAATACTTTTGTCCACCTTCTGTATATTCTTTATCATAAAAATGAATTTGTATAAACACTAATGTTATTGTAGTCATTGGACAGCCGTAATACCAGTAGGAGCACGTTGGTTTTATGTTGCGTTTAACTGTGAATGAACTAAGAATTGCTTGTGACAGAATATCCCGTCTGACCTTTAAGATGAGGACTAGATCATTTATCGTACAAGCACTGTAACAAACGGATATGTTCCACCAGTAATTTTACTAGAATTGTACTTAAACGTATGTTTAAATGACGGGATTTGAACATTATTGTTATAAAAGATGTTTGTTATAATAGTCTTTCACAATACTTTATCGCGATATGACCTTGACCTTTTTTACGGCAAGGTCAACTTAGGCCGCCCATGCATTTGAATGGGAAAAAATAGGAAAATGTCATTTAATGGCAAAAAACTTGCTAAGAATGAGCAAATGGACAGAAGATTTATGTTTATGAAAATATTTTGGGCCCAGAGGGTTGTCGGCCCCTGCCCCGGGGCTATATACATGTGTATGACCATAATATTGAAACATCTTCTCTGAAACCGCTTGGCTAATCAAAGCCAAACTTTTTGTGGAACATTCTTAGAAAGAGTGAATGAAAGTTTGTATAAATGGTCAAGGTCACATGACCAAGATGGCCGTCATGGCTATAAAAAGCAAAAACCCTTAAAAATCTCTTCTCCAGTACTCTTTGAAACTTGGCATGAAACATCAAGCAACGGAGCTCTTCAAAGTTTATATAAATCATGACCCTGGGATGACCTTGACCTTTTTTATGGCAAGGTCAACTTAGGTTGCCTAAGCATTTGAATGGGGAAAATTGTTATAATGTCATTTGAAGGGCAAAACTTGCAGTAAATTTGCAAATGACAGAATCTTTATGATTTATTAAAGAAATTGACTCCAGAGGTTGCCCTGACCCTGCCCTGGGGTTATATACATGTATATTACCATTCTAGTCAAACAATTTTATTGGTATATATCTCAGGTCTCAGGTAAGCGTTTACAGGACCGTTGGTACTCTGGTTTAACAGTTTTAATGCAAATATTGAGAGAGCGTTCGACATCTCTAATAATTTAATCTTGTTAGGAGACCTAAATGAGGATTTGTTGAATAGGAATTACCGGAACCTTAAAGATATCCTTTTAATTAATTCCATGCATAATGTTACAACTGGTAAAGAAATCTAATGACTTTTTTCAATTCTCCCTTCTCCACCTTTCATCCTGTACCTAACAGTAAAATCTGTTTTCAAAGGATGTGTAAACCCTTTGTAGTATAAGATGACCTAAGTAACCCCAGGAATACAGCAGTATACTTTTGTCATAGAAGCAGTACAGAGCTGTGTCACGTAAAAAGACAATATAGCCAATAACCATTTTTGAATGGACAGTTTATTTCATTTATAATACGATGCAATGCTCCATAATAAATCTAGATGATAATCCATCTTCTTTGAAATGAATGGCATCTAAAGCTTATGGTTATGATGTTTATAAAGATAAAACATCAAAAAATTCATTATGGCATATTCTTCCTTTTCTCTGGACTTGGCCATTTAGTGTACCAAAATAGAAAAGAAAACATCTTTTGATGTAAAGTTTTGACCTCCTGATTTCAAGGACATTTAGTGATCAAAAGAAAAATGTCACAGCTGTTTCTTTTGAAATTCTAGCGGCTTGTCAAACTTTGACAATGTGACTGTTATCTAATTGTGAATGACCGCAGCAGGAAAAATCATTAGATTATGGAATCAGTTGTATATCCGTACCGACTCGAGAAAATGCTATTTTAGATCCTAAAGGGTGTTAAGAAAGTTCGTTCCGAACTTTACCGCATGGTTTGAAAATATTTTAGGGGCAAAAACTAATAAAATGTTGCATTTTCCATGAATCTGTTGTTTTCCCAGATACAATATAGCAGTTGAAACGCTATCTAATGTCGAGTTGCTTCACAGTTGTATATTTTCTAAGGGTACTACATTTCACAAATTCGGGAATAATTCGATTTTCTGAAAATTTTGTATAATTTTTGACATGTGAATATTCTTTTCAGGTTTATAATTGAACACATCACAAAACTAATATAAATAGCAAATAAGTACATGTATTTAGGCTTGATTCATTAAATAATACATGATTCTTATGCATCAGTCTCGGCATGGCAACAATATTTATAAGTATACCCCCATTTTTGTGTAAAAGCTCAAGGGTTAGAAAATGGTTGCCAGTGTTTGATGGCCATTTTGTTCATGATCAAATATCTGATTGAAAACATCTTTGTTTTTTTATCTTTTCATATACAACCAAATTAAAGTCTGGTTATGCCATTTTTGTTTTGAAGCATTAAAATCAAGCTACCAGGAAATCAATTTTTGCGCGGAACGAACTTTCTTAGCACCCTTTATAATAATACATGAGGATATGCCTGCAAATATCAGTGACCATAAAGCAACTTTTCTTATAATACCATTTGAATACGAAATTCACAATACATATACAAGATTGGTTTGACTATACAAAAGGGCAAACTTTGATGACCTACGACACAAAATTACAAACTATGATTGGAACTTTTTACACGATGGCTGTCTCGATGAAGCATGTGACAAATTTACAAAAATATTTCTTGATTTGATAAAAGAATGTATACCTTCAAAACAAATCACTGTTAGACCAGACGACAAGCCATGGTATTGTCATGAAATACGACATTTTTCTTCCAAGAGGGACAGAGTCAAACGAAAATTAATAAAGTCAAATAGTGCTATCTTAAAAGAACAATATAAACGACTAAGAAATAAAGTTAATAACCTTAAAAAACACGCTAGAGAAAAGTTTTTTTAATAATCTTGGAAATTCAATTACAGACTTTTATAGTAATGATAGAAAACAATTTTGGAAAACAATAAGATATTTTGTAAAGAATAATGGTAATACATGCTCTATTCCTCCACTAAAAACTAAGTTACCAAATGGACAAGAAACGTTTTGTTTTACCGATCCTGAAAAGGCAGAACGTCTTAATGAATATTTTGTATCTATATCAACAATATCTGATGATAACTGTCACCTTCCACCTTTCGAATTAAAATGTTTAAACAAATTATCTAGGATCACATGCACTGTAGATGAAATTAAAACTTTGATTGACATTTTAAATCCGAATAAAGCTAGTGGACCAGATGGAATAAGTAATAAGATGTTTAAACCAGTGGCAAAAGAAATAGCCGTACCACTTAGTATTATTTTCAATCGATCATTTAGGGAGGGCAGATTTGCTGACAGTTGGAAATATTCAAATGTAATACCTCTACCCAAAAAGGGAGATAACTCGGATCCATCAAACTTTCGTCCAGTTTGATTGTTAAGCGGGCTAGGTTTTACTACAATAGCGCATTTCTTTCAAAACATTCATAATTATTTAAATGAAAATAATCTTACATGTATCTATAAATATCAGTCTGGCTTTTTACCGGGTCACTCAAACTCCTTTCAATTAGTCGATATATATCATCATATCTGTCAGGCTATCGACAATAGCCAGTTTGCTTGTATGGTATTTTGCGATGTGTCGAAAGCATTCGACCGGGTATGGCACAAAGGGCTTATTTTCAAATTAAAACAACTTGGGACTGATTATAACTTACTGGAATGGATATCAGATTACTTGAATAACAGACAACAGAGAGTGGTCATAAAATCTTGTAAATCAGATTATAAAAAGACAAATGCAGGAGTGCTCAGGGATCTGTTTTAGGGCCTTTACTTTTTCTCATTTATGTTAATGATATTTCGGAATCCCAGCTTGACACGACTTTTCGCCGATGACAGCTCTTTGGTTTAGGACAGAGACCAGTAAATGTAACGTTGCCTGCGATTGGCCCGAAGTGTGGGCAGATCTACCGCGGCAAATTTAAGATGTAACGCTACCTACCATTGGTCATAAATGCGTATCTATCAAATGTCTTTTGTCACATGATAGTATAGTCGTTCTTGAATATTTTGCTATATATTTCTATTTAATCGGCTGCTGTTTTGCCATGCTATGGCCAAATTGCGGATGTAGTTATTTTTGAATAATTATTTTTTCATTGTTGAGCGATTTTTGGGTGTCCCTAAACAGCGAAAAGTACCGTCCTTGAATGCTGGCTAACCCCCTATTTTTTTGCTGCACTTGTACACGGCCTGGGGCGATCTCTCGTCTGCTGAATGTGTCGGGGTCCACTATAAGCTGTGAAGCCTAAGAATGAGTCTTGTTTTGGGGCAAATTACAATGGGAGTCTATGGGAGCGATAATTAGAGGTCTCTGCCCTTTACTTAAGTATACTTGTTATTGAAGGTATTATTAACTCCGATCTTCAGATTCTTTCTAACTGGGCAAAACGATGGCTTATCAATTTTAATCCGTTAAAAACCGAAGCTATCCTTTTTACTCTTAGAGAATTTGCTAATTTTCCTAATTTAATTTTTAACAACATACTTATACAATTTGTAAATGACCATAAACATCTCGGACTTACATTAAGTTACAATGGTAAATGGAATAAATATATTGAAAACATCTTAGCGAGTGCTGCCAAAAATAATGCAATTATGAGGAAATTAAAGTTTACACTATCGCGTAAAACCAAATACATGTATATGTTTCATACGTTCTACCAATTCTTGAATATTCTTCAATAGTATGGGATGGCTGTTCGCAACAAGATTCTCTCGAACGCTTGCAAAATGAAGCTGCAAGAATAGTAACCGGCCTTACTAGATCTGTAACATTAGAGAATTTATATGCAGAATGTGGATGGACTTCTCTTGCCGAACGACGTAAACAAAATAAACTGACTTTTATGTATAGATCTGTTAATCGCTTAGTACCCTCCTATATATCTGATTTGATCCCGCCTGATGTAACATGGTAAGGGAAACAACTAATTACACACTAAGGAATCAAAATAATATAGTCACTCCATTTTGTCGCACTGAATTATTTAAACGATCATGTATTCCCTCTTCAGCAAACATGTGGAATTCACTGGATGATAGTTTAAGAAAAGGCGATCGCTACTGACAGCCGGCTGTCAATAGCGAAAGTTCGCTACTGATAGCCGGCTGTCAATAGCGAATGTTCGCTATTGACAGCCAGCTACACATTTTCATATATATTAATGTGCATAAGTTTATTTCTCTATATTTAAAATGAAATGGTTTCATAAATCCTAGTAACAATCAACCCCATGGGAGTCAAACACAAGGAAAACGAGTAACTTGAAATTCAGTATTTATTATTTTCATTATCAAAATATAAAATATTCTGTCAGAGCTGCACCAATATATTGTTGTCACATTTATTATTGAAGTGTTTATGATTTATAAAGTCATTTATTTATATACAAATTTATTAGCTCACCTGAGCCGAAGGCTCACTAGGTGAGCTTATAGTATGGTAGTCGAGCCGTCATCCGTACGTCGTCGTCATCGTCCGTTGTCAACATTTTCAAACGATTTCTCCTCTGAAGCCGGCAAGCCGAATCTTTTCATATTTCACATATAGCATCTACAGGTGGAGGGAACGAATATTTGTGTTTTTTATTTCGATCGGATAAAAACTCTGGTTGCTATGGCAACTTGAAGTTTCCATTGACTTGTATGGAGAAAAAGTGCAAATTGGCATTTTCTGTTGTCAGGCTGGGGATATTTGAATTTTGTTTTTACCTAAATGTTTATTGAGTAGTCCTTCACGTTTAAGGCAACTTTTGTAAAAATCACTTTATTCGTTTTGTTGCTATAGCAACATAAAGGGTAAATTTTCGAAAAAAATATTCAAAAATCTTCTTCTCAGAAGCCATATGGGGGATGAAGCTGAAATTTAGCATACATGCTTATGACATTAGTCTGTACAAAGTTTGTGTTTTATTGTCTTTGTCCAACTACTTTGGTTGCTATGGTAACTTGAAGTTTCCATTGACTTATAAGGCAAAAAGTGGAAGTTTGCAATTTCTGCCGTTTCTTTGAGGATATTAAAATTTTGTTTTTATATTTATGTTTTATTGTGTAGTCCTCTCTGTTTTAGGCAACTTTTGTCAAAATTGCTTTATTTGTTTGGTTGCTATAGCAACGTAAAAGGTATATTTTCGAAAAAATACTCAAAAATTTTCTTCTCAGAAGCTGTAAGGCGGATGAAGCTGAAACTTTGCATACATGCTTATGATATTAGCCTCTACAAAGTTTGTGTTTTTTATTGTCCTTGTCCCACTGCTTTGGTTGCTATGGCAACTTAAAGTTTCCATTGACTTATAAGACGAAAAGCGGAAAATTGCAATTTTTTGAAAACTATTGCAGCCTGAGACCTGAAAAGTGGTAGATGCAAACCAGAGGACCAATGGTCCTGTAAACGCTCACCTGAGATCTGCTGTATATACGAATGTTATAGAAAATAGTCTCAGTATAGGGGCAGATGAAGCCCTTGGGCCATTTTTTTTCAGAATAATCAATGTACTGTCCATACAAGTTTTTCCGTTCAAATGACATTTTAACAGTTTACCCATTCAAATACATAGGCAACCCATGTTGACCTTGCCTTAAAGTAGGTCAAGGTCATCACAGGGTCATGATTTATAAATACATTGTAGTACTTGAGTCATCGACGCTTCATGCCAAGTTTCTTCGAATTCGGTCCACCAGTTCCGGAGAAGAAGATTTTTGAAGGGTTTATACTATATATGGGCATGGCGGCCATCTTGGTCATGTGACCTTGATTATTTATATACACTTTGATTCCCCCATTCTATAGATGCTTCACATGAAATTTTGGCTTTGATTGGCTAATCGGTTTCAGAGGAGAAGTTGTTTGAATATTATGGTAATATACATGTATAATGCCCCGGAACTGGGGCAAATGAGCCCCTGGGGTACAATTTTTTTCGGAATCGTTAATATTTAGTCCTACTGCCCATTTCCTGCAAGACTTTCACTTTAAATGACATTTTAAAAGTTTTCCCCATTCAAATGCATTGGCGACCTATGTTGAGCTTGCTGTAAAATAGGTCAAGGTCATCCAAAGGTCATAATTTATAAACACATTGTAGTACTTCAGTCCACGATGCTTCATGCCAAGTTTTGTTGAAATCGGTCCATTGCTTCAGGAGAAGAAGAATTTTAAACGGTTTTTACCATATATGGGCATGGCGGCCATCTTGGTCATGTGACCTGGATTATTTATAAACACATTGATTCCCCCTTCCCATAGATGCTTCCTATAAAGTTGGGCTTTGATTGGCCAAGTGGTTTCAGAGAAGAAGATCTTTGAATATTTTTGTAATATACATGTATATTGCCCCAGGGTGGGGGCAGACCAACCCCTAGGGTCCAAATTTTTTTTCAGAATTACCTACCTTCAGTCCATTTGCCCATTTCTTGCAAGATTTGCCTTTCAAATGACATTTTAACAATTTTCCCCATTCAAATGCATGGGCGACCTATGTTGACCTTGCCGTAAAATAGGTCAAGGTCATAATTTATAAACACATTGTAGTACTCTAGTCCCCGATGCTTCATGCCAAGTTTCTTCGAAATCGGTCCAGTGGTTCCGGAGAAGAAGAATTTTGAAGGGTTTTTACCGTATATGGGCATGGCGGCCATCTTGGTCATGTGACCTGGATTATTTATAAACACATTGGTTCCCCCTTTCTATAGATGCTTCATATAAAATTTGGCTTTGATTGGCTAAGCGGTTTCAGAGAAGATCTTTGAAAATTGTGGACGACGACGGATGGACGGACGACGGACGGACGCCAGATCATGGCCATCCTATAAGCTCACCTTGTGAGCCTAATGGCTCAGGTGAGCTAACAACTAATAGAGTAGATGAAGGTATGTGATTAATTTAGGTCAAGGTCATCTCTTGACCTTAAAGGGTCTGTCATACATACACACTTTTCAAAGATCTTCTTCTCTGAAACCGCTTGGCCAATCAAAGTGAAATTTTATGTGGAGCATCCCTGGGTAGTGCGGACGAAATTTGATCGCAAAATATGGGTCACATGACCAAGATGGCCGCCATGCCCATATATGGTAAAAACCACTCAAAAATCTTCTTCTCCAGAACGGGCAGGCCGATTTTCACGAAACCTGGTATGTAGCATTTGGGACTCCAGCCCATCGTAGTTTGATCAAATAATGACCCTAGGATGACCATGACCTATTTTACGTCAAGGTCAATTTTGGAAACATAGGCTTTTACATGGGAAAAAGTGAAAAATATGGATTTTTTGAAAACTATTGCAGCCTGAGACCTGAAAAGTGGTAGATGCAAAACAACTAATGAAAGTATGTGATTAATTTAGGTCAAGGTCATCTCTTGACCTTGGCCGATCTGTCATCTATACACACTTTTCAAAGATCTTCTCTGAAACCGCATGGCCAATCAAACTGAAATTTTATGTGGAACATCCCTGGGTAGGGGTAACGAAAGTTTGATCCTGAAATCTAGGTCACATGACCAAGATGGCATCTGGGCCCATATATGGTAAAAACCACTCAAAAATCTTTTTCTCCAGAACTGGCAGACCGATTTTCACGAAACTTGGTATGTAGCATTTGGGACTCCATTCCATCATAGTTTGATAAAATGATGACCCTAGGATGACCTTGACCTATTTTACGGCAAGGTCAATTTTGGAAACATAGGCTTTTACATGGGAAAAAAGTGAAAACAATGGATATTTTGTAAACTAAATGCAGTCTGAGACCTGAAAAGTGGTAGATGCAAACAACTAATAGAGTAGATGAAGGTATGTGATTAATTTAGGTCAAGGTCAATTTTGGAAACATAGGCAAACATGGAAACATGGGGAAAAGTTTTACGTTTACAGGACCAATCATCCTATGGTAACTATTGCAGCCATAGACCTGAAACATTACCAAGATGGCCGTCATACCCATTTAGGGTAAAAAAAAAGAAAAAAAAATCACTTTTTCCAGTGACTGTACTTGTTGACTCTCAGGTGAGCGATCGTTGCCCTTGGGCTACTTGTTTATTTATTAGATTACCCAGCAGTTTATTCTGAAAAGATGTAGAAACATGATGTTATGAACATTTGTACAGCACTGAGGTACGGACAAAATTTCAAATTGTATTCAAAAAGATAAACGTTTATCCATTTCCTGCAAGTTTATAACCATTTTAATCACTTTATATCAGTATTCCTACATCTTATGCATAAATGTCTGAATGAAGAAGTTTTCAAGTCGAGATCATAGTCAGAATCTATCACATGCTAGAGTTTCAACAAGATGTGATCCAGCATGAAAATTATACATTTTGTATCCAACTTATGAAGAAATCTGTAATTTTGATGTTGTTTTGCTTCCCAGCAGATATACAGTGTAAAATGTTTAAATTATCATGTTTTTGTTGAATACAAAGCACATTCAAAATCTGCAGGAATTTTACATTTTGGTATGAATTATTCCTCAGTAAGGCCTAAATGTGTGTGGACTTAGCCATGACCCCTGTTTATGCTAGTCTGGAGGATTCAACTCACCTCAGTTTCCATTATGACTTCTCAATAAGTGTTATCCCCGGTATGAATTATTCCTCAGTAAGGCATAAAAAGTGTGTGAACTCAGTCATGACCTGTGTTTATTTCCTAGTCTGGATGATTCAACTCACCACAGGCATCATTTAAACCCAGGAGTTCAAGTTTGACATGATACAGGTACAAATGGTACAAGAATAAATGACTTCTATATTGATTATAAAGGACCGTTACGGTATTGATTTAGAATTTTAAAGATCTAGATTTTTTTGTCCCAGTCACCTAAGCCCATTTCCAGATCAAAAGACTAGTCCCTTGGATTTGATTGCATATATGGAATACAAGCCCTATATGTAGCCTACTTTTTCCAAGTATGCAGTTGTCAAAAGATGGACTTTAAGAAACATTAATATGAAAAGAGTGCCACGTTCATAAGATATTTCAGATTATTTTTATCTCTAGCCCTACCCCAGGTATGTACCATTTGGCATCATGTCATAGACTATAAGCTAGAATCATAAGGTTTTAATGTTATTCATTTATCTGACAATATTGACATTAAATCTAAATCCATATCAGAAACCAACAGATATAAATTTAATCAGAAATATATAGCTGGCTGTCAGTAGCGAACTTTCGCTATTGACAGCCGGCTGTTCATAGCGAACTTTCGCTAATGACAGCCAGCTCACCTAGTTGTTTATCGAATTTGTTTATAAAGTACTTAAAGTCATCTATGTGCCATACTAGAGTTATAACATGATGTGACCTGATATGGAAATGTTAAGAAGAAAGTGTTATATTTAAAAGATCTTGGATTATTTTGATCTCTATTTCTATTCCGGTATGGACCCTAAACTAAAGCTCCATGCCATTGAATGAAATCTACCCTTAAAGGTACTTATAGCTTAAGGAATGCCTTAGACTTATAGTCTCAAAAGGACTGCCAGAATATGGAAAACTTGAAAAGAAAAAAACATTTAGTATTACCACAAATTTTAGCATTTTTTGAAAGTCTGACTTCTGGCCCAAATCCCAAACATACATACAATATATATGCTTAAAGGATACATGTGATGAACCTAGGGTCATATGATTTAATGCCATTCATTTATCTTACATTGAAATATTAAATATATAGCTGGCTGTCAATAGCGAACTTTCGCTATTGACAGCCGGCTGTCAGTAGCGAACTTTCGCTATTGACAGCCGGCTGTCAGTAGCCACTTCCTTCCTTAAGAAAAAAAAAAACAAACCCTCATTAAATTCGTTCAAATATAATATAAAAGAACAAAATTCTTCAGAAACCAAAGTACCGATTTATTTCAAATATGGTGATAGATTTCTGTCGGTTATGCATGCTAGAATCAGAAACAAATGTAGTAATTTATCACATGACTTGTTTATCAATCATTTATCACCAAATCCGTTATGTAGTTGTAACAGGGAAATTGAAAATGCAGAACATTTTTTCTTCCGTTGTCCGAAATATCTCAATGAACGTGTAATTTTATTTCGTGAAACCCGTATTCATCATCCGTTGAACATAAATAAATTATAAATTGGCGATATGAATGAATCTATCGAGACCAACAACTTAATTTTTAAAGTAGTCCATAGCTTTATTAAAAATACCAAAAGATTTTCAGATACTTAACACAGTACAACATATTATTGCACGATAACTACTGATCCGCTAGCTACGGGCTTCTTGGGAGGACACTCAACTCTCTTATTTATTTATTTATTTATTTATTTATTTATTTATTTATTCATTAGTTAACTCATCAGCTGACTACCTCACATTTCAAAGGTTTGGTTATATATGTAAATTTATATCATGTGACCATATATTCGTTAATGATATTTGTTTAGGGGGAGGGCCGTAACTAATGTTGGAAGAACTTGTGGCCCAACCCCATTGCATACATGCATAATTATGTAAAAAGTTGCAATAAAATATGTTTAAACTAGAATGCATGAGTCCTTGTAATCGTTGCTATTTAAAGACCATTTCCAAAACCACTGGTTGATTTTACGAAAATGCCAATTTTTAAAATTTTGTAAAACAACAACAAACAAACAAACAAACTACAAATTCTCTAAAGTTCAAAATGTTTCGTTGTTTTTGTAATACTGACATAGTACAGATCACATGCACAATCAAACCTTAGTAAAAATTTCATGGGTAATCACTTTTTTACTGACAAAAATGTGCAATTTTGCACTTTTTGCCCCCAAAATTTTACATTATCAGGTTAGGGGGGAAGTCGATTTCGGGCTTTTTAGTCTAATCGGGCTATTATAGCTCGTTCCGGCTAAAATAAACGCGATTTTTGTGCATGTTTGCTTCCGCCTGACAAATCAAGACAGAGTCGCATGATGAGAGGTGTATAACGCTATTCACTATCATCGTTTACGCCAACAAAAATGGAAAAAATGAAACATATGTGACCAGCTGGTTGCCATGGAATAGCAAAATGAAAATACAGTTTTTCGGAAAATACGCATTCTTTCATATGTAATTCTAGAACAAAGATTCCAAACCCAAATAGGATATGAGCCATGGGTTCGTAAATCTTTCAGACTTCTTTTCTCAAAACGATTTTATTCGATCGCGCCGAGACAATGTGGTTTAAGGGACTTGAATATAGGTAATTGACAAGTTATATATAAAATAGGTATGATAATTATACCTCAACCCCGCTTTATAAAAGCCGGAATCTAAATGATCACCAGAGTGACCAGACCATGATTACTTGCATTGAGCCAGGAATGGAGAGACTCGCATTATGGACTACAATATTGAAGGCAGGTATTAAATAGTTTCCTTTTTCGTACTAGTTGAGTCCGGCTCAAAGGGTGAACATTGAAACCCCGGTTTCAGAGGGACAGAGGTAAAACAGTGGCCAGAGGCTGATTGAACGGTAAACACGGAAATCCCGGTATCAGAGGGACAGTGGTAAAAAGTGGGAAGAAGGTCATATGGTTCAGGCAGTAATAGACGAAAAAAGTGTCAAATCTGCTGCTTTTAAGGTGTAAGGAGATTTTAATATGTTTTAAAGCAATATTGTCACCGCAAGATATCCATGTACGATCCTCAGACGTGTAGGGCAGTTTTTGGTCTAATTTAGTGTAGTATAACTCTTGAAATATTTATTGTCGTGTCAAAGATGAGTTTTGGTTCCCTGATCCATTACGGCGTGAAAAGAAACGGTTGGTACAGCACGGTACGAAACTCTACAGTGAGTACAATGTACCAAGGTACGGTGCAAAACTCTAGGAGGGTAAGATATGGTAAGAAACGGTATGGTTGATGCGGTACGTAGGAATATTGTGTGGGAGGAACGGTGCTATACGGTAGGACAGCTACAGTGCGTTAAAGTGTGATGCGGTACAGTATTTAGGGTGCGGTGCGGTGAGTATGTTTCGAGTACGATGCGACACGGCAAGTGTGCAATACTGTGTGGTAAGTGCAATTCGGCGGGTTCAATATATGTGATACGGTACGATAAGCATGGTGCGATATCTAGCGATGAACAGTGTGCGATAAAGTGCGGTAAGAACGGTGCAGTTAGAATGGGGCCGTACGAACGATGCGATTAGGTGTGATACGGTAGGAATTGTCCGGTACGATACGTACGTAAATCCGACGCAGCTTGGTATGATACAAAATAGTTAGTACTGTGAGATATTAATCGAATGGTACTATTAGTACGGAGCGACATGCGTATCACAAGGCTTACCGTATTGCATAGTACTTACAGTACTGTATCGCGCCGTATTTACCGCACCGTATCACACTGTACTTGCTGTACCGTACTAATCGAATCGTATCACATGAAATCGCACCGTACTTAACGTACCGTACTCACTGCAACAATATTGCGGTGCCGCATCTTACCGGATTTACCGCCAGGTATCGCATCGTACTTAACGTACCATGTGACACCGTACTTTCGGAATTGTATCGCACCGTTCTAAAGTACAGCACCGTATCGCATAGTACACACTATATCGAAACACACATTACGGTATAGCATCATGCGATACGGTACGGTAAGAACGGTGCAATAATATACAATGTGTCACGGTGAGTGGGCTGCGATACGGTACGTACGGTATGGTTCGATATGGTACGATGTGATACGGTACGCAAAGTACGGCGCGGTATCGTACGGTTTTAATAGTGCCATATGTTGCGTTAAGTCATTTGCGATAGATTGGTGCGGTTCGGTAGAAACGGTAAATAAGGTATGGTATTTTTACGTACCGTATCGCATCGTAATAACTGAACCATATCGCTCCGTACTTAACCGTACAGTATCGTACCATATCGTTCCGTACTTATCCTACAGTTTCGTAATGTTTCTACCGTGCTTACTGTATTGTATCGGGCCTTACTTACCATATCGTATCGCACTGTACTTGCTGTTACGTATCGCACCTAATCGCACCGTTCTTAGTGTACCGAATCGCACCGATTCACCGAGTTGTATCTCAACTTACTTACCGTATCCTATCACGCCGTACTCGCCGATTGTCGCACCGGTTTGTTCCGTAATAACCTGAGGCACCGAACATATAGTGTCGAATAACACAACGTATCACATCGTTCTCGCAGCATACTCACTACATCGTATATATCCTTACTGCACTGCACCGTATCACCCCACCATTTTGTCTGTCCGGATAGCCTTGGTCTTCGGATACGGAGGACCCGGGTTCAAACCCCAGCGCGGCCAATGAGATGTTTGGTTGTGTCCTTGAGCAAGGCACTTTACAGACATTGCTCCCTTCCACCCAGGTATATAAATGGGTACCTGTGAGGGATGTATGCCAGTGTACCGCGGCTGCCTGGGGCGCCATGTGTTTGCGGTCGACATACATCTCAGTGACCAGGGGAGTTAATGTGGAAGTCAGTTGAACATTCATTGAGAGTGGATAGCCAACTTTAACTTTAAATACCGCACCGCAAAGCAATCGTTCATCGCAGATGACGTTTATGTAGCTTACACGATTTGTAGAACCATGATGACATGGGTCACTTCAATCGATGGAGGCGACTACAATCGAAAGTCAACCGCTATCCCGGTTTTTACAAAACGGTGTCGTAGTAACTAATTCATGTCTGTTTAACACATCTTTGTTTACGTTAAATTATGACTCTGTAAGTCTCCTAAAACCCATTTTCTCTGCGCGATCGAATATTAAAATCTTTTTGAGAAAGGCAGTCTGAAAGATTAACGTAGCCATAGAGTAAATCATAACTGTGTTTGGAATCATAGTAATAGAATTATATAAGAAAGAATGCGTATTTTCCGTATTTTCATTTTGCTATTCCATGGCAACCAGCTGGTTACATAAGTTTAATGCTTCCATTTCTGCTGACGTAAACGATGATGACGAATAAAACACCTCTCATCGTGCGACTCTGTCTTGGTATGTCAGGCGTACGCAAACATGCACAAAATTCGTGTTTCTCGTAGCCGAAATGGGCTATATATGCCCGATCGGGCTAAAAAAAAGCCCGAAATCGACTTCCCCCTAACCTGATTATCATCAACACTCTTGAATTTGCAGCAAAATCAAAGATTTGATCTTGGAATTGACCAAAAATAATGTAAAAAATAAAAATAATTCTAGTTGATAATAAAAAATACCAAAAACAGGGTGGTGCAAGATTTTTGATTTTCAGTATATTATGATATGGATTAAAATGTGGAAATTGACCTCTCGAGATAAAAAAAAAGGAATAGTCTATTTACAGTCAACTGGCAGTAGCCAAAAAACGTTAAAATGGCTATTACCAGTCAACTGTCACTAGCCAAAAAACGTTAAAATGGCTATTACCAGTCAACTGTCACTAGCCAAAAAACGTTAAAATGGCTATTTACAGTCAGACTTGAAATTTTATTTTTGCTTGAAACGTGTTTTATCTTTTTTTCACCATTAAGATAATGTGACAAATTAATTCATCTTCCAATGACGGAATCCAGTCCTCGTGGATTTCGGCTAAACTCAAGTCAGATGACGGACAGGCTGAAATTCGAATTAATGTTTATCGTTTGAATATATGTATTGCTAACCACGGTTAACAGCTGATCTCATGTCCGGGTGTTCTGCTATACCAACCACACTGTTCCTGTATAAACCGTTCGGAGATTACCAGCAATTAGATCACGAATTGGCAGCAGCTCGTATTCCAAAGCAGGAGAGAAAGAATGACTTGAAATATTGAGAGTATACTCACAGTGTACATGACTTAATCTTAACGCAGAAATGCTCGTTGCTTTAGTTAATGCACACGTATCTAGGACAATGTGAAGTGTCACTTCCCAGTCAATGCTACTAATATTTGTTTTGACAAATATGAACAAGCATGCCTGGTTTGTGTTGGTTATATTCAAGCACGAACGTGCGGATAGTACCTTCGCTGCTGGCATTTTTCGTATCTGGACGCTTACTTGTAGCATTTATTTGTCTCCTTACCAGGACGACTTCGTATAATTTAGAAATAAGAAGGGAATATCTTTGAACCATTTTAAGAGTAGCATGTTCATGTAACACGGAAGTCTGTGTATTACGTAAACATCACAAAACTGTGCTAATCAACTTCCAAAGAAAACGGAATACGTAAAATACGATTTTCAAATATTTTGCCTGTATCCTCTTAGATCATAGGCTTAAATGCACTGCCTAACTTGTTGTTAGTACTTTTAATATGTGTTTTAAGACAGACTCTACTAGAATTTGTTTACTGCGAAAACTCCTGTCTCTCCCCTTTCTAAGTGCAAACATATTCAATATTCTAGAGTTATGATTTTTGTGTTCTGCGCATTGCCGCGGGTGAAAATAATGCTATTAAGTTTCAACACGAAACATTGATTGGTTTACAAGTATGACCTTCTATTTCAAAGCACCAAAGTCCCAAGAATATACAATCCAGAGTTAGAAATCTTGTGTTCTGCAGAAGAAATCTTGTCTTCTGACGTTGTCAATAATCCTGTGAAGTTTCATGAAGCAATCTAAATCGGTTGTCAAGTTACAGAAGGGACGCCATTAGTTGATTACAATGCAAAATCTGCAATTTTTCATACCAAAGAGCCGATTTAAAAGGGCCATAACTCGAAAATTATGTAATCCAGCATAACGGTTCAACTGGTCCAACTGGTGTTTTGTTTTTTTTTGCTCCGGAGTTAGTAGGTTATCCGGCGCCCAGGGATCTCCATCGTCGGGCAGCTTACTCAATCTGTGAGTCCTGGGTTTTGATTCATCAGGATGCTTATCTTGATTTATGTTTGTTCTTGATGATTCATTGACTAGTTAGAGATTCACCACGAGGACCGAAGAAATAACTAAATGTTATGAACCACTGCAGAAGCTGAGGGTGAGGTTAGGCGCCTGTAAAACCGGTTTAAGCCCGCCAGTAACTTTGTGTTACTGATCGTTCCAAGGCGATACTTCTGTGGTGGTTCTTTTTGTTTTATGTCTTGGTGTTTAAATTTTTTTGTGCTGTTGGCGCCTTATGTGTGTTTTCATAGTTTCAGTTAAGTTAAGGTAACTGAGTGGCCACCTATTGGGAAAATAGCTGCTCATTCGGCTTACGATATGTTTCATGGTATAAGAACCTGATTGTTAGTTTGGTTTTTTCCCACCTCGGTTTTTTGAGTGGGAATCTTTTTCTGATTGCGCCTTTTCCTGATCTTTGCCTACTTGTACCTTCTTGTGCTCTGCACATCGTCTCATGTTGATAAATAAAGTTATGAAGTTTCATCGTAATATATTAAACGGTTTTCAAGTTACATAGTGGACATGACTGGAATACGAGAATCGTATAAATTCTTCTATTTTCCGCTTCAAAAAGCCATAGTTAAAAAAACGGAATCCAAAGTTATGCCGGTTCTTGTGTTCTGCATGTCGCCTCATATTGATTAAAAATCATGTGAAGCTTCATTAAGGTACCTTAAACGGCTCTCAAGTTACAGAGCGAACACGACTGAAATGCAAATTCTGCTATTTTCTATTTCAAAGGGCCATAACTCCAAAAATACGCAATCCAGAGTTATGATTCTTGTGTTCTGCACGTTGTCTTATGTTGTTTAATAATCCTGTGAAGTTTCATTAAGATACCTTAAACGGCTCTCAAGTTACAGAGCGGACACCATTTGTGACAGACAGTCGGACGGACGACCCGGGCAAAAATGATTTGTCTCCGAACACTAAAGGGGAATGACATAAAAATGAAGTTTTGGCACGGTAATGAAATGACACGTTTTCAAATGCAGTACTCAACAAAATCAGGACTGAATTTTTTAAGTTTTTCATAAAATCTCTTTCTTTTTTTTCTGTTATCCGTATTTTTAAATACAGCTCTAGAGGATTGCGCCTTTTCCTGATCTTTGCCTACTTGTACCTTTTTTCAACAACGATACATGCGAGAGATAAACCTTATAAATCGTGAAATTTATAGGTGCCAGTTTAAAGTACTGTAACGATGGTGTCCGATCAAACTTGAGTTTGAAAGACAAACAACACTGATTTAATTTCACAAGCTTAAATAATACAATGAATATCAAAAATGCAGTTAAAAGAAAGAAAACTAGTGAAGCCGATAGGATAACCAGGTTAGAATAGAAAATGTGATTACTTGCCCAAAAAATTGCCTGCCTTGTGCCCACGGTTGTAATTATTCATTATTTTTGCATTTCTAATCGCTATGCGTAACGGTTGTATACATGTACCAACCAAAAAAAAAAAAAAAAAAAAAAAAAAAAAGGAGAGAGAGAGAGAGAAGAATAAGATTTTTAGTAAGAAATTAACTTCTTTATTTTGTGCGGTTGACCAATTAAGTTTTCACCAATCTTCCATGGGATCCTCAAATACATATACGCGTGGCTCTATAACAACAAAAACATTCAAGTTCAAGACGCACACACAAAAAAAACTAAAATGCAATGTTAAAAACGATAAAAAAAATCAGAAAGAGTTTTTAAAACGACTTCAAGTGGTTAAGTACACCTGATATGCATTCAGTTAGTCAGTCAGTCAGTCAGTCCCAGCTGTTCATGGGCCAAATAAAACTGGAGTACATTTATTGTTTTATTCGCGGCATGCGTACCTGATTATAAATCTTTGAAATACATATTTAGTCAAATTCTGTAATTCTTCGCGGTTTATCAAAGATTGGCGCACACGGATACACCTCACAGGTAAGTTGTCATAAAAATGCCCCAAGGTGTGAAAAGAGAAGCTCAACCACGCGTACTATAAAAACATTTGAGGGGTATTCTTGTGTTTTATGACACCTGAGGCGCACCACAAGAAAATGTATTTAACTTTTTTTAATCAAAACAAAAGTGCATTTTTATACAGCTTTTAGCCCACGCTCCTGTTTTGTTATTTATTTTAAAACACTATGCATTCTCTGTTAATCCTGATTCTTAAACTGCCATACATTACTGTGTCTGTCCTGCCCGGCTTCAGAGCTAATCAGAAATCACGAAGGCCTTTTATTATGACGCCGCCCTACAGTTTGATGACGTGATCGCATTTAGAGGTGTCATTGAATCAGGAAAGGACACACAAAAATACGTTCGATACACCATGTTGCTTCAAATGATAACATAATTGGCATGATCTAGTTTGGTTTAAATGCCGCAACGGCCATTTTATCTTTGCTTCACCTTTATCTTAAAGGGTTCCCCGCCCATTAGGACTTAAAGAAATAGATGGGCTGCTAGTGCCTCTAGTCAAAGCTAATACACTGCTGGCTGACCATCTGATTACAAGTTAACCGCTCTGGTCTGATCCTGCCCAGGAAAAGTTGTTCATGTCAAACCATCCATATGTATAAAACTTTTGTGGCTTAGTTAGATGGTTATATTTCAAGCACTTGTTGTATGTCATCATCATGTTGGGTAAAACGTCCCGACATTACCTTAGCTGTTGACAGGGACTTTAAGCATCAATTCATACAAAACCTTTAGCTTAGCAGATTGCCAACTTAGTGCACATTAGACCACCGATCTTGGACCAGGGGAAGAGGGAAAATGAACATAAATATAAATATGTTCATAAACAAGTTTACGTAATGTGCGGACATGGTAGTCGAGCGCGATCTCGGATTCGGTGTCGAATCAGACACACTGCCTGCCCTCTAGGCATTTTTTTTTTCAATTTGGCAACACACATGCAAGCACACGCGCGCGCATATTATGATTTTTTACAGAAAGTTTGATGCGGTACATAAACGTTGCCAGCAAGTTCGTATGTTTTTTTCTCAGTCACTTAAAATTGTAGCTGGCAAGTCATTTTTTCAGCAGTTTGCATTGGTTTCAAATGGGATGAAGAAATACAATTCAACGTCTCATTATGAAAGTCAACGTTGCATGGTCCTAAACACGCGACCAACGAAACAAGAGCAACGTAAATATCATAACTAATATATAAATAATTGTATTGCATTGTCAATCAATGGATTCCCAATAAGTTCATATAATTAAATCAAATATTACAAATAAGGCTTAGCTCTAGCTAATGAACATAGTTTCAGTCCCAAGTTTGTAAGAAACATGTTACCACATATTAAGTAAATAATTATTTTTGAACTTGACTGTAAATAGCCATTTTAACGATTTTTGGCTAGTGACAGTTGACTGGTAATAGCCATTTTAACGTTTTTTGGCTAGTGACAGTTGACTGGTAATAGCCATTTTAACGTTTTTTGGCTACTGACAGTTGACTGGTAATAGCCACTCCGTAAAAAAATTCTTCACCATACCAATAAGAAGCACAAGACCGGTAAGCAAATATTTTTCGTCAAATGCATAATTTGTTGTACATTTTATGCGAGACGGTGATGACTGAAATATATACAAAAGCAGACGTCTTTCTGTTGTTTATTACTGAAAATAATCAATGCTTAGCGTGGGACAAAAAAGGTAATAGTACAAATACTGAAAATAGGCATGAAAATGAACTTACAAGTGTGAAGCAGATTTTCTTTCATTTTGAGTTGTGAGAAAAATACTTTGGCAGTGAACATTTTCGTAAGGTCACGTGAAGAAAGGGTGATGTTCCTACATGACACGGAACAAAACAAATATATGTATATACATGTATGTGGTCTCGACTTTAGAGGTTTATCTTCTCTAAGGGGTTGACCGCTAAATGGAAATATGTACGACCAAAAAATAGGCCTGCAAAGACTATTGGTACTACTGAATGATAGATGTATGTGCATGAATTCAGCAAGATTTATTTAAGAAATGAATTTCATTTTTCTGGTGTTCATGGAGCTATGAACCGCAGTGGGTCGCGTGCAAAGGGGTTCATGTAAGCTTTGCTAGCGACCCACTGCGGTTCATAGCTCCATGAACAACAGAAAAATTAAACTCATTGCTTATATTTACATTCATTTCTCTCTATCGCTTGTTGAAAAATCACCAAGGCGGTCACATTTACCAGCAAACAGAGAATCTACACACAGTGTGTGTTCAAACAGCGGAACGGCGTCGACGTTTACAACGTCCAATCGGATTGGCGAGATTCATGTTTTTTGACGTCAAGTTTGGATTACGTCACGTCGCGTGACACAATGTTGTTCATGGAAGTATGAACACAGATGAACATCTAATGGTTCATCTAAGGAGGTTTTAGAAAAATGTAAATATAAGGAAATGAAGGAACTACATGTACAACAGAAACAAAAAGCACAACATAAGCCTGTTTTATTAAATTTTATGCTAAATCATCAGGAAAACGTGTCCGTGTAATGTATATCCAGTTGAAACCCAATTTTATACAGCAAAACTGGGGTATGCAGGGGTATAACTATTTTTTCTTACTTTTATCCAAAACATATGTTGTGGGTTCTCGTTATAACCGCATCGCTGAGGCGGATCTAACGTGTACCCGCAATCAATGTTGTGAGCAATAATATTCAAGATATCAAAATTATTCCAATTATTCCAATTTCACTTTCTACATCTGAAATAAATCTCTTTATTTTATACTTAGCAGTGAAATTAATGTATATCAAAAATGGATAAAAGTGATATTTTCACTGCAGAATTGATATTAATATTTTCACTAGTGATTCACTTGACGTCACTAAATGTGCCTCACTTCAGAAATTCAAATGCCTATAACTCCATTATTTACGAACGAAAACATAAAGTGTGTGTATTCATTTTCTTAGTGAGAACGTTAGGAACAATGCGCTCGGGGGGGGGGGGGGTAACTACTTATATTTGAGGTAGTAGGGATCGATGTGCCGCCCAAATAGCCCCCTTTTTCAGCCTCGCCAGATATATGAATGGGTTATCTTTTTCAAGTCAAAATATATGAATGGCCCCATTTTTCCATATTTAGTCTATGAATGACCAAATTTTTCGGACATCCATGTTTAAGAGTACTTTTTTGCTGACATACACAGCTCAGAAAGTCGAAATATTTGTATATAATTGTGTATAGGTCAAAATTTTGTACAATCAAATATATGAATGGGTCACTGTTTTCGAAGGCATGATATATGAATGGGTCCCTTTTTTCGATTAACAGATATATGAATGGGGTATGTTTTAAAGTATCGGGCGGCACGTCCGTACCAAAATTACCTCCGAGTTACCCCCCTCCCCCGCCCCCGAGACAATGTGGTACCAAAATTATTTGTGTTTTCAAAAATTTTTGGTTTTTGCATTTTCACCGCCTGCTTTGTGAATAGGAAAATGCCCGTGTATTGTATAAAATAAAAAGACTTTTTTGAGGTAAATACCAAATATATTTCATCTCGTGACTTGAAAACATCTAAATTTTCACTCGTGCCTTGAAAACATCTAAATTTTCACTCGTGCTATGCACTCGTGAAAATTTTGATGTTTTCAACTCACTCGATGAAATATATTTGGTATTCACCTCAAAAAAAGTAAATATCCTCTTTGTATATTGCATGGGCAAGATATCGTAATGTGTATTTCTTCCCATATAGCTGCGACGTTAAGTGAGCAATGTTGCCCAAATGGTTGGACCAGATTTGGCAATTCCTGCTATTATTTTAGTACAGCTGCTGGTATGCACGTGACAGAGGCGAGGGTAAGGCTACATGTTGATCTTTGAATTTCAGGAAAACATGTCCATGTAATGTATACCCCCTTAAACCCCACTTTTATATAGTGAAAATGGGGTATGCAGGGGTATACCTATTTTTCTTATTTTTGTTCCAAAACATAGATTGTGGGTTCTCGTTAGAACCGCCTCAGCGAGGCGGTTCTAACTTGTACCCACAATCTATGTTTTGAGCAAAAATAAGAAAAATATACAATTTTTTCGAATGAAATATTCAAATTTTACAAGTGAAAAAATCCCTGTTTATTGCATGGACAAGTTTTCATAATGGCAATACGCTCTACAAAACTTATAAGCAGCCAAATTACAAGCTGTTTCAAATAAAATTCGATACCAGATCCTGTAGATTCGGAAATATTCGCGAAAATTTAAGTTTCACTTATATTCGCGAATTGGTTGCCTCGCGAATTCAAAGCTCTCGCAAATAAAGAGAATCACTATAAACTTTATAGAATACATGGTCACTCGCTCGCAAATTCAAGAACTCGCTTATAATTCGGAAAAAGAATATTCGCGAAATCATCATGATAACATGTCCGTTAGATATATACCCCCTTATACCCCACTTTTATATAGCAAAACCGGTGTATGCAAGGGTATACATATTTTACTTATTTTTGCTCCTAATTGTGGATACTCGTTAGAACCGCCTCGTGTCTTGTCTAACCACACAACCATCTTGGTCCTTTCATCGAGCGATTTTTGTCATTTTGCTAAATAAAATCTTTGTCAATAGTGAGGCTACACATTTTGACAATCATTTGTACTAAACGTTTTGGTGAAACTGGGTCCTGGTTTTTATGAGCCGCGGTATGTCCTGAAGTTTTAAATATCTCCGAACTCGTCCATTTACTAGATACGAAAATACCCTTTTCAGAATTACTGTATTCAACGTGGGGCACATTTGGTTACAGTGGAAACAGCTATTGAAGAGGCGTTCTTGAAAGAATACATTTCTCATCTAAAAGGTAAAGTCATGCTAATGCAAAAGCTTGGTCAGAAAAAATATAATTGGTACATAACGTAATTCAAAATTAAACTTTCAATTCAAAGGTTTTCTGATGAAGTTTTGTCGCTTTTTAAATAATTTGGTTGGTTATTTTATAACATTGCACCACGATGCAAACTTCAGATAAGTTTTCTTTGAATTGCCATTGCGTCATCAATTTCCACTTCTTTGGGTGAAAGGACAGTTACACTGTGAGCGGATATGTTTTTCGTATCTATCCGTCATATCCGTAACGAATCTCATCTTATCCACGCGTATCTTACGGACCTCCGTATACGATACCCACATCTACAGATGATTACTAATTACATGCGAACCGTTACGGATTGGACAGATAGATACGAAAGACCTATCCGCAGGCATACGTTTCTACTAGTGTGACTTCCCAGCAGGCACATGACGTCAGAATGACGTCAGATCGACGTCGATGCGACGTAATGACGTCGCATCGACGTTGATATGACGTCATGTGCCCACTGGGTTTAAAGCAGTGGTTGCTGATGCCTAAGTGAGTGTTTCTATACGCAAGGAAAAATACGGATCGATACGTATTATTTCCTAAACTATCCGTGAGTGCTTATTTTACCTAGGCAGACAAGTACCTCTTGTTGTTTATAGTTTGTCAGTATATTTACATACATGTATGTAAGTGTTATGCAGGTGGAGAATTCTGGCTCGATATTACGGACGAATTGGTAGAAGGCGTTTGGACATGGCAGAGCACAGGTCGACCTGCAACCTACACTGACTGGGGGCCAACGGAACCAAACTCTTTCCAGGGTGCCGATGAGGACTGTGCAATATTTTTCACTAGAGAGAATTTCCAGTGGGCCGATGCACCATGTAGTCTCAATTACAGGCCACTATGCGAGCAAAAACTGAAGTAAGTTCCAGCCCTACTTTGTCACTAAGTGTTTTTTATTCACTCTTAAAAACTAGTATCTACGTTATATACTCTTCTACTTTCTGTCCGCCACGTACATTCCAGACAGAACATTGTATTTTTTTTCTTTTTATACATAAAAGTGCACTGCGAACCTATTATTATATTCTTAGTTTTCTTTTCAGCATGACGGAGCAATTCGAAGTAGTGGGATAGATAAAATGATTCAACAAACCAAGAGCTACTAGTGCGTGGAATTGAAAAAAAAATAATAAAAAAAAATAAAAATAAAAAATAAATAAATAAAAAAAAAAATAAAATAAATAAAATACAATGAAATAAAAATAAATACGCATTTTACATTTCGCTTCATAATGTCCCAGTGTCTTACTTTTATGTGCATTTATCATTTGAAAACAAACTCTTGAAGGCGACATTATTAAAAATAAGAATTAAAAAAGACCACAGTAGATTGATGTCCTTTAGATATGGGACCACACGCATCACGAAACATGTCTGTGTAATGTATACCCCCTTAAATCCCACTTTTATATAGTCATCAGGAAAACATGTCCGTGAAATGTATACCCCCTTATATCCCACTTTTATATAGTAAAACTGGGGAATGCAGGGGTATACCTATTTTTCTTATTTTTGCTCCAAAACTTAGATTGTGGGTACTCGTTAGAACCGCCTTGGCGAGGCGGTTCTAACGTGTACCCACGATCTATGTTTTGGGCAAAAATAAGAAAAATATCAAAAATTTTCAGCTGAAAAATTTTCAATTTTCAAAAATCTCTGCTTATTGCATGGGCAGGAACCTGGAGTATACAGGGGTTTGGCTATTTTTCAACTTAAAATTTTCATTTTTACAGCTATGGTCGTGTTTTCGTAATGTTATCTCTGGTCTATATGTTTTTCTTTGCTCTGGTTTTTCAGAGTGTCGGCGTTACTGTTGTGACAGTCTAGGATTATGTTTTATCGTTACGCTTTCTTTTCTTTCTGCGTTGTATAAGCACTACTAAAACTTGCCCATGCAATATACAGATTTTTTTCTGGCATTTAAATTGAAAATTTCATTGAAAAAAAAAAAAGTTGATATTTTCAATATTTTGCTCAAAACATCGAATGTGGGTACACGTTAGAACGCCTCGCGGACAATCTATGTTTTGTGTTTTTTTTTTTTTTTGGAGTCGTATTTTTTGCTGTTTGAGCCTTATGTTCGGTTAAGTTCGGGTAACTGAGTGGCCGCCTATTGGGGAATAGCTGCTCACTCGGCTTACGATATGTTTTCTTGGTATGAGTATCTAAATGCCATTTTAGTTTTTCCCACCCTAGGTTTGTGGATGGGAATTTCATTCTGACAGCGCCGTTTCCTGATCATTGCATACTTGTACCTTTTTAGATTAATATATATATATATATATATATATATAAAGGTACGATTAGGCAATGATCAGGAAATGGCGCAATCAGAGCGGATAATCCCGCTCCATAAACCGAGGGTGGGAAAAACTAAAATGACACTTATTTAGGTACGTATACCAAAAACATGTCGTAAGCCGAGTGAGCAGCTATTCCCTAATAGGCGGCCACTCAGTAACCCAAACTGAACTAAAAATATGGAAACGTACATACGGCTCAAACAGCACAAAAATTCGACTCCAAAACACAAAACAATAAGAACCGTTACAGAAGTATCTATCGCCTTGGAACGATCAGTTATATAAAATATAAACCCCAGTTTTGCTATATAAAAGTAGGACATGAGGGGGAATGTTTTCATGAACATATTTTCCTGATGGCTAGGAAGCATTTCATCAGGAAAACATGTCCATGCAATATATACCCCCTTAAACCCCACTTTTATATAGTAAAACTGGGGTTTACAGGGGTATACCTATTGCCGAGGCGGTTCTAACGAGTACCCACAATCTATGTTTTGGAGCAAAAATAAGAAAAATATCGAAATTTTTCTGATGAAATTTTCCATTTTTACAGGTGAAAAATATATATATATATTGCATGGGCAAGTTTTCGTAATGTATTTGAACTGAACAAATTCTTGGAATTAAATCATATCAGATTACGGGCATGGACTGACGTCCCGTAAACATACATCAAAGCCCTCCAGCAATTTCTTTTGACCGTTCAAGGCGGTTCTGTTGTTATTTTACGTCATCTGTTTATTGTGTCTGCCCTTTTATTGTTATGACCATCTTTGTGTTAGTAGTCCTATACCAGCCAAACGTTAGCGTTGTCTGAAAAGAGCTCGACATCTAATCTTGATACGTCTTGTTAAATGAGAAAACCGGCCTTTGGGGTTTTCGACCAGGTTTGACAAAAACCGACCTGTGCAGATACAGAAAGTGGCTAGATGCTTGAAATTGTGGCTATAAGTAGAAAAGGAATTGTACTATTCGTGTAGCGAAAACAAAGGCGCTGATCAGCTGTGCACAGCTGATCTGCGCCTTTGTTTTCGCATAAGCAAAAATCCGTGTTTCTCATGATGCGGCTAAAATATAAGTTGCGATGATTTTTTTTTTTTTTTTTTTTTTAATATAAAATTAATTTAAATTTAAAAAAGGGCATGAACCTATGTTTTGAAAAAAAAAAGAAAGAAAGAAAAATAGGCATATACCCCTGCATACCCCGGTTTTACTATATACATCTAGCCAGAAGTTTGGCATATATTCGTTTTACAGTGTTGCAAATTCAATTTCTCGATGAAAATTCTGCGGCGTCACATGTAGGGCTATTCTGTTTGCCTATGTCCCATAAAAGGGACACCAGGCTTCAATGAGTTAATAGATTTAATAATCAATATCATATTTATCACAAACTTGAATAAGATTTTGAACCTTGTGATGTTAATTCTTGTTACGGTCGAGTCATACATGTAATCATTTCGTCACTCTGGGATTTATATTTCTCGTGTATTTTTCGATAAATGAACACATAATGAAACCAACGTTTCAACGCTTTAGTTCCGTCCTCTGGACTACGGTGATATACTTGCATTCTTTTGTCACAATCTGAGTAGGTCATGTAATACTTTAATACTATGGTCAAAAATGATGTTACGCTTAAATTCTAGGTCATAAATGACATTCAAAATGTCGATGAACCTGCATGAAGTAATATCAACAACGAATGATCGCGGTATGGATAAGCAAAGAATGGTCAAACTCCAATGCATGTGCGTGTTTCTCTCCCTTTAACTAATAATCAGCTTATGTTCTGGCGAGAGTAGAAAACATTTGAATACCCGCCATGACTAATACCCGCCAAGACAGATTCAAAAGCTTGATTTAGGGATTTAGTTTTTTTTTTTTTTATTCAGTTTAACGTCCCTTTCAAGATTATTTCAGCTCATATGAGACGGGCCAATCAGTAGGTGGGGCAAAAACGGGAGAACCCCGAGAAAAACCACCTGGCACACCCGCAAGCAGAACTTGGCTTGTCTCACATGTGGCCAGAGCGGGGCTCGAATCCACACCAGACACAGCGGTGAGATGATCGAGTGATTAAGAAACAGCGTTCTTAACCGCTCGGCCAAGGGGGCCGTTAGGGATTTAGGCTTGTATTTCTCTTATATAGCTGCGACTTTAAGTGAGCAATTTTGTCCCAATGGGTGGACCAGATTTGGCAGTTCCTGCTATTATTTTAGTAAAGCTGCTGGAATGCATGCGACGGAGGCGAGGGTAAGGCATTTTTCATTTGAAATAGGCTGATTTAAAATAATAGAGAGGTTGAGAAAATGAACTTGTAACTTGTACGTGTACGTGTAGAACAGTTTTATCCCCAAACTTCGTCATTTATTACAAGTTCAAAATACTCGCTACGCGTTGAGAATCCATGTGGAAAAAGTCTCCTCAGTGCGTCTTATCGTATTATCAGCTTAGGGGATTAGTGGTACAGGTAAATCATCTTCGGTTCTTTCCGGTGATTTACGATTTACTTGGCGCCTCTGTCCGTAAAATTACCTGTGTAACTTTAGCCCGAGGGCAACCATAAAATTTGATCATAAATTGTCTTAAAAAGTTATGAACTCAAAACTTCGACTATGAAATAATATGAAAATATAAGAAATACAAAATGTGTGGCTTTGATGACGGTAAAAAAAAAAAAAAAAAAAACACGATTTCGAATGAAAGAAAACTCGTGTTTTTCCCATTCAAATGCACATTGTGGGTACCCGTGACAATCGCATCGTCGCGGTTAAACTCATGGACCAGTTTGTACTGTAAGCATTTTTATTTAATTATTTATTCATGTATTTATTTATTTATTTATCTATTGCTTCCTCAAAATAAGTGCTATGAGTATATGATATATGTTACATATTAAATGTAAGCATTACGAAAACACGCCCATGCAAAATACAGATTTTTCCCAAATTGTAAAAGTAGAAATTATTTGATATTATTCTTATTATTGCTCAAAACACATATTGTGGGCACATATTAGAACCACCTCGCAGCCTGATCACTAGCTTAATCTTTATTTCCAATTTTCAAGTATTTATGTATGCGTAGACCGGTTTGCTTTTGAATCCGTCAAACCTCGCTTGGACAAGTTTTTCAAGTGCACAGGCTGATCGACTCCTTGCATTTTCGCAATATTTATATAACAGGTACACCTTCCATTAAAAATGAGCCGCGTCATGCGAAAACCGGAATTTAACTATGCAAAAACAAAGGCTCAGGTCAGCTGTGTATCAGTTGCCTAGCTGATCAGCGCCATTGTTTTCGCTACACGGGTAATACAATTCCTTATCTTCCTCAATCCGAATTTTCAAGCTTCTTGCCAAATGGTGTAGTACACAAGCCGGTTTGTGTCAGACCTGATCGGAAACCCCTAGTACCGGTTTTCTCACACCGCGGCTCAAATGTGAAATGGTATAATTTTATAATCCGAGACTGCATAAAATCAGGCACGCTTTAAATCATACCCCTAGCTAGGTCATAGATAAACTAAAACAACATTGATGCGCCACTGATCGTGATCAAAATCGTGTCGCATTTTTTGTGTAATATTGAATTATAGTACTATTTTTTTTTTTTTTTTTTTTTTTTTTTTGTTGTGTTGTTTAAAAAAAATGTTGTAACATACAAGCCGGTTAGTGTCAGACCTGGTCGGAAAACCCCTAATACCGGTTTTCTCACGCCGCGGCTAAAATGTGAAATTTTATAATCCGAGACTGCATGTCATAAAATCAGTCACGCTTTAAATCATTAGGTCATAGATTAACTAAAACAACATTGATGCGCCACTGAACTGTTCAAAATCGTATCGTCAATATCTGCATTTTTGTGTAATACTAATTATAGATCTAGTACTAATCTTTTGATAAAAAAAAAAAAAAAAAAAAAAAAAAAAAAAAAAAAAAAGAGAGAGAGAGAGATTTGAATGAAGATAATTAAGAATTTTATGTCGGTTTTTGCTTTGTTCAAACTGGGACACGGAGACGCTATTGTTTGGTCATCAGATTGAGTAAAAAGTGTTACTTAGGTGTGAAACTTTAACTGGACCAATTGCAATTACGACAATAATGTTGATGTGCATTCTTACAATGCACAATGCGTTTGTTGTTCAGAGGTGTCACATTCTGTGAGAATATGTAATGTTTATAAAATTATACTCAAAAGTTAATCGCGATCATTGTGTAGCATCTTTCATAAATTTTAAATCGATTATCATTCGAGGTGAGAAAAAAAGACTTTTTATTTTTTTTTTCTTTTGTGTAAATAAGTAATCTCCATGTTAAAGAAAATAAATAAATAAATAAATAAATAAATAACAAGGAAAGAAGTATTACACCTTTATGCGAAATAGCAGACGCTTATGCACAGGTATTTCGTAATTCTCCGCCCGGTTTACGGGATTTGCCGATAAAACTATTGATTTACGGAAATTAGAAAAAAAACTCAAAGTAGCTATAAAACACACGCAATTTGTCCACGCCAAATGTCGCTTGATTTTGAAGTTAAGCATGTCTTTAGAAAGATCATTTTCTTCTGATGAATAATCCGAAAGAACAAATTTAGAAAAAAGGTTTTGGAAACGATATATTTGGCATTTAACCAAAGCACCTTTGGTAGATTTTACACTTTTTGTATATCAGATATAAGAAATGATGCGACCAAACAGGACCTTTTTAAATTTTGATTTTGTCCATTCAAAAAATCAAGATAATTTAACGAAACAATATCCATTAAATCAGGAATACATAAAATTACAATATTCCGAAAGAACAAATTTGATATCTGCCGTAATTAAGTTTTAATTAAACATTGAAAGTCAATGTCCTATTCATTTATGTACATTTTTTATCGGCAATAAACTGAATTACAGGTAAGGTATCGGCTCAATATTTCTCCGTATGCAGTTAGGATGTGAATGAAATAAATGAATTTTGGGCGCGAGTCACATGTGGGACAAGCCAAGTTCTGCTTGCGGGTGTGTCAGGTGGTTTTTCCCCGGGTACTCCGGTTTTCGCCCCACCTACCGATTGATTCGTCTCGATATGAGTGAAAAAGCTTGAAAGGGACGTAAAACTGAATAAAAAAAAAAAAAAAAAAAAAAAAAAAAAAAGAAATAAATTTTTCTTTATATGTTTCCATCGATAGGTCAGGTAGGTACAAGCAGAAACGAAGTTCTATGAAGCGTTGCCAAATCGTTTTGCAATAAAATTAACTCATCATCGTTGTCTAAAAGTCCGGCTAACAATAAATCATCCATATTTACTTTCATATATCAACACATGTATAAACAATAAAAAATTCAGCTGTATATACTTTATGAAATCTATACGTACACGTTCGATTTTCTCAAACGATTTTACACTCAAAACGATCGTGTACGTACGGGTAAATAAAGCTACAAGTACACGTACACGTTACAAGTTTATTTTCTCAACCTCTCTATTATCTGTCCAACTAACATGTAAAGATACAAAATATTAGATTTGATTACATTTGCTTACGCATTCATTCTTGTACGCACATGCTCCAATAAGCGTACAGAAAGTTCGTTGATTGAGTTATCATAACATAGTTCTAATCAGCGCGCATACATACGTTTCACAAACACACACACACACACACACACACACACACACACACACACACACAAAAAAAAAAAAAAAAAAAAAAAAAAAAAAAAAAAAACACGTCCGAACAAACGATCAAATACTTCTCCGCCGGTGCATATATAGTATAAAATCGATTTGATTGTAACACGGCAAATGATTAGCTTTATAGGCTATCACATAGTATATGGCAGAGGTGCACCATGCCGGGGATTTTTGTAGACATATATTTTCTGAAAGCCAGTATCCTAAGCTACTAAATGCCGCTTGTTAGCACTCTCACTGCTGGGGCTTTATCGTGCCAGAGCGTGTTACGTACGTTACCGATGTATGATGTTAAATTCAAGCTGCTAAGGGAATCACCAAGATTTATGACAAAAAGCAAATATTTGACGAGAACTTTACCTTCAAATATGTAGCAGAGATGTTACCTAACCTAACAGGACCAAATTCAATAACATTTAGATTTCATGACTACTGGTACAACAGAAGTAACGTAAATAACCCGTGTAATTTGGCAAATCCACCGTGTTTCGTTTCTTATAGAATATAGCTTTAATCAAATACCAAAATACAATTTCTATTATAGTTATCTACAGTCCTTGCCCTTTAAAATGACATAAAGTAGAGCTCTGTGACCTTCCATCACTCCACGGATGCTGATTTTCTCCCCCTACCCCCATTTAGATAGTATGCCCATTAATAACCATGTCCCAGCAGAAACAGAACAAAGATTCTTCCTTTCCTGAACAACATCCTAGTTTTCGAAATAAAACCTCCATAAGTAATAAAAGCACACGAAAAATCAACTACAGACCTTGCTTCATGATAATGGTAACATATTTAACGTAATGTCATGGTAACGTATGTAACAATTTTGTATTTTCACTATTGAATCATATACTTATGATTAATTGCAGATTATCAGTTTTCTCTCACAGATATTTTAATTAGGAAATTGAATTTATTGAATATCTGTCCTCAAAGGTATTAAAATCACACATAAATCAACTACAGACCATGCTTCATGATAACGGTAACATTTTTACGTAATGGCATGGTAACGTACAATGTACGTTACAATTTTGTATCTTATCTATAGAATCAAATACTTATAATTTAAAGCAGATTATCATTCTTCTCCCATAATTGTTTCAATTAGTAAATTAAATTTACTGAATATCTGTCCTAAAAATGAAAGAAATGAGAGTCAAAAGGGCAACAATCGCTCACCTGATGAAAATTAGGTCTGAAAAGGATTAAATCAGTAACAGGAATGGAATAAAATTTATTTATTGCGGTTCTATTCTGCTAAAATACAAATTTGCACATTATTGTATAGTTCTATTATGATCGTAGACTCACGTCACATATTTATCGTTATAAAACTGAATGACTCGCCTGTTGCGATTGGTCAAATACATTCACTTCCTTCATAATGTTAATGGTAAAGCTGTGACGTCAGTCTACTACGATCGGTATAATATATCATACGTATCAAATGGACCATAAAGTGAAGGCTCTAAAGAACATTATATTAGCTGAGTGAGCAGCTATTTCACTAAAGGTGGCCATACATCTACCTGAACTTCACTACTTCCGTGTGACTTCACTCGGAAATCAACACCACAACCTAAAACAAATACATATAGGACCACAAAAGAAATACAACCTTGGGACGTTTGTGAAGAAATGTAAAATTGTGTATTAATGTGGATTTGCTCATAAAATGCATCCTTTCTTTCACAATAAAACTAAAACTACACCACAGATACAGCCTGTATATGCTTTCTGAGTATTAGTGCCTAATTGTCAACTTAGTTTTTTCCCACCTCGGATTTTGGAGTGTGAATTTCTTTCTGATTGCGCCTTTTCCTGACCATTGCCTACGTATACCTTTTTAGGATCACAGGTAACACAACTGAAACTACTGACTGACTGACTGATCATCTGATTACTGGTTAACCGCTCAGGTCTGAGCCTGTCCAGGAAAAGTGGTTTAAGTCAAGCCATTCATACATATAAGTCTCAATGGTTTAGTTGGGTGGTTATATTTGAAGCAATTTTTGGATGTCATGACGTCCTAATGTTGGGTATAAGTCCCATAAATTGGAGGCAACGTCCCGACATGACCATAGCTGTTGAAGGGGACGCTGAGCATCAATTCAAACAAACAAAGAAACTTTGGAACAAAAGAAAACTTCCATATGAACCTCAGTGGACTGAGCAAGATACACGAAAAGTCTGGCCCCAGCCCAGCCTTCCGTTACACAATATTTCCAGACACGCCAGTAATGTGAATTTTCATCCCTGACTTATATTACATATGAACATGTACTTCTTACATAAGCTTAAATAAGATATTGAAGGTGCTATAGAATGGCCACACTTACAATTCACCATTTTACGTGTAACGTTTTGTCTTGTTCTCAAGGGCAGCTTATGCCTTAGTTCAATGGAGATGCGATCAAAGATATAACCGCTAGAGTGACCATAGTACTTTCATCCATTAATATTACACATTGTCGTGGAAACCGGAGTTCTGTTTTGATCTGGTTCTTTCTTATGCATTTAAACTGCAGAACTGTATCCGTCTAAATTAAATACATGTAGCTTGCGGTATCGCAGACAGTAAATGCGCAAAATGACAAATTTTCGTGATAAAAGAGGGCAGCTATTAAGTGTTTTCTGTCCCATAACCACCATTGTTGCTTGCTACAGATTGTTGTAAAGTGATTCTTACTTGATGTTCGAAGGAGTAGATATAATATATTTCCTTTGTTGCCTTTTTATGTTTTTGCCCGTATACTTGTAGAAAATTGAGGAAAAAGAAAGTTTGGAACAACCAAGTTCCCACACCTGTGCTCGACACTGTACAACAAGGTCACCACGCTCCCCACTTTGTAGCTCGGTTCAAAATTAAGTAGTGACTCCATTATAGCATTATCATCATTAGCAACCTAATTATGTTGGCTTTTGCAGATTTCATGCAAGTATCCATCTTTCACTAACCATTCAATGCATGTAAGATGTATAACCAATCAAAAGGAACACAACCTCAAGGAGTCGCGCTTAATGTTGTTCTCAATGGAGAAGAGCGCTCATTTTATAGCACTGCCACTCTCTGTCTTACCACATCGGTTCGGTATATTTACATGTATAATCATTTATAATTTCACTATAGCAAAGTACATTTTGCCAACATTTTTTTTTTCAGCAGTCACATTTAAACAAACATAGGAGAGTTTCTTTTCTGTGTAATACAAAACACATTATGGTATAACATTACAATATCGTGTGTAGTTTCCTGCAGAAAATACCAATTTAGAATGCAATAGTTTTGACATAATAGAAGTAAAGAAAGATATCTTGCCAGCCCCACAAAAATCCACCATTTTGTCGATCCCTTGAATTATGGTATGACGTTTGAATTAGCTATAGTACACTCACTCAAAAGCCTTGATGACATCAATGTTGGCGTCAATAGACATATCTGCAAGGCTCATTCTTATGTAGCTTCAAACAAGATTAGCCCTATAGTGTCTTGTTACACATTGACTGTAAGGCTATGTCACAAATCCATGGCTAAAGTTAATCAATCCACCTTCACATTTTGCTTGCATAAATATGACGAAGATTGATTGTTCTATTGTAATATCTAGTGAATTTCATGAAAGATGTGTTTTATTTTTGTTCAGATTCATAAGCGTTTAAGAATCTCAGCCCTTTTTGTATGAGTGGAAATGACTTTACGACACGTTACCATATAACAAGACACTAGGCGAGATGCATTAAGGTGGTGCTGTGTTAGTATTAAGCTTGTAACCATTAAAACAATGGCGAATTTAAACTAAAATTGCGTCATTGAATTGAGTTGTTCCCCAATTACCTTTCAAGAAAGTTCAAGAAAGTATATTATGTATTTTCAAATATGTATATGTCAAACACATGTATGTAGTCAAGCAAAAACGATGCAAGTTTCACTCAACGGGATACAGTTGCAAACAAAGTCCAAACATTGTTGGTTAAATACTTTGGACAGCAGATTTACTTGCAAACACTAAATTCATTATTTCGAAGCAAATCCTCATAACTTATTTCACCTCAGCCCTCTGTATGCAGGGAATGTTCTTACTATATCTTGCCGTTATCTACGTTACCAATGACAAACCACTCGGTAACAATCAATAGATGCCATTGATTTATGATAAGTTTACCATTTAGACAATGTCATGTTTAAACTAGAATATATCGCTGAATTGTACTATTCCCTAGTGTCCCTTTGAGAATGACTAAGTATGATTTAGTTTTACACGTAAATATATGTATACTGGCAAGTGGGGACGACACAAGTTTCAATATATGACATGCAGCTGCAAACAAAGTACAAACTTTTGAGTGGACTAATTCGGATAACCGACTTTATTCAAAAATATTTTCACACAATCAGGTTGTTTATTTACGTTAGAAATTCGACGTACTATTTGTTCATATGGAACTTCCATTGCATATTTTGTTACATACGTTACCATACGTGGTACAATGAATTATGTTCATAGAAAAGCATCTGTTTTAGCATATTTTTCATATTTGCTAATTTTTGTGTTTGTTTTTACACAAAACTTCATAAAAATATACCAAACGTTGATTTTATGGCGATTCTCATGAAATTGGCAACATGCCACGTACGTAACGCATTCAGAAGGCCGCTACGTCCAAACGCCCCAACAGTTAGAGTGCTAACAAGTGTCATTATGAAGGGAATTGGATGTGCTTTCAGAAAATTATACCCTACAAAAATCCCCGGCATGGTGCACCAGGGTCTATTGGCTCCTCAACGTCTATTACATACTCTGTCTTTCTTTATACAAAATATATATTTTGCTAATCGGTCTAATCCTTTAAAGTGGACATGTTTCCAATGAAAATTAAAGCCAGATGTACGTAATTGACCTCACGGTAGATTTTTTTTTTATTTTTTTGCGCATGTGAGTGTATTTTGATGTCCTACAAACGAAAATGAAAAGAACTCGATACCGTTCCGAGCTTGTTTTCGAGATATCGGCCTTCAAAATCGTCAAATTTGAGAGCGAAAATACATTGACGTCAACGTAAAATACGATTTTTAGACCCCCTTTTTGTTAATTTTCTTGATATATTTAAAAAAATCCACGGTAGGATTTTTTAAAAAAACTGATATGTATTAGAGAAATTCCTGAACTACATAAAGATAAAGAGAAAGTCCTTAGTTACCGGATTCGTTTTCCTGCTATAGGCGTGCGAACAGAGGTAGTCGTTGCTGAATTCAGTACATTTTTCGCGCGTCGTCGATTTTGCGCCAAAATTTCCGACACTGTTTAGTATTCAATATTGCTAACTGTTTCGGAAAGGTTGTTTTCTTCGGGATAACATGTCCACAATCTATATTTTGAGCAAAAATAATAAATAATATCAAACTTTTTACATTTCTAAATCCAATTTACAAGTCTCACCAGGAATTTGTGTCTTTCTTTCGGGACAAACTGGCTTCGAGTACCCCTGGCCAGGAATCCCACTGGTCTCATTAACCAACATCTTTATCAATAGGGTGAGCCCACTTTTTAGGGGTTTCAGGTGTGACTTACAAATTTTATTCCATTTTTCGATGAAAATTCTCTGTGCAAACAGATGGGACGCCGCGTTCTGTGGCGTAACATCTGGGGCTATTCTGTTTGCCTATGTCCATAAAGGGACGACAGGCTTAAATGAGTTAAAGTTTTCAGTGGTTGTCAAAAATAAAACTTCAAAAGGCTCAGCTCTGCACGTAAAATAACATTTCTTTTCTGTGATAGAATATGGGTTGTTTGCGTGAGAAAGTTACATTAATTCAAAATCCTCAGAGATTTTTTCACCAGATTTTGTAATATTATTACATGATTTGTTAAATTATTTCACTCTAATCTTACGAATGAAAAGAAGCCTGGAATTCCTAATGAAATTACTGTCTGATAGCCTATTTATTAGATCAATTGGGTATTTGCATGTCGCGTCAGGCATTGCATTATCATAGAGCAGGGTTGACTTGCTTTAATGTCGGGTGAAAAAAGATGAGTTTCTACTTTTTCGATAAAGATTTTCAGGGATTAGGTTTTAATTAATTGCAGTGACGATACGCGTTACATGTACGTTGTTGCAGCGTACGCGGGTCACGGTTAAAAATATACAAACGCGTAAAGACAGCATACATCCATCGGCCGAGTGAACCACCTGAATGGGTGATAAGGCGTTTTTATTGCTGTTTACGTTATACATGGTTCAGTAAAGCGTCCAGGCCTACTCAAGCTAGCTTGTTTTATTATACCTAATTATTCCAAAATACAATCATTACAGTAAATGTAACCACCGGTCTACAACGGATGCAAATCTTAATTTTCTGCAGGATTAGGCAGATTTGTTTCCTTTTCGTATCAACATCGTAAAACTTTACAGCCTGTCAGAGCGATAAGACATCGTATAATTCCAGTATGTATTACGAAAACTTGCCCATGCAATATACAGAGATGTTTTCAGCAGAATGAAAATTTCATTGGAAAAATTTCGATTTTTTTTTTTACTATTTTCGACGAAAACATACATATACATTGTGGGTTAGAAAGGCCTCGCCGACCTATGTTTTGGGACAAACATAAGAAAAAAATGGTATACCACTGCATACCACAGTTTTGCTATTTAAAAGTGGGGTTTAAGGGGGTAAATATTACACGGAAATGTTATCCTGACATAATTTAATTCCAGTATGGCTGGTTACTTTAAAAGGCTGATGCATCCTTTACAATGATAAAAATTGCTGTTTTTACTGTGATTAATGTTATGGTACCTGTTTGTTCATACGCCACTCTGTGTGATGCTAGCTTGATGCATCAGGATAACCTCACCGTGTAAAGTATACCCCCTCATACCCCACTTTTATACAGAAAAAAAAACTGGGTTTCGCGGGGGTAAACCTAATACTCTTATTTTTGATCCAAAACATACATTGTTGGTACTCGTTAGAACCGCCTCGGCGAAGAGGTTCTTACGCATCCTGAAAACATGTCCATGCCATGTATACCCCATCATACCCCACTTTTATATAGTAAAACTGGGGTATGCAGGGGTATACCTATTTTTCTTATTTTTGCTCTATAACGTAGATTGTGGGTACACTCATTAGAACCGCCTCGGTGAGGCGGTTCTTACGGATGATCACGGAAACATGTCCATGCCATGTATAACCCCTCATACCCCACTTTTATATAGTAAAACTGGGGTATGCAGGGGTATACCTTATTTTCTTATTTTTGATCCAAAACAAACAATGTGGGTACTCGTTAGAACCGCCACGGCGAGGCGGTTCTAACGTGTACCCACAATGTTTGTTTTGAGCAAAAATGTTTAAAATATCAAAATATTTCTTGAGAAATTTTCAATTTTTACAGATAAAAAAAATCTCCAAATATTGCATGGGCAAGTTTTCGTAATGGTTTTGGTTTGTATCTGGTATTATCACGTCTTGTTCCCATACCATTTCTTGCTTTTACATTTTTCCTTCATGGTTACCAATCTACCGGTGTCCGTTGCCTCACGAATGAATTGTTCTCGCTTTGGTTTCTTCTACATGTAACACTGAGGATCCGATTTGAAAAGGGATCCAGCAATAACTAAAATTGTTGTTCCCGATGTTAAAAGTTCAGCCAGGTAACCAGTAGTCTTTTTAAGATACATGTAAGTTTTACCTTTGTAACGAACAGCCGAGCCAAGCCACAGAAACCCCGTCGGTGGAAAAGCATGCTCATCCACCAAGGGTGGTTTACTGCGCTATATACCTAACACTTACTCTAATCACAAAGTTTCGAGTTTCTAATTTGCATATTACTACCTGCTAATATGCCGCTAATACGTTGCACCAACGTATTCTACAAGGGAGACTATCCCGTTACATTACTTCCCCCTCCGAGAAGACTCGCCCCGAGTCTTGGCCTGGGGACTACATGGGTAAGGCAACTCCGTTCTGGCAGTTGTCATTATCCCACCGCTGCCACCAAATGTAACGAACAGCCGAGCCAAGCCACAGAAACCCTGTCGGTGGAAAAGCATGCTCATCCACCAAGGGTGGTTTACTGCGCTATATACCTAACACTTACTCTAATCACAAAGTTTCGAGTTTCTAATTTGCATATTACTACCTGCTAATATGCCACTAATACGTTGCACCAACGTATTCTACAAGGGAGACTATCCCGTTACACCTTTTTAAAATATGTACTTATTAAAATCGGATATTTGTTCTAAAACTGATGGGGAAACTTAAACCACTTTGTATTTGAGCCGCGACGCCAGAAATCTGTTCTTGGTTTCCAACCAGGTCAAACACAAACGAGATGTATATGTATTCAAATGCTAAATACTTAGACAGTTACTCTAAGGGATACAAAAACATGTCCGCTTGCCTGACCAGATGACTTTATTATTTTTTTCTTTAACCAATGAATTACTTGTCTAGTCAGTGAAATTGAAACTATGTATTGATGGCGCCGTTCAAAACGAGAAGACTACTTTTACCCATTTGAGATGAATGGACATGGCCATCATTATCATAATATTGGAGAATTAGTTAGTTCACTGTCAATTTTAGTCATTCTAGTGTCATGAATATGTTTTGGCAGTATAAAAACTTAAGACAACTTTGAATAAGAAAATATATGTCCCACATTGTCATTCTGACGGCCATTGTTTCATCAAAGGATAGCTCAGTCTAGTTTTTGTTGTTGTAATTACCTCATGAATATTCATCGCAATTTTCTTTTATTAGTGTGTTTGTGTCTGGGGTCTTACTAGTAATGTTTTAATGCACGTGACGTGTTACGACAGATACGGCCGAATTGGCCGTTCCAACAGGCATATGTAAAAAACAACATTACAGTCGGTGAATGTCTGGGGTTACAGTCTTCGGTATTCAAGTTGTTGTTGCACAGATCATCAGGAAAACATGTCCGTGAAATGTGTACCCCCTCAAACCCCACTCTTATATAGCATAACTGGGGTATGCAGGGGTATACCTACTTTTCTTATTTTTGCTCCAAAACATAGATTGTGGGTACTCGTTAGAACCGCCTCGGCGAGGCGGTTCTAACGTGTACCCACAATCTATGTTTTGAGCAAAAATAAGAAAAATAGCAAAAATTTTCTACTGAAAATTTTCATTTTTTTTCAACTTTAAAAATCTCTGTATATTGCATGGGCGTGTTTTCGTAATGTTTACAATTTCCTCCATCAATATTATTGTCAAATTGTGCCCAGTTTGATTGGATCTTTCAAGTTTTGTTCAATAAATTTTATACGCCTAAATAATAGCAAACTATACTGTAAATATAATTTGCTTATCTGGAAGACAAGTCCGTGAAATAACCCCCCCCCCCCCCTTGTGAAAACGGGGTTCACAAAGGTATATTCCTAGTTTTAGCCGGGCTCAGGTGAGTTTATAGTATACCCATGTCCCAGCGTCCGTCCGTCGTCCACTATTTCAAAGATCTTTTCTGAAACCGCTTGGCCGATCAAATTGAAATTTTATGTGGATCTTCCTTGGGTAGTGTCATTGAAATTTTGCTCACATAATCAAGATGGCCGCCATGCCCATATATGGTAAAAACCATTCTTCTCCAGAACAGTTGGGCTGGTTTCCATGAAACTTGGAATGTAGTGTCGGGGACTCCAGCCTATCATAGTTTGCTCAAATGATGACCCTTGGATTACCTTGACCTATTTTTCAGCAAGGCCAATTTTGGAAATTTTTGGAAATACATGTATAGGCTTTTACATGAAAAAAGAAAACAATGGATATTTCGGAAACTATTGCAGTCTGAAACCTGAAACTTTGCAGATGCAAACTACTTACGAAGTCAATAAAGGTGTGTGAGTATTCAAGGACAAGGTCATTTCATGATGATTAAATGCTCCAAGATCAGGCTTCAGCTGTGCGTTCTCTGGACCAATCGTCCTCTGGTCTTATTTTTGATCCTAAACATAGAGTGTAGGTTTTCGTTAGAGGCGGTTCTAACTTCTACTATGTATCCACAATCAATGTTTTGAGCAAATATACTAAAAATATCAAAAATCAAAAGTTTTCCAACGAAATTTTCAAATTTCGGCAAGTTTTCGTGATGAACAAGTTTATCTTTTGCTCTTTTTGTCTATCGAATTCATTAAATAGAGGCTGAAGTAAAATAAATTGAGCCTGTGCGTGTGAAAACCAACCATTTGGGTTCCGACCAGGTCCGACACAAACGAGCCTGTATAGTCACAGAAGAAGCCTAGAAGCTTGAAATTTCGGATTTAGGAAGCAGACGGACTGTACTATCCGTGCAGCGAAGACAAAGGCGCTAATCAGCTGTGCGTCTTTGTTTTCGCATATGCAGATTGTTGGGTTTCCCATGCGGCCGCTCAATTTTCTGAGATAATGCTGAGATCGATATGAAATATACTTTTATCCATTTGAGATGAATGGCATGGCCATCATTATCATATGGGAGAATGAACGGTTAGTTCACTGTCAATTTTAGTGATTCTAGTGTCACGAATATGTTTTGGCAGTATAAAAACTTAAGACAACTTTGAATAAGTAAAAATATTTCCCACATTGCCATTCTGTCAGCCTTTGTTTCATCAAAAGATAGCTTAGTAGTTTTTGTTATTGTAATTACCTCTTGAATATTCATCGCAAGTTCCTTTTAATTGGTGTTTTTGTGTCTGTGCTCTGGTTTTGAGCTGCTAATGCACGAGACATGTTTCGACAGACATATGAAAATGACCGTTTTAACAGGCGTACGAAGACAATATCATTGACGGCCGGCGTATAAAGAAAACGTTATTGTCGGTAAATCGACTTCGATGTTATGTCTGTGCAGACTAGTTGTTACTATCTTCGGTATTGTACAGATTCTGCAATTTTCTCCATCAACATTATTGTCAAGCAGCGCCCAGTTTGATTGGGTTATTCAAGTTTTGTTTGATAAATTTCGTAAGGCTAAAATGGCAAATTATACTGTAAATTTAATTTGCTTTAACGTGTCTTTCATCGGGAATACACGTCCGGGAAATGTATACCCCCATGTGAAAATGTGTTTACTTATTTTTTATCTAAAACATAGAGTGTTAGGTTTTCGTTAGAGGTGGTTCTAACTTTTAACGTGTACCCACAATCAATGTTTTGAGCAAATTTATTTAAAATATCAAAAATCAAAAATTTTCCAACGAAATTTTGAATTTTGGGCAAGTTTTCGTAATGAAGAGTTTTATCTTTTGCTCTTCTTGTCTATCGAATTCGTCAAATAGAGACTGAAGTAAAATAAATTTTCTGAGATACTGCTGAGATCAATATGAAATAAGCTGCCTGCATGTTTAAGAGGGGGTTAATAGAATAAACGTTGGTAAATACAGGTTCTCTTTGACAATGATAAAGGGTGTTGTCGATAGCTTCAGAAAATATTTCTTTCTCCAAACAAATATTGATTCTGCAGTGGAAGCAATTCAGATACGGTCGCAAATTGCTGTTTGAGTTCAAGCCAAAACTACTGTAGGATGCTTAGAATTTAAACATTCCAATCGAAATGATGTAATAAAAACTGGTGCAATAACAGTCAAAGTTCCACCCAAACACAACCCAGAAAGTTTGTAGATATAGCCAACATGTTGAGCTAATGAAGTGTTGTGAGTATTAAAGGTCAAGGTCATTTCTTGACCTTGGCCTAAGGTCATTTACAAATTAAATTTTAAACTTAGTTTTCTCAGTAACCGCTCGACCAATCAAAGCCAAAATTTATATGTAGTATCCTTGGAATGCGGGAATGAATAATTATATAAATAGACAAGGTCAAATGACCAAGATTGCCGCCATGGCTACAAATAGCAAATACCTTTAAAAATCTTCTTCTCCCAAACCAGAAGGCCTATGATTTTGATACCTGGCATGAAGCATCAGGGGGAGAAGCTCTACAAAAAGGAACAAGTAGGCAACGATCAGGAAAAGGCGCAATCAGAAAAAAAGATTCCCACTCCAAAAACCGAGGTGGGAAAAAAGTATATTAACAATCAGGTACTTATACCATGAAAACATATCGTAAGGCAAATGAGCAGCTATTTTCACAATAGGCGGCCACTCAGTTACCTAAAGTTTATATAAATCATGGCGCTGGGATGACCTTGACTTATCTTATGGCAAGGTCAACATAGGGCGCCCATGCATTTGAATGGGGAAAATTGTCAAAATGTTATTTGAAGGTAAAAACTTTATGGAAATGGGCAAATGGACTGAATATTTATGATACTGAAAATAAATGTACCACAGGGGCTGGTCTGCCCCCACCCCGGGGCAATATACATGTTGTTGGTACTCATTGGAATTGTCTCGTTGTCGTGATTTTCATGAGTACCCATAACATAGGTTTTATTGAGAACTAAGAAAATATTCTTCTATTATAATTAATCTAGCCTTTTGTAACATCTGTTATGATTTGTTTATGTATTTGTTTTATGAAAATATTTAATGAATTTTAAAACAGATGAAATGTCACATAACGAAACAGTTATTGACTTCAATTTCGGTAGATATAAGAATTTATCTACCCTCTAAAGTGATATTCACATCTATTATGATTTTGTTTATGTATTTGATTTATGAAAATATAAAATAAACATTAAAACAGATGAAAAGTCACATAACAAAACAGTTATTGACTTCCATTTCGGTAGATATAAGGATTTATCATATATTTACTACAAAATATGTTCTTTTTGCATATGCGATACAGACAAGTGTTACGTTCACGTATCGCGGCACAGTAGCTCGAAAGCCGTATCCGTTCAAAAATTGATAAAACCCATATCACTCCCTTGGGAGAAAAAGCCATATCACCAAATGATTGGCTCACATACCCACGTGACCCATATCATCCCTAGGGAGAAAAAGCCGTATCACCAAATGATTGGCTAAAAAAATTATATTCGGAGCACTTGGCTCCTATTGTATTGAGTTCATTAGGTAGTGTACCGCAGGCATTTTAGATTTGTTTGGATTGTAGTTTTATGTCACAGGCAACAGTATTTTGTCATGTCGAGAAGAATTTTCGATTTGTGCTAATGTGGAAATAATATGCGCCCTGCTGCACGCTTTGGCGTTATGTCAAAATAAATAAAATAAAATAAATAAATAAAACAAAGAAAGGGAAAAATGGTCATGAATTAAAATATATGATAAAAAGATTACGATATGACAATTTTCATATCGTACCCACGTATCAACCCTCGAATCCCGTATCAGCCCTCGACTCTCGCATCAGCCCTCGGGCCTTCGGCCCTCGGGCTGATACGAGAGTCTCGGGCTGATACGGAATTCTCGGGTTGATACGAGGTACGTTATGAAAATTGTCATATGATAATCTCTATTTATCTACCCTCAAAAGTGATATCACTTTTTCAGGTAAATAATAAACAGTTATTTAATGGGTGTTTGGTAAATAGTCAAAACTATTGCCCCTCGGTGCCTCGGATGACCATGATGGACTATTGCCCTAGGCCTTCGGCCGAGGCACCGAGGGGCAATTGTTTTGACTATTTATCAAACACCCATGAAATAATTGTTTTATTACCCAACCATAACTGATATACTAGAGACCATAGCAATTGAATTCGTCTGATCTTTCATACCAGTTAAAAATCAAATTGAACTTGAAGAGGTCGACAATTTGCTATCAAAAAGCTGTTCAGCCTGTCCATATTCGCCAACTGCATTTGTGTTTTCAATTATCTGATTTAGTTATTTTATAACATCTAGCAGCTTATCCTATAAAATCTTGTGAGCTGGGTACCAGGCCATGGTATAGTTCCATGTTATATCCAAAACTATGGACCAGTCCGGACATGTGTAGTTGAGGCCAACTGGTGAACATGTGAACATTGCTATAGCTCTGATATCTATTGAGATCGGTACCAGGCCATTGTATATTATCTTTTGAGCTGGGTACCAGGCCATGGTATAGTCCCATGTTATATCCAATTTTATGGACCGGTCAGAGGCCAACTCATGATATAGCGAAAAATATGCTATTACTCTGTATATAGTAGTTTGGGTAATAAATCCTTATATCTACCTCAATGAAGTCAATAATTGTATAATATTACCATAATATTAAAAGATCTTCTTCTCTGATACCGCTTAGCCAATCAAAGCCAAACTTCGTCTGAAGCATTCTTAGGAAGGGAGAATGAAAGTTTATATGATTGGAGAAGGTCACATGACAAAGATGGCCACCATGGCTATGATTAGCAAAAACCTTAAAAATCTTCTTCTCCAGAACCAGAAGGCCTATGATTTTGAAACTTGACATGAAGCATCAGGGAGAGGAGCTCTACAAAGTTTATATTAATCATGACCTTGGGATGACCTTGACCTATTTTATGGCAAGGCCAACATAGGTTGCCCATGCATTTGAATGGGGAAAATTACTAAATTGTAATTAAATGGGGGGAAACTTGCTGGGAGTATGCAAATGGACAGAAAATTTATGTTTATGAACAAAAAATCCTCAGGTGTTGTCTGCCCCAGCCTCGGGGCTATATACGTGTATATGACCAAAGATTTTCTCTGAAACCGCTTGGCCAGTCAAAGCCAAACTTTATGTGGAGCATCGTTAGGAAAAGGGAATGAAAATTAATATAAATGGTTCATATCACGTGACCAAAATGGCTGTCATGGCTATAAATAGCAAAAACCTTTATAAATCTTATTCTTCAGAACCGGAAGACCTATGATTTTGAAACTTTGCCTGAAGCATCAGTGAATGGAGCTCTACAAAGTGTAAATAAATCATGACCGCGGGATGACCTTGACCTATTTTATGGCAAGGTCAACTTAGGTCGCATATCCCAGATCTCAGATGAGCGTTTATAGGACCATTTGTCCTCTGGTTAAAAATGCATCATGACATTATATTACAGATGTTTTTGACGTGAAAATTCTTGAAAGCCGTGCAAAGTCGTTTTACAAACCTAAGAACATCAAAATTTTGAAACGTAACATTACTGGACTATGTGAAGTTGAAATATTGAAAATAACATAGGGACCTTTCACGAGAAAAGAAACAGACGGAACGAAAAAATGACACTGTTCGGTTTCTGGCGTTCGAAGCGACTCCATAGTCCGGGTCCATCGTTCTCTTCGGCATAAGATTCCCTCTATCGATTTTTGTTACCGTAGCTCTTTCGCCGACGTTTCATCAAATCTTTTTGACGTAGACGTCTCTTATGCTTACGAATTCTGATGATGAAACATTTCAGAAACGATGCCGTTATATTCGGATGCACACCTTGAGTTAATTTTCATAACGTAGTCGCATTATTTCAAATGAATAGCCAAGAATGGAACAATTGTATTCTGTCGCTTATCTCCCTAGACGTCAAATACACGTTATCCGGAAAGACGTTCGTTTCATGCTGAAAGGCAGGAGAAGTAACAAAGAAACTATTCTTTGTCAAATAGCTATGCTAGGATAACCTTCGAAAATTTTTCGACTATTTTGAAAGCGATTACCATTTAAGCATTGATCGTTAGCTGCAGTGACGTCAGTAACGCTAGAGAACGAAATTCAAAAATGTGTTTCAACAACATATGGTCCCGTATGGATATCCAACTATACACATGGAAATAAGTTAGGGAACACCTGTAATAATGTGACCACCAACTTTACACTGTGAATATCTTTCTTTGTAAAAATTATGAAAATTGTTTTGATAAGTTGTAAAAATCTGTAGTATCCAAAATTGCTTCTATGTGAAAATGGTTAGCATCAAACAAAAACTGCGGCGTAGAACGGCCATCTTTTATTGAGAAAATGTTTGCTAAATTTAAGAAACGCACTGCTAGTCTTTGCGATAACTTCATTATTTGAACTCACATTGTGGTAATTTTTCGTAAGCATAAAGCTGTGACATCGCTTGTTGAACTTTGATCATAAATTCTTTATTTTCTGACCGACTGTCGGCGGTACGTCCATAGTTTTTCGGGTGTACGTTTCCTTATCACGTTTTGTTCTTTGGGTATACATTTTGCAGGTTGTAAATGTTAGGCCAGATATTCGATTTGACTCTTTAGGAATCTTAACATGCACGTTCTGGTTATAGTGTCCTAGCAGAATTATTCTTTTACCGCTTTATTTGCAAAATTTCCAAGAATTTTGCTTTCCATAGAAGTCAATGCAAACTGAAGCTTTTGTATGATTAGTTGGTTTTGAGATTAAGCATGAAGTTTTAGGTCCGAAGTCGTGTATTCATTCAGAACGATCAGATTCAACATTTTATTCCTGTTTTGCTTTCAAAAATTGAGTTTTGCGGAGTGCAAAAGCAAAAAGGCAAACATGTATTCAGTAAAAGTGGAGTTTTTCACATATGGCATATTGTATCCTCCGTAGCACAAAGACAAAATCTTGTGAATTTCCATAAATTGGTCTGTAGCTAGGCCAAAGTATGAAATATATGTGATTAAAATTTCAGTATCGCCAGAAGAAAGGTAAATGGATTTTTTCAAACTTTCCCCAGGAGCTAAAAGTGTTTCCTAACTTATTCCTATGTGTATATATGACTTATGTGTTTGGTATTGCAGAGAGACTTTCAGTAATCGAAAGAACCGATGCCTGATAGCAGGTTCAAGATAGGGATTTCGCGAGGGGTGTATGTTTTCAACGGCATGTCATTTTTCAAGCAGCTGTCTGAATAATTCCATTTCAGCATTTCCGAATGCGCAAAAAGTTAACAAAATATATGACCAATATTTAAAATAATAAAATTTGTTAATCTTGGCAGTATGACGTGTTAGAATTGTCTGGGGTGATTTTTGTTGACGTCAGTATATATCGATAATTTGTCGGTGGTCTGCCGGGAAATAACTGTATCAACGAATCGGCTTATTTTACGGAAATTTCGCACTTAATTCCCTTGGATAAAATGGCTGTATGTTTGGGCGTGAAAAAGCCTACCCCTAACCCCAGTTTTATGTGGGTACAGCTTTTGTCCGAAAGTTAGGTCTGAAGTCAAGGTCCAATGGATTAAACCCATTAGGCACAGCATAGTCTTCAGCTTCGTCACAGTATGTCCTTGTCAACAGTTTGACCTGGAAAATTGTCACGGGACCTCTTTTTAAAGTCTCATCCGTAGGTCTGCAGGAGTCCGAGATCAAACCTTTGGCTACTGGTTTAGCTCAATTGTAATTGTAAAACACGAATATAACACCTTAAAGATGAAGCATTGTATATTTTTTTTGCTCTAGACAACTACCTCAACGTTTCACAGTTCCAACAGAATCACACTCTGCATGCCAATTATCGATATTTGACCAACGCCGGAGTGAAATAGCTAACTCCGAGGCAATAGCCAACGCCTGAGGAACAGCGTGTAAAGGGTTGTCAGCAAAATCATGAAATATTTTATAGAGCATGGGAAAAATGTATTTGTTATGATAAGTTAGTGTGGTAAGATGGTCTTGCTTCCATATAAAATTTACAAAATGTGACAATACATTGTCTGGAACATATAAAATACAAGAAAACATGCACGATTTTGTGGTTTTGACTGTCAAGATTGATTTAGAAGTCAACAATTCTTTAAAGTCAAAACTTTTCATTCTCTATTCACGCTATAATTTATAACTCGTATTCGCTGTACAAACTATTTTAATTTAAACTCATTTCTGACGAAGAGTTTACATATTATTTGCCACCAAAGACCCCTTGTGGAAAAAGGAATGGGATCGCCAACGGCGGAGGAAAGTTTCATATTGACATGGCGAACGCCTGAGGATGATAACGTTTGCAGAGAATGCTGATTCAAAACAAAAAATAAGTTGTACTCTACTTTGTCGTTGAAGTCCTAGTTACGATCATTGATGTTTATTTCTGAAATTGATTTTATAACTGTCAAGCACATTTTCATAACTATTAACAATATTTAATGTTATTTCAGAGCACTAAAACAGCTATAATCCCTAGTTAGCGTCGTAGACTTGGTTATGGAAATACCGTAATGCCGATTTAAACACATACGAATACCCATTACCGTGTTTTAATAAAAGCATTACTATTCATATTTGAATAGTATCGCAAAGTTCTGCATAGTTTCTCGTTTGTGTCTTCGTGTACAAAAAATATTTTTATGATACACTACGAATTTGAGAAACGTGTAACTGAAACGTGCGCGCGCGATACCACGCCACAAGGTAAGAGCGTATTGTAGTAGATTATAGGCATTACAGGTCAGTATAGGGGGAAAGTAAATATTATTTCTTGAAAAAAAAAAAGACCATCAAATCTTGCGAACAAAATCGGGCGTCGTGTTGGTCTTATCTCTTCGGCTGCAGTCGAATCTTACTCCGGCGTTAACGTTATCCTCATTTCCTCACGAAAGATGTCTGTTAATTAAATGCTTGAAAATGTTCAAAATATACCAAATACAAGCGTGCTTCGGTTCTGTTAATATCAGATAAACTTTGTTTCTTCCATATACACAATTTCATAAGTCAATCATATATTAGCTTGTCTGCATATATCTCGTGTAGTGCAAATCAACGGAAAACAGGCCAGCAGTTGACCGTAAGTACGATATGCACATTCTTATATTCTTTTCTTTGTTTTTCTATAAAGATTATGAATTACATGCCGTATTAGCGGTAAAATTAAACTTTAATTTCTTCGTACACTTAACGCCAAAGCTTTTAAACACAAATATGCCTCATCGTTGGTCGTACCCATTCAATCCATTCCTCCGGCGGCGATCGTATCATACTCCGGCGTAGACGTTACCCTCATTTTCTCACTTAAAACAGTGTCCCGTTTAAATGATGCAAAATGACCAGAGAATACTATATAGGGGTGTGTTATTGTTTTAGTTTGGACGGTCAGTGGTTGTTGCTTTTAAATGTGCACGGTCGATCATACATCTGCTCACAGAAACACGCAAATTGACTGATTTATGTTGATAGTTGTGTAAAGCACATTGTGCTTACTTTAATTAAGTATACGGATATGGTTTCACATGAAACTAATGTGGAACACTTGTTAAACATGAAATAATGCTATAAAAATAAGCGAAACTCGAGTAAAAGCACATTTCTACTTTATTTTTGCAAGTTTTCAAGAAACACACTCACCATATTCCTCAGCCGTTGGCTATTGCCTCGGAGTTAGCTATTTCACTCCGGCGTTGGTCAAATATCGATATTTGGCATGCAGAGTGTGAGAATTTCTGACAATGATTGGCTCGTAACGTTGGTGTAGTTATCTCATTACGAAAACATGCCCATGCAATATATAGTGATTTTTAAAGTTGTAAAAAAATGAAAATTTTCATTGGAATTTTTCTTATATTTTGCTTATTTTTGCTCAAAACACATATTGTGGGTACACGTTAGAACCGCCTCGCCGAGGCGGTTCTAACGAGTATCCACAATCTATGTTTTGGAGCAAAAATAAGAAAAATAGATATACCTTTGCAAACCCCAGTTTTACTATTTAAAAGTGGGGTATAAGGGGGTATACATTTCACGGACATGTTTTCATGATGTTGTTTTTAGAACGTGTCCTAGGCCGCAGATTTCATTATATCAACATTCAGCCATTGCGACAGTACATTACGAAAACTTTCCCATGCAATTTACAGAGACTTTTTTTAACATTATACAAGAAAAGATATGACACTTTGTGTCATATCAATTGACTCAATTATGAAAATATGCTGCATTTACTTTTCTATACGGCCGAAAATAATTAGTCAGGTATCTGTCTTATCTGTTTTATTTGCCACGCATCTGACTTTCATTCTGGATCAAAAATAAAAAAGTGGCATCATTTGTTGTTCTGAAATTTAAATGTTATTTCCTCACCTTGTCGTAAAGAAGGACATGGTCAGTACAGGGTCTTGATTTATATACATAATTTTGTAGTATCGAGTCATTATTGCTTAAGGCCAATTATTTTTTTTGTGAAATCAGTCTACTGGTTTCAGAGTTTTTTTGAAGGGTTTTTATCATTTATGGACATGGCGGCTATTTGTTCATATGATCTGTATTTTTATATACACATTGCTCCCCCCTTCTTAGAGATATGGCTTTACAAGCAGTTTCAGAGATCTTTGTAAGTGTTAACGTAGGATGCATGCCGGTTCGAGTACCATGCTACAAGCTAACCATGAGCCTTCGGCTCAGGTAAGCTAACAAGTAAAGCTTATACGCATGTATGGATGGTTGAAGAAAATCATCTTGATATGTTAGCCTTTAATCAGTTTTGTCATTTATTGAGTCATAAAGATGTAGGAAATGATGATTCTCTTTAATACAGCCAATGTTTACATTTGGGGGAAAGACGATGTATGTAGCCAGTTCGTTGGCATACTAAATTTTCACCATGTCAGCTGGTGACTTAGTTGAACAAAAAATCGGATAGTTGGTATAAAAACATAACAGAAGACAATGCTTATTGAATAATTTACTGTCTCTTTTTTAGTCATGAAATGCTAGTCATGGACTTTACAGCTGATGTTGATTCTATTGGGTGTCATGTAGAATATGGGTTGTTTTGAATATAAAAATGGTTCAAGGTAGTAATGTTACATTTTTTTCCAAAATTTTCATTAGGTTTGAAATGGAATTAAAATATGAATACTGGCAGTGAACAGGATTTTTTAATTTTAGGTCTAAATGAGTGTGGAGATTAAATCATCAGCTGTAATGTGACTATGCAGTGGTTACATGAACTGTTTCCAGATTATGTAGGACATGGAAAGGTACAAGTAGGCAAAGATCAGGAAAAGACGCAATCAGAAAAAGATTCCCACTCCAAAAACCGAGGTGGGGAAAAAACCAAACTAACAATCAGGTACTTATACCATGAAACATATCGTAAGCCGAATGAGCAGCTATTTTCCCAATAGGTGGCCACTCAGTTACCTTAACTTAACTAAAAATATGAAAACATACATAAGGCGCCAACAGCACAAAAAATTTTAAACACCAAGACATAAAACAAAAAGAACCACTACAGAAGTATCGACTTGGAACGATCAGTAACACAAAGTTTAATCATATAGGAAGTAATGATTAAATTGAAACTGTGACATGGCATAACTAACGAGATAACAAGATGTAGAACACAGGATTTAAATACCCATGACTAACTCAGCTAATTTTGAAGTACATGTAACAATAGACAAAGTAAATATGGAATATGTAAAAAATAGCTGGACATACAAACGTTACATATTATGCATAATGACTTTGGCTATGATATACATAATACATTGCTCTAAATCAGACATATGTATATAAATACAAACCAGAAGACTTATGGTTATGTAAACGCTCACCTGAGACCGGAGATATATATTAATAAACTAATTTGACTAGAATGGGAATATACATGTATATAAAACTAGGGCAGAGTAAGAATAACCCCTGAAGTCATTTGTTTTCAAATCATAAAATTTCAGTCTATTTGCCAATTTACTGCAAGTTTTACCCTTCAAATGAATTTAAAAATTTTCCCCTATTAAAATACATGGGCGACCTAAGTTGAACTGGTCGTAAAATAGGTCAAGGTCATCTCAGTTATCATGTTTTCTTTTAAGAACCTCATGCTTTGATGTTTCATGCCAAGTTTCAAAATCATAGGCCTTCTGATTCTGGAGAAGAAGATTTTTAAAGGTTTTGCTATTTGTAGTCATGGCAGATATCTTGGTCATGTGACGTTGACCATTTAAATGAACTTTCATTCAGAGAAGAAGATATTTGAATATTATGGTCATACACATGTATATAGCCCCGGGCAGGGGCAGACAGCCCTCTGGGCCGAAAATATTTTCATAAACATAAACTTTTTGTTCATTTGCTCATTTCTAGCAAGTTTTTTGCTATTAATTGACATTACCTATTTTTTTTTTCATTCAAATGCATGGGTGATCTAAGTTGACTTTGCCTTAAAATAGGTTAAGGTCATCCCAGGGTCATGATTTATACAAACTTTGTAGAGCTCCATTGTTTGATGCTTCATGCCAAGTTTCAAAATCATATGCTTTCTGGTTCTGAAGAAGAAGATTTTTAAAGGATTTTTGCTATTTATAGCCATGGCGTTGATCTTGGTAATGTGACTTGGACTATTATACAATATTTTGTACCCCATTCCTAAAGATGTTCCACATGAAGTTTGGTTTTGATTGGCCAAGCGGTTTCAGAGGAGAAAATCTTTGAAATTGTGGACGGACGGACGCCGGAGCATGGTTATCCTATAAGTTCACCTTGTGAGCCTTGGGTTCAGGTGAGCTAAAAAGTGTGTATGGGTGGCAGTTATTAATGAAATCTTTACTTAACTTTTTCTTAGAGGTAAAAATTCCAAAGACAGTCAGTAAAAGACCCATTTCAAGAATTAAATTTCTAATGGTTAGCATTATGTCTATGTGTACTGAATATGATTTTGTGTACATATTTTTGACATGGTCTATCCTTGAGCAAATGAAATTTTTAGCATATCGGGATAGTAGATTGCAATTGCCACCCATACTGTACATAACACATATGATTCAATATATTGTAGAATAAACAGTGATATTTTACTCTTTGGCAAATTGCTAATGATTAGGTGATGCAATTGATTTGCATCGGCTTTAATTCTACCATTAAAAAAATACATAAAGGCACAAAGGAGCACATGTAAAAAGTTTATCTATAATGGTACAGTATTATGTGTTTGTGTGAGATACAAATATACAAAAACATTTCATTATATTTTGATGTGGTAGTAAAAACATCAGAGACAGGTCACATTATACACAAGAGTGATGTAGATACTTGTATATATGTGAACAAAAACTTGGCCTGTAATCATAAGATCACAAACATTTTAAGAATTTGCACATGCAAAAAGAGGAGAAAGTGATATACAGGTACAACATCGTAACAGAATATTCTATGATGGAATATGTGTCTTAGTGTGGTGTACACATATTTAACAATTAAAGTATGAATGGTTGTGATTGAGAATCATGAGAAAACCAGTTTTGTGGACCATCCAGATTTGACATAATTTTTTTGGTATAGTCACTGAAGAATGTTAAAATGTTGAAATTTTGGATGTAAGCCAGCTAGTGATTAAACTATTCGTGAAGAGAAATTAAACATGTTAAACAGCTGAGCAGTTTGGTTCTGGATATGCAAAAGCATTCACTTTAGAATAATCAGAACATGTCTCAGGAGTCTTACTGTTCTGGTTTGAATTCTTTGTCTGGAAAATATTTAGATGTGTACCTCGTGTACATTTACAAATGCAATTTATCTAATGGTCCCAAATGTTCTAGTAAATATAGATCCTAGATGATTGTAGTATATAAATATGATTGATTGGTCAACTACATTCATATGTATAATTGTAAATCTGTGGCATTAGTCTACTACGATCGTCCTGGATCCATAATACATGTTTTTTTGTGAAGTTCACATATATAACATCTTAATAATATACATAAGTTTTACAAAAAACTGCAATGCATGTGATTGCAATACACAACATATACAATGTAATTTCAAACATGCTGAAGAATACATCATATAAGATCATACATAATAACATAAACAGGAAAATTTTAGAGGTTGTGAAAAACAAACAAACGAGCTTCCTCATGAGAAAAACAACCATCTGCATATGGGAAATCATAGGTGAGATCAGCTGCGCGGGAACTGTGAAGCTAATCAGCACCTTTTTTTCACGACTCGGAAAATACAATCCCTCTTCTTAACTCTGAAATTTTAAGCTTCTAGCCAACTTCAGTTTTTTTGTACAGTTTGGTTTGTGTCAAACCTGTTTGGAAATCACATTGTTGGTTTTCCCATGAGGCGGCTCATATAGGCATAAGTATGTGATTGTGTAGAACTGTTTTGCTGATTAACACAGCCATTTATTGCTAAAGTATCCTCATGTTTGATTCATTGGCTACACATAGAAATTGAAGACATCAAAACAATAAAGTTTTTAAAAACAGTAACAATAGGAATTGTACAAGTACACTCATATTCACATATAATCTATAATGGTATGACACATTAGTGGAACCACACATGTAGAATATGATATGAGCTGCGTCATGAGAAATATTCACTTAAGCTAAATCAAAAGCACAAATCAGCTTTGCAGTATCTGCACAGCTGATCAGTACCTTTGTTTAAGTTACAAGCATAGAACAATTTATCTTCTATTTTTGTGATGTACAGGTTGGTTTGTGTTAGACCAGGTTGGAACCCCCTTTTCTCATGTTGCTGCTATATAACAATATAAATTAGGCAGTGGCTATTTTGCCGGACCCGGCAAAATAGCCCCTAGGAGCTATTTTGCCGGACCCGAAACTTTTAAAATTTTTATTTTATATTTTATATTTTTTTTATCTACATTTTTTTTTATTTTTTTCACCTATTTATTTGAGATAATTATGTTTTTAAGATAAGAATACACATACTGAAAATGTTGATAAAAGACTATATTCAGATACAAATGGGAGTATGGCTGGCATTCTGGGACACTTTAAAATGGAATCCCTTAAGAAAAGGAGAAAAATTGTAATGAAAAGGTCTGAAGATTAAAGTCAGAATACACACAGATGATCCCCAAGAATATATGCTAAGTATAAATCAACCCTCATTGGCACTGCAGATATGGTAATTTTCAGTTGTCTCAAAATGTCATTATACCCCCGTTATTTATGCCGACTGGTATAAAGCTTTTGCTTTTCCGTTAGTATGTTAGTTGGTTTGTATGTTTATTTGTAATGCAGGAACGTTCATAGAATTTTATGTCAAATTTTTGCAAAATTTGGTTAAAATTTCTCTAGTGGTGTATATCTTATGAACCAACCATCGGAAACAATTCAGACCATAGGTACCCTATTGGGTTTGCTTTGTTTCCATGAGCTCAAATCCGAGGGTCCAATGCCCGGGGGTGGGTATGGAGGTCAAATCTACGTCACACTCAAAATGTGCTATTTACAATGAATGTTAATGTTTCTTCTCTAAGTTCATATCTTATAAACGATCTTAGGAATATATTCCTATTTAGATCATATATACTCTGTAGGGTTTGCTTTTAATCCATGGCACCAAATCCTGCCTGCCATCCCCAAAGGTGCAGCTAGGGGTCAAAATCTAGGACACCTTTAGAATATGAAAGATGCCATGATAAATTTTCTGTAAGTCTATATCTTGACATCCATAAAGTCTTGTCAGAAAGCATTCACACTTAAAAGACAGTAGGTACCCTGTAAATGTCAGACTCTTGGGTCAATGTGTGGGGGTGGGGCTAGAGGTCAAAAGCTAGAACATCTGTGAATCCAGGGTAGCAGGGTCGGTGCTCAAGTTTCCTGGAACTAGCCATGATCAGCTATAAGTCTATTTAAAATTTCAAAACTCTAGCATTCACCATTCAGAGTTTCAAAAAAGTGACCAACAGACCCAGCCAGCCAGCCAACCACATCTCTGCACACAACCCCACTGGCATACACCTCAACCAGCAAACACCAACCCCAACACACAGTGTCACACACACACAGACAGACAAGCCAAAGGCAACATGCCCTTCCAAGGCTTCCAACTTTACCAAAGTTGGGTCATATAAAAGGCACAAAAAGCAACCTATTGATTGAGAAATATCTCAAATAAATAAATATATAAATAAAACAAAAATGTAGATTAAAATACCCTAAAAAATATGAAATGAAATTTTTAATAATTATTTGGTCCGGCAAAATAGCCTATAAGTCCAATATAGCTATTTTACCGGGTCCGGCAAAATAGCCCCTAGGGACTATTTTGCCGGGTCCGGCAAAATAGCTCCTATGGGCTATTTTGCCGGGTCCGGCAAAATAGCCACTGCCTATAAATTATGACTATACCATGTATAAGAGGAATAGTAATACATCATACACATATACCTTAGGCTGCATTCACATAGAAGTATATGGTATTCGCTATTCGGTATTCGCTATAGGAAAATTGAATATGAACAATTTCTACTCTGCTGTACTTTACACAATAATACCCGCCTACACAGGTTTTTTGATTAGTGTCCTCATTTGTCATGGTATTAAGAAATCGTAGTGTTTTATTTCAGCTATTCGCGTGCCCTCAAAAACATGCACCGTATACCGGAATAGTCTACTCCTATGTGAATGCAGTCTAACAAACAAAACATTTTAAGATGATATAGCTGGATTTTGACCTCAGATGTGTCCAAAGATTGAAGAGTTTACTTAGTAGCATGTGAAAGGAGTTCAAAGGATATTCAGTTTGCAACAGCACAAATACTGCATGCAACCAAATAATGGAAAACTGTAGGAATTACTGAATTACCTTTCATGGGCTAGTTTATAAAGTTGTTGATTTTCTGATGTGTTTGAGGTCAAATATAGTTATATAGTGTCAATGAAAATAAAACGCCACATTCTTCAAATTAATTTCGGCTAAGCAATTGAAAAAAAATGGGTAATTGCATTAAAACTTCACCAAAAGGCAAGCCATAATACATTCTTGAGCTATAAAAGTGCTTGTCACCTGTGTGTGGAAATTGTCTTGGCGTTTGTTTGGGTTTCCAACAGAAAAAGGATTGAGATATGTGTCTTTTTTGCCATGGGTCATAAATGACAATTTCTAATTATTACCAGTTTTTGTGAAGAGTAAATGATGACATGCAATACTAGCAACACACTGAAATGAGAGCTATATTATTAGGAAGATTTTTCAAGTTATGCCAGTTTTGAGAGAAGGCTTCAAAAGTTAAATTTGTCCATATCAAATACTAAGAAACAACAATATGTATGAATTTTAGATAGATGTACAAATAGTGTGTTTTTTTTTTTTTGTTTTTTTTTTCAACTTGCTGGCTAATTTTGATAGCTGATATGAAGTCGCTAATTAGAGTGCTTCAAATATACATTTGTAATAATGACATTTTGAACAGGTCAATAAGACATGTCCACACACTTCGTGTAACCAGGGTTCCCACAGACAATAATAATGACATTTTGAACAGGTCAATAAGACATGTCCACACACTTCGTGTAACCAGGGTTCCCACAGACAATAAAAGCAACGAATCCATAATTTTTCCATGCAATTTTCAGGACATTTTTTTTTTGTTTATTTCTTCATTTTTTTTTGTCATACAACACTTTAGAAAAGGCAAAAATATTGCAAAAGTGACTTACTTCAATGTATTTTGTTTTCTGAGGAAGACAAGTTAGTTTGAATGGTTTTCTTGAATATCAGAAACTTATTAATCAATACATACTGCTTGAGCAATTTGAGCAAGGGAAAAAATGAGAGCTAATGACATCCAATTTGGCATCTCATAGCAAAAACCTATTTTGTCTATATTTCTTCATTCTTCAACTTCCATGACTTCTTTAAGCATTGATTTTTCAGCCATTTTTCAGGTTTTCTAAAGCTTGTGAGAACCCTGTGTCACACTTGCAAAATGTTTACAGAGAGAACAAACCCCTCTGTTGATATTTACAAACAATGATTACCAGAGGCAAAGTGACAAAGTCAAAGGAAAACAATACATGTACCATAAAGACAAAAAACAATGTTCAACAAACAATCAACATACAAAAAGTGACAAATTCATATCAATAATCAGTATAGATGGCACATATTAGTTTATCTACTCAACTTATCCATATGAGCTTCCAACAATATCTTGTGGCTCAAATGCCAGTTGTATTGAGTAGCACCCACTATTTATTCCATTATCATTGCTAAAATGAAAATAATGATACAAAGCAAGGTTTGATATAATGAAATAGCACTATTGTTGGTGATGATTGTAACTGATTATGGGTTTGTGTTGTTACCTCGTAGTCTTTCCATTTCTTGGTGCACATTATCTGATGCATAAATCCTAGGCGAACATAGTTCTGAAATATGTAGTGCTGAAAGTGATGGAACACGGCTAAGTGCAACATAAGCCATACCAGCACTAAAAATTGAGGGTCCCAAGTTTATAAGTGCTTGTAGCAAGGTAAGGCCTTGGGCTTTATGAACTGTTGTTGCAAAAGCAAGTACAAGAGGTAATTGTGTACGTGTGACATATTTGTAATTCTTTCCTAAGAATCTTACAGTAATTGGTGTTATACCTATGGGTGCTTTTGGATTTAGTTGCGTGGAGCATCAATAGGTAAAAAAATGTGATGCATAATGATCTTTTGTAAGTGTGTTTGGGTATCTTGAAAGAGGCTCTATTATTTGATACTTGTCCAGCTCACTTGAAATTGATTGTAATAGGGCTTCCAAAGTGTTAGGCTCTTCTGAAACAGCTTGTATTAACTTTCCCTGAATGTTCTTAAAAGAACTTTGCCTGGCAGCTGACAGGGGTGTAGACATCTGAAAATGTTAGAATTAATAATTTAACAATGTGGCAGAAGCATAAAATTTTCTGAATTCTTTTTTAAAAGTTTAAAAACTTGAACTTTGATGAAAAGTTTCTGATCAGAATGGCAAACCAGAAAAACCTATCATGTGAACGCTCACCTGAAATACAGGAATAAATTAGAACATTTATTATTTATACATGTGTGCATAAATCTTAGCCTTCATCATGGGCTGTATCCCCAGTGTCAGCTTGGCTTTTTTGATCGTTTGAAGTACCAATAGAGTGTTTTTTGGAGAAATAGCACAATTGTTGGAAAAGATTGCATTTTTCAGACAAATTTAAAAATTTTACTTTTTAAATTTGGACTTTTCTGTAAATTAAGAATGTTTCAGGTTAAATGAATTTTTTTCAGCCACTTTGGAAAAGATCTGATACCAAAAACTGGACCCAGTATATATAGAAAAATGCCTGACCCCAAAATCATATTCATAAATTATATCTGTCACCTGCTCATTTCTTTCATGTGTTCTAGTATATAATGACTTTGAAACAGGTACAATATTTCAAGTTTAGATAAGATGTCTTCATAAGTATTTTTCAGTTCAGACGTTAATTGTTTTCCTCATAATAGTAATAAGTAAGTCAAAAATTGTTTCAAAAAGTACAAACATTTCACTGGTTTTGTTAAAAAAATCTAAATTTGAATTTCCTTATGACATTATTCTAAAATAATCAATAACCAAATTAAATTACTATTCATGTCTGATGAAAAAGAGTTGATAAGCAATGCGTAAGTAAATACCCCATGCAGTGTAATTATTTACCACAAAAATTATTTTTTTCACAATAAAAATTTCAAAAAATTGCAACAAAATCTGTGGTTGGGGTTGATCAGCCTGTAAATGCACAATTTTCACTGAATACAAAAACATACAGAATTGTAAAGGGGAATAACTCTAAAACAATTTGCCCCTAGTTCTTTTATATACTACTCAAACTTTGATAAGCATCAAAAGTTTATTTTTAATTATAGGACATATTGATAATCTAACACTTGAAATTTTGCTATAGATATATAGCAGCACCATCACTGTGCATACATTTCATCTTTTTTTTGCGTTGCCTGCAAGCCCTTCTCACAGACTTGCAGAAACAATGGAAACCCCCTGAAATTGAAGTTGTCACCGTTGCCTACCCTATCCAGTTCTGTCATTCATTCTCTCTTACTGGTTCATTCAACTGCAAAATTGGTTTGATAATTGAATTGTCCATACTTTTGTGTCTAAAATGCACTTTCTGAAAATTTCAGAAATCTGTGCTTTTGGGTCAAAAACACGATTTTTTACCCAAAATATTTTTTTCGCTTAAGATGTTGTCTTTTGCGTGGTGAGCATGAAATTGAAAAAATGTTTTTGGATACGCACTCTGGTTAGCTCAAACAAACGTTTTTAAAATTTGTTGTCAGATGGTTTAATCACACAATGCAAATTTCCATTATGGAAACGTTCAGTTCAATGACAAATGTTTTATAACGCTGTAAAATTTAAACCAATGTCCGTAGCTGAAATCGGTTTTTTGTTCTATTCTCGCAGCCTAAAAGGCAACGTTTTAAGCGAAAAAAATTTTTTTGGTAAAAAATCTTTTTTAACCGAAAATCACAGATTTCTGAAATTTTTCAAAAATGCATTTCGATTATCAAAACAGTTTTGCAGTTGAATGAACCAGTAAGAGGGGGTAAATGACAGAATTGGATAGGGTAGGCAACAATCAATGAAAAATGGCAACTTTGATTTCAGGGGTTTTTCATCATTTCTGCAAGTCTGCGAAAAGCGCTTACAGGCAACGCAAAAAAAAAAGATGGAATGTTGGTATAGTGATGGTTTTGCTTCATATCTAAAGCAAAATTTCGCGTGTTAGATTACAAGTATGTCCTGGCAACAAAAACAAAATTTTGATGTTTATCAAACTTTTTGTATACTTTGTATATATATACAAATAATGTGTCTTGAAAATGATGTAGAAATAAAATGTCATGGACTAATGAATAGCAAACGTGAAAATAATATCTCAAACATCTGGTCACCTAAACTGGTAGGAATCTTACTTGTTTGTATTATGCTTTAAACCCTTTAGTACTTTATCAGTCTATCTGAAACCTAGAACTTAAATAGTGAAGTAGGTTTTATGTCCTACTCAAAACTTATTTCATATGGAGACAGGGCATGTTTTATTTTTCATCGTTCATAGGTAGCAATAGAAGAGACATTGGACTAGACTGAAAATTCAGACACCTTTACCATTCATAGCCAAATGACAATAAAACATTTGCATTTAATACTGAATGAGCGCAAAACACATACACTGCATACAAACTGACATACCAGACTTTTGTCATATATTTTCAATTGACAACAGTGAAAAAAAAATCATTTTTGACTTATTCAGTTACAGTAGTTGAAGCACTGTTGGGTGATCAAATTGTTTTGTTAAGTATGTTTAAGTTATAATTTCTGTTTTGGTGGGGAGTATTATAATTGATCAAATACAATGTTCAATCAATCAGAAAAATGTTTGTTTATAATGGTAATGACACCAAGCAACCATAGAGTAAAAATGAAATACATTAATTTGCCTTAAAATGGTAGATGAAACACTTGTTATGCACTAGTCATTTGCAATCACACCCACACCCCCAGAGAATAGTAGGATCTTTGACTTTTGGTCCAGCAAATCCCTGCTAAAAGGCCCCATCCTGGGTGGACTGCTTCCTAATAAAACCAGACTCTCCCCCCCTTCAGCTTGCTATCTTTGATTTCATGACCCTTATTTCGGGGGCAAAATTCAAACAAACATGCTCATTTCCATGGCTATCCCCACCATCCTCCTGGAATGGGGGAATTGTGATTACAATTGACTAACAAGTACAATATACTGAACCATTGAGCACAGATTTATATTATATACATGTCAGATATGATCATTCCGACTATTTGTTCTTCCACAAGTATACACTTATTTTGTCCGAAAAATTCGTGCACTGACTTGCCTGAGGTATAAGATATAAAGAGTTAATCTGAAAGCCTTTCATTTTTAGAAACAACCACCTTAAATGAATTTACGTTCAAAATTTCATGTAATTTGCTGAAGTGGGGTCATGATTTATATAAACTATAATGGGCCAGCGTCCCCGATGCCACATACCAAGTTTCGTGGAAATCTGCCCACTGGTTCTGGAGAAGAAGATTTTTAAAGGGTTTTTCTATTTATAGCCATGGCGGCCATCTTGGTCATGTGACCTTGACCATTTATATAAACTTTCGTTCCCCCTTCATAAGGATGCTCCACATGAAGTTTGGCTTTGATTGGCCAAGCGGTTTCAGAGGAGAAGATCTTTGAAACTGTGAACGACCGAAGACAGACGGACGACGGACGAACGGACGACGGAGCATGGGTATACTATAAGCTCACCTGTGAGCCTTCGGCTCAGGTGAGCTAAAAAATCTCAAAACACCCTACCAAATTACAATAGTGACATTGTTTTAATGCCACCCAAAATATTAAATCTTAACTTTGTCTACAACTGTGGTGGTATAATGGATAGCATATTTGCTTAGAAATCAAATAGCTTAGAAATCAAAAGGTTCTAGGTTTGAAACCTGGCCGGTACATACTATTAATGCCTCTCATGTTGGTGACAAATGTTCATCCTGACATACTATAAGTAAATTATAATAGGGTGTAACCTTTTATTTTTACTATTAAAGCAACAACACATGAAACAGACATGTATATAATATGGCAGATATGCACAACATATCCCTACTATTTAAACAGTGGCATAAATCTTTTAATATCATATTCATGATTTAAAATATCTGATGAATTTGTCTGTTTCATTAACTAAAAATCATTGCGAAATTTTCCATAATATACCGAGTCAGTCTCCTAGCTATCGCTAAATGAAAACTTTGTTTAACTATTCAAAATATTTAATAAGAATAAAACAGGAATGAAATGTAAATTTACCTAAGTATCTCATCTTAACCGTCTTTTTTCGTCACATTTTTAACAGAAGGTCATGAACGTAGAAGGGATCATTTAAACTGAAACAAAGGAAAATCACATTTCAACATATAATTATAACCCTTTGCCAAAAGATATTACATGCAGATATATACTTTCTCAAGCCTGTTTCTACACTAGAGCCATGGCAACTGTAAGACTTTGTAGCATTATCTTTTACATGTATCTACTGTATTGAACATTAAATGTTTTAGAACTATAAACACAATTTCAATTCGATCTGCTTATATGGACACAAAAAAACTGCACATCACTAAATGAACAACTCTGTCAAAAGTTACACAAACACCTAATGGAATTTTTTTATGAGGTTTTATTAATCATAAGGCCACGACAAGGGTATTAATTAAAAAAAAAATACAGACAAGACCCTTTTTAGTGTTTTGTGGAAACATTTCCTGACACACTTTGTAGGGCTGGGTATCGAATCGTGATATATATCAAAAAACCAGTTTTGAGAGTTTGATACTTGTATAGAAGCGATCCAGTTTGTATCGGATAAAGTATCGATACAACATTTCAAGGCAATGCATACTAATTTTGTAGAAGAAATTTGCCAAACCATTTGTTTGATGACTGATTCATGCACTTTTGATTCTTGACTTTGGTCAACACATTTTTTTACACTTTCTTTTATGTCAGACCATCCTTAAATGATTCTTTGTTAGCTGTGCACCTACCCATCATTTTTAGTGTAAGTAAGTAGGTAGGTCAATTTTTTTTTTTTTTTTTTTTTTATGGAACCAGAAAAAAACATCTTTATAATTTGCTATATAAGTAGATCTATATGGTTCAAAATAGAAAACACTGAAGTTAAAACAGTGTAATAAAACATTGTCAGAACATAAAAAAAGTTTTGGAACAATCTGTTTTTCTCACTGTATTGAACACAACCATGAATGCAGCCACAGAAAATGGCTGGAAGTTTGAATTTTCATATTTAAGAAGTGAATGGATTCTACTATCCCTGTTGGCATGAAGCTGATCTGTGCCTTTGCTTTTGTGTATATGCAAATTGTTGGTTTTTTCATGCAGTGGTTTAATTTATATATTGCATGTAACCTCATTATAACATAGTTTATAATATAGATCATAAAAGTGTGTTTCTAGGGACCTTGAAGATAACCTTTATATACCATGCGTGGATCCAGAAATTTTCATGAGAGGGGGTCCAACGAAAATGGTAATTTTTGGTCACAGATGAGGGGGGGTCCAACCCCCCAAAAATCCCGAAATTACCTTTTTTTAGGTAAAATTTTCAAATTCCAGGGGGGGTCCGGACCCCCGGTCCCCCCCCTCTGGATCCGCGCATGTATACTGAAGCTGACCCGTGTATTCTACATCTACATGTACAGCAAGGGCCAAAAATAACATACCCCTGCTTTATCAAATGAGTAAAAGAAACTCTAGTATATACCTTTATGAATGCGCTAGTCATGTCTGAGTGGTGGCAAAGATGTGGTCTTTGTTAAGACTTTCCTGGTTCTGGAAAAAAAGCACAACACATGCAAATCAAACATAAGTGAATATATACTAAATCAGGGTACATCAACCATAACCACTTTCTCATTGTGAGAGTACAGAAATTTAAAATTGCTTCTGTATTGATCAGAAGATTCATGCACTGACCAGCTTTTTTTTTTTTTTTCTTTTTTTTTTTTGAACAGGTTGAATGGGATGATTAAAAGTTAAAACTTTATACAAAAAAGCAATGAGTTGTTATAAATACCTCACTAACGATATCCCTTGTGGCCTGTAAACAGTGGTACTGAAGCTAACAGAATACTCAAATCTACTTCGTCTTTGGGTTGTATTTCTTGTGTCACTGGAAAGAACAGCTGAAATATAATAATCAGTAGAAATGTATGTAATGAAAATTGAAATCAAAATGATCTAGAAATATTCTTTATTTTTGTATACATACAATAGAAGTATAAAATTACCATCAGTTGCAAAAACCAGAGGACCAATTGTCCTGTAACAACACCTGACACCTGAGATATACACCAATACTAGAATGGTAATATGCATGTATTTAACCACAAGGCAGGGTCAAAGTAACACCTAGAGTCAGTGTCTTTTTCAAATCATAGATTACCATGCCTATTTGTGGGTCTGGGGGAAACATTAATTGATGCATGCGCAACCTAAGTGGACCTTGCCGTTAAATAAGTCAAGGTCATCCTAGGGTCATGATTTATACAAACTTGTAGAGCTACATTAATTGATGCTTGAATTGATGCAAAGTTTCAAAATTATTGGCCTTCTGGTTCTAAAAAAGAAGATCTTTTAAGGTTTTTGCTATTTACAGTCACAACGACCATTTGGTCATGTAACCTGGACCATTTATACAAACTTTTGTTCCCCCTTCCTAAAGATGCACCACATTAAGTTTGGCTTTAGAAGGTCCACCGGTTTTAGAAGAGATCTTTGAAAATCTGAACAACAGATGGACAGCTGACGCTGGAGCATGGGTATACTGTAAGCTCATCTGTAAGCCTTCGACTCAGGTGAATTTTAAGTTGTCATCAGTATTTTGTCTCCATAACCATACTATTTCAAGTTTATTAGTACACTGTACTTACCATGTAAAGAGTCTTGTTGAGATTCATTCATCTTGTTAGAGTCAATGATCAATTCTTCAAACAATACTGAATATCCATGTTTTCTCAATCTGTATCTCTCTGAAAAAGAAAAAAAAAAGCCAAGAGACATTACTATCAACTCACAAACATATTTTGTCTCGTCAACAGTTGCTAAAGCTACCGGTACATATATATTTTATTTTTGCCAAACAACCCTGAATGAAAACTTTGTTAGCCAATTAAGTTATTTTCAAAAAGAATAAAATTGGAATGTAATGGAATTACCTTAGAAGTATCTCATCTTAAACATCTTTGTTCTTCACATTTTCGACAGAAGATCATGAATGAAGATAGAAGGGATCATTAAACTGAAACAAAGGAAAATCACACTTTGACACATAATTAAAATTCTTTGTCAACGCCAAGAACTCTGCAAACGTCGATATCACACCTGCATCGGGCAAAGTCAATGAAATGTGAAATATAGGTTCAAGGCACCGAGTCAAGTTGCATGCTTGAAAAATATGTTAATGACAATTACTATATATATGCAAGGTCTCACACTCGCAACTATCAATGATGCAGAGAAAACCAAACTTCAAAGTAACTTTGAAGTAAAAATTTGAAAAGGTCAATGGATTGCAAAACATAGGTCAAGGGCACTGGGTCAAGGTGCGTGATTGAAGGGTATGTCAACCCGTACGAAATAGTCCAACAGGAACACAGCAGTATTACCACAGGAAAATGAGACCAGATTCCTGGCAGGAATCCCTTTGACTATTTGATTTTTCTTATAAAGATTACGACAGGAGTCAGTGTGGACTCCCTGTGGAATCTGGAGCGAAATATTTAAATTAGCAGGAATCCTGCCAGGAATATGAACCAGAAATTTTGGCAGGAATCCTGACAGGAATTTCGAGCAGATTCCTGGCAGGAATCCTGTTAGGAATATCGAGCCAATTCCTGCTAGATCTATATGTCTGCATAGAAATGACCTCTTTGAAAACACATGCATATGAAAGTTTTTGAACAAAGGAAATGTAAGGGGCTAGTGTATCATATATCCATAGACGCAGCCATTATATTTTGTTATAAAAATGCTTGTATCAATGAGTAGTAATGATAAATGTCATTTTCAATTACAATTCTTAGAAACTTCCTTAAATAGACGGATTAAAAATTGTACATGATCAGAGGTGGGTGGGGAATATTTTGAAAACGAAAAGCATAAAGAATAAATTTAGTTAATGATTACAAAGATCAATGAATGAATAAAATGGAAGAAAAACATACCTTACTTTTACTAAAAAGTGTTCCTCATTTATTTTTACCAAAATTTGATAGCAAACATAGTGTCAGTAGATCTATCAAACAAATTGAATAATGACTATCTTGTTTAAAAAAGCCCAACCTCATGGCTTCCTGTGTGTACCACCTAATTGTTTACACATTTATGAAAGACAGATTTAGGTCGGCAGTATTTTTGCCAAGCAGGAATCCTAACAGGAATTTTGTTTATTTTCCACATGGAAAAGTCAAAAATTCCACGTGGAAAATGCAAGCATCTCACTGTCCTGTTAGGAATCAGGCTGAAAATCAGATTCCACACTGACTCCTGTCTTTGTCCAACTGGACTACCAGTGGAATCCTGTTGAATTTTTCGTACGGGAAGGACAATTACTATGCAAGGTTTCACACTCACAGTTTTCAATCAATGTGGAGAAAACCAAATTTTGACATAAAAATTAACAAAGTCAATGGACCATGAAATATAGATCAAAGGCACTGGGTCAAGGTGGGTGCTTGAAAAGTATGTCAAGGACAATTACTATGCAAGGTTTTACACTCATGGCTATCACTGATGCAGAGAAAACCAAACTTCAACGTAACTTCGACTAAAAATTAACAAAGTCAATGGACCGTGAAATTTAGGTCAAAGGCACTAGATCAAGGTGGGTGCTTGAAGACTATGTCAAGGACAATTACTACATGTATGTAAGGTTTCCAGGGCTTTTTCTGACCTTTTGGGGGAATTTTTTGGTACCGATGAAATTGGGAAAAATTGTGTGATTGGGGGGGGGGGGGGAATGACAATATTGGGAAAAAGTAGTGCAATTTTTGGGGAAAGTTTACCTTTTAAATTGGGATTTTTCTGATAATTGGAAATGTTTCAGGTCAATTGGGAATTTTTTCATCCAAATGGGGAAAAATTGGATGCCAGAAACCGGACCCAGTTTTGTATAGAGAAAAAGCCCTGGTTTCACAGTCACAGCTATCACTAATGCAGAGAAAACAAAAACTTTGACGTAAATGTCAAACTTCGATATAAATGTTGACAGTCAGACGAACGGATGGAATCTGGACTCTTATAGTACAAGTGGGGTATTTCCTAAAATATTGGATTCTTCCTATACTTTAATATTGGGGCTTTCCAAAAAGTTGGAGTCAAAATCCCTACCCAGGATCGAACCGCGATCTCTTGCCTGACAAGCGACCACTCTAACCATGTCGCTAAAGAGCTAGCCCAACAGCAAGGCTGTTGGTAGTAGCCTTATTTCACAATATTCCTCCCCACTTTATCTTTGAGGTCTTGGCAATCCCCGAGTACTACCCGTCGACATGTAGAGAAGTAGAATTAATAACTTGAGAGCTATGCTCACAGAATTCCACAGAGCTGGCTATAAGCCTCGCTCCTGCATCCGCCACTACCACCAACTTAATGGCTTGCCAGACCTCTTCTGTCAAAATTTTCTCGTCGCCAATGAAGTATTTTAGGAGAAAGAGATCATGCCCCTACCCGGGATCGAACCGAGATCTCTTGCGTGACAAGCGACCACTCTAACCATGTCGCTAAAGAGCTAGCCCAACAGCGAGGCTGTTGGTAGTGGCCTTATTTCACAATAAACAGTTAAGGATGTTCGCTGCCAACATTTGACATTTCGGAACTTCCGGTTTTTATTTTGTTGAATATCTCGTAAACGGTTGCAGATATTTTCCTAATATTTTATATTGGGATACATATTGATGATATGCATCGAACGAGCCATGAAAATTGTCAACCTAAGGAACTTCATTTTTTCACCCCATTTTCTGCACTTTTTCAGAAAATTTTAGGTGTTAGTAAAATTTAGGGGGTAGGGTAGATTAAACTTGCATATTTTACATTTTCAAATAAATTGCACTAGTTCTATGTTTATTTTAGCAACAGTATATGTGTACATTGTCTTCTAAGTCAGTCTTTCTGTATTTGGTGTGCTAGTTTTAAAAATTTGGGTGGTTTTATGAAATGGGCTTTAAGAAATAAAACAGCCGAAAAAAGGCTTAAAATGGCGATTTTCAAGTGGTTGGTTCTCTCTTATATGCACACTATCATATATATTTCTTTCTTTTATTCGAACAATATTACCAAGTTCTATGTTGTGTGAAAATACAAGAAAAAGTTTGAATCTACAAATATGGGTTTGGCACATTTCAAAATATTGTTTTTTTCCGACTTTTCAAGTATGGGGGTAGGGTTGGAAAACGACTCGTAAAATTTTGTCATCCACTTCAAGTTGCAAATATTTCTATGCTTTTGGTCCAAAATAGTCTGCATTACGTAAATATTATGACTTTTGAAAGCTTTCTGGGTGTATTATTGTTCAAGACGGATATGTTTCAAAGAATTAAAAATTAAATTAATTTTACTAAATTTTAAACATGGTGTTCAGGGGTCTCATTCACAGGCCTGTAGCTTGAAAAAATGCACACTACCCTATACTTATTTTGTTTTCAAATGTCTTGTTTTGTATTTTGGAATCAAAAAAGAGTGGTTAGAAAAAAAGTTTGAATACTTTTTCATTGGCAGCGAACATCCTTAAATGTTTCAAGAAATTTTGAAAAAGACAGTTTCCCATTGAAGTCCATGGTGACGTTGTCCAAAAATTGTCAAAGAATATTTCACAACTTTTTAAAAATTTGTAGCTTAAAAACGCATGCATCATTGCATGGAATTAAATGTCTATAGCTTATAATACCTTGTTTATTGCTTTATTAATTTACCTTTCAAATGACACCAAAAACATAAATATACGATAACTAGGAGAAGCAGGATAATTTTTCTTGCAAACATGAAAATCATTGACAATCACTCGATGGAGTTAAAATACAAACGCGACGAAAACTTATTGTGAAATAAGGCCACTTCCAACAGCCTCGCTGTTGGGCTAGCTCTTTAGCGACATGGTTAGAGTGGTCGCTTGTCACGCAAGAGATCGCGGTTCAATCCCGGGTAGGGACATGGTCTCTTTCTCCTAAAATACTTCATTGGCGATGAGGTAAATTGGACAGAAAGGGCGAAGTGTGTGGCATACGGGTGTATGGTCTTTGTGGAATTGAGCGTGCGGTTGCAGGAGTCATGTTAGCAGCATTACTGTGTTTGTGTTCCCTACTGGGAATACTGCTCTCAGGTTATTAATTTCACTTCTCCACTGCCAAGCCCTCAAAGATAAGAGGAATATTGTGAAATAAGGCCACTTCCAACAGCCTCGCTGTTGGGCTAGCTCTGCGACATGGTTAGAGTGGTCGCTTGTCACGCAAGAGATCGCGGTTCGATCCCGGGTAGGGACATGGTCTCTTTCTCCTAAAATACTTCAAACTTTTGTCCACCTCCTGTAATTTTCTCATGGTTCTAGCCGCGAAAATTGTTCGGTAGCTAACGTGTAGCGTTCGAACAGTTAAGGTGTAATGGAAGAGGTGGCGAGGAAGGTCGGATACATGGCTTATAAATATTTACAATATGATTTACTTTTTATAGCAGACCAATCCACTTGAACGATGGCGTAACTGCGAAACACATAAAACAAAATTACGACGCTCACATATTCATCTGATTCGTTAATCTCATCTCAAACGGACCATAGGAGTGAAGCATATTCTTTTGCTTAATACCTCTTTACTCGTACATATATTTTTCAAGCTATAACAATAATTAATTTTGCATAATAATAGAATAAATATCAATGTACCCACCCAAAAGGCGTGTCTGTCATCAACAAAATGGCGACCGACGCGAAGCTTCGCACTCATGTAGACCTCCGCAAAAAAATATAGTTCAAAAACGACTAATACACTATCGTCAAAATACGGCATACTGTCACAAATTACGCATTCACGGACATACAATAAATTAATCATATGCGTTTAAATACAATTTACGATATATAATCCATTTTTATTAAAAAAACAAAAAATAACACTCGCGTATTGATATGAAAAATAGTTTTCAAAACTTACGTAATGTTCTAAAAATAAATATGAACGCATGATTTCTCGTCTTAAAAAAATAGAAATTGACTAATCCGCAAATTAGTCTGCTATTCACGCTTTCAAATCCGACACGCGCGCAGTGGAGCAGTCTACAATCTGTACCTTAACAGAACATCGAGTCTTTTCGACCCAATATAATATAAACATTATCACAAAAGGACAAATAATAGAGCCAACAGTACATCACGAAAAACAAACCATATTAAATAATTATTCTCACGAATAGACAGTCAATTAAAGCATTATAATAAATTGCTGAAACATGAAGTTTGAACATTCTGTAATTATACTTTAGAAAGCAAAACAACAATATGTATCGAAATAAATGGGGGCGAAAAATATACGTCTCCCACAGACCATGAACTGAAATGGCTGGACAATTTACGCATTATGGCCAATAATCTCACTTTTCAATTCAAAACTTTAATACCATTCTAATTGTTAAGTAGCACAATTGACCAAACAATTGATTTTCATTAATAGGGTTATAATTTAATTTCCAAAAAAAATAATTTCGACAAATAAACAGTCTTTCAAAAACGGACTATTTTGTCCCTCGGACGAATATCTATAGTAAGTTTTGCAAAACATATATGACATCTATAATTATTTAGGGAGTGAAGAGCTTTGAGTCATAAAAAAAATTAAAAAAATGACATTTTTAATATGTTAGCTTAAAACATTGATTGTGGGTACACGTTAGAACCGCCTCGGTTCTAGCAAGTACCCACAATCTATATTTTGGGTCAAAATTAAGAAAAAAAACATGTATTACCCTACCCTGCAAACCCAAGTTTTGCTATATAAAAGTGGGGGTATGAGGGGGTATACTTTTCATGGACATATTTTCCTGATGAGCATTTCAAGTTCATGTACGCTTTGATGTGTATTCGTTTAGATTCATGTACCAACTGAATCAGGTCATAGATATCATTTTGCAGTTTGATAAAAAGATAATTTTTATCAAATTATCTGCATGTAAAGAGTTCACACGTGTTCAAGCCAAGTATACAACTAGTCTAAATGAGAATGTTTCATATTCAATTTTGACATTATATTGAAGTATTTTGACAGTACGTATTGTACCCATAGCCGATCTTACACCAATAGCCTTCGGCGAGTTTAATAAATTTCATATGAAATGACCACGAGAGCAAGATTTGTTTTATCATATGGCTTTTAAAATATGATTTTATCGCCTTCAAAGGGAACATATATTCAAAGAACATTTACATTGTTGTTTCGGACATCGTAAATGACGTTACGTATTCCTACAAATTGTTAATAAACGTGTGGTCATTACACTTTTTATTATATGACGTTATACACTGGAAAATAGCGACGTCATATGATAAAACTATTTCGAGGCACAAACATTCACAACCTGGAAAGTTTATAACTGTTCTGCATGTTTCAGCTGTCTGTTTATGCATCCTTTTCTTTAAAAAGCATCCATCCTTTGGCCGGCATGAGTCGTTTAGTGTCTGTATCAGCGGCTACCCCAAGGAATCCTGCACACAGCCGCAGCTCTGCTTTCTCTCCGGTCATAAGGTTCTCCCAGTGCACCGGCGTGTAGGTCAAACCAGGGTTAAGGTTTGTCCAGTCTAGTTCTCCGTAGTTCGGTATGGCCCTTCCATCTTCTGTTTTAGTCAGCGGGACAAAATCGCTGATCCAACCTGACATCACCACCGGTATTCCAGACTCTCTCCAGTCGATAGTAACGATGCTTTTCCACCAGTTCAAATCCCGTTTCCCGTTCAGGGTATCAATAATCTTATCCATGGTCCCATTTATTTTATCGGTCCACCATTTCAAACCACCAACCATTGTTCCAATTTTGTTGAGTCGCCTCTTTATTTCTTTGTAATCACCGACCGTTCCCTTTATGGCAATCTCAGGAATGCCGCAAAAGGTGAAACACTGGTACTTGAAGTAATGTTGTGCTGCCTCCATCAAGGATATCTTGAAGATGGTTGATTCTAGTTTCGTCGTTGCGCTGAATGGCGTTGTCATCAGTTTGACGAAATCTGGATTCATGTTTCCCTCGATCATGTCGGCTATCTCGTCGACAAACCTGATCCACTCGCTTGTCGAGTCAGCACTGGTGAAGACTTTGAGCTCCTTCTGACCTTCATGATTAACGAATCGCTGTCGGTACTTTTCTGCATTGGTTTTGTCAGATAGATACATGCTCACTACTTGGGAAATGGCTGTCCAGAAATCTTCGGCGCTCAGCTCCAGGGCGAGGTGCATGTTGTAAGCTTCCTCCACCGTTGCTATTAAACCATGTTGACATCTGGTAGACTTCGGGATCACCATTGTTAATGGCGATAATTGACCACATTTGTACTGGATAAGTCCCTTCTGTTTCGCATATGACTTTGCAAAACTGTCTAACGGTAAGATACCGCGAAACTCAAATTCCCCGGTTTTGACATCAGCACATTTGAAGACGGTCTCGGATGTTTGTGTGGCCATCGTATGATTTGATCTTACGCTCCTGAAATATTTAATGACTTAGATTATTAATGGAGCCGCGACGCGAGAAAACCGGTCTTCGGGGTTTCCGACCAGGTCTGACACAAACCAACCTCTACATTCTCATAAGCAGACTAGAAGCTTGAAATTTCGGATTTAGAAAGTAGAGGAATTGTACTATCCGTGTAGCGAAAACAAAGGCGCTGATCAGCTTCGCAGTTACTGCGAAGCTGATCAGCTTCGCAGTTACTGCGAAGCTGATCTGCACCTTTGTTTTCGCAAAGGCAAAAATCCGGTTTTCTCACGATGCGGCTCATATTATGGAAAGTGATATAGTTAGTGCCCGTGGAAAAATCACTTTCTATTATAGAATCAATATTGTCTTGTTTTTTTTTACCGTGCCGGCTGACCTTTTCTTACATTATGTATTCGTTGATCACACTATATAACACTTTATCGTGGATTAAATAACTTGATATACTGCTTATAACATGCTTATAACTAAAATATACAGATAAAAGCATACATTTATAGTGTACATACACTGTAAATAACGTAAGATATAGAAAATACAAACTCAAGAATATCATTATATATCCAGATGAAACAAACCTTCACCTTTACGGTTTATCTGTATAAATGTTAGCCTTTTAATTGTTACAGTAATTTATAAGTTAAAAATAGAAATGCGTCACATGAACTGCGCAGTTTAAATCTAGTGTAGTAGTAAGTGGGGATTTGTCATTCAGGTAACGCAGTACACTGTACTGAATTGAGGAAGTTTTGAAGCCGGAGAATCCATACATTACGAAAACTTGCCCATGCAGTATAGATAGCTATTTTTCAGAAGCAAAAATTGAAAATTTCATTGGAAAAATTTAGATTTTTTTTAATATTGGCTCAAAACATACATTGTGGGTGCACGTTAGAACCGCCACGCCGAGGCGGTTCTTACGAGTACCCACAATGTATGTTTTGGATAAAAAATAAGAAAAATACCCACAATGTATGTTTTGGATAAAAAATAAGAAAAATATGTGTACCCTTGCAAACACCATTTTTTTTTTTTTTTTTTTTCTTTTTTTTCATATAAAAGTGGGGTTTAAGGGGATATTCATTGCACGGACATGGTTTCTTGTTGCTGTTTGTTATGGTTTTGGTGTAGGCACATGGAGGGTCATGTGACTTCCCAGTCAATATAGCTAAGCTGAGCAGATTGATCGATTTTTTTCATAGGAATTAATTGTTTGATGCAGATACAAACATATGTTAGCCATCTACAATTTCAAAATTGCGGCCATTTATCAAGGTGCCCGCTGAGTCGTGATTAAATTGTATTCTTTTGATAAATAGACTGCACGAAAGATATAATATCATTTAAAAAAAATAAAATGGTTTTAGCTAACATAAGATCAAGAAGGTCTTGAAATTTTAGATTAAACGTGCTTTAAAATTTTGAAGGAGATGTCCACTCAATAAGTTTCATCAATGTCCATCTTATATTTCAGTGCGGTGTTGGCAAGTTTTGCAAAATTATACCAGTAAGAAATACGAAATATTCTTTTTAAAATAACAAAGTGATAATTTTGATTTCGGTATATTTTCAAAGCATGGTTTTATATGCCATCTTAACTACAGTAACTACACCTTAAGGAAAACCTGACTTTCTACCGGCTTGGCCCATGTAAATTTTAATTCTCAAACACATTTTGAAATCCTCATCTTTCGTATTTTATCTTCTGTTGTGCGAAGGCGCCACATTTCCTTGCGATAACCGTGACAAAATCTTTGCACTGTTTTCCCCATCATGCATAAATTAAACTTCCTGGCTGAACCTAAACTTGCCAGAAACGCGGCAAGTGGCTTTTGTTTCATTAAATATGTGTGAAAATACGCGCACTTCTGTTAACATTCGGCACAAAGAATGCATGCAATCGCACAGAGTAATTTCACGAGGGAATTTTGTATCCAATCATGCCTTAATTGGTGCTAATTGGGAGTGCATCGTAATCACTACCCTCAGTTTTGCTCTTTAATTGATGGGCGAGCTAGTCGAACACGCTCAATTACACATTCCAGGCCGTCCCAAGGTACCGCAAGGAAGAAGTCATACAATATTAAACGAATGTCGTGCTTCTATTTGTTTTGTGTTTTATTGTCGAATTTATGCTGTTTGCACACCTTCATGTACAAGTTTAGGCTAATTTAGAGGCGAGAAATAAATGCAAGTTGTTGTTTCGATTTACCGTTTGATACCACCTTTTTATCAGTACTCTTTTGGCACATGTATGTCAACAAATGGCTTCTTTACATATCAAACACAGACCATTGAAAAGGACAATGACATGTTGTTGTTTAATGGGTTTGTTTTCACCTTAAATACTGAATGCGTGCATGAAACAATTACAATCCATATGGTCGTTACTGAAAGCCATTAGCTAATGAACCTAAACAATCAGTAAACATTTGTGAAATCAGCATGCAGTGAGCTCATTTTCAGAACTTCAAGATGAAGGAAGGGTTTTGAGTATCAAAATATAAATTGTGGGTACACGTTACAGCCGCCTTAGCGAGGCAGTTCTAACGAGTAAAACAATCCAGTTTTGGATTATAAATAAGATTATAAATAAGAAAAATTGTATGTCCGTGTACACCCAAAATTCACTTCATAAAAGTGGGGTGTATGGAGGTATTTATTTCACGGACATATTTCCTGATAATATTCCTACACGTTTACTGTGAGGAGGAGGAGATATAAAGTAGTGGAAGATAGATAGATAGCCCGCCAGTAATTTTATATTAATGATCGTTCCAAGGCGATACTTCTGTGGTGGTTCTTTTTGTTTTATGTCTTGGTATTTAAACATTTTGTGCTGTTGGCGCCTTATGTATGTTTTCATATTTTAGTTAAGGTAACTAAGCGGCCCTCTATTGGTAACATGGCTGCTCATTCGGCTTACGATATGTTTTCATGGTAGAAGTACCTGATTGTTAATTTATTTTTTTTTTCCACCTCGATTTTGGAGTGGGAATCTTTTTTTCCGATTGCGCCTTTTTCTGATCTTTGCCTACCTGTACCGTTTTGTTTATTTACCAGGAAGCAATTCCTTATAAACGAATAACCAGGGTACAATGAACCATTGAACAAATACCGTTTTGTTGGTAATACGATACGCAGTGCTATTTTAGCCTCTACAGTATCTGTCATTAATCAAATGTAAGATTAAGATATAAAAAGCCTTATCAATTATGCATGTTAATGTGTAGCAAATCCATTTTCTTTGCAGTTTTTTGTATCATCTGGTTGAATATAAATTGAGCCGCATCGTGAGAAAACGGGATTATTGCCTATGCGAAAACAAAGGCGCAGATCAGCTTCGCAGTAACTGCGAAGCTGATCAGCGCCTTTGTTTTCGCTACTCGGATAGTACAATTCCTCTTCTACTTAAATCCGAAATTTCAAGCTTCTAGCTCTTTTCTGAGCTTGTACAGGCCGGTTTGTGTCGGACCTGGTCGGAAACCCCGAAGACCGGTTTTCTCACGTCGCGGCTCAATTAATTCATTAATATTAGAGCACATTTTCAAACTAAGAAATACCTACCGATTTTGTAAGAAACCTATATATGATTTAAATTATACTGACCCTTGTTTGTTTTGTATTTATATCAATACCAATTTCTCATTATTAACCCATTTAAGCCAGGGGACCTTATGTGACGAAGGCATACATTATAGCCCCAGATGTGACGCCGCCATGGGGGGCTACTTTCTCTCTCTCTCTCTCTCTCTCTCTCTCTCTCTCTCTCTCTCTCTCTCTCTCTCTCTCTCCAAAATTTTCAAAAAATTAAAATCATTCCTGATGCACCTAAAATAGTAGTGACCCCCCCCCAAACGATAATGATGGGAAAGATGGGAAAGTGGGTTAAAGGCCTTTCTGTTATCCATGTGTTTTTCTACCAGACTTGGCTTTCGCTTGCTTGCTTACTAACTTCCATTCACTTCACTTTCTTTTCTTCACTTCACTTTACCTCTCCTCACTTCACTTCACTTATCTGTACTTCACTTCACTTTACTTACTTACAGACTAACTTCCTTCCAGTGTTTCAGTCAATTTTAACGCCTCCGCGTATCCCCTAACCCTACTCAAACCTCATCTTACTTCATTCCACTTTATTTGCTGAACGCTGCACCTTGTTTAGTAACAACAGAGGCGCGGAGCTCAGTTGTAGATCGTCGAATACCGAAAAGGAGCGTTCACCTTTTGTAGTTAGCATTGAATTTTGTCATGACTGAAAAAGGTATAAACAACTGATTTCTAAGAAGTTTGTTTGTCGTTTGCATATTTTCCATAAATAGGACTATGGGTTGATATAATTGTGTATAACGACAAGAAAAAGAAAGAGCGACAACACAACATCCGTCTTGGAAAAAGTTATGAATAGATTTCTCTTGGTTATTAGGTATCTTTAAACCTGAACAACTCTAAGTTGATGATCTTCATCATCACATCGTCATTGTTGTCATGCTATTATGTCCATGTGACTGAAATTTCCCTAAGTATCCACTTGTTCGATTTAGTATTGATCCCTGACCATCAGAGTAGACTGACGTCACAGGTTTACCGTTATATATATGAAACAAAAATAGATCCCTCATGTATGCTTTGGATCAAAAATAAGAAAATTAGGAATGCCTCTGCAAACCTCAGTTTGTCTATACATGTATTAGTATAAGTATTATCAATGTTCGTTCTAAAATATATGTACGATCGTACTCCAAAATCTTAACGCTTTATAGCACAGTCAGTTCAGTATATCGTACATTTATTCTTTAAGAAGCATCCATCCTTTAGCTGGTCTAAGACGTTTTGCCTCCTCGTTTTTTGCGATGCCAAGAAACCCCGCACAGAGCCGCAGATTACTTGTTTCTCCTGTAATTAGATTCTCCCAGGTAACTGGGGTGTATGTTAGCCCAGGGTTAAGGTGTCGCCAGTCTAGAGAGTAGTTAGGCTCGACCGTCCCATCTCCGGATTTCGTGAACGGGATGAAATCGCTTATCCATCCTGTCATGGACGGTACGCCGGAACCTGGCCAATTTATGGATACGATAGTATTCCACCATGCTTCATCTGGGTTCCCTTTCACTGTGTCAATAATCTTGTCCATAGTCTGGCTGATCTTGTCTGTCCACCATTTGAGTCCGCCCAGCAGCTTTCCGATGTCGGCTAGTCGTCGTTTGATGTCTTCATAGTCATCCACGGTTCCTCTGACGCATATCTCTGGAATTCCGCAAGCGGTCATACAGTAGTACTGGAAATAATGTTGTGCAGCCTCCATTAGGGAGATCTTGAAGATAGTGGATTCAAGAGGTGACGTCGAACTAAATGGAGTTGTCATCAGTCCGACAAAATCTTGGTTCATGTTACCTTCGATCAGGCCGGTTATCTCATCTACAAACCATGCCCATTCCCTAGCAGTGGACATAGCCGAGTCTGTCTCGACCACCAACTTCTTTTGCCCCTCGTGATTGACAAAACGTTGGCGGTACTTTTCCGCGTTTGTTTTGTCGGACAGGTAAAGGCTGACCGCTTGAGAAATGGCAATCCAGAAATCTTCGGCACTCAGTTCAAGACCAAGATGGCGATTGTAGCACTCCTCAACAGTCGCTATTAATCCATGTTGGCAACTCGTGGATCTTGGGATAATCATGGTGTCATCTGATGTCTGGCCAGTTTTATATCCCAGTCCTTTCTGCTCAGCATATTTGTCTGCAAAGTTTTGCAGTCCGATTGTACCGTCAAACTCGAACAGTCCCCTGTCTACGTCTCTGCACCGGAATCTAGTTGATTCTCCCTCTTTATTCGCACATTTTATAATGATCTCCGACGAGGACGCCATTGTCTCCAGTTGATATTTTATCCCCTGGAATAAAATGAATTTGCGTATAAGGATTACATGTGACGGTATAATACAATACAATATAAAATACTTTATTCACTCAAGGAATGTGTACACAAACGTCATGAGGACATGATACACTAATTTATACATTTAACATAACGTGACGGGTTAAATAACAAAAATAACAAAAGCCACATATATATGTGTAACAGTGTTACATTTGAGCCTTATGTACGTTTTCATATTTGTTCAGATGTTCAATTGGCTTATCTGAGTGGCCGCCTATTGGGGAATAGCTGCTCACTCGGCTTATGATATGTTTTCTAGGCATACGTACCTAAGTGTCATTTTAGTTTTTTCCCACCCCTCGGTTTATGGAGTGGTTATTTCTTTTTGATTGCTCCATTTCCTTATCATTCCTACTTGTACCTTTTTTACCAGGTTCGTTACTGTCTACTTGCTTTACGATTATTCACAAACAGGAACACACCAAATTTATATTATTTTTTTTTCAACAAGAGGTGGAAAGGAGGTTGATTGAGGACTGTGTGTAATTGGATGACTATGTTTGAGAAAGAACTACTCACTGGTATAACATATAATTCTCTCTCGTCAATACTCTGATTGCGCCATTTCCTGATCATTGCCTACTTTTACCTGCGTACTAATATGTACATTTTGGCCATAATACTCCATTGGCCATAATACTTTATTTTTGGCGAGAATTTGGCTCTTCATTCGCCCTTTTATTAGGATGTCATGTCACCAACAAAGTGCTAATAAACATGTATGGCTTATTTTCATGGATGGCGTGACTTGAACCACATTTCTCGGACATACTCAGACCTCCTGAGTGGTTAATCAGTAATCTGATGGTCAGTTAGTGAGTTATAAGGTTTGCCTAAAGGCACAAGTAACCAATAAATTACTTACGGTCTCAACGGACGGTGTGACCCACATTCCCGCCCGACCACCCTCAAAATCAGTCAACATTAGTTAATTTCTTTAACAGGAATATTAATATTACGAATATTAAATGGTGTCCTGTTTAACATTTAAATTATCATTTTATCAATATAATGTGCCATCTATTATTGAAAATTGTCTCAAATTTAAACACTTACATACCTCAATCGTTTATCGTACCAGTTACTGTAGATCTGCCAGGTATACCTGACAACGGAAGTAAATACATGTATCTATTTAAATGCGCCAATACGTTACAGACTAAAATACCCTTGAAATGTACAATCGACTGAAATAAGACATGACATTGTTATTTATAATTTATGAGTCATATGCTCTACTGAGAATCACGTGATATTGTATACACGCAAAACAATAAATGATCGATGACTCCACGCCAGCAAGGTATAGCCACGCCCACCCCTATTTCCTTAGACAAACATTGTGTTTTTGCACCTATATTTACCTGTAAAAAGCACGTGTTGGTTTGTTTGTCTAACCCACGTGTTGTCTAACCGTCATTGACCGTTAGCTAATGTGCAGATTTGAATGGTCAATATAAAATGAATATTAATGATGGGTGGTTTGACGGAGGACGGTCGCCGAAGTTGAGGTTAGATTTTCGAGTTTTCTCCTAAAGCGTTTACTATATTGACTGATAGATAGGTACAGCGTACAGGCAATGTAAAAATTGATCATTTGTCAGTTTTTGAAAAAAAAAAGTGACATAAAAAATCTCGGCTTGTTATTTCGTTTTCGCAAACACTTCAATGTAATTTTGTTATAATGGTGGAAGTAATGAGTGCCCACAATAGGTTCATTTTTCTGAAGATGTGTACGATAACGAAATGACCTGTATTCGTTATGTTTCTTTTATTCAATAAATGTTCAGTTTCTGCACTGCCTGCACCTATCTGTCATTCAATAGAATAAACGCTATAGGAGAAAACTCGAATATCTCACCTCTACTTCAGCGACAATTGCAATGTGCGTCGCCGATCAATTTATCGGTTTGTCTACATTCTGTACCACGTGATTCTCAGCTGTGATGATATACATGTGGGTTAGACGTGTAAATGTAAAATATAGAAATCGCGAATGGACAGTTCCGTGCCCCGTAAACCGTACAAGTAAACGGGGAACTGCACACGTATACTGAGTTTCACAGCCAACGCAACTCGCCTTTAAAGTATGAAAAACCGTTTGTGGTTTCAGTCGATTCATCCAAAATTTCGCATATACGTAGCCAAACCATTTTCGTTAGCTTACAATCGCGTAAAAACTGACAAAGAGGTCAGTTTGAAAAATGAAGGAAATCAGTTATTTTGACGAATTTCTTGCTAAAATGTGCAAACCACCCTATTCTTAAGCAGCGAAACACGGTGAAAAACAAATTTCCCACTACTGCAATACACTTGATTTGATGAGGCTAGGTTGGTCAAGGGGCTCGTCGGAAACCATAATAAAATATGCGATAAAAGAGGATGGATCAACCAGATTCCGGTGCGAACACGTACACAGGGGACTGTTCGAGTTTGACGCTTCATTGAAACTGATAAACTTAGCGGACCAATTCGCTAAGCAGAAAGGACTGAGGTATAAAATTGGCCAGACATCAGATTACAACTTGGTTAATCCCAGATTAACCAGTTGCCAAAATGGGTTAATAGCGACCGTAGAGGAATCTTGCTCTGGAATTGGGTGCCGAAGATTTCTGGATAGCTATTTCTCAAGCGGTCAGCCCTTACCTGTCAGACAAAACGAATGCGGAAAAGTATCGACAAAGCTTTGTCAGTGGTAGCACTTTAGTACTGATCTGTCGCTTTTCACGCATGGCTTCTGGGATGACCGCCATTGCGACCATATTATCCGCCATCTTGTGGCTACTTGGCATGCGCAGCCTTTCATTTTAAATAAGGAACTGAAGGTATTGTGTAAGTTCCTCGTTCGATATTGGACAGTTTTACGTAACGAAACCAAGATAATTATATACACAAAGTAACGAAACAGTATATTGATTTTATTGACATTTTTATAACGTCTCGTCTGATCTCAAGTATGTAAAAGTAACGGGATTATCTGATTTTGGCTATATCCCAAAGTTCAAAGTGTCAAAGACGAGAGATCTAGATCAGGTTTCGTCGGATCTCGCGAGAATGGGACCAAAAGAAGTTGGAGGTATGGGCACACTCGGCTATGATCACAACTAGGGATTGGGCTTGGTTTGTAGATGAAAACACATGCCTGATAGAAGGTAACATGAACCAAGATTTTGTCGGACTGATGACTACTGATCGTTCCAAGGCGATACTTCTGTGGTAGTTCTTTTTGTTTTATGTCTTGGTGTTTAAAAATTTTTTGTGCTGTTGGCGCCTTATGTATGTTTTCATATTTTTAATTAAGTTAAGGTAACTGAGTGGCCACCTATTGGGAAAATAGCTGCTCATTCGGCTTACGATATGTTTCATGGTATAAGTGCCTGATTGTTAGTTTGGTTTTTTCCCACCTCGGTTTTTGGAGTGGGAATCTCTTTCTGATTGCGCCTTTTCCTGATCTTTGCCTACTTGTACCTTTCCATTTAGTTCGACGTCACCTCTTGAATCCACTATCTTCAAGATCTCCCTAATGGAGGCTGCACAACACTATTTCCAGTACTACTGTATGACCGCTTGCGGAATTCCAGAGATATGCGTCAGAGGAACCGCGGATGACTATGAAGACATCAAACGACGACTAGCCGACATCGGAAAGCTGCTGGGCGGACTCAAATGGTGGACAGACAAGATCAGCCAGACTATGGACAAGATTATTGACACAGTGAAAGGAAGCCCAGATGAAGCCTGGGCCTGGTGGAATACTATCGTATCCAAATCTTGACCTGGGTCTGACATACCGTCTAAGCGATATCATCCCGTTAACGAAATTCGTAGACAGGACAGTCAAGCTTGACTACTTCCTAGACTGGCGACATCTCAACCACGGGCTTACATACGCCGAAGTCACGTGGGTGAATCTGATTACAAGGGAAACAAGAAAACTTCGGCTCTTTTTAGTTTTTTCCCACCCCTCGGTTTATGGAGTGGGAATTTCTTTCTGATTGCGCCATTTCCTGATCATTGCCTACTTGTGCCTTTATCATAACGATAAACAACGAACATAAATTTTACATAACTCCGAGTGCATGCAGCCTGACGAAACAACACATTGATAATATTGTGGCAACCGTTGAGTTCTTCAAATTAACACGAAAAGATGCAGTAGAAATAGTTTTTACAAGTAAAATACAAAGGTACAAGTAGGCAATGATCGGGAAAAGGCATAATCAGAAAGAAATTCCCACTCCAAAAATCGAGGTGGGAAAAACTTAATTGACAATTAGGTACTTATAATAAGAGCCGAGTGAGCAGCTATTTCCCAAAAGGCGGCCACTCAATTACCCGACCTTAAATAAAAATATAAAAACGTACAAAAGGTTCAAACAGCACAAAAAATCAGTCTGTTTTATAGGCGCCTAACCTCACCCTCATCTTCCGCAGTGGTTCAAGTAGAGGTTTAAGTGGGTATACATTACATGAAAATATTATCCTAAAGACGAAGTAGATGGTTTGTGGTTGGAACCACTTTTGGTAACCATATTGCCATATTGCCTAGTGAGTAACCGAACATTTGCATGGTAGTTGCCACAAATTTTCTCACGCATATCATATTATACACTATGCACATCTCTAATTATTTCCTGACTATAATTAACCATCAAGTTAATTTGATATCAGATCATATGTGGCCATTAAGGCGAAGATCTCTTCTCGTTTGATTGTTTAAAACCACGCGTCTACTCGCAGCTAAAATAACAATTTGAAACTCTAACATTAAAACAATATCACGATTTTGTATTCAGTTTAATTCGAACTTTACTGAGTTCCCAAGTCATGTCAAAGATGACAAACAGTGGACATCGAGAATGACCACACACAAATTTGCAGTGTAGGAAGACCAACATGTTATGAAGCAGTTTATGTCAAACAGTAAAATGAGACAGTCAAAACTAACAATGTTAATTATAAAATGTACGTCATTCATCAAATCATGTAGGAATCTTTCCCTATCAAGACATCGACAAAAGCACGAAAACGGTGTTTTCTTTTGCATACAGTTTCTCTACTGTCAATCGCACTTGCTTCGTTTTGCTTCCTTTTCCCGACTTAGTGCGATATCGATTTCACAGAGTTCATTGGGCTTCCTTAAGACATTATAAGCACCTCCTTGACAAGCCATTTACAATATTGTTTTCAATAAATGACATTTGATCTCGTTAAATGATGGCAGTACATTGTTCTAGAGCCCTTAAGCAAAAAGGACATTTAACGGAAACCTGCAGAGAGCAAACTCCCATTAACAAATGTTTTGTTAGTCTTCTTTTCAAGAAATTCAGCGCTTGACACGTGCTGGCACGTGCTAACAGATGTGATATATCGCTTACATTGTGTTGTGCAAAAATGAATGTCTTCGCCTTAGAACAAATGACAATACGATATATAAAGCTCTTATTTCTACAACGCAAACACTTAAATGCCATTGTGATGGAAGTACTATATGTTCATTGGGCGGATGTGTTTGCGAAAACGACATAACCTGGATTCCTTTTGTAAATATTCAACTAGTGCATTGACGGCACCTACCTATTAATCAATAGATTACACACTATAGGAGAAACCTCGAATTTCTCATCTCAACTTCGGACAAAATTACATTGTTCGTCACCGACCATTTATCGGTTTGTATGTATACAATACCACGTGATTGTAAGTAGTGTAACCGTTGTGCATACATTTAGTTTTTACCGATGCCAAAAGTAGTCTAATTTTAATAACGTATTCATGAGATAACGCCCACACAGTAACCCATACATGCATGCGGAGTTAAATACAAGGGTAAACCGAAAGAAAAATGTGATACTGACACTTAAGAACATTGCAGCTTTTCAACCAACTGCACTGTTCTTCCAGTATCATGTATTATTTATGTATTACATGTTCCTTTTTGTTTTCTAAAAACATGAGGACACTTTAAATTCATTTTTGGTTTACTTAATAGATGTGGGCGTTTTCCTTTTAGTTTTACTGTTCAAAGCTACAGACTTCAACGCTCAAAATAAATGTTAAACGGCAAAACTTCTCCAACAGGGCTATCGGTATCATAAACTTCGAAAAACCTTTTCTAAATTTTATCGTAGACACTATGAATTGATTTCCAAATATAATGTTGGCTTAAAAAGGTACAAGTAGGCAAAGATCAGGAAAAGGCGCAATCAGAAAGAGATTCCCACTCCAAAAACCGAGGTGGGAAAAAACCAAACCAACAACCAGGCACCTACACCACGAAACACACCGCAAGCCGAATGAGCAGCTATTTTCCCAATAGGTGGCTACTCATTTACCTTAACTTAATTAAAAATATGAAAACATACATAAGGCGCCAACAGCACAAAAATTTTAAACACCAAGACATAAAACAAAAAGATCCACTACAGAAGTATCGCCTTGGAACGATCAGTAACACAAAGTTACTGGCGGGCTTAAACCGGTTTTACAGGATCCTAACCTCACCCTCAGCTTCTGCAGTGGTTCATAACATTTAGTAAGTTCTTCGGTCCTCGTGGTGAATCTCTAACTAGTCAATGAATCATCAAGAACAAACAAATAAATCATGATAAACATCCTGATGAATCAAAAACAAGGACTCACAGATTGAGTAAGCTGCCCGACGATGGAGATCCCTGGGCGCCGAATAACCTACTAACTCCGGAGCAAAAGAAAAACACCAGTTGGACCCCGGTGGGCCAAGCAACAGACAAGGAGCTCCGGCCCCAACCAACTAAAATGAATAGCTTTAAGTCGGGGCCATCATAGAGTCTGACGCCCGACCCACCGGCGTGCAATTAAAGAAGGCAGCATAGTTATCAACCATGATTGGGTTAAAAACTAAGCATGTAGACTGTCGCATAACATTCAAGTTATAACCTATACGTCTGTAACGTGTTATGATTTTTCTGAACTGAAAAGAAAAATCATTAATTCCTATAAGTTTCTTAAATTTGTAAACTAAGTCACCATAAAATTCAGGTTCCGAAAGGCCCTCACTTAAAAGCGTCTTTAATCCAACATTATATTTGGAAATCAATTCATAGTGTCTACGATAAAATTCAGAAAAGGTTTTTCGAAGTTTATGATACCGATAGCCCTGTTGGATAAGTTTTGCCGTTAAACATTTATTTCGAGCGTTGAAGTCTGTAACATGATTGCAGACTCTAGCAAACCTAATAAGTTGCGAAATGTAAACACCATAAGAAGCACGACGAGGAACGTCACCATCCAAAAAAGGAAAATTTACTATATCAAAATCAAAGTCATCGCGCTTATCATAAATTTTAGAAGAAACAAATCCATTTGCAACAGAAAGATGTAGACCTAAAAAGGGGGCTTCGGTATCTGAGATATTGGCTTTGTTCAACTGAAGTTCAGGTGGATAAATTTGATTAACCATACCTTCAAAATAAGGGTTGTCAATGTTCAAAAGGTCATCGAGTTACCTAGATGTGGAATTAAAAGCCTCGATAACATCAGCTTGATTATCATGGTTAAGAGAATCCATGAAATCTATTTCGTAGCGGTATAAATATAAATCAGCTACGAGAGGTGCGCAATTTGTACCCATCGGAATTCCAACAATTTGTCTATATAACTTGGTCCCAAATCCAATATAAATATTATCAAGGAGATAGGACAAGGCGTCGCACACATTCTGACATGACCAAAGTGTATACCGACTTTGGTCAGAGGAAGTGAAAAAAACCTTCAAAAGGGCATTAAAAAACTATGGTTCACTTTATTTGGCATGTAATGACAGAAAGGCTTTTTTCACTTCCTCTGACCAAAGTCGGTATACACTTTGGTCATGTCAGAATGTATGCGACGCCTTATCCTATCTTCTTGATAATATTTATATTAGATTTGGGACCAAGTTATACAGACAAATTGTTGGAATTCCGATGGGTACAAATTGCGCACCTCTCGTAGCTGATTTATTTTTATACTGCTACGAAAGAGATTTCATGGATTCTCTTAACCATGATAATCAAGCTGATGTTATCGAGGCTTTTAATTCCACATCTAGGTACCTCGATGACCTTTTGAACATTGACAACCCCTATTTTGAAGGTATGGTCAATCAAATTTATCCACCTGAACTTCAGTTGAACAAAGCCAATATCTCAGATACTGAAGCCCCCTTTTTAGATCTACATCTTTCTGTTGCAAATGGATTTGTTTCTTCTAAAATTTATGATAAGCGCGATGACTTTGATTTTGATATAGTAAATTTTCCTTTTTTGGATGGTGACGTTCCTCGTCGTGCTTCTTATGGTGTATACATTTCGCAACTTATTAGGTTTGCTAGAGTCTGCAATCATGTTACAGACTTCAATGCTCGAAATAAATGTTTAACGGCAAAACTTCTCCAACAGGGCTATCGGTATCATAAACTTCGAAAAACATTTTCTAAATTTTATCGTAGACACTATGAATTGATTTCCAAATATAATGTTGGGTTAAAGACGCTTTTAAGTGAGGGCCTTTCGGAACCTGAATTTTATGGTGACTTGGTTTACAAATTTAAGAAACTTAAAGGAATTAATGATTTTTCTTTTCAGTTCAGAAAAATCATAACACGTTACAGACGTATAGGTTATAACTTGAATGTTATGCAACAGTCTGCATGCTTAGTTTTTAACCCAATCATGGTTGATAACTATGCTGCCTTCTTTAATTGCACGCCGGTGTGTCGGGCGTCAGACTCTATGATGGCCCCGACATAAAGCTATTCATTTTAGTTGGTTGGGGCCGGAGCTTCTTGCCTGTTGCTTGGCCCACCGGGGTCCAACTGGTGTTTTTCTTTTGCTCCGGAGTTAGTAGGTTATTCGGCGCCCAGGGATCTCCATCGTCGGGCAGCTTACTCAGTCTGTGAGTCCTGGTTTTTGATTCATCAGGATGTTTATCATGATTTATTTGTTTGTTCTTGATGATTCATTGACTAGTTAGAGATTCACCACGAGGACCGAATAACTAACTAAATGTTATGAACCACTGCAGAAGCTGAGGGTGAGGTTATGGCCATGTAAAACCGGTTTAAGCCCGCCAGTAACTTTGTGTTACTGATCGTTCCAAGTCGATACTTCTGTGGTGGTTCTTTTTGTTTTATGTTTTGGTGTATAAAATTTTTTGTGCTGTTGGCGCCTTATGTATGTTTTCATATTTTTAGTTAAGTTAAGGTAACTGAGTGGCCACCTATTGGGAAAATAGCTGCTCATTCGGCTTACGATATGTTTCATGGTATAAGTACCTGATTGTTAGTTTGGTTTTTTCCCACCTCGGTTTTTGGAGTGGGAATCTTTTTTCTGATTGCGCCTTTTCCTGATCTTTGCCTACTTGTACCTTTTTCTGTCATTACATGCCAAATAAAGTGAACCATAGTTTTTTAATGCCCTTTTGAAGGTCCACTCTATCAAATCCAGAAGTTTTTCTTTTATTAGATTATGTGGTAATGTTGTTTACAGAGTAGAAAAATCATACGTGGACAAGCTTGTCGCACGGAACCCTCTACACTTCAATTTACTGAGCACCTCACCAGAATTTTTATTGACCAAAACCAATTTTTATTTGAAGTTTCATACACTGTCTCACAGTATCTTATAACATGAGATTTGATAGCAGTAAGATAGGAAGTTAATAATTTAGAAAGTTCAGTGGTAGAACAAGAGCTAGAATTTGCAATAAATCTAGCTTCACTTCAATAGCTGCTCACCCTGCTTTCCGTTATACATGTTATACGTTGGTACCTATATTTTATATATCTTAACATGATTTCCTTATTGCTTGTTTATATGTGTGTATATCAGAGCCACTGCAGAAGCTGAGGGTGAGGTTATGGCCATGTAAAATCGATTTAAGCCCGCCAGTAACTTTGTGTTACTGATCGTTCCAAGTCGATACTTCTGTGGTGGTTCTTTTTGTTTTATGTCTTGGTGTATAAAAAAATTTTTGTGCTGTTGGCGCCTTATGTATGTTTTCATATTTTTAGTTAAGTTAAGGTAACTGAGTGGCCACCTATTAGGAAAATAGCTGCTCATTCGGCTTACGATATGTTTCATGGTATAAGTACCTGATTGTTAGTTTGGTTTTTTCCCACCTCGGTTTTTGGAGTGGGAATCTTTTTCTGATTGCGCCTTTTCCTGATCTTTGCCTACTTGTACCTTTTTGTATGGTCTTTTGTGAAGCTTAGGTAACCAATACATCGTAGGAAGTTTGTCTTGGCCTTCATTGACACAAACAGAAAACTTAACAGGTGAATCGTTTAAGTGGGCATTAACTACAGACATTTCATCAGTATCTGTCTCCAGATAAGCCCTGGTACAATCAAGCTCCTGTTTTAAGGTGTTAACGTAGTGAAGCCTACAAATGACAACAACATTGTTTGCGGCTTTGTCTGCCGGAACCGAGACATTCTTTCTATTAAATTCTTGGATACCCTGCTTCAAATGCCTAAATGACGATTTGGGTTTAGGAGGTAAAAGATTAGTTTTTTGTGAATAAAACTTAATACGTTTATCCACGATAGTGAAGATACTTCTTTTCCATTCTTTAAGAGCATTATCCTCAACACCCTCTCGTTTACACCATCGATTACCGAAATCATTTAATGCAGATGCAATCTCCTCTCTACATTTGTCGAAATTAATGTAGGAAGGGAATCTATATTTCGGACCTTTAGAAACAATTTTGCGAATTCTAGAATCCGAAATTATTTTTAAATTTCCAGTAACTATATGTCCGGTTGGTTGATAAACATATTTTGAATCTTTACAATCTCAAGACTTGGGAGTATTAGCATGGATATCAAGATCAGAAACAAGTTTATTGAAATTAAAAATAGTATTTCTGATTGGTTTGTTATATTTGTAACAAATAATAGGAGGTTCTGAATTTTGGAAGTAGGTAGGTATAGACTGTATCACTGATTTATCTTGGAATATGCTTGGTAAATCAATAAAGTCAATTCCTTTATTAATGAAAGGAATTTTTATAAAATTTCTAATGTGATTAGCTTCGGAATCGATAAATGGACGAAGAGCATGCTGAGTATAACATCTTGTTAACAGTGCAGCGTCATACATTTGATGATTTCTATCGTAAAATCTATTAGCCTCTGTGTCCAAGGAACGTAATGCAGCAATAGGTAGAGAACTAAGATAAGACAGCATTGGATGTCGGCCGTGAATCCTTAGTTTAACAGCTAAATCATTAAGGGAAATGTTCAATTTCAATGCAGCGCACCGTTTACGTTTGTCATTACCCTTTTTCCGTATACCATGAGATCTAGATTTACGTTTACTTGACTCTGAAAGTGTAAGCACATCAAAATCGGGCATTTTGGAAATGTTGCCTTCATGGTAACTGTTGTCGTTAAATCCCAGTGGAAAGGGTGTTTGCAGTAATTTTATCCATTTAAGTTCAGTTTCAAATCGTTTGATGTTTTTGAATCTAACTGAAGAATTTTCATCATATGAGATTTTCTCCACTGGTTGAACTATTACATCATTGGGAGAATGACCAGTGCGCTTAAAATGCTGGTACAGAAAGGTATCATTATTTTTGGGCTTTCTGATTCTACGATAGTGCTCACCAAATCGTTTTTGCAAAGTTCGACAAGTTTGTCCAACATATTGCATCCTACAATTATTTGTATTTCAAGTAAGAACATATACAAGATCCATTGATTTTCAGTCTAAATCAGAATCATTTACCACTGAAAATGTCCTACCATTCACAGATGAAGTGATAGTAGTCTTAGAGCATAAATGATTGCAACAGTTGCACTTCTTGGCATTGCACTTAGAAATACTAGGGTACATTCCAGGTCTCTTGAACGGATTAATATATTTACGTAAAATTTGTGATTTGAGTGGAGATAACCTAATCTGAAGATTATTACGAAACATATTTGATTAACAGTAGATGTCGAAAATAAATTAAGAGGTGTCACCCTAATAGTAGGTAATAAATTTTGAAAATAGTTAGTTGAATGAGGAATCCGTACAGTAGACGCGGCATGCAACCTAAGGGGAGTTAATGTAATTCCTAATCTTTTTGTGATAGTCATAGTTGGGAGTATTGTGTTGAAGCGCGACACTCATACCGGTTATAGAATAAATAATGCACTTAATCGTAATGCAAAATCTTTCGAATGAAAGAAAAAGGTATAACCGAAGCCCACATCTCAGATCCATGTCTAATACAAGTCCATAGATAAAAACGTAAGAATCGCTTATACAACGAGATACGAGTGACGGCCAACTAATGACCTTTAAGTAGGTCTATTAAGTATCTATGATGATGATGTAGTACAGACACCTGTCTTCAGTATTTCAAATGTGTCTGTAAAGAGATCCTGTCCGCGTATGACCTTAACTGTTCATGTAATGTAAAACCAAAAACCATTTAATAAACAAAATTCTTGAACTGAGACGACCCAATCGAAAGTTCTATTTCCAATTCTATACGTTGAGCAGCAAGTGTCCAACCAAAATAAATGTATTTTTGCAGCAAAAATGCGGTAATAAGAACTTGAAATTCTGGAATACCTTTCCTCTCTTGAATATTATTCTAGCTCGGTCCAATCTCCACTTGTAAATCACAGAAAATAGCCACTGAACACATTGATGCCATAGCGAAATTGAGAATGTCGTTCTTAACTACATGCTAGACTCTATTAGCATGTAATTTGGTGATAAACGAGTATAATGAAATATACGATTGTTCAACTTTTGCAAAGGTTTCATTTTCTTTTATTGATTTCTTCAGGATATCGTACCTGGTTTCATATAATGTACAAAAGTTTTTGAAAAGATTTTTAATTGAGGTTCAATTTTTGACAGTCATCATTGCTTTTCTTAATAACATGATCACATAATTGGGTAATCTTATACTTTAAGAAAGAAAATAGTTCAATAAAAGGCTCAAATAAAAATGAAAAAAAAAAAAAAAAAAAAAAAAGAAAAAAAAAAGTAGTTCAATACTACATGTGGTTCCTAATTTTTGCATTTCTGTGCGGCACCATGGTCGAGTCGTTAAGAGGGCTATGTCTGGTGTTAGTTCGAGCTTCGCACGAGGCACACGTGAGACAAGTAAAGTTCTACTTGCGGGTGTGTCAAGTGTTTTTCCTCGGGGTTCTCAGGGAGAGCTTTGTTCCAATCTCATAGGAACTGAAATAGTCTTGAAAGAGACATAAAATGTCTTCAAACATTGTTGAAAAAGTAAAAACAGACTGTATATAATGTGGTTCTTTTCTAAAAACCTCAACGAAAAGGATCAATGGAAATTTGACTTGATCATCCAGAGCGAATTCCATCGGAATTAGATATCCCCTGACCTGTATACGTCACAGGAAAAGCCCTCAGGCTGTCCCGCGATTGGATGCTTTTTCCAACCAGCGAGTAATCAAACAGTTGGAGTATTTTACCTAAAAGAACCATAGTTATGTGTCAAGTATACGCTAAACCGTCTTCACAATAGGTGTCTTTCTTGTGCAAGTAAAGGATACTCCCATAACATGAGAGATCGGGTATTTCTGGTATATTGGGCTATATCGTTTCTATTTGAAATACCCTCTTGGCTGAGCTTTCCTTTTTTTAAAAAAAGGAAAAAATATTAACATAACATTAAAATGAATGGAAGTATTGTGCAAGAAAAACAGAAAGAATATAAGGAAAGGCAACAACAGAATTTGCATATCCAAATGGCTTAAATTTTATCGCAGACACTATGAGTTGATTTCAAAATTTAATGTTGGGCTAAAGACGCTTTTTAGTGAGGGCTTTCGGAACCAAAATGTTTTTGATGACTTGGTGTACAAATTTAAGAAACTCATAGGAGGGAATGATTTTTCTTTTCAGTTCAGAAAAATCATAACACGTTACATACGAATAGGATATAACTTGAATGTTATGCGACAGTCTGCATGCTTAGTTTTTAACCCAATCATGGTTGATAAAATGCTTCCTTCTTTAATTGTACGCCGGTGGGTCGGGCTTCAGACTGTATGCTGGCCCCGACATAAAGCTATTCATTGTAGCTGGTTTGGGACGGAGCTTCTTTTCTGTTGCTTGGCCCACCAGGGTTCAACTGGTGCTTTTCTTTTGCTCCGGGTTTCAGTTAGTTATTTGGCGCCCAGGGATCTCCATCGTCGGGCAGCTTACTGAATCTGTTGAGTCCTCGTTTTTGATTCATCAGGGTTATTATCATGATTTCTTCGTTTGTCCTTGATGATTCATTGACTAGTAAGAGACGAGGACCGAAGAACTAACTAAAAGTTGTGAACCACTGCAGAAGATGAGTGTGAGGTTAGGGCCCTGTAAAACCGGTTTAAGCCACCCCCCTCCCCAGTAATTTTATATGACTGATCGTTCCAAGGCTATACTTCTGTTGTGGTTCTAATCTTTTGCGTTTTGGAGTCGAATTTTTGTGCTGTTTGAGCCTTATGTACGTTTTCATATTTTAGTTCAGTTCTGGTAACTGAGTGGTCGCCTATTGGGGAATAGCTGCTCACGGCTTACTATATGTCTTCATGGTAAAAGTACTTAAGTGTCATTTTAGATGTTTTAGAATTTTCCCACCCCTCGGTTTATGGAATAGTACAAGTAGGCAAAGATCAGGAAAAGGCGCAATCAGAAAAAGATTCCCACTCTAAAAACCGAGATGGAAAAAAAAACTAAATTAACAATCAGGTACTTATACCATGAAAACATATCGTAAGCCGATTGGGCAGCTATTTTCCCAATAGGTGGCCACTCAGTTACCTAAACTTAACTTGAATTATGAAAACACACAAAATGCACCAGCAGCATAAACAATTTTAAGCACCATGACATAAAACAAAAGAACCACCACAGAAGTATTGCCTTGAAACGATCAGTAATATAAAAATTAAATTACTGGCGGGCTTAAATCGATTTTACAGGTACCTAACCTCACCCTCAGCTTCTGCAGTGGTTCAAAACATTTAGTTAGTTCTTCGGTCCTCGTGGTGAATCTCTAACTAGTCAATGAATCATCAAGAACAAACAGATAAATCATGATAAACATCCTGATGAATAAAAAACGAGGACTCAACCGATTCAGCAAGCTTCCCGACGACGGTGATCCCTGGGCGCAGAATAACTTACTAACTCCGGAGCAAAAGAAAAACAGTTGTTGGACCGCGGTTGGCCAAGCAACAGACAAGAAGCTCCAGCCCCAACCAACTAAAATGAATAGCTTTAAGTCGGGGCCAGCACAGAGTCTGACGCCCGACCCACTGGCGTGCAATTAAAGAAGGCAGCAAAGCTATCAACCATGATTGGGTTAAAAACTAAGCATGCAGACTGTCGCATAACATTCAAGTTATAACCTATATGTCTGTAACGTGTAATGATTTTTCTGAACTGAAAAGAAAAATCATTCCTTCCTATAAGTTTCTTAAACTTGTAAACCAAGACACCATAAAATTTAGGTTCCGAAAGGCCCTCGCCCAAAAGCGTCTTTAACCCAACATTATATTTTGAAATCAACTCATAGTGTCTACGATAAAATTTAGAAAATGTTTTACGCAGTTTATGATACCGATAACCCTGTTGGAGAAGTTTGGCCGTTAAACATTTATTTCGAGTGTTGAAGTCCGTTACATGATTGCAGACTCAAGCAATCCCGTCTGATAGCGCCATTTCTTGATCATTGCCAACTTGTACCCTCTTACTTATGCTCAACGTTTTACTGACGGCGATAAAGTTAACAAATAATGCACTCCTCGCAGACATAGATTTTTATCTGGTTTAGCATGTGATGACTCGTTAAAGCATTTGACGGGATAAAGGCGCTGCTTTCCTCTTTAAATACACGCCTTTTTAGTCGATTAGTTTCACCTCAGACTCAATGACAGTCAGTCCCGACTTTAAGCTGTCTTACAGAAATGAGGGAATTTGAATAACGCGTTCAAATGCCGTTATGATGTGATTCATTTCATGTTTTCTGTTCATTCTGTTTACAACTCCGTTGTACTAGCCACATTTGAATCTGGTTTATGCCAGCTGGATGACTACCTTGATGGTTGTTGAGAAAGAGCTAGTCGTCTTTCTCGTCGTATGCCTATAATACATTTTGTGAGGTTTTGTTCTGTACTTTCTTATGTGGTGTGATTTTATTTGAATTTACAACTAAATTGCTGTCTATAATTGTTTTCTCTTTGCGAACGAAATCATTTCATACCAGTTGTTGTTTGCATAGCTCGTCCTACATTGTACATGGTTAATACAGGTTTCTATACTGGGCAAATAAAGTTAGGGATCAAACATTTACCAAGTAATTTATAAAATCTATCGGACTGCTCGTAAAATAAAACAATTTTTGTCATCAATGTAATTCATTTTGCAAGCTTTGTACACTTGAAGATCGAAACTATAGGCTTTGCCATCACTGAGACAAGGCTTTAAAAGTCAGAGTGTAAGTTTGCTCGTGCAAAACTTTTAAAATAGCAAGAAATTTCCAGTCTTTTCTGTCTGGCTGACCTTCGAAATGATTAAGAATAGAGGGATCAGGAATCGATGCAATTAAATTTAAAGTCCCAATGTAGACACCAGCTGGGAAAGAAAATGCATAAAACATAACAAAACATTTTTTCCGACATTTTTAAACCTGATGACTATCGTGCAATTTCCAAAAATATTCTTGAATTGGCAAAATTTGAATCTTTGTGGAATCAGTTCCTTATAGACTTTTTATCACTTTTATGGTAGTGCTTATGTCAGATGATGCAAACTTTTAAAAATTGAGGCTTATGAAAGTGGTAATCCACCATATAAATCAAAACTGCATCCTTAAAAGTTCGATCCCTAACTTTTTGGACCAGTATATATTGCCCTCTTTGGTGCTTTTATTCTCTTGAGAAAGCACAATATAGAAATACGCAGGTATACTTGTGTATGATTTAAAACAAGGTAATTGAAAAATTGTTATATAGTCACATTAAGTTAAAACCAGTCGTCAATATAGGTCAGAACTGTAACCGAAAAGATAAGCTTTAAGGCCTTGTAGCACTACGATATTTTATACTTTGGTAATTATATCGTCTTATTGTCAGTTGTATATGATATTTGCCTTATGAATTATAACTCACCACTTAACAATAATCTTACCTCAGTAGTCACAGTGTTAATATACTTGGTATGGCAGCAGTTTATAACTTAAACAATCATACAGTGTCTTTGCTTACTCAGATTTGGCCTCCAACATATAGCTATGGGCATTTGGTGAAGAGCATGATCCATGACGGGATTGACCGTACTTGCATGGCTGGTTGTGTGGTTTACAGAGGTTAAAGGCCTGGGTGGACTATGGAAGGGAAAATAAGATGTTCATATCTCAGTATTTGAACCGTTTCATGAAAAAAAAAAAAAAAAAAAAAAAAAAAAAAAAAAAACATTTTGCATATGATATCAGTTTATGACTTGAAACAGCCATTCAGTGTCTCTGCTTACTCATATTTGGACTCCGACATATAGCTGTGGGCATTTGGTTCCATTGTAGGTGAAGAGATGATCCGTGACGGGATTGACCGTACTGCTGTTATTGTCTTGCAGGGCTGGTCGTGTGGTTAACAGAGGTTAAAGGCCTGGCTGGACTATGGAAGGAATAATAAGATATCATATCTCAATATTTGCGCCGTTTCATGAAAATAACAACATTTTGCATATGGAATCAGTTTATGACTTGAAATAGTCATACATTGCCTCTGCTTACTCATATCTGGCCTCCGACATATAGCTATGGGCATTTGGTTCCACTGCTGTTCTTGACTTGCATGGCTGGTTGTGTGATTATCAGAGGAGATAACGATTTGCTATGACCAAGTTTCTTTTGAAATTATTAACATAAATTTTAGTAAATCAAGGTGAGAAATAGCAAAGCCATGAGTGGCACGCCTCGGGTGCAAGAAAGGCGGCAATGTTTACCATCTCACAAAGTTATAACACATTTTTCTCGTATTTGTGTAAGAATGCTTCGTTATCCGAATAAAGAGATCTATGCCTAAGATGAGAAAAATCCCTAAAAGCATATAATCGAGGGGTCAATTTTCAAAACATGTAATTTTAGATTTTATTGTTGGGTATATATGTAAAAAGTAAGACGGGAGGATTTGGCGGCGCCAATAACCCCGCCCCCCCCCCCCCCCCCCCCCCCCGTGGTCGAGTGGTTAAGAGCGCTGATATTTCATTATCGCACTTAACCATTCGATCATCTCACCGCTGTGTCTGGTGTGGGTTCGAGCCCCGCTCTGGCCACATGTGAGACAAGCCAAGTTCTGCTTGCGGGTGTGTCATGTGGTTTTTCTCGGGGTTCTCCCGTTTACGCCCAACCTAATGATTGTTCCGTCTCATATGAGCTGAAATAATCTTGAAAGAGACGTTAAACTGAATAAAAAAAAAAAAAAAAAGATTTGGCAGCGTTCCCAAGTGCCAACAAGTGGAGATAACTCATGGTTTTTGTACCTACCCAAATATTTACAATCATAGATCTCCTATGCTATAGGAGTTCAGTAGATTTTTTTTCTGGTCGCACCAATTTTTTCTGATTGTACCATTTCCTGATCATTGCCTACTTTAGTAGGCTAATAAAATAAAAGCAACAATAATATATATATATGAAAGACTGTCACCAATCAAATGTACATACAATTCTACGCAAAAGCAACCATAACTGTTCATGTATTCTAATATTATTATATGCAAATATGTTTTCTCATTACAATTTGTACCATTTAGTCAGACAACTTAAATAATAATAAAAGAATCAACGCAGAGATGGCCCTCTCTCATAAGGTGACTACCCGCGCACGCATATGATAAAACACATGAGCCAGTGCATGGGCAGTGCTAACAATAGAAACAATGTGAATATCTAGCTCATTATCATGCTATATCAGCATTCGTCTGAGAGACAAATTTGCTACTGCTAATTAACATGGCTCTGCCTCTTAACATTTTGCAAATCATTTGTAACGCATACATTATCAATGTTATATAATGTTAGTAATGTTAGTAATGCATACATAAACATTGTTATAATGAATACATTCTACATATTACAAAAGAAAAAAAAATCAACTACATTATTTACAGACAAAAATGATACAAGCAATACTAACCGATCAAACAGTACAATCATGTATTTCTAGATGCAGATAGTGAATAACATTACATAGCAAACATGTAACTTAACATGGCAAAATCTTTTCATCTGCAACATCCATATCGCATAAATATTACATAAATACTAGAATTTGTTTTCTATGTGAAAACTGATGTCTCCCCCCTTTCTACGTGCATGTCCAAAATATGCAAGCAAGAGTTATAGTTCTTGTGTATCACATATCCTGTCATTCTGTTTTATAAGTGTACCAAGTTTCATTGAAATATCTCTTATGGTTTTCAAGTTATAGAGCGGGCACGAAATTGTATGGAAAATAATCAAAGGGAAATAACTCCAAAGATATGAAAGCAAGAGTAATGATTCTGCATGACACATCGTCTCATCATGCTTTATAAGTGTACCATGTTTCATTGAAAAATCTCTAATGGTTTTTGAGTTATAGAGCAGACAAAAAATTGTATGAAAAATAATCAAAGGGAAATAACTCCAAAGATATGCAAGCAAGAGTTATGGTTCTTTAGCATGACACATCATCTCATCGTGCTTTATAAGTGTACCAAGTTTCATTGAAATATTTCTTATGGTTTTCAAGTTATAGAGTGGACATGAAATTGTATGGAAAAATAATCAAAGGGAAATAACTCCAAAGATATGAAAGCAAGAGTTATAATTCTTGTGCATGACACATCGTCTCATCGTGTTTTATAAGTGTACCAAGTTTCACTGAAATTTCTCTTTTTTTTATACACTCCACATTCAAGAAGTCTTGTGAAAAAGTCCTGCCTAGACATGGGCATATTTTGTCTTTTCCTTGTATCAACAGTAAATTAGATCACTTTGCCGTCACATGTTCATGCATTCTAATCCTTTTAAACTCGGGACCCACTGAAGAAATTAAACCCTTTATAGTTACGGATGTCATGAGCCACACCAGAGAGGGAGCTTGTTATTTCGCCTGCTCCAACTGTCAGACAAGGATAGATGCTCGCTATGGATCTCTTCTTGGAGAGTCTGAAAATTATGAAGAAAAATTGTCAAATATTCAGTTCATCTGATATATTTTATAAAAAAAAAAAAAAAAAATAGGTTATTGATCATTGCTGAAATAGATTGTACAGTTGCACTTCTTGGCATTGCACTTAGAAATACTAGGGTACATTTCAGGTCTCTTGAACGGATTAATATATTTACATAAAATTGGTGATTTGAGTGGAGATAACCTAATCTGAAGATTATTACGAAACATATTAGAATTAGAAGCTCCGTGTAGATTTCAGTAGATGCCAAAAATAAATTAAGAGGTGTCACCCTAACAGTAGGTAATAAATTTTGAAAATTGTTAATGTAATGCCTAATCTTTTTGTGATAGTCATAGTTTCGAATGAAAGAAAAAGGTATAACCGAAGCCCACATCTCAGATCCATGTCTAATACAAGTCCATAGATAGAAACGTAAGAATCGCTTATACAACGAGATACGAGTGACGGTCAACTAATGACCTTCAATACGGTATCGAAGAGTTGTGGTAGTTAGAGATAGGAAAATACAAACTGATTGCAAGCAATCCCTGAGGATTGGAAAAATAAGAGCATTAAATGGATGTACGGGGAGACTTTTTAGGGCCGCCACACGGCACAACCACAAATACTCTGATATCAAAAGGTACAAGTAGGTAAAGACGCTTTTAAGTGAGGGCCTTTCGGAACCTGAATTTTATGGTGACTTGGTTTACAAATTTAGGAAACTTATAGGAATTAAGGGGATGCCAATTGTTAAAATCTAATACTTGTATAATTTTACCTGTATAAAGAAAAATGACAATTTTTCCAAGGAGACTGGATATTCTTGAAACATTCTTGTATGAGTCATTCAAACATCGAATACAGATTATTTCATGCCCAAAAACTCAGCTCTAGAGGGCTCAGCAGCACGCTTATCAGCATTGGTCAAGTTACTTCCTGGTTTGATTCCGTTGTCATCTGTCTGGCATGCTGGATAAGTTTTACTAAAAGCTACCACCATAAACATGATCTCCAAAAGCCAGACTACAATCTGTGAAAGTTTGTCCACTCGGAGATGATTTCTTCTCGGGGAAAACATGGTATTTATCATATATGCTGAAAACCTTATACAGCAGATACAGTAAATAGTATGATTTCTCCCAAAATATATACTTTTTGTTCAAAATACTTTCACAGATTGTAGTCAAGACATTGGAGATCTTGTTTACGGTGAAAGCTTTTAGTAAAATTTATCCGGCATGCCAGACGGATGACAATGGAATCAAACCAGGAAGTGACTTGAACAATGCTGATAAGCGTGCTGCTGAGTCCTCTAGAGCTGAGGTTTGGGGCATAAAAGAATATGTATTCGATGTTTGAATGACTCATACAAGAATGTGTCAAGAATGCCCAGTCTCCTTAGAAAAAATGTCATTTTTCTTTATACAGGTAAAAATTATACAAGTATTAGTTTTTGACAATTGGCATCCCCTTAATGATTTTTCTTTTCAATTCAGAAAAATCATAACACGTTACAGACGTATAGGTTATAACTTGAATGTTATCCGACAGTCTTCATGCTTAGTTTTTAACCCAATCATGGTTGATAACTATGCTGCCTTTTTCAATTGCACGCCGGTGGGTCGGGCGTCAGACTCTATGATGGCCCCGACTTAAAGCTAATCATTTTATTTGGTTGGGGCCGGAGCTTCTTGTCTGTTGCTTGGCCCACCGGGGTCCAACTGGTGTTTTTCTTTTGCTCCGGAGTTAGTAGGTTATTCGGCGCCCAGGGATCTCCATCGTCGGGCAGCTTACTCAATCTGTGAGTCCTGGGTTTTGATTCATCAGGATGTTTATCTTGATTTATATGTTTGTTCTTGATGATTCATTGACTAGTTAGAGATTCACCACGAGGACCGAAGAACTAACTGAATGTTATGAACCACTGCAGAAGCTGAGGATGAGGTTAGGCGCCTGTAAAACCGGTTTAAGCCCGCCAGTAACTTTGTGTTACTGATCGTTCCAAGGCAATACTTCTGTGGTGGTTTGTAGCGTAGTTGTGGGGGCAGTACCCGAAGGAGGACCTCAGATGGCCCAAAACACTCAATGAAATAAAAGTCTTGTTAAACGTTCACAATATAATTAATATTTATATTCCAACAATAAAATAAATTAAAGTAATCGTATAGTGGTAAAGTAATTTCAAAAACTTAACTCATTCTCCCACGGAGACATTATCTTATATACTCTCTGGCCAAGCGCCCTCTATGCTATCAAGGCGCCATCTACTTACGTCATGGCTAGCCAATCAAAATACAGGTCATTCACTCAGCGCCATCTATATACATAATGTACTAAAGATATCAACCAATCACACGGCAGCTGAATGACGTAATAGTTGACATTTGCTAAATGTCACAAAGTTGGCAACCAGTCTGATAATCACAGATGTTCCAAGGTTCAGTGCCAAAAATGTAACCTTTATTTATATCGCTTACTTCATTTGTCAACCTGGTATTTGGAGGTGTTAACAAGTTGTTTACCAATTGAAATGTCAAATACCAGGTGCCCAAATGTCAGTCACGTTCTGCAAGTTTCATCATTCAAATCTAAATGTCAAAAGATATTACACTAAACATGTGACTGATTATGCAACTACATGTATGTACTCTTGCAAATGATACAAGGTACAAAATATACATGTAGCTAATTAAGCTCATAAGTAATTAACCCAATTAACAGCTTAATTAGCAGAGGTCGGCATTGACTATGTTATATCCGCCCCTTTCTTAAAAGAGTTTTATTTAATTTAATAAAACTATCTAGAATTAAAGATTCAATATACCGCCATGACGAAACCTTGACCATACCCAGCTCTGGACCAGAGTGTACATACATACAACTGCATGCGCAATATTCATGCAAACATATTTTAAACAATTTACTTATCTTTAGTATGCATTTTATACATTACAATTAACCTTCTAATTACATTTAATGGCATTTACCCTCGTTACTAAGAATACACAAAAATCTGAAGATGGGTAATCCGAAAGAAAGTGAATTAAGAAACTTTATCAAGTCTTGGCAATTGCTCAAATTTAATTATCACTGCACTATTTATCAAGTCTTGAAAATTGAACATGTTAAAGAAACGAGACACTGTTTATCAATAATTGAAAATTGAATATATTTAAGAAACGAAACACTGTTTATCAAGTCTTGAAAATTGCGAGTCGAGATAACACAGCTTCCGTCCTGGCTTCCGTAACACAGCTTCCGTTCTGACTTCCAAATAAATCGTCACCTCGTCCCATCCTTATCGTCGATCTCGTAATACTCGACTCCATTCTAATGTAGAAAGTTTGTGGTTTTGTTTTCAAAGTTTTTATAATTGTTTTATTTTAGAATGATGGAAATCAGCTGTTAAACATCACTGTTCAGTAGTTGACATTTAAATTTGGACTTCTTCCATCAATCATCAAAATTATGATTTAACATTTTGTCTGTCAGCACATGTGCCAACTGTTCTTCTTGGTAAATGTCATTCAATGTTACTACGTTGGTTTACACAAAGTTTAGCAACTATACATGCTATACATGTAAGTAACACTTTGTACTGTTCAAATAATGTAACTAACAGTTTTATCTGTTCCAATATTATCCATTAGGTTTTAGAACCTATGCAGTCTTTTCTGCACTATAAGTAGTATATGACATTATTAAAACACAGTTTGAAATACTTATGTCTTTCAAAAAAATCAATGAACTATATACAGGTGAATCTTCTGCCACAGCGCCACCTTCAGGGTGACACCGTGGACTTAATCGTCGACAAAAGAAATCTTCTGCCATGGCACTGCCTTCAGGGCAATACCATGGACTTAAATCGCGCTTCCACATCTCTAGATGTCTATTAATTCCGTTGGGCCACCTTGCAGCTGCCTTCGCCCAACAACGTAGCCAATGCTACCGCCCCCTCATTCGGTGTAGAAGGTTCTTGTCTTCTTGGCTTGCGACCAACAGCCTCGTCTTCAGACGTCACCGAATCATTTACTCGGGCAGTTCTGGTCACACCACTCTCATCATTGTAACAATTAGCTAACCAGTTTCTCTCGCAATTAAAGACTGCTCTGCTCTTTTTATAATAAGAATAACAGATTATGACTATCATGATGGTGACTTTGCATAGTATGCAAATTATAATTGATTTTGCTCATCAGGTACACAAACTGTAATTTTACTGGAAATGATGTGCTTAAATTGTATCACAGGGAGGACCTCGAGATGTTCCTGAGCTTATTAAATGACCCCCGTGAATCTTTGATTTGACTCTGACCCCGTTTTTCCTAGTATGCTGGTAAACTTAGGTAAACATTTGAGGCTTGACAAGAGTTGTTAAATCATATGACACCCAAATGAGCCTGAACACCTTGCATTAGGCAACCCTGAATGCAGACCAATGGCACTGTTACCTTATTGATAAATGCTTTCGGAATGTTTCAGAAACAATGGTATTATACATGTGTGCTTAAGATTTGGTAAAGGTCATATAGCGATTGTTGCATGAACTATAGCAAATGGTTCTTCGTCCGATCGGTATTGTCATAAGTCTGTCCCCTTTAATGTCATATTTATCATGGTATAGCAAATTCAAGTGATGAGAAATGTGTAATCAGCGTTGCAAACTGTCATTGTTGCAACAATCACTAACATAGACAATAAAAACAAATAGTGTAAACAACACTTTGATACAGTCAGTAATGTAATACTTAATCAACTGATATATATGCAATATGAGCATTTGCAAATTTGCAAATACTCTCTGTGAAGCCTCTCATAAAACTTAAGCCAAACAAGACATCGTACTCATGAATGTCTGATAGGCTTGAAGTAGTGTTTCAGCCTTCACCTTAAGATCTGTCTTATTTTCCTTTGGTTTGTTTAATGTTTCTGTCTTCTCTGGGCAATTGACCTTTTTGCTTTCAGTGTCTGTAGGTGTACAATCATTGACCTCATTCACAGACATAGCATCATCAAAGCAATCTTCGCCCATCGGATCATTGTCTTCACCTATTGTGTCGTCAATAGGTACTTGTTCTTGTACTTTGTGGTCTTGTTCCAAGAACTGTCGCTGTTCTTCAGCTTCTCTAAATTCCTCTTCTTCAGCTTCTTTTCTGGCGTTCAGCCTCTTAGACAGCTCCATCAAAGGGATGTCATCTTCTTCGTCAGAATCTTCTCTCTCCCTTCGATGTCGTCTTATGACCTTCCTCAAGGGTTCCTCTGGTTCTGAGTCATCATCTTCTGATGATGATTCCTCTGGTGGAATAGCATATGCAGCCCTGCGCATCGATCTGCCGTCTTTGGTACATGGAATGTCCCATTCCTCAAGATTCACCGGATTCAGATCTACGGCATGAGCTTTGATGGTGGATCCATCTAGCTGGTTTTGAATCAAATATGAGCTAGGTCCTCTTCTAGCTATGATTCTGTGAAATGGTTTCCATCTTGCATCAAGCTTATTTTGCATTCGTTGATTCTTGTAGTAGACTGGGTCACCCACTTCATAGTCTATCTGCTTTGATCCTTGATCGGCATATTTAGCCTGCCTCTTCTTGGCTTTCTTCAAATGTCTCCTGACTAAAACAAAGTTCTTATGCTGTTCTTCCAAGGCTATTTTGTGTGTTTCTTCTCCTTGGTATTTTCGTCTAGGTTTCATAAGATTGTCGACTGGCAACACCACATCTCTGTTGTACAGTAGAAAGAATGGGGAAAATTTTGAAGAGACACTGATGTTGAAGCGTATTGCGGCTAAAGCTTGGTTCAGATAAAGATCCCAGTGCTGTTGATTGTCTGTTAGTTTCTTTGCAAGAACATCATGCAATGTCCTGTGAAACCTCTCAACTTTAGCGTTACTTTGAGGATGGTAGACACTTGTAAGCACATGATGGATATTCATAGCTTCTAAAGTTTCTCTAATGACCTGATTTACATTCTCAGTCCCATTGTCAGTCACAATTTGTAGAGGACAGCCATACCTCGGATATATTTCTTCTATCAACAAATTTGCAACTGTATCAGCGGTCTTATCAGGGACAGCAAAAGCCTCTGGCCACCCACTAAACCAGTCAACAAAAGCAATGATGTATTTGTTTCGAGACAAAGATGTTGGATATTGACCAGACAAGTCTAAAGAAAGCTTAGCCATTGGATAAGGTGGTATATCAGTTTCTTGCAATGGTTGCTTTACCTTTTGAAGAGACCTAGTTTTACAGACAACACAATTTGTCACATACTGATAAATTTCTTTGTACAAGTTTGGCCAATAATATTTCTGTCTGATTCCATCAAATGATTTCTGAACCCCCATGTGCCCATTATCATCATGGTATTGTGTGATTACTCCAGTTCTCAAGTGTCTGGGAACATACAATCTAAGAATTGGATCATTATCAGGATCAGAGAGATAATACAAGACACCATCAACTATAAGATGTTTCCTCTGTGTGTCTTTTCCAGGATCTCCATGAACAAGAATTGTCTTCAATTCAAGGATTTCATCATCCTTAGCCTGTTCTTTCACCATGTCAAGTTCTGGGAAGCAATCTTCTGGCTTCTTAAGAGGGTCATCCATTGGGACATCACACTTGGCGAATTTCTTAGGCTCAAACCTATTGGAGTTTAAGGTGTTCACCTCAAAAGTGTTATCATTGATATCCAGGGTCACTTCTTCGCTTTCATCTAGATTTTCTGGTTCCTCCGAAGCCTCATCATCTGGTTTCCTTGACAATAAGTCAGCACAGGTATTGGTTGTACCAGGTATATATTCAATCTGGCAATTGTATCCTGACATGCTCAGTGCCCAGAGTTGGACTTTCTTATTTTGCATTGGAGACTCTAGTAAATACTTCAAGGGCTTATGATCGGTCTTGATCACAAATTCAGCACCATGTAGATAGTGATCCAGCTTCTGGAGAGCAAAGTGGATCGCATAGGCCTCCTTTTCCACAGTTGACCATTTACACTGGGTTCTGCTCAGCTTGTGAGAAAGATAGTAGATTGGTTTTTCATTTGGGACATTGTGGAAGTGAGGGTCTTCAGTCTCAGCAGCTTGGGTCAAGCAAGCACCAATACATGTTCCACTGGCATCAGTATAGAGAGTGTATGGTTTGTTTTGGTCAGCATAAGCAAGCAAAGGAACTACAGTCAAACTGTCCTTCAAATATTGAAATGCTTTCTGGTGTTTATCCGACCATTTGAAATGTGCATGCTTCCTTGTAAGGTCTATGATTGGTTCGGCAATTTCCGAAAAATTGGGGATAAACCTTCGATAAAAAGAACACATTCCAATGAAAGACCGAATTTCTCTAACACAAGTAGGAACTGGTAAGGACCTTATTGCTTCACCCTTCTTTGGTTCCGGCTTGATACCATCTTTGTTTATAATGAAGCCAAGGTACTGTGTTTCAGACTTCAAAAACCCACATTTCTTCAGTTTCAATTTCAGATCATGCTGACGCAACCTGTCAAATACAATGTCCAAATGTCTTAGATGGTCTTCAAGGGTTGGACTGAATACAAGTATATCATCAAGATAAGCAATGGCAAACGTACCGATACCCTGCAACACCACAGACATCAACTCCTGGAACACCGCTGGGGCATTAGAAAGACCAAAAGGAAACACATTGAATTCGAACAGACCCCTGTGACAGGCAAATGCCGTCTTCTCTTTGTCATGTTCGTTCATTGACACCTGCCAATATCCACTTTTAAGATCGAGAGAAGAGAAGAATTTTGACTTTCCCAACAATGCCAGTATATCATCAATAACAGGGAGGGGATATGAGTTCCTCTTAGTGACCTGGTTCAACTTTCTAAAGTCAACACAAAACCTCTTCGAGCCGTCCTTCTTGTCAACAATGACAACTGGGAAACTCCACGGTGACCTAGATCTACTGATAATCCCTGCCTCAAGCATTTCATCAACAGTCTTATCAATGACCTCTCTTTTGTTCAATGGAGCCCTATAAGGACGCATTTTGATCGGACTACAATCGCCTGTGTCAATTTTCATTTGCACAGTTTTAGTATGACCAAGTTCAGTGTCTTTACTGGCAAATAGCTCTTGGTTCTTTAGGATAAGATGTTCTATATCCTTTCGGAATTCTTGAGGTACATCCAAGTCCTTAAGATCTAATTGACCCCCTACATCAGGACCTTTCAGGATAGAATTCACTTCTGTGACTTTGCTAAAGTCACTTTCAAGCTTTGCTAAGGTGCTATGTCTGAATATTCTCATAGTCTTATTGGTGTTGTTGACTACGAGAATGGGGATTGATCTATCACTCTGCAACTTACTCACTGAATTTACAACTTGAAGCCCTGGTTCCTTGACAAGAAAGCCTGTGTCTGCTGATGATATTTGGTAGCACTGATCAGTTTTGATATCAGGGTTAAACCTAAACTTCCCATAGCAAATTGTTGCCGTCTGAGGCTTAATAACAGTTGTGCTTTTCATCCTAACTACAGAAGCAATGTGTATATCTTCCTCCAGATTGACAAAATTCTTGTGACCTATCCTTATGCAACCAAGATCATAATAAATCCTAACTCCATGATTTTTAAGCCAGTCTGTTCCTAAAATCATATTTCTGTTCATCTCCCTGACGACATAGAAGTTTTGTTTCATTGTTGCACCACCAACACTGAAAGTAAGGTCAATGCACCCATCTATCTTTAAAAGACTTCCATTTACCCCATGAAGATTAATTTTACGATGTTGAAGCCTTGGTTTGTCCCTTAATTGATCATACACGCGTCGATGCATCAAAGATACCTCGGCGCCTGTATCTACTAAAGATCTGTATTTCTGTTTGCCAATTTTGATTATACATGAATTTGGACTTCCTGCCAATTGAATATGAAATGTTGGTATTTTGTTTTCTTTTGAATGGGTTTCTGTTTTATTGCTCTCGACATCGGCTTCTTCATGCCGAGAGCTTTCTAGTTTTCCGACAGCTGATTATTTTGTACATGATCAAATGACCTACCATGACCTAGAGGAGGTCTTGGCGTTTGGTTTCTGTTTTTGCAGAATTTTAAAATGTGGCCTTCTTGACCACAACCCCAACATAAGATTTTTCTGTTAGTCCGTCTGTCTACTGCATTAACATTTCTGCAACGATTTGCTGTATGACCTTTCTGTTTGCATTTGTAACATCTAAAATTTTGATAATGATCTACTTCCATAGGAGTACCACGCTTGTCAGACTTCTGAGTATATGGAACTGAACCTGATAAATGCACTCTTGCCCATAAGTTTTGTTCATTGGTTGCAATAGCGATTGCATCTTGCAAGTTATCCGGCTTCTTTCTTAAAATTGTCATTTTTAAGCTCTCATTTGTGAGCCCATCCACGAATGTGTCTATTAATTGCCTTTCAATTGCATCTCCTCCCTGGCCTAAGAATGCCTCTTCAGCCAAGGACAAGATACGTTCAGCATACAACTGAATGTTCTCGCCTTTCTTTTGAACTGTTTGTCTCAACAAGCTCAAGGCAAACTGTGGATCGGTCACATCTGAGAATCGTTTTGCAAGTTCTCCCTTAAGATCTCCTCATGTACTATCGGGTAATGCATTCATGTACCTTTGAATGTAACCACTTACTGCACCCTTACTTGCTTGAAAAGCAATCATTTTCTTCCTGCCATCAGGAAGATTCATCAAGGCACAATACTTTTCTATCGCCTTAACCCAATCCCGGAAACCTTTTGGTTCCCCTTCAAAAACAGGTACCATCTGAGCTACTCCCTGAGCACTTAAAGCAGACTGCACACCAGCCATTTCTGTTGCTAAATCAGCAAACACCTGTCCTATGCCACCGGCACCAGGTTGTACATTTGCATTAGCACCATCCATGAAAGTAAAGTATTAAAATCAAAGGTTAGCTAAAAGTTACACTAAAAAGAGATAAGTAACCTTTCCTACCTTTTCTTGAATCGGCTGTGTCCACAACAAGGCTGAAATCCTGGTCTTGTAGGCACCAAATCAACTATGTAGCGTAGTTGTGGGGGCAGTACCCGAAGGAGGACCTCAGATGGCCCAAAACACTCAATGAAATAAAAGTCTTGTTAAACGTTCACAATATAATTAATATTTATATTCCAACAATAAAATAAATTAAAGTAATCGTATAGTGATAAAGTAATTTCAAAAACTTAACTCATTCTCCCACGGAGACATTATCTTATATACTCTCTGGCCAAGCGCCCTCTATGCTATCAAGGCGCCATCTACTTACGTCATGGCTAGCCAATCAAAATACAGGTCATTCACTCAGCGCCATCTATATACATAATGTACTAAAGATATCAACCAATCACACGGCAGCTGAATGACGTAATAGTTGACATTTGCTAAATATCACAAAGTTGGCAACCAGTCTGATAATCACAGATGTTCCAAGGTTCAGTGCCAAAAATGTAACCTTTATTTATATCGCTTACTTCATTTGTCAACCTGGTATTTGGAGGTGTTAACAAGTTGTTTACCAATTGAAATGTCAAATACCAGGTGCCCAAATGTCAGTCACGTTCTGCAAGTTTCATCATTCAAATCTAAATGTCAAAAGATATTACACTAAACATGTGACTGATTATGCAACTAAATGTATGTACTCTTGCAAATGATACAAGGTACAAAATATACATGTAGCTAATTAAGCTCATTAGTAATTAACCCAATTAACAGCTTAATTAGCAGAGGTCGGCATTGACTATGTTATAGGTTCTTTTTGTTTTATGTCTTGGTGTTTAAATTTTTTTTTTGTGCTGTTGGCGCCTTATGTGTGTTTTCATAGTTTTAGTTAAGTTAAGGTAACTGAGTGGCCACCTTTTGGGAAAATAGCTGCTCATTCGGCTTACGATGTTTCATGGTATAAGTACCTGATTGTTAGTTTGGTTTTTTCCCACCTCGGTTTTTGGAGTGGGAATCTTTTTCTGATTGCGCCTTTTCCTGATCTTTGCCTACTTGTACCTTTTTATGCTCTTTTCTTTATTTATGTATTACATGTTCCTTTTTGTTTTCTGAAAACATGAGGACACTTTCCTTTTTGGTTTACTTAATAGATGTGGACGTTTTCCTTTTGGTTTTACTGTTCAAAGCTACTTATGCTTTTCTTTATTTATGTATTACATGTTCCTTTTTGTTTTCTGAAAACATGAGGACACTCTCCTTTTTGGTTTACTTAATAGATGTGGACGTTTTCCTTTTGGTTTAAATGATCAAAGATGCTAATGCTTTCCTTTTGATTTACTGAAAAGATGTGGATGCTTTCATTTCGGTTTACTCAAAAGTTGTGGACGCGCTCCTTTTGATTTTACTGAAATGCTGATGGGGACGCTTTCCGTTTGGTTTACTACCAAGATGTGAATGATTTCCATTTGGATTACTGGGAAGATCCCTCTGAAATATCCTGATTACGATATTTTTTTTCAAGTTACCCTTCCCTAAAACCGTAAAAACAACATCGGCTTAATTATTCCTCCGATCTTTGTTTCTTTGATTTATGTCTGGCTCTTCCAGCAATTCATCCTAACAGTCGTGTGAAATCATCAATTATTCACATGCCTCAGAGGCTGCACTGTCTGCCTTCAGTATGGAAACAAAGACTACGTCTATACCTTATATGACGGTAACAGATTTTTGCCAAACTAGTAGTAACTTGATTTCTGGTAGAAAAAGTGACGACAGATTTCCGGAAATATGCGATTTACATGTATACAGTGCATTGCTCATTGCCTACACTGCCAGTTATCATTTATAAAATGAACCTGTACGTGAAAAAAAAAACACAACAATTTGGCTTCCGACCAGGTCTGACACAAACCGGGCTGTATAGTCACAGAAGATTGGAAGAGGCTGGAAATTTTGGATTTGGAAAGTAGAGGAATTGTACTATCCGTGTAGCGAAAACAAAGGCGCTGATCAGCTTCGCAGTTACTGCGAAGCTGATCTGCGCCTTTGTTTTCGCCTATGCAAATTGTTGGTTTTCCCATGCACCGGCTCAAATGGAATTAAACATTTAAATGATTATGTTTAAAAATAAAATGTCATTTTATGCATAAATTAAACAATATTTTACCGAGAGTGACATCATAAAAGGTAAAGAACTGTTAACGTTATAAAGAGTGAGTCTAGCACAGTTGGAATTATATCCTGCCATGTCATAGTTTATTTCATTGTCTTGGAGACTGTTATTTGGGCAGTTAACTCGGAACCTTCTAATTACACCGATATTTGTCGTTGTGACGTTCAAATATTCCCGTTCGTCAAGAAGATTTATTACTGTCTCAATAGTGTCTCTATATTCATTCATACCATTACGAAAACATGTCCATGCAATATACGGAGATTTTTTTTCAGCATCAAAAATTGAAAAATTCATTGGAAAAAAATTGATATTTTTCTTATTTTTGCTCAAAGCATAGATTGTGGGGGTACACGTTAGAACCGCCTCGGCGAGGCGATTCTAACGAGTACCCACAATCTATGTTTTGGAGCAAAAATAAGAAAAATAGGTATACCCCTGCATTCCCCAGTTTCTCCATATAAAAGTAGGGTTTAATGGGGTATTCATTGCATGGACATGTTTTCCTGATGCGTTGTGGCGTTCAAATATTCCCGTTCGTCCAGAAGATTTAGTACTGTCTCATTAGTGTCTCTATATTCATTCATACGAAAACATGCCTATGAACATTTATTTTCTTTTCGGTTGCAAAAATGAAAATTTTCAGAAAAAACAAATTAATATGTTCCTTTGTTTTTGCTCAAAACAATGATTGTGGGTACATGTTAGAACTCCCGTGCTCGGATCCAATAAATTTGTTATTTTGGATCCGAGTCCCGTGGAAGCGGCGTTAAGGCACGCAAAATACTTTTAAACTTTGAAATATTTTGATTTCATGATGCACACCGGGGACATTACATGAAGGTTCCTGAAAATATTTATTCGCAATGTTTAGTAATATTCTAGTCATGAGATCTTTTGCAATTTGTCATTACGAAAACTTGCCCATGCAATATACAGAGATTTTTTAGGTTTAAAAATTGAAAATTTTCAGCTGAAAAATTCTGATATTTTCCCTATTTTTGCTAAAAACATAGATTGTGGGTACACGTTAGAACCGCCTCGGCGAGGCGGTTCTAACGAGTACCCACAATCTATGTTTTTGAGCAAAAATAAGAAAAATGGGTAAACCCCTGACACCCCAGTTTTTTTCTATATAAAAGTGGGGTTTGATGGGGTATACTATACACGGACATGTTTTCCTGATGTATCTGGTTTCCGGTTCTACTGCTTTCCACTTGCTTACTAAATTATATGCATTCTCACTGAATATTTGAACGACGGTTATTACTTTGATCTCAAAACATTCATAAACTATTATTTCATTATTTGTGTTTGTAGCTGCCGTTCGTTGTCGTCGTTGTTTTTGTCATTTGTGGGACGTAATTACTAGGTGACGTTGACTCAAGTTGCAGACAACACTGTCCTTTGTGTACAAAGAATCCCTTTCCGGACTATTTTATAATGTAATAGAACCTCGGTCTCAATACTATTTTAACTGTTAATATGTTATGTTCGAATTTGCTTCATGAGGTCTAAGGACAATGGATCGTATGCCAGTAATTATTGCTCAATTAAAACGGCGGCTTTGGGGATCCCATGTCAATTAAACGGAAATGTATGGTTTCTGCGAGCAGACGCTAGTCATCAAAAAGGACAGTAAAGTGTTAAGTGAGTGTGGAATCATTGGACAGATTTTGTCCTGAATTCTTGTTTTTGCATTCTTAGCATAACTGAAATCCCAGAACTCATTAAAACATGCCTTTACTCAGAGAGTTTTGTCTGTTGGCGTTGTATTCAAAGAATTATATCATTTAATATGAACTGAAGTACAATGTAAATGCTGAAAAAGAAAAAAAAGACAAAGGAATGCCATTTTATTAAAAATGAACTAAATTTCACAAGTATCTAGGCTCGTAAAATTATGTTACGATCAAGAACTGAAACAAGAATTCATAGAGCGGCACGTAACAGGTTCCTTGTAATGGATACCCTCTTGAACCCCACTTTTATATAGTGAAAATGGGGTTTGTAGGGGTATACCTATTTTTCTTTCTTTTTTTTTTTTTTGTCGATCCAAAACATAGATAAAAATAAATAGATCAATGTATGTTTTCAGCAAAAATATAAAACAATATCAAATTTTTACAATGATCTTCTTAAAAAAATCTCTGTATATTGCAAGGTCACAGGGGTCAAGGTCACTGGACTAGGTCACCAGACCTTCACCGCTATAAACCAGGCAGACAATAGGGGGTTACGGGAGTGAGTTATAGACGGGTGCTTGCTATCGTGTAATTGACCAGTAACTTCCGGCTTTCCTGTTCATTGCTGTTTCCTGATCATTGCTTTCCTGATCATCGCTTACTTTCACCATATACATCACGATGGACCGAGCATGGGCTGAACGATACAGTTTTACTTGTGATATATGATTGACATGACATTTAATTCGATCGACATGACCATTGATTGGGCTGACATGACTTTTGATTGATTGAATGGAGAGACTTTTGAGGAGGAAGGATAATGAAGGCAGTTTCTACTTAAAAAAAAAATGTATTCTTTTATTTATAAACACTTAATGCTCAAATTTCACCCATAAAGGATTATATATATATATATGATTCTTTCCCCTCTTAAGCTGCGCCATAGTCCATAGAATAGCTCCCCTCGCGTCGCGCCCTGATTCGCATAACCATAGATAGCTCTGTCTGCTTCTGGGTCAAGGTCAATTCAGGTCGTGGCAAGGTCAAGGTCGTATGAGACAATCCAGCTCTTCTATGAAGCATAACTTCATAATACGAAGAGATGAACAGCCTCATTCTGGTACATTATGTATTTAATGTAATTCTTAAGTATGATCAATATTACTTAAACATTCTTAAAAGTATGTAATTATTACTTTAAATAGCATTTATAATTCTACATGTTCTGAGCACAGCATTACTTATGCATAAACCTACAGAATTTTGATTTGCTTGGCCACAAGAGCATGGAATGGCTGTATTTAATATTTCAAAACTGAGACAATAAATATTCAGGGGCATCGTATTAGCATAACTAACACGTTGATAAGGGAGCACTAGCATAACTAGCACATAATAAGGGAGTACTAGCATAAACTGGCACATTATAAGGGAGTACTAGCATAGACTAGCACATAATAAGGGAGTACTAGCATAAACTAGCACATTATAAGGGAGTACTAGCATAGACTAGCACATTATAAGGGAGTACTAGCATAAACTAGCACATAATAAGGGAGTACTAGCATAAACTGGCACATAATAAGGGAGTACTAGCATAGACTAGCACATTATAAGGGAGTACTAGCATAAACTGGCACATAATAAGGGAGTACTAGCATAAACTGGCACATTATAAGGGAGTACTAGCATAGACTAGCACATAATAAGGGAGTACTAGCATAAACTAGCACATTATAAGGGAGTACTAGCATAGACTAGCACATTATAAGGGAGTACTAGCATAAACTAGCACATAATAAGGGAGTACTAGCATAAACTGGCACATTATAAGGGAGTACTAGCATAAACTAGCACATAATAAGGGAGTACTAGCATAAACTGGCACATTATAAGGGAGTACTAGCATAAACTGGCACATTATAAGGGAGTACTAGCATAAACTAGCACATAACTAGGGAGTACTAGCATAAACTAGCACATTATAAGGGAGTACTAGCATAAACTAGCACATATCTAGGAAGTTCTAGCATAACCAGAACTTAAGCATTGCAACAGAAATGTAACCAAGCCTGTATATTAAATGCTTAATTGCCAATTAACTATTAAACTTTAGCTTCTAATGTATAAACAGTCTCTTTAAAATTCATTTAAGAAAAGCCTTAATTAAAAATCATGGTAATTATCCATATTTAAACAGTAATAAACTTTAAACTCGAAACAAAACAAGAAAGGATAGCATTATCTTTAGTCCTCTCAGGCTCTTTTGGGTTGTCACTGTATACACATAGAGGTCACGATTCGGGTCGATGTCTATAAATAGCTCCGGGTGATCTCCAAATACGTAGGGGAAGCCCTCACGTGGTAACTGTCATCTATTCATAGTACTGTATTCATACGCGGTGTCGCCCAAGGTCAGCTAAGGGTCATTGCACCATCACAGTATTGGAAGAGCCTGTAAGTCTAAGATCAAAAACGAGAAAACATTTCAAATTAACAAGAACAAGATAAATCAAACCCTGAACTCCTCAGAATAACAACTGTAACCACACATCAACAGCCATCCTTACTTCTTAGCTCTTCTGTAGCCTAGAATACACAAAAATATAGTCCTACCACGAAATCTAGTTACACAATTTAAATTCAGAAGCTGATTTTTGCGAGAGTGTCTCTGCTCCAGGGGATGCGGTCGTTTATATATGGGGGGCCGGGCCGCGCTGTACGAACCTGTTGGATTTCTGTGGGCCATGTGATCAGTGTTTTCCTCGCTCTTGTATGATTCTGTAGGATTTATGCAAATTCAGCGTGGCTAATTTAAATATAACAGCATTGTGACAAAATGAGAAAGGTGAGATTCTCGTCTCGCCTACTTCACCTGTAACAATATATGAATGGAATCGCGGTTTAAATCACCTGCAAATAAGAATAACTATTTATTAGTAAGATTTTTAGAATTTATATGTCCGCTCAGAGACATACATCTGTCGTTCTTCTTGTCTTATCGGCAACTTCGCCACCTTAGTGGAACAGCCAAATTTCGGATAACCTCGGTTCCGGCCATTTCAGTCGTTGTAAAACACGAAAATGGAGAACTCCCGCCACTTGTCAAAAGTTTGTCATCTTTCTGCAGCCTGCAAGCATAGTTAGCATACAAATTGGATACAATTTAGCAAGAAAGGATGCTTTTCAACTTTCGCTAGAGGTAATTCCACATTAACTTGTCGCGATGTCTAGTTATACAACTCGTCTGTCAAACGTCATAAGTTTTCGTGGGCCCACATGTGAACTGTCAACAAACTGTCAGTTTTATCGTCACTCGAGCAATCTTACTGTCTCTGTAATGATTACCATCATACGCATCAATCACCATTGTTGCTACCAATCAATCATCATCACCCTGATCACTCACCATCATCCACATCAATCATCATCATCGTCATCATTATTGGGTCTTGTAATACAGCACATGCTGGTGGGTGGGGAATAAATGGTATTGTATATCTCACTGACTAAGACAAAAAAAGCATGACAGCACATGCTGGTGGGTGGGGAATAAATGGTATTGTATATCTCACTGACTAAGACAATAAAAGCATGATTCATGACCATATCTTCATATCGGAATAATCGGGCAACTGTACCAGAGACTACGACTGTGCGATTCATAACGGGTGTTGTTCGGGCTTCAGATTTATACGAAATATAGGTGCTACCTCTACAATATTGCATGGGCAATTTTCCATAATGTGGATGTAAGCAGTAATCAGGGATTGGTCCAAATTGATCCATAGCCCCACCTTAAAACAAGAGGAAAACAAAATGAAAATCAGGTGCTGATACAATTACAGCCTATTTGAAGCTGAGTGAGCAGCTATTTTCCCTAAAGTTGGCCTCTTGGTTAGCCGAACTTTTCTAAATGGTGGTGGAATACACTAAATCTACAAGAAATGGCGAAATCAAGTTCTATTGTTAAAAGACACGTTTATTTGGATTATGACAAGTGGCATAACATACTTGTCAGAATCGAAATAAACGTAAATTAAGGTATACCATACAGCATAGGTTTGGGTGATATACTGATCAAAAAAAAAAAAAAAAAAAAAAAGAAACGCAACGCAACAATAGGTCACCGAGGATTTTCTAGTTTAAGGGTACAACGATGATATTTTCAGGTTTGTTGCTGTATGATTGCTATTCATGGGATAGTAGGGCAAAAATGCAAAAACTGATTCTCATTTAGACTTAAATTGAATCAGAATTTTTGTGGTCTTAAATAATGCAAATCGGGAAAGTTTTGCTCTGCGCATGCGCAAACTTTTTTTTACCTCTAAATCATCAAGAAATAATGTCAGCTGCCCTCTCTCTAAAATTCATGAAAAAGAAAGGGGTGGTGTCTTGAACATACTCATGCGTATTTGCAGGCCTCCAGTGCGTCAATTGCAAGTAAAAAGAGTGGAATAATCACACCATCAATTATTAAAGCTCCAACATTAACCATTATTTTTTTAAATTTGGAGCTTCATGTGCATGTATCTGGTGGCTTCATTCTGTTAATAAGCTTCAAACAAGCATATAGTCGAAACAAAAGTATGCTTCCATCCGTGGCACCAATTTTCGAAAAAGACATTTTTGCAAAGACGAAAATTGATAATACTTTAACAAACTTTCATAGCCAGTACATACCAACAAACAAACACAAACACTTTATCTTTTGGAGTGTGTATCCTTTTTTAAAAAAATTTTATAGTAAACAAATAAAGGTGGAGCGCTACGTGCAAGTTACGAGAAAATTCATGTTTATATTACATACATGTTAAAGAACCAATAGCCTTTGTATTCATATGGCGATAAAGTGTTTGGTATAAGCTGCATTCATATTTTTAATAGCGTTTCTCGCGACAAACCTCAAATTAGGATGAAAGTAAAATTCCTTAGGCTAGTCAATCAGTTGCACAACTGGAATTCAATCTTCTAGCAAACGACTAGTCTAATGATGAAAAACCTACTTTGTGGTAATATGCCAGTAGCAAAACGCATGTAACAATCTTCAAGACAAAGCAGTCATTTAATCTGCTCCCTTGTTGTATATTTCAGTTGCTGTCAAGAAGGTATAGAACAATTTCTTTTAAAATCAATAGTCGTCACAGCGTTACAGCGACTAGTGATATGTTTTCCGTGATCAAGCTTTACAGATCACTGTTTTGAAAAGAAATTTCAAAGTTCCATCATCAGAATAAAGCTCAAATCAACAACTACGTTTGAAATTGGGAATTTTCTTTCAGTTTAGCTGCAGGAATGATATTGAAACCGTCTGATGTGGCAAAAGTGGTAAATGGCAAATAGTCACATACGTTTGTACATTAAACGATGGAACTGGGTTGTGTTAATTTGTACTACTGGCCGTTCCAATGTGATGCTTCTGTTGCGGTTTTTCGTTTGTGTCTTGTATTAGTGTCTGTTTCTCAGTAGTTCTTCTACCTTGCATCTTATGTATGTATAAATTTCAGGTTTAGTTCACCAAAATAATTGTAAACATTTTAACATTTTATGAGTAGGATAAATTGCTGAGTTGAGCATGAAGAGATTTATAACCTATGTGCCTGGTCTTGGCTTACTTTTTTACTTTTGGTCTTCGTCATTGCTTTCTAGTGTGTAATATCGTTCTTCTCTGTGGCCCAGCTTTGATTAAGACACAAAAACAGTGATATTCCCTAATTACACAAATATTGCAGCTGAACCAGCCGCCAGTTCAGTTGCTAAGAAACCAATATAATATTCTTGGAACTGTCCATTTCAGCACGTTTTCTCCCGAAATATTAATCATAACCATACAGCACTGTCATATGAAGTAACGTCGGCACTTCATATTTCAATTTCCCTGACAGTTTTTCCCCATCTTCTCAAGCCCTATGGTGTTATTAATGGAAGGAACGGTAGGGGTTAATCAGAACATAATTGACTAATAGTCCATATTTTACTCTAATCAGATCTTCTATGATGAAGAGAAATGTGTTCTGACAGGCGCATCATATCCCTAGTTCCTACTTAATTATTTATTACAGCTTTTTGCTACTGTCTGGATAAAAATGGTCCATAGTCGTCGTTCTGAATTTGAACTTTTACTGCCTGGTCTTAGTACTCGGTGTTGGGGAGGTGGTAATATTAATATTATTATTATTTTTATTATCATTATTATTATTGTTGTTATTATTATTATTACTATTATTATTATTATTATTATTTCGCGTTTCTATTTATCCGCGATACGTAATGATTTGTTTTTAAGTCCAACTTTTTAATGATTTTATATTTAGGTATATATGGACCTTTTGACTATGCATCTAGTGATAATACATGTACCCTGCTTAACCCATATTTGACAAATGGAGTTCCCATTATTCTCATTAGGATGAGTCCACTTTCGTTTTTTTGGGGGGTGTGAGGAGTGATTTTTAGTTTTTATTCCATTTTTCGATGAAAACTGATTTTCTAAGCAAACAGAATAGCCCCAGATGGGACGCCGCGTTCTGCGGCGTCACATCTGGGGCTATGCTGTTTGTCTATGTGATCCTATGTCCCATAAAAGGGACGCCAGGCATAAATGAGTTAAAGGTAATGCCCGAACTAATTCCTATTGTCTTGGAGTAGTCTTTGTAAGAAAAACAAGATGTCAGGGAATCTTCATAGAATTTGTTTGACTTTAATATTGCGTAATGTACCACTCTAGCGACTTTCAGTCAAAAACCACAAAAGTGCAACTCCAAAAGAAAAAGTTGCGCTGAAAGAGTGCATAGAATGTATATAATTGAGCCATCACATGGGAAAACCAACAATCTGCCTAAGCGAAAACAAAGGCGCAGATCAGCTTCGCAGTAGCTGCGAAGCTGATCTGCGCCTTTGTTTTCGCTACTCGGATAGTACAGTTCCTCTTCTACTTAACATCAAAATTTCAAGCTTCTAGCCTGCTTCTTTAGCTGTACAGGCCGGTTTGTGTCAGACCTGTTCGGAAACCACATTGTTGGTTTTCCCGCGAGGTGGCTCATATCATACCTCAACCATCTTATTGTCTGGAATGGTAACACAATGTACATTTGTTTCTTATTCAGCTCGATACTAGACGAAGTTTTCGACAATTTTTGATTAAATGTTTTACAAAACGTGATCTTCAATAGTTTAGATTTATGCTCTTGACAGCTTTATTAAATTTTGTGCCAGGCAATATTAACTTTTCTCTTCAATTTCGTTAAAATATAAACTGTAGAAGGAAGAAGCGGTTGCTGATTAGAACATGTGCTTCAATATGAGAAAAATATTTACTGAAAGAAAAATTAGAAAATCGATGAATTGGTGGTTAAATTAAAATCCCACCAAAACATCATATGCAGAAAAGACAAAAATACCATTTTTCTCTATTAATATGTATGAACATCAAGATGACTGGCTCTTTCCCAGCTGGGTGACCACCATGCTAGCATCACATTACGAAAACATGCCCATGCAATATACAGTGATTTTAAAGCTGTAAAAATGAAATTTTTCGTATTTTTGCTCAAAAATAAGAAAAATCGGTATACCCCTGTAAACCCCAGTTTTACTATATAAAAGTGCGGTTTAGTGTGTGTGTGGGGGGGGGGGGTATTCATTGCACGCACATGTTTTCCTGATGAGTATCAACTAAAACAATGATTTTGTGAACAACAGTGACCCCATATCAGTGCTTTCGAATAGTGACTCGACTTTTTATTTAAATAGCATGAACAAGCGGACAAATGTTTGACCATTACCTAGAATTACTTTGGTTCCGTCAAAGGCGTAGATGGAATGCGCACCACCCAAGGACTGCATACCCATAAATCGATAGAAGTCACCCTAGAGGTTGAAACAAGAGCTTATCACACTTGGTTTTGGAAGCATTTGCGATTGATCACAACTGTCCCTAATAATCGCCATGATAAGAAACGTGCTGCATGCTGGCCAAGGATTAATAATTCAATTGTCCGGGAATAACAAGCCATATTTTCTTAATCAAGCATACAGTTTTATTGCTACTAAGGGGTCGGAACTGCATGCTCTTGTCATAACTTAATTGATGTACAGTTTCCTACAGGCGGGGTGCACTCTAGATCATACACAACTAGCCGAGTGATTATAAAACCTGTTTTGAGCGAAAAAGATCGTCCATTTTTATCCAAAATCCTATCCCAAGTAAGTATAAAGAGGCCATGAATTGATACAGAAGCCGTATACATGTATTTTATTTTATAAAAGACCGGTCTGTGCGGAGCCAGATCGAAATCCTCGCAGACAAGTCGTTGTTATAATTGAGCCACCACATGGGAAAACCAACAATCTGCATAGGCGAAAACAAAGGCGCAGATCAGCTTCGCAGTAACTGCGAAGCTGATCAGCGCCTTTGTTTTCGCCACTCGGATAATATAATTCCTCTTCGACTTAAATCCGAAATTTCAAGCTTCTAGCTCTTTTCTGTGCTTGTACAGGCCGGTTTGTGTCGGACCTGTTCGGAAACCACATTGTTGGTTTTCCCACGAGACGGCTCATATATTACATGGTTCCAATTCTCATTTTTCCTCGGTCGATGGCACAATGACAACTCAGTCAGGAACGGCACTAGTTAGACACATGTTCACTGAAGTGAATGGAAATAAAACCACAGGATCTGACACAAAGAAGACTCACTGTTCTGGACCTTTTTTATTTGAAGAGACACACAGCAGCTTTTAACATGACGAGGCTCTTTTTAATCTATTCTGCCAAAGGGTAACAATTTCCATACGGACCATCTATGAGCCGCGACGCGAAAAAACCGGTCTTCGGGGTTTTCGACCAGGTGCGGCCTGTACAGACCCAGAAGCAGGCTAGAGGTTTGAAAATTTGGCTATATGTAGTAGAGTATTATCCGTGTGGCGAAAACAAAGGCGCTGATCAGCTTCGCAGTTACTGCGAAGCTGTTCTGCGCCTTTGTTTTCGCATAGGCAAAGTTCCGGTTTTCTCATGCCGCGGCTCATATAAAATAAACATAAAACTGAGATCCTCCAAAAAAAAAAAAAAAAAAAAAAAAAAATCAAAAATCGCAAAATGAACATTTTTATGGGAAAACTGTAGCATTTAGCACTGTATTGCAGAGGCAGTCGTTGTAGAGAATGTAAACAAGAAAAGATATGACACAAGTGTCATATCAATAGCCTCAATTTTCTATCGCAGTCAATAACGTATAAGGCAAACCGCGCACCGAGCGTGTGGAAAAATATGCCGCAAATTCAACCAATGTAAATTTTTCCATAGACATAGAGAGATATTGCCCATAGAGATACCTTGATTCAACAAAATCAGAAGCACGTCGGAGACACGTAACAAATGCGTTTAATACATACGTGGTTTGTCAGAAAAGTTCGTGTACACCATTTATATTTTCAACAGAAAAATGAATATATCTGCTTTTGCAAAAGTATTCTATAAGCAAATATACAAGAAATTTTATTGAAATCTGACAAAAACACGTCATCTACAGCCTTTTCCCTGCACCTCCGAACCGAGTGCGGGGCAAAGGTCAACATCTCTGTATGACGTTACTTGTTATTTTAAGCCGCCAGCGCGTTATACATCTGTTTCAGGGTGTTTTTTTTTTTTTTTTTTTTTTTTTTTTTTTTTTTTTTTTTTTTTTAAGCAAAAGATCCTTGGCTATCAACATTTTTATGTCTGTGTATCCAGCTGTCAAATGCAGATACGCCGTACCAATTCTCACAAAATTGTTCGTCCACCTGTTGAACATGTGTAACAATTTCTTGCGGCGAGCATGCCAGACAGGTGATCTTCCGTTTATCATCATAGGTGGACTTCTGAGCAGCTGAAAATCGTCTGTGCCACAACTACTGTGAACTTAATAGTAACTGACAGACCAATGACGTTTCTGTTGTTTGTAACATTTTCATCGTATCTGTGGGTGATTTCCTTAACGAAACATACAATCGGCGTCGGCTGTTCTCCGACGTCAAATTACGCCATTATTTCAAACAGATTTTTCGGTCTGCTTCTGATTTTTTTTTTTCACATAAATCAAACATCACTGCCGCCAAGTCGGAATCTTTCTGAAACTGAAGTCAGTGTTATATGGTTTTAGGACGAAATATTTTAATGTTATAACATATTGAAGTGCCGTTTGACAGGGAAAAAACACAATATGAAAATCGTCACATTTTGTTGACGTTTTGGCACCTGTCCCGTGTGGCCCTACGTACGCTTAAGTAGAAAATATGTCATATTTAACGTGTTGATACTTCAAATTGAAACAAATTCCTCAAATAAGCTCATAAGATATTGCTGCTTATATTTATACAAAAACAAAAAAAAACTTAAACAACAGCACTTTACTTTTCCTGCTAGCCAAGGTGTCCACAAACCTCGTACATGTGCGTTCTGTACGCTTGGTGTACGTTAAAGTATTTTAAGCATGCAGCATGCTTAAAACTCGACGTGTCTCGGGTATGTGTCTTATACGAATAAGTTCAACACGCATTACATTAAACGTTTGATACGCGCATATACTGTATTGTGTGCTTAACATAACTGTACAAAAGTACATGCAATCCAAAATTTTCAGCATGCTGAGATTATTATACGACCTGTACACACCGTAGACACACGCTAATCATTTGTGACTGCTATTTTCACCATAGAGACTATGGGCCCCCCTCCCATCGGGGCCTAAAGAAATAGATATAGGCTACTTGTGCCTTCAGGTAAAGCTAAATACACTGCTGACTGACCGTCTGATTACTGGTTAACCGCGCTTGTCTGAGCCTGCCGAGGAAACATTTCAAGTCAAACCATCCATACGTATAAGCCTTTTGGGTTTTAGTTGGATAGTTATATTTCAAGCACTTGTTGGATGTGATGACATCCTCATTTTGGGTAAAAGTCCTGTAAAATGGAGGCAACATCCCAACATGACCTTAGCTGTTGACTGGGACGTAAAGCATCAATTCAAACAAACAAATCACGCCAAGAGGTTGCAAAAGTGGTCGGAGATTTCTCCATACTTCCATGTTGTGGTTTTACTAGATTCTAGTAATTGATTAGCCGTAACTCCTATACTATAGGTAATTAAAGTTTAAGAAGCAAATTTTCTTATTCAGCGTGTTGAGATTTTTTCATACGCCAGGGCCGCGTTTGTCTTGTACGTTAATGTGCGACTGACTTTTCAAGATTGACGTGTATGTATGGGTATGGGTATATACTTAGAGGATATTTTACTTTTTTGAATTGAATACCAAATTTATTTAATCGAGTGTGTTGATTTTGTACATTTTCCCATTGAAGAGGCAGGCGGTGAAAATGCAAAACAAAAAAAAAAAATATTGAAAACACGAATATTTATGGTACACTCTTCCTTACGTTCTAAATAAAAATTTAAGAACATGAACACCAATACTTTATGTTATTTCTTAAATAACTGAGTTAAAGGCGTCCGAATTTCTGACGTGAAACACTTTTTAATGACTTCAAGTGAATGGAAACGTTAGAAGTTATCAGAAATTTACAGTTAAAATATCGGCTGATATCAATCACTTGTGAAAATCATCAGATATCTCAACATACACTTTACATAATTTACACCTATGTAATACATTTATCTTTTTTGCCATTGAAGATACGGTTAAACATCATTTCAAAATTCAATATTAATGAGCCGCGACGCGAGAAAATCGGTCTTCGGGGTTTCCAACCAGGTCTGACACAAACCGACATGTAGTCCCAGAAGCAGCATAGAAGCTTGAAATTTCGGATTTAATAAGAAGAGAAAGTGTACTATCCGTGTAGCGAAAGCAAAGGCGCTGATCAGCTTCGCAGTTACTGCGAAGCTGATCTGCGCCTTTGTTTTCGCATAGGCAAAAATCCGGTTTTCTTGTGACGCGGCTCATTTGATAATGCAACATTCAGCTGTCTGGGCCTACCAGTTATCGCCAGTACTGAACAACTTTTTTCAGCGTACTGCTAAATAGACTCCATAAAAAGGGAAGAATAAAAACGAATGAAGAAAGAAAAGAAACTTATTATGATAACAAAAAAAAAAAAAAAAAAAAAAAAAAATGGATAGCGGATACGCGGCGAGATTCGAACCTGTAAGAGTCTGCTTAGAAGACCGATGCTTAACACACTGAGCTAATGGGGCCGACAGACTTTTAACGGCATTACTCATGTTACCATTAATATTTATGGTCTACAAATAATAATCTAAAAATAGTTGCCATTATCGGCTGGTTTCCCGTTATCAGGCTTATGTTATATGTAAATATATTCGGAATAGGAACCAGTGCCATGCTTAATTGATACCGAATCATTTTCCCGCCCTTGATTACTAGAGAAAAGAGAATCAGGCTATCTCGGCTTGATTCGTATCTTCGAGGTTATCATAAAAAAAAAACTATTGAAGTGACCACGGCAGTGTAGCGCTAAATACAAACCGCGATGAACTATTATTATTATGAAGAACAGACAGGCACTACAGGCATAATCAATGATAGAAATCATGTCTTAAGCATGTCGTTTATAGATTAGAAACCGAAATAACAATTTGTATCGAAATAATTGGGGACGAATATGCCTAAGGCTTGCAAAGACCGCAGACTGATGACCGCCGACCGAATCACTACCCATGGCCTCTAAGCAGTCTTTTTAATTTGAAACGTTAGTAACTTTCAAACTTTTAAGTGTCCCAGTTGAAAAAACAATCGATTTACTTTTTGTATGTCTACAGCTTTACATCCTAAAATAATCATATTGACGAATAAACAATCTTTTAAAACCGGACTTCTTTTTTTCTCGGATGGATATCTATATGGGCCTTTTCCATTACAGTTATAGCTATAGAATAATACATTGAAGGGTTGAGGCTATAAAAAAGTCAATGACTTGTTCTTTCACTACCACTTGACACTTCCGGTGCAAGCCAATTTCGCTACAGAAAACGCCCAAAATCCGAAATTAACTCTGGAAATGATCGTTCCAATTATTTCATATCTTACAATGCAAACTTTGATGACAAGATCGGATTGTGGAGCTGCACATCAGGAAACCCCACTTTAATATAGAAAAACTGGGGTATGCAGGGGTATACCTATTTTTCTTATTTTTGCTCCAAAACATAGATTGTGGGTACTCGTTAGAACCGCCTCGGCGAGGCGGTTCTAACGTGTACCCACAATCTATGTTTTGAGCAAAAATAAGAAAAATATCCAAACATTTCTGCAGAAAATTTTCTACTTTTAAAGCTCAAAAAATTCTTTGTTTATTGCATGGGCAAGTTTTCGTAATGTAAACGAACGGAATACGACTCCTGAAAACATAAAAAAAAAAGAGAAAAGAGAGAACGTCTGAGATTCCTTGCAGCTGGTAGGAGACTAAATCTGGTAAATTACCCTCTTCTTTCCAAGTAGGCCTATATTGAATATAAATTAACTCATTAATAAGTAAGAAGCAAAGATCAAGTCGTAATCAATCATTTAAGCACCGTCCTGGAAAAAAATCAGTTTTAGAATATTCGCATATGTGTGAATGCATCTGACCAATTTAACTTAACATACTAGTTTTTACAAGTTAAAAATCGCATTTTGAGGTTTTGGATCTAGATGTTCAAATTATATTATAACATCAGGTTACAAAAATGGGAATACCTAGTGCTTCATGCAAAAGCACTTTGCCTAAAACAAATTGTTCTCGTGAAAGTCCACGATCAAGTGCGTTATTTGATTAACTCTGGACCAAAGAAATGCAGGCCGGATCTTCAACACGTATTATTAGATAGAAGAAATAGGTTTCCTTCTTGGGGAATATTAGCTACAAGAAACCTTTTTACATGTGTTAAAACGACAATTACTGTAATATGATATAGCCTATGCATGACATAAAATTGTTTTATTGAGAAAATTGATGCCTGAAAGCAAAATCCTCTCCGTGCTGCCGTCCAAATGGTCAAAGGCCAACGGAACGATGAATGTTTCCTTGGGGCAGCCGTCGCCTTATGCACCATCAGGATAACATGTCCGTTTGTGTGTTTGTTTGAAATTGACGCTTAACGTTCCAGGCAACAGCTAATGGTCATGTCAGGACGTAACGGCATGTAAAATGAATACCCACATAAACCCCACTTTTATGTAGTAAATGAGCCACCACATGGGAAAACCAACAATCTGCATAGGCGAAAACAAAGGCGCAGATCAGCTTCGCGGTTACCGTGCTTCGCGGTTACACGGTAACCGCGAAGCTGATCAGCGCCTTTGTTTTCGCTACTCGGATAGTACAACTCCTCCTCTACTTAACTCCAACATTTCATGCTTCTAGCTTGCTTCTGTGCTTGTACAGGCCAGTTTGTGTCGGACCTGTTCGGAAACCACATTGTTGGTTTTCCCACGAGGCGGCACAAATGAAATAAAATGTTAGGGTAAAAATATTCAAAGGGAGATAACACGGACTATATTACGCAATTTTGGGTAATGAACCCTCTATTGCGCATTTTCGGGTGATGAACCCACCCTCATCAGTAGCCCTTTTAAACCGGCAACGAAAGCCAGACTATTGTGCTGCTGGAGTATATTTTCCAAAACATAGATTGAGGCGAGTTTTAACTTGCGCCCACAATCAATGTTTTTAACAAAAATATAAGAAAAATCTAACATTTTTTCTAGTTTAATTTCATTTTTATAACACAAGAAATCTCTGTATATCGCATGGACAAGTTTTCGAAATGGTACAAAACTATGATCATTGTTGAACACCAGGCTATATTAAATGATTTAGATTAAAAAAAAATCTAATAAAATTCATCCCCGAATTAATAAATATGTCCTGAACGAATACGTCGAAATGAAAACAGTAATAAAGCAGGTGTGTAATGCCAGTTAAATAACGTAAAACCTAATTGTGGTTTAAAACCAGGAGCTCACATACGAGCCGCCTCGTGGGAAAACCAACAATGTGGTTTCCGAACAGGTCTGACACAAACCGGCCTGTACAGCTACAGAAGCAGGCTAGAAGCTTGAAATTTAGGAGTTAAGTAGAGGAGGAATTGTACTATCCGAGTGGCGAAAACAAAGGCGCTGATCAGCTTCGCAGTTACTGCGAAGCTGATCTGCGCCTTTGTTTTCGCATATGCAGATTGTTGGTTTTCCCATGAGGCGGCTCACATTCATGTACATATAGTCACATGTGTTTGCCGTATACTGCTAAAGATCGGTATTTCCATCATGGGAGCTTGCCCGTCCATTTCGAATCTCTATATTAATAGGGAGAATGGCAACTTTCGCAAAGCAAAGATTTTTGCTATCAGACCACCAAATGCTCATATTAAATGAGTCACATCATAAGAAAAACAATTATATGCATAGGCGAAAACAAAGACGCAGATCAGCTTCGCGGTTACCTTCGCGGTAACCCCGAAGCTGATCTCGGAAAGTAGAATTTCTCTTCTTCTTAAATCCGAAATTTCAAGCTTCGTGACTGTACAGCCCGGTTTATGTCAGACCTGTTCAAAACCCACATTATTGGTTTCCCACGATTTCAAGGAACAACAGTGATCAGGTGATCAGTGTCATATCAAAGTAACATGAAATTTACATCATTTGACTAAGATGTGCTAAATATGGTTTGGATGTAATTGTTTGTAAATAAAACGTTTTGATGTTAGCAGAACAACCATAGTTCAGACAGTTACTATGGAAGCCATTGTCAATAAAAACAGACTAATATTAAATTTCAACTTTGCAATTAAGTTTGATACCTGTCTGTTGTTTCTTTGAAAGCTGACACTGATTAATACACAAAAAGGCATGCTCAGATGTACAAAACAAATTTGATATACACAATACTAGAATTAATGAAATTAAAATACTTTGAAAGCAAATACATGTATTAATCAGACAAATGAGTTATGTCACCCAGGAAGAATTGTTAAACCCATTTTTGACGAATGGATTCTCCCACCATTATCATTTGGGTAAGTCCACTTTCATTTTTAGGAGTGTTCGGTTTATTTTTTTATTTTATTTTTCGGTGAAATTACTCTGTGTAAACAGAATAGCCCCAGATGGGACGCCGCGTTCTGCAACGTCACATCTGGGGCTATGCTGTTTGCCAGTGTCCCATAAAAGGACGCCAGGCTTATGAGTTAATAGCGTGTAACAGGGTATTGTTTTCCGAAATCATACTCCTTTCCATTGCAAACACGTGCGGGCAGCAAGTACATGTATCATGTTCCAATACCGGATATAAAAACAGCAAAGGTCTGTCTGAGCGAAACATCGAGCGTCGGGAATAGGATCGAACATTGAAAAAAGGAAGCTAGGAAGTTGCAAAAAGCACATCAGACTAAGAGCGAAGGTTGGGGCACCATAAGATCGACATAAGCCAAATAATCCGATTGTAAACTCCTTGGAGGTACTGCTGTGATTTATCTTTACGTTTTTTTTTATTTATTCTGTCGGCCCTTTTCTGGTATATTTGCCATCTTTGTTTTTGTTGCTGCTAGCCGGATGTCTACCTTGTTGGGAAAAAGCTAATTTTCTTGCTTCTCATGTGGTACCATGTGACATAACAGATGTGAAAAAAAGAGCGTGATTTCTCACTGGATTTGCCTGTACATTGCTCGATTCGGTAGGTGTCTATCTGTTCTAATGATTTTTTTTTTTTTTTTTTTTTTTTTTTTTTTTTTTTTTTTTTTTTGATTCAGTTTTACGTCCCTTTCAGGCTTTTTCACTCATATCGAGACGAATCAATCGGTAGGTGGGGCGAAAACCGGAGTACCCGGGGAAAAACCTCCTGACACACCCGCAAGCAGAACTTGGCTTGTCCTACATGTGACTCGTGCCCCGAGCGAGGCGCGAAGCCACAGCGGTGAGATGATCGAATGATTAAGAGCACTGAAGTCGGCGACCTTAACCACTCGGCCACGGGGGCCGCCCGTTCTAATGATGAGTCAGCCAGTCAATAATCAGGAAATGCTACATCTTTGCTCTGTAATTCCTATGACAGCCTATTGTAATCAATTTGTAAGCCGACACTGACCAAGTCAGTTATTAACTGTACAGAACCAGACACAGACAGATGCGATATGCCACCTCTGTTTGTTGTTTAAATGCGTTGTCTTTACGACCAACACGACGTTTCCAGGATTGTCACGTGCAGAAAGGCTCGGGTTTCCTCAAAATAAAGCAAGAAAGCTAATCACTAACAAATGTAGTGTATCAAAAAAGGATATTTTGCAGTGACATTGTACAAAAGTTGTAATGAGAAACCTGCTGTCTCGTTGCGTAGACATAATATTATAAGGTCTGCTTCTGAATTTAGATTCCTTTTCTGAACAGGTTGGTACTGTTATTCTTCCTAGCTTGTCCGACCTCACCCATTGTCACAAGCCATGACGGGTACTAAATGATGGAAACGGATAACTCATAACAGATCATTTTAATTTTTAAATGATAAGGACAATAACGGTATATACGGATAAGATACGGGTGCAACTAGATACTTGCGTATAGGGACGTTTGCTAAAGCATAAGCAATCACTGGTTTTGGTCAAAGTACAGTCACACTTGTATATATACGGATGCCTAGGATTTTCGTATCTATTCGTAACGATTCGGATCTTATTCGTAATCACCCGTAGCTATACGTTTCGTATTCGTGGCCTAGCTATGAGTATCGTATACGCAGGATCCGTTAGATGCATGTAAATATTTTGAAAAGATTCGGCACGGATGATGTCGATTAGCCTGGGTTCCAGTCTGATCATTTTTTCTCTTTTTTATTTTTTCGTTTCTTGGTCAAAAATGACAATATCTTCGGAAATCAATAACGGCTACCGATACGTTTCATGTGTAAGTTTTATAACGAAAAAAAAAAAATACATGATAAAAAAAATAAATATTTGGAAAAATAATCATATTGACGACTGGACCCAGGCTAGATGTCGATATGTAATACCACGAAATCAAAGTCGATATGTAATACCACGAAATACGAGTAGTGCGATACGAACTAACACGTTACTGAAGGCCTTACGGACACGATACGCACAGACACGGGCGAAGGCGGCTAACATACGATTCAATACGAATATCTACGAACGATAGATACGAAAGGCATATCCGCAGACGTCCGTGTGTTGTAGTGTAAATGTACTTTGACCAAACGCAGTCGTTGCTAACGTCTCTGCGCAAGTAACCGACATAATCCGTATCATATTCGTAACTATCCATATCATGCAAATACATGAAAAATTAGTGTCATGCGTAATTATATACAGTCAGACATAAGTTAAGCATCACTTGAATACTTTCTGGCGGTAAACAGTACACCTTTCAGAACAGAAATATTTTCTTTGATATTTGTGATATTTGATATGTGCGTGATAACTTAAAGCAAATCCGGATTAAATTAATCTTAAGGTAAACAACGAGGCTTTGTTTATGCAGGCATACCCCTACATAGTCCGAATTCACTGTTTCATTATTCATTTCACCCTGCTTTGTACCATTAATTTTAACCTAGAAATGTTTAGTACTAAAATCTTTTTTGTTTCTTTGTCTTACAGGAGTTATAGAGCTAATCTAGCTTGAATGCAAATATGTCAACTTTTGGCAAATCGTGCAATTTGCCTAAATCCAAGATGGCCGCCGGAAATCTGTGAAATTTTCAAATCGCAAAAAAGTGTAAAATGATAACTTCATGTTTTGACAATTCCAACACCATAATCAATCTGAAAAAATCAGACAGATATCTCGAACACATAAAAAGTTATAGAAGTTTACAGAATGGCATGTTACATAGTGAAAACGTTATGTTTAATAAACAAGCAAATAACTTTTCCTGCATCTGCTTGTAACTGCGATTAAAACATTGAGTAGAAGAAAATTTTTCTGGCACATTTTTACGATATAACTCTAGTTTCTTTCCATGCCTATACCAACTCAGTGGCGAACGGATGGGGATCGGTTAAACAACTTTAAATGGCATACCCCCAAAAAAGGGGTAGGCGTATTCAAGACACCATAGAACTTGAGCAACAATGCAAAATGCCATTCTGAAAGGCCTAACAAATCAGGCCGGGAAAGACGCGAGTTAAAGACCCAAACAAATTCAATTTTGCTTTAGCAAGAAATTTACTTGAAAAACACCTTTAGAAAAAAATAAGAATGATGCTTAACTTATGTCTGACTGTATATAATAGTCATTATATTGGTATTGGTAGCTGGATGAGCACCTTTCAGGGAAATACCCCTTCCCCACACTGTAGTGTACATTGCAAACTGTTTCTGTCTGGGTTTTCAGGACAGGGCGTTTGGTTCTAAATGTGCTAGTTTCCGGCCATTACTTTTTTGTTTGGTTTTATTCTAAAACAATACTCAAATGTAACAAAAATAAATGTTTATTTAAAATATCAACAATATTTTAACAAATTAGATAAACTTCATTTTGAACAAACGTGGTGAGCACAATAAAATGAGCCGCGACATGGGAAAACCAACAATCTGCATAGGCGAAAACAAAGGCGCAGATCAGCTTCGCAGTAACTGCGAAGCTGGATCTGCGCCTTTGTTTTCGCTACTTAGATAGTACAGCTCCTCTTCTACTTAAATCCGAAATTTCAAGATTCTAGCTCTTTTCTGTGACTGTACAGGTCGGTTTATGTCGGACCTGGTCGGAAACCACATTGTTGGTTTTCCCACGAGGCGGCTCAAATAGAAACGCATTCATTATGTTGTCACACCCAGTAAACGAGGTACTTGTTTATCAAGTTTTCATACGATATTCGTGTTTATATCATATTTGGCTTATTTCATTTTGGAGCGGCCAAGGGCTTCCGTCTTTATGCAGTTACTACACTAGCATTATACAGAGAACATTGTTCTATCAAAAATGTTTGTCCAGCTAGAGAACACGCATACTTTTTACATGTTTGGGTCATGTAATCGAAAAATAAGATATCTTGTTTCTGCTACATCTAAATAATGATTTATGCATATACAAGGCTGACCAAGTGTGACTGTAGCGCCATTCTGGTGAAATACAAACACACTTTCACAAATATAACATAACAATATCATTGACATTGGTTGTGCCACGCATATGTTAGAATATTATTAAAATCAAGCTAAGCAAAGACTATTATATAGTGCAAGACCAGCACACAACGCACAAGCAGGTCAATGCGTAGGTCGCTATATGGTACATTCTCACAAGTTGCAATTGTGGCCTCGAGGTTATAAAAGCGGTTTCATGCTCAACGCAGCTCAGACTGAAAATTTTACTGCTCATAAATATCAAAATGGTGTATTTTAACATTTATTAGCAGGATCAATTCTTTGCTTAAGTGATTATTAAAATAAAAATACTGCGATCAGTGAGCATATCAAAGAGGAAGGAGGTCGGCTATAGCATGGTTTTGGCCACTGAAGCCTTGTCAGTGGCAACATGGATCGTAAATGAATTACTGCACAGCCTCAAATTTCAACAAATTCTTTTTTGACATTTAGTAGAAATCAAAATTTAAAACTTGGCCGAGTTAAGCATGGAAAAAAGTTTAAATACGGCGGAAAATACGGGAATAATGTGTAATACTGGTTAAGAACACTTGTATTCCTTTCGAGCACTGTGTCCTTTGCGCTTGCTTTTCGGAAACTAATAGGATGTGCGCTTTCTGAAATATGTGCGCTAATTAGAACGAATACGGTACTGGCAATGACTTAAGTGTGGGAATTTTGGTTTGCTTGAGCCGAATCTTTCTCAATGCTTATTCATTTGCTTTTGATGAAAAAAGAAGAAGGAAAGAAAAGAAAAAAACCAAAGTCCTGCGTTGCTACCAGATGTCATAACTGTGGCAACTTACATAATGCTGCATTTTGCATTGACTCATGATCATGTTAAACTATAATCAGCCTGCTAGCACTTGATGTCTGATCAATGCCAAGATAAATGCCACTAGATTTATGGACTGGAGGCTGTTCAAGCGACGGTCGTTTGAGGTCATATATGGCCAGATCACACAATTACAGGCTCTCTTGGGAAGGTGACCAATTAGTCTGTTCAAGAACGCCATGAGCAAAATAGCATATGTTACTGTTTCATTCAATTAAACTGGTCTAGAAAATGACGAGTCGAAGACAAAGGGCACCAGTTGTTACCAAATAAGGAAATACTCTAAGCGGGGTATTGACCACAAGCAAGAAAAATGATAAAAATGACAAAACGGAAAGCCATATCTTTAAAAACAATGATTTTCCATAGATTGGTTACTCACAGCCCTCACTGATTATCATACCAGTTCCATCTGAAAACAGATTAGATTCGTACCTACATGTATATGAATTGAATATGCTGCTGGTCAGCACCGGTCTGGTCCGTTAACATGTTTGAATAGGTATTTTAGTTTGTTCAAGCCCTTTCTAGTAGCATCTGTAGCAAGATGGATGACTAGGGAAAATTCTAGTCAGGTATGAATTTTCTTAAGAGGAAACTCGTATTGTCGCTATCCTAATATGATTGTGTAGTAACCTTTTCATACACGTGCAATGGTTCATCTTAAACACTGATTCGTATGTACGCGCTTTGATTCTGTTTGTACAAGGCACATTGAATCACCACTGCATAGCACAAGTTGCTTTGTAAAATGGCACTATTTAAGCTTGTGATTACAAGTATCCCGTGTCTTATTTGAGTTTATTAACGTATCAACGTAACCAACAATCTACATACGCGAAAACAAAGACGCAGATCAGCTTCGCAGTAACTGCGAAGCTGATCAGCGCCTTTGTTTTCGCTACACGGATAGTACAATTCCTCTACTTTCTAAATCCAAAATTTCCGGTCTCTAGCCATCTTCTGTGCTTGTACAGCCCGGTTTGTGTCGGACCTCTTCGGAAACCACATTGTTGGTTTTCCCACGAGGCGGCTCAGTTGTGGTTTCCGGGACTGGAAAAGATCACGATGGTTTCTGGAAAGAGACAAGAATGAAAATTGTTCAAAAGCAAATGATATACATATAGTTGTACATAATGCAACCCTAAATTCAGTAAATACGATTTAAAATGTCATGAAAAAAAAAATAAAAAAAAAAATTAGTTGCAATACTAGTTTTGTTTGTCGTTGCTTTTTTGTGTTGTTGTGCTTTTTCTTCGTTCATGATGTCTAGAATAAGACATACATGTACATGTAGTACATGTAATCTTGACTGTCTGAAAAGAAATCTCAAAGGTCTGGTGTCAGATACATACGAGGAACGCTTTTGAAAGTCATGTCGAATGTGGGTATCTAAACATATTTTACCTACCAAATGCTTTACATAGTCTTCTACGCCATGTTTTGATTTCTTCCATCATTTTTTCTCCGTCGAATTTCCCAATCCATTTTTTTCCAGTGACATGTAATTCAAAGTATTTTCATGCACACTTTCATATGAAATTTGTAGTTCATATCATAAGCCATATTCCTGTGGTCACTGACTGTAACGAAAGCGTTTTGATAAGTCTGTGCTTTCTTCACTTCGTGTCAAAACTGTTGACTGTCAGTCTGTTCTTTCACGACTTTAAGAGTGTCACTTGCAAATTAAACTAACCCAATCAGATATCACCATTATCGACTGCACTTGCGCATTTGCAATTCTCACCAGCTGCAGTTTTACACGGGACACCGGCCTTATTTTGAGTGTGTGATAAGCCGTACAACACGGAGCGGATACACAGGGTGGTGCTGTTGAATAGTTTTAGCTATGAGAAAAATATTAACCACAACACAATTGAATATAAAGAAAAAGTAATTTTGAAATGGCAACTACACGATGAGGTATCACTGTTGTATGCATAATTGTTTACTTTTGACCGAGAGTCACTGTCCACAACCGTTATCAAAGTCCGGGGAGGCGGTGGCCTCTGGGTATGAATGGGCAGTGATTGTGTAGTCGCTCTAGTTTTCTTTTCTATAGATGAACATAAAAGTGTTTTGGGTTCTTGTAGATATACATGTATTCCAAATACTTGAAAATTCTCATTCAGCATACAAGGTGGTAACTGTTTGGTGTCGTAAAGAAACTGAAACATAAATGGACATCGTTACTTATGATGAAAATTGCAATTTTAAGAAACCCATTGCAGGAAATAAACGACGGCGGCAAAATCATTCCCACAACCTGGCAACGGTAAAATTGAGCCATGTCATGAGAAAACCAACAATGTGGTTTCCGAACAGGTCCGACACAGACCGGGTTGTACATGGACAGAAGATGGCTAGAGGCTGGAAATTTCGGAGTTGGAAAGTAGAGGAATTGTACTATCCGTGTAGCGAAACCAAGGGCGCTGATCAGCTTCGCAGTTACTGCGAAGCTGATCTGCGCCTTTTGTTTTACATATGCGGCTTGTTGGTTTTCTCATGTGGCGGCTCAAATGTTTTTAATATTCGTCGAATGAGGTCAGAAATTTTGGATTCAAATTATCCGATACCCGGTCGTCAATCGAAATATGCAAATGTATAAAATTGCTACCCAATATTTATATTCAAATTTTCTTTAATATAACAAATTGGTTTTGGATACATCACTGATATCTTTTGAATCCGGCACCAACAAGAATATTTTTTCATGAAGAAGCTAAATTAATCCTATTTCATTCTTTATTACATCGCAAAAAAGTCAGATATTGCGTTTAATTAAAATATGAAAGGTTCAAAATCAATAAAACGTGTCTTATTGGTTTAAGCATTTCAATATATTACCAGCAAAGTTTCTAGACAATTTCGAGTCAAATTGATAATGTTTTTACTTTCTTTTATCTAGAAACATAATAAAGTTGAAATAAAAACCCTAAGTTTCAGAATTTTCTTCTTGCACGCTGGCAAAGATGCTGAAAGAGGCTTAGACGCAGATGTTCTTATGTTCTATACCCTTCTATGATACTAATACTGCATTTAAACATCTGTACCGGAAAGTAGACCCCACGTTTAACAAAGCGTTTAAATACCATTTAATGGTCGAAAACTAAAGATATTGTTGGCAGCTGCATTCAGCTGCACACGATCATAAATAATAGGAATGCTATTCATAAGAGGCTAGCCTTCCTACAACTAGGTTACTATGCAATATAGTGTCATATGTAGCAAGATGAAAATCAATTTAGCGCGGTGCAACTAATTGTGAGTATATTCAACGATACTATGAGGACAAGTTGATAAAATAGTGATTTTTTCTTTGAAACGTCACACAAAAATTTGCATACAGTTCTTGCTTTCTTTTGTTGTATTGATACCATCTCTAAGGACGTTGTTGTATTATAATACTCCCGCTTCCCCCAAAGCAACCTTGAACCAACATCAAAACATAATCTAAAACGTTTCGCACGGTACCGTTCCAGTCAACAATATTTTAGTCATGGCGGAAAGTAATAAATATATGATCTGTACTTTATTTTAGTAACAACATACCGGATATGTTGGTGGGGTAATGTGGAACCACCCCATACCATCCTCGCTGTAGAAATTGTCCGGCCGACCCTGGAAGACCCAGCCAAACGCACCCAGGTTCCCTTCCATATCATACAGTAGAAACACAGGGTATATCTTCTCACATGGTAGGTGACTAGACATGTTCATGAAGTAATGGGTGCCTGGAAAATACAAGCAAAACATCGTAATATGCAAAGTGTACGTGTTTTTGTTTTAATCTACATAAGTATCAAGATATATATTGTTCTCATTAAAAATCTTGATTTGGAGATCTTATTTAAACACCAAATGATTTCGTTTTACTTTTTCCATTATGGATTAATCAATTTCAAAATTTGCGTACATTACAGGCATGCGGGCATTAAATACGAACCCCTGCGGCACCTATAATATGACGAAAATAAAAAAAATCCAAATTTTGCCTGACAAAAATACACAAGTCGCATTTAACTGTACTATAATATCAAGAGCGTGTGTGAGAGAGTTTCATCTTTCCCAGAAAACGTGAAGTAGAACTGCAAATATTAAATTCTTTTGGAGCGTTTTAATAATCAGGACCCAAAGTATATGACTCATAACAAGAGCAATACGTTTTTGTACTTTGCGCATTTTGTTTGAGATTGAATGAAAGCGTTGGAAAATTAATAATCATTTTTTTCTGGACTGTTCCCATCTGTTCTCAGACAAATATGACCTTTGTTAAACATTTTATCCGTCACCCGACACCTGTGACTGATCAGATTTTTTTCGGTTTTTAATCATGATTTAGCGACACTGTCCTATCATTAAGCAAATGTTTTATTAGTGGTGCGGAATTCGATTTCTATAAAGGTGCGGTTGTGGACACCTGAGTATATTCATTAACGTCAAATGAAATTCTATCATCCTATTTTGGTCAGCTGGGTATAATGATATATTTTCGACAAGATGTCATTAGCGTCGCAGGGTTAAATGAGCAACGCCATGAAAAAAACATGTCCTCAATGTTTTTGACCATGTCCGACACAAACCGCTCTATATACTCACAGAAGAAGAATAGAAGCTAGAAATTTCGGATTCGAGAAAAAGAGAGATGGTACTTTCCGTTTTGCGAAAGGCTCTGATCAGCTGTGTAGTTACTGTACAGCTGATCTGCGTCTTTGGTCTCGCATATGAAAAAAATCCGGGTTTCTCATTAGTGTCGGGGATCTGTGCATTTTGTGCGTAAATCTGAGATTTTTGGTAACCTAATAACAGGCTTGGTGATCAGATTTCAGCGAGGTAATGTCACATTGTACTGTTGTGTGCTTTGTTTGCGAAAGAAGACACTTTGTTATGTCTAAAGATATTTATGTAGACAAAAAAGAGTACTAAAATGTATTACATTATCAAATATTCAAAACATAACATAATTGCTTCAAATTAAATAAACCCCTCTCTAAAGCACAGTTCACCAAAAAAGTGGGCGGAGCTTAACTCGTAGTTCCAACTCGTGAGTGTGTGACAGCAGCTTAAAACACAAAATGCATGCAAATGCGCTATATCAAATAATATGTCTCCCGTTTTTTCTCAAATAAGGCAAACAGCTAAATCAGAACCAAGTCGACGTTAGCTCATATAACCCTGGCGTCCTTTTTTGAAACATAGGCAAACAAAATAGCCCCAGACGTGACGCCGCAGAATGCGGCGTCCCATCTTGTGCTATTCTGTTTGCTTCGTCGAAAACATGAATAAAATTTAAAAATCACTCCTGATGCCCCGAAAAATGAAAGTGGACTCACTCACCCTAATGATTATGATGGAAAAATCCACTTCATGTACGATCGATCCCCACCCCTAGTTTAGTGTATAAGACCTAAGTCATGCTTACCCATCATTGGTACGCAGTTGCCCTTTCTCCATAGCGGCGATAATTGTTTGTCTTCTTTAGGTACATGTAGGAAATAATTCTCCGGATTATAACCCATCTGTATGTATAGACCGCGGCCAGGACTCACCCCTTTAGATGCTATTGGACTGCAGATCAGTTTTGGGTGCTTGAAATACGCTGAAACATATTACACATGTATTAGAAATGACTTAAGGACCAGCATGACACGTCCAGGAGAAACTAAAACATCAAAATTAACACTGAAAACGAACGAGAGGGCTACATGTAATATCAACACAAAGACAACTACCAATCCAAACCAACTACTTCAAGCATTTTCAGTAACGAATCCTTACCCAGGAGTAGCGTGCAATATATATAGCTATCATATACAACTGGGATAATCAAATAAAGACACCATTGAACGACTTTGCATTGCAAATCTCCATCAAAACACTTGAATGAGAATGCGTATGACATACCAATACATTCGGTCTACAAAGCACATCGCTTCTACAAATACTCAGAACATACTATTCCTCTTAAATAAATCATCTGACATTAAATCAATAGTAGATCCTAATGAAATATTTAAGACTCCGGGAATGAACTGTTCTGTCATATAGGACTGAATACGGATGGTGCAGACTTGCAAAGGAAAATTAATTGCTTCTGGAAGTCTGAAATGAGCCACCGCATGGGAAAACCAACACTCTGCATAGGCGAAAACAAAGGCGCAGATCAGCGCCTTTGTTTTTGCCACACGGATAGTACATTTCCTCTACTTTCTTAATTCAAAATTTCCAGCCCGTAGCTATCCTCTTTGACTGTACAGTCTCGTTTGTGTCAGACCTGGTCGAAGCCCAAAATGTTTTTTTCACGCACAGGCTCAAATGTATTCACAAGAGAGTGTGGTTTACTTTCATGGCGATCTCGAAAAAGTGAAGCCATAGCATGGACTGAAGGATAAATATAAAAAAGAACTTTGTATTTGAAAATCATTAAATACCACAAAGCACTATGTTCATATATAACCCCTCGAAAAGGTATTGTCCATGACGTTGCCGCGGCCTTCGGTTTACATGAGCAAAGACCGGGGACAGTTTCAACCATAACTCCGGCCTACAATTTGGTACAACAGAAAAAAGTGGACAAAGAAGAAGAGGACGTTAACTAAAATAAGATCACTACTCACCAGTGACCGTATAATACAACATCCCTCTGGCGTCTGTGAGGCCTTTCAGGACAGGGGGCATGATCTCTACCGGGGGCAGATCGATGGTCTCGTTCTGGGAGTTGAAGCCCCGCATGTTACCAGGTATCTGGAAAACAAATGTTATTATTATTTACGTGCGAAAAGTACGAATAGAAATTTAAAGCCAATGAATGCAAATATTCAAAATCCAACGGGCGCTTGAATTACTAGACACCACATACAATGCAACAATACGGGTAAAGAGCAATAAGGCAAGAAAAAAAAGTACGACTAGTTCTTCTGGCTAACTTGAAGGTTGGTGTATAAACAATAGGGAAGTAGAAATATTAAATAGTCAACGTAAAGATAAACGACAACAGGGCACCTCAAAACGACCTTAAACGCCTTGAACGTGGCAGAAAATTTAGCAGTAAAGGAAAAATAGAAAGTTCGAGAATTATATTGAAGGGTATACTTTCACATACATAAATCACTATAAAGGTCATGCGACCTATCTCTGTCTATCAAAAGACTTACAACCTCAAGATAAGAGAACAAAAATGTCAAAGCAATCTTCACCACGAATAAAGAAAGTATTAGAAAAGAAGCTCAGTCGGAAAGCGGGTTTATGCAGTAGTTTATGTAAAGTAAGAAATACATGTAATTTATAACAATTTGCTGTCATATCTGGCTTCGTCGAAAAGTTCACAGAACCTCTTATTGTACTAATATGGATCTAGACTGTCAACTTCTAGAAGAGATTACATAATAGAACTTATTCTTAGTCTGATGCAAAATGTCTTCACAAAAGACGACATTTCATTTATAGAAAGCTTAACGTTGCTTGAAGTCAGCCAAAGCAATCCGATTTCTTAAGTGACATTTACTGTTCTGAATCATAAAGAAAAACGAATTTCTTAATTTATTGTATAAATCAGATAAAAATCAGACACCTACACAATGCGACCAAAAGCTTTTTAAGCCAGTAAAAGCTAACATTTTCTTGCTTAATGTCACAATGCTTGGTAATCTCTTTGAATCAAACACTGAATAACATTTACGCTACATTAGGACAAGTTATAAATTCTCAGACTTGTCCGATTGGAATTAACGTCTGAAAATTGTCTGATGCGTTCTGTCAAAGAAACAATGCTACACGCACGTTTTGAAATTTAGTTTTGTAATCTTATTAATCTGAACAAAATATTTTGACACAAAATGTTGAGGATAAAAATGAAATATTTGCTATACATGGGGTCGGTTTTAAATTAAGGAACTTTAGATCAGAGTTCTTGCACGATGATGGTATATTTAAGAAATTGATCAGCCTAAAATGTGATATTAATTCGAATAATCAAAGAGAACACAGAGAACAATGAGATGTAAAGGGCATAATCCATGGAAGTTATCACGTTATTTTTTTCTCTAGACAGACGAGGGGCTATGGGTTTCTGAATATTTGCATGGGTCATAAAATTATATATATCTGGAAAACCTAATAAAGCATTCAAATAAGAGGAATATTTCATTCTATATTCCCAAATCAAATTTATATTTATATAATGCCCGTCGTAAGCAATTGCACGATTTGTAAGCTATGTTTAATTAGATTGAACCGGTCTTATGTCAAGTCAAGTAATCTGTATATCACTAATTTCACGTCTCGTAATTTCTTCGAATCGAATACCAAATAGCATTTACGCTATATTAGATCTTGTGATATAGTTTCTGGCGTGTTCAACTGGCACAAGCATATGATGTTGGCCTGATGGAGTTTTGTCCAACTGTATTGAATGTTTTTTTTTTTTTTTTTTTTTTTTTTTTTTTTTTTTTTTTTTTTTTTTTTTTTTTTTTTTGTTGTTGTTTAGGTTTTAAGGTAACCTGGCACCAGAGGTACTAAGGGGCTACCCCAGTCCGCCTTACTGGGTTTAGTTTACCAGCTTTTAACTTCAGGCACTCAATATAAGCCTGACGTTAATAGTCCAGTCGGTCTGTTTTACTGTTAAAAATTGTGGTGTAAAGAGGGATGGTTTATGCTGGCGGTAATTTTGATGCAGTGCGGTCAGTCGGACTCTAGTATGCATGGACTTTTAATTTTGACTTTTCGGAACCTAACGTGCCATGCTGTCCTGTTCACCATGTCAGACAGAGGCCTGTCTCCCACTTCGCATGTGTGGGGAGGTGAGGGCCTACTGCGAGGAAAAATTGCATGCACTATCCTAATGGCTTAAGAATAGCTTAAGAAAAGGTATTAAATGTAACTTCTTATCTTAAAATTTTCTCAAATGAGTAATACTGTAGGTCAAACTGTCGAAGATAAAAATGAAATATTGAACTTCTATCAGCTCAGTACTTGGTCTGCTTTATTTTATACATACAATTCTACACGACCGTTAGTGTAGTGCAATTTTACAATAGTTCCACACAATGTAAAGTAAAGTAAAGGCTCGATATTCTTACTTTATAGAGAATAATGTCGTGACTATACATTCCTATGACAAAACTATTTCACCATCGTCACGACATTGTGTATTCTGAGTTTCCGGCTCGATGAAACATTACCTACTTTGACTTTCTAGTTTTGAAAATTGATGTTGTAACCAGAGAAGCCGTGATACAAGCAGTATATGGCATTGTCGGTGCTTACCGACAAGCGGGTTCGGTCTGAAATGATTTGGTGGGTTTGTCATAATAAGAATACAATTTTATGCTTTGGCTCATTATCCATAGTTTAACGATATTCTTTCATGGTGCATCACTATTTTAGTATCAGATTTAATTTATTAAACATACCGACCTTTCTCATACAGATTCTCTGAGATAACAAGTAGAGTTTTCATAGTCTGAGAAGACATTGTAAAGCAACATTGTATGCAACATTTTATGAAAGTAAGGTTCGTTATTTTGTTGGCTGATCTAGCTCGAGTAACTGTGAGGCAGTAATATAGGTTGCAAATAGTTTGTTCCTCCAGTCAGCTATGATAATGTCTGAAAGTTGCCTCTATATTACGGTACTCTATCCAACAAAGGAATGCCATGACATCCGAGACGTGCTATAAAAATTGAGCCGCGACGTGAGAAAACCGGTCTTCGGGGTTTCCGACCAGGTCCGACACAAACCGGCCTGTACAAGCTCAGAAAAGAGCTAGAAGCTTGAAATTTTGGATTTAGAAAGAAGAGGAATTGTACTATCCGAGTAGCGAAAACAAAGGCGCTGATCAGCTTCGCGGTTACCGCGAAGCTGATCTGCGCCTTTGTTTTCGCCTAGGCAAAAATCCAGTTTTCTCATGACGCGGCTCAAATAGAACCATGCACGTCAAGTAAGTAACTAATAACTTAAGTTTATATATATGAATGGTTTGACCAAACCACTTTTCCTGAACAGGCTCAGAACTACATGTAGTTAGTGGTTAACCAATTATCAGGTGGTCGGTCGGTGAGTTATTACATTTGCAACCCATCTGTTTTTCACGGTCCCGATGGAAAAGGATAAAGTTCAAGGACTATATTTAAGCGTCATACAACCACATTCCGTCTATAAAGACAAAAAGGAGAGGACAAATATCAAAGTAGCCAAAACACTCATTAATTCTTTTTTTCTTTCTATATATACTGCAGCACCCTCTCGCGAGGATTATGTCACACATCAAGAAAATACTAGAAAAGGAGCTACATGTAAGTAAAAGAGCGTATGCAGTTTATGACATATTTAGCGAGAAAGAACAATTTGTTGTCATATTTGGCTTCGTCGAAAAGTTCACAGAACCTCTTATTGTACTAATATGGATCTAGACTGTCAACTTCTAGAAGAGATTACATAATAGAACTGATTCTTAGTCTGATGCAAAATGTCTTCACAAAAGACGACATTTCATTTATAGAAAGCTTAACGTTGCTTGAAGTCAGCCAAAGCAATCCGATTTCTTAAGTGACATTTACTGTTCTGAATCATAAAGAAAAACGAATTTCTTAATTTATTGTATAAATCAGATAAAAAATCAGACACCTACACAATGCGACCAAAAGCTTTATAAGCCAGTAAAAGCTAACATTTTCTTGCTTCTGGTCACAATGCTTGGTAATCTCTTTGAATCAAACACTGAATAACATTTACGCTACATTAGGACAAGTTATAAATTATCAGACTTGTCTTATTGGCATAAACCTCTGAAAATTGTTTAATGCGTTTTGTCCAAGATACAATGCTACACGCGCGTTTTGAAATTTAGTTTTGTAATCTTAATAATCAGAACAAAATATTAAAGGATGAAGATGAAGTATTATCTATGCATGCGGCCGGTTTTAGATTAAGGGACATTGCATCAGATTTATCGCATGATGAGGGCATATTTAAAAATTTGTTCACCCTAAAGTGTATAATTTATTGAATGAATCAAAGTGAGCATAAAATACTCATTGAGTTATCCATGGAATTTATCATTGTCATTTTGACTCTTAACGGATGAGGGTTTGGGCTTAATGGGGAATTGTCTGCTAGTTAATGATTGGGCCATATGCTTTTACATCGCTTATACATTAAAGTTTGCAAAACATCGTAAAGCATCAAATAAGCGGAATATTTCAATCTAAGATCCCAAAATCAAGTTAATATTTGCATTGGGTCCATCGTAAGCAGTCGTACGATTTGTGAGCTTGAACCGGTTTAAATGTCTGGTAAAAGATAATCTGTATATCCTTAATTTCACGTCTCGTAATTTCTTCGAATCGAATGCCAAATAACATTCACGCTACATTAAAACATGTGATACATATTCTCCGACTTGTCCAACTGGTATAAGCCTCCGATATCTATTTGTCTGATGGAGTTTTGTCCAAGGAACAGCACTAGGTACACTGTGTTGGATGTAACTTATCTTGAAATTATCTCAAATGAGTAACACTGTAGGTCAAACTGTCGAAGATAAAATTGAATTATTTAACTTTCATCAGTTAAGTTCTTGCTTTGTTTTACTTATAGGTGGATGGAAAGAAGTGGGGGAGTATAAAATGCCAAATGGGACTTTCCAGAACGTTCCATTGTATCAATGGAAATGAAAAGAGAGTATTCAAAACATATAGTTCCACACGGCTGTTAGAGCAATTTACAGCAGTCCAAAGTTAGAAGCAATCAATGCTTAGGAAAAGTAGGCAATGATACGGAAATGGCGCAATCAGAAAGAAATTACCATTCCAAAAACCGAGGTGGGGAAAAACTAAATTAACAGTCTGGCACCCATACTAAGAAAACATATCGTAAGCCGAGTGAGCAGCTATTTCCCAATAGGTGGCCGCTCAGTTACCCACTTAACTAAAATATGAAAAGGTACAAGTAGGCAATGATCAGGAAAAAGCACAATCAGAAAGAAATTCCCACTCAAAAACGCGAGGCGCGAAAACACCAAATTGGCAATAAGGTACCGAGTGAGCAGCTATTTCCCAATAGGCGGACACTCAGTTACTCAAACTTAACTAATACTATGAAAACGTACATAAGGTTCAAACAGCACAACCATAAAACAAATAGAACCACAACAGAAGTATCGCCTTGGAACGATCAGTAATATAAAACTACTGGGGGCATAAACCGGTTTTACAGGGCCCTAACCCCACCCTCATCTTCTGCAGTGTTTCACAACATTTAGTTAGTTGTTCGGTCCTCGTGGTGAATCTCTAACTAGTCAATGAATCATCATGGACAAACAAATAAATTACGATAACCACTAAGATGAATCAAAAACGAAGACTCACAGATTCAGTAAGCTGCCCGACGGTGGAGATCTCTGGGTGCCAAATAACTTACTGAAAACCGGAGCAAAACAAAAAACACCAGTTGAACCCCGGTGGGCCAAGCAACAGACAAGAAGCTCCGGTTCCGACCGATTAAGCTGAATAGCTTAAAGTCGAGGCCATCATAGAGTCTTATGCCCGATCCACCGGCGTGCAATTAAAGAAGACAGCGTATTTATTAACCGTGATTGGGTTAAAAACTAAGGTCGCAGACTGTCGCATAACATTTCAGAAAGCAATTCCGACTCCAAAAACCGAGTTGGGAAGAACTAAATTGACAATTAGGTACTTATAGTTAGAAAACATATCATAAGACGAGTGAGCAACTATTTCCCAATAGGCGGTCACTCAGTTACCCGAATTAAACTAAAACTATGAAAACGTGCATACGGGTTATATGGCAATGCAGAGTAGAAAAGTCCTATGTGGACAAGCTCGTTGCATGGGACCCTCTACAGTTCAATTTACTGAGCCCCTCGCCAGAATTTCTTTATTGACCAAAACCAATTTTTATTTGAAGTTTCATACACCGTCTCACCGTCTCTTATGATATGAGATTTTTATAGCAGTAAGACATGAAGTTAATCATTTAGAAAGTTCAGTTGTAGAACAAGAGCTAGAATTTGCGATAAATCTAGCTTATGGTCTTTTGTGTAGATTAGGTAACCAATACATCATAGGAAGTTTGTCTTTGCCTTCATTGACACAGACAAAAAACTTAACAGGCAATTCGTTAAAATGAGCATTAACTACAGACATTCCATCAGTATCTGTCTTCTGATAAGCCCTGGTACCACCAAGCTCCTGTTTTAAGGTGTTAACGTAGTGAAGCCTACAAACGACAACAACATTGTTTGAAGCCTTATCTGCCGGTACCAAGATACCCTGTTTCAAATGCCTAAAAGGACGATTTGGGTTTAGGGGTAAAAAATGGTATTTTATGAATAAAACTTTATACGGTTTAGCCACAATAGTGAATAAACTTCTTTTCCATTCTTTAAGAGGAACTGATACAATCAGAACCAAAGTCCATAATATCCACCGTATAGTCGCAATCATTTTTAAAATGCATCTGAAGACAATTGTGCGGAAAAGGCAGGCCAAAAGTAGGTGATTTTAAATGATTTTTATAGCATCGCAATTCCCTGATATTGTTATATAGAAATATCACTTTCTAATTTTCTTGCTTTATGAAGGACAATGTCGTGACTATACCTTCCTATGACAACAATATTTCATCCTCGTCACGAAAACGAGCAACATGAGTTTCCGACTCGGCGAGGCATTGCTAACTCTGGCTTTCCAGTCTTGAAAATTGGCTTTCCAGTCTTGAAAATTGGTGTTTGTAATCAGGAGTACCATACAAAAAGCTGAATATGACATTATAGGTGTTTATAGACGAGCGGATTTGGTCTGATTTTTTTAATAGTTTGTCATAAGAATAGTATTTTATGCTTTGGCTCATTATCCACAGAATAACGGTATTCTTTCATGATGCATCGCTATTTTAGTATCTGATAATAACACAGAAGAAAATTTCTGAGACACAAAGCCTCGGAATCGAATCATCTGTGAAATTATCGGATTTTGCTCTGCCTGATTGCCAGTAAATTCATCAAAACGACGAATGATAATATCTACTGTAATTCCCTATACAGAGATTACATGTCCTTAGAAGTTATATGAGCCTGGGAAAACCAACAATTTGGGTTCCGACCAGGTCCGACACAAACCGGGCTGTGCAGCCACAGAAGATGGATAGAGGCTAGAAATTCTGGATTTAGAAAGTAGAAGTATTGTACTATCCGTGTAGCGAAAACAAAGGCGCTGATCAGCTTCGCAGTTACTGAGAAGCTGATATGCGCCTTTGTTTTCGCCTATGCAGATTGTTGGTTTTCCCATGCAGCGGCTCGTATATTGATATTTCCAGTTCCTTTCCTTGCACGCTAGTTATATATTTATTCTTTATGATTAATGTGTCGAAGATTCTTGTCAACCTGTCAAAGAATAGTGTGGACTGAAATGCCATATTCAATGCATTACGAAAACTTGCCCATACAATATACAGAGACTTTTTTCCGCTGGACTGAAATGCCATATTCAATGCATTACGAAAACTTGCCCATACAATATACAGAGACTTTTTTCCGCTGGACTGAAATGCCATATTCAATGCATTACGAAAACTTGCCCATACAATATACAGAGACTTTTTTCCGCTGGACTGAAATGCCATATTCAATGCATTACGAAAACTTGCCCATACAATATACAGAGACTTTTTTCCGCTGGACTGAAATGCCATATTCAATGCATTACGAAAACTTGCCCATGCAATATACAGAGACTTTTTTCCGCTGGACTGAAATGCCATATTCATTGCATTACGAAAACTTACCCATGCAATGATACAGAGACTTTTTTCCGCTGGACTGAAATGCCCATATTCAATGCATTACGAAAACTTGCCCATACAATATACAGAGACTTTTTTTCCGCTGGATTGAAATGCAATATTGAATGCATTACGAAAACTTACCCATGCAATCAATATACAGAGACTTTTTTTCCGCTGGTATTCAATGCATTACGAAAACTTGCCCATGCAATATACAGAGACTTTTTTTTCCGCTGGTATTCAATGCATTACGAAAACTTGCCCATGCAATATACAGAGACTTTTTTTCCGCTGTAAAAAATGAAAATTTTATTGGAAATTTTTAATATTTTTTGCTCAAAATATTGATTGTGGGTGCACGCTAGAACCGCCTCAGCGAGGTGGTTCTTACGAGTGCCCACAATCTATGTTTTAGATCGAAAATAAGAAAAATTGTATACCCTTGTACACCCCATTTTTCTTTTTATAGTTATTGTATCTGAATTCGCAGAAATCAAACATCTGAAATTATGCATGGAAAGTGTTCGATTTAATTTCCTTTCAATTTAATCGATGTTTAGATGAAGTTACTACGTGCTTACTTTCATCAATCGAAATGTATATATTCTCATCAATGGTTATTTGTGACTGTCAAGTTTTACAATCTGAATACTCAGTTTTGTCCTCTTTGGCTCTTGATGCCATGGTAAGGTAGCTAGCTGAGTTACCATCGTTGTTCAAAGCATTATTTAGTCATCTTGATGGTGAACGTATATACTTCCCAAATTAATTGTTATTCACTACATGATTTTTTTTTTTTATTTTTTTTTTTTCAAAATATGGTTTAGAAAAAGTATTAGTCAGTCACTGATTGCATTCTAAGAAATCACGACTGTTGATAATTTTTATAAATTGAAAAAAAAAGGCAGATTGCTCATATTCTGAGAAGTTATGTTATTTCGTATAAATTTTCTACAAAATTAAATATGGTTTAGAAAAAACATCAGTCAGTCATTGCTTGGATTCTAAGAAATCACAATTGTTGATAGTTTTTATACATTGATAAAAAAAAAAAAAAAAAAAAAAAACAAAAAAAAAACAGGCGGATTGCTCATATTCTGAGAAGTCATGTTAGTTGAGTCTGTGCGTGAGAAAACGAACAATTTGCACAGGCGAAAACAAAGGCACAGATCAGCTTCGCATTAACTGCGATCAGCGCATTTGTTTTCGCTACACGAATAGTACAATTTCTCCCCTTCGTAAATCCGAAATTTCAGGCGTCTAGCCTGCTTCTGAAGCTGTACAGGCCGGTTCGTGTCGGACCTGGTCGGAAAGCCATTTTTGGTTTTGTCACGCACAGGCTCAATTCCATATAATGTTTCACAAGAAGCATCATCCGAGTAATTATGCCTCCTTTATTGAAAATAATCTCATACTCCCCCGGCTATAAATTGCAAGTTATGGCGGCTGAGACGTTTCCTTCTCTTCGTTACCATGGTAACCAGGTAAATTATGATTGCCGAGAGAGGATTTTGCTGCCATATATTGCTTTTTTACCCACGAGAACTACAAATAATTGCCTTGCCTGGAGGGCTTAGCAAAATTATTTCTGTAAATTTAATAATTGCGACGGTCAACTGAAAAGTCAGCGAAATGGCCTACACTGGCATCAACCTTTGCATTCATCACTTCCTTCTGGGCATTGGAATTATTAATTGATGGAAAATCATTTTGACCCCTCTTATAATTTAAAAAACAGATCTTATATTGTAAGTTCTTGCCACCCGAGACAAAATTAATCCTCTTTTTTCCTTTTTGCTTTCATCTTCTGCGCATGCTCGGGCGCAGCTGGCTTGCAGAAAAAGCCTTCCTGAAATCACCCTACTAGAGTATTAAATCCCCATTAACTTTATTAAATCTTGATATAAAGATTCCATGGCATTAAATCTAAAAGTTTAGTCGCTTGTCTTTTAATAACTTCATCACATGACTGAACTGTGCAAATGCCAATAATAATATGCATCGTTATTTCTGGTATTTTACTACCGCCAGTATTTTTTTTACTGACAGTTCCATTGCAGTTCTGCTGTGCCTCAGTACTTTTTCTTCCAGGCCGTGGTGGGGCCAACATTTTTAACATAATATTTAAAGTTAAAGCCAAGTTGGTATTTTGGGCATAGATCACCATGTTCAATGGCGTTTATAGATTTCTGGACTTCTGAAAGTTAAAGTTAGGCTTCTGGCCACGACGACAGACGCTAAACCGCGAATCCAGTACGCCGCTTCCCACCAAAACGATAAATATTAACAAGAATTTGGTAACCTACCGCAGCCTGGATTCCGGCAAGGTTCCCGTTGAGGTCGTAGATAGGCATGGCTTTGGTGTTGCTACCCTTCTGAAACAGGAAACCATGGTAACGGTCAGCTGAAACGAAATAAATGATAATTAATGATTTGCGTAGATGACATGTTTTGTTCACTATATTGTAGTTCGTTGTTTCTTTGGGTCATGGACTTGAATCTATTCAGTATCATAAGGTACAAGTAGGCAATGATCAGGAAAAGGCGCATTCAGAAAAAGCTTCCCACTCTAAAACCGAGGTTGGAAAAACTAAAATGACACTTAGGTAATTATACTTAGAAGGCCATTCCATTCTACTGACCCATGCTTACACCCTCCTGATACAGATGTAGTGTAGACGCCTCTGTGTTGTAAACATAAAGCTACTCGCTTTGTATTCCGGAGTCGTTGATTTGATCATGGGCCTTTAGAGCCTTACGGATGAAAGTTCCATCATGCTCTATCTCAATATGACATTATCTGTTTGTAGGATGTAATCCCTGACAAAGCAACATTAATTGCAGATTTGGATTTGGAATAGAGTTTTGAAGGGTGTGGCCATAGTAAACAAATTAATACAAAAATATGAGTTATGCTAACAAGTGTTACAATTCTTACAACTTTAGGTGACCGGATTTATTTTTTGAGGAGGAGAATATATAATTCACTTGCAAGATCAATAAAACATATATCATCTTCTTGCTTTCTGTCTTCTTTTATTCTATAATTATGATTTATCGCCATAAAAACCTAAGCAATATCGTTCCATCTTATTGTATTTCCGCGGCTTGGTAGTGCAACTACAAAGATGACAGTTTAGGACAAGAATCAAGAAAAATGACTGCTCTTTCTTATGTCCCAGCAGAATTTTCTCGAACCTTCCGAGCCTCTATCTGGACTCATTCGAACACAAAACCCCATGGACAGAATTACAATTCCTTTACCACCTATCCATACACCATTGAGTTTAGTTAACAATTTTAATGACAGTTTTGGTAAAATGGTAGGGACCGAACACATTCGTTCCATAAGATCGACCGAATTTGACATACACCTTTGGTCAATTTTGATCAAATAAGTAGAAACCATTTCTGAGATTCCTTCTGTCTGTTTACACTTACGTTTTATACCATGTTTTCATCCATTGATCCGCAAATAATCGTATAATAGCAGCAGAGATTTTAAAGATACGCTTCATCTTTCATTCTTTAGTCTAAGAACTGTTTAAGCAGGCCGAGATCTCTGAATATAAATTAAGTCATTAATACATAACTACTGCAAATCAATCCTCAATCAATCATCTATCACTGAAACTTCTAAATATTTGATTATTCGCTCAAAACAGATCCTGGGTCCGCAGCAAGAAAAAGTGGGCTCTTTTTGTATCGAGCACAGATGTAGCCTCTGAAGATTCTTGATGGGATGTTTGTACGTTGGTTCATCGACTCGAGGCCGATTAATTACATTTATTTTTGTACTGTTGCAATTGTCAAAATATGCTGTATTTTAGTTTGCACCATCTACAGGCCTAAAAACAACACATTGCTAGGAATATTTCTTGAGACGCGAAAACTAAATATTTGATTATCACTCAAAAGCAGATAATGTCAGTCGGAATTTCGTCGCACATAATTGAATAAAGCCATCAGTTTAAACGATGCCAAATGCAGTTGTTGCAGACAAACTAAAGCCTATTATTTGGATTGCTTTCGAAAATTAATCATTTTCAGAAGAGATAAAACGTGGTTTGTGGACTCTTGGCGGTCTTAAATATGCATTGACCGTAAACGATCGCACTAAAGATGCAAAAGAGATCGATGGGCATCATAATGAAAACTTGCCCATGTAATATACAGAGATTTTTCACCAGTAAAAATTGTAAATTTTCATGGTATTATTTTTGATATTTTCTTATTTTTGCTCAAAACATAGATTGTGGGTACACGTTAGAACCGCCTCGCCGAGGCGGTTCTAACGAGTACCCACAATCTATGTTTTGGAGCAAAATTAAGAAAAATAGGTATACCCCTGCATACCCCAGTTTTGCTATACAAAGGTAGGGTTCAAGGGGGTATACATTACACGGACATGTTTGCGTGATGTGACGGAAGCCAGCACTGAATGAAAATCAAGACCGAACCAAACTGCTTGCTTACCAACGTCAAATGGATGAAATATAATTATGTTGAACTAATTCATGGCAATATATTGAAACTGCGATTGAAATTTGTTTTCAGTACTAGTATTTTCTAATCTACGGATGCACTGGGAACTCAATCGTAATTCCAGCTGAGATTTTCTTGTTGTTTTCTTTTGTTGTGTAAAAGAATAATTTCTTTCCGTAGATTCCACTAACTAAAACAAAGGAACGCAGCAGGCTAAACTATAAGGTTGAAAGGCGTTTTAAGTAATTACCTATCTCCGCATGTGTTCAATAAACTTATTAAAAAGACATAATCTTCCATAAAGTAACTAATAAAGATTTACGAGAAAACTATCTATAATCTTCTGGCCTAGCGTATTGCTTATATTCTCAGGAAAAGGTAACTAAACATCCCTCATTTTTCTGTTTATCTTATGTTTTCTCAATTTTGTCAACGTTGAGCACCCAAAATGAATACAAAGCTTATTAAGCATGGCATGTTTACATGGAAATAAAGAAACGATCTGCACAATTTGTGATCTGTCGTTTTTGATATTCTAAGCTGAAATATAATTCTCCACTGGCACTTCCCAAGAACCACTTATATTCTCCAAGGGAATAAATTAAATATCGTCAAGAAAAATGCAGAATGTTCCAAAACAGCAATTTCTTGCCTCTTCGTATTATAGCAGCAGAGTAAATTGCCATGACTCCAATTACTGATTCTCATTTCATTTAGAAGAAAGCAATAATTGTGTTGCTATGAATTACAGTATCTTTAGACTTGACATGGCACCGCCTATGTCTCTTAAATACTAACCAAGGTCCTGACGATTCTATTCAGTTCTTTGTCGTTTAAAAAGTCGAAACAGTGTGGGTTCCACATGTACGTCCCACCCCCATTATCTCCCTTGGCTGATCAGTTGGGCTTGACAGATTACATGATGCATATATAGCTTCTTTAGATGGATCTGACATAAAGTCATTGGCTTGTACTCATTTCCTGTAAAAAGGATTTCTCGTCCTTTCCTGCATAATCTATGCCATACTACGTCAGAATCGACTCAGTAGTTTTGGACCAATTATAGCAGACGTGCGATGGGAACTAGAGCTTCTCCGCGAATTTTCTTAATCCGGCAACGTGTACGGGTTCCCAGACGTACTTGCTAGCAATATGACGACTGGCAGTGAGCAGACATAATAGTTCCTCACTACTATCAATTACCGGCTACATAGAAAACGCCTCCTATACAAATCTCCAGCGCTAGCAAGTGCTAGATTGAGAGTACCGAACTTGAACCAGAACCAGTCTAACGGCAACGGTGATGCTCTGCATAGTGAAAGAAAAACTGGCCTTAAAGCTTAAACCACACATAGACACGAGATGTATAGACAACAGGCGATAATGGACGCCTGGTTATAGCCATATACCAAATCGTGAGCCATTCTGCTGAGGGTGGCTGACAGGGAAGAACAAAAATAACCCATATAGCTTAAGTCTGGATCCTATTCACCGTATTCAGATTCTACAGGGCAGTTATGCAAATATCACCATTGTGCGGAATAAGTCTCGTATTACACTGAATTGTCATATGTAGGAAAGCTTTCTGATGTTCGTCTCCATTCAAATACTGCCACAGGAGAGAAACACGCTGTGAGGAAATCGTAATTTCAAATTAGCGTCGACAAATTACTTTCATATCTATCTTAACTCTCAAACCCAGACAGTTTATGAGATACAATATATTCTCGGCCAGCTGTACAGGTTTATGAGTCTCCGATTCTTACTCTTCCACCTGTCCACTTAAAATGCCAATTCAGAAACTAGGGAAGATACTTGAAAAAGGTAAAAGAAGGCAATGATCAGGAAACACGCACTCAGAAAGAAATTCACACTCCAAAAAACCGAGCTGGGAAAAAACTAAATTGACAATCAGGTACATGTACCTATATTAAGAGAACATATCGTAAGCCGAAAGAGCAGCTATTTCCCAATAGGTGGTCACTCAGTTATACGAACTTACATAAGGTGTAAACAGCACAAAAATTCAACATCAGAACATAAAACAATTAGAACCACAAGAAAGGAATCTCCTTGGAACGATCAGTGATAAAATTTTTTCTTTTGCACAGCAACCTACTTTCAGCATGTGGGCGAGATATTTCTATCGTGAATCTTTCCTTACAACGTATGGAAATAACTTTTCCTGGTCATCAGTTAATCATGTTAATGCGATATACATCGAATTTCATAACTATACAGTACATGTATAGTAACTATATTTTATGGAGTCTTCCGTTTGCTGCCAAGAGGCGATTAGTTTATCACATTTTGGGGTGACATAAAACATTAACAATCATTTTACCAAATCACACCTGCCCCTTCAGAATATCGACCAGACTAATTAAAATCAATGTAATTTAAGTCCACCCAGCCTAAAGGGCGAAAAATAATATTCCAGAAGAGATTAGCCAATAAAGCCAACATTTGAGCCAAACAACAATGTGGTTTTCAAACAGGTTCGACACAAACCGACCTGTACAGTCACAGAAAAGAGCTAGAAGCTTGAAATTTCGGATTTAAGTAGAAGAGGAACTGTACTATCCGAGTAGAGAAAACAAAGGCGCTGATCAGCTTCGCAGTTACTGCGAAGCTGATCTGCGCCTTTGTTTTCGCCTTTGCAGATTGTTGGTTTTCCCATGAGGCGGCTCATTTGTCCGTCTTGTCACCTTATTGTTCCAGCTTAGGGGCTTTGCCATAGCCTTTGGTCAATTAAGGCTAAGCTCTTAAATCATCCAATAAAGTGATAGGGGTCTTTGGCATGTAAAAATGCCATTTATCTTACTCCAAGACTTCTCTTTACAATAATAATGAGACAGACGATATGAGACACATTTAAAGAAAATCCGTATCATGTTTGGGAATTTGCAAAAGACTGTAGTAACCTTGCTCATGAACAGAAGCACGTCTTAGTTCAATTGCTAAAAATTTGGTACCCTTTTGGTACAAAATCATTAAGGCATTACGTATTTGGGTACATTAAGCGGTACAAGGTACACGTCTATGTTTCTATATGTCTCGAAGATGGCATCAGCGGGTTTTCTTGTTGCTTTGATAATGTTGCAGTGGCTTCTTGGTCAAATTAAATAATGGGAGAGCAAAAGCACTTTAGTTAGAGAAAAAGACAAATAATGCCTCTTAAGAATGGGAAAACCCCATTGTAAAACCTTCCGATCAATGCAAAACCCTATAAGATTCTATTCTGTTGACACAAAATAATGTCATTCAAATGAAGTTCTTTCAGAGGTCCCGACAACAGACACCCCCTTAATAGATTGTGATTCTTAACGCCATTATGTTTGCATTGGCTGAGTCAGACCTTGAATGCTTAAGTCGTTTAAGTATCGGATCTGCAGAAAGGGCATCAGGAAAACAGTCCCAAATCTTTTTATTGCGGGATTTTGGTCTTAAATGCACCAGGTACTGATCATTGCTTTCTACCTTCAACTTTCCAGAAAAAAAAACTTCGTTGGACCCACTGCGGTTCTATTTATAGCTCCACGAACCATATGAGAGCCATGTTTTTTTTACATCGTTTGGATCTTGTGATGTCGCATTACACGATGTATTCATTGAACTATGAACCGCATTTTTCAGTTCTATAGATTCACTGAGGCTTTGTATAAGAAATGTGAATGTAACAGAAATGGCACTTACTTTTACAAACATCATTTAGTCTCTCGTAGCCTTGTTCAAACGCCGTGGACTGGTAGGGTGGCAGATCATACCATACCCCATATCGCACTGAAAATACACAAAAACATGTTAATGTATAAAGTGTAAAAAAAAAAAAAAAAAAAAAAAAAAAAAAAAAAAACTAAATTGTTCCTGAAAATATTGCAAATTTGCATATCAATTGACCACAATCTAGAATACAGAAACGCTGTGAAATGAGCCGGTGCGTGAGAAAACCAACAATTTGGGTCCCGACCAAGTCCGACACAAACCGGGCTAATAGAGTCACAGAAGGTGGTTTTGGATTTAGAAAGTAGAGGAATTGTACTATCCGTGTAGCGAAAACAAAGGCGCTGATCAGCTTCGCAGTTACTGCGAAGCTGATCTGCGCCTTTGTTTTCACCTATGCAGATAGTTGGTTTTCTCATGCGGCGGCTCAAATTGACAACGGAGACCAAACACAAGGCGAGACGTTTCATTTTTAGCGTCGGTTTTATTTAGTTAGATCTTACTCTTGTTCCCTGCGTTCAGAGTTTAAACCTTGTCAGACCAAATTCGTATTTGTGTTTTCCGATTGTGTCTCGCACTTCATCTATAAAGCATTAGTTTTGCATATACTTCTTGTCGTAATGTGAGCCGCGGCATGAGAAAACCAACAATGTGATTTTCGACCAGGCCTGACACAAACCTAGATGTACAAGCACAGAAGATGGCTAGAAGCTCGAAATTTTGGATTTAGAAAGTAGAGGTATTGTACTATCCGTGTAGCGAAAACAAATACGCTGATCAGCTTAGCAGTTACTGCGAAGCTGATCTGCGCCTTTCTTTTCGCATATGCAAAATGTTGGTCTTCTCATGACGCGGCTCATTTGACCGCTTAGATTGCATCAAGAGAAAGGGCAAATAAAACAATTTGCCATTATTGCTCGGAATTTTATTGAATTATTCAAATGATATCTCTCAGACAGCGTAATACCCCGTCTGATGAAACTAGATTTAGATGTCGTTATTGTCATTACTCGAGGTCATCTGGCATGTGCAGTAACATTAATGACATCTTTACATCAGCAAAAATGGAACCAAGCAGGAAAGGAAAACAAAAGCAACAACCAATCCGAGTATATTAAACAGGAACATGAAACGTGGAACATCTAGTAGTGAATTTAACGTTTCCTTAAGATGAAATAAGTGTTGCGAATCAGCATTATGGTTTACTTATTTTCGAGATAATATGAGTCGCATCGTGAGAAAACCGGATTTTTGGCTATGCGAAAACAAAGGCGCTGATCAGCTTTGCAGTAACTGCGAAACTGATCAGCGCCTTTGTTTTCGCTACATAGATAGTACAAATTCTCTTCTTCTTAAATCCGAAATTTCAGGCTTCTAGCCAGCTTCTGTGACTGCACAGGCAGGTTTGTGTCGGACCTGGTCGGAACCCAAACTGTTGGTTTTCTCACGCACAGGCTCATATCTATTTCCAATCCAGCCAGAATCTGAAGGCATGAATTTGACCTCTAGGACAAGAACATTCTCAGTTCGATTCCATTCTCCGATAATATGTCTGTTTCAGTTAAGTTAAATTGAGCGTTGAGAGATATTAGTCTAGTCTACTTAACTCAAATAGTAAAATAGCATAGATCTTTATTATAAAACAAATAAGAGGGTATTGTTCTAGAAAAGCCGAACCCGTGCATGCTACGTGCCCTCTTATGTTTGATGTTGTAGCTCTAGCATCATATTTCCAAAGCCAAGACATACACATGCAATATGATAAGTCCCGGTCCCACTACGGTTTAGATCACTAAACTCATTTAAGCCTGGCGTCCCTTTTATGGGACATAGGCAAACAGAATAGCCCCAGATGTGACGACGCCGCAGAATGCGGCGTCCCATCTGGGGCTATTCTGTTTGCTAAGAGGATTTTCATCAAAAATTTATTTAAAAATTGAAAATCACTCCTGATGCCCCTAAAAATGAAAGTGGACTCACCCAAATGATAATAATGGGAAAATCCATTCGTCAATCGCTGTACGATTGTCTTAATATTAATATTGGGGACATTTCTTTGACCCCTATATGCAAACACTAAGAAGGTAGCCGAAATCATTTTACAAATTTTGTATACGCAGTCTTATCAATGAACTCGTAGGATTGCTAACGATTCAGTGGGACCGACACTTTAGGCACATGGTGTTCAGTAAGACGTTCCAAGATCGTGGACAGTATCTGTTGGAACATGGTCATCGCCTATCGGCAATATTTAAAGTGGCTAGCTTCACTCAAAGACTGAAAATCAGAAAGTAGGAAATCTATATACATGTACATGTACCTTCCAGCCAACTGGCTAACTTTTCCCAATAACATACATGTATCTATTACGGTCGTGTTCCGGTTAATGAAACGTCACGAAATGGCAATAAGTTCATTTGATGGAATTGTAACCAATATCCTGTGGACAGGCTGCTTCTGTGGACTCAGCAGGACCGGGAGGAACATTATTTGAGCCGCCTCATGGGGAAAACCAACAATCTACATATGCGAAAACAAAGACGCAGATCAGCTTCGCGGTAACCGCGAAGATGATCAGCGCCTTTGTTTTCGCTACTCGGATAGTACAATTCCTCTTCTACTTAAATCTGAAATTTCAAGCTTCTAGCTCTTTTCTGTGACTGTACAAGTCGGTTTGTGTCGGACCTGGTCGAAAACCACATTGTTGGTTTTTCCACGAGGTGGATCATTTCACAGTTTGTTAATGCTTAGATTGTCGTCGTGCTACCTGTAGCCTGTTCGAGCAACTATTTTAAGGAACCCCTGTTTATGACAAGTACTCTTGAGTGGCATTGCTTCCTATATTGTTTTAAGCATAGAGAACTTTGTTTCGTTCAAAGGGAATGAAAATTTGACATGCTTTGGCTTTGTTTGAAATGCTGAACAACATTGGTCTACTTGGGCTCATTCCACATCTTGGATCAATTAAGTGGATGCTTTGTACCAGAGAAACGCTGTATGCCGGACATCTATTCGGGTGTATCTGTAAGCCGTATGACTTTTTTCAATTCTGAAGCTTTATTTACATAGCTTTGAAATACCATGTTACTTGATTATGAAGTAAATATTATTTAAACCAAAACACAATGAATTGTTACATTGAACGTTATACTACCAAACAACTATAGCAAATCACAAAGAGAGAGAGAGAGAGAGAGAGAGAGAGAGAGAGAGAGAGAGAGAGAGGAATGAGTCTCTTACAAAACGTTGTAACATCATTCTTTCTTCCCCGACAGAAGCAAACAGCAGTAATGGACAATATCAAGTCTAGACGGGAAGTGAGAATGACACCCAAATCATCGCCTTAGAACAGTCAAGAACCGGCTAGACAAATTCCTTGAAAACATTGTAACTTGAAATTATTCAGTCAGAAACAAAATGGGTCCCAAAGTCAAAAAGTAAGATTCGAAGGTTCATGATATAATAAATATAAAATCAGACAATATGAGGGAAAGAAAGGACATCACATTACGAAAACTTGCCCATGCAATATGTAGCGATTTTTCAGCTGTAAAAACTGAATTTCATTGGAAAAAATGACGTTCTTTATATTTTAGCTCAAAACATAGATTGTGCGTGCACGTTAGAACCGCCACAATCATGTTTTGGATAAAAGATAAGAAAGATAGATATACCTCTGTAAACCCCAGTTTTACTATATAACAGTGTGGTATGAGGGGTATACATTTCAGGGACATGTTAGCGTGATGGAAAAAGTATATCACACATGAAGAGCAAAAAAGCTAACCCTTTCCCAACAATGTAACCGTCCGGCTAGCAACAACCAAATCAAAAGGTACAAGTAGGCAATGATCAGGAAAAGGCGCAATAAGAAAAAAGTTATCACTCCAAAAACCAAAGATGACATTACTATAGGGAGTCATACAAAATAAACAGACAACATGAAGATATGGGACACGGAACGGTAAGTAGAATAACTGGAGGGTTTAAGAAGACCGGCAATAATAAGAGCATATACATTATATGTACGTATAATGCAGATGGAGCGAAAAAGCTAATTGAACTTAAATCCACAAGCGCACTAATTAACCCAGTACCTTGTCCCGCCGACTAGATGGCACATATATAAAATGCTGTATGACGGCGCATTCAAAGTAATCAGAAGTCAAATCGCTTGCGTTTCTAAGACCTTGAATTTACTCAGTAAGTAAAATAAATCGCATGTCAGTCTGTCCTTAGACATAATGGAATTCATTTGGCTTAAATTGATAAACCAACGCTTCTTAATTGTAACGTTAACCTAAATTCTAGTGTATGCCGTGCTACAAAATGTTCTGTGTTAAGCCCTAATTGCATTAATGCCTAGGTCACACTAGCGCTTACGGATGCCGCGGATAGTTGCGAATACTATTCGTAGCGATCCGCAGAATTTTGTGGGCGGGGCTAACGGTTCTTAATGAATTTATTACCTTTAAATACGAATAAATACGGGTAGTTCAGGAAAGATACGGATACGTTCGAAGATAGTTACGGATAAATTCGAATACATACGGTTAAGATATTTGACTACATACCTTTCGATACCATCTGTTACGTTTAGATACAGACATACACCTTCAGATACGTAATGTTGCGTTTTCTTGCGTATATAACGGTGAAATCTGATGCAAGAAAACGCAGGTTTTAGTCAAACTACAGTCACACTAGCACATCCGGATGCTGCGGACGCTGCGGACTGACCTTTCGTATCTATCCGTCATATCCGTAATAATTCGTATCTTTTCCGTATATGTTCGTATCTTAACGTATTGAATATGCAAGTCCGATTCCATCCGCGCCCAAATTTTGAAAAAAGTCAAAAATTGGGCACGGATGAAACATCCGTAATAGTACGTAATGACATGTAAATGAAGGCGTTGATTCGAATCTTTCCGTATCTAAACCGTAACACAAACGTATCTAAACCGTAAATGAACGCATCAACCAAAAATCATATGGGGTGCCGTTTTACTATTTATTCCCTATTTATGGATATCCATAATTCATTTTGGATATCCAAAATTCATTTCTGGATACTTAAAATCGATTTATGGATATCTTTAATTCGTCTGAATATTGGATATCCATAAATTGATTTTAGGATATCCTAAAATCGAACTATGGATATCCTAAAATACAATCCTATTTTTGGATATCCATAATTCGATTTAAGGATATTATAAAATTTGGCTAATATTGGATATCCATAATTCGATTTATGGATATCCATAAATGAGTTATGGATTTACTTCAATAGAACTGTATTTTAGGATATCCATAATTTAAGGATATCCTTAAATCACAAAAAAATGATGTACGTGCCTATGGGTGCCATTTTACTATTTATTCCCTATTTTTGGATATCCATAATTTATTTAAGGATATCCATAATTTATTTATGGATATCCTTTATTCATTTATGGATATCCTAAAATAATTAAGGATATCCATTAACATTTTTGGATATCCTAAAATGAATTATGGATATCCATAAATGAATTATGGATATCCATAATGAATTATGGATATCCTGAAATGAATTATGGATATCCTTATTTTTTTTCGATATCCAAAATTTATTTTTGGATATCCATAATTCTTTTTTGGATATCCATAATTCATTTTGGATATCCTAAAATCAATTTAAGGATATCCTAAATTCGTCTGAATATTGGATATCCATAAATAGATTTAGCATATCCTAAAACCGAACTATGGATATCCTAAAATACAATCCTATTTTTGGATATCCATAATTCGATTTAAGGATATCCTAAAATCGGGCTAATATTGGATATCCATAATTCGATTTATGGATATCCATAAATGAGTTATGGATGTCCTTCAATAGGACTGTATTTAAGGATATCCATAATTCATTTAAGGCTATCCTTAAATCACAAAAAAATGATGTACGTGCCTATGGAGTGCCGTTTTACTATTATCCCTATTTTTGGATATCCATAATTTATTTAAGGATATTCATAATGTATTTAAGGATATCCTTATCTCATTTATGGATATCCTAAAATAATTAAGGATAAATCGAATTATGGATAACCAATATTAGCCCGATTTTAGGATATCCTTAAATCGAATTATGGATATCCAAAAATAGGATTGTATTTAAGGATATCCATAATTCGATTATAGGATATCCTAAAATCAATTTATGGATATCCAATATTCAGCCGAATTAAGGATATCCATAAATCGATTTTAGGACATCCAAAAAAGAATTATGGGTATCAAAAAATGAAGTATGGATATCCAAAAATGAATTTTGGATATCCAAATATGAATTATGGATATTCATAAATAGGAAATAAATAGTAAAACGGCACCCCATACGTGCCTATGAGATATAATGATTTCTCCCTAGTCAGAGAATGGAGGCATCTGGTGTGGTTGAATTTACGTTGGCTTCCGTTTCGTTCAGTTTAAGTTAGCGCATGCGTATTACACGGGAAAAAATCATTATGGAAAAGAAATATTTTTTAAAATGAATTATGGATATCCTAAAATCGATTTATGGATATCCTTAAATCAGATCATTATGGATATAAAAAAAAAGAATCATGGATATCCAAAAATCGAATTATGGATATCCTAAATTCAAGCTTATTTTTGGATATCCTAAAACACATTTAAGGATATCCTTAAATGAGCTGATTTAAGGATAACCATAATTCGATTTTTGGATATCCAAAAATCGAATTATGGATATCCATAATTCATCGTGATTTTTGGATATCCAAAAATGTATTTCAGGATATCCATAATTCAATTATGGATATCCATAATTCATTTAAGGATATCCATAATTCATTTATGGATATCCATAATTCATTTTAGGATATCCAAAAATATTAATGTATATCTTTAATTATTTTAGGATATCCATAAATGAATTAAGGATATCCATAAATGAATTATGGATATCCATAAATGAATTATGGATATCCTTAAATAAATAAATTACCTGTATAATAGAAAAATGACGGACATTTTTGTCAAGGAGACTATATATTCCAGAAACGTTCTTGTATGATTCATTCAAGCATTGGATACAGATTATGTTATGCCCAAACACTCAGCTCTAGAGGGCTCAGACACACGCTTATTAGCATTGTTCAAGGATTTAAATTGTATCGAAAAGTGTGTATAAACGACAAAGACCGCAACCGAACGAAACAACACGTATGTAACAGTATCGATCCGCAACAAATGCTGGATCGCGGAATGCGATTAGATACGGACAGATTCGAATAAATGCCTTCAGTTACGTACCATTGCCTACCATTACCGATCGTCCATCCGCGCATGCATTTTTGACAGTTATGAAAATTTGCCCGCGGATCTACCGCGCCCTGAGGATACGATACGTACAGTTACGGACATTACGGATGAGATACGAGTACGGATAGGACGGACAGATACGGAACACCTATCCGCAGCGTCCGCAGCGGACGTAAGCCCTAGTGTGACCTAGGCATAACCGATTGACAAACATTGAACTTCCTTTTTCGCTGAACTGCACGCTTTAACAGCGCGACAAAAACCGCGGAAATAAAACAGAAATCAATGGATTGAAAGGTGACAGAAAGATAAGAACGGCAAAATAGAACGTTTTGACACGTTCTCATAAAATTCCACCCAGATCTTAGTTCGACGGTTTGATAGAACCTTGCCTTCAGGCTGACAGGAAACAGTTTAAAAGCCAATGGCTGATTCTGCAAGTCTTGAAAATTCTTATTGCATCTAATGATTCCGTATGTTTAGCAATATTACTTTCCTGTCAATGTTTGTTTAGAAAAGTAAGCTTATAAATTCTCCCATGTGAATTAAAGCTCATTGCCTTCAATGTTCTTGTTATTCGGTTCAGAATCATTGATTCCGAGTATTTTCAAAATACCGAAAGGAATTGAAATCGCTATTTTAGTGTCATTTTACGCCAAATCAATGAAACAATGCTTTGCTTTAGTATTCAGAAATAACTCAGCATACTTTTTTTGGGAATATGCATGTACTTCTTGATAACCAAGCACATATCATTTTAATAGAAAGAATGTGCACAATAGAAGAGCATACGTCTCAGCTACGATCAGATGCAAATTTTTGCTTCACCAGTTTGCAGAGGTGTTTTGTCAAAGTTGTACTCTTGGCTTTGTTTCACTTTTTCCAAAATCTATAGGTTAAAAATATTAGGCTGAAAATATATACCTTTTCATCATTTTATGCCACAGAATTCCGTTATATCCAAAACACCATTTCAATTTGAAAAATGACGAAAAATTTAGGAAGGGGAGCTAACTCATGACTTAGGAATCGAATTTTGCCGAAAATTATTTAAACTTATACTGTAAATAAATGGCTTGACCAATCAACATTAATTTTTAGGCCAGTGAGAGATACTTGATCCTGACATCCTGCAATTCAACTGAAGTATGTAAGTGTTGAAGTATTTGTTACACAACTGCATAACACTTGGTAAATTTAAAATTGTCATCTGATCTTGTCTGACCCGATAGGACTCCGAAGCGAAGCGAGATGCTTCGAAACCACGGTATGGCCCATTACGAAAACTTTCCCATGCAATAAATAGATAGTTTTATAGCTTTAAAAATTAAAATTTTCAGCTGAAAACATTTGATATTTTTCTTATTTTTGCTCAGAACATAGATTGTGGGTACACGTTAGAACCGCCTCGCTGAGGCGGTTCTAACGAGTACCCACAATCTATGTTTTGGAGCAAAAATAAGAAAAATAGGTATACCCCTGCATACCCCAGTTTTGCTATATTAAAGCGGGGTTCAAGGGGGTATACATTACACGGACATGTTTTTCTGATGTATCGACTGGGTTAAAATATAAACTAAGCATGCAGGTTGTCGCATAACATTTAAGTCATGTCCTACACGTATGTAGCGTATAATGATTTTTCTAAACTGAAATCGAAGAAAAAGCCTGTTTCTGTGCGAACTATTTGTCCTTACTTACATTAACTGTTAAAATGAGTTTATATGATATTACTCTCATGAGTGCAATTTCCAGTCTGAAACCTTGTAAAAATCACACCTTTGTCAAAAATAAAGACCATTTAGCAGCCATCAAATTCTTACAACAACAAAGCAAGTATTATTTTGGGAGGACATATTAGTTCTTGAAAACAACAGTTACTATCTGCAAAGCATTTTTTAAATTGAAAGCGTTATCAACATTTGACACATATGGCGTCTTACGATGTCAACAAAATTGTATGTGTATCAAGACTAGATATTCTAACATGACAAAAATGACAAATGCCTACTGAATGAAAAAAGTGTTTCCGTTTTTAGAACAAGAAAATGACTTTGCCTGGAATATCAGATTTTGCTTAGAGCATTTGCATGAATAATTTTCACTTAGAATCTTAGCAAAAATCAAAGCTTAGAACTTTGCATGGAATATTAGCTTAAAGCATAGAGTTATAGCTTAAATCGTAAGCATAGAATAATATAAGAGCCTTTAAGTACAATATTAGGTTAGAACCATTACAAAGAATATTAGCTCAGAACCTTTCCATAGAATATTAGTTTGGAACCTTTATATGGACCTTTTTTTTTTCTATCAGGCTTGATATCATTACGAAAACTTGCCCATGCAATATACAGAAATTTTTTGAGCTTTAAAAATTGGAAATTTTCAGCAGAAAAAATTTGATATTTTTCTTACTTTTGCTCAAAACATAGATTGTGGGTACACGTTAGAACCGCCTCCACGAGGCGGTTCTAACGAGTACCCACAATCTATGTTTTGAAGCAAAAATAAGAAAAATATGTATACCCCTGCATACCCCAGTTTTGCTATATAAAAGTTGGGTTCAAGGGGGTATACATTACACGGACATGTTTTCATGATGTGAAGGGACATATTCCCGGTGACGAGGGTCGAGCAATTTCTAAACTTTCCTTCAATAACTATGAAACACCATAATAGACTCTAAATAGCGATATCATTTTTGAAGGTACATAAATTTACAAACTCGTGGTAAACTGAAAATACCTATACCCATTGATAGTCACCGAAAGCCATCTTCTTCTACATTGCTTGTATCTTGAATTATACTAAACCAGAACTAATTTCCGTACATCATTGTGTTATGGAAAGTGTCCAATCTTCTGTACTTATTCTCTATTGTACAGACAGATTGCTTCGAAATGAGGTGTCATTCACGAGCCAACTGTGACTATGGGCTGACAAAATCTATTCAAAATCATAAAAATTGACAAATTCTAGTGGTGAAGATACGCACTAGACTGTGTTAAAAATGGGAGTTGTGTGTGCTAGAGTGAACAAATATATACACATGAACTTCATAATGAGAATATTTTTCTAAAGGGGCAATAAAGAGATCGCCACTTTGCATGCTTTTCAATGTGCAATAGATGTATTTTCCATCTACATGTATATTTGGAAACGAAAGCGTAAATTTGAACTCTGGGCTCTTTTATACATATCATCAATATAATTCTTCGATAAGCTGTCTCTGTTCCAATTTAGTTAAATTGAACGTTGATGGAAATAAGTCTACTGGAATCAAATCTAAGAGAAAAGACATATAACAAAAGAGACATAGTGAATGATGTGTTTTCAATATCTGGTAATATTGAAAAGTCTAAGTGTCCAGTCAAAGATAAAATCCAAGCAGCAAATGGAACCGAATAATTAGACTTAAATATTTTCCGCTGTACGTGACAGTTTTGGGAGCATATGTTAAACTTACGCCCTAGCTAGAAATCAAACGGCTAACGTTATGAAAATACATTTTCAAGGAAAACCGACAAAATATTTCTTTCCCAAAAAAGGTAGACAATTGCTTTAAGACAGTGTGTACATACAATTTTCTCCTACATAAATCTTTTATTACGGTCGTGTTCCGGTTAATGAAACGTCACGAAATGACAATACGTGCAACTGATGGAATTGTAGCGAATATCCTGTGGACAGTCTGCTTCTGTGAAAAAAAAAAATCCAAATACTCACAGGAAGATGGTAGTCTTAATTTTGTAAATCATTTATTTTGAACATTAGTTCATTTTCTATCTTAGAATTCCGTTTTAACGTGCAAAAGCAGCAAGGTGTGACTAGATAAGACTGGATATTGTCAAAGACTGGGGACACGCCATAAATGCCCGTTCTTTCAACAGCTAGTATGTGATTATGACCTCCTTTATTGTTTCAACCACCTTAAATTACTTAAGGAGAAACCATCATTGTGTAGACAGACCCTGCTGCTGTAAGCAAATTTCATGGAATTAAACTAAAAAATAGTTAATATTGGGCTTTTAAATGCCAGACAATTTCTGTTTTAGCCAAGAGTTGCTTTCGGTGATATTTTTTACTAATGCAAGATGAGGCGGTTCTAACGAGTACCCACAATGTATATTTTGGATCAAAAATAAGACATTTTGGTATACCCATGCTAACCTCAGTTTTTCTATATAAAAATGGGGTTAAAGGGGGTATACATTTCACGGACATGTTTTCCTGATGTAAAATCTCCCATGTGAAATTAAGGCTCATTGCCCTAAATGTTCTTGTTATTCAATTCAATGTCATTGATTCCGAGTATTTTCAAAATACCGAAAGGAATGGAACTCGCTATTTTAGTGGCATTTTACGCTTAATCAATGAAACAATGTTTTGCTTAAAAAGCATTCAGAAGTAGCATAACTCAGCATACGTATTTGGAATTATGCATGCAATTCTTGCTAACCAAGCACGAATCATGAGGAGAAATCTGCACAGTAGAATAGCATAGGAATCCAAACAAAAACAAGAGTGACTTGTTTCGTTTGTGTACATGTTCATGTATACATATTGTATTATTTACTAATGATTGATTTTTGTTATGTATTGACCATGCAGCTTGAACTCGCGTGAGCATAGTGAAGTTTTGTAAACACGGTATACGGGGCACAAATTTGTTTTACACATTTTCCAGTGCCATGTGAAGCACGTGGTTGTATATTGTTTGCCGTCACAGAGTTGCATTCTTGAGAACATAGCTATTTAAGCAGTTCGATCAACAAATTTATATCAGAGCTTAAGCGGCACGCTCAAAGTATTTTAAAGCTCGATTTAACCTCAGACGCGTCAAAAGTAAAGGGGTCAAGGTACGAAATCGTATATCCTAGCTACGAGTCTACTCAGTAGCACGTGAAGGGATATTCAGAGTGTAATAGTACAAATACTTATTGTGTGTGCAACCGAAGTATTTCGCACTGGTTTACCTTTCACGTTTTACTTCATGGACTCGTCGATCTTTTGACGCGTCTGAGGTTAAAATCGAGCCATACCTATATCGATCAGTTACTTCTTATTTCTTAATGTTTATTAATCTTACATGCAAAACACGTCTCTGTGCAACCTTTTTGTTCTTTACTTACATTTAACTCTTAAGATAATTGTGTATGAAATTACTCCCATGAGTGAAATTTCCAGTCTAAAATCTTGTAAAAATCACACCTTTGTCACAAAAAGACCATTTAGCAATCATTAACTTCTTAGAAGAACAAACAAATTATTCATTTGGGAGGGCATATTAGTTCTTTGAAAACAGATATTCGCAAAGCTTTTCCAGAAAAAAAAAAACAACATTATCAACCGTTTGAAGAACGTGAGGCGATGGTACGTGTACCAAGTCTAGATATTCTTACGTGACAAAAATGACGTATGCCTTTTAAATGTCAGTGAATAAATGTTTCCCTTTTAAGAACGAATCAGCTTAAACCATAATATATTCTATATTTCCTATTCTTCTAGCAGAGGGAGCGCGGTGGCGTAGTGGTGGAGCATCGGACTCCGAATCGAGAGGTCCTGGGTTCATACCCACGGGCAGCACCATGTTGTGCCCTTGAGCAAGACACAAATAACTTCCTACTGTATTGGTTATACCCAGGAAGCGTTGGCTCCGTCCCGACATGACTGAAAATTTGTTGACTGGGACGTTAAGCCTAAAAATCACTGGACTGATTACGAGTGGGGAGAACTATCTAAATGTTTCTCTTATTAGATAAAACTAGAAAATCATCAGATTCGTACTGGCGATCTAATTTTTGTAGGTAGCCAAACTCAACGAACTCGAGGTGAACTGAAAAAGTATACATATTGATTGTCGCCGAATGCCATCTTTTTTTCTAGATTTCTTGTATCTAGAATTATACTAAACCAGAACTAATTTCCTCACACCATTGTATCATGGAAAGTGTCCAATCTTCTTTACTTATTCTCTATTGTATAGATAGATTGCTTCGCAATTAGGTGTCAGTCATTAGCCAACTGTGACTATGGGCTGACAAAATCTATTCAAAATCATAAAAATTGACAAATTCTAGTGGTGAAGATACGCACTAGATTGTGTTAAAATGGGAATGTACAAGAAGGCAACGATCAGGAAAAGGCGCAATCAGAAAAAGATTCCCACTCCAAAAACCGAGGTGGGAAAAAAATTAAATTAGCAATCAGGTACTTATACCATGAATACATATCGTAAGCCGAATGAGCAGCTATTTTCTCAATAGGTGGCCAATCAGTTACCTAAACTTAACTAGAAATATGATAACATACATAAGGCGCCAACAGCACATTTTTTAAACACCAAGACATAAAACAATAAGAACCACCACAGAAGTATTGCCTTGGGACAATCAGTAATATAATCTTACTGGCGGGCTTGAATCGAGTTTACAGGTGCCTAACCTCACTCTCAGCTAGAGATGAGCAAATATATACACATGAACAAAATAAAGAGAGAGTGGGTCTAAAGGGGAAAAAAAGAGATTATGGCGATCATCACTTTGTATGTTTTCCAAATTTGCATTCAGCTCATCCATATTTGGAAGTGAAAGCATGAATTTGAACTCTAGGCTCTTTTATACATCACATCAATTCTTCAATAAATTGTCTGTTCCAGTTTAGTTTTGTTCGCAGAAAGGAATAAGTCTGGTGGAGTCAAATCTATAACACAAGATCCTAAACAAAAGAGACATATTGAATGATGTGTTTTCAATATCTGGTAAATATTGATAAGTCGAATTATGCATTGGAAAAATTTTGATTGTCTCAATATTTTTGCTCAAAACATACATTGTGTTTACACGTTAGAACCGCCTCGCCGAGGCGGTTCTAACGAATACCAACAATGTATTTTTTGGATAAAAAATAAGACAATAAGGTATACCCCTGCTAACCTCAGTTTTTCTATATAAAAGTGGGGTTTAAGACGGTATACATTTCACGGACATGTTTTCCTGATGTTAAATCTCCCATGTGAAATTAAAGCTCATTGCCCTGAATGTTCTTGCTATTCAGTTCAACGTCATTGATTCCGAGTATTTTCAAAATACCGAAAGGAATTGAAATCGCCATTTTAGTGACATTTTACACTAAATCAATGAAACAATGTTTTGCTTTAGCATTCAGAAGAAGCTTAATTCAGCATACGTATTTGGAAATATGCATGCAATTCTTGCTAACCAAAAAACGGATCATGAGGAGAAATGTGCACAGTAGAATACCACAAGAATCCAAACCAAAGCAAGATGTTTTGTAATGAATCTTAGAATAGAGCTCAAGACTTAGTGACTTGCTTCGTTTGTGTACATGTTCATGTATACAAATTGTATTACAGTCAAACCTGTCTTAAGCAAGCGGCCAAGGGATGCAGTTAAATCGCTTGCTTAAGACAGGTGCTTGCTTAAGACAGGGGCACTTAAGATTAAGCAGGCATTCACACTATGTAAATGAGAAATGCAATGCCACACATGCATGCAAACAGTATTTCAAATGCCAAAAAATATATATGAAAATTGTGAAGAAGCAAATAACACTTATAACTTATGCTCTAAAGTTAGCCATTAAAATCAGCCAAAATTTATAAATGAATAATTAAGGTTTCAAAATGTTCAAGTATACAACTTTGAAAATTTACATCATACATTAAATTTATCATTTAAAACTTTGGTCTTGTTGATTTGATAAAATTAAAGAATTTTAAGCAAAACGATGCCTTTTAAAATCAATCAAACTTTCTAGAATAAAGATACAGTACAAAGATGAACTCATTCTAGTTAATTAATAATCCATAATTTGTTTACTACTGTAAGTTATGATTAGTCATTTGCCACAATGATTAACTGACTTAATCCAGACATCCTGTCTATGATTACCTTTTGTGACAATAAACAGTGGATTATGGTTTCATGAAGGTGTGAATAACACTATTTGACACCAGAAAGAGTTGAAATAATGTCAATATCATAGTTTTAAACAAGTGATAAAAATCTGGCTGCTTAAGGGCAAAATTGGAACATAATCTAGTGGTCTGTGGTCAGGTGCTTGCTTAATACAGGGTCATTTGCATGTAAATTCACCTGGTGGAACATAATCTTGTGGTCTCTGGTCAGGTTAGACAGGTGCTTGCTTAATACAGGGTCATTTGCATGTAAATTCACTTGGGGGACATGAAAGTGCTTGCTTAAGACAGGGGATTGCTTAATAGAGGTGGTCTTTTCTACAGTTGCCACTGTATTTACAAATGGTTGATTTAGGTTATGTATAGGTAAAATACTTTGACCGTGCCCCTTGAACTCACTAATTTTGTAAAGTTTTTTAAACACGGTAAACGGGGCACCTATTTGTTTTACACATTATTCCAGTGCCGTGTGAAGCACGTGTTTATATATGGTTTATGTATTGCCCGGCAAAAGTATTTTATAACTCGATTTTGACCTCAGACACGTCAAAAGATCGACGAGTCTACTTAGTAGCGCGTGAAAGGATATTCCAAATACTGTATTTACTGTGTGTGCAACTGAAGGGTAACGGAAAACTTGAAATATTTCTCACTGGTTTACCTTTCACGTGCTACTTCATGGACTCGTCGATCTTTTGACACGTCTGAGGTCAAAATCGAGCCATACCTATATCAATATCAGCTTAAAACATAATACATTTTATACTTTCTATTCTTCTATCAAAGGAGCGCGGTGGAGGAGTGGTTGTGTCCTTGTCCTTGAGCAAGACACAAATGATTAACTTACTCCGTACAGTACTGGTTAAACCCAGGAAGCGTTGGCTCCGTCCCGACATGACTGAAAAAAATGTTGTCTTAGACGTTAAGCCTAAAAATCACTAGATTGATTACGAGTGGGGAGCACTATCTAAATATTTCCTATATTAGGTAAAACTAGAACATCACCAGAATTGTATTGGCGATCTAATTATTATAGGTACACGTAGCCAAACTCAACGAACTCGCGGTAAACTGAATACACCGATACCCATTGATTGTCACTGAATGCCATTTTTCCCTAGATTTCTTGTATCTTGAATTATACTAAACCAGAACTAATTTCCGTACATCATTGTATCATGGAAAGTGTACAGATAGATTGCTTCGAAATGAGGTGTCATTCACGAGCCAACTGTGACTATGGGCTGACAAAATCTATTCAAAATCATGAAAATTGACAAATTCTAGTGGTGAAGGTACGCACTAGACTGTGTTAAAATGGGAGTTGAATGAATTAGAGATAAGCAAATATACTTAAAGAATTAAAATACGCAACACATTAAATTTTAATTATTGTGTATGTATTTGACATTTTGCTGAAACAATTTTTAGAAATGACCTACTGACTGCTTTTTGCACGTGATGCAATGAGAAAACGTCATTTTTTGACAAAATTAAAAGCTAAACGTCAAAAACAATGAAAACGCAAATTTTGACGTAAATATTGAAGCGAAGGTGAAAATGCCAAATCTTTTGCAGGGCGGGTTACCTGACGTCGACTCGACAAAGTGCAATAAAGATCAGCAACATTGCATACTTAGGGACCGCCCCATGTTGCGTTAAAAATGGTTAACGGAATGATGAAGTTTACATAACAAAGAATAAGCAATTAAGGTCATTTAAATGATTCTATCGGTGCTATTGGTGCTTAAACGGTGTATATCGAACCAAGATACGACACAATCTGGCTTTTAATCAACAGTGACGCCATAGGTCACGTAGGAATGGTTCACCAGAGCGTTTGTTTTGACGTTCGCTAAACAGAATATGACGTTATGTAATGGATCAAAACGGATAATCTGCGTTGAGTAAACACTCTATTTGCACACTGTAATCTAAAGTTTGGCAATTGATAAATTTTAAATCAGAAAAATTGAATAACATAATGGGATTCCTTAAAATGTTTGATGTTGGATTTAAACGTTATTATGGACGTTTTATTGACATACGCAATTCAAAGGTCATACTTTTTTACAGAAATAATCATTTTATTTAATAAAACGCAAGCCCAATAAATTTCACTGGCTTTTAACGCATTTCTTTTGATTGACGTTGGTGACGTTAAAAGTCCCATAACAGTGCCAAATGTTACCAACTGATCAATGGTTACATCTGCGATCACTATTCAGAGTTTCGGAAACAAAATATTGGTTGTGGTTTAAAGACATCTATGGACCATGGTTACGGCGTGTCCCACTGCAAGTCAGTCAGGTTTGACGCACGCCATTACTCACATGTAACCGACAAAGTGACTCAACATGCTGCAATTTGACGTTTAGGTATTGCTTTCATATGATAAGTTCAGTAACACCACACACTTGCATTACAAAGCATACTTTTAGTGACCCAAAGTGTTTGTTGCGTTTCTTAATTCCTTAAGTATATATACATATGAACAACATAGAGTATAGGTCTAAAAAGGCAATAAAGTGTTTATGATAAACACTTTGTCTGCTTTCCAATGTGGCATTCGTCTAATCTGTAGTTGGAAATGAAAGCGTGAATTTGAACTCTGGGCTCTTTTATACATCACATCAATTCAATTCTTCAATAAATTGTCTGTTCCAGTTGTGTTCATTTTAGCGCTGAAAGGAATAAGTCTAGTGGAGTCAAATCTTTAAGACAAGATCCTTAACAAAAGAGACATAGTGAATGATGTGTTTTCAATATCTGGTAAATATTGAAAAGACGAATTATGGAGTGACCCGTCTAAGATAAATTTCAAGCAGCAAATGGAAAGGTACAAGTAGGCAACGATCAGAAAAAGGCACAATCAGAAAAAAACGAGGTGGGAGAAAACTAAATTAACAATCAGGTACTTATACTATGAAAACATATTGTAAGCCGAATGAGCAGCTATTTTCCCAATAGGTGGCCACTCAGTTACCTATACTTAACTAAAAATATGAAAACTTAACATACATACGGCGCCAACAGGACAAAAATTTTAAACACCCAAGACATAAAACAAAAAGAACCACCACAGAACCGAGTTAGACTTAAATATTTTCCGCTTTACGTGACAGTTTTTGGAGCATATTTCAAAATAATTCCCTACCTAGAATTAAAACGGCTAACGTTATAAAAATACAATTTTCAAGGAGAACCAACAAAATAGTTCTTTCCCAAAAAGGTAGACAATTGCTTTCAGACAGTGTGTACATATAATGTTCTCCTACATAAATAATTCATAACAGTTGTGTTCCGGTTAATGAAACGTCACGAAATGACAATAAGTTCAACTGATGAAATTGAAGCCAATGTCCTGTGGGCAGTCTGCTTCTGTGGAAAACTCCAAACACTTATAGGAAGATGGTATAGCATTTATTTTGAACATTAATCCGTGCTCTTCCTCAAATTCCGTGTTAACGTGAAACAGCATTGCGCGGGTAGACAAGACTGGACATGTTAAAGACTCAGGGCGGGGGGGGGAGGGGGCGTGGGCAGCTATAAATGCCTGTTGTTCTTGTGACGGTTCGTCGGTGATCATGGTCTCCTGTAATGTTTCAACCATCTAAGATATCTAATAATCGTTTTAAGGAGAAACCATCATTGTGTAGACAGACCCTGCTGCTGTAAGCAAATTTCGTGGAATTAAACTAAAACTGAGTTCTCATTAGGCTTTTAAATGCCAGGCAATTTCTATTTTAGTCAAGAGTTGCTCTCGGTGATAATTTTTACTAATGCAACATGAGGCATTATCTTAAATTACTTTGTTTCATTGCATCGTTCTGTCTGCGTATTATCAATGCTAAAATTACTCTGCCGTTTATTTGTGTCTGTCGCATCCCTTGCACAGGACATGCTCCTGGCCATTGTTTGGCGTGTAATAATTGTATCTTGCTGGATTAAGTTGTATTTGGTTCGCATACTATAAGCCTCTTCTTCTCATTGCTTGGCTTTCTTCCTATCGAGCAATGGAACACTTGTCAGATGTAGACATGCAGATGCATACAGAAAAATGTTAAAATAAATTCTAGCTGTAGTATAAGTAGTAAAAATAAATGCTAACACGTGCAAATTATAACATTCACGGAGTTATTAATGGTTATCCATGTAAAATGTTCAGCATTAGCATTAAACGATTAACAAATATTGAACTTCCTTTTTTCTCAGAACTGTATGCTTTAACAGGGCGACACATGTTTGTAAAACCGTGGATCAACGGATTGAAAGGTGATATATAGATAAGAACTGCAAAATAGAACGTTTTTACACGTTTTCATAAAACTCCACCAAGATTTGATAGAATAATCCCGTCAACTCGGCAGGAAACGGCCGCTGTTGCAATTTCTTGAAAATTCTTATTGCATCTTATTTAACCACCACATATTTTCTGATGTTGTTGGTTTAATAACTGAGTAAGCTTATAAAGTCTCCCATGTGAAATTAAAGCTCATTGCCCTGAATGTTCTTGTTATTCAGTTCAACGTCATTGATTCCGAGTATTTTCAAAATACCGAAAGAAATTGAAATCGCTATTTTAGTGACATTTTACACTAAATCAATGAAACAATGTTTTGCTGTAGCATTCAGAGGAAGCTTAATTCAGCATACGTATTTGGAAATATGCATGCAATTCTTGCTTACCAAGAACGGATCATGAGGAGAAATGTGCACAGTAGAATATCACAGGAATCCAATTCAAAGCAACATGTTTTATTTTAATGAATCTTTGAATAGAGCTCAAGACTTAGAGACTTGTTTCGTTTGTGTACATTTTCATGTATACAAATTGTATTATTTACTAATGGTTGATTTAGGTTATGTATAGGTAAAATACTTTGACCGTGCCCCTTGAACTCACTAGTTTTGATCTCACTAGTTATTCCAGTGCCGTGTGAAGCACGTGTTTATATATGGTTTATGTATTGCTCGGCAAAAGTATTTTATAACTCGATTTTGACCTCAGACGCGTCAAAAGATCGACGAGTCTACTTAGTAGCGCGTGAAAGGATATTCCAAATACTGTATTTACTGTGTGTGCAACTGAAGGGTAACGGAAAACTTGAAGTATTTCGCACTGGTTTACCTTTCACGTGCTACTTCATGGACTCGTCGATCTTTTGACGCGTCTGATGTCAAAATCGAGCCATACTTATATCGATCAGTTACTTGTCATTACTGTACACTGTATGTTTATTTATCTTAAAAGCAAAACACGTCTCAGTGCAACCTTTTCGTCCTTTACTTACATTTAAATCTTAAAATGATTGTGTATGAAATTACTCCCATGAGTGCAATTTCTAGTCTGAAATCTTGTAAAAGTCACACCTTTGTCACAAAAAGACCATTTAGTAGTCATTACATTCTTAGAAGAAATTATTCTTTTGGGAGGGCATATTAGTTCTTTGAAAACAGCTATTCGCAAAGCTTTTTTCAGAAAAAAAAAACAAAAACATTATCAACCGTTTAAAGCTTATGAAGGACGTGAGGCAATGTGTACGTGTACCAAGTCTAGATATATTCTCACGTCACGTGACAAAAATTGCGTATGCCTTATAAATGAGGGTCTGGATGGGGGGTCCTGGTATTCACTAATCACTTAAAATTTAGCCATTTATTCACTGTCATTAAAATTGTGGCTTATTCATTAAAATTAGCTCAATTATTCATTAAAATATGATAATTACTAGTCACGCCTTCTTCACCCAGCTAATATCCATAAGCAAATAGGTTTTCCCCGCCTAAGGCATCCCCTATCTCAAGCCACAAGGACTAGTCCTATGATTGCTGAGTGCTACCTTGATATTAACATCTTGAGAGAAGCATATATACTCTGCTAGAGAAGCATATATACTCTTTCCGAAATAGTATACCGATTTATTTTAGCAAATCCCCTTTTAAATCTGTTGGGAGTATAATCCCCTCCACCTTAAATACTGAATACGCCCTAAGTTTTACCCTGAATCTTTCTCTTCAATTATGAATACCAAAGGTTATTTAAGAAAATATGTAACTTCAGGGGTAAAAGTTATAATACATGTAAAATGCTGTTGTTTTTATTTAGTAAACTATGTGATTTGTGCTCAGTTGTGCCTGATTGTACAATACATTTTATTATTTATTAATGTCTTAAATACCAAGCGAGCGAAGCGAGCGAGGAAAAAAATATGTAGCGCCATATAAATTGCCAGATAGATTTGCATTAACGTTCTTAGTGCTGCCTTGTTTCTAATTGCAAAAGACACTATAGTTATGTTCTGTCCTATAAAAAAGCAAGATGATGTGATTATCATTATCACCCAGGATAACCTGTTACAGGGAACTCGGAGGTTCTGGGAACTCGGAGGTAAACAATGGAAGGCGCCTCAGACTAGCGGCAGTATTTATCCGATTTTATTTTGAATTTACGTCCACTTTAGAAATTTTAACATAACGCACATATAAAGTTTAGAAGACAAAGCCCTTGCATGCACCATCAGTTTGAGCTGACACGTCAATTTTCAATCAAAAACAAATAATATAAACTGGACATTGTATGATTGTAAAGCATTTTCAACTCGAGCCACTTATTTTTGAGTATTTACGATATTTTCGCATTAAACAGCTGTTGGTTTCTAAAAATACAGGGTCTTTATGAGCATCATGCAAAATATTAGCCTCATATATGTAAAATATCCAGTGTTTTTACTCAGATAAATGTAGGAGGTATCACAATTTTGGGTACGGTAATCATCGGAGGTATGATCTGGATAACTCGGAGTTACGTCAAATTTAGGATATGGGTAAATTCGGAGGGTCAGTTCATTGAAAATGACTCGTTATTTTGCTTCTGGAGCAAAATAGACTTTAATTTTACGACGTGCAGTCCAGTTAATATGTAGAGTACCAAATATACATTAATATGTCACTCTAACCTATGTTACTCTAAACTAAATGTACATGTGTATGGCATGGACACATTGTTAACATATATAAGTGTATAAATATTTGGCATGATTATTATGTCGTCGATTTCATTAAGCACTCTTAATCATTCAATCACTGGCCACTCTCAGGGTAACAAGAGGAGCAAGCCAATGTGTCAGGTATTTATTCTGGGGTTCCCCCGTGTTCGCCAAACCTATTGATGGAGTCGTCTCGGTATGTCTGAAACAACCTTGAAATGGTGAAGAGGACACAAGACAATAATAATAATAATAATAATAATAATAATAATAATAATAATAAACAATAATAATAATAATAATAATAATAATAATTGAGCGACCGCATCAGAAAACCAATAATAAGCTTAACTTGTCTGAAACATTTTGCCACAATCTGTTATAATCTCATAATCCAAAGTGTCAAAAAGGGAGATCTAGTTGAAGTATCATCAGCTCTAGAAAGAAAACCATTCTGCATGTTCAAGTAAAAACGTGTGTACAAGATTTTTCATGTCGATATCGAGTTCAAACGTAGACAAGGGCACTGACAAAAATATCCTCCCCTCTCCCTATTTCTCCCAATCGAAAGTTGGCAAAGAAAATCCAGTATCAGCCGTTTTATAAGCTGTAATTCATGTGCATAATTGAAAGGTTCTAATGAGTACCCACAGTCGATAATGTGAATAAAAATAAATAATGCAGACAAGACGGGATGTATGGGGTTTAGATAACACAGACGGTGGCTTGCTTGTTGATAATTTCCTTTCCTAGTATACATCTCCCCCAATACGTACGAGCGCATACTTACCGTGTCACAACACCCAGAATATACGTCTTGTGCTTACCTTTCTTTACTTCGTAGGCAAATTGAAGTGATTCAAACAAATATACTGTCAGATAAAGCATTATTAAGAAAAAAAGAGAAAAACAGCTCTTCAAATGTTTAATCACCTCCGAATCTCCAAAACTGTCCCTCCGAGTTCCCAATATTACATTTCAAAATTACTCCGAGAATTCCCGTATCAAAAGTTGTGACACCATCTTTATGTCTTTAAGCCTGTGGAGTTTATCCTTTTGTAATCATGCGCAAGGAAGCTTAAAATCTCGAGGAGAAAGTCTAAATTTTGAAATGTAGCTGCCAGTTTGTTGACAAATGTTATTGGTCGTCCACAATTTACCTGATAATACAAATTTTCTTGCTGCGTGAGCATAATTCTGAGTTCGGAATACTTTTTCATGTTAATGTGAGGACAAAAACGGCCACACTGTTCATAAAATGTTTGCTTATTATAATTACCTTTTAGCCCAAAACACCATAAGTTCTGAAGTTACCGTTATGTGGTATTATAAATGATTTAATATACTGACCCTAGTCCAAGGCGCCTTCCATTGTTTACTTCCGAGTTACCCGAACCTCCGAGTTCCCTGTAACAGGTACTCCTGGGTGATTATTGGATTGGAACAAACATAATAAGGACAAAGTGGGGTAATAGAATAAAAGAAAATACATATAACATAAGCAAACAAAACTGTGAAATAGTATCTGGCTCAGTAAACATCCAGAATGATTAATTTATTTTTCTCTGCCTTCAAATGACACATTTCTTTTTCAATTGGTCCATGAGGTGAGTCCCCACATGCTTGGCTTTCAGACATATGTCTTTCCAAACATTCAAGGATTTCTGAAATATGAATACAACATTTGAACAAAATCGGATCTGGGGGCGTCCAGACCCCAGAAAAAAATGAAATTCTGGAATGTCAGAGACGCCATCTAAGACAATTCCATATAGCCAATTTTTAGCATATTCATTATTCTTTAAAATGTTATTATTCACTATTCATTATATTACTCTGCTATTCATTAAAAAATTACATTTATTCATTATTCTTTAGGACCTCATTATTCACTAATCATTAGATTTTTTGCTCTTTATTCACTCTCATTAAAAATTTTAGGCCATTATTCATTAATCATTATACCCCATCCAGACCCTCATAAATGCCCGTGAATAAATGTTTTCCTTTAAAGAACCATATCAGCTTCAAACATTATACATTCTGTACTTTATATTCTTCTATCAGAGGGAGCGCAGTGGAATAGTGGTAGAGCATCGGAATCCGAATCGAGAGGTCCTGGGTTCGATCCCTTCAGGCGGCTAAGTGTTGTGGCAATGTCCTTGAGCAAAACACAAATGATTAACTAACTTCCTACAGTACTGGATAAACCCAGGAAGCGTTGGCTCCGCCCCAGCATGACTGAAAAATTGTGTACTTGAACGTTAACCAAAAAAGTGGGCTGAGCTTAACTCGTAGGTCCAACTCGTGAGTGTGTGACAGGGGCTTCAGCCTAAAAAATCTTCTAACAGACTGAATATAAAGGGCCACCGTAATGATAACGAGTGAGGAGCACTATCTAATATTTCTCTTATTTAACAAAACAAGAGCATCACCAGATTCGTATTGGCGATCTAATTTTTGTAGGTACACGTAGCCAAACTCAACGAACTCGAGGTGAACTGAAAACAGAATCCCCATTGGTTGTCACTGAAGGCCATCTTAATCTAGATTTCTCGTATCTAGAATTATACTAAACCAGAACTAATTTCCGTACATCATTGTATCATGGAAAGTGTCCAATCTTCTTTACTTATTCTCTATTGTACAGACAGATTGCTTCGAAATTAGGTGTCAGTCATGAGCCAACTATGGAAATACATTCTAAACCATGCAAAAATGACAGATTCTAGTGGCGAAGATACACACTAGATTGTGCTTAAATGTGAATTGTATGTGCTAGGGATGAGCAAATATATACACATGAAGAACACAAAGAGAGTATTGTCTTAAAAGATAAAAAAAAACCGCTTTGTGTGTTTTCCAAATTGTCATTTGCCTCATCTATATTTGGAAGCGAAAGCGTGAATTTGACCTCTGAGCTCTTTTATACATCACATCAATTCAATTCTTCACTAAGCTGTCTTTTCCAGTTTAGTTAAATTGAGCGTTGACAGAATAAGTCTACGGTTTACTGGAGTCAAACCTAAGTATAACAAAAGAGACATAGTGAATGATGTGTTTTCAATATCTGGTAAATATTGAAGGATCAAGTTTGGGAGTGTTCCATCCGAGAAAATAATTCAAGCAACAAATTTGGAGAAGATTTAGACTTTGAATAAATCGAAATCCATTCTGTAGGAGCTTTATTGCATATGTATAAACACAATGTTGAGCGAAGATGTTCTCAAAACATAATATATTGTTGTCTGCAAAAGAGATCTGCAATTCGTGAGCATTAAGTGTGTCTTAGTAACACAATATATTCTCAGAAATACAATAATTCAATTTCGGGAGCATATTTATGATGATGCTTATTGTTCAAAGACATGATGCAGAAGCAGGATGCAAAAGCTCTGTATATTTAAAATATTTTAGAACAATTTTTTCATGCGCTTGATAATTTTTACCCTGAACAGACATGATCAGAATCAAAACAGTTCAGCCGCACAAAAGGTGGAAATAACTAAAGTACAGTGCGACGAATAGCTCTTTCCAAAAACGTGAACTTTGAGCCACTTGGTCGAATGTACTAGTAGTACCTGTACAAAAAGCACCAGAAACACGTAGCACAACTTGTGAAGTGAAGATATACTGTAGTTGCTTTCATTAGACTTCATATCTGTTTCATTTAACGTACCATTACGAAAACATGCCCATGCAATAAACAGAGATGTTTTAAGCTTGGAAAATTGAAAATTTTCAGCTGATAAATTTTGATATTTTTTCTTATTTTTGCTCAAAACATAGATTGTGGGTACACCTTAGAACCGCCTAGGCGAGGCGGTTCTAACGAGTACCCACAATCTATGTTTTGAAGCAAAAATAAGAAAAATAGGTATACCCCTCCATACCCCAGTTTTGCTATATAAAAGTGGGGTTCAAGGGGGTATACATTTCAAGCATATGTTTTCCTGATGGTAATTCCACAGAATTCCCAGATAGGAAAACAAAAGCCTCCAGACAGTGTGTACATACAATTTTCTCCTACATAAATCTTTTATTACAGTCGTGTTCCGGTTAATGAAACGTCACGAAATGACAATAAGTGCAATTGATGGAATTGTAGCCAATATCCTGTGGACAGTCTGCTTCTGTGGACATAATCGCGACTTGGGAAACTTGAAGAATACACGATGCTTCCTCAGCCTGATCGATGAGGTATGGCTAAATATATTGTTTTGTGGACGTGGTGTGAATTTGGTTGGACAATTATTGTTTTAAGGCAAGAAATTCGTGTAAGACTGCAAGGATCTTCGTTGAGCATCTTCCATCTCATTGCTTTACAAATGCTGAGCAATGGAACTTTAGCATTTGTATACAGAAATGTGTCATTATAAAATTCTAGCAATAGTTCTTAGGGTAGTTAAAATAAATGTTAACGTATGCAAATTATAACATTTACGGAGTTCTTAATGGTTATCATTATGTAAAATGTTCAGCATTAGGCTCTAATTGCATTTACCATTTGACAAACATTGTACTTCCTTTCTCTCTGTACTGCACGCTTTAACAGCGCGATCTGCGGAAATAAAACAAAAATCAATGCTTTTAATCCGACTGAAAGGCATAATCTAAAAAGTTTGCTTTTGCATGACTACATCAGGAAAACATGTCCGTGAAATAAATATCCCCTTATACCCCACTTTAATATAGCAAAACTGGGGTATGCTGGGGTATACCTATTTTTCTTATTTTTGCTCCAAAACATAGATTGTGGGTACTCGTTATATTTGCTATATAAAAGTGGGGGTTGAGGGGGTACACAATTCACGGACATGTTTTCCTGATGTATACGTGTACAAACAGTGTTGAGTATCCCTGTCGACATAAAATGCAGGTTAGGAGACAATCTTTGAAAATGGCGAACAACTGGAGGACGGATGGATTGACGCCAGGCCAAATGTGTATGCCTACTATAAGCCCAAATGTTGAGCAATGGTGAGCAGCTAGAGTTGATATGTTATTCCTCTGAGCACAATACGTCAATAATAAGTCCTCCGAAATCTTGGAAAAAATACAATTGTTCTTAATGCTTTTATAGTGGCAATGTAAGTTGTTGGGAATTCTCAGAAATCACTCTTATGGGACTTCTAAATTCATCTTACGAGTATAAAAAGTCAACTTTCGAAACCTTATATCTAATCCACTCAATATTGCCTAATAGCTTCGTAGCATATTTTCAGACATTAAAAAGCTATCTGAAACATATTTTCATATCCCTTTGGCTTTTTGTAATTGTCAAGCTGAAGGATATATTTTGGAAAATGGATGCAGTGTCGTAGACAGCTCTCATATTAGCAATTTTATATTTCTTTATTTGCAGGTAATTTAAACGAATGCCAGCACATGAAGTGCTCTCTAATTTAAAACATTCTAATGTGCATACATGCACCCATGATTAGTTTATCATGATTTCTCGGGAATACCAATTTATTCAAGTTTCTAAGACATAATGCAGATTTTGATATTAAGTGATAGTAACATTTATTTATCATCTACAAAGACATAATCTGGCTACAGTTCTCAGAAATCTTCAGACGCAAAATATAAATATTTTCACTCAAAACATATACGATGTGTACACGTTAGAACCGCCTAACTGCTGAGGCGGTTCTAACGTGTACCCACAATGTGTTTTTTCAAGTGGCATATAAGCGCTTATATGCCACTTGGTTTTTTGGATCAAAAATAAGAAAATTAGGTATACCCCTGCAAAGCGAGGTTTAAGGAGGTATACATTTCACGGACATGTTTCCTGGTGTGGAACTGAGTTCACTGATAGTGCAAAAACGCCGGTCAAATGAATTCTTGGCAAACGAGGAACGTGGAATAAAATACTGGGAACAGTATTTACAACTGCCAAGTGGCATATACACGCTTATATGCCACTTGCAACTGCAAATTGGCGATATTTTTCTACCAATAACTCTTCTAGTGTTTGTTGGTTTTAACGTCTGTTGCACATCATTAAACTTACGGGCATCACGATATTTGAGCCGTCTCGTGGGAAAACCAACAATGTGGTTTCCGAACAGGTCCGACACAAACCGACCTGTACAAGCACAGAACAGAGCTAGAAGCTTGAAATTTTGGAGTTAAGTAGAAGAGGAATTGTACTATCCGAGTAGCGAAAACAAAGGCGCTGATCAGCTTCGCGGGTTACCGCGAAGCTGATCTGCGCCTTTGTTTTCGCCTATGCAGATTGTTGGTTTTCCCATGTGGTGGCTCATTTATAGCATTCCTTTCGTTTTATTTACAACTCCTTTTGCTTAAAATTTTAGCGATATATTTTAGTATGCACAGTAATATCTGCGATAATTGATTTCGAACCACATGTGCAGCATATGTTGTTTGCTGGCAATTGGCAATATTGTTGATTTACCCTCATGCAAACACGTCCTAGTCATATATAATTTCATCAAACAATTTTATATAGTAAATTGGGAGTTTTCATGGATATTTCATGTTCTTTATTCTAGCACAGGACACCTTAATTCTCTATAGTAACCATGAAATCGTATAATGTAAACTGAAATGATTTCAAATTTAAGGGGAAATCTGTAAATTGTCATTTTTTCTACTGTCTAAAACAGAGGGCTTATTGTGTGAATTAAACTTCAACAAAAACACGATAGTCCTCATTAGTCCGATGACCCGCATTTCAAGATAAAATTACACAAAGCGTAAACATTTGAGCCACCCCATGGGAAAACCAACAATCTGCATAGGCGAAAACAAAGGCGCAGATCAGCTTCGCAGTAACTGCGAAGCTGATCAGCGCCTTTGTTTGCGCTACACGGATAGTACAATTCCTCTACTTTCTAAATCTAAAATTTCTAGTCTCTAGCCATCTTCTGTGCTTGTACAGCCCGGTTTATGTCGGACCTGTTCGAAAACCACATTGCTGGTTTTCCCACGAGGCGGCTCATTTCGTGTAACTTGAATACTAGACACATTGTGGTGGACACTTTCTTTTGACAGCGTAATTGAACCACTTTATGTGGTGGACAAGAGGACTTCTAGCAATTTTACAAAAAATGTGTAAACATCGATAACTTTTGATCAACAAATTACCACCAATTTACCATGTGTCCTCGCGCAAACAAAACGGAAACTTAGCAGGGATGGGGCTTTCATCAATGAGCCGCTAACTAGCTGGAGAAAAAAATCACACATGAACATATTGTGGAGTTTCAGCATGTATTTAAACCCCTTAAAGTCACTCGAAATCAGCGGCAAATGAAAGACTCTTTAAAAGCACAGATATGTATAACTATTTCGTGTTTAGTCTTTGAAAATCCACAAAAATGCTTTCCACCGCAGAGTACTGCTTTACAACTGGTTCAGTTGTTAAAATCACAAAAAGAAACTATGACAATATGACGTCTCCATTGAAGTATCATTTTTATAAATGTTACATTTCTATGCCACGAACGCAATGCCCTATCATCCGGCCTTTATTGAACTTGCCATTCATACACTTCATTATTACAAATAAAAATGAGCCACCTCGTGGGAAAACCAACGATGTGGTTTCCGAATAGGTCCGACACAAACTGACCTGTACAAGCACAGAAAAGAGCTAGAAGCTTGAAATTTCGGATTTAAGTAGAAGAGGAATAGTACTATCCGTGTAGCGAAAACAAAGGCGCTGATCAGCTTCGCGGTTACCGTGAAGCTGATCTGCGCCTTTGTTTTCGCCTATGCAGATTGTTGGTTTTCCCACGAGGCGGCTCAAATGACTAAAATGTATCGTGATATAACGATTAGCATTATCTACTGACATGCTCCTGCCTTCTGTCATAGAGAAATAAACAGGTGGGTCTGTATAAGATTCCAGCATTTCGTTATCCAACAGTTATGTTTCATACACCACAGCGACACTAATGGGGAGTGGCTCGTGTGGGCTATTTCTCAAGAACATGACAGTGTCTTTTTTAAATACGAAGTATTCTTGTCTAAATAATGAATGTTCTTGCCAAAATGCACAGGTAAAGTTAACCATGTGCAGTTGCAATATATTAAATAACATATACAGTACATGCATTGCAGCACACATGTTTAGGATTCGAATTTTCTGAGTTTTGTGGGTTCCATTGTGATTACCAAACACCCGATCAAAGAGACATGCTTTTGTAGATTTTGTGTTACGTCTTTGTCCAAGGTAAATCTGTGTATAATAAAAGGCATAGGAAAATGTTTCCGCGACGTGGCACATTGTCTGCCAAAACATCTGTTGCATATTCAATAAAGTTACAGGTATCGTAATTATTTTATTCCTCTCATTTTATTCCCCAACCTTTTATTGGAGAGTTCATGCGATACGTTTTTATTGTCTGCACGCACATATCCATGATAATTAAAACGCAACACGAGAGCAACAGCTGGGACAGTCTTAACAATCTCAAAATAACATTTAATTATTACGTCGCAAGGACTAGACAACATTCAAGGGCCTGATGTCATTCGAGAGCCTGATAACTCCTATATTTAATTTATGATTTCAGCAGTCTGAACAGCAAAAAAAGTACAAGTAGGCAATGATCAGGAAAAGGTGCAACCAGAAAGAAATTCCTACTCCAAAAACCGAGGTGGAAAAAACTAAATTGACAATTAGGTATCTATACTTAGAAAGCACATCGTGAGCCGCATGAGCGGCTAGTTCACAATAGGCGGTCACTCAATTACCCGAACTTAAATAAAAATATGAAAACGTACATAAGGTTCAAACAGTACAAAAATTCGACTCCAAAACATAAAACAAATGGAACCACAACAGAAGTATCGCCTTGGAACGATCAGTAAATTATATAAAATCACTGGGGGCTTAAACCGGTTTTACAGGCGCCTAACCTCACCCTCATCTTCTGCAGTGGTTCACAACATTACGTTAGTTGTTCGGTCCTCGGGTTGAATCTCTAACTATTCAATGAATCATCAGGACAAACAAATAAATCATGATAACCCAAAATACAAAACGAGGACTCGACAAATTTAGTAAGCTGCCTGACGACGGTGATCCCTGGGCGCCGAATAACTTACTGAAACCCAGAGCAAAAGAAAAACACCAGTTGAACCCGGGTGGGCCAAGCAACATATGGAATGTGGCGTCACAAAACGCAGACATTTGAGATTTCTGTTTTCAAAATATTTCCTGGGGAAAATACAAGCTACAAAAGTTAAAGGTAAGTATGAACATAAGCTGGTAAAATCTGAGGCAACGTCTCACCCTAAAAGCCTAAAAGGTCTAAGCAACCAAAATGACTAATACAGGTACACATGAACTGAGCAATGCAACTGAATCAGCGTACCTATACGTATATCCATATCGTATACCGAAATATGATACAGATCTTTTACCATGATACTGTCAAACCAAGCAACCAGATATGCAATCCAATAGCATACAGCGTTGTTTTTTTTTTCACCAATCACATATAAACTGAAAAGCAATCAGTCACCGAGTGTCTCCAGTAACGAATAACTGTAAGCTACCTGAAAATCACACCAAGGATACACAAGGTAAACAAAAAAAAAGAACGACCAATGATTATACGAAAACGAATTCCCTTAACTACATGTGTACCATGAAAATACCATAAAACTATTCAATCCAGAAAAAAACTTAAATACATGTGTACCATAAAAATGCCATAAAACTATTCAATCCAGAATTAACTTAAATATATGTGTACCATAAAAATGCCATAAAACTATTCAATCCAGAATTAACTTAAATACATGTGTACCATAAAAATGCCATAAAACTATTAAATCCAGAATTAACTTAAATACATGTGTACCATAAAAATGCCATAAAACTATTAAATCCAGAATTATCTTAAATACATTTGTACCATAAAAATGCCATAAAACTATTCAATCCAGAATTAACTTAAATACATGTGTACCATAAAAATGCCATAAAACTATTCAATCCAGAATTAACTTAAATACATGTGTACCATAAAAATGCCATAAAACTATTCAATCCAGAATTAACTTAAATACATGTGTACCATAAAAATACCATAAAACTATTCAATCCAGAAAAAACTTAAATACATGTGTACCATAAAATACCATAAAACTATTCAATCCAGAAGAAATTTAAATACATGTGTACCATGAAAATACCATAAAACTATTCAATCCAGAAAAAAACTTAAATACATGTGTACCATGAAAATACCATAAAACTATTCAATCCAGAAAGAAACTTACAACTAGGCAAATAGCAGTTTAGCAATCCAGGTGTTTCAAACATCTCCTAACTAGTTGTCAGAAAGATGAAATTGGCATTTCCTGTATCAACCTTGAAATGTACATAATTACCTTATTTATCTCTGATTGGTCACAGTTAGATGGAATTGACAGATGTTGATTTCTCTTTCAAAAAAAAGCATTGGTTGTTTTGAAAATACAACCGCGCAAGTACCAGCTTAGCAATTCACAAGTTTCAGACATCTCATAATCAGTTGTCAAAGACAAGAAATTGACAGTCCACAACAGTCATCCACGTGCAGCTTAAATATAGAAAAAAGTTGTTCATTTCCTTAAAATAACCAAAAGCTGTCAAACAATCACCTTGGTCAGCTTCATAATTTTCAAACAACCAATAGAAGTTTGAAAAGAGAAATTAACATCTGTCAGTTTCATCTTACTGTAACCAATCGGAGGTATATGAGGTGATGATGTACATTTCAAGCTTGATACAAATGTTGGACAGGAAATGTCAATTTCATCTTTTTTGACTAGTTAAGAGATGCTTGAGTTTCAAACATCTCCTAACTAGTTGTCAGAAAGATGAAATTGGCATTTCCTGTATCAACCTTGAAATGTACATAATTACCTTATTTATCTCTGATTGGTCACAGTTAGATGGAATTGACAGATGTTGATTTCTCTTTCAAAAAAAATCATTGGTTGTTTTGAAAATACAACCGCGCAAGTACCAGCTTAGCAATTCACAAGTTTCAGACATCTCATAATCAGTTGTCAAAGACAAGAAATTGACAGTCCACAACAGTCATCCACGTGCAGCTTAAATATAGAAAAAAGTTGTTCATTTCCTTAAAATAACCAAAAGCTGTCAAACAATCACCTTGGTCAGCTTCATAATTTGCAAACAACCAATAGAACTTTGAAAAGAGAAATTCACATCTGTCAGTTTTATCTTACTGTAACCAATCGGAGGTATATGAGGTGATGATGTACATTTCAAGCTTGATACAAATGTTGGACAGGAAATGTCAATTTCATCTTTTTTGACTAGTTAAGAGATGCTTGAATTACCTGGATTGCTAAGCTGCTATTTGCCTGGTTGTAATAAAACAGACCAAGGTGATTGTTTGACAGCTTTTGGCTATTTTAAAGAAATGAACAACTTTTTCTATATTTAAATTGCACCTGGATAACTGTTGTGGACTGTCAATTTCTTGTCTTTGACAACTGATTTTGAGATGTCTGAAAATTGTGAATTGCTAAGCTGGTATTTGCGCGGTTGTAAATACATGTGTACCATAAAAAATACCATAAAACTATTCAAATCCAGAATTAACTTAAATACATGTGTGCCATGAAAGTATCAATCCATAACAAAACGACAAAAAAAAACAAAACAAACAAAATCGAAATCGGCAACAGAGCAGCAAAACAACTTGGGATTTGCAATAAAATATACCATCTAAATCTACGATCAGCGGATATTTATTGTCTCGTGAGTGGAGTTAATCATTTACAAACAAATCTTGGTCTCCTGACATTTTATGCCATGATCGATCGAGTTGGAATGTTCTATAATAGCCTTGAATTGTCAGAGAATAAGTTCTAGGACAAATCAAGAAGATAAGAATCGTCGCATTTATTGTACATAAACAAGCAAATTGATGTAATATTCTGGAATTACGTTTGTCATTTCTTTCTTTGATGGTCACTTTTGAGCCGCTTCATGAGAAGACCAGTCTTCGGGCTTCCGAACAAGTCTGACATAAACCGGGCTGCCTGTACAGTCACAGAAGATGGTTAGAGGCTGGAAATTTTGGATTTAGAAAGTAGAAGAATAGTACTATCCGTGTAGCGAAAACATAGACTGCGAAGCTGATCTGCGCCTTTGGTTTTGCATATGCAGATTGTTGGTTTTCCCATGCGGCGGCTTATTTAATTCCCAATATAGACGGAGTTAAGACTTTACGCTATGAAAGACGACGTGGGTTATTTCTACCGACCAATTATAACATTCTTGGGTAAGCCAATGTACCGATGATTTCAACGGAATTACATACACCCGGGGGATCTCCAGTTTCTTATCCTTTTTGAGTGATGGGTGTACGACAGTCTCCTTACGTCATGTGACCCATCATCGGTCGCGTGACCCAGTCAGTTTACCTGCCGAGGAAATTCCAGGTACGGAAAAAAAACTTGCTCTGAGTAAATTAACTCTATACTCATCAAATAAAGCAGGAAAACCTCTGGATGCATCGCATAAATTATCACAATGCACATGAAGAACATGGTTACAACCATTTACAGAACTGTGACTGGATTTAAATTGAGACTTTGGGGTCCAACCGGGGTCCAACTGATGTTTTTCTTTAGCTCCGGAGTTAGTAAGTTATTTGGCGCCCAGGGATCTCCATCGTCGGGCAGCTTACTGAATCTGTGAGTCCTGGTTTTTGATTCATCAGGATGTTTATCATGATTTATTTGTATGTTCTTGATGATCCATTTACTAGTTAGAGATTCACCACGAGGACCGAAGAACTAACTAAATGTTATGAACCACTGCAGAAGCTGAGGGTGAGGTTACGGCCGTGTAAAATCGATTTAAACCCGCCAGTAACTTTGTGTTACTGATCGTTCCAAGTCGATACTTCTGTGGTGGTTCTTTTTGTTTTATGTCTTGGTGTTTAAAATATTTTGTGCTGTTGGCGCCTTATGTATGTTTGCATATTTTTAGTTAAGTTAAGGTAACTGAGTGGCCACCTATTGGGAAAATAGCTACTCATTCGGCTTACGAAATGTTTTCATGGTATAAGTACCTGATTGTTAGTTTGGTTTTTTCCCACCTTGGTTTTTGGAGTGGGAGTCTTTTTCTGATTGCGCCTTTTCCTGATCTTTGCCTACTTGTACTTTTTTAATATACGTCGTGCAATCTGCTAATGAAAAGGGGAAATACCGTCAGTATAAACATTAGAAAAACCACGAGACCATCGTTAGTCCGATGACCCGGATTTGAAAATAATATTATAAAGCAGCCATTGTCAATACAACGCACTACGTGTATGTCCACTCGACAGCATAATTAGACCTTCTAGTGGTCGGGTAATGACACTTTATTAACGCTACAAAAAAGGGGGTCAAAATCTCTAACATTTACAACAACAGGAGTAAATTGGTATTCGTGAATGTTTGTTTCCATGTACGTGTATGTATGTACCCATATGTAAAATACATCTTAAATGTTAACATTTTGCAGTTATGAAACGAATAATAAATTTTACATCATGACATTCACACAATAACAAAGAAAAAAATCACAAAGTACCCAATACAACCAACCACTAAAAACCCCATGTACAAATTATCACCAATTAAACGTTTGTCAAAGGGCTGACAAGGGGACCAGTGCTTCATTCGCTGAAGTGTGATTTTAATCAATTAACGCAGATGGGAGTCACACCTTCTTGAATAGGGTACTGACTGTCGATCATATGGTGAGAAGTCACAAATGTTCCAGAAATTGTGTTTTTGTTGTGTCCGTTTAGTAAGTACTCCTATGGGTGAGATTTTTTCAACATAGTCTGTTGGTATTTTTGCTATCGCTAAAAACTTAACCAGCCGACCTAACTTTCTTTGTTTTCATTGGGTCAAACACCTTTCCTATACTGTATTCCTTGCTGTGGCTCCATTCAGCAATTTATAACTCTCTTTACTCTCTCGAGGGCGTTTGTTTGTCTGGTGTATTCTAGACACTCAAAGCTATTCCGCGTATTTGTGCAATCAATTATCACCAAACATCTCTAAAACATTTTGAAGCATCTCCACAGTTTCTTTGACATACCAAGTAGCTTCTGTGCAGTCTAAAGCTAGCTTCAGCTATCCGTCTAGCTTGCGCGGCGTTCTTTGCATGAGACAATTCTGGTTGCCTACTTCCTTTATATTCACTAAAGTGAATAAATCTGCTCACACGCGCCACAGACGGAAATCATGACTTCAAAGTATCAGAAATATGGAGCTCATCGATTCTTACTATAACTATATAGTTCCTCCATGAGCTCAACAACTAGTCAATGTCGAATGGGAATCTCGTGCGATTTTTTTGACGATTTATGACGACCTATATAAAACGTATCTATGGGGCGCATGTATAACATTAAACCTGTTCGTCGCACTTACAGCCGCGTCAGAGTCGATTTATGACGTCATCAATATGGCGGTTACCTGACTATATGTGAATTATTCGTATTTCCATCAAAATCAATTGAAAACATCGCGTTATTGCTTTTTTTGCGAAGAAAATGTATGAACTGTATCTGAACATACACACGATAGACGAATTAAGTCGATGGGTTAAAGGATATTGCTTTATTCAGTCATACGTTCGTTCGTGCATACGTCGGACATACGTTTTTCTTCAAAAAACGACCACAACTTAAAGACCCCGGGAGCTAATTTGATGCACCCCCAGGATAATTTTTCATGGGTGCCAAATCATTTCCTGGGACCACAGAAATACAAAGAACTTTAGTCCTCTAAGATAAACTCAATTGCACTATGAAAAATGCATGGTTTCCATGGCAACCGTTAACGAGATTCTTGAGCATGGGGTGTACATACAAAATTAATCATATCTCCATTGTTACTTACCCTAGACTACTGTATTTGGTCTCATTTTAAAGCTTAGACACAGTCCTTTCTTTTTATGGTAAGTAAATGCAAATTATCTTATTTGCATATTAATAAATTTTAATGAAAATATGAAAAATGGCAAAAAGTCGTTAAAAATCCATAAATGAACTAATTTCAGGCCCAAACTGCCATTGTGACACTTTGTTATTGAACCAGTAATTTCATATGACAAATTTATTGATGAACTGGCCCTATATAAAGATTACCTCATTTGCATATTCATGAAAATAAATAAAATGTCAAAAAAGTGAGGAAAAACGAGGGAAATCTATAACATTGCAAGGTATTGCATATGTTATATGGCCTAACTTGCATCTCTGTGACAAATTCTCAATGCTGTTAGTGTTGTCAGAGGGACCACCTTAATGCCATCAAATACTGTCCTCAGCAATAAAATCATGTGCATGATGTAAAATTACTTAGTTTTCACACCACCTCTCATGCGATTCTAAAGAAAAGGGTGTACTTACAAAAAATACTCATATTCCACCAATAGAATACTCTAGAATACTATAGTTAGTCTGATAGTGATGCATGAACTGAACAATTTAACCTTTATACCTAATGTTTAAATCACTGAATTCACTTATTCGTGAAAATTAACAAAATAAAAAATATAAAAAAAGATAAATAAAAAATAAAAACATTAAAAATGGAGAAGAATTGTGGAACAGTAGGGGGTATATGTAACAAAATCGCTTGTACCAGAGTTGTTTATCAATCCAGGATGCTGAAAGAGGTATTCAATGAATGCTATGGCAATGTACTATGGTCCTGAAGTATTATATAAGAATAATCTGATTTCCAATATCATGAATTTTAATGAAAACTAAAGAAATTTTAGAGAAATGACAGTGAAAAGAATGGGTTAACCTACATAATGACTTATGGCATTCGAAAGTCATATAGTGCTAACAATGGCATCAAATGGTGTCTATGGCAATATTATAACATACTGAACAACAATTTACGAGTCATTTGGTGTTAGTTTCATGAGTTTTAAGAATATCAACCAAACCTTTTGAATTTAGTGGGTGGGGAATACGGAACAATTAAGGGGGTATACGTAGAAAAGCTATAATTGGTATCAAATGATTGCTAGCACAATATTCTGTAACGATATAATCAGCTATTTTTGTTGTATGGATATTACTGAGACCTTCATAAATAAGAGAAAAACGGTACACCAAAGAAAATTGCTCATATCTCAGCTGACAATATCATTAGAATGCTGAAAATGGTTCCATTAGAATGATGGGAGAATGCACTAATGCCATGTATTACGATAGCTTAACCACATGTTATAAGATTTTCCGAAAGTTACATAAAGTTTCGAAAAATATGAAAATTGAAGGCTGTGCCTCACCAAATTTATTAAATCTTGCTTGCCAGAAAGCATGATTTATACATCTGAGCACATGACAATAAAACATTGTCCTAGCAATAAATTGGGACCATTTTGAGTCCTTCGCGGCTATTGGCAGCTGAGACCCCTTGGTGTACCCCTTTATTTTTCATTGATTTTGCTATTATTTATTAAGATCTTATCAATATCAATAGATCTACAAGAAAAATAGCTGGAAACCGCGGTATGACCCATATTTCTCATTTATATGTTAACTGCTCTTCAAGGATCTCAGTTCTGCTCTTTTCTTACTTTATATATCGGATTATATGGTTACAGAACATTGTCCTAGCAATCATTTATTACCAATTATAGCTCCCTATGTTTTTCAGTAACCCGGATACGTGCGTTTTCTACGCATACCCCTTAATTGTTCTGTATATTTTCTCTAAATTCAAAGCGTTTTGTTAATATTCTTAAAACTAAAAGACAAATGACCCATACTTTATAGTACACGATGTAATAATAATGCCCTAGACACCATTTGATGTCATTTTTCAGCACCATATGACTTTTGATTGACGACATACAAGTAGACACGATTTTGAAGTCATTTTTCAGCACCATATGACTTTGATTGCCGAGATACAAATTATTTTGTAGGCTAAATTATTTGGTTCATGTATCACTATCAGACCAATTATAGTACTCTAGAGCATTCTATTGGTGGAATATAAGTATTTTAGGAAGAACACCCTATTCTTTAGAATCCCATGAAGAGCGGTATGGAAACTATGTAATTTTACATCATGCAAATATTTTCCCATTGCTGATGACAATATTTAATGGCATTAAGGTTGTCCCTCTGAAAGCACTGACAGTTTTGAGAATTTGTCCCAGGAACGCAAGATAGATTGGATCCTATCCAATACCTTGCAATGGATATATTTTTTCTCTTGTTTTTCCTCACTTTTTGGCTATTTTATTATTCATGAATACACAAATGAGATAATTTTCATATAGGACCATGTCATCAATAAATTCGTCGTATGATATTACTGGTTAAATAACCAAATGTCACAACGACAGCTTGGGCCTATAATTACTTCATTTATGGAGTTTAAAAGATTTTCCTGCCATTTTGCATGTTTTCATGAAAATTAATGAATATGCTAATTAGAAAATTTGCAATACTTACCATAAAAGGAAAGGGCTATGTCTAAGCTTTAAAATGAGACCATGTTCAATAATCTAAGATAAATAACAGTGGAGATCAATTTTGTATGTATACCCCCATCTTCAAGAATCACATTAACGGTTGCCATTTTCATAGTGCATTTGAGTTTATCTTTGGGGACAATTTTTTTTTGCATTTTCGGGGTGCCAGTAAATGATTTGGCACCCATAAAAATGTCTTGGGGATGCAAGCTAGGTCAAATTAGCTCCAGGTGCACTATGTATAGTTTGGCACTTTGTGTGCAGATTTTGTCGTGACGTGGCTCATATCTTCAGTGCTATGCTCCTTGTGAGAGATACTTTTGTGCTAAAATAGCTTTTATAAATACAATTGGTAAAATCCACCCATTTAAAAACAGCGACAAGCTGAAAATCAATTTTTATCTGACAACATAGTATGAAAATGGTTGTTTAAAATGGATATTATGAGGGCGCTGGTCGCCATTTTGATGACGTCATATTTCAGCCCAGACGCGGGTCTCAGGGCGACGAACTGGTTTAAATTGTTGCATATGCCCCAAAGTTTGATTTAAGGTAGGTCGTCACAAATCGTCATGAAATTCCCACGGGACGATTTTTTGTGCCCATTCGACATTGACTAAACGTGACTGAATCGAGTCCGATCATCTGTATACAACATCTTCCCGCCCAGTGCGCCATGAATACAGCCTCTTGCATAGTAATGAAAAATTTGATGAACAGGGACCAAGTCAAGATCTTGCACCGTATTCGAGCCGAGAAGATTATCTACTCCTCGAATCGCTTCAGCTCCGTCTTTATTATCTATAACAATATTAACTGTACCATCATTTTCTACTAATCCATTCTCGGTTAGTGGAATGTTTTATTCAAGTAAAAGAGAAGAAGAAAAAAAAATGCAGAGACGATTGTTCGCATCCATGCGACTTTCTGTCTACTAGTAGATGAAACAGCTCAACAGCCTCGCTTAATACAGTTTGGGGTGCTGGAAATGTGTTTGAAATGAACCTAAAACCTTCAAGCATAAAAAATTCTTAATTTTTCCAGAGATAATATGCATCCTTTGGAAGGTACATGCAGATCTAGGTGCAAACCTGAATATATGGCGTCGAAAATAGCAACAGCTTTAATTCTTAGTTCATTTTAATCGACAACATTTCTAAAGGGTGAACGCAACGCCCTTCAGAAGAGTTTATTGATACATTTCATTAAGGCATTATTACCAATAAATGTCCGTGGATTATTTCAACAATATTTCTTGATATTTGCGATTAGCATTATCGACTGGCACGTTCTGTATTATGTCATGGAAAACCAGGCAGGTCTGACAGAATATAAAAACATGGTTATAGTTGTTCATTAACTCATTTAAGCCTGGCGTCCCTTTTATGGGACATGGGCAAACAGAATAGCCCCAGACGTGACGCCGCAGAACGCGGCGTCCCATCCGGGGCTATTCTGTTTGCTTAGAGAATTTTCATCGAAAAATTGAATAAAATTTCAAAATCACTCCTGACGCCCCTAAAAATGAAAGTGGACTCACCCAAATGATAATAATGGGAAAATCCATTTGTCAAATATGGGTTAAATTGCGGTTACATGTTAAAAATTGTATTCATTACTGTTTCCTTTATTTCTCTATTTATTTAATTTCTTATTTACCGCGAAGTGACTGAAAGCAGTAAGTGTAGTATTGTACATTCTGACTTGAAGTGTCTGCAATTATCTTACTTCATTTATTTGATGGTCTATTAAATTAATCTTGTTAACATGTTAACAGAAGTCTCAATACGTCATTGTAGTTTTAAAGTTTAACTTTGCAACCCCTGTTTGCATACTTCTAGATCTAGTTAGTTACGCAATTCAGTATATTGTTCTACTTAGGGTACTTGGTTTTCTTATTTCAAACGTGACATAGCTACTATCATCTAGTTATTAATCGGTAAAGGGATCCTTTGTGAATGTAGCATCCAAAGATCACAACTAAACTAACTACAATATCTACCTGATACTTTTTCCCATCTGTCATTATCCCTCCTCTCGATACTATCACATACACAGAATACAAGCAACACGACCAACAAACTCCCTAGGTGTTGTAACAATTCATGCATCTGCAATGGCATTGTATCCTTTTATTGTCAAAAAATCTTTATTGAATATGTTCTCTTATTCCAATTTTATCTAATACTTTTCTAAATTCAAGCTCTATGGTAGTTACAATCTTCTATTCATTTACTGACATATCTTTTTCAGTAACAGTCATTTCATTTCCGTTTTCAAATGGATCACGTTTAGTTGTATCAAAATATAGGCATTCTTTACATGTTTTATAAACAAATCGTAATCTAGCACGTAACAGTATATTTTTCTCCAATAAGACTGTACGTGGTTTTCGTATGAAACACAAAATCAAGAAATTATTATACTGCCAAGCATTATTTTTATAAGAATTTAAAAGTATTTATACATGGACGATTTTACTAGTGAATAAATGTTTTATACAACACAGATTGCTTCCATTTCAGCCGCAGTAACGGTGTTCCAATTCTATCCTTTTGTTATACATCTTTAACAAATATCCCATTAAACATTAAACAAAAACTTCTGAATAAGGCAGTATTTACTTCTTCACAAAGCAATATTTGTTTCTTTGCCGTTTCTACTATTGACACTGTTATATCCGCTGTGCTACTACTCTATAATATAGCTATTCAAGTGAGCCGCCTCGCGGGAAAACCAACAATGTGGTTTCCGAACAGGTTCGACACAAACCGAGCTGTACATGCACAGAAGCTAGCTAGAAGCTTGAAATTTTGGATTCAGAAAATAGAGTAATTGTACTATCCGTGTAGCGAAAACAAAGGCACTGATCAGCTTCGCAGTTACTGCGAAGCTGATCTGCGCCTTTGTTTTCGCCTATGCAGATTGTAGGTTTTCCCATGCGGCGGCTCAGTTGTAGTTTCGTCCAATCAGCTATCCCCGGCGCCTGCTACTGCAGCGAAAGGTTTTATTATGTTTGCTGGTAAAAGGCTAGTAACTATTGATCCGAACTGGTATCATGTATGGTTCTTAGTCCAGTCCCTTTGTATGTGTTTACTTAATTGGTCTTTATTTCGGGTAACAACACAGTATCGTCACACAACCCTTCTGTTTGTAAGGCGTAGATGTAAGGCGTAGATCTAGTTTTAATTAGTTTACGCCAAAGCTTAAACAATCCGTAAAAAAAGCAAATACGGACTGAATATATTATCTCATTTTAACTAACCATTTGTCTTAACAAACCCGCCAAATTTGAATACAACTGTTTTATTATTTCATTAAAGATGCTTTTAAATGTTGAAGACGATTCCTGGGCTTAGATTTTTGTAAAATATTTGTTTTGTAATTATTGAATATGTATGTGTTTTATGTATGTATGTACAGGTATGTTTATGTATATATGTTTTATGTATGTTTCATGTTTTACAGAGGACCATATGTTAGGTAAGTTCATGTTTGTACTTTTAATGTAATCCTCTCAAAATAAAGACATTATTATTATTATTATTATTATTATTATTATTATTATTATTATTATTATTATTAAGGGGAGGTATATGCAAATGCTTTGTTTGAACTATATATACATACTTATGTATGAAGTATTTCTTGGTTGCTCGCACTTCTGCTAACATATTCACTATATATGGTATATAGTTCGACGGTCTTGTGCTGCCCTTCGCCACCAATTCTAGCTACAAGAATATTGAGCCACAGCATGGGAAAACCAACAATCTGCATATGCGAAAACAAAGGCGCAGATAGATCTAGTTTTGTCGTGGTTCGTTTTATTGTGGCGTATATCACAGAACAATTTTTGGGTCGGTAAAATAAGTTGTGGAAATAAGTGCTGCCTCCTGTTAAGTGTATCCTAATTGTGTCTTGTCATGATGTTGTTTTAGTTACATCAGGATACTCCACTTTTATATAAAAAAAAAAAAAAAAACAAAAAAAAAACTGGGGCTTGCAGGGGTATACCCAATTTTCTTATTTTTGATTCAAAACATACATTGTGGGTACTCGTTAGAACCGCCTCAACATATTTTTACTGGAATTTTTAGATTTTACTGCTGAAAAGATTCTCCGTATATTTCATGGGAAAGATATTTCTCGTTCAGTTCTCGGAGAAACTGCACGGATTCATGTTATAACTTTTATACTTCTATAATAGTTCTATTCTACACATATAATGCAATCTGGTCTAATGCAAGTCTAGAAGGAAGTTTGGATAACGGAAACTGGTCTCTGGAATTCCTGGGGATGGGTGCTGAGCGGCAAAAGCTTTTGAATGTATCAATGACCACATATTCGATCCAATAAGACACGTAACTGCTCGGGTATTTCCCAGGAAAGTCAATACTACATCTATAGTGGTTAATTAAACCCGGCAACCGAGATCTCACGCTTGAGCTCCCAGTGACAGAGAGAAACAACATCGTATCGTGTACTTTCATTATAAAGACATGTGTCAAGCAGTGCGCGTGTAAGACTCAGCATCAGTTGATTCAATACTCACGACGTGGGATTGCAGATTTAAGTTTGTAATCATTAAACTGGCACATGCATGGACACACATCGCGCTGCGGGAATGGTCTGGCTTAAAATTCAGTCGATGCGATATTGTCAACCATTTTACTACGATAATCTTGATATAATATCCGGGAGTGTTAACGCATTTAACCTGCTTGATGGTGTCGTAAGCCATTTTTCTTTCCGGACAGAATTCATTTCCGCGCAATCCATTTACTCTTCTACATACACGTTATCGTAATCTGACCATATTTTCATTTGTGTGTTTGTGATGTTGCTTAGTGTTGCCCTAGCACACCAATTCCAAAAGAGGGGACAAAGGGACACAAACATAAAGGAGAAAAGCTCAACGATTAAGAACGAAAACCTCCAGAGAACAATCCTAGACATCCACGAGGCGATGAGCAACTAGGAGCTTACGCTTAAAAATGTTACTATAGACAACACACACCACAAAGACGATGACAAACGAAATGTTCGAGACCAAAACCCTGCTGTACTTACATCTAGGCTCTATGAAGAACAAAGATGAAGACATCAGAGAAATAAAAGTAAACTATACCCATCAAGAGTCTTCCACTTCTCTGTTCTGACGAAATTTGAGTTAGCACCAACCTCTCGATCTATCTCTACAAACTAGTTGCAGTTCTTTCATTACCGGCTGAAACTGTCTTGCAAAGTGTGCTCAACGAACATAAAAGGCTTTGATGCGAACCCATGTCACTGAAAGCGACAAAAGTGCAAACGAAAAATAAAACAGAGTTTCACCGTGATACACATGCGCAGTCATTTAAGCATGACATTTCACTCTGCATAATTAAACTGACAGAAAGTTAATGCGTAAACTGATCCCCTTTGTGTACACTGTCCCGGTGTCCACAGATGTCCGGAGCAATTACAACAACTAACTCTTGGCTGGACACAAGTAGTATGGACACAAAAAGACGAGCCGGACAACGCTGAGCAAGGGAAAAGGAATCACCGTAAGAGATTAACAAAAAGACGTAAGACACTGACAGCTATGCTAACTGAATAAATTTGTACATGGGACTGATAGACCTAGGACCATCATTCGCATTTGGACTTAAACGCTTCATGAAAACGAAAACGATAAGTAACCATGAATCGTATGTAGTATTGCAGAAGCTTGGCTGTAGGGACCTTGCAGCTTCGACTCTAAGCTTATAGAAAAGCTGAATGATCAAAATTTATATGAAGTTCACGAGCGTCTAGTAGTCTATATGATATATCCGACATTTAAAACCATAAGACTTTCCTGTTCTGCCTTTGGCCTGTTGGGAAGTGCCAAAGACCTATTTCTCTTGACGACCCTCCAATAATGATTTGTCCATGGAGAGCGACAATACGTCGAGGTCAATTAAATACTCTGCATTGCGGAAACAGACAAACCAATTTATTAACTCAAGCACTCAGTTTTCTTTGAGTAGTCCCCCAAGTGGTTGTTGTCAAGGCTATTTTCATCCTTACATGACAGTCGCACTAGAACAAACTATTATGGACAAGTACCAACGAATAATCAGGAAAACATGTCTGTGAAATGTATACCCCATTAAACCCCACTTTTATATAGTAAAACTGGAGTTTACAGGGACATACCTATTTTTCTTATCTTGGATCCAAAACATAGATTGTGGGTACTCGTTAGAACCGCCTCGGCGAGGCAGTTCTAACGTGTATCCTCAATCAATGTTTTGCGCAAAGATATCAAAAACATTTTTTGTTATTTTTTCATTTTTTGAACTTTGAAAATCTGTGTATATTGCATGGACATGTTTTCATATTAAATGGGTAAAGCAGATGGACAAACGGACAAACGGGTCAAGTATATGTATACGGATAGATAGTGAAAGAACGCATGGTCAAGCGAAACATAGTACCAAAGAACACTAAAGAAAGTGATGGTAAAGCAGATGGATAAACGGACAAACAGGCCAAGTATATTTCCACGGACAGATAGTGATACAACACATGGTGATGTGAAAAATAAAAGAATCGATTTCTGTAAAGGGATATGTTCTTAACTATTACGTATCTGTGCATAGGCACAGTCTGAAAAGTATTTATGCTGTCCAATATCTAAATAAACACGAGTATATAAACTATCAAAATGTGCAATTTATACTTTTGGCTAAACAGATAAAGCTTTTGTTCTAATCTGAACAACAAACCCTGTACGTTTTCGCGGCACATGGCTAGTTGTATTGTTGATGTCCCAGTGGAAGGCCATATGGTCAGCAATGCAAGGCAGTCAAAGGAAATTAGAATATATTCTTTCTGTGCAGATACCAGGGTCACATTGTTAATTAATTCTTGGTTTGAGAGTCATCGAGCAGAACCAAATCGATATGGAACAAAAGCTGCTCTGTTGTGGTTCCATTTGTTTTATGTTTTGGATTCGAATTTTTGTGCTGTTTTAACCTTATGTACGTTTTCATTTTTTATTTGAGTTCGGGTAACTGAGTGACCGCCTATTGGGAAATAGCTGCGCACCCATTTTACGATATGTTGTCTACGTATAAGTACCTAATTGACAATTTAGTTTTTCCCACCTCGGTGTTTGGAGTGGGAATTTCTATCTAATTGCGCCTTTTCCTGATCATTGCCTTCTTGTATAGCAGCAATGGCCAGGAACCGGTGCAAAGAGAATCAGAGTCCAACCCAAAATACCAAGGTTGGAGATACATTTAAGTAGCCATATAAAGAGAACAGCGGGTCATCCGGCCGAGTTAGCAGCTCTTTTCTAAAATATAAGTTATAGCCACTACAGAAACAGAAAAAAAAGAAACAAAGTTAAAGTTATGGAATGTAGCGCCTTGGAACTATCTTTGTTTTTGTACCTTCGGTGTTTCGAGCTAAAGTTGGTGTAGTTATAAATCCACTATTGAGCTAAACCTCTCTTAATAAACTGGCATGATACTATAGTACGTGAAAAAGAGTTTGATTCGATGACATCATGATTCAAATCGACTTCATCAGGAAAACATGTCCGTGAAATGTATACCACCTGAAACCCCACTTTTACATAGCAAAACTGGGGTTTGCATGGGCATACCTATTTTTCTTATTGCTCCAAAACATAGACTGTGGGTACTCGTTAGAACCGCCTGGCCGCGGCGGTTCTAACGTGTACCCACAATCTATGTTTTGAGCAAAAAAATAAGAAAAATATGAAATTTATTTTTTCAGCTGAAAAATTTTCAATTCTTAAAGCTCAAAAATCTCTGTTTATTACACGGGCAAGTTTTCGTAATGTCAAGCATCGCAGAAGATGTCGCCATGTGCAAGAATTGCAAGAGGCGAATTTCATGTTTAATTCGCCCGCATTCTACATTTCAATCCCGATTTCAATTCAATTCTAAACGATGTAAGCGACAGTTGAACTCAGCGGCATGTCATTTAAAAATTCCATTGTTAGAATCGTACAAAAGAATGTCTTTAATATCGACGATTTTCCAGAAAAATTCCCAGGAGAAAATCAATCACTCAAAGCGAGCCTTTTAGGGGAAAACGAGTCGTCAGGTTCTAAAGCCCAGACTCTTCCCTTTGGCTACTTTGTAAGTGTGCCTAAAAGAAAATGAAATAGTCAACAGTGTGCTAGAAATATGTGTGCGGGTTAACTTCGCTTTATTTTGAAATGGCTCATGCAGTATTGTTCACATGAGATTAAAACAATGCCGTGGTTTGAGAAATTTTGAATGTAAAAATCAGCACACGCGTTTGATATATCTGTGCATTTTAATGTACAACAAAGCGTATTCCTATATCAGGATTTTTTTTCTCTGAGTTATGAGTTATGTCTATCTTAGTACCTAAGGGCTTTATATTTTGATAGTCACACAGGCGTAAAGTCTTCAATGCCTTTTCCTCTGTCCAGAATTCAAACTCTTTTATTTATTGAGTTAAACACTTCAGTTAACTGGTTAATTCCAGGATAAACCGATGTCAATCAGAGAAGATGCAGTCACAATAAGACTTGAAACATATCGAACTTGGCATTGTAAGAAATGATGCTTCTAGTTTAAAACGGTGAATTGATCCGATGGTGGACGTACAGTACATGTCCATATAATATATACCCGCTTATACCCCACGTCTGTATAGTAAAACTGGGGAATACAGGGGTATATCTGTTTTTCTTATTTTTGATCCAAAACATAGATTGTGGGTACTCGTTAGAACCGCCTCGGCGAGGTGGTTCTAACGTATACCCACAATCAATGGTTAGAGCAAAAATATTAAAATATCAAAATTTTTCCAGTGAAGTACTGAAAAAATCAGTAATTCCCTTTGGCTCCATGTTGCCAAATCTATAGGGTCACTGAAGAGGCTTAAGTAGCCGAAACCGCGGTATGGCCCATCCCCTTTCTCATTAATATGTTCACTGCTCGTTAACGGATCTCAGTTTTATTTTTATTCTATCTCCTAGTGTATTTCTGTCTAGATTTTGTTATTAATAGTTATTTTATGTTCTATAACCAAAATGACCCAAAACTGGTCACATGGTCAAATGCTCAGCGCTCAGCCGACGCTATGTAAGGGCTTTCGACAATAATTGTCGGCCGAGACCACACGGAAGAAGCTACCTAGACACTACGTAGAATCTTAATTTTTAACCAGAGCATAATTTACGAAGGCTTTGCTTATCAAATAATGTTTTATTCTGTAACTCAACAGCCCAGCCACTACTATATGAGCAGCCTCGTGGGAAAACGAACAATGTGGTTTCCGACCAGGTCCGCACAAACCGACCTGTACCGTCACAGAAAAGAGCTAGAAGCTTGAAATTTCGGATTTAAGTAGCAGAGGAATTGTACTATCCGAGTAGCGAAAACAAAGGCGCTGATCAGCTTCGCGGTTACCGCGAAGCTGATCTGCGTCTTTGTTTTCGCCTATGCAGATTGTTGGTTTTCCCATGGGGCGGCTCATATTGTCACACATATTTAACAAAATTTTCACACTGTATAATCTTCCACCATTCGTGTCTCCTAGTAACTTGACATTGTGGCAGGGCCAGACGCGCAGGGATAATTTTGGAAGGGGCCATGTGCAAAAACGACGTTTTATTTACAAAATGGCCTCTTCGATTGGAAGGTATGGGTCATTTTTATGACCATGGCAGAAGATAATGTTGTTTAGCGTTTTTCTCAAAATGACCCTATCCGTGAAAATTAAGCCTACAATATCCCTGCATGTCACCAGGAAAACATGTCAGTGAAAATTATACCTCCTTGAACCTCACGCTACCTATTTTTCAACTGGGACAATTTACCTCAGTCAGCTAAGGGACGTTACCAAGGCGTTACCTGAAAAATTACCTGTGCAGATCAAATTTCGATTGTTTCCCATAGATTGCGATGTGCGCGATGTCCTATTTTGACACCTGAGGGACAATTACCTGTGATTTACAGGATAGATTTATGCAATTTGAGTTATATGAAATTGAAAGAAAAAGAGCCCATCATAGTAACAGTAATAAAAAATGGATGTTTCAAGGGTTCTGACCAGATTAGACGTATTCCGTCTGTGCAGTCAAAAATGCATCATGAAAACATGTCGATGCAATGAATACTCCCTTAAATCCCAAAATTATTCAGTTAAACTGTGGTATACAGGATAACCTATTTTTTCATATTTTTGCTCCAAAGCGGTTCTAACATGTATCCTTATTCCATGTTTCGAGATGAAAAAATATCAAATATTTCCAGTGAAATGTTTCTATCATTACCGCTGAAAAAAAATCTCTATATATTGCACGAGAAAGTTTTCGCAATGGGGAAGTTTTCGCAATGGGTAAACTATATTTGAATTCTTGAAATTAGAAAAGATAACAATTATTTTTCATAAAATTTACCACGCATGTGCATGCTCCTTAGAATTGCAGGAGCGGACTTTGCTGTCGGTCTGGGTGCTTTTTGGTAATTAAAATACAGTAGAAGGGAGCTCCATATCGAGCGGTCCTGTGTTCGAAACCCTCATGGGGCACTGTGTTTTGTCCTTGAGCACGACGCATTAACCTATAGTAACGTTGTATGCATGGGAAGAAAGAAAGAAAACAAAACATGATGCAATTATGCATTTTATTTTTTTATGATCAGGCACGAATCGCACAATAGAGGTACAAATTGCCTGCGGGGATTTAGTGTGCAGGCTAATCTTAAGAGTTCAGAGAGTAAATAGGGACCGGTCCGATGGCCTATTGTCGTAAATTTTAGTTGTGAATTGTCACTTGACAAAACTGAAGCGTCTATCACCTCGATGCAGTTATTGACACATATGTTGATTTGCACAAACAGTCTCATGTCTTAAAATGAATTGGAATTTAGACGCATTATTTTTCAGACTAAAAACTGTAATAAAAAAAATCTATTTTTGTAGGTGAAAATTAGCTTCCTTCGTTTTGCGCCTAGAAATAATGCTTTGTTATATTGCCAATCTCGGAGACTCGCCAATATATATGTACGTGTTTATGGAGCAGATATGGTGTGCAGGCTGATCGAAACATGTTTTCTTATCCATATACTCAGATCTATATCCAAAGTCTTGGGTGCATCTAGTTTCTGTACTTGCGTATAATATATAATGTTGGGCCTAGTCCTCTTTCACAGCGATTTTTTTTTTTTTTTTTTTTTTTTTTTTTTTTTTTTTTTTTTACATGTAGCTCTAAATAGATCATTTATTTTACGAAGAAAAACATACGCAAGATGAACGCTGAATTTGTCAAAATCACCTATCGTCAAGGTAATACGGCCGCAGGCCCCAGCTTTTATTGCAGGGAATGTTTATTTAAGACACGCGCCACAAGTTGATTTGAGAATGACAACCTGATTCAATGTGTGAACAATCAGTTTGGCCGCGACATGAAAAAAAAAAAAAAAAAAAAAAAAAAAAAAAAAAACAATCTTGCTTAATGTTTTCACCAGCCTGTCATCAAACCAGGCCGGTTTGTGACTACAGAAGATAACGCTCTTACAAAACTCTGAGTTTGGGACAGGCATACTATCTACATAGCAAAATCATTCACGCTGATTAAATAATGCAGCTTATTTTCATCTATAAAAAGGTATCTAACATGTATTTCGCGTTCAAAGTTCTCATTGTGAGGTAATAGTTTTATTAAAAAAGATGCATTTAGTAAGTCAAAATCTTTAAATTCCACAATTCATAAAATAAGTTCTTTAATTAAACATGATTTGAACTTCATATTTTATTATCGTTTCTTTTCTTTCTTTCTTTCTTTCTTTCTTTCTTTCACTTTCTTTCTCTCTTTCTTATACTATGCATTCTAACACGCACTGATTAAATATATGTACAATTTCCATGCAGTTGATATCTACCTGTTAAAAGTTGTCTATCATGGTGTCAACATGTATGTCGCGGTATATTAAATGATTTAAAGTTCTCACTTCCAGCTAAACTGCTGTTGAGTAAAACAAATCACTAAAGCGAGTACAAACCTTGAATTTTTGCATTGAATTCGGCTCCTTTCATTAAAATAATTTCTTTAATTAAACATGATCTTTCATTCTTTCTTTATTTCTTTATTGAATAATCGACTCAACTGGTTACAGTGGTAGCGACGCTGCTCCTCTTGGTTTGGACTTAGGCATTTCATAGAGTAAGTCAGGATGGTAGTTGCGAAACGCGTAATTTTGCATCTTCTGAGTCAAATGGAAGAAATTTTGAAAATACTTATTTTATTAAAAAACACATCAGATTAAAGCTTATAAAATTTTCTTAATGGTGATAACTTATAAAAAGTTCGCAAAAAATCCCAAATTTAGGAAATTTAAGGCTAAAAATGACTTCTTACACCTTTTCGCAAAATTCCTACTGAGTCTATGAGATTAATATGGACGAACTTTCGAATATGGAAGGATTTTCAATCGCGAAAGGAAGAAACAAGGCAAATACTTATTTTGTATATTTTTATACCACATTTTATGGCATATTATAAACATTATGACCATAACTTATAAAATTTTGTCGTAAAACTAAAAAAGTGTCATTTTTAACATTTTATATGGTTTTCCTATTCAATTGTGTACATCGCTCAACAGTAATTTCACAGGTAAGCGCTCGGGTATTTCCGTAAATCCGATAATAGCCGATGGTGCTAGTGAAGACTATTGTTCCCTATGCTTGTTTTGCTCCAAAACATAGATTGTGGGTACTCGTTAGAACCGCCTCGACGACGCGGTTTTAACGTGTACCCACAATCTATGTTTTGGAGCAAAAATAAGGAAAATATCAACGACTTTCTACTGAAAATTTTCATTTTTTTACATATGAAAAAAATTCTGGATATTGCATGGGCATGTTTTCGTAATGTACTGAATTCGTGATAAAAAGAAAGCGTGTGGTTTGACAAAACTCTATGTCTGGTTGGTGACCCACCGAGTACCACTGTAAAGTCCCCCTGACAGTCTCTTTGAGCCATCTGAGCCGCATCGTGAGAAACCCGGATTTTTGCCTATGAGAAAACAAATGCGCATATCAACTTCGCAGTCACTGCGAAGCTGATCAGCGCCTTTGTTTTCGCTGCACAGATAGTAAACTTTCTCCTCTTTCAAGCTTCTAGCCTGCTTCTGTGACTGTACATGCCGGTTTGTGTCACACTTGGTCGGAATCCCCAAAGACCGGGTTTCTCGCGTCGCGGCTCATCTATTATGACTTACCGGTGACAGTGTCCCAGTTGTCACGTGATCTGGTGTTAATTTCTTCCACCATTAAAATCTCAAAAATCACAATCAACAATAGACACACATATGACGTCATTGTCTGCAAATTTCAACAGCTATTACTTTCCAAATGACTAATAATACAGTTTTAATCTGTGTTTTCCGGAAACATACGCGTCTCCAATGCCAAGTGTTTGGAAACTGATTAAAAGCTATAAAATGTCTTTTCCGCTTTAATATCGGAAAATTGAATTCTGTCAACTGATGCCGCTAGACTGATATTCAAGAGCTCTTGAAATCCAATATTCAAAACATCGGTAAAAGACAACTAAAGACACTTTGTCGAGAAAATAATAAGCTATAATGGAGGGAAAAGAAGCGTTCAGGTTCCAGAAAACATCGCACTGTAAGGCATCGCTAGATAAAAGTCCAAGTTGGTATCATCAAGAAAACACGTCCGAGAAATATACACTTTTATATAGAAAAACAGGGGTTTGCAGGGGTATACTTATTTCTCGTATTTTTATCCAAAACATAGATTGTGGGTACTCGTTAGAACCGCCTCGTCGAGGCGGTTCTAACGTGCACCAACAATCAATGTTTTGAGCAAAAATATTAAACATATAATTATTTCAAATGAAATTTTCAACTTTTGCTTCTGAACAAAATCTGTGTTTATTGCATGGGCAAGTTTTCATAATGTTACCAGCCTTTACAGAATAAATTGTCGTGGAACCACACTCATTTGTAGTTCCGATACAATTGCAAAGTTCGAGTCATACATGTCTGCATCAGACACAGAAAGAACAGAAGCCTTTGTGACGTAGTGTTCAAGCCACTTGCTTTGGGGCCATAGATACAATCCCGGGCTTCTACAGGTTTATTATTATTATTATTATTATTATTTATTTATTTATTTATTTATTTATTTATTTATTTATGTATTTGTTTGTTTTAAACCTAGATACCATCCCGTATAACAGCAAAACAACCAACCAACCAACCAATAATATGGGCAGCACGAAAAAGAACGATGCCATTCTGCACATCTTCCCAAGACTAGGACAAACAGCAAAGCATATTTGTATAATGTACAAAATCACGGTATTATTTGTTTTAAGAAAGAGGCATTCATTTCATTTTTACCAAAATAGAAAGTAAATGATATACGAGAGGAGTACAATTTGTACCCATGGCAACTCCATCAGTTTTGACAAGTAATACGTTACTCTCTTGAGATAAAATTATTATTATTATTATTATTATTATTATTATTATTATTATTATTATTATAAGTAGTAGTAGTAGTAGTAGTAGTAGTAGTAGTACAGCTGATATTGACAGAAGAATAACCAAAGAAAAATGTTCATGATCAAATCATCACGCTATTTGTTTGGGACGTCGAAGTGAATAGCTTCAATTTTGAATGCTTTCACGCTTTAAATCTACATATTTATTTTACTGTTTAAATCATAATACGTATTTAAAAAAAAAAAAAAAAAAAAAAAAAAAAAAAAAAAAAAAACAGAATGCGTATATACAAGAATGCGTATATACAACTTTTTCATAGCTAGTGTGAATTCTTCCAAGGCATTTTATCATGCACTCATACATATGGCACATGCTTTTGTTTATCCTTATCGGTTGCTCTGAATAACCTTTGGTGTCATCTGGTGCATCTAAAGCACTTAAGCTTGAAGACAATTCTGCGTATTATAACGGACAATGTGTGGTATAATGGTTGTCTCGGGTCCTTTTATGAGCAATTATAATGCTACGTGAAATCCCTTGTAAGCTATACGAAGTCATCCGAGTTTGCTTTTATCGGACGCTAGGGTATCGTCAGCATATGTGGGGGTCATTCAAAAGATTTTGCAATATATAACGGAATTTATGTCAAATATACATGTATCTTACTGGTGTAATACCTATATTTTTGAAAGCTTAATGCAATTTGCATTCAGAAAAAAACATCTGTCGAACAAATCGAGTCATACACTTAGCATTGCCTAGCAACCATAGAATGATAGCGAACGCACATGGCCGCGAAATACTACTGTCGGAAATCAAATGATAATTAAACAGTACGATTTGGCACTTCTTTGGTAGTGTTTTACTTGATTTCTATTGACTTACCTGTTCACTGTCACCTTTGCCAGAAGTAACAAGACAACTGGGATGCTCATAAAACTATCCAAGTTTGACCACAGAACCTATGTGTTTTCAATTACTCGTATATACATTTTCCAAACCGGATTTTGGTTGCTATATTTCGCATATAGGTGGCGCACTATGCACTCACAAAGTTACATTTTGAAGCGATTGTCATTTGCAGAATCAAATGTGCATAGAAATGATCAATTAACTCATTTAAGCCTGGCGTCCCTTTTGTGGGACATAGGCAAACAGCATAGCCCCAGATGGGACGCCGCAGAAAGCGACGTCCCATCTGGGGCTATCCTGTTTGCGTAGAGAAATTTCATCGAAAATTTGAATATTTTTTTTAAAATCACACCTGAAGCCCCTAAAAATGAAAATGTACTCACCCAAATGATAATGACTGGCGAATCCATTCGTCAAATATGGGTTAAACAAACAATAATAGTTTTAATATTAGACTTAAACGCTTTCATCCATTTGTAGTCATTTTTCAACACACATTGTGTATTATTTAACTTTAATATATCATTCATATTACATATTTATGGGGTGCCGTTTTATTATTTATTCCCTATTTTTGGATATCCATAATTGATTTAAGGATATTCATAATTCATTTATGGATATCCTTAATTCATTTATGGATATCCTAAAATAATTAAGGATATCCATTAATATTTTTGGATATCCTAAAATGAATTATGGATATCCAAACATGAATTATGGGTATCCATAAATGAATTATGGATATCCTTAAATGAATTATGGATATCCTTAATTGAATTATGGATATCCTAAAATACATTTTTGATATCCAAAAATCACGATGAATTTTGGATATCCATAATTCGATTTTTGGATATCCAAAAATCGAATAATGGCTATCCTAAAATCAGCTTATTTAAGGATATCCTTAATTGTATGTTAGGATAACCAAAAATAATCTTGAATTTAGCATATCCATAATTCGATTTTTGGATATCCATAATTCTATTTTAGGATATCCTTAAATGATCTGATTTAAGGATATCCATAAATCGATTTTAGGATATCCACAATTCATTTTTAAAAAAATATTCCTAAGGCACGTACATCATTTTTTGTGATTTAAAGACATCCTTAAACGAATTATGGATATCCTAAAATACAGTCCTATTTTAGGATATCCATTATTGGATATCCATAAATCGAATTATGAATATCCAATATTAGCCCGATTTAAGGATATCCTTAAATCGAATTATGGATATCCAAAAATAGGATTGTATTTTAGGATATCCATAACTCGATTTTAGGATATCCTAAAATCAATTTATGGATATCCAATATTCAGCCGAATTAAGGATATCCATAAATTGATTTTAGGATATCCAAAAATGAATTATGGATATCCAAAAATGAATTATGGATATCCAAAAATGAATTATGGATATCCATAAATAGGGAATAAATAGTAAAACGGCACCCCATACATATTTACATGTTATAGTAAAGAAGCATTAATTACGAGTCCGGCGTCATAAAGGAAAGATTCGGATTTTATGATACCATGGCAACAATTTCAAAATTTCGGCCAGATAGCTTTACTGTGTTCCATTGTTGCTAAGCAACAGGAAGACTAACATCAAACTAACCGTTGATCTACTAAAGAGAATGTGAATTTAACTTATGCTTTTAGAAATATAAATCAAACGTTAGTGAGGTAATTAAATATAATATACTACAATAAGTGTTTGATTACTTTTAGAATGACCCCGTTAGTGAAGATGAAATGCGTTTCTGGTTTGAGCACATTTGTTTGTTTAAAAATATATCCAAGTGGTATATACGTTGCAACTCATCATAATAATTATACATTGATTTGATGTAATACATGACAACAGATCAGAATAAGAATACGTAAGTACTGCGAGAACATGTAATCATAATATAACTAACGCTCAATTAAAGGCAATAGAAAGCAATGAATACGCATTTGATCCACCTCGTGGGAAAACCAACAATGTGGTTTCCGAACAGGTCCGACACAAACCAGCCTGTACAGGCACAGAAAAGAGCTAGAAGCTTGAAATTTCGGATTTAAGTAGGAAAGGAATTGTACTATCCGAGTAGCGAAAACAAAGACGCTGATCAGCTTCGCGGTTACCACGAAGCTGATCTGCGCCTTTGTTTTCGCATATGCAAATTGTTGGTTTTGTCATGAGGCGGCTCATCTAATTCGTCACAATTTACTATTAGAATGCAAATACTGCCTGTCGTTAGACACGTGTAATACAAACCAAACTTTAACTGAGAATGAAGCCAATATGTGAAAAAGAAAAGCATTGTTGCTCAGTACGTACCGAAACAGCATGGACGTGTATAGAAATTGAAAACTTAGCTGACATTAAAAGGATCTATGATGGGGTTGAGGCAGAGACAAGGAAATCTCTAGGTCCGCCCAACAATTTGTACAGAATTCCTTTTTAATTGACATGACTTTTCTGGTCATTCGGTACACACGAACTGGCTGGGTTAGGAAATCTCTGGCAAGTTTTCAGATTATTCAAGTCTCATCCGAGGCTCTGCCGAGGAAGAGACTCAAATAATCTGAAAACGAGCTTGAGATTTCCTTTTTGAGGATCATTGATTATTTTTTCACCCATCACTTTAATCCATTTTGACTCTGAATATGCTTCAAGTGATGTGCAAGCAGCCATTTTGTTTTACATGAAACAATATGCGAATTAACCAGTGATAACTAAAAAAAACAACAAAAAACAATTTTGTATATGCACTAACCTTACAAAAATGTACAAGTAGGCAAAGATCAGGAAAAGGCGCAATCAGAAAACTTGAGACTCCCACTCCAAAAACCAAGGTGGGAAAAAACCAAACTAACAATCAGGTACTTATACTATGAAAACATTTCGTAAGCCGAATGAGCAGCTATTTTCCCAATAGGTGGCCACTCAGTTACCTTAACTTAACTAAAAATATGCAAACATACATAAGGCGCCAACAGCACAAAAATATTTTAAACACCAAGACATAAAACACAAAGAACCACCACAGAAGTATCGACTTGGAACGATCAGTAACACAGTTACTGGCGGGTTTAAATCGATTTTACACGGCCGTAACCTCGCCCTCAGCTTCTGCAGTGGTTAGGGTTACTTCAAAAGTATTCAATATTCTCAGCAAAATTAAATTTTGAGATTTTTTTTATCAAAGCAGCAGACGACAATTGCTACTGTAAACTTCCTGAAATTAACACCTGCAGGGTTATTTTTGTCACTGACAGTTGACATCTAGCTTATCACTCCCTTATATGGAAGTACACATAAAGATGTACATTTCTATTGGCTAACTACAGAAATGATTGGCATTTTGAGCTGAAATGTACTAGTACTGAGATAGAAATATATGACAGGCATACAAAGGGATATGGTTGTCTGATGACACGTATGACAATTACAGTCAGAAACAAAATAGACTGGACATGAATTTCAGTTAAATACAGATCCAAAGTAGAGCGGTTACACATGACAATAGGAGACGAAACCACATACTAGTAGCATACATGTATATTTAGGATGGAGTTGAAACGGAAGGTGTATAATCAGAGCTACTTTGGTGTTGAATTTTGTGCTGTTTGCACCTTATGTGCGTTTTAGTGGCTATTATGATTTGTATTCATTCACCAGTTAGAGATTCACCACGAGGACCGAACAACTAACTAAATGTTGTGAACCACTGCAGAAGCTGAGGGTGAGGTTAGGATCATGTAAAACTAGTTTAAGCCTACCAGTAATTTTATATTGCTGATCGTTCTAAAGCAATACTTCTGTGGTGGTTCTTACTGTTTTATGTTTTGGTATTGAATTTTTGTGTTGTTTGCACCTTATGTACGTTTTCATATTCTTAGTTAAGTTCGGGTAACTGAATGGACACCTATTGGGAAATAGCAGTTCACTCGGCTTACGATATGGTTTCTTAGTACATGTATAAATACCTGATTGTCAATTGTATTTTCCCCATCTCGGTTTTTGGAGTGGAAATTTCTGTCTGACTGCGTCATTTCCTGATCAATGCCTACTTTTGCCCTTTCATAATGAGATCATGACACCTACTAGTCTGACCGATGTTGTACATGATCTGATATCTGGTTCTAGTGCATGCTCATTGCTTCAAAAGTTTGCCTTCTCTAAGAACAATATCAAATCATCAAAAACCTCACAATGCCAGTAGATTTATTCATTGTAAATACTTTCTTTGTTTTCTAAGTAAATGCTTTCACTGCTTTCAATGTAAATGCTTTTTTGTTTTCTAAGTAAATGGTTTCACTGCGTTCGATGTAAATGCCTTCTTTGATTTTAATGTAAACTCTTTTCAAAATTACTTTCAATGTTAATGTTTCCACTGCTTTCGATGTAAATGCTTTCATTGCGTTCAATGTAAATGCTTTCTTTCGGAATTAAATGTAAACGCTTCAATTGCTTTCAATTTTAATGTTTTCACTGCTTTCCGTGTAAATGATTTCGATGTAAGTATCTTCATTGTTTCAATGTAAATTTATGATGTCATTGCTTTCGATGTTGGATATACAGGTTTTTATTCGTTGCTTTAGAAGCAAATGCTTTCATTGATTTTTAATTCGGCTGCTCATTCGTCTTAACATCTATTCGCTGTGCGTAAGTATCTGATTGTCAATATATTTTTCCCACCTCGATTCTTGTTCTGATTGCGCCGTTTCCTGATTATTAACTACTTTCAGCTTTTTTTTAAAGTCGTTTCATCATTTTCAACAATATTTTGAAATCAAACGCATGTACATAGTAGTAGGTCAATGGTCAACGACACTGCATCACATTATAGTTTATAGTATGAGCCGCCTCATGGGAAAACCAACAATCTGCATAGGCGAAAACAAAGGCGCAGATCAGCTTCGCAGTAACTGCGAAGCTGATCAGCGCCTTTGTTTTCGCTTCACAAATAGTACACTTCCTCTACTTTCTAAATCCAAAATTTCCAGTCTGTAGCCATCTTCTGTGCTTGTACAGCCCGGTTTGTGTCAGACCTGGGCGGAAACCCCGAAGACCGGTTTTCTCGCGTCGCAGCTCGTATAGTGGTGACATTGTGCTCTTTGCTGACACCCGAACAACTAATGGAGTTTTCCAGTTATTAGAACTCCGTGAAATATTTAAGATGACATTAAATTAATGGATCAGATCATCTCTATTGTTATCATTTGATACGTGGTCAGTTATGTCTCGACTACTCAACTTAAATGTCAGTCAACCACACGTTATAGGGATTCATGAGACACGCACACTGACATTTCACTGTAAGTAATGCACGGGACTTGTTATTATGGTTTAACGTTTCTTCTGAATAGTCATGGCATGATAAGTCTGATGACTACATTACTTTCTCAGCGATCAAGTGACTCCTGTAGATTAGTGTATCATTTAATACTTTAATATTTAGTGTACCATATAGAATACTTCTTAAGAACATTAATTAGGATGACTAGACAAGTTCAAGTAACCAGAAAATTTGAATGTATAATTTAGTGATTTGACAATAAGGAAGAAGACAAATTAGCAACAAAAGTCTGTCTGAATATACACACAGCTATACTTATATTAGATTCTCACATGGAAAGTTCAAACCATCTTTTTGTCAGTTATGCTTTAGTCATTTGTAACATCAGGCCACAGCCACTTGGAATAGCGGAGAAATGGACTTTTTCAGTGAAACCCCTGTTGAAACCCCCGTTTTGCGGACACAGGTATAAAACACGATCGCATCCCCACCCCCAACAACCCCACCCCGAAGTCTGCTATTTTCTTATAGCAATGTCATATCTCATTCCAAGCTATATAAAACATGGACATTTCTTTAGCACTGCGAGGACTGTAAAAACGGAACAAACCCTGGCCAATTTCTCTGCACTCCCTCAAAGCCGCGTAGGGGCGAGGTTAAAATAACTTGTGAATTTAGTCCAAGGTAGAAATGGTGAAATGTTTTCCCGTATAATAGAATTTCGTAGGTTGTAGATCGTTGTAGACTCACGTCAAATTCGACCATTATATGAATAAGTATGAGTGAAATGAGTTCATTACTGAGACCAATGATCAGTAAGCATTCAGATTATGATGGTAAATCTGTGACGCAAATCTACAACGAAATATTTTCATTTATACGTACTATGCGTAAAACAAACACATCTACAAAGTGGCCTCCAAGTGCACTGACCTTAAGTTTCGTCCTTGATGGATGAAAATACACTTGACAGCTTTTTTCGTCACGGCTATGCTGTGTATTGATAGAGTGTAGCAAACAATATGTCAATATTTGTGAAATGGCCAACTACCTACTGCATTCGTAAATAGGCCTACGTCGATGGTATGCTGTGGACAGTCAGGCTTTGACCGCATGCGATAACTTGAAATTATACGCAGAATACTGGAGATTTCTCATTCAAGGTAACTTATTTATTTTCATTTTTCATCTTTCTTTTTAAAACTTTACGGCAACATACAGTAATTTATCCGGTTTCGAATCTTATCCAGTTCCGAATCAAGTGGTCGTATCGTCACGAACTACACAGCAGCTGTTCAATTAAAAAACAAATATTTTGTATGGTCATGAAGTCTATCTTTTTCTCTTCCTCTGCACGAAGTCAGATTTTGAAAACTTATGTGCATGCTAAAAATAAATCTGTTCTTCGAGATGACCTGTCGAATTAGAATGTATATTGCACTTGTGTAATTATCCGCAAGGTGCAGGTTTCCGCAAAATGCATGAACCTTGAACATTATTTTTTTACACTTTTGGTTCCAACATGCGTTCCAATATTAATTATAACACACCAGGAAAACTGAACTTCATTTATTGATTTTCTGTTGCGTAGGAGCTTGTTAATTTTGTCTACCAATTTAGCTAGTTTCGGGTCAGTAAAAATTAATTGTGTCGACATAGTACATGTACTCGTAAATCTATTAATATCGCAGTACACGACTTAGCGCTAAGCCTAAAGGAACTGAGGAGGGAGTGTTTAAATCTCAGTAAGTATTTTATTTGATGTGTGTGTGTATGTGCGTGCGTGCGTGCGTGCGTGCGTGTCGCCACAATACCACAGTCTTTCATTTGCAATGCAGTTTGTTTGAATTGATGCTTAACGTTCTAGTCCACAGCTATGGTCATGTCAAGACTTTGCCCCCATTTTATGGGACTTGTGCCCAAATTCTCACCGCTGTGTCTAGTGTGGGTTCGAACCCCGCTCTGGCCATGTGAGACAAACCAAGTTCTGCTTGCGAGCGTGTCAGGTGGTTTTGTTTTTCTCGGGGTTCTCCCGTTTTCGTCCCACATACTGATTGGCGAGTCTCATATGAGCTGAACTAATCATGAAAGCGACGTTAAACTGAATCAAAAAGGGGGGAGGGCAAGTTAGGATGCCCTGACATCCTAAACTAAACGTGCTTCAAATATAACCACAAAACAAAGCCAAGAAGGACAGACACTGGGTTCGATCCTCACGTTGAGCGCCGAGTTATGCTTTTTGGTCCTCATATAAGGAATCTAGCAACATCTCTCTTTCTTTCTCTCTCTCTCTCTCTCTCTCTCTCTCTCTCTCTCTCTCTCTCTCAAAATTGTTCTCTCTATTATTTTGATTTGTTCTTTTGACATAGTAGTTTAGTGAGTAGCTGTTTCCCAAAAAGTGGCTATTCATTTACCAAAACTTAACTAAATAAATGAATGCCAAACCCCCCACCCCGTTGCCGAGTGGTGAAGAGCTGATTTCATTAACGCGTTTCATTCGATCGTCTCACCGCTGTGTTTGTTGTGGGCTCATGTGAGACAAGTTCTGCTTGAAGATATGCCAGGGTTTTTTTTTCCTTTTTTCTCGGGGTTCGCCCGTTTTCACCACACCAACTGACTGGCTCGTCTCATATGAGCTAAATGATCTTAAAAGGGACGTAAACTGACCCAAGATAGATAGACAAATAAATGAATGAATTTTAAGAGGGGGGGGGAGGCTGGAAGATGTTTCCTGGCCTGGATATTATTTTTCTCTCACGACGTGGTCCTGTCTTTTTATTGGTATATATTACAATACGTAAGATAGTAATACAGAATTTACTCTGCCCTAGATATGTTTTTCGGCCAAAATTGGATCCTTTTTTTTTTTTTAAATCTTACAGCCCCCCCCCCCCCTCTCCAATAATAAAAATCAAATGGTCGTTTCCTTACGCAGGTGATCCTTTGTGCAGTCGATCTGCATCGCGAACAACTGAAACATGCTGTCCGGATTTCTAGTCTAGTTGACATACTCCTGGATATCTCTGTTGCTGTGTTTGAAATTCAATGTTAATCAAACAGGTGAAAGTTAAACTCATAAAACATCAACAACAAAACAAACAAACAAACAAACAAACATAAATGAAAATAACCAAACCACAGCCCATGATTACCAGCTCTTAACTGCAAAAATCTGGAACCAGTTACGCCATTATCGACTAAGAACATGTTTTTGTTTTCGATTGACGCCAATATCCAGAACGTAAGTTATACGTCGTATACATGTACACAGTTTTTTGACACTTTTTCTATCTGAAATGGTAAACTGTGTGTAAGTCTTGTTTTATAAAGAAGTAATGAAGCTACAAACTCAAAATCATAACGCAATAGCGCCAGAGAGTGTCCTGTTTAAAAATTATCGCAAGTGATTCGGAACTGGATAAATGATTCGGAACTGGATAAATTGGTGGTCTGCTTCAAAGCCTTCGTGTGGCCCACAGAATATTCACAATTAATCAGACTAAAGTTCATTATTTAGAAGAAGGATTATACTTTCTAATGGTAAGGTCGAAACCTAGATTGCTGTGAGCAATTATCTGGAAACCACTTCGAAAAAAAGTGACCCGGAACTGGATAATTTACTGTACATAAATCATCATTGTTTGTTTTGATCTGTTTTGAACTTCTTGAAACCACACTCACACAGCGGAAACAACCGCATTGTATGAACTGGTTCGGTCGTATAATGTGCTCGTGGATTAGCCCAAATACAGTCAAACGGTGTCTTCATCGTAGACCCATGTCACAGTTTCACCGTTATAAATATGAATGATATGTTTGTTTCTATTGGACAAATAACTGTAAACCCTGTGACAGGGGTCTTATCAAAATTTATAGTTTTGTTACACAGAGGACAGCTCTTTCTAAGTTTCTGCAGTGCACCGCGTAGTCGGTGTTTGCTCCGTTTATACAATGTACTGTATATTTTAGAATATTCTCCATGCGTGTTATTTGCTATTATGTGGGGGGAAGTGTTTTAATTTCACTATTTTGTTTTCTTTTCCTAGAACTGTTAAGTAACAAGAATGGACACTCCAACGTTTTACCCCTCTTTATCGACGTACATGTCCACCATCCTCGACGTCAACGGCTTGAAGAAGAACCTACGTCAAAGACGACGTGAATTATTTCTCAGAATGGAAGTTCTCAAAACTAACACAGACCTACTCTCTGGCAAACGGATAGCAAATTACCATTTTGGAAGCCAGACAGAAGCTACGACCATCCATTATTTTCACTCCGACGTTGACACTCTGTTCTCATTTACTGATTTTGACGTGAAACAGTCAGTGGAGGAATGGCGAACGACCAGCGGTGACCAAAGTTACAGAAAATACAAATTAATGATAAACACTGACCTGTCGCCGCCAGGATACGCACGCTTACCGTCAGGTATATACTCATAAAATGCTAAAATGCTTTCCTGTTGTTTCTTTGCAATTAAATTCCAGCCAAATCAATAAGTCAAATGTACAAAGTTAAAAAGAACAAGAGGACCAATGGTCCTGTAAACGCTCACCTGAGATCTGCTGCATAAACCAATAAACATGTTTGAATATTATGGTATTTAACCCCAGTGCAGGGGCAGATGAAGCCCCTGGGGATTTTTTTTTTCAGAATAATCAATATTCTATCCATTTGCCAATTTCCTGCTGGCTTTTCCCTTCAAATGACATTTTAACAGTTTTCCCCATTTAAATGCATGGCCAACCCATAATGACCTTGCCATAAACTGGGTCAATATCATCACAGGGTCATGATTTATATAGGTCATCACAGGGTCATGATTTATATATATATATATATATATATATATACATTGTAGTACTTAAGCCATAGATGCTTCACACCAAGTTTCTTCGAAATCGGTCCACCGGTTCCAGAGAATTTTGAAGGGTTTATACCATATGTGGGCATGGCAGCCATCTTGGTCATGTGACCTTGATTATTTATATACACATTGATTCCCCAATTCTATAGATGTTTCACATGTAATTTGGCTTTGATTGGCCAAGCGGTTTCAGAGAAGATGTTTGCATATTATGGTGATATACATGTATAATGCCCCGGGTTGGGGCAAATGAGTCCCTGGGGTCCAATTTTTTCAGAATCATTAATATTCAGTCCTACTGCCCATTTCCTGCAACACTTTCACTTTAAATGACATTTTAAAAGTTTTCCCCATTCCAATGCATTGGTGACCTATTTTGACCTTGCCGTAAAATAGATGAGGGTCATCCAAAGGTCATAATTTATAAACACATTATAGTACTTCAGTCCCCAATGCTTCATGCCAAGTTTTATTGAAATCGGTCCATTGGTTCAGGAGAAGAAGAATTTTAAAGGGTTTTCACCATATATGGGCATGGCGGCCATCTTGATCATGTGACCTGGATTATTTATAAACACATTGGTTCCCCCTTCCCATAGATGCTTCCTATAAAATTTGGCTTTGATTGGCCAAGTGGTATCAGAGAATAAGATTTTTGAATATTTTGTAATATACATGTATTTTGCCCCGGGGTGGGGGCAGACCAATTCCTGGGGTCCAATTTTTTTTTTCAGAATTACCTACCTTCAGTCTATTTGCCCATTTCCTGCAAGTTTTGCCTTTCAAATGACATTTTAACAATTTTCTCCATTCAAATGCATGGGCGACCTATGTTGACCTTGCCGTAAAATAGGTCAAGGTCATCCAAAGGTCATACTTTATAAATACATTGTAGTACTCAAGTCCCCAATGCTTCATGTCAAGTTTTGCTGAAATCGGTCCATTGGTTCAGGAGAAGAAGAATTTTGAAAGGTTTTTACCATATATGGGCATGGCGGCCATCTTGGTCATGTGACCTGGATTATTTATAAACATTGCTGTTTGGCAGAATAGTCAAAACTATGTCCCTCGGTGCCGTTGACAATAATTCATTGAGCTGCCAATGGCACCTCGGGACATAGTTTTCACTATTACCCAACCAGGCATGAAATAACTGCTTAATATATTACTGCACTTTACCAATGGCTTCTATAGGCAGGGTGTGTTAGAATTTCACATAACATCCCAGTATTACCTACATTGTAGAATCCCATTAAATGGAGGCAACGTCCCGATTTAACCATAAATACTGTTTTCGACGTAAATCAACAAACCAAACATGCCTTGACAACCATCGATGATGAATTTAACCAATATTTAGTCCTTTTAAAGTAACTGGCTTTTCTCTCCTTTTATGATTCTTGCGGTGGAGCATTTTTATTCTGACACTTTATTAGTGGTCCGTTACAAATTATCCACCGGTCTGTCTGTGGAACGTGATAAATACTTGCTTCAATATCATTCCACATTTCTTTTATTCCAGGATATTTCTGAGATTACCCATGAGAAACTATTTCTAGGTGACCTTGTAGAGGATGGCGGGAAATATTTCTACTCTAGCGCAAATGTCTTCCATGTATTGGAGGAAGCCGGGACAGTGAGACAAGGTCCGTCTAAGACAGATGAGCGTGAATTACCAAACCGACTTACAGCCGACAGAGTGTATGCTTACCCGTGTCGGTCCTGGCCTGTATCGTTACAAGAATGGATGGTTAGGAAAAGAAAGCATGGCTGGCCTAGTCCACACTTGATGATGACGGCTATGTCTAAAGGGTGCTTTCTTGTACCTGTAGGACATAAACTCAGTGACAACAGTGATTTAGAGTGGCGATTGTCACCATCTCTTGCTGAGAGAATGTTGATGTTTAGCTTGAGTGAAACCCACATCAAGTGCTACGTGCTTCTGAAACATATTGTGAAGTACATTGTGAAGCCAATTCTTGGACCAAGCCTTACCAGTTTCCACTGTAAAACAGCGGTTCTAACATTGGCTGAAAGAACACCTTGGGACATGTGGACTCCAGACAGACTAATGGAATGCATGGACATGTGTTTGGGACTGATTATATCGTGGTGTAGGGCAGGGTGGTGCCCGAATTATTTACTCCCTCGTGAAAACCTGTTTGCAGGGAGAATGAATACACAAAAACTGGCAGATCTGATGGAGATATTACTGACTGTGTATTACAGTCGATGGAGGATCCTGTTGATTCTTGATGACTGGGGCTTGGGTGAAGCGCTTGAGCTTGCATTCACAGGCTGTCCATATCTACTGTCAAATAATGTGGACGCAACAGCGTCGAGTCTTGTACCAGGTGTCGAAATTGAATGTATGTCAAACGAGAGGTATTTCGAAAAGGCACTGAGGAGGACAGAAAAGGCAGTTGAATCTTTCGTATGTCATCAGTGGCCGGTGGAATTGGCTATACAAGCTCATACCCAGGGAGCCAAAAGTCTCTATCTCGCAAAAAAAAGGATGGAGGTGACATCTCCTGCTATAGTTGTTTTGAATGCTTTTTTGGATAGCTCTGACCTTCCAAAAGAAGGTCTAAGTGGACTGCTCTGGAAATTTTTTTGGCGTGATGCTTTAATCATACGGTATTTAGACGTACTATTTGTTATATACAGCTGAAATGCAGTACACAAATATATTACGAACAGTCATATTTATATGTTTCTTCAATATCATATACTATCTTGATGTCATTCTGTCTTGTCTGATTGCAGCTGAGTATGTCTTCGCCATGTATAAAGCTGTAAATGTGTCATTTGAGTATACTATGTGTCATCTTAAGGCATTGAATTACCCCACCCACTTAATGTATATGTAAAAATTTGTGCAATTATGAGAATCAATATATGTTTATCAGTACATTTTTATCAATAAATGGTGATGTAATCATTATTTTTATAACGATTATTATTGCTTTGTATTCCTTTTTTGCATATTCATGAATTTTTATTAAAACATTAAAATCAATAAACAGAAACAATTAAAAATCAGTTATCCCATAAAAACTAATTTCAGGCCTCAACTATCATTGTGGCTCGTTGTTATTGTACCAATAGTACTATTTGACAAATTTGTTGTTGCCATGGGCCTAAATAAAAATTCTCATTTGCATTTTCATGAATAATAATGAAAATGATGAAAATCAAGATTTACAAAGGGAAAATCTATTACCATTAATTTTGAAGTGTTTGGGATGGGCTATCTTTAGGACGTACCCTGCACGCTTAGAACAAATGCTCATGGGTGCCAGTTTGGTCAGAGGATCACTTAAATGCCCATTTGTGTCACATAAAATCACAGAGAGTTCATCCCCACCCCTAATAAACAGAGGAAGTAATGTGGTACCCCTATATTACCACATGTATCTTGGCTACTGATAGACATAGAGCAGAAAAAGGTATCAAATGATTGTTTTGACAAGGTTCTATAACCATTTAATAAGATATAAAAATCAAACTGACTTCCTGGTGTTTGAATATCAATAAGAACTTTATATATTAGAAAAAAAAAATCACATAAAAAGGGAGTATACCAGCACAATTGAATATATCTCAGCAATCAAAAGTTCTAGAGAGCTTAAATTGGTATCAAATGATTGCTATGACAATGTTCTATAACCATGTAATAAGATATATAAACAAGCTGGCTGATATAATGCTCAAGTATTAAAGAAAACTTCAGATATTGGAGAAAAATAAGAGATAAAAGAAGGGGGTATACCAACAACATTTGCTGATATATCAGCAACCAAAAATTCTAGAGATCTGAAATTTATATCAAATGATTGTTATGCTGATGTTCTTTAATAATATGATAAAATACAAACATAATTTGGCATTCTTGGTGTTCAAATATTGATGAGAACTTTCAGTATAAGAGAAAAATCACAGAACAATGGAGGGGGTATACCTGCAGAAATGTTTATTGCTCAGCAACCAAAAGCCATAGAGAGCTGAAATTGGTAACAAATAATTGCTATGACAACCAAAAATATGATACATAAATAATCAGCCTTTCGTGCTGTTCGAGTAGTGATGAAAATTTAAAATATTTGAGAAAAATCACAAAAATGGAGGTAGTATACCTACGGAAATGTTTATATCTCAGCAAGCACACAAATTGGTATCAAAAGATTACTATGGCTATATTCTATAACCATGTATTAAGATACATAAATAAGCTGAATTCCTTGTTGCATCAAAATTTAAGAAAACTTAAGGTATAAGAGAAAAAAATTCATTGGAATTCTAAGGGGGTATACCAATAAAATTGAAAATATCTTAGTGACCAAAAGCTCTAGAGAGTTGAAATTGGTTTCAAATGATTGCTATAATAATGTTCTATAATCATGTGATAAGACACATAAATAATACTACTTTCTTGTCGTTGGAATATTGATGAGAACTTTAAATACTTGATAAAAATCTCAAAAAATAGAGGGGATATACCAATGGAAAAGTATATATCTCAGCAACCAAAAGCCATAGAGAGCTGAAATTGGTATCCAATAATTGCTATGACAACATTCTATAACCATGTTATAAGACATATAAATAAGCTGACTTTCTTGTTGCTCCAATATTTAAGAAAACTTAAGATATAAGAGAAAAATCATTGGTAAACGAAGGAGGTATACCAATAAAATTAAAAATATCTAAGTGACCAAAAGCTCTAAAGAGCTGAAATTGGTTTCAAATAATTGCTATAATAATTTTCTATAATCATGTGATAAGACACATAAATATTATTCCTTTTTTGTTGTTGTAATATTGATGAAAACTTTAAATATTAGATAAAAATCTCAGAAAAATAGAGGGTGTATACCAATAGAAACATATTTATCTCAGCAACCAAAAGCCATAGAGAGCTGAAATTGGTATCAAATAATTGCTATGACAATATTCTATTACCATACAATACGATACATAAACAAACCTACTTTCTTGTTGCTCAAATATTTAAGAAAACTTAAGATATAAGAGAAAAATAACTGACAAACGAAGGAGGTATACCATTAAAACTGCTACTATCTCAGTGACCAAATGCTCCAGAGGGCTGAAATTGGTATCAAATGATTCCTAGGATAATGTTCAATAACCATGTGCTAAGACACACAAACAATCTGACTAACTTGTTTTTTCAAATATTGATAACACTTTAAATATTAGAGAAATATCACAGAACCGTGGAGGGGGTATATCAACAAAAAACGTTATAACTCGGCAACCAAATGGCCTAGAGAGCTGAAATTGGCATCAAATGGTTGTCACGATAATGGTCCATAATGAAATGATAAGATAAATAAATAAGATAACTATCTTGTTGTTCAAATATTGACGATAACTTCAAATATTAGATACAAATCACAGAAAGATAGAGGGGGTATACCAACGGAAACGCTTATATCTCAGCAACCAAAATCCCTAGAGAGCTGAAATTGGTATCAAATGATTGATATGACAATAATGAAAAACCAACTAGATATTTCATAGCCACTTGCTTCAAGGTACGCATGATCCAGCCTATGAAACAATGAGAACTTACATCTGTCATTTTATAGGAAACGGTAATCTGACCATTGACTTGGTCATGATGTAAATTTATAAAGAAACTGAATGACTAAAATAAACACAAATACATGTATAATGTTTATAAGCACATCACATATTCATTTGTTCTTCAACATCTTGCGAATCAATATGCATTTATTTAAATTTCATGATCTATATTATTATTAAGTGGGTGGGGTAATTCAACATCATAAATACTAAAACAACAGCTGCAAAAGTATGAATTAAACAATATAATAAGATTACTTCTATATCTATGATTCCTAGCATTGCTCTAGACTAGAAAATTAAGCAGTTTATGATCTGAAGCACAAAGGATATGTTCATATATCTTGAAAACGTTTGAATACGTAGGCAGTTCAATTAGCAAGAAACAATGTGTAATTTAACCATCGTGCCAAAATAATTTCGTGAGCAGTCCACCCAGGCCTTCAATAGGATGGCAAATCCTAACTAAAATTGTATTCAAACCAACTATAGCAGGTGATGTCACCTCCTCTCCCCAAAGCGGGGCTTGGCTCCCTGGGTACAGCAGATCCTCATTGATGCTGACGACCCAGACACAGAGACATGTTTCCAGAAGCTTGTCAAAGCCTATCAAAGGCTGAATGAAGATAAGGAGAGACTCACAGATATACTCGTTCAAGATGTTCTAGTTGCCATTATGCCAATTATATGCCTGTTTATAGGGTGTGTTATATCAGCTTTGCCCGGTAGAAGAGAAAATGCATTCTGGTGGAGCATGGTTTACAAAGAGTGGATACAACAGAGTTTTAAACAATATAGAATCATGGCCTCGTTAAAGCTTGCTACCGTTTTGTTATTCAGGGGCGTAGAATTCGATGGTATTCTCCAGCTTGGTGGAAGATTGTTAGAAAAATTAGATGCAATTCCAGAAGGTCAAGCTGATGCTGATCTGATCAAACAGTTCAGACTGTGTCAAAAGGCAGTAGCTGATGGTCAACATCAAGATGATTTTAGGATAGTTGAAAGTATTCTGGATCACATAGAAACAAGTTATATGGGTTCGATAATTTCTGTCTGTCCTTGCCGCTTGATGACCGGTTGTCATGGACCCTATTTCAAAACCAAATCCGCCCTACCAGGAAAGCATAACTGCACATGCTGTGTATTCTTTTTGAAAGGTGAGATTAATATCGTCCCTTTTCCTCTAAAGTTTGAGTTCTTCAGATCATCAGAAGCTGATAGAGCGACGCGAGACCCGTACAAGGATCAATGGATGGACCTTGCAGTAGTAGATACAGTCATATATGTTTACTTTCTACAGTATGTAAATTACCGTCACCAGGATAATCAGCATTTACGCGAGAGAACGTTATTGAAACTGATGAAGTCCGTTGACGAGGCGGAACTGTTTCACCGAGAAACTGCTCTAAATCTGTTGGGGTATTGTTTACTACTGGAGGGTCGGGTGTCGGAAGCTTTCAGTGCGTTTTCAAGGTCATTGCGATTACAGCCGATCAACAACTGCGCGCAATGGCATATGGCTTTGATGCTGAATAAGTTACTACATATGTCATCTGCTGATTCAGTTCGGATGGACAAATAATGAGCGAAAGTCTGATCGGGGATAGAACCTGCATACGCCTTGAGGTGCCATGAATCAAGGAGACTGAGATAAAATACAAAACTATTACTGTAATTTTTACTGTAATACTAAGTATACAAATAACACATTGACGCCAAGCTATTAGAAGATATCTAGATCGGTCGCGGTAGCTCGGTCGGTAGCGTGTCCCCTTCAACGTTTTTTAGCTCACCTGAGCCGTCAGGCTCACAAGGTGAGCTTATAGTATACCCATGCTCCGTCGTCCGTCCGTCCGTCGTCCGTCGTCCGTCCGTCGTCCGTCGTCCGTCCGTCGTCCACCATTTTCAAAGATCTTCTTCTCTGAAACAGCTTGGCCAATCAAAGCCAAATTTTACATGAAGCATCTATGGGAAGGGGGAACCAATGTGTATATAAATAATCCAGGTCACATGACCAAGATGGCCGCCATGCCCATATATGGTAAAAACCCTTCAAAAATCTTCTTCTCCGGAACCACTAGACCGATTTCAACCAAACTTGTCTGTTGCTTGGCCCACCGGGGTCCAACTGGTGTTTTTCTTTTGCTCCGGAGTTAGTAGGTTATTCGGCGCCCAGGGATCTCCATCGTCGGGCAGCTTACTCAATCTGTGAGTCCTGGTTTTTGATTCATCAGGATGTTTATCATGATTTATTTGTTTGTTCTTGATGATTCATTGACTAGTTAGAGATTCACCACGAGGACCGAAGAACTAACTAAATGTTGTGAACCACTGCAGAAGCTGAGGGTGAGGTTAGGTACCTGTAAAACCGGTTTAAGCCCGCCAGTAACTTTGTGTTACTGATCGTTCCAAGTCGATACTTCTGTAGTGGTTCTTTTTGTTTTATGTCTTGGTGTTTAAAATTTTTTGTGCTGTTGGCGCCTTATGTATGTTTTCATATTTTTAGTTAAGTTAAGGTAACTGAGTGGCCACCTATTGGGAAAATAGCTGCTCATTCGGCTTACGATATGTTTCATGGTATAAGTACCTGATTGTTAGTTTGGTTTTTTCCCACCTCGGTTTTTGGAGTGGGAATCTTTTTCTGATTGCGCCTTTTCCTGATCTTTGCCTACTTGTACCTTTTTTTTTTGGTATGAAGCATTGATGACTCAAGTACTACAATGTGTATATAAATCATGACCTTGCGGTGACCTTGACCTATTTTACGGCAAGGTCAACATAGGTCGCCTTTGCATTTGAATGGGAAAAATTGTTAAATTGTCATTTAAAGGAAAAATCTTGCAGAAAATGAGCAGTAGGACTGAATATTAATGATTCTGAAAACAATTGGGCACCAGGGGCTCATCCGCCCCCACCCCGGGGCAATATACATGTATATTATCATAATATTCAAACATCTTCTTCTCTGAAACCGCTTGGCCAATCAAAGCCAAATTTTACATGAAGCATCTATGGGAAGGGGGAACCAATGTGTATATAAATAATCCAGGTCACATGACCAAGATGGCCGCCATGCCCATATATGGTAAAAACCCTTCAAAAACTCTCTTCTCCGGAACCACTGGACCGATTTCAATGAAACTTGGCATGAAGCATTGATGACTTAAGTACTACAACGTATATGTAAATCATGACCTTGTGATGACCTTGACCTGTTTTACGGCAAGGTCAACATAGGTAGCGTATGCATTTTAATGGGTAAAATTGTTAAATTGTCATTTAAAGGACAAAACTTGCAAAAAATGAGCAGTAGGACTGAATTTTAATGATTCTGAAAAACAAATTGGGCCCCAGGGCCTCATCTCTCCCCCACATCGGGGCAATATACATGAATATTACCATAATATTCAAACATCTTCCTCTCTGAAACCGCTTGGCCAATCAAAGCCAAATTTTAAACGAATCATCTGTAGGAAAGGGGAAATAGTGTATATGTAAATACTCGAGGTCACATGACCAAGATGGCTGCCATGCCCATATGTGGTAAAAACTATTAAAAATCTTCTCCCCATGAACTGGTGGACCGATTTGAAGGAAACTTTGAATGAAGCATTGATGACTCAAATACTACAATTTGTATATAAATCATGACCCAATGATGACCTTGACCTATTTTACTGGAAGGTCAACAAAAAAGGTGGCCTATGCGTTTGAAAAGAGATTACTGTTAAAATGTCATTTAAAGGGAAATCTTGCAGGAAATAGCAGTATGACTGAATATTAATGATTCTGAAAACAATTGGATCCCAGGGGCTCATTTGCCCCTACCCTGGGCAATTTATATGTATATTACCATAATATTCAAACATCAGTTTATGAAATCGCTTGACCAATTAAAGCCAAATTTTACATGAAGCATCCATAATAGGAAGGAGGAATCAATGTGTATATAGATAATCCAGGTCACATAACCAAGATGGCCGCCTTGCCCATATATGGTAAAAATTCACAAATGGACTGAAAATTTATTTCAAGGAAAAGATTGACCCGATGGGTTGTCTGCCCTTATCCTGGGGCTATAAACGACCATATTATATCAACATATTTTTGTCTGAAACCGCTTGGCCTATCAAAGCCAAAATGGTATACATGTAGCTTCCTTTGATCTTTATCAACAACATTTTTAAAATCGGTCATGACCACTTGACCCAGATGGCTGTCATATGCCTTAAAAATCTCCAGTATCCGAAGTCCTATTATCTTGAAACTTGACATGAAGTATTCATAAAATAGGGAAAATTGTTACAAAGTCATATATTTAAAAAGGTACAAATAGGCAATGATCAGGAAAAGGCGCAATCAGATTTAAAAACCCACCCCAAAAACCGAGGTGGGAAAGGTGGCAGCTCGCAACAAATGTTCAAATGGATACAAGATTTATATTTATCAGAGAAATGTTAACCCTGTATGCTGCCTGGCCCATTATTGTATTTTAAACATTACATTGTATTTCCATTCTATTTTCAGGTGCTTTCATGCCTAGGAGCAAGAACTGGCTGAAAAAAGAAAATAAAAGGGAGGTCAAGAACAGATGAAGTGACAGATAAGTTTTAATAATTTTTTTGTAAAAAGGGGCAATCTGAAATTTAGAAACTAGAAAGATCATACTATTTTAGCTGTTGAAAATGAAGAGGCTTATCAGTCTGTCGAGTAGACTAGAGCAGCTGATCTGCTTCTTTGTTTGCGTTTAAAGTAAATTTAGTGTAGATCTCCTTCAGCACTAGAAAAACTACTATGCTATGAAAACAGCAAAGTGACAGATGAGTCTGAGCAGCTCCACTAACTGGCTACATTTTTTTTTTAAACTTTGCTATGATGGTATAATATTTCTAGGTTCTATTTTGAAGATTTATATAGGCTAAATATTTAACGATTCTACACATTACCTTTTCTTTATATTTTCAGTTGATTAATCATGCCTAGACAAAAGGGTTGGAAGTGGTCAGAGACAAAAAAGAAAGAATGGAGAGAGAGATTGAGAGCAGATGGCAGACGAAAAGCAGAGACAGAAAGGGGGAAGCAGTGGACGAAGGTAGATGATGGAGATGGAACAGTTATGGATAGAGAGAGACGAGGAACAGATTGTGACGATGATGTGACATTAAGCCCACCCAACGTGGTGGCAGGAAGCCCACCCAACGTGGTGGCAGGAAGTCCATCCAACGTGGTGGCAGGAAGTCCATCCAACTTGGTGGCACATGACAAAAGCAAACAAATAAATGGCAAAGACAAGCAAATACATGCAAGGACCTGCAAACAAGCAACTATCTGTCAATTCAAACAGGCAATTATTGAGCTCAACTCACTTATAGCAAATATTAGCTCAAATGTACAGACAGATTTTGATACAGTGTTTCTAGATACTTTTCCTCAAGTTTATGCTGACCATCAGTCAATAGTCATTGAAGAATCATGTGAAAAAGATAGTATGATTTCTTGTCCTCAAAATACAATGCTTCAACAACTTGCTCAGCTTGATGAAAATGTTAGCACACAGTATCATTTTAACAATGATTCATGCAGTGAACCCTGTTTAGACAATGCTATAGTTAGTTATCAAGCAGCAAGATTACCTGAACCATTCTGGAATGCCACTGATTTGGTATTTGGAAGTTTTCATCAAAATGATGTGAGATTTTCAGAGCATTCAAGAGGATATCAGTGTACATGTAATGCGTTATGTATGTTGTCATACGCACTTGGTCATAGTGTAGATAATACCTCAATGATAGATAAAGTACTTTGTGAAGGGGATTCTCTGTATCAAACTGTAATAAGCAAGTTGAAAACAGATGGAAAGTTCATTAACCAGCTTTTGAGCTTAGAAGAAATCCCAGATGATTTTGAAGTAGATATAGGAAAATTTGCTTTAGAAAAGTTTCAAGTTGAAAGTGGTGTTCTTCTTGATACTGAAGATCATGGCTTACCAACACTTCACTCTACTTTGCAGTCGGCATTTTCCTCTGTATCATGTGGCCTATTAACCGTTGGTGCAATATGTTCTGCAGTTTTTAAACAGAATGGTTTGTATGTCTTTTTTGATTCTCATTCCCATGGGCAAAATGGACTTTCAACTAGTGATGGTGCTTCCTGTTTAATAACTTTCTCAAACCTGGACGATCTAGTTACATATATATATATGCCTTTTATGACAGCATGAAACTAGAAACTGATACTAATTTGCAGTTTGACTTCCTGCCAGTCCATATTAAGAAATGTCAAGAAGGACAGACGTACGAAGATCAAATGACAAGTCGTATGGAAGGCTATTTCAAAGATCAGAGATTTCGACAGGCTCTGAAAACACAAAGAAATGGCAGTTGTAGACTCAACTCTGAATCAAAGAAAGAATCTTTACTGAAAAAAAGAAAGCAGCGTAATCTCACTGAATATTATAGAACTTTTAAACAATTGGCTAGAAAAAATTCAGCTTATAAAAGGAAAGAAATGGAATCAAAACAGTGTGCAAGAAAAGATCCTGTTTTTAAGGATACAGAAATCAGGTATCAAAAGGAATCAAAACAGCGTGCAAGAAAAGACCCTGTTTTTAAGGATACAGAGATTAGGTGTCAAAAGAAATCAAAGCAGCATGCAAGGAAAAACCCTGCCTTTAAAAGGAAAGAAATGGAATCAAAGCAGCAAGCAAGAAAAGATCCTGTTTTTTAAGGATACAGAGGTTAGATATCAAAAGGAATCAAAGCAGCATGCAAGGAAAAACCCTGCCTTTAAAAGGAAAGAAATGGAATCAAAGCAGCAAGCAAGAAAAGATCCTGTTTTTAAGGATACAGAGGTTAGATATCAAAAGGAATCAAAGCAGCATGCAAGGAAAAACCCTGCCTTTAAAAGGAAAGAAATGGAATCAAAGCAGCAAGCAAGAAAAAATCCTGCTTTTAAGGATACAGAAATCAGGTATCAAAAGGAATCAAAACAGCGTGCAAGAAAAGACCCTGTTTTTAAGGATACAGAGATTAGGTGTCAAAAGAAATCAAAGCAGCATGCAAGGAAAAACCCTGCCTTTAAAAGGAAAGAAATGGAATCAAAGCAGCAAGCAAGAAAAGATCCTGTTTTTAAGGATACAGAGGTTAGATATCAAAAGGAATCAATGTAGCATGCAAGAAAAAACCCTGCCTTTAAAAGGAAAGAAATGGAATCAAAGCAGCAAGCAAGAAAAAATCCTGTTTTTAAGGATACAGAAATTAGGTATCAAAAGGAATCAACGCAGCATGCTAGAAAAGATTCTGCTTTTAGAATGAAAGAAGTTGCATATCAGAAGAAATCAAAACAGTCAGCAAGACAAAATCCTGCTTTTCTGGAACGAGAGAAAGTGTACCAGAATGTATCTAAACAAAATGCAAGGAAAAATCCGATTGTTCTGGAATGTGAAAGAATCAAGAAACAACAGATAAGACAAGAGAAGAGAAAATGTAATGACATTTCTACAATGAATGTTTCGTGCAAAAGATTCAAACATGATACAGAAACCTTGCCTCATAAAACTCACCAGAAGGCATTTAAAACTATTGAAGAAACTATCAAACAGTTTCATTTAGATATATCTATTGGCCCCATATACATTTGTACATGTTGTCATCAAACATGGTTTAGAAAAAGTGTTTCAATGTTAAAGAACACTCATATTCCAGAAGAAAGTAAAAGGCTGTATTGCACAGATTACTTGTCTGTAAATAATGAAGAATGGGTTTGTCATACTTGCTTGAGTGCATTACGAGAAAGGAACTGTCCAAAATTATCAGTAGGTAATGGCTTCAAATGGCCAAACAAACCTGTAGAACTAAATTTGCATCAGCTGGAAGAAAGATTAATAGCACTTCGCATTCCATTTATGCAGATTAGGGAACTTCCACGTGGTGGCCAGTACTCCTTAAAAGGAAATGTTATCAATGTGCCTGTTGATATTCAGCCTACTATCAACTGTCTTCCAAGGCCAATGGATGAAAATTTTACAGTTGCTATTCAGTTGAAAAAGAAACTTTCCTATAAAACGGTTGACTTTAAAGAAAATGTTAGACCATTAAGAGTTTTAACTGCTCTACATTGGCTTATGAACAACAGCAAACTGTACAAGAACTCTGGCATAGTAATTGATGATGACTGGTTTCAGGAAGTTACTGAAAGTGCAGAGGAAACAGTCAGAGAGTTTTTAGGAGTTTCAAGAGAACAAACTAATGACAAACATAGCATGGATAATGAAAAGCAGGAACAAATCACAAGTAAAAAGGACACTAATGCACCAGCTGATTATGATTCTGATCATTACAGTGAAATAGATGCTAATGACCATGTTGGCAATATAGATACATTAGTGGATGATGCAGATATTGACAATAAGTGTGACAAAGTTTACACTTTTGCACCAGGTGAAGGACAACATCCTTTGAGTCTATATAATGATAAAGATGCAGAGTATTTGTGCTTCCCAACCATTTTCTGTGGACAAACACCACCTAGCAAGGAAGAGCGAATTGTTCCAGTTCATTATAGTGACATTGTTAAATGGGAATTGAGAAGTGTTGACAGAAGAGCTGCACAGTCAGTTCCAAATATATTTTTTAAACACAAAAAGCTACAGATGAAACAAATCAGTGATAAAGTCAACTTGGCTGTTAGAAGATGTAAAAAGCGAGGTCAAAAAATAACTGCAGCTGAAGCTAGAGATTCAAATTATTTGGACAAACTTGTAAACCTTGATGAAGGCTATTATATCTTTCGCCAACTGAGAAATTCTCCTGCCTATTTAGAAATGCGCAAGAAAGACATTTTTGCAATGATTAGGCAACTTTCTTTACCTACTTGGTTTATGTCATTGTCAGCTGCCGATACTAGATGGACAGATCTATTGAAAATGTTAGCAAAATTGAATGATGGTATTGAATATTCTGAAACAGAATTAGAAAGGCTTACTTGGCAAGAGAAAACAAAGCTAGTTCAGAAAGACCCAGTTACATGTTCAAGGTACTTTGATCATAGGGTTCAAGAGTTCCTCAATACAATTCTAAAAAGCAGTTCTGAACCAATTGGAAAGGTACTTGACTATTTTTATAGAGTTGAGTTTCAGCAACGTGGCTCCCCTCATATTCACATGCTTGTTTGGGTAGAAAATGCTCCAACTCTAGAAACAAAGTCAGAAGAGGAAATAATTGAATTTGTTGATCAATATCTTACCTGCAGTAGTGATAATGAGAAAACAGCAAATCTTGTTAACCTTCAAAGTCACAAACATTCTAGAACCTGCAGAAAAAAAGGGAAACCAATATGTAGGTTTGGATTTCCATTGCCACCATTGCCGAAAACTATGTTGCTGTATCCTCTTGAGGAAAACATTGACAAGTACAAGAAAAAGAATGTAGAGCTCCAAAAATCAATGAATGAGTGTAAAGAAAATGAAGATATACCATTTGATGAGTTTCTAGAAAAAATTGCTAGAATGGACTTCGAAGATTATATTTGCTGCATAAGAAGCTCATTGAAAGCACCAAAGGTTTTCTTAAAGCGAAAAGTGAAGGAAATGAGAATAAATCCATTTAATGAAAACATACGTCTTGCCTGGAAGGCCAATCTTGACATTCAGATTGTTCTTGAGCCATACGGTTGTGCTTCATATATAGTTGGTTATATAAGTAAATCACAGAGAGGTATGAGTGCACAACTTGACGCAGCAGCAAAAGAGGCTAGAAGAGGAAATCTTGACCTAAAGAAGCAAGTCAGGCATATTGGGAATGTATTTTCTAACTGTGTTGAAGTCAGTGCTCAAGAAGCTGTTTATCTTGATCTGCAAATTCCTGTGACAAAATGTACCAGGGATATTGTTTTCATCAACACATCTATACCAGAGGAAAGAATCTTTCTGTTGAAGCCAAAAGCTGCTCTTGATGAACTTCCAGCTGAATCCACAGATGTAGAATCTGAAAATGTAATACAGAGGTATTCTAAAAGACCCAGGCAGCTTGGGAAATTATGTTTAGCTGATTATGTCTCTAAGGTTGACATTACTTATCCAAAAGGAAATAAGTTTTCAGAGAAAGTTGATGACACTAATGATGATGACAGTTTTGTCAATACGTCTGGTGATGAAAGTGATGACATCTTTGATGATAACATTCAAAGTTCAGACCTGTTGTTTGAAGCAAAAAATGGAACAAAGTACAAGAAAAGAAAAGTACCAAGAATAATAAGGTATGTAAAATACAACAGAAAAAGAGACCCAGAAAATTACTTTAGAGAGCAGCTCATGCTTTTTGTACCTTGGCGAAATGAACAGAAGGATTTAATAGGTTCTTTTGGAACATATGAAGCTCGGTATAACTCCGTGCAGACATCACTCATGTCAAAAAAAATGAGTATGAGCATCATGCTGAAGAGCTTGAGATTGCAACACAAATGATGGAAAATGAGGAAAGGGACTATGATCAAATTGCACCAAATGCAGAGCAAGAAAATAGAGAAACAGAAGAAGAAGGGCCAGCAGAATCAGAAAAGTTTGTTTGCTTTAACCCAAGCAGAGTTGTAGAGCAGAGGCACTATGACATAGGAATAGAATTACAATCAACTTGCTCAGTGCCACCAGTAGAAACAAGTGGTATCTTATTACCAGATGATGAATATTTACAACTACTCAGAAGTCTTAATTTGAGACAAAGAGAATTCTTTAACCATATTGTTCACTGGATAAAATCCAAAGATGAACCAGTCTATGCTTTTTTAACAGGAGGTGCAGGTGTTGGTAAATCAGTTGTCATTCGAGCACTTTATCAAAGTCTGTACAGACTGTGGAATTTGAAAGATGGAGAAAATCCAGATGATAAAAGAATTTTACTGTGTGCTTACATGGGCTTTGCTGCATTCAATATAAGTGGTCAAACCATTTCCTCTGCTTTCCACAAGAAAATGTATCAAAAGGGCACAAATCATCTTTCAGCTGATGAATTAAACACGTTCAGAATTAAGTATAGACATCTGAAACTTGTCATTATTGATGAAATATCAATGGTAGGCAACATGACATTAAATTTTATCAACATTCGCTTACAGCAGCTCATGGGAACAAAAGAAGTTTTTGGTGGTCTAAGTGTTATTGCTGTGGGTGATCTGTACCAGCTAAAGCCAGTAGGTGATTATTTGGTAAGTCTTGATTTGAAAGTGGGAGCATCTTCACTGGGACAAAACTTGTGGAAAGAACTCTTCAAAATGTATGAATTGGTTGATATCATGAGGCAGAAAGATGACCTTGCATTTGCACAACTATTAAACCGACTTCGGTTGAATGAAATGACAGAGGAAGACAAACAAAAGCTGCAGGCACGTGTTGTTGACCATGAAACCGGTGACTATCCAAAGGACGCCCTTCATTTATTTGCGGAGAATTCTTATGTAGACCAACACAATGACACTATTTTGAGTCAGTTGCCTGGAGAAAAATTTACAATACCATGCCATGACATTGTTGTCTCATCAAACATTCCTGCTAAAAGGCAACAGTCCCTGATTGATGGGCTTCCAAACGACTATGGGAAAACAGGACAATTGAAGAAGTCATTGACAGTAGTTGTTGGAATGATTGTTGTTCATACAGCTAATGTAGATGTAGAAGACGGTTTAACTAATGGTGCTACGGGTGTTGTGAAACATGTTGACTTCAGGTGGATGGAAGGAACAAATAGACCTAGCATTGTTTGGGTTTTGTTTGATGACCCTCGAGTTGGTAGGGCAACACGTGAAAAAAAAACAGGAAATTTTACAACTCTAGCATTCATTCAGACTGGACACCTGTATTTGAAACACAACGAACATTTATAGTGAACTACAAAACATTTCAGAGAAGCCAATTTCCGCTGACACCAGCTTCAGGTAAAACAGTCTACAAAGCAGAAGGAGCTACAGTAGACAAGGTAGTTGTTGATTTATCCCAGAAAGATAGAAAGTATAAAATGCCACATATGCACTATGTTGCATTCAGTAGAGTGAAAAAGCTTGAGGACTTATATATATTGAATATGAATGAAAATACTCTGGATGTTGATAATGATGTGAATATAGAGATGGAAAGGCTACGCAGAGAAGCTGCATTAGAGCTCTGTTATGTTCCTCTGTATAAAATTGGTGCTGGCAAAACCAAAATTGCATTCAACAATGCTAGATCCTTGCATCATTTTAAGGATGTTGAATTTGAACCAAATGTGTTGGCAGCAGATGTCATTGGATTTGCTGAAACAAGATTATGTAGTAGGGATGAAAACATACATTTTGCCCTCAAACGGTTCAGACTTATTAGGCTTGATGACACAGTAAAAGAGACTCGCAACAGGCCATATCATGGACTTGCATTGTATGTAAAGGAGTACTTGCAGATTCAGAATGTCGTGAAAATGCAATGCAAGTCATTTGAGTTCATATTCACTGGCACATTCAGCAATCAACAAGGTTATGTTCAAGTTGTTGTGTTGTACAAATACCCAAAAAGTTCACAGACTGATTTTAGAAAGGATATCCACTGTCATCTTAGGCCGGTTATTGATCTGAATGCTAAGTTAGTCATATTAGGTGACTTCAACACACAGATAGATGGTGCCAGTACAGGGTTTGTGGATTTTATGGAGAAATTATTTGGGTGTATGCAGCATATTAAACAATGTACAACAGACTCTGGATCAGTGCTAGATTTGATATTTTCAAATTCTGAAGGGTTTTGCGATGTGATCGAGGCTTATTGGTCTGATCATAAAATAATATATTGTGCCATAGACAAATAAATAATGGAAAGGTGGTGCAGAACATGAATAAAGTACAGAACAACCAGTGTAACCCCTTTTGAGACAAATAATAATGTTTCTTACGTATAATGGCAACTTCACAACCCCCAAAAGATGATAAGCTGAATATGTGATGACTAAATATTGTTATTGACTAAGATTAGCTACTAAAGGTGTCTTTAAAACTTTCCAACTGTTGTATCATTACAGAGTAGAGAAACCTTGTCCTTGGTATATGAAAAAGAAAATCAAGAGAAAAACGGCAAAGGCGTAACCCCACTAAGTATTAAATTCTGTGGTTTAGCAAAACTTGGGGTTGCCACCATATTTTTTTTTTTTTTTTTTTTCAATTTTTTATTTTTCTTTTTTTATATATATGTGTGTGTGGGCCTAATTGTATTTTTTTGTAGTTGTAACAATACATGTACATCCATTTATATTCATGTCAGGTATTGTTTCACTATGGGTTCTTACAATTATTTCTCAGTGGAATGTTTGATGTACTGTATCAGCAATAATTTATTTTGAATTAGCTCCTTAAATAGTGAGTATGGAGGCCTAGTGGTAGACCATTAAATCTTGAGTGAGAGCCCTCATGCTGTGGTATTATATCTTTGCAAAAGAAGCTTTAATCACAAAAGTATTAGTCTAGTACTCTTCAAGCAGTTGGTCTTATTTTTGGCATAACTGGAAAGATTTTGTCAGGGATGTTAAAACTCAACTCCAACAAAAAGGACAAAATAATTGTTTTATCATTATAGTTAGGGAGCAATGAGATTCAAAAGTTATGTATTATGAATAACACATTTAAAATATTTGTTAGACTATGGTGAAATACAGTTGTAATGGTGATTATGTATAATTTGTTTGTAATGAAACTGAAAAAAAAAACATGTATTCTTAAATAAGATGAAGAATGAAAGAGACTGTGACTATAACATATGATTTTTTAAATAGAATTTGAAATAAAAAGTAAAATGCTTATTTCAGGTAAATTAAAACAAGCAATTACATTGCATTGTTAAGGATTCATTGTATTGATACGGTGATGAATGATGTAACAAGTGCTTTATAGTTTTATATAAATGTGTAATAAATGTTTGGCAAGAAGACATGCTTTTCAGTATATCTTGTTACAAGACATTATTGTAATATTGCATAGTGATGAAAAGTGCGTGGGAGTGATATTTCTGATTTTGAAAAATCTGTATACATGTATTGACGGATGGTTGTTAGTTTAGGACATATTCTCATGTTGCTCCACAAAAGTATTGTAACTCAGAGCTTGATTCGATAATGATTATAATGTACATAAGTAATGGTCAAAAGTTTTTATTATTTGAAATATGTATATATAGATTTAAATGAAAATGTAGAACTGGAAAAAGCTAGATTTTGCATACAAGCTAATGCCTAGCAACAAGTTTATGAACAGTAATAATGTGACATTACTTGAGTTATTTTTGATGTTGTGGTCTAGGCCTAGTATAATTCTTAGATTGTGTTAAACTGTACCTTTACAATGATTTTTACAAGGTATCTATTTTAGCCACAGAAATGTTCTTGCATATGTCCAGTTTTGGCATGTTTTCTGACTCTTAATGTTGTAAACACAGTCTCATTACTTCTACATCTACTTTAAGATACTAGATTAACCAAGATTCATAATTGATTAAGTTTCTTCATCTTTTTGATTCACTTTTCATAATGTTGTCATTAAATTAAGTAGCTCTTATTGATGTAATACTTTTGTGTTTTAGTAATAAGGGTCTAAGTTAAATAGATTTTAATGGATGAACTTTAGGAATCAGTGTAGTGCAATTAAATGAATAAAAAATATTAGATAAAATAACTAGTTGTTTTCACTGAAACTCCTTTTGCAGCAGCTAATATGGCTTATTTGGATAACACTGTTAAAATGATCACCATTTGTTGATTCTGACCTGTTGATTACAAAGTTGGGTATGGCAGGACAGAGAAGTAGAAGGTATTAAAGCAATGATCAAGAACTGGCACAATGGGAACAAAGTCTAAAAAAATCCCATGTGATAAGCAGAGTCAAATGTAGTGGCTTTTTCTTAAAGGTAACCAAAATCCACACCAAACCATAAACTAGAGAGAACCACAGCAGAACTTCCATCTTTGAATGCTCAGCAATATAATTTTTACTGTGACTAGGATTTAATTAGTTTAAGAGTTGTCTAACTTTGCACTTAAAATAAAGGGAGGCACCAAGAGTTAATTAAGGTGGTTTCATCAAAGTTGGTCAATTGATTTTATTCATGTTTTATATCCCACTCAACATCTACGGGCATATGGAGGTAGAACCTCTTTTAAAGTCTAGAAGCCTGGGATCAAACCCAGGATCCTGAGAAACAGCTTAACCAACATTACACAGAGGCTTTGGTTGACCAAATGTCCTCCCAGAACAGTTGATAGCCAGCTATTAGGGTCTTATATGTAAGAACTCAGGTGAGCGTTTACAGGACCAATGGTCCTCTGGTTTTATTTTAAGCGGACCCGAGCTTAGTCCCTTCTTTCATGAGATTTGGTGATGAAAATATGTCTCATTTTTCTTTATACCGGTATAGCACACATCTTCATGTGTGCATAACGTGAAGTTTAGCAAGATTTAGCTAGAGAATGAGTCAGAAATGGACTTGAAATTGAGTTTTTTTAAGAACTTAACGAGAAATTCTCATCATTGCGTTTCTTTTTGTCGGGTATACATAAATACAACAATATAAAACAGTAAACACCACCGTCCGGATCGATTGCAGCTCTCTCCATTTTGTAGACTCCTTTAGTGTGAGGCTTTGTCATTCTGTCGGGTTGTTGTATTATAATTAAGTAGTAATTGATAGTATCATAATATGCTCCCGACGGGTGTAAACTACACTCTTATTTTATTAACAAGTTTCAGAATCGTGGCCGTTTTTCAATTTCATGATGCTGAACAGTATGTATCGAAAGGTCGCTTACGTAATAATAATAATGTTAAATCAAATGGGGGAATCTAAGAGGACTGATAATGAGACAGGTCTCTATGATAGTATCTGGAACACTAGCGTCCAATGATTGCAGGATCCACTGTCTTGTGCGTACCTGTTGTGCGTTTACTAGTTGATTTAGTTAAAGGTCTCGTGGTTGTCTTGGAGACCACCAGCGATGTTAGTGACGTCTTGGCCAACGTCGACGTAGCCACTTTTGTCGGAGTACCTGTCACTGAAGGAATTTCCACCCTGATTATAAAAGAGACTTGAACGACGTTGTATACGTCAGGGACTCCGTTTTTAGCGTTGCATATGTAGTTTCCAGCATCGCTTTTAAGAAGTTTATTTATAACGAAAATAGCTCCAGATGCAAATGAACCGTTTGGTAGTTGCCAGTTATAAACGGGAGTAGGGTTAGCATCGGAAGAACAATTTAATGTGATTGTTTCTCCTTCGATGAATATATGTGATCGGTTATGACCAGACTTTGCTGTTATCATAACATTGCTTGGTGGATACGTTACGTTTATTGAGCTGCTTTGTCTATGTTCGTCTCCAAGTTCTGTTAAGATGGTCTGCTGCAAGACACACCGAAACACCATGCCATTCCAATTCCGTCGCATCGGAAGATAGATTTCCGCTTCCTGTTCGAAGCTGCACGTGCTAGTTGGCCTAGGGTGTCCAGTTGTTAGAGAATATGGATGAAATTGATGTAACGAACCGCCAGGCAGAACATAATATATTGCAAGAACGCCCTTTGGGTTGTTACCGATGTCTGCTTTACACTTAACAGTTATCGTCGTGTCTTCTTTAACATCGATTCCAGGCGAAATAGTTATTCCATAATCAGAACTGCCAGAAAATGAGCCCTTTGCAGTAACACTAACGTTGCTGGTCCTTTCTACAGTATAGTACACATTCCAGAGGTACGAAATGACCCATTTATACTGGGCTGTATCATTACACTGAGTTTCATTGAAAGTAAGGGATATGGCCGTTGTTGTACCGCTAGTCCGTATCTCTCCAATAGATCTTGAAGCAAGAGCGGAATCGCCATATGTCACATTTGTACCGGAAGTTGCGGGAAACAGTGCAATGACGGAGGAATCTTGGTCACCGGGACGCTTCCTTTCCAAATTTACCCCGAGCAACTTCTGTGTTGAAGACAATGTTATGTTACATTGCAAGGCGAATGTCTTGTTTCCATAAACAGGACGCGCTGGTACGACAGAATTATGGATTTCTATAGACTCGCCTGCAAAGTAAAGGAAACGGTAACAGGTCAACAATGGTAAGGTATTTATTGCGTCTCACTTCCTTACCCCTATTCACTTGGAATACTCATTTAAAGCACACTGGAAAAATGATGAAAGCATAAAATACTTAACTGTGTAACTGTCATAAACGAATTAAAATGGACACCCATATCTCCAATGTTTATACTATGGCCAACATAACTCTTAGATTCGTGAGAAATTTGTACTAAGATTAGCTGGACTGGAGCGGTAGTTCCTGGACCTTATCCATGTAGAAATCAGCACTCATTGATATATCAGATACCTTTAGCTAGCAAAAGGTACAAGTAGGCAAAGATCAGGAAAAGGCGCAATCAGAAAAAAGATTCCCACTCCAAAAACCGAGATGGGAAAAAACAAAATTAACAATCAGGTACTTATACCATGAAAACATCGTAAGCCGAATGGGCAGCTATTTTCCCAATAGGTGGCCACTCAGCTAAACTTAATTAAAAATATGAAAACATACATAAATTAAGGCGCCAACAGCACAAAAAGATTTAAACACCAAAACATAAAATGAAAGAACCACCAAAGAAGTATCGCCTTGGTACGATCAGTAATATAAAATTACTCAGGGACGGGCTTAAATCGATTTTACAGGTACCTAACCTCACCCTCAGCTTCTGCAGTGGTTCATAACATTTAGTTAGTTCTTCGGTCCTCGTGGTGAATCTCTAACTAGTCAATGAATCACCAAGAACAAACAGATAAATCATGATAAACATCCTGATAAATCAAAAACGAGGACTCAACAGATTCAGTAAGCTGCACGACGATGGAGATCCCTGGGCGCCTCCGGAGCAAAAGAAAAACACCAGTTGGACCCCGGTGGGACAAGCAACAGAAAAGAAGATCCGGCCCAAACCAACTAAAATGAATAGCTTTATGTCGGGGCCATCATAGAGTCTGACGTCCGACCCACCGGCGTGCAATTAAAGAAGGCAGCATAGTTATCAACCATGATTGGGTTAAAACTAAGCATGCAGACTGTCGCATAACATTCAAGTTATAACTTATACGTCTGTAACGTGTAATTACTTTTATGAACTGAAAAGAAAAATCATTCCTTCCTATAAGTTTCTTCAATTTGTAAACCAAGTCACCATAAAATTCTGGTTCCGAAAGGCCCTCACCTAAAAACGTCTTTAACCCAACATTATATTTGGAAATCAATTCATAGTGTCTACGATAGAATTTAGAAAATGTTTTTCGAAGTTTATGATACCGATAACCCTGTTGGAGAAGCTTACAAAATTAGTTTCTTTCTACATACTTTTATGGAATTGGAATGACCTCTGTAAGTTCCACTCCTGAAATATAAGGTGACTGTGTGTCAAAGTTTACATCTCTTATGAGAGCCAGGGACTAATTTTCCAACAGACGCAGCCCCTAGTACAGTATTGCCATTTGGCGTGTCACCAATAAACTATTCAGATTGGGTATACTAAGAGGTTTTCCGATATTTCAATTCTGTGAACTTGATTTCCATTCGCAAAACTTGCACATGCATAATAAAGATTTTTTTAGCTGTTGAAATTGAAAATTTCATTAGAAAAATTTGATAGTTTGGGTATTTTTGCGCCGAGGCGGTTCTAACGAGTACCCACAGCCTATATTTTGGATCAAAAATAAGAAAAATAGGTATGTCCCGGTAAACCCCAGTTTTACTATATAAAAAAGGAGTATGAGGGGGTAAACTTTTCACGGACATTTTCACGGAGACCCAACTGTTAATCGTGATTATTGATGCGACGTGGAATGTTAATGCATGCTGTTATGAAGTTTCGTATGCGTCGGCGAGATCGTTACGAATGCGACTTTCCACATCCTCTGCCCTTGGACCGTAAGTAGCACATGTTTTGCTCTCGTGAAAATAAACAAAGCCGAGTTTGCAAAATCGGCGTCCACTATGATCTGCAAAATTCTTCTATGTTCCCACCTGAAGTCAATTGGAATACTTACGGCACTTGTGTTTTTCAGCTAATGGTTTATAAAGTTGACATGTAGATACAATTTTGCCACGGAAACTCAATTACATACTTAAAGTCCTTTTGTTTTTCTTTGTCTTGGTTGTAAACTAAAAAGTATAACACAGTCCTGTGGGTGGCTTTATTGAAATTTACAAACGGCTTTGTAAATGCACATTTATTTACTGAGCATGAAAAACAGTAAGATAAGCATATTTTGTATGCATCGAAGACGAAGGTACATGCTAGTAGAATGAGTCATGGAAGAATTAGCATTTTTGTTGTGCTCTTTCAAAAGTTATTTACGTACATGCAGAAGCATAACGAGTGCCTTTATCAAGCGAAATATTGAAAGCGTTTTTTCCTTGGACTACATGCACTTCGTTGAGCGAGCTTCAATATTCCACTTTTATTTTGAATGAGGTCACAGAGTGGGGTTTCTGATTCAGCTTTGTCAACATTCGAGTGACGCAACTGATTTGTTCTTGCCTCGAAACAGCATTTTTTTTTCGGACATATCAGTGACAAAGGTTATATGTTTCCTTACATTAAGTGAATCTAAGGCTAAACCAAATAATTTTTATCATTGAATATGGGTGGCTCCATGCATTTCTGATAAGCAGGAGGGTGGGGGACTTCAGAATTAAAGGGGTTTATGCGGTTTTTATGTGCGGTTAAGAGGCAGTTTCCATTGGAATGGTGTGTAATACAAGAACAGCGATCAACTATGTTTATTTCATTGCATTAACACTAGAAGAGTCTTCCGGAGCGCTTTGAACCCTCGGCCTCGGGCTCAAACAACTTTCTCCAGCCTCTGCAAGTAATAATACAGTATAAAAACCATGGTTGACCCCTTTAACATGTACATGTATCTAAAATATTTATTGAAGAAAATGCATCACTGTCTCCATATCGCAACATTTGCTAATTTATTTTACTGAATCATCGGTCTCATTCTTCCACGATGCATTTCTGTGTCGCACAACGTCTTCGATGCATACAACAGATGCTTATCTTACTGTTTTTCATGCTCAGTAGATAAATGTGCATTTACAAAGCCGTTTGGATACATATTTCAATAAAGACATCCACAGGAATGTGTTATACTTTTTAGTTTACGACCAAGACAAAGAAAAACAAAAGGAATTTAAGAATGTAATGAGTTTCCGTGGCAAAATTGTATCTACAGGCCCACTTTATAAACCATTAGCTGAAAAACACAAGTGCCGTAAGTATTCCAATTGACTTCAAGTAGGAACATAGAATTTTGCAGATCATAGTGGACGCCGATTTTGTAAACTTTGTTTATTTTCGCGAGAGCAAAACATGTGATACATACCGTTCAAGGGCAGAGGATGTGGAACGTCGCATTCGTAAGAATATCGCCGACGCATACGAAACTTCATATTAGCATGCATTAACATTCCACGTCGCATCAATAATCACGATTAACAGTTGGGTCCCCGTGATTTTATCGTGATGACAGTAGAAAGTCCTTGCCTGTGTAATCTCGCTTAGTAGCTATTAGTAATCAAAACTTACCAAAGTTGAGCCACGTCAAAGTGACCAAAAGCAAACAAAAATATCTGGAACTAAGTGACCAAACGCTGCCAAAATGCATCCCTACTGACATGTTTAATCATCACATACATTCAATGATAACCTTGTTAAACGATCTATTTCATTAGAAATATATTCGTAAATAGTTGCGTTTTATCTAAAATGTGATAACGGAAACAACCCAATGAAGGTATACTAAGCCAAATTTACAATAGCACGTACAATTTCGGCTCAGGTAAACTTAATCAAGGTTCAATGGACGGCACCTGAATGATGCATACCTCTGGCTCGGGTGAGCTAAAACAAAGTTCAAAACACAGAGACTCGAACCATGAATAACTTCGACTCAAGTGAACTACAACAAAGTTCAATGGACTGATGCCAAGAGTATAAATGAGCCGCCTCGTGGGAAAACCAACAATCTGCATAGGCGAAAACAAAGACGCAGATCAGCTTCGCGGTAACCGCGAAGCTGATCAGCGCCTTTGTTTTCGCTACTTGGATAGTACAATTCCTCTTCTATTTAACTCCGAAATTTCAAGCTTCTAGCCATCTTCTGTGCTTGTACAGGTCGGTTTGTGTCCGAAATGTTTGGAAACCACATTGTTGGTTTTCCCACGAGGCGGCTCATAATATCTTTGGCTCAGGTGAGCTAAAACAAAGTAGAATGGACGGATGGCATAAGCGTGAATGGCTCTGGCTCAAGATGAGCTAAGACAAAGTTCAAAAGCATTCTTACATCTGACACAGGTGCGCTATAACAAAGGTTAATGACGAACGCCAGAAGTACGCATACATATCATCAGGAAAACATGTCCGTGCAATATATACCCCCTTAAACCCCACTTTTATAATAGCAAAACTGGGGTTTGCAGGGGTATACCTATAGCGAGGCGGTTCTAACGTGTACCCACAATCTGTGTTTTGAGCAAAAATAAGAAAAATATCAACATTTTTCTGGTGAATTTTTCAATTTATGGTACTGAAAAAAATCTCTATATATTGCATGGGCAAGTTTTCGTAATGTACTCGTACATCTACTTCTGGCTCAAGTATGCTAGAACTAAGTTCAATTGGCGGACGACAAAAGCACGAACACTTCTAGCTGGGCGGACACCAGACACATGCTTGCCTCTGACTCAGGTGAGCTAAGTCAAAATTAAATGGACGAACGTAAGAAAAATGCATACCTCTGGCTCAGGTGAGCTAATCCTAAGTTGAATGGACGTTAGAAACGTGCATACTTCTGGCTCAGGTTAGCTTAACCTAAGTTGAATGGACGTTAGAAACATGCATACTCTGGCTCATGTGAGCTAAAATTTAAGTTGAATGGACAGACGCTAGAAACATGCATACCTCTGGCTCAGGTGAGCTAAAACTAAGTCGAATGGACAGACGCTAGAAACACGCATACCTCTGGCTCAGGAGAGCTAAAACTAAGTCCATTGGACAGGCGCTAGAAACATGCATAGGGGGTCTGCATACCTCGGCTCAAGTGAGCTAAAACTAAGTTGAATGGACAGACGCTTGAAACATGCATACCTCTGGCTCAGGTGAGTTAATACTAAGTTGAATGGATAGACGCCAGGAAGATGCATACATGCATACCTCTGGCTCAGGTAAGCTAAAAATTCAGTTAAATGAACAGACGTTAGACACATGCATACTTCTGGCTCAGGTACTAAAACCAAGTTCAATGAACAGAAGCTAGAAACATGCATACCTCTGGCTCAGATGAGCCAAAACTAAGTTGAATGAACAGACGTTAGAAACATGCATACCTCTGGCTTAGGTGAGCTAAAACTTAAGTTGAATGGACAGACGCCAGAATCGCGCATACTTCTGGCTCTCAGGTGCGCTAAAGAAACAATCAATGGACACTTGGGCAGACGCCAGAAGCATGCATACCTCTGGCTTAGGTGAGCTAAAACTAAGTTGAATAAACAGACGTCAGTAACATGCATACCTCTGCTCAGGTGAGCTAAACCTAAGTTGAATGGACAGACGCCAGAAACACGCATACCTCTGGCTCAGGTGAGTTAAAACTAAGTTCAATGGACAGACACCAGAAACACGCATACATCTGGCTCAGGTGAGCTAAACCTTAGTTGAATGGGCAGCGCTGGAAACATGCATACCTCTGGCTCAGGTGAGCTAAAACTAAGTTGAATGAACAGACGCTAGAAACACGCATACATCTGGCTCAGATGTAAAGCTAAGTTGAATGGACAGACGCCAGAAACACGCATACCTCTGGCTCAAGTGAGCTAAAACTAAGTTGAATGGACAGACGCTTGAAACATGCATACCTCTGGCTCAGGTGAGTTAATACTAAGTTGAATGGATAGACGCCAGGAAGATGCATACATGTACCTCTGGCTCAGGTAAGCTTAAGCAAAGTTCAATGTTCATTCATACCATTGGCTCAGGTGAGCCTAAACAAAGTCAAATGGACGGACGCCAGAAACATGCATACTTCAAGCTTATGTGAACATAAACTAAATTCAATGCACAGAGGCTCGAACCATGAATCAGAGGACCAATGGTCCTGTAAACGCTCACCTGAGACCTGAGATACCAATAAACTTGTTTGACTAGAATGGTTATATGCATGTATATAACCCCAAGGCAGGGTCAAAATAACCCCTGTGTTCAATGCCTTTTTCAAATCATTAAAATTCAATCCATTTGCCAATTTACTGCAAGTTTTGCCCTTCAGTTGACATTTTACCAATTTTCCCCATGTAAATGCATTGGCAACCATAACCTTGCCATAAAATAGGCCAAGGTCATCCCAGGGTCGTGATTTATATAAATTTTGTAGACCTCCATTCCTTGAAGCTTCATGCCAGAGGCTGAGGGTGAGGTTACGGCCGTGTAAAATCGATTTAAACCCGCCAGTAACTTTATGTTACTGATCGTTCCAAGTCGATACTTCTGTGGTGGTTCTTTTTGTTTTATGTCTTGGTGTTTAAAATATTTTTGTGCTGTTGGCGCCTTATGTATGTTTGCATATTTTTAGTTAAGTTAAGGTAACTGAGTGGCCACCTATTGGGAAAATAGCTGCTCATTCGGCTTACGAAATGTTTTCATGGTATAAGTACCTGATTGTTAGTTTGGTTTTTTCCCACCTTGGTTTTTGGAGTGGGGGTCTTTTTCTGATTGCGCCTTTTCCTGATCTTTGCCTACTTGTACTTTTTCATGCCAAGGTTCAAAATCATAGGCCTTCTGGTCCTGAAGAAGAAGATTTTAAAGGTTTTTTGCTATTTATAGCCATGGAGGCCACCTTGGTCATGTGACCTTGACCATTTATACAAAATTGCATTCACTCTTCCTAAGGATACTGCACATAAATTTGGCTTTGATTGGCCAAGCGGTTTGAGAGAAGAAGCTGTTTGAATATTATGGTCATATACATGTATATAGCTCCAGGTTAGGGGCAGTCAACCCTCTGTGCCAAAAACATTTTCATTAACATAAATCTTCTGTCCATTTGCTCATTCCTAGCAAGTTTTTTGCCATGATATGACATTTTCCTATTTTTGCTCATTCAAATGCATGGGCGGCCTAAGTTGACCTTGCCATAAAATAGGTCAAGGTCATCCCAGGGTCATGATTTAAATAACCTTTGTAGAACTCCATCCCCAGATGCTTCATGCCAAGTTTCAAAATCATAGGCCTTCTGGTTCTGGAGAAGATTTTAAAAGAGTTTTGCTATCTATAGCCATGGCGGCCATCTTGGTCATGTGACCTTGACCATTTATACAAACTTTCATTCACTCTTCCTAAGAATGTTCCACATAAAGTTTGGATTTGATTGGCCAAGCGGTTTCAGAGAAGATGTTTGAATATTAAAGTCATATACATGTATATGTATATAGCACCGGGGCAGGGGCAGACAACCCCCTTGGCCCAAAATATTTTCATAAACATAAATCTTCTGTCCATTTGCGCATTCCTAGCAAGTTTTTTGCCATGATATGACATTTTCCTATTTTTTCCCATTCAAATGCATGGGTGGCCTAAGTTGACCTTGCCGTAAAAAAGGTTAAGGTCATCCCAGGGTCATGATTTATACAAACTTTGTAGAGCTCCCCTGCCTGATGCTTCATGCCAAGTTTCAAAATCATACATGTAGGCCTTCTGGTTCTGGAGAAGAAGATTTTTAAAGGTTTTTGTCATCTATAGCCATGGCGGCCATCTTGGTCATGTGACCTGGACCATTTATACAAACTTTCGTTCCCCCTTCCTTAGGATGCTCCACATGAAGTTTGGCTTTGATTGGCTTAGCGATTTCAGAGAAGATCTTTGAAATTGTGGACGGACGACGACGGACGCCGGAACATGGGTATACTATAAGCTCACCTGTGAGCCTTCGGCTCAGGTGAGCTAATAACTTCGACTCAGGTTAGCTACAGCAATATAAATATGTCTGGCCGAGGTGAGCTAAAACTAAGTTGAACGGACAGGCGCTGGAAACATGCATACCTCTGGCTCAGGTGAGCTAAAACTACGTTGAATGGACAGACGCTAGAAACACGCATATATCTGGCTCAGGTGAGCTAAACCTAAGTTGAATGGACAGACGCCAGAAACACGCATACCTCTGCCTCAGGAGAGCTAAACCTAGGTTCATTCGACAGATGCTTGAAACCTGCATACCTCTGGCTCAAGTGAGCTTAAGCTAAGTTGAATGGACAGACGCTTGTAACATGCATACCTCTGGCTCAGGTGAATTAATACTAAGTTGAATGGATAGACGCCAGGAAGATGCATACATGTACCTCTGATTCAGTTAAGCTTAAGCAAAGTTCAATGTACGGACGCCAGAAACATTCATACCATTGGCTCGGGTGAGCTTAAACAAATTTAAATGGACGGACGCCAGAAACATGCATACTTCAAGCTTATGTGAACTAAAACAAAATTCAGTGCACTGAGGCTCGAACCATGAATAACTGCGACTCAGGTTGGCTACAGCAATATAAATATGTCTGGCCGAGTTGAGCTAAAACTAAGTTGAATGGACAGACGCTAGAAACATGCATACCTCTGGCTCAGGTGAGCTAAAACTAAGTTGAATGAACAGACGCTAGAAACACGCATACATCTGGCTCAGGTAAATGGACAGATGGAAGAAACACGTATACCACTGGCTCAGATGAGCTAAAACTAGGTTCATTGTACAGACGCTAGAAACATGCATACCTCTGGCTCAGGTGAGCTAAAACTAAGTTGAATGGACAGACGCTAGAAACATGCATAACTCTGGCTCAGGTGAGCTTAACCTTTGTTGAATTAACAGACGCTTGAAACATGCATAGCTCTGGCTCAGGTGAGTTAATACTAAGTTGAATGGATAGACGCCAGGAAGATGCATACATGTACCTCTGGCCCAGGTAAGCTTAAGCAAAGTTCAATGTACGGACGCTAGAAACATTCATACCATTGGCTCAGGTGAGCTTAAAACAAAGTTTAATGGACGGACGCCAGAAACATGCATACTTCAAGCTTATGTGAACTAAAACTAAATTCAATACACAGTGGCTCGAACCATGAATAACTTCGACTCAAGTTACCTACAACAATATTAATATGTCTGACCGAGGTGAGCTAAAACAAAGTTGAATGGACAGACACTAGAAACCTGCATACCTCTGGCTCAGGTGAGCTAAAACTAAGTTGAATAGACAGACGAGAAACATTCATACCTCTGGCTCAGGTGAGCTAAAACTAAGTGGAATGGACAGACCAGAAACATTCATACCTCTGGCTTAGGTGAGGTACAACTATGTTGAATGGACGGACACCAGAAACATGCATACATCTGGTTCAGGTGAGCTTAAACTAAGTTGAATGTACACGCATTAGAAACATGCATATCTCTGGCTCAGGTGAGTTAAAACTATGTTGAATGGACAGGTGCTAGAAACATGCATACATCTGGCTCAGGTGAATGTACACGCGTTAGAAACATGCATACCTCTGGCTCAGGAGTTAAAACTGGTGCCAGAAACATGCATACCTCTGGCTCAGGTGAGCTAAAACAAAGTTAAATGGACAGACGCTAGAAACATGCATACCTCTGGCTCAGGTGAGCTAAAGCAAAATTCAATGGACACTTGGACATACGCCAGAAGCATGCATACCTCTGGCACAGATTTGCTTAAACGAAGTTCAATGGACGGCCGCCAGAAACATGCGCACCTCTAGCTCAGGTGAGCTAAAACTAAGTTCAATGGGCATATGCCAGAGAGATGCAAGCTTGTACCTCTGGCTTAGGTGAGCTTAAGAAAGGTTCTATGTACGGACGCCAGAAACATTCATACCTTTGGCTCAGATGAGCTAAAGCAAAATACAGTGGACACTTGGACAGACGCCAGAAGCATGCATACCTCTGGCACAAATTTGCTTAAACGAAGTTCAATGGACGGCCGCCAGAAACATGCATAGCTTTAGCACAGGTGAGCTAAAACAAAGTTCAATGGACGGACGCAAGAAACATGCATACCTCAGACTTAGGTGAACTAAAAGTTCAATGCACGAATCGAATCACGAATATCTTTTGACTCGGGTATTGGTATGCTACAACAAAATTCAGTTATCAGACGACATGAACATGCATACTTCTGGCTCCGGTAAACTAAAGCAAAGTTCAATGGACTGGCGTCAGAAACATGCATGCCTCTGGCTGAAGTGATCTGAATCAAAGTTCAATGGACAGACGCCAGAAACAGGCTTACCTCTGGCTCATGAATTAAAGCAAAGTTCAATGGAATGACGCTAGAAACATTCATACCTTTGGCTCAGGTGAACTTCAGTGAAATTCAATGGACACTTGGACAGACGCCAGAAGCATGCATACCTCAAGCACAGATTAGCTAGAACAAAGTTCAGTGGACGGCCCCCCTGAAACATGCACACCTATGGCTCAGGTGAGCTTAAGCAAATTCAATGGACACCTGAACAGAGTCCAGAAGCATGCATACCTCTGGCACAGAATAGCTAAAACGAAATTCAATGGATGGCCGCCAGAAACATGCACACCTCTGGGCCCCTGGCTCAGGTGAGCTTAAACAAAGTTCATGGACTGACGCCAGAAACATGCATGCCTCTGGCCCAGGTGAGTTTAAACGGACTGACGCCAGAAACATACACAACTCTGGCTCAGGTGAGCTTAAACAAAGTTCAGTGAACTGACGCTAGAAGCATGTATACGTAACATGTGGCTCAGATGAGCTTAAAGTTCAATGGATGGACGCTAGAAGCATGCATACTTCTGGCTTAAGTGAGCCAAAACAATATTCAATGGGCATAAGCCGAAGGGAAGCGTGATTAACTTGCTCCATTGAGGTAAGGCCACATTTAAAATTATTTGTTTGCCCTCTCCCTGCCCTGTCTAGAAAAGTTGGGTAGGTAGGGAAACGTGTTTTTTTATATAATTATTATTTTTTTGTGAACTACTTTATTATGCGTTATTTTGGGTCAAAGGAATTAGCTACAATTTTGTCAACGCTACTCACAATTACAGTTACATTTTCACGCAGTCCAATCTATAGTTCGATACTGAGCGGGTGGGAAAAGAATACACCCATTTTAGAGACGGTACTTGCATTTTTACGACAAATATGTCGTTTTTAAACCCATTCTCTGCTATTTTTGATCCAAACGATATAGCGCATACAAACGGTTACATCACACTGCACGTTCTGGTATAAAAATTATGTCGCAGTCATGTCTCGTGCAGCACGCAAATATGCGCCAGTATAAATCAGCCCGTGAAAATTGTGGGTTTGAAATCAGACTACGTCATTATTTCGGCCAGAATGTTTTCCGGTATTTTGCAATCACTTGTGAAGAGGTAAGTGCTATTTGGACTACGTATTATTGTATACTTTAAATAACTATTTTTGTTTAAAGCCCCACACGTTTGAAAATATGTTGATATAAATCAATTACGTCGTCTCCTACGATGGAGGGGTTGAGTATACGTATACTTTTACGGAGGGGCATTCTTGTTTCATGAATGTTATTTTGATGTGGCTATGGGTTTTCGCCCAAGTCAACAGGTTTTTCAGTCATGTCGGGACGAAACCACTGATTCCTTGATGCTACACAGTTCCACGGAGGAGATTAAAGTGTCTTGTGTATGGGCACAGCACGGCGAAGGTAGGTATCGAACCCATTATTTCTCGATCCTGACCCCTGAGCTCTAAATATAAGGCACCCCACTCCCCAGGTGCATGTTAAATTCAATGTGAAACGCATAAACACTAACTAAGGATTATCCTTTCTCATTGTAAAAACAACAACAAAGGTTCTGATAAAATCATTTGAACTTAGATCAGGAAAGTAAATTTCACTCCGCTCCGCTTCGGTATCTCGTTCTATTACCGTGTGAGGTTCGGGTAATTACGAAACAGCGACGGGAAATAATGGATGAGAAGATCTTGTAGCAATTTGTCATATTTCAGAAATGTGGCATCTTCGTTCGTTTAAATTTTATTATATTATTTTTGGCCGGGGCGGGTGGGGGGAGGGGGCAAATCTACAATCAATGGGCAAATCTACAATTTTGTTAAATCCGATATCTAAACCTCTAGGCTGATTGTGTGACTGTAAAGGTCGGTTTTTATCGGATATGATCGGAAACAAAATTGTTGGTTTTCACATGCAAAGGCTCAGAGCATATCATTACCAAAACTTGCCCATGCAATATACAGATAATTTTTTTCAGGTGTAAAAATTGAAGAAAAAATCCGTAGAAAAAATATTTATAATATATTTGCTAAAACATGATTGTCGGTACACGTACAACCGCCTCGCCGAGGCGGTTTTAAGGAGTACCCACAACGTATGTTTGGGATCAAATATTGAAGAAAAATAGGTATAACCCTGTAATCCCCAATTTACGAGTACCCACAATCTATGTTTTGGATCAAATGTAAGAATAATAGGTATGCCACTGTAGTCCCCAATTTTACTGTATAAAATTGGGGTTCAATGGGGTATACAATTCATAGACGTGTTTTCCTGATGGCTTGACTGTTGCTTTGAGATCGATCACGTGACAATTTACGTCAATCACTTAAAAGGATGTACATGAAGATTTCTGTCATTGAGCAAAACGTTCAGACAATAGAGTCTGTATACACTTTTAATGTTTTAAAATCCACATAAAATCCAGGCAATGTGGGTCAAATTTGCGGTTATATCCCAAGGCCCAGACCTGAACGATGACAATAATGAGAATCAACATCTGAAAGTTGTTCTTATGCCAAACAATATATTCGAGAGAGGCTTAGTAATTTGCATGTACGTGCACTAAAGTAAGCCCACGGCACATCCCCGGCACATCAGAAATTAAATCCTGGCACGTAGGCCTCGTTTTCCCCGGTAGATACAAATGACTAGTGCGGAACAAATTTCTGCAAAAATAGGTAAATGTGTATTTTGAGCTGTAATAGTCTGTTTTAAGTTCAGCAATGTGTGTTCTTTTATACCAATGCCATAAATATACATAATTCATCAGGAAAACATGTCCGTAATATGAATAACACAGAGGACCAATGGACCGTCCTGTTAACGCTCACCTGAGACCTGAGATATATACCAATAAACTAACTTGACTAAAATGGTAATATACATGTATATAACCCCAGGACATAGAGCAACCTCTGGAGTCGTTTTCTTTTTTAAATCATAAAGATTCAGTCCATTTGCCAATTTACTGCAAGTTTTGCCCTTCAAATGACATTGCAACAATTTTCCCCATTCAAATGCGTGGGCAACCTAAGTTGACCTTGCCGTAAAAAAGGTCAAGGTCATCCCAGGGTCATGATTTATACAAACTTTGTAGAGATCTATTGCCTAGTTTCAAAATCATAGACCCTCTGGTTCTAAAGAAGAGGATTTTTGGAGTTTTTTGGTATTTATAGCCATGGTGGCCATCTTGGTCATGTGACCTTGACCATTTAATATACACTTTCATTCCCACTTCCTGACAATGTTCCTCATAAAGTTTGGCTTTGATTGGCCAAGCAGTTTCAGAGAAGAAGATCTTTGAATATCACTGTAATATACATGTATATTGCCCCAGGGTGGGGGCAGACAGACCCCTAGGGTCCAAATTTTTTTAGATTCATCAATCTTAAGTCCATTTGCCCATTTCCTGCAAGTTTTTCCCTACAAATGACATTTTAACACTTTTCCCCATTCAAATGCATGAGCGACCTATGTTGACCTTGCCGTAAAATAGGTCAAGGTCATCCCAGGGTCATGATTTATATAAACTTTGTAGAGCTCCAGTCACTGATGCTTCACACCAAGTTTCAAAATCATTGGCCTTCTGGTTTTGGAGAATAAGATTTTTAACGGTTTTTTTTCTATTTATAGCCATGGCAGCCATCTTGGTCATGTGACCCGAACCATTTATATAAACTTTCATTCCCCCTTCCTAAGAATGCTCAACATGAAGTTTGGCTTTGATTGGCCAAGTGGTTTCAGAGGAGAAGATCTTTGAAATTGTGGACGGACGACGACGACGGACGACGACGGACGACGGACGGACGACGGAGCATGGTCATCCTATAAGCTCACCTTGTGAGCCTTCGGCTCAGGTGAGCTAAAAATGGGGTATGCAGGGGTTAACCTATTTTTCTAATGTTTTGTCGAAAACATAGAGTGTGGGTACTCGTTAGAACAGCCCCAGAGACTTTGTTTTGAGGAAAGTATTAAAAATATCAATTTTTCCTGGTGAATTTTTCAATTTTTACATGTCAAAAAATGTCTGCGTATTGCATGGGCAAGTTTTCGCACAGGCGTTGGAAGTTATAACCATAAATCATTAAAATATGCCCTTATATTTTCGGCATGGGCCATGAAATATACACTGACTGTAATAGGTGAAATCGACAAAATGAAATAAAAATTCATAGAATCTCACTGGCATGCGAATTTCAAGCGACTGTTTGCCAATTTTGTCGCGGGCTTTCGCACGACATTCGTGCGAGTGTCACACAAGTATCTTCAAGTGTCGCGAACTAGTCGCGAACTGGTCGCGAAGTTTTTAAACAGGTTTAAAACATTTTTTCAAATGTTTTCGTCAAAATACTTCGCAAGACTGTCGCGCGACTGTCGTAATAATGAAAATGAAAATAAGCCACATTCGCGGGAAAGTCGTGAGACACTCTCCCGAAGGTTTAAAACATTTTTTCAAATGTTTTCGTCAAAATACTTCGCAAGACTGTCGCGCGACTGTCGTAATAATGAAAATGAAAATAAGCCACATTCGCGGGAAAGTCGTGAGACACTCTCCCGAATGTCTTGCGACTGTCGTGCGACAGTCGCGCGACAGTCGCGATGTATATTTTCAAAATTAGACCGAAATTCGCGAATTTGTCGCATAAATGTCCATTTAATGAGAATGCAACGTAAAAGCTGTGTTTGTCTTATCGTTAATCTTTGTCGTGAAATAGTCGAGAACTATTCGCGAACTAGTCTCCAGTTGTCGCATACCAGTGAGGTAGGGGTCTTAAGCTAGTATCTCACTGGCATGCGAATTTCTCGCGACTGTTTTGCGAATTTTGTCGCGGACATTCGCACGACATTCGTGCGAGTGTCGCACGAGTGTCGTGAGAATTTTCAAGTGTCGCAATCTATTCTCGAACTGGTTGCGAACTGGTCGCGAAGGTTTTAAACATGTTTAAATTTTCATTTTTCATTTTAGTCAGCAACGTATGTAACCTTCGTATAGGCATTGTGCATTACAATAGCACAAACGTTAAACGTATTTTGTATGCTTTAAACGGCTTCACTGAAGATTTCAATATCCATCCCCTCCGGAAGAAAGGTACCTATTACAAATGCCACCTACGAAGAAACTACGTATACCTGAAAAAATCAGCCATGTGGCATCCCATCTTAATTTATGATAGTATAGATCATTATTCGGCGACTGTGAAGGTCAGACACCATCAAAATTTGTACAGGTTAGATGGAATTGCTCGAAACTTGTCATTTCATGATGTCGCATGACAGAACAGGTAAGGCACAAAGTTTTGAATAAAATTTTGGCGCATCTATCACGCTGTTTCTACGAAGTGTTGCAAGGTCATTTTCATATCAGTTTAAAGCTTATGAGATGCACTTTATACTGCGCATACCCATATTACAACAACTATCTACAGAGAAATGAGTAACAATGATCTTACCTGGCAGATTCATGTATCCATGGTTTGTTTACACAATTTATTCATCCCACCTATCCGGAAGTACGCTTTAAACCAACCCCTCCGTTCCGTCGCTCAGTTATTGATTGGACTGCGTGATTTTATGTTTTGTAGTGCTTGATCATAGAACACTAGAAAAAGTGCCTTGAGAGGCACGTATACCCCCGGCTGGTAGCCATCAAGTCCCCCCTCCCCTACCCATACAACCCCGCACATGCTCACCCCTGACATTAAATCTCAAATCCTCAATGAAAGACAGTGCCCTTTTCAAGTACACTTTAGAAATAAGCACTGTAAAGCTACAGTCACACTGTCACGTTTCGAGGCCTACGTTTTACTACGTTTTGCCCTAAATTTGTCCGGTTTTGCAGGTTGTTAGGTTTCAGTACGTTTATAGCTACGTTTTTGCGACGTTTTACTCCGTATCGCTACGTATTGTCCGGTTATCAAACGGCTTCGGGCCACAGTTTCACTAGGGATTGGTACGTTTAGCTACGTATTTACTACGTGCCGATACGTTTTCCTACGATTCAGTGGGTTTTATATCAGGTTATTACTACGTAGCGTCCGGATAGTTCATTTGTACCCGTGACGTATTTATTGGAATTATCGCACCAAAATTAATTAGTTGCATGATGACCACCAAGAGGATCCAAGAAAAGCTCCAGGGGTGGCAAATCTGCGCGTGCACCGGGGCACCGGGGCTGTTAAGTGCACTGCAAGATGACACAGAAGAGGTAACCTTTTTCTCTTTATTTTGTGACTCGATTTATTGCATCAACATCACAACCAAACTGTACACATTTAGTGCATATATTACTATTTCGAAATTGCACCCAATTCTTAATCCCATGCGTACTGGCCATGAACTTGAGCGTTCGATGATCGTATTCTTTGGAAATTTAATCGTATGCTTTTGTGTCCTTCTTAAGACGTATGAAATATATTCATATAAACGCCATGATTCCATATCATATACAATGTTTGGGAAATCAGCATTAACCTCTATTACGGCCCGTATGCGTAACCAAACGTAGTAATACTTAGTTAAATCGTAGTAGAGCGTGTCAATACGAAGTGATACCTAGTAATACCTGCTGAAACCTACTGAAACCTATCAAAACGTAGGGTAACACGTAGCAAGTCGTAGTAAAACGTATTGAAACGTAGTCCCTGCGTATTGATACGTAGAGTTCCACCGGGTTGTAATTTACGTTTTAGTACGTATTTGTTACGTATGTACTGCGTTTTACTACGATTCGACTACGCTTTGCTACGTTTTACTAGGTATAAGCTACGTAAATTAGAGTGCCACGTTCGAACTGTTTTTTTAGTTCGAACGTGGCATGGGCCAGGTATATAGCCGTATATAGCCGTATGTAATACGTTCCACTACGTTTTAATACGTATATTGCCGTATTGCTACGTTTCAGAAACGTAGTAAAACGTAGGCCTAGAAACGTGACAGTGTGACTGTAGCTTAAAGTACTTTGCGCACAAACATGGGGGGGGGGGGGGGGGAGGAGATATTAATCTTGGTAACTATTGTATTTTATAAATGTGTCCTAGATTTTGACCTCCAGCCCCACCCCTAGAGTTTGGTGCCATGGAATTTAATTCAACCCAAAAGGGTATCTATGATCCAAATAGGAATACATTCCTATAAGTATTTGTTAATATATGAACTAAGAGAAGAAACTAGAGAAACTTTAACTTTAACTCTAGCCCCACCCCCGGGCATGGACCCTGGGGCCCGAAATAATAAAAACAAAGCAAACCCTATAGGGTACCTATTGTGCAAACACAAAGGATTTCTGACCATTGGTGTATGAGATATAGACCACTAGAGAAACTTTAACCAAAACTTTGACGCAAATTAAAGGTGACCTAGATTTTGAACTCTAGCCCCTCCCCCGGGCATGGACCCTGGGGCCCGAAGTAATGGAAACAAAGCAAACCCTATAGGGTACCTATGGTGCAAACACAAATGATTTCTGACCATTGGTGTATGAGATACAGACCACTAGAGAAACTTTAACCAAAACTTTGACGCAAAATGTAACTAACGAACGAACAAACGAATATACGGACGAACGGAAAGACGAAAACTATATACCCTGTCGGCATAAATGCCGGTGGTATAAAAAAATATCCAATTGGTGAGGAGGGTCATGGTTTAAATGAAAACACATTACTTTCTTCGGAAAACAAAACCAAGAGCGAGGACTCATAGATTGAGTAAGCTGCCCGACGATGGAGATCTATATGTATAAAAGTATTGAGTATATATATGTTTAAAATTCACTTTTCAACGATTACTGTTCATTTTCTGAGAGCACTGCGGAAAAAAAAGCTCATAACTATACTATAAGACTTAAGTTTAGCAATTTTCATTTGAATTCGAAATTGCAAATTGGTATAAAGATGAACTGAACTAAACTCTTTAAACCATCAATATTTAATCCTTAATGAACCACAATTTCCACTTTTCGTCGGAAAGCCATCTTGTCCTAACGCAATTACGCTACGTTAAAGTTTTAAGGATGTCACCTCAAAATTCACACATTATTTCTCGGCATATGAAAAGTTAACCTTTTATTCCCAAAGCAGTCATTTAACATCTCCCTGTGCTCAAAAAGAGTACAGTACCATGATCGTAGAGATTTGGTTCCCATTATGGTACCTGGTAACGCCCCCCTCCCCCCACCCCGGTGTAATACGTACCTGACGTCATTTTGTTCCCCGGTCTTTCTCCGGAGGTGAACACATACGTGTTTAATTGCGAGAACACTTTCACTTAGTCGGCCAATAAGGTTTGATGTGATGTCAAGTCTAGTCTTGCACGTTTATGTTTCACGTTAACAGGACAAAAAACGTAACAGTGATATTCACGGTGTTCGCACCACGCAAGTTGTTTCCTGTCAGCTGTTCCGATACAAATCCATCTTTCCATGCCGTGTATTATCAAACCTGATATTCGTAGGCTGCTTAAAATCGATTACGTTTCTATGACGTCAAATTGGCATTGCCCTACATCATGATAGCCTTACGTTGTCTGGCGTCATGTTGCCGGTTTTTGATGCTATCAGCTGATGGAATATGGTTCTATGAGACTTATCGTGCTCTAGCAAGCTTAAAAATATCAATTGACTTTCTTTTTCTTCATGTCTGCACTGGGCGTATTGATCTTCTTGTTACGCTGGTTTAACGTCAGGCTATGACGGCGTCCCCTCACGGAATTTTTCAAATGTCATTCCGGTTTATTCGTCTCACACTTTTACCAATCAAACAAAGCAAAAAGTGATAACATGAGATGCACGTGGAATGCTGGGCACGGGATTTGCATGATTTTTCAGCGTAACGTAGCAACTCGTGGACGTCAGACAAGCACACAAAATCGTCACGAAACATGAATTTGAGCATCACTTGATATATTAAAAGCGTATGTAAAGTTTTCAAACATTTGATTTTGAAAATAGTGATTGATGAAAAAATTGCTAAACTTAAGTCTTATAGTATATTAAACTTATCCGTTTTTACATACCTTAATACCCATTTAGCAGATAACATTCACACATTGGACTATAAGCACCATGTATGGTTAAATTTCAGTCCTTGGTACGAACCCTGGGTTGACGCCCGGGGAGGTGGTTTGAGGTTAATATATAGAACGCCATCTTTTGCATCTTGTTCTTACGTTTGAAGACTTTTTCACAGTTATCTTTGACACCACAGGTAATATCAACCACACCAACGATAAATGTCCACAATGGACAGAAACGGTTGAAAAATCAAAGATCAGTGAGTGTCTTGTAGTTAGTTGTTGTTGATTGACAGTTATCGGTGCTGCAAAACATGGATACTTTTTACTAAAGTGAGCTTAAATATTCAGCGGACATAAGCCAGAAGAAAAGCATGGTTAACTTGCTCAATTGAGGTACATGTAAAAGATAGATGCCAGAAGCCAGCATTCCTCTTCCTCTGGTTTCCTCTTCCTCAGGCCACCCATTATAATGATCTGAGCCGCGACGCGAGAAAACCGGTCTTCGGGGTTTCCGACCAGGTCCGACACAAACCGACCTGTACCAGCTCAGAAAAGAGCTAGAAGCTTGAAATTTCGGATTTAAGAGGAAAAGGAATAGTACTATCCGAGTAGCGAAAACAAAGGCGCTGATCAGCTTCGCAGTTACTGCGAAGCTGATCTGCGCCTTTGTTTTCGCATAGGCAATAATCCGGTTTTCTCACGATGCGGCTCTGGTTTTTAACCATGTCATACACAAAACGGCCTGTAGTCATAAAAGAAGGCTAGAAGCTTGAAATTTCGGTTTCATAGAATAATTGTACTATCCATGAAGCAAAAAACAGGCCCTGAATTGCATAGCTGATCTAGGTCTTTTTGTTTTCGCATGCGAAAATCTGGGTTTCTCATGACATGGCTTATCAGTTGGTTAGTTGTAATTTCTTTCCAAGATAGCTTGTACATTATTTCCTTTTTTCTTAGCAAAATTTAATCCAAGGCTAGTTTGCCCAACTTGCAGCCATGATTCCAGCTTCTTCATCAAACATATACAATGAACTCGACAACTCCTTAAAGGTCTGAACCCATCTAAAGCCTTAGGACCTGATGAGCTCCATCCTAGAGTCCTAAAAGAATTGGCAAAAGAATTAGGACCTGTATTTGCACATCTCTTCCAGCAATCAATCAATACGGGTGAAATCCCCAAGGAATGGTCACTTGCTAATATTTGTCCACTTTTCAAGAAAGGTGACAGGTCCCTTGCTTGTAATTACCGCCCAGTTTCTTTGACTTGCATTCCTTGCAAACTTCTAGAACATATTGTCTGCTCAAATATCATGGGTCATCTTGACCAGTATCAGTACATACAACCTGTTATATCGACAACTTGTATCCGCAAGCTGCTGGTATTGTTTACTACTGGAAATGTTGATGAATCCGTACGTAAAATGACAATTAGCAGACGATTCTGATAATGAAATGTCGTTTTGTCTCTTAATTCTGGACGATCTGTATCTTTAAGATTACTTGAGCAATCTCACACTTACCGTTATCCTATTGCGCGTGCATTTTCCCCGATTTACCGTTTTAGAAGGCATAATAAGGGAAAACAAGAAGTAGACGTTGGAAGTAAATTTTCTGTCATTTTCTTTTATTTACGTTTTACGATAGTATACAGGCAATATTTCCAACCAAAAAGACAGTAAAATATTATCTCTAAGTCTTGAATCAATGCCAAAACTTACCATATAAAAAAAGCGTTGTTATTGTTTTTCACTGATTATTTATTGCCAGTGTTATTGTTTCTCACAGCTCAGATAATGTTTCTTACTGTTGATGTCACAGTTTCTTCACGTTGATGTGTTGATGTAAAATTATCACGTTCATTATGTTGAGCGACCATGAATACATATTAGGAGTGCCTATGGGTATGCGTGGCTGTGATAGCATTGAAAATGTTATCTGTCATGCAAAAGAGGTGTCATACAGATCCATACACATTGGAACAGTATAGACACACGACAGCCATTCTTATAAGCATTTTGTTCAGATTGTACATGCTAATCGGCTCTCCCAAATGCAGACTCCAGTGTTTTGAAGGTTGTACATGCATATTGTATATTCTTTTGGTAGAAAATGAACATAACTGGTGAGATCGGTTCAGAGGAGGAATTGACAACGGATGAGCCGCGTACACCCCGGAAAAATCCTTTAAATGTACCGGGTGTGACTTTGCATGCTCCACCCTGTCCAGCCTGTGGAGGCACAAAAAAATCCACAAAGGCGAGAGATTTGTATGTGAGCAATGCCCAGAAAAAATATTTCGGACGGCATATGACCTGCATGACCATGAGGTATTGTTGTTTACTTTGACATAAATATTTCATAGACATGTGAACACAAGTTAAGCAATACATCGAACTTATTTGCTTTGGTAAATACAGATTGTTATGACTTTAAAATGTCTGTCAGCGACACTATGAACGCAATGGGTAACGCAAGTGACGCGTGAATAGCGTCCATGTAAGGAGAGTCTGGTTTGGAGCAGTACTGCAACTGTTGTTACAATGTTAGTAGGATCAATACTTGAAGTCATGACTAAACAGCTTTTGGTATCAGTACAAGAACACGCAGAGCAAAATTCGTGATAGAAATCTTTATTCGTTGAAGTAACCAAAGTTACACATTACAACAATATTCAATTCACAAATAAACAATAGTTTATTTTGATTTAAAACAATCTCGTAACAGTACGCCGTATCTGCAGAGAACGGTCACTTAAAATGCCCAATATACCCGTCAGCACTACCAAATGTTTTATAGAGCAAATTGATGCATCGCTGTGGAAGACAACTGCATTGTGGATAATGTCTTCAAATGTTGTATACTGTTCTTGGCAGTAGTAGCAGACAAACATGTTTCTGAAAACAGTAGGAAAGTTCAATTCAGAATCTTGCTTTTTTATTTACATCGTTAAACATTTAATGTGTGAAACGCTCTGCAACAGGCACAGTATATTATACATTTTGTGCCATAAAGTTATCAGCGTTTCATAATTACATCGTATTGCTCAATTAGAAGTGGACGCCAATGTATCTAAATGCTATCGTCTTGCATATTTGCAATGGAGATCAAATAACTGCCATGATTTGGATTCTATTGTGCCAATGTCAGTAGTTAAATGCCCTTGTATGGCATTTGTCTTCACTACCAGTGAAGGTATAGGTACTTTCAAATGAATCGAAAACGACCCCTACATATTCATAGTGTACGGGGAAAGACGTTGCGAATAATAAAGGCACTTACATTACAAGTGGCGTCGAACTCTGCCCTGTGACTGGACTGCTGTAAAGCGCATCTATGTTCGGCAAGGTTCGATTGATTATCGTTATTCTTCCGCGCTGTCACGTAGTCTGCGTTGGCTAGTGGTATTTGACTAACATAGAGATGACTGGTTGCGTCACAGAAGTTCGTACAGTAGAGGGTTTCACTAAATGGGGAAAATAAACGCATGTAGGATCATAACAATAGAACTAAAATATACACAGTATACAGCTAAAATTAAAATAAATGAAAAGTCATCTTATTTTTATCAGTATATGAAATTTCCTGCAAGAAAGCCGTTGTTTATTCTCAACTTAATGACTTTTTAACGAAAAAATACAGCACTATCAACTGTAAGAAACCTTATCATTTGCTATTTTTTACCCGAAGAAGTAATAACTTAGCAGGGAGATGTAATAACACCTACTCGCGAAAACAATAGCATGAAAACTGGAAAACGGCCTTTTTAAGAACAATCAAAGCTTTGGATTTGGTTGTTTATGTTCCCTGGGCATATCGATATACCGTCAAAATTAGAAGTGAGCCGAAATTGGGGGTGCTCGCTAGCAAGAGTCTGCACAGAGGTTTCCCTTCATAAAGTAATTTTTAGCTGACCTTAGACAGTTTGCTGCACTGCATGACACAGATATCGGTACCACACATGTTATTCTCAATAATAAAAGAAAAATGTAGACTTAACTTACCCGATTTTCCATTATCTTATCCAATTTTCAGTTTTGTTTACAATATCTCCATGGTCGCTTACCCACAATTCTTCAAATCGCGATTGAAAGTAATAACATTTGCTTGCGGATACAATTTGTCGATATAACAGATTGTATGTACTGAGTATAATCTTTTGTCGGACAAACAGCATGCATTCAGGAAATGGCATAGTTGTGAAACTCAGTTGATTACAGTAATACATGTAAATGATTGGGCAAAAATATTGGACAAAAAGGGTCAGGTTGACACTTTTATTTTGGACTTTGAAAAAGCTTTTGACACCCCTCCACATGAACTTCTTAAAAGCAAATTGTTTAGTTATGGTATAGGTGGAAAGACATTGGAATGGATAAATGCTTTTTTGTGCTTCAGGCAGCAAAGGGTAGTACATGTAGTTAATGGTGTTAAATCTGACTGGGCCCCTGTTGTGTCTGGTGTCCCTCAGGGCACCGTTCTCGGTCCATTGTTGTTCTCCTTGTACATAAATGACATACCCGTTGGCATTAACTCTCAAATCAGGCTTTTTGCTGATGACTGTGTTTGTTACCGTGAAATTAGAACAGTAGAAGATACATTGAAACTTCAGAAATACATTGACCTTTTAGGGAGCTGGGCCCGAAAATGGGGCATGAGATTTCAACCTGTCAAATGCAACATGATGCAGCCGACAAATAAGCGGATAAATAAAATTGAGGCCTCGTACACCCTCGAGGGAACGGTATTGGAAAATGTTGATAGCATTAAAATCTAGGTGTAACAAATAAAAATGACCTCAAGTGGAATACCCATATCAATAATATCTGTACTAAAGCCAACAGAACACTCGGATTCTTGAGGAGAAACTTATTTTCTTGCCCCCAAGATGTTAAAGAAGCAGCTTATAAAGGACTGGTGCGCCCAGTCCTGGAATATGGAAGTTCTGTTTGGGATCCTCATACTAAATGCCTCCAGGAGGAATTGGAGAAGGTACAGAATCGTGCCGCTAGATTTGTAACTAGGAATTATACTTTCGAGGAAGGTAGTATGACTGGCATTCTTGAACAACTCAAATGGGAATCTCTCAAGAAAAGGAGGACGGATAATCAACTTATATTACTATACAAAGGTCTGAAGGGTAAAGCCAGAATACCTACAGATGACCATATCCCAAAGACTAGGCGTTGTAGAAATAGCCACTCCAAGGCATTTCAGCTTCCATCTGCTAGTATAGAGGCCCTATAAATGTAGTTTCTTTCCCCAGACTATCAGGGACTGGAATAACCTCCCTGATTCTCTGTTTTCTACTGCTGAAATGTCAGATGATTGTCAATGTGTGTCCAAGTTCGCTTTACTCGTGCGTTCAAGGGACTAATTTCTCCCCCATCCGAACCCCCTGGTGAAATAATGTCATTTGGCGTGTCACCAGTAAACTATTCAGATTCAGATGGAGAATCATCGTAAATGGCGAATCACTCGTGAAGACATTGCAGAATTTCTTGATTCATTTATTATATAACTCAGTCATTTACTTTCACCTATGCCTTGATGTTTGGTTAAAGAATGGAGGCAAAATTCCACCGGACAATAAAATTAGGGTTGCTGAAACGCTTGACCCTTTACCTAAGATGCCTAGTTTATTGTTCCGGAAAAAGTGACGTTCAGATAATGTGTTTCTTACCTCCTTTCATAACCATTTTTGAATTACTTTAATGCCTATTATCCCTAGTTATACAATATGCATGTTTTTGATAAAAGTTTGACATTGAAGGTAGATATAAGCGTGGAAAGATGTACATGTAAATTCGACAATAGCAAATCATATTTGTGTGGTAAAAAGAATGTGCACAAAAAACTGATAATCTACCTTTGGAAGGCTCGCACAGGAACAATTTGGTTTGGTCAATGACGTAACTAATATTGGTGCAAGTCGTGGTATAACCCTCTTGATTTTAGGCTTACATTAATTCATTAAAGCAATAAGACATGCTTAAATCGGTATAATTGACCTTTCCGATAGGGCATTTGCTGTTGGCAGTGAACGTAAAGCACCAAAGCAAATTAACAATATTATCGAACACCGTTTAGTTCGCATGATGAAGGCACCATTTGTGTGCAAAAATATCCTTCTAAAAGGGTGGATCTAATTACCACAGACCACCACAGACTACCACAGACCACCACAGACTACCACAGACCATTACAGACTACCACAGACCACTACAGACTACCACAGGCCATACCATAGACCACTTTGAAAAATGTTTTCAACTCCTTGAATTAATTTTTTGGTTATAAAAATACACCTTGTACTTGAAAATGATGAACTTAACTGAACTTGAAAAAAAAAAGTTTTTATATGGAATTTTAGAAAGGAAGTAATATATATGAGGCAAAACATGCTTAAAACAGTTACTCAAGTACCGATGCATATACAGTTTGAAATGAAAAAAAAAATAAATGCAAATATAAACTAATCGTCTATTCAGTCTCATTTTTAAATATTGGATAAATTCTGAGTGTATCAGAACTTAAAGTGTTTTGGCACCCTTATTTAATATGTACTTCAAATTGAAGAGCTTACAAAACCATGAATTTTGATATAAAGTTGATGAAAATCGGCTGGGAAATAAGAAAGTTATGGGCAATTTAACATGCAAAAAACGATTTTATGGGCGCCGCCATTTTGTTTATTCCGTTACTTTTTATATTTTTATTAAAATCAAAATAACCACTGAACCCAATTATAATAAATACTTCTTCAAGCATTGGGGTCACTGTCAGCTAGTTATACATTCTGGAGAAAGATTTTTCAAAATCGCCTGAGAAATATAGCAATAGGGGCAATTTGAAAATATTCAAAATGGCCGCCAGGAGTCTACTTTTGGTAATGCATGGAGTCTAAATTAAAACTGAAAAAATCAAATTAAATGATTTTTCCCGAATATTTTTGTATCAAACTTTGATAGCTGTTTATTTCTAGCAACAGGCAATATTGTTAATCGAATTGGCACACATTCTATGTTAAAGGAAGCCTCTAATTTTGATTTTATCCTAATTTTTTAACCTCAACTAGAAAACAAAATGGCGGCCGTCCATATTTCATACTTAATTACCCATAACTTTCTTATTAGACCACCGAATTTCATCAAATTTATATCAAAATGCTTGGTTTTGAAAGCTCTTGAATTTGAAGTACATATCAATTTAGGGTACCAAAATACTTTAAATATAGTATATGTATACTGTTTGGTAGACACTTATTCCATGAAAGAGAGAGAGAGACAGAGAATGAAAATGTATATTTTTAGTTTGTCTTTTTTTTTTCAAATGCCTTTTTTTCAATCTCATTTTTAAGTATTCCTTTGATCTATATTTATCAAGGGCGGTAATGAATTTAACAGTAGAACTGAGTAAATCAAAATTAAAATCTTATGAACATGGGTTAAATTTTACCCATAAAATGCAAAATCATTACAGTTTCTTTTTAAAAAAAGGATATGAAAATTTAGCAGACCATGCAAATGAGAATAAGTTTAATAATCAGCTTCAGCAATATTTCTAGTGTGACTGTAATTAACACCTAGATGTTAATACCACTTAATTTGTTATCTACATGTAGTTGGTGTCTGGTAGCCATAAAAGTTCATTTAATTAAGGTTCTCTCATAACCAGCAAATGTTAGGCATCATGTTCAGAAGACTGTTGTGTATCCCCCTACAACCAAAAACAATAAAAAAAAATAATTTCATAAAAAGTAAAAATAAGGACATAATTATGACAGAAAAAAGATGAAATAAAATAAATTCAAGGCTTAACTATTTTCATTTTATTTATTTATTTTTTTTTTGGGGGGGGGGGGTGGGGGGGAGGATTTCAGAGCAAATATTGATCAGGATTCAGAATTACAATCCTCCCTTAAAGTTAAGGAAGACCTTAATTGAAGTGACAAATTTTGACCCGATATATTACCGTTAAAATCAATAACTGTTCTTACGAAAATATAAAGGTGTGTAAAGGAAAATGTCATTGACATTATGACACAGATAAGTTTAATTTCAAATAGGTTTATATGCATCTTTTTGGATGCTGAATTTCCCCACCTTAGCTAAGGTCTTACTTAACTTTATGGGAGAATTGTAATTCTGGGCCCAGATTGACAACATAAACTTTTTTGCTATGTTAGTGTTTTCACTGATCTGAAAATTAGAAAATGAAAAGGTACATCAATTAAAAATGAAAAATAGTTAAAATACCATTAAAAAATTTAACCTATAGATGTGAATATTTCATATAGTGTATTCAAAGGGTATAGTGGGTGCTTTGGGTACAAAAATGACTAGTTCATTGAAATAGCCATATGAGCTAAAAGAGCTCATAATCTAGATGTAATGTCAAACTTTACAGCTGAGCTTCTGTAACCTCAGCTTTTAGTTTCTCCATGAAGCAGCATACTCAAAGACAAGACAGCCACGCCAGTGTAATGACTGCCAACTACATGTGTACAGACTGAACATTTTGTACCACACCTCAAATTTTGACAAAATTGGCAAAACTCTAAGAGCTTTCAAAAATTCAGTTGAGAGAATGGTGAATTGCAAATGACAATACATTTATGTAAGCTTCTTGCTTTGAAATTCTAAATGTATTCTTTAATCTTGATTTTATTGCCATTTTTTTTTTTGCTTGAATCATGGTCTGAAATTTTAACTATAGAAATGTATTATAAGAGTCACAGTAACATGGACTCAGATATTTTATCAAATGGTAAAAATTTCACAAAAAAGATGACCAAAAGCCGAATTTTAAAATTTCATGAAGCATATTTCTCAAATTCTAATAAATATTTTCTAACGCGTATTGGTGTATAGAATTTCTAAATATTGATAGAGTACTTTTCAGTTCATCCATCTGAAGGCAGGTGTCTCATAACTCCAGGCCCTGTAAAACATCTTAGGAACAGACTGAACAATTTCAATGAAAGTCAGTATGCAGAACAATCCCTATAAAAATTTTAAGTGCATGTAGACATTATAGCAGAATCAGCTTTTTTGTGAAATTATCAGGGCACATGTTAAGAACAGAAACCAACAAAATATCCTAATCTTTTTTTTCTATATTTTTTTTTCTTTTTCAAGATATGTAAGTTTTTACATAGGATGGAAATGTGAAATGGTTCATGAGTTTATAATGCTGATATGCAAATTAGCCAAAGAGATCATCATCCAATGTTTCCAATAATTATCTTCTAATTAGCATATCATAAATGTACCAACAACCTAGCTGATAATACCATGATATTAAAGCCAGATGTACGTAATTGAAGGCGCTCAAAGGAACGTGCGTATCTAAGGGTCAGAAAGTCATTTACGCCGCATTCGTAACGTCAGTTTTTGCTCGAAACGTCATTTCTAGCGTCAGTTTACATTCGGAATACGAAACTATGTCCACACAATTGTGCAGAGGACTTCAGAAATATCAAACATTTTGATATTATTTATTATTTTTGCTCAAAATATAGATTATAGACATGTTATCCCGAGAAAAGCATGCTTTGCGCGGCAGTTAGCAATATTGAATACTAAAAAGCATCGGAGATTTTGGCGCAAAACCGACGTCGCGCGTAAAACGTACTGAATTCAGCAACGACTACCTATCTTCGCACGCTTATAGCAGGAAAAAGGAATCCGGTAACTAAGGACTTTCTCGTTACCTACTTGCAGTTCAGGAATTTCTCTAATACATATCAGTTTTTTAAAAAATCCTACCGTGGATTTTTTTAAATATATCAAGAAAAGTAACAAAAAAGGGGGTCTAAAATCGCATTTTACATTGACGTCAATGTATTTTCGCTCTCAAATTTGACGATTTTGAAGGCCAATATCTCAAAAACAAGCTCGAAACGTTATCGATTTCTTTTCATTTTCATTATAGGGAGCGCGGTGGCGTAGTGGTAGAGCGTCGGACTCCGAATCTTGAGGTCCTGGGTTCGAACCCCACAAGCGTCATCGTGTTGTGTCCTTGAGCAAGGCACATCTACTCCCTACAGTACTGGTTAAACCCAGGAAGCGATGGCTCCGTCCCGACATGACTGAAAAATTGTTGACTGGGACGTTAAGCCTCAACACAAACAAACAAACAAACAAAATTTTCATTTTCGTATGTAGGACATCAAAATACACTCACTTGCAAAAAATAAAAAAAAATTCTACCGTGAGGTCAGTTACGTACATCTGGCTTTAATTACTGCATGCCAGCACATATCTGATAATAAAATAAAATCAGACTTTTTTATTTGGCCAGTTCCATGTGAACTTTGAATTTAACTTTCTGTGAAATATGTAACCTCACAACAATTATTTTTTTCTCTCATTTATTACAAGTACTGAAAATGAACAATCAGTAAACCAGATACATGTATATTTAAATTAAGTAAATTATTAATCGAAATGTATTACTTTTTTCCAAAGCAGTTTAATTTGAAAATCCATTTATTTTAACATTTTCTAGAGAACTTTACTAGTAAGTTAATCATAGAAAGCTAGGGTATCAGTATAATGTACTGAGGAGAGTTAATGTGTCTTGCCCAAAGACACAACCATGCCATGTATATTTAACTTTCTGTGAAATATGTAACCTCACAACAATTATTTTTTTCTCTCATTTATTACAAGTACTGAAAATGAACAATCAGTAAACCAGATACATGTATATTTAAATTAAGTAAATTATTAATCGAAATGTATTACTTTTTTCCAAAGCAGTTTAATTTGAAAATCCATTTATTTTAACATTTTCTAGAGAACTTTACTAGTAAGTTAATCATAGAAAGCTAGGGTATAAAAGTTGTTTAACCAGTATAATGTACTGAGGAGAGTTAATGTGTCTTGCCCAAAGACACAACCATGCCAATTTCAACATTTTAACATATTTAAGTTCAAAATAAATAATTATTTATAATGTTTATCCTTTTTCAAAAATAAATATTTTCACAACAGCCACTTTATTACAGATACATATATCCCTGAATGAGTAAAAAAGAAAATAAAAACATAAAGGTAACCAGGGTGGGAGTTAAACTTATAACTCCAACATTTCAAACTTTTTGAAGAAAAAAATCAACAGACCAACTTGGTTCAAATTAAGCATCTCAGAGTGGATGTTCATATATGTCTTGCCCACTCAAAATAAATCTTGTCTTGTTTTGTAACTCATCTTATGTAACATAAACATATAATATATTCTCCTTTGAGACTTTATACTAATCAAAATAATGATAAAAGTAATAAAGGTCAACATATCACCAAATTCTAAAATCAATCTTAGCAACGATCTAAGAAATAAAATTATTTCTTTGTTGAACTTTGAACTTCAAAAGCAAAAGAAAAAAATGAAGATTAAAACAAATGCAGTTATAACAACAGAATCAGCCCTCAAATTTTATACAGACATCAGGTTTCAATTTGACTAACATTTCCATACAATATTGATCAGAATGCGTCTTGTCTGACAAAAAAACAACAACATTGATTGAAAGTTGCTTCCCTAAAGAAGAGGAAGGGTTGAAAATTTGAAAAATAAACTGTAACGACACTGCGACGACAATGCAGTTAGAAGAAATTTAAACGACTGTCCCAATGCTTGTTGTAAGGACACCGCAGTAGGGAAAAATTGAAACTAGAGTCCCAAGGTTTTCGACTAGAGATTTATTGGTGGTCAGGTAGTTGACTAGATTTTCTTAACGTCTACATCGACATCTATGTGAAAAACACCAACATCTATGTGAAAACTGGAACGACAAAATGAAATGAATTTACTAGCACACCATCTTAGGATATATTTGAAAGTGTCAATTTCAAAGTAATTATGCAAATATCATGAAACGATAATCATGACAATAGTCATACGAGAACAAAGGAATTTCAATTAAATCGAAATTATACAGTTCGCGTCATCCGCAGGGGAGTTACCTTCTTGGGTCCTTTAGATCACAGTTTACGATGGCTTTTAGCCCAGAAAAGTCAGCACTTTAAGCCACGCAGAGGTTTCGTTTGGCTTAAAGTCGCAGCGCTGATTTTCTGAATGCTCTCGAAAAGGCGCAAACAAAGAAAGAGGGAGATCCCAAGCAGACCGCACGAACCATCGCTCTCAATCTCAAAAATACCCAATACAAAAAAGTGTTCCAGTCTTCAGCATAGTTCTACATTAAAATAACATAATTTCTTCACATCAGATGCTTGATTACAAAGCTTTTCAATTCAGAATAAAAAATACAAAATCTCATTCCAAGAAATGCAATAGGCGATCCCCAGGTAAAACGCCTCCGAAAAGTCGGAAGGAGAAAAATCATCTCCGACAAATCGAAAGGAGAAAACAGTCTCCGAAGCATTACTAAAAACCGGTATCACTGCCGTTACATGGCTCCTCTAAAATAAGGATTACTTATTTTACATTAACCCAGAATGCAATTCAATATCTTTATTACATGCTGTAGACCAACAATTTAAAAAAAAAAAAAAAAAAAAAATCAAAATTTTGATCCTGGTCACGGCACCAAGATGTGACTTGTAAAAGGTGAAATCAAATTATTCCTAAAAGGATTCTTCAAATCAAAACCTTAAAGAACATTAAACCAAAAGGCTCCTTGTCGGGGAATCCCCGGTTAATATACTTACCACTATACCTAAATCGAGGCTTCCTGGATTAACACCAGCTTGTGGATTGGCCTCTCTAAAGAGCTTAGGGATTGAGTTCTCTGCCCCTTGCCATTCAAGTCGGACGAACCAATTACAACACTCACCTTCCTGACTAAACCATCTTTATCTTCAGGTGCCTCTGTCACCTTACCTAAGTGCCATTCATTCCTTGGCAAGTTTTCCTCTTTCACCAGAACAATATCTCCCACAGAGAGATTCCGTTTTGCTCTGAGCCATTTGTTTCTCACCTGCAAAGTTTGAAGGTACTCTTTCTGCCAGCGGAACCAAAATTGGTTTGCTAGATATTGGATGCGACGCCATCTTTTACGCGAGTACATGTCAGTTGCTTGAAACTTGCCGGGTGGTGGGAGAATCAACTTAGATTTCATAGTTAAGAGGTTGTTTGGAGTCAACGGTTCCAATGACAACGGGTCATTCGCATTTTGAACGGAGAGAGGACGGCTATTGACTATTGCAGCAGTCTCGCACAGTAAAGTGCGTAAGCTTTCATCATCCAGCTGAGAGCCATGCTGGGACAGTAATGTTGCGAGAATGCTTCTAACGGTACGGATTTGGCGCTCCCAGATTCCACCCATATGACTAGCATGAGGGACATTTGTTTTAAACGCAACATAATCACAATTTTCCTTTAAAAGGAACTGCCTCAGCTGATTCTCATCTAGTTCCCCAACCGCTTCCCTTAGTTCACGTTCAGCACCTATGAAGTTTGTTCCCCTATCGCATCTCAATTCCCTTACTGGTCCGCGTATGGCAATGAATCTACGCAAGGCATTTATGAACGAGTCTGTGGTCAGAGAAACAGCGGTTTCCAAATGTATGGCACGACAACAAAGGCATGTGAAAACAACGCCATAGCGCTTGAGTTCCTTGCGGCCTTCGCGAATATACCACGGTCCAAAATAATCTACACCACTATAAGTAAACGGTGGTGATGGTTCAACTCTATCTTCGGGAAGTTCAGCCATTTTCTGAACTTGAGTCACACTTCGCAATCTTCGACATATCACGCATCGGCTGATAAGGCCAGAGACTGCTGAGCTAAGCCCAATGATCCAAAATCCATTTGCTCTGATTTCGTTAATCGTCATACCTCTGCCCTGGTGACCAACCTTTTCATGATAATGTCTGATGACCAGGTCAGAAACATGACATTTCTTGGGCAGTATCATTGGATGTTTGACATTACTACCCATCAGTGCACGGTTCATTCGGCCGCCTACTCGCAAAATTCCTTCATCATCAAGGAATGGATCCAGTTTATAAATGGTTGATTGTCTTGGAAGGGTAGCCCTCACATGCTTATTCCCTTTGAAACCTTGCAGTGTGCTTATTTCTTTACCAAACGCTTGCATCTGCACAGCCTTAACTATATTCTGTTCTGCCTGAACTAATTCCTCAACTGTCAGGACAGGAGAAGTTGTCCTTGATTGTCTCGTAGCATATTTCGATACAACGTTCTTTCCTGCTATACGTTGCTTCAGTTTCTGAATGAATTTGCTACACAGAGCAATGACTCGTTTCAAACGAGACCAACTTGAAAGGTTCTTCATGTAATCACAAACATTGGTGTAGTTTTCATGTGCATGGGTATCAAAGACATGAACTTTCTTGATTTCACAATCATCAGGAGACAATGCTGTAACTACATCCTTATCAACAGAGGGCAGTTCTTGTTTCCATAGAAATTCAGGTCCGGTGAACCACATGGACCGTTGAAGTTCACTCACTGGCATGCCACGCGATGCTAGATCAGCGGGATTTTCGCTTGTACAAACATACCTCCACTGAGAGGGGTCTGTGTAATCTCTTATTTGTTGCACTCTGTTTGCAACAAAAACATGGAAACGTCTGGCATTATTGGCAATATAAGCAAGAACTATCTTGCTGTCTGTCCAATAGTATTCTGTAATGTTTTCGTACTCAAGCTCCTTATTGAGTAATGAACTAATTTTCACGGACACAAGCGCAGCGACCAATTCCAAGCGAGGAATGGTTATATGTTTGAGCGGAGCGACTCTTGACTTCCCAATAATTAGGGAAACGTGAACCCTTGAATCCTTGTTCAAGAGGCGCAAGTAAGTGCACTGACCATAACCATTGGTACTTGCATCAGAAAAGTGGTGCAACTCCGCAGTCACCACTTCACCAAAGTCAACTGGTTTTGAACATCTTTGAATCTGGAGTCTTTCCAGATCAAAAAGACCATTTTTCCATTGTTGCCATTGCTGTTTTAATTCCTCTGGCAAAGGAGCATCCCAATCAGCCTGTTCTCTACACATACACTGAAGGATTTGCTTCCCTACAAGTAATTTATACAGGGGCTAAGAATCCTAGTGGATCGTACACTGAATTTATGGTGGACAAGATCCCACGTCTTGTCAGTGGGCGATCCCTTAGGACTAATCGAAATTGAAAAGTATCTGATTCCACGCACCACTGAATTCCAAGTGCTCTTTCCACTGGTAAGCTATCATGGAGCAAGTCAATGTCCTTCAACCCCTTTGCTCTGTCCTCCGAGGGTATATGTTCTAAAACAGCCTTAGAGTTGGAGATGAATTTGTGTAAATGCAAGCCACCCTTGTTACACATTTTCTTTGTTTCATGTATCATGTGAATAGCTTCAGCTTCTGTTGCCAACGACTTAAGTCCATCATCGACGTAAAAGTCGCGTCTCAAGAAGTCCGCAACAGAGCTACCAAAATTTGCTTCATTATCACTTGCAACCTGCTTCAAGCCAAAATTTGCACATCCTGGTGAAGAGGCAGCCCCAAAGAGATGCACACACATCCTCATCTCAATAGGATCTTTCGAATAATCTTCGTCCTGCCACCACAAGAATCGAAGATAATTCCTGTCTTCAGTGTTCACCCTAAATTGGTGAAACATTTGTTCGATGTCGCACATGAAAGCCACTGGCTCTTTACGGAAGCGACAAAGCACTCCAATTAGAGTGTTAGTCAGGTCCGGTCCTTGAAGGAGGTGGTCATTCAGTGCAATATTTTGAAATCTGGCACTGCAATCGAAAACCACTCTTATTTTGTCTTTCTTTTGGGGGTGGTAAACACCGTGATGCGGAATGTACCATACACTCCCGTCATCAACACCAAGATCAGAGTCAGGCACCCTTTCAGCATGTCCCTTCTGAATGATATCATTCATGAAGGCAACGTAGTGTTGTCTGTATTTCTTGTCATTGTCCAGTCTCTTTCTTAATTGCTTTAGTCGTTGAAGAGCTACCATTTTGTTGTTTGGCAGACAAGGTCTCTTTTGCCTGAAAGGCAGAGGCATAGAATAATGACCACCATCTAACCTTATTTCCTTTTGTAAGGTAGTAACAAACTGGCGTTCGTCATGAGAAAGAGGTACCTTGGCATCACGGTATTCACAAAAGTCCAGTTCCATCATGTTTGCCACATCTGATGGAGTAATAAGTTCTTTCACACGTGTTTGATAGGACATCCATACTTTGTTAGAGTGCGGCTCATTTGTCGCCAAGCCTTGCGGAACTTGACATGCAATTGCCCGATGACTCACTCCTATAAGATCTGAGTCTTGGTTGGTGAAATCGGGCTCCACCACACCAACGATACCCCAGCCTAAGTCAGTGCGCTGGCCAAAAGGGCCATCATCGATTGGGGCAATAACTTGTCGAGGAGTAAGTGCACGTGCACAGTTGTACCCTATTAATAGGCCAACTTCACATTCGTTGAGCGGCATCAATTCCTCAGCTATGTCATATAAATGTGGCCATTTCCTTGCCATTTCAGGCGTTGGAATGTGATCTCTGTTCGCAGGCATAATATTTCTCGTGAATGCTGCGGGGAGGCTTAGCTTAGTAGAGCTATTGTAGCCTCTTACCATCAGACCTTGAACCTTACTGCTGTCGACCACACGGTTTTCCGCATGCATGGTCGACAGCCTAAGCTTCACTTTGGTACCGTTTAATCCTAAGGATTTGCATGTATTCTCCAATATGAAGGTGGTGTCGGACTGAGTGTCCAGCAAAGCAGATACAAGACGCTCCTTGTCAGGGCGCTCAACATGTGACACAAAGACCGGAACCACCATAGAACTTTTATCCGAGTTTCCAACAGCATTCATGAGGGTAGTACTGCTACCACTAGCAACACTACCCGTTTGCTCCGCAGAAGTCGCTGCAGTAACCTTTTTCTCAGTTTCTTCTGCCTTTTCAATCTTTGGTCTTTGTGTGTCCCCATGTAACGAAGAGGGATGCATTTTCTCGCAATGTTTACATCGTTTTCGCTGCTTACATTTCTTGGACTGGTGTCCAGTACATAAGCAGCCAAAGCACAGGTCCTTTTCTTTCGCAAATTCTTTCCTTTTTTCAAGTGGTCTTGCTAAAAAGGATCTGCATTCGTCTATATCATGACCAAACTTTCCACAGTGATTGCATGTTATTTGTGGTTTCTGAGGAGGAGAGTTTTTCTCCTTCACATTTGTCTCTGTGAAAAATGAACGCCCACTTGTGGGCCTTGAACGCTCAGTTTTCTGAGCTCTATGTAGATGACTCGAGTCACCAGACTGATCTCGGTCACCCTTGAGACACTGCAATGAAGTAACCGGATCACAAGCAATTTTAGCTTCTTTTACAATAAAATCAACAAAGATTTTGAATTGAGGGAAATTTTTCTTTTCCTCTTTGTGAGAAGCCACTATTCTTCCCCAACGGGTAACTAGCCAATCAGGTAGTTTAATCAGCAACCTTCTGTTCTGCATTTCATCATTCAAAATGTTAAGATGTCCAATACTTTCTGCAGCAGTATGGCACTGCCGTAGAAAGTCCGCAAATTTCTGCAGACCAGCGCCATCTCTGGCATTGATCTTGGGCCACTTGTCCAATTTCTCGCGGTAAGCATTCGCAATTACGAAAGGATTACCGTACCTTTCATCCAAAAGTGATTTTGCTTCTTCATAGGCATCATCGGACGTCAACAGAAAATACTGTTCCACAACTTCCCTTACTTGGCCTCCCAAGTACTTCTTTAAATAGTGCATCTTCTCATTAGCTGGAATCGTTCTATGCTCAATGAGGGTCTGAAATGCGGATTTCCAACCCGGATACTTCAAGGGATCACCATTGAAGATACTTGGCTCTGGTGGTGGTAAACGGCTAATGCTCACCTGATCAGCCAAAACCTTTGCAAGATCCAATATACTCTGATCAGCATTATTAGACTGAACAACAGACATGCCACTAGATTGCATTGGTTGACCAGAATCATTGTGTAAGGGTGAATTGTCAGCCTTAACCTTGGGTGACATAACTAATTGTGAATTAATCAATGTATCTTCACCATGAGCAATTTCAGGTTCAGGTACAGCCTGTTTGGGACTGAACTCTGGTGAATTTGGATTCAGGTGGACAGAAACTGGTATGTTTTCAACCGCAGGGGGCGCATCATTTGAGCTACCGGCCAATGCAGGTAGAACAGATGCAGATTGATCCATGAGACCTTCAGTTTTAATACCAATCTCTGGTTGGTGTGTAACGCACGATTCAATGTATTTCCCAACCATATCCTTTGGATTTGACTTGGGCAACTTATTGTCAATGTCTTTTAGAGAGAAAATTTTCTCTTCATCATACACTTCGAATGCCCCAATTTTGGCTTCAGCCATATCAATTTGCTTCATAGTCTGGAGTTTCTCTAACTCCGCCTTTGTTTTCGCTTCTAAGTCAATGTATTTTAATTTTGCACGCAACGCAGCTGCCTCGGCAGCAGCCTCTGATCGACGCGAAGAACTTGACGTTTTACTGCGTCTTGACGAGTGAGTTTTTTGCGAATAATTTGTCGCGGTTTCAAATTCCTCATTTTCGATTTCATGAATTCGCCTTTCAACCTTGCTTACCATGGTTCTTGTACTCAAGGCAACCAACTCAAAGTCTTGATTGAGGATATTTACCTGTTCTTCTTCCTCGGCCAATATTAGTAGTCCTCGTAGCCGATCACACGTGTCAGAAGTTACCTTCAAATTGGACTGAAGGGCATGCAAATGCGCCTTTAAAGCCTCAACATCCTTGGATGATAATAGAAACGACTCAGTCTTTGAGACAAGAGCATGCAGAGCATCAAAAAATGACTTTGATTTCTTGGAATTAATTCCGATCTGCCATTAAAGGCCCTTTTCTGTAAATTTTCTGCTACGCCCCTCATCAATAGTGGGCTGACTAGTTTCTTTTATCTCGGTGGGATGTGGCAAAATTGTTACCTCACCTGAGTCTTCAGTTGACTCGGCTACACTTGAAACACTAGAAACATCTTCAGTTGTTTGAGACATGTTTATGCTATATACTTACTGTACAGGAGAATTAAACGAAATACAAACTAACTTCATCTGGTAGTTTCAGTCTAAAGTTGGCTGTGATATATATCACAAGGAGGAAATTCCCAGACAAGGTTCCATTTTACCCCCCTATACTGAATGTCAAATTCACTTTAATAGCAAATAAATGTATACAAAGTCATTTAGCTATTAAGGCAAAACAGCACTAATTGCAATTGATTTTAATTTAGTGGACGGGACGGAAACTTGAGCTCACAACATTGCATTCTTGCTATATGGTTGGACGGAACATTGAACACCTATATTGCATGCTTGCTATAAAGATAGTTGTGCGACTTGCATTATCTAAGAACATAATGCAAACGGACGGAGTGACGGACTAACGGAAATCTGAACTCCCATTTTGCACTCTTTCTCAAAATGTGAGAGCTACATAAAAATTCAATGAAATGTTCAAACTATGAGTGATAATCAAGTCCCATTTTCACTGTGCGTGCAAAAGTTCCTGGCCTTGAATTCACAACAGATGTTCGTTGACGAAGTCTTGAACTTGTGGTATTTAGCACAATCTTGAATGACGTCTCGAAACAGATGTTTATTAGCTGAGTCTTGAACTTGTAGTGTGTAGCACAATTTTTAACAGTCTTGATGGTCCTGAATTCACTGGAACTGTTTCTTGGTACAAAAACTTAAACTTCACGAAACTTTATACGAAAATATCAGGGAACGTCATAAAGCTGATAGCCAACAGTTTTCTGTAGAACTGGAAGTTTTCACTGTAACGACACTGCGACGACAATGCAGTTAGAAGAAATTTAAACGACTGTCCCAATGCTTGTTGTAAGGACACCGCAGTAGGGAAAAATTGAAACTAGAGTCCCAAGGTTTTCGACTAGAGATTTATTGGTGGTCAGGTAGTTGACTAGATTTTCTTAACGTCTACATCGACATCTATGTGAAAAACACCAACATCTATGTGAAAACTGGAACGACAAAATGAAATGAATTTACTAGCACACCATCTTAGGATATATTTGAAAGTGTCAATTTCAAAGTAATTATGCAAATATCATGAAACGATAATCATGACAATAGTCATACGAGAACAAAGGAATTTCAATTAAATCGAAATTATACAGTTCGCGTCATCCGCAGGGGAGTTACCTTCTTGGGTCCTTTAGATCACAGTTTACGATGGCTTTTAGCCCAGAAAAGTCAGCACTTTAAGCCACGCAGAGGTTTCGTTTGGCTTAAAGTCGCAGCGCTGATTTTCTGAATGCTCTCGAAAAGGCGCAAACAAAGAAAGAGGGAGATCCCAAGCAGACCGCACGAACCATCGCTCTCAATCTCAAAAATACCCAATACAAAAAAGTGTTCCAGTCTTCAGCATAGTTCTACATTAAAATAACATAATTTCTTCACATCAGATGCTTGATTACAAAGCTTTTCAATTCAGAATAAAAAATACAAAATCTCATTCCAAGAAATGCAATAGGCGATCCCCAGGTAAAACGCCTCCGAAAAGTCGGAAGGAGAAAAATCATCTCCGACAAATCGAAAGGAGAAAACAGTCTCCGAAGCATTACTAAAAACCGGTATCACTGCCGTTACATAAACATTTCTTCATAATGTTATTTCTACTTACTTTTTATATAGTTTTTTGCTTTCGTATAATAAAACTCTAAAAAAAATTCAAGTTTTCTTTTCCAAAACCTTTGAGAAAAAAACAACAACAACAAACATTTATTATAACCACTGCTTTTCAAAAGCCTATACCAATGAGAAGAAAAATCATCACAAGTTGTATAGTACTTTATTTTTTTCTTGTGAAAAAGAGTTGAAACAATTTTTGAAGTGGTCTATGGTATGGTCTGTGGTAGTCTGTAATGGTCTGTGGTAGTCTGTAATGGTCTGTGGTAGTCTGTGGTGGTCTGTGGTAGTCTGTGGTGGTCTGTGGTAATTAGATCCACCCTTCTAAAATGGTTTCTTTTGGGCCATAGACTATTTGATTCGCCATTGTCGAGTTTGGTTCGCCATTGTCTAATGCGGGAGGTATCATATCAACAGAGTTATCTCCCATTAAGAAATTGAACAAACTGAAATTATTATTTTCCTGTATAGCTGAGATAGGTTAGATGTTATTTATAGTACCAAATAGAATAACATTTTCAAGGTCGTATTTAAAATAATAGCGTTTGACCTCTTAGTGGTTTGCCATTGCCAAACAATCTGCATAGGCAAAAACAAAGGCTCAGATCAGCTTCGCAGTGCTGCAAAGCTGATCTGAGCCTTTGTTTTCGCTATACAGATATAGTATAATTCCTCTACTTTCTAAATCCAAAATTTCCAGCCTCTATCCATCTTCTTTAACAGTACAGCCCAGTTTGTGTTGGACCTGATTGGAACCGTAATTGTTGGTTTTCGCACGCATAGGCTCATATAAAGGTCATGTCTGGAACTGAATCCAGTTAATTTTTACACAAAGTTCCTAAGCAAGCATCCAGAGGCATATAAACCAGTGCTTCGTGAAGTTAGTGCATATTTTTCACAAGTACCTTGTAACTGTTTAGATCTGTTTGAATCAACAGAGAAAAAGGCTATAGATATATGTTAATGACATAATCTTTCAGAAAGAAACTGCGTAACTTAAATATACATTGTAGCTGACTGTCTTGAATCAATGGAAGAGGAAGAAATGGCTGTAGAAATAAGGCCATCACCAAATTTTCATGAAAGAAATGTGCTGGACTTTGAGATTTAACTGTGGCCTGGTTCATTACAAATCAGACATGCCACCATGCCTGATTTATGCAAATACCAGTAATTACAACTTTCTGTGACTATTCAGCCTTGTGTCAGAACTAGTCGGAACACAATGGAAACATTCAAGCTGAGCATTTACATAAGAAAACCTAGTGCTGAATTGACCATTCCTTGACTGCACTAAAAACAAATCTGTTTTGACAATATAATTATTGTTTGTAGGACAAATGTTGAGAGATCACAAATGAGATCTGGAAAATGGTGGGTGTAAAATGATATTGGTTTCATTTTACTTTATACTTTTGGTGCTGCTTGTTTACAAAAATAACAAAACAATATTGCAGGGAAAACTTTACTTCATTAAGAAACCACAACCTATTTTCAGCAGTTTATATAAAGTCCACTGCCACTGTAGTGTTAAGTTTCTGCTTCCACATTGAAGAGTTCCAGGATGAACTGAAGCTTTCCCAACAATAGGAGAGAACTGTTTACATCTTCAGCTTTGTTCTTCTCCAGTGACGTCTCTTGGCATTGTATCTGAAACGAGAGAAACGAAGTGTAACTTTCCCAAATTTTTAATTCTTAAAGAAGTTGTAAGTTCTAAAATCTAAAGAAACTGCTTTTACCCATGTTTGTATGTTTTTGAGGCTTGTAACATCAGTGATTCAGACATGTCAGGAGTGTGACTGTCAGGTCAGAGCCATTGCTTCCTGGGTATTACCCAATTTACTCTAAAATATACTGTCATCCAAGCGTTTCAAATACAGGACCCAGGGTTAGACACTAACTTGTTAGGTTAAGGAGTCCATCGACTCCTAACTTCAGAAATCAAGGAGTCCAAACACAAATTTAGGAGTCCAAACTTAAATCACGAGAAAACGTTAACAGCTTATTTTCACAATTCGTCATGATTTAACAATATACAGACAAGCTTCAATTTGTATACATGTGCAAAACCATAGTCATCAATTTTAGCCCAAATGTTAACAGGATGCCTGCCTTTGGTTTGGAGTCTTTACTAATCTGACTTAGAATGCAAAAAGAACCAGAAAGCAAATATGCAGTAAACTGTGTGGAAGAAAAATATACAAACAAATCTTGGAGTGTTTTAAAAGCTATATTAACTTTAGTGACATTTAGAATCTACAGAAAAAGACAAGACAAGACATTTGTTGCCATATTTTCCCCCAGATTCAAGGAGTCACACAGACTGCCTACAAGTAAAAACAAGGAGTCCGGCATGGTAATTTAGGAGTCTCGAACTCCCGGACTCCCTTTAGTGTCGAACCTTGGGGCCTCTAAATTCTTAGAGTGGATAATTGTGTTTCAATATTTACAGATATGAAAACTGATAGGACAACTCCATGAAGGGAAGTTGTACAAGCAAAAGTGGTTAGAGTCTACAGAAGAAGCAAAATTATCCACACTATTTTCTTAACTCCAAATTCAAAAGCTAGACTTCATTCCTTCCTTAAAGATGATCTTCACAAAGCTTTGACAGATTATTCTATTTGGATTAAGTCTTCGGTCACAAAAAGATTGGGGTTTCTGACATTATAACCGGACTGTGCAACCACAGAGAAGGATAGAAGCTTCAAATTTCGGATTTAAGAAGTGGATTCGTTCTATCCATGTAGCGAAAACCAAGATACTGATCAGCTGTTCATTCAATACACAGCTGATCTGTGTCATTGTTTTCTTACATGCAAAAATCTGGTTTATTCATGATGCAGCTCATTGAACATGTCTGAAAAGATGCAATTTACCTTATAGTGTTGCCAGTTTTCATCCGGACCCACTGTGGGATAGGTCTGTTCTGCTTCTGTTTCTTTGCCAAACGCATCTTGATGCGGAAGGATTTATGTGCAGCCTGAAACAATATACACTTCAATTAGCATATTGTATTAACCCTTGCAGCGCGGTGAATGACTAAAGTCGTACCCGAATGTAAGGTCTGTCAACGCGGCAAACAACTGAGGTCGTTTTTCTCCCTACTTTCGTTTTCGATCAAGTCTGACCGTGGAATACAATGGGAGGACCCATTTTATAATACAGACTTCATCAATAGACTTCATCAATACTGAGCATATGTAAAGTTTATATGGAACATATAATGGAATTTTTTGTTATGCGGAATGAAATCAATAAAATATTACTTTCCTTTTGGATTTCATTCATGAATTTGCAATGGCGGACGCAGGAAATATTGCCGATACGGGGGTGATAAAAAGTTGAATATTACTTCAAAATAATGACTTTGACAAGGATTTCTTGTGTTTTGGATGTCAGAGGATATGAATAAGGTAAATTGAATTGGAAATATCTCCCGTCATCATCTTTTTTCGTACGAAATTAGCTTTCGTAACAGATTTGAAATGGAAATTTTGATTTTTTTCGGCGAAGTTGACTTGTTGTGTCATCGCTACAAGTATTATTCACAGACATCCATTTATAATTTTTGGTTTATTTGATAGATAATTCAATGGCCTTTCGATCTCTTATTTGGTTTTTCAAAGTAGCTTGTTTGTGAAAGAAGTTATATGGGTTTAAACACAAACAGTAGAAAATCACAAAATGGCTCCGACTTTGTCAGCGGTGAGCACCCAAACGGTAAAATATTTTTACGCGCGGTAAGGGTTAACACAGAACTGTTTAGGGAAAGAAAAAACATGTCAAATACAGTGCTTCAGCTAGAATAATTTAGCAGGGCGCATCACCCTGTTGCCCTTTCCCAGCACCTGTTGTGCCCTTTTTCATGCAGTTTGCACCCTGCCCTTTATTTTGGTAAAAAGATCATAAAAATCAAACAAAAAATAGTAAAGTTACAGATTTTTTAAGTTTGAGGCTGGAGTGACCAAAAGTGCTCTCTAGTTGCAGTGTGATAACTGCATGGTTGACTTCCTTAATCCTGTGTTTGTTGTCAATAATTACTAAAAATAATATTGACACATCTTAGATTATAATTGCCTCATGTGACACCAATTCCAGTGAAGTGTGAATTAAATATATTCATTTATGAAAAGAAACAAACAACTAAAAATATATTGTCACAATTAAAAATAATGTTTGAGTAGACTGGCTTCTTGAAAGGTTAGGAATATCAGACATGGTTTTTAGTATATTTCCGTTCAAATATCCAATAGTCAAGAAAAGGTGCACCTTGCAGGCACAAAGAAAGACTAGAAAAAGTGCCTTGAGAGGCACATATACCCCCGGCTGGTAGCTCCCTTACACCCCTAGGTCCACTGCCCCCAACCCATACATGCTCACTGACATTGATACAATGAACCTGCATTCCCGAATAGAAGAGAGCAACCTCAACAAGTATTACTTATAAATTTGTATTTGCAAAAGCACTGTCTAAAACCATGGGGAGGAGTATAGTAGAATGACAGATGTATTTCATAACAGAATACAGAGCTGACTTGTATAATCAATCTGGGACTTGATCGCAGACATTGAGGTTCAGGTCCTCATAGTGATGGGCCGATGATCGATTATAATCGATAGTCAGTTGGTTTGGGCTTCCGATAGAGACAATCGATAGTAAAATGCAGCAATCGATTGTAATCGGTTTCAGTACTCTGGAAGTAGAAATTTTACTTTATGCATTTTATATTTGCCAATTTTTAGGTTAGCTAAAAATTTCAAAGTATAAGGTAGATGTCACACATCACTATGTTCTAGAAGTCTTAAGTTGGCATATATAGCTCCATTGGAGAAATTTCTTTTTTTTTTCATTTTCTTCAGAATATCAGAACAGTATATATGTAGGTAAAATTTTCTAAATGCATTACATCTTATGTTCATGTAAGTGGCATTGTTCGAAATAGATATTCACAACTGACATAGACTTAAGGGTGCTCTCTCCTTGACACCTCAGTCTGCTCATAAACATATGGGCAATTGCACAATATACAGCTGGTTGAACCGATTGCACAATCGATAGCTAGTTGGTTTAGTCCTTCCGATTATAAACCGATAATCGATAGCAATTTCAAACCGATTGCCCAACACTAGGTCCTCAGTCCTAGATGGAAAATAAAATGCCATTCTACAATAATATTAATTAATTAAAAAAAAAAAAAAAAAAAAAAAGAGAGAGAGAAAGAAGTCCCAAATCTTGACCTCTAGCCCCTCCCTGGGCATGGACCCTAAGGTCTAATGTCATTAGGCACAAGGCAAACCTTATAGAGTAACTATGGTGCAAGTATGAATGATTTCTAAACATGGTGGTGAAGAAAAGTACAGAAAATAAAATATTTAAAGTTCTAGATTTTGACCTCTAGCCCCACCCCCACACATGGACCCTAGAGTCTGAATGTTACATGGTACCTATGGTCTAAGTATTAATGCTTTCTGACAAGACTTTGTGATCCTAGATGTCAAGAAAATAGACCCACAGAAATTTTATCATGGTATAATCTATCATATTATAAATGTGTCCTAGATTTTGACCTCTAGCCCCACCCCTGGGGATGGTGACATTGAATATGAAAGCAAACCATATCGGGTATCTATGAACTAAATAAGAACACATCCCTATGATTGTGTGTTAAGATATGGACTAAAAGAAGGAACATTAACATTGTAAACAGCACATTTTAAAGGTGACCTAGATTTTGACCTCCAACCCCACCCCTGGGCATGGACCCTGGAGTCCAAACTTATGGAAACAAAGCAAACCCTATAGGGTACCTATGGTCCAAATATGAATGGTTTCTGACCACTTGTGCACGAGATATACACTACTTGAGAAACTTCTAACAAAAACTTTGACGTAAATTCTACGAACATTCCGCAATTACGAACGAACATACAAACAAACTAACATACGAACGGAAAAGCGAAAACTATATACCTGTCGGCATAAATGTCGGGAGTATAATAAGTATTTTCCTGGTAAAGAATATTTGGATTAGCTATCTATCTGATCTATAGTACAAATAAAGTGATTATCAGCTTTTGGAATTTAAGCCATTTCAAAGAAGTGCTGTGGTCTAAAAGTGCGCTTTTTGCTAACTGCCCCACACTGAAAGTGCCCTTTTCAGCGTATTTAATAAAATGCAGCAGGTTGACATCAACTAAGAAGTTTTGGGTTTAATGTTTTTTGCTTTTTTTTGTAAAAGTTTTGAGTCCTAGTCAACTATTTATCAGTCCTGTCGGGACAGTGCCACCATTTTCTGGATATCAATCAGTACTGTAGAGTTAATGTGTCTTGCTCAGGATACAAAACAATGACCAAAGTGAAGGTCGATTCGGTCGGATCACTAGGACAACGCGATCCCAAAGTTTAGACTCAGTATCGCCTAAAGGTATGTTAGGTTTAATGGTCATAAAGTTTCTGAAAGGGAGATACAAACAATACGTCACGCAATTCTATTTAATTAAGCCAAAGCTTTGGTATTCTGGGTAATAAACCTGAAACAAAAATAAACACAGCAGCCATTCCAGACAGCGAAATCATTAAATTGTGAACATCTTAAATATGGTTTTATCTTGGCATCTCAGTAAATACTTAAAGGAACCGGGAAAGCAAAGATTCGCAAGCTTATTGAAGGATTTATTACAAACCATTTTAATTTGTGTTTAGGTGCTACACCAAACCGGAAAAGGAAGTGTCAAATCGAAAGTACTTGGTTTCCGCGGATCCGGTAAAACATGTAACCTATTGTAACTAGTCGTTTCGGCCAAACTCCTAGATCAGAATCAGAATCAGAATCAGAATAGTTTACTGGTGAAACGTCAAACTGACAATACCACAACAGGGGGGATGGGGCTTGACCGGAGGGGATGTCCCGAGCTCTCACAAGAGAAGTTAATTTAGACACACAATCGTCTGACAATTCAGCAGAGGAGATCAGAGAATCAGGGAGTTCATTCCAATCTCTAATGGTCTGGGGGAAGAAACTGTGTAAATAGATTACCGGTCACGATCGCGTAAAGGTTAGAGCGACCGCTTCGGAAGCGGGAGGTCGTGGGTTCGATCCCGGGCCGCGTTATACTAAAGACGTTAAAAACGGTACCAGTGGCTACCTTGCTTGGCGCTCAGCATTATAAGGCAAGCAATGGCTTCTCTTCTCCAAAACAGTTGTAAATATGTAGACGGAATATTTCCATCGGTATTTTGGACTTGATTATCACTTCTCTTCCCAATCAGTTTGTAGATATTCACTCCCCAGATTGTCTCAGTGATCATGATATTGTTTCTGGAACGCTGAAGATTGTTATTCCCCCCCATTAAGAAACCTCGGAGGAAAGTGTATGATGCGCATGCGTCGTGCAACTAACAGCTGTTTTCCTTCTTCGTCTCAGAAAATTTCTGAAAAAAACAGTGTTTTATCAATTATAACCTTGGTTTTTGTGGTCAAACATACTTGATTTGTAGTAATATAGGTTACTACATCGTTGAATTGAGCGATCTTTGCAATCAAACTTCCCCTTAAACGTTTTTCTTCTCAGTAAATAATTCCCTTTTATCTCGGAGGTAAGCGACGGCCATATTTGTTTTTCAACTTCTCAAAGATACAAGCGACCAACATTGGCAAAAGACCTTGGAGGAGAAATTGAAAATGATTACAGGTATATTATTTCCCATCATATGTACTCTTGCAGTACTTGTAGTTGTCCAAACACCCTCAGACCTAAAGGAGGTCACTTACAGGCTAGCTAGGCCGTGTAATAGACCAAATAACTTGGAACCCAATTGGATTTCTTGCCAAGCTAGCCTTGTGAAATCTACCAAGTGGCACATCCCCTTGAAAAAGCAAAGAGAATCATCTCTGTCATATTTATGCTTCATTTTGATTTCCCTGTCAGCGGATATTGAGACCAACCCTGGTCCATGTGACTACCCATGCGGAAGTTGTGCCCTTGAGGTATGTGAAAATGACCCTGCCATAAACTGTGATGTGTGTGGTCAGTGGTTCCATATACACTGCCAATCTATTGGCCAAGATGTATATGATAACTTGGTTAACACAGACTGTTCATTCTCTTGGGTTTGCTCAAAATGTGATGGTGTAAATTTTTCAAGAACAGCACAGTCTTCATTTAGTTCATATTCTTCTGTAAATAGTTACAGCACCCTGTCTGAGGAATTGTTAACACCCTCAAATCCAAGCTCACCTTTGCCAACCCAGGCCATGTCTAGCAAGACACACAAGCAAAGTTTAAAAGTCTTAAATATCAATTGTCAATCCATTGTAAACAAAAAGGCAGAATTTCAAACCATTATTGACAATCACAAACCTGACATAGTCGTAGGCACAGAATCTTGGCTTAATAAAACCCATCTGAGCAGTGAGGTTTTCCCAAACTCCCTTGGCTACACCCCATTTAGGCAAGACCGTGAGACTGACACCTGTGGTGGTGGAGTTTTTATTCTTGTAAAAAACACACTTATCGCTACAGAACAGAAACACCTCAAAACAAATTGCGAGCTTATCTGGGTAAAAATAGAGATAGTTGCAGCCAAACCAATATACATAGCTGCATACTATAGGCCCAAGGAGGGAGATACAGAGAGTGTTGCTGAACTTAGGCGCTCACTTGAGATGGCTTCACAGCTAAAGGGCACTTTATGGCTTCTTGGGGAACAGTAGAAGATACATTGAAACTTCAGAAAGACATTGACATTTTAGGGAACTGGGCCCGAAAATGGGGCATGAGATTTCAACCTGTCAAATGCAACATGATGCAGCTGACAAATAAGCGGATAAATAAAATTGAGGCCTCGTACACCCTCGAGGGAACGGTATTGGAAAATGTTGATAGCATTAAATATCTAGGTGTAACAATTACAAATGACCTCAAGTGGAATACCCATGTCAATAATATCTGTACTAAAGCCAACAGAACACTTGGATTCTTGAGGAGAAACTATTTTCTTGCCCCCAAGATGTTAAAGAAGCAGCTTATAAAGGACTGGTGCGCCCAGTCCTGGAATATGGAAGCTCTGTGTGGGATCCTCATACTAAATGCCTCCAGGAGGAATTGGTGAAGGTACAGAATCGTGCCGCTAGATTTGTAACTAAGAATTATACTTTCGAGGAAAGTAGTATGACTGGCATTTTTGAACAACTCAAATGGGAATCTCTCAAGAAAAGGAGGACGGATAATCGACTTATATTACTATACAAATAAGAACCTGATTGTTAGTTTGGTTTTTTCCCACCTCGGTTTTTGGAGTGGGAATCTTTTTCTGATTGCGCCTTTTCCTGATCTTTGCCTACTTGTACCTTTTTATATTACTATACAAAGGTCGGAAGGGTAAAAAAGTACAAGTAGGCAAAGACCAGGAAAAGGCGCAATCAGAAAAAGACTCCCACTCCAAAAACCGAGGTGGGAAAAAACCAAACTAACAATCAGGCACCTATACCATGAAAACATTTCGTAAGCCGAATGAGCAGCTATTTTCCCAATAGGTGGCCACTCAGTTACCTTAACTTAACTAAAAATATGTAAACATACATAAGGCGCCAACAGCACAAAAATATTTTAAACACCAAGACATAAAACAAAAAGAACCACCACAGAAGTATCGACTTGGAACGATCAGTAACACAAAGTTACTGGCGGGTTTAAATCGATTTTACACGGCCGTAACCTCACCCTCAGCTTCTGCAGTGGTTCATAACATTTAGTTAGTTCTTCGGTCCTCGTGGTGAATCTCTAACTAGTAAATGAACCATCAAGAACAAACAAATAAATCATGATAAACATCCTGATGAATCAAAAACCAGGACTCACAGATTCAGTAAGCTGCCCGACGATGGAGATCCCTGGGCGCCAAATAACTTACTAACTCCGGAGCTAAAGAAAAACATCAATTGGACCCCGAATACAGAATACCTACAGATGACCTTATCCCAAAGACTAGGCGTTGTAGAAATAGACACTCCAAGGCATTTCAGCTTCCATCTGCTAGTATAGAGGCCTATAAATGTAGTTTCTTTCCTCAGACTAATGAGACTATCAGGGACTGGAATGACCTCCCTGACTCTCTGTTTTCTACTGCTGAAATGTCAGATGATTGTGTGTCCAAGTTCGCTTCACTCGTGCGTTCAAGGGACTAATTTCTCCCCCATCCGAAACCCCTGGTGAAATAATGTCATTTGGCGTGTCACCAGTAAACTATTCAGATTCAGATTCAGATTCAGATTCCGTTAGACCTCTCCATACCTACAGAAATGACATGTATTGAGCCCTTGGTCGAAAATGAAAAATCATCGAAGACGCCAAATAAATTGAAAATTATGTTACGTTAATTATATCTTTTCTGACTGATAGGACTTAGTTTTTACATATTCTAGATGTAAAGATACGCAAATTCATAAAATACACCATATTTTCTGTGGAAAATATCACATGCTTCTATAAATAGATAAGGGGAGACTACTGAAGAATATGGGAAACAAAGTAGAAAATCGATTGCTTTTTAAAAATTAATTGAAATTCTGCAGGCTGACTATAGATGTTTACAACAAGATTTTTGCATTTACTAGTTAGAGATTCACCACGAGGACCGAAGAACTAACTAAATGTTATGAACCACTGCAGAAGCTGAGGGTGAGGTTACGGCCGTGTAAAATCGATTTAAACCCGCCAGTAACTTTGTGTTACTGATCGTTCCAAGTCGATACTTCTGTGGTGGTTCTTTTTGTTTTATGTCTTGGTGTTTAAAATATTTTTGTGCTGTTGGCGCCTTATGTATGTTTGCATATTTTTAGTTAAGTTAAGGTAACTGAGTGGTCACCTATTGGGAAAATAGCTGCTCATTCGGCTTACGAAATTTTTTCATGGTATAAGTACCTGATTGTTAGTTTGGTTTTTTCCCACCTTGGTTTTTGGAGTGGGAGTCTTTTTCTAATTGCGCCTTTTCCTGATCTTTGCCTACTTGTACTTTTTCTAACAAAACATAAGAAACATTCTAATAATTCTCACCAAATAAATAAAAATTAAAACTGAGATCCTTTAAGAGCAGTGAACACATTAATAAGAAAGGGGATGGGCCATACCGCGGTTTCGACTATTGAAGTCTCGTCAGTGACCCTTTAGATTTGGCAACATGGAGCCAAAGAGAATTACTGAAGCAGCTATAAGCTTCTTACGAAATCCATAATCTGTTCGACCATAGTTTAAAGGCAACTAATGCTAAGCTGTCACGAGAGAGGAGCGAGGTCACGAAGTGTATCGGAGTGCAGGTTAGCCAGTTGATCTAGTAAATATGATAACCTCAATGATAGGAACACAGTAAATATGTTAAGGTGATGGTTGGTGGCGGGCATTGTAGTTCTGTCACTGGGGTCTGGTGATGGTAATACCCTTGCTCGGGATGAAAACAAGGTTCGCCGACAAGTCAACGGCGGAAAACTACTACTACTACTACTACTACTATAACCTAGCTGTGGTGCCCCATTTCTTTCTTTTGTGTGGCTGGGAGCACCCACGTGTTAAACGTGGTAAAATTGTAGTAGTGCTAGGTATAATACACACTTGCATCGCCTTGCGGTACAAGCTGGCTTTTACAGCGACGCGATAGAGCGTTGGATTAGCATGCAAGAGACCTTGGTTCGATCCTCGGCCGGGGCAAAAGGTGATTAGCAATTTTTTCACCTGTTACATTTGGCGCCCAACGTAAAATGACCCACCAATGGCTCGGAGCACATCCGTGTCGAATTTAGGTTCGTGAATGTCAAATTGAGATTCGAGAACGAATCTAAAATGGAGGGGGAATATGTAGTAGTGCTAGGTATAATACACACTTGTATCGCCTTGCGGTACAAGCCGGCTTTTACAGCGACGTGGTAGAGTGTTGGATAAGCATGCAAGAGATCCTGGTTCGATCCTCGGCCGGGGCAAAAGGTGATTAGCATATTTTTCACCTGTTACAAAATGTCAATTGTATCAATAAAAGTTTTCACTGTGTGCACCTCACAGTTTTGTGTGAACTCCTTCACCAATGGAGAATCTAAACGTTTGTGCACTTTACAGTTTTGTATGAACTCCTTCACCAGTGATTGTCAGAATATCACTAGCACACAACCATAAAACAGTATGTGAAAGTAAAATAACCCGCCATGCGGGCGAACCGACGGAAATCCCCTTTGATAGCTCACCTGAGCCGAAGGCTCACAGGGGAGCTTATAGGATAGGTAGGCGTCCGGCGTCCGTCCGTCGTCGTCCGTCGTCCGTCGTCCACCATTTTCAAAGATCTTCTTCTCTGAAACCGCTTGGCCAATCACAGCCAAATTTTATATGAAGCATCTATAGGAAGGGGGAACCAATGTATATATAAGAAATCCAGGTCAAATGACCAAGATGGCCGCCATGCCCATATAAGGTAAAAACCCTTCAAAAATCACCTTCTCCAGAACCGGTAAACAGATTTCAACGAAACTTGACATGAAGCATTGATGGCTCAAGCACTACAATGTGTATATAAATCATGACCCTGTGATGACCTTGACCTATTTTACGGCAAGGTCAACATAGGTCGCCAATGCATCTGAATGGGGAAAATTTTTAAAATGTCATTTAAAGTGAAAGTCTTGCAGGTAATGGGCTATAGGACTGAATATTAATGATTCTGAAAAAAATTGGACCCCAGGGGCTCATGTGCCCCCACCCCGGGGCAATATACATGTACATCTTCATAATATTCAAACGTCTTCTCCTCTGAAACGGCTTAGCCAATCAAAGCCAAATTTTATTTGAAGCATCTATAGAATGGGGAAATCAATGTATATATAAATAATCTAGGTCACATGACCAAGATGGCCGCCATGCCCATATACGGTAAAAACCCTTCAAAAATCTTCTTCTCCAGAGCTGGTGTATATAAATCATGACCCTGTGGTGACCTTGACCTATTTTATGACAAGGTCAACATAGGTCGCCTATGCATTTGAATGGGGAAAACTTTTAAAAAGTCATTTGAGGCGAAAATCTTGCAGGAAATAGTTAGTAGGACTGAATATTAATGATTCTGAAAAAATGTGAACCCAAGGGCTTATATGGCCCCACCCCGGGGCAATATACATGTATATTACCATAATATTCAAACATCTTCTCCTCTGAAACCGCTTGGCCAATTAAAGGCAACATGGAGCCAAAGAGAATTACTGAAATTTAGCAACTTTCAACAAACTTTCCAAGAAGCCTTTGGATCCATTCTGTCCAGAACGTTGATGCACTCCAGAAGAGCTCTTGGAATCACAGAGGAAAGTGGTGTATCCGGCTCGCCCATTGTTTTTCAGCAAAAACTTTTCGTTGATCAAACCACCACACACAGAAACATGTCATCCATTGTCAGCAATGCACACATGCAAGCACGACTTTTAATCTTGTACTATCAGCTGTTCTGTTACTTTTTATTTACCATTTTTGCATTATCTGCTGGTTCCCAACTTACACATAATCAATATTGCAGGTAACCAAAAACACCTGAGAAAAAAAAATGATAATCCAAGGGGGGTTAGGTTACCTGTATTTTTGATATTGATTTTAGTAAGCAGGGTACCTGTAGATAATGCAAAAAGATAAATATTATGAGAATATTAGAATATGAATATTAGAGATTACTATACAAACTGCATTACTACGGGATTAGAGGATCTACTCACAAGTGGATTGCTTCATGGCTCTCTGAGCGCTGTCAAAAAGTGGTGTTAGATGGTCAAGCCTCAGATCCAGTCCCGGTCTTATCTGGAGTCCCGCAAGGATCGGTCTTGGGACCGGTCCTTTTCTTGATGGTAAGTAAGTAAGTAAGTATTTTATTAACGTGTCACATGTCTGTACAAAATATATACATTCTCAGTAAAATAACATATATAAGACACACAGCTGGGGGTACCAGCTTACGAGACACGCACTAAAATGAGCAGAGTAAGTTAAGATGCGTACATATAAAAACTAGTAGTTGATATTTATTAACGACCTTCCGGACAATATCAGGTTATCTGTTTGTCTCTTTGCAGACGATTGTGTTTTGTATAGGAACATTAATTCACTCACTGATTGCCAGATTCTACAAGAAGACCTGAATAGCCTTGCACAATGGGAGACCGATTGGCAAATGAAATTCAACGTTGCCAACCCAGTGGGCACATGACGTCATTATGACGTCATATCAACGTCGATGTGACGTCATGACGTCGCATAGACGTAGATCTGACGTCATTATGACGTCATGTGCCTGCTGGGAAATGTCACTCAATGAGGGTGACCCGGCACCTCCCTAGCAATCAAATACATTTCAACTACTCTATACATCAGCAAACTCTGGAACAGGTTTCATCCGCCGAATACCTTGGACTTACTATCACTGACGACTTAGAATGGGGTCAACATATTTCTGAAATTTCTTGTAAAGCAACTAAGACATTGGATTTTCTTCGGCACGATTTGGCTCTTGCACCTCGGCACACAAAGGAAGTTGCATACAAAACATTGGTTCGTCCTCAGCTTGAGTATGCAGCTCCTATTTGGCATCCCTATAATGAAACTGAGACAAAAAAAGGTAGAGAAAGTGCAGAAGACAGCAGCCAGGTGGACCTGCAGGCGATGGCATAACAGGAGTAGTGTTGACGATATGTTGGACGAACTTGAGTGGCCATCCCTGGAGGACCGCAGGGTGAAGTCCTCCTTAACTTTCTTTTACAAGATTCACTCCGGTGCAGTGTCTCTTGATAAAGATAAATATCTGACCCCAGCACCCAACTTAAGAAGTACCAGGGCATCTCATGATTCACAATACACAAGATATATGGCCTACAGTGATGCTCTGAAGAATTCTTTTTTCCCGAGGACTATCCCTTTATGGAATAGTTTTCTCTCTTCAGTGGTCTCAAGGACATTCTATCGATAGAATGTCCTTGGTGGTCTCAACAATTTAAGGCTCTCAATTAGATCAGGGGGTCAGAGATATACGTTTTAGCATGCCTCTGTTTAGCTTCTTGTAAATAGTTTTATGGCCCATCCCGAATGTTCTCCCCATCTTGCTAAATTCAAAATTTAGCACCCACCCAACACCTGAGATGATGATCAGATATTGATCGACTCAGTATTTGAAGATAGATATTAAAATTCTTGTAACTTAGGCCAGCGCACCTGCCTGGGCATGCGGCCGTGTACAGAGAAAGAAAGAAAGACATTGTTTGGAAGGGTGGCTTGCGTCGGGTCACATGAATGACATTTGGAGTGATTGAAACTCATATCCCAGAGTTTTCCTGGAGGCTCTCCAATGATCTAGAAATGACCCGGAACCGAAAAAACAAAGGTACCAGGTTTTACCCTCATATATGGGTACCAGATGAAAATAGTCCCCAGGTTACACCGGAAGCCGAACAATAGTCCGCGTTGAATTTTAATTGTCAGGACTCCAACAATCTAAGAAAAGTCATTGACGAAATGGTCAATTTTTCGTATCTTTCTATTGCTTTCAATCTAATATCAAGCGTTTTGTCATGTAAATAAAGGTTTAACTGAAATTGTTGTAAGCATAGGTACTATTTTTATGTGGATTGAAAGCGTCTTTAGGTGTTGTTTGCCTCATGTGGCAGGTGCTCAAATGCCATGGTTCAATGATGTTAGAAAACAACAAATTCTGGTCAAGACTACAATTCCCCACACTGTCCTATAGCCAAACTCAGAACACACAAATACTGGTTGTTTTAGCATTTTAAGATTACATTTTGCCAAGCATGCACTAAACAGTGATGAAAAAAAAAGAAAGTTGACAGTCAATTGCTCTGAAAAGTGGGAGTGAAGGAAAGTCCTACAGTAGGCTAGAAAATGTGGAATGAGGATGATGAAGAGGGCTTTCAGTATGGACAGGTACATATCTTAAATGCAATCCTAAGCATATGACATTTTGCACTACAGATTTTTTGACTGACAGATTTAATCTTTTTGCTCAGCTGAGTGACTGTCATTGACTTCTGAATGATCCAATCATAGTAGCTATCAGTACACTGCTGTCGGCTAATTTGGCACACCTAAAGACTTGAAATAAATTGTAGACTGTTGAGATATAAATTTACCGTTTCTTTGTGTGACACATGTTTGATTATTGCTGAATAAGATATTTTTCCTCTAACATATTTTATAATTTGTACAATTTAGAGCAGCTTAACATCACTAACCAATAGATTTTGTTTCCTACAAAATGTCTGCTAATTGCTGTGCACTTGTTTAGATTCTGCCTGTTTTAATGGATAAAATACAACAGACTTGACTGATGCACAAATATTTAGTCATACAACTGTGAAGAGTATGTTCCTGATAATTTCATTATTGTTATTGATATATAAATTCTACAAAAGCCTTGTACCTTTTTAGCTAAATATCAGCATTTTCACTCTTGTATCTTGTTTCTACAAAAGCCTTGTACCTTTTTTAGCTAAATATCAGCATTTTCTCAATTATTTCAAGAGAAATTACTAATTTGCAATCCAAAATGTTGTTATACTAGATACATTCTGATGCGTTTCATCACTCATGCCTGCAAAATAATAATAGGACTTCCTAAAGAAAAATATTATCAATGAGTCACATTGGCAGATGCGTACACAGGTGGATTGGTGCATCTATGTCTTGATGACTGAATTGGTCACTCAGGTAATGTTTCTTCTCAGGTATTCATACAGTTATATATCATAGGTACATTCGCAGGTAGATATCTTCTTTGTAATTGTCATGTTCGAGTGTGAAGTCTGAGCAAATGTCATGTACATGAGATTTTCTCAGTTCGTATTTGGTACAACCAAGGAGTATAATTCACTTCTCTCTTTAGCATGTTTAGGGCTGAAACAATTCAAAGGAACCGCAATTCAATGCGATTCGATTATACACACCTCGGTTTGATTATTTTCGATACAATTCTTGCCAATCTTCAGGTATACACTTTATTTAAAAACTGTGTTTAAATTAAGCCAAAACATTTACTTACATTCAAACCATAGGCGTACCGCCCTATATGCACAGTACGCATGTGCGTAATGTAAAAAGTTAAAAGTAGCTAAAGTTACATTTTTGTCAGTTTTAGATACAAATTTAGCTTTTTTTGCCCTTGTTGCGTATAACCTAAAATTCTCTGGTTACGCCCTTGCAAACCAAAATGTCCTGGGAGGTATTGCAGCTGTGATGGGATAGCCTCCCTTGGAAAAATACGTTGGGGCAACGTATTAGCGGCATATTAAGTGCTTGTAATATGCAAATTTCAAACTCGAAACTTTGTGAATCGAGTAAGTGTTGAGTATATAGCGCAGTAAACCACCCTTGGTGGATGAGCATGCTTTTCCACCGACGGGGTTTGCTGTGGCTTGGTTCGGATGTTCGTTACATTTGGTGGCACCCTTATGGAAAAATCATGTCTGAATCCGTCTGAATCATCTTCTGAATCAGTCTGAATCCATGTCTGAATTTGTCTGAATCTATGTCTGAATCTTTGCTGAAATTGGGACAGATTCAGACAGATTCAGACAGATTCAGACATCTGAATCTTGTCTGAATCTTGTCTGAATCTTCTTCTGAATCTGTCTGAATCCATTCTGAATTTGTCTGAATCATCAAATTACTGCATGTCTGAATCTTTGCTGAAATTGGGACATATTCAGACAGATTCAGACATCTGAATCTGTCTGAATCTTCTTCTGAATCTGTCTGAATCCATTCTGAATTTGTCTGAATCATCAAATCATTGCTTATCTGAATCTTTGCTGAAATTGGGAAAAATTCAGAAAGATTCAGACAAGATTCAGACGTCTGACCCTCATCAGCATATTATTTTCAATGGGCTGGTGACCTTGGAAATTAGGTCAAGGTCTACCTAATCTAATCTACTCTAGTCTTCTCAAAAAATGTTTCTCTGCAAGTTTGGTCATAATCCATCCATTTATTCTGAAGATATCCGCTCAGAAAAGCTGATTCAAATACTTTTCATGAGCTGGTGACCTTGAAAATTAGGTCAAGGTCATCAAAATCTAATCAACTCTTTCCCATCTCTCAATCATGTATCTGTGAAAGTTTGGTAAAAATCCAACTACTGGTTCAAAAGATATCTGATATTCAAGCATATAACATGTATTTGATGTGGGTGGGGTAAGGATATTTAGGTACAAAAATGAATTTCAGAGCAATGCATGCATAATAGGTATGTTCAAGCAGCCATTTAATTCTTAAACATGTTCTTGACATGTTTCTGTTAGTTTCCCCCATCAGTCAGATCTTAAGATTAAGTAAAAGCCTACTAAATAGAGATTTCTGTTGAGTTTGACCTCTCTTCTGCAGAAGACATTTAGAAAAGGACAAGTCCCAGCATGCCTTAAAGTCACATGACTTCCTTCTGAATCATTCAGAATGATTCAGACAGATTCAGATGATTCAGACATATTCAGATGATTCAGACAGATTCAGACATATTCAGACAGAATCCAGAAGCTATTCAGAAAATAAGAGAGAAGTGTAAATAAGCTCGACTGCACTGCAAAGAGCTATTGTGGTCATGTGGTCCTTGTGTCCTTGGCTTGGGTGGGGCTAGAGTTTAAAATATAGAATACAGTTGTCAAAAATGTTTTACTGCTGTATAATTTCCTTTTACCCACACTTTGACAACAACTTACATGTATCATAAAGCATTTTTACTTTAAACTGATTAGAGGTTTTATGACATCCTACCAAAGGGTTTGAGCCTATATAAATTTGGCAGTGTAATGAAAACTTAACAGACCAGGGGGGAATTAGCAGGGTTTTTACCCGTCATCATTAAATGACTGCCCCCTAACCCCCCCCCCCCCCCCCCCCCCCCCCGCAGTGAAAAGCTTGCTGGATGAAAAGTCAAACTCCCTGGTATCCCAGGTCTGGGTGTGTGTTTGTATGAGGGGGGGGGGGGGGGGGGGGGCTGGTAACACACATTCATAACCAATGCATAAACTGAATAATTTTGAGAGGATTCATAAAGATTCAGACCTAAGATTCCTTAAAATTAATGTTACATTATTTATATAAGGGAGCGTGGTGCCGTAGTGGTGGAGCGTCAGACTCCGAATTGAGAGGTCCTTGGTTCTATTCCCACAGGCGTCACCATGTTGTGTCCTTGAACAAGACACATTTACTCCCTATAGTACTGGTTAAACCCAGGAAGCATTTGCTCTGTCCCGACATGACTGAAAAATTATTGGCTGGGACGTTAAGCCTCAACACAAACAAACAAAGAAACAAACGTTATTAACAATAAGGCCCATTATTAATCTGAATCAATCAGGATTGTCGATTCAGACAGATTCAGACTTCAGATAACTAATTACTTCAAGTAATTTAACATTTATATCAGTCTGAATCATTCAGAAATGGTTTCAGACCGATTCAGATCTCAAGTAATATTCAGAATAGATTCAGTCAGATTCAGATCATCTGAATTCTTCTGAATCAATTTATAAAGATTCAGATGGATTCAGCATGGATTCAGAGACCAGTTAAACTGATTCAGTCAGATTCAGATGGAGTAATAACCATTCAGACTGATTCAGACAAGTTTCAGAAAAATTCAGACCGATTCAGCTTGATTCAGAATTTTTTATTCATGAGGGCAGCGATGGGATAATGACAACTGCCAGAACGGAGTTGCCTTACCCATGTAGTCCCCAGGCCTAGACTCGGGGCGAGTCTTCTCGGAGGGGGGAAGTAATGTGACGGGATAGCCTCCCTTGGAAAAATATGTTGGGGCAACGTATTAGCGGCATATTAAGTGCTTGTAATATGCAAATTTCAAACTCGAAACTTTGTGAATCGAGTAAGTGTTGAGTATATAGCGCAGTAAACCACCCTTGGTGGATGAGCATGCTTTTCCACCGACGGGGTTTGCTGTGGCTTGGTTCGGCCATTCGTTACACAGCTAAATATGACTCCCCTTATGGAAAAATCATGTCTGAATCCGTCTGAATCATCTTCTGAATCAGTCTGAATCCATGTCTGAATTTGTCTGAATCCATGTCTGAATCTTTGCTGAAATTGGGACAGATTCAGACAGATTCAGACAGATTCAGACATCTGAATCTTGTCTGAATCTTGTCTGAATCTTCTTCTGAATCTGTCTGAATCCATTCTGAATTTGTCTGAATCATCAAATTACTGCATGTCTGAATCTTTGCTGAAATTGGGACATATTCAGACAGATTCAGACAGATTCAGACATCTGAATCTGTCTGAATCTTCTTCTGAATCTGTCTGAATCCATTCTGAATCTGTCTGAATCATCAAATCATTGCTTATCTGAATCTTTGCTGAAATTGGGAAAAATTCAGAAAGATTCAGACAAGATTCAGACGTCTGACCCTCATCAGCATATTATTTTCAATGGGCTGGTGACCTTGGAAATTAGGTCAAGGTCTACCTAATCTAATCTACTCTAGTCTTCTCAAAAAATGTTTCTCTGCAAGTTTGGTCATAATCCATCCATTTATTCTGAAGATATCCGCTCAGAAAAGCTAATTCAAATACTTTTCATGAGCTGGTGACCTTGAAAATTAGGTCAAGGTCATCAAAATCTAATAAACTCTTTCCCCTCTCTCAATCATGTATCTGTGAAAGTTTGGTAAAAATCCAACTACTGGTTCAAAAGATATCTGATATTCAAGCATATAACATGTATTTGATGTGGGTGGGGTAAGGATATTTAGGTACAAAAATGAATTTCAGAGCAATGCATGCATAATAGGTATGTTCAAGCAGCCATTTAATTCTTAAACATGTTCTTGACATGTTTCTGTTAGTTTCCCTCATCAGTCAGATCTTAAGATTAAGTAAAAGCCTACTAAATAGAGATTTCTGTTGAGTTTGACCTCTCTTCTGCAGAAGACATTTAGAAAAGGACAAGTCCCAGCATGCCTTAAAGTCACATGACTTCCTTCTGAATCATTCAGAATGATTCAGACAGATTCAGATGATTCAGACATATTCAGATGATTCAGACAGATTCAGACACATTCAGACAGAATCCAGAAGCTATTCAGAAAATAAGAGAGAAGTGTAAATAAGCTTGACTGCACTGCAAAGAGCTATTGTGGTCATGTGGTCCTTGTGTCCTTGGCTTGGGTGGGGCTAGAGTTTAAAATATAGAATACAGTTGTCAAAAATGTTTTACTGCTGTATAATTTCCTTTTACCCACACTTTGACAACAACTTACATGTATCATAAAGCATTTTTACTTTAAACTGATTAGAGGTTTTATGACATCCTACCAAAGGGTTTGAGCCTATATAAATTTGGCAGTGTAATGAAAACTTAACAGACTAGGGGGGAATTAGCAGGGTTTTTACCCGTCATCATTAAATGACTGTCCCCCCCCAGGGGGGGGGGGGGGGCTGGTAATACACATTCATAACCAATGCATAAACTGAATAATTTTGAGAGGATTCATAAAGATTCAGACCTAAGATACCTTAAAATTAATGTTACATTATTTATATAAGGGAGCGTGGTGCCGTAGTGGTGGAGCGTCAGACTCTGAATTGAGAGGTCCTGTGTTCTATTCCCACAGGCGTCACCATGTTGTGTCCTTGAACAAGACACATTTACTCCCTATAGTACTGGTTAAACCCAGGAAGCATTTGCTCTGTCCTGACATGACTGAAAAATTATTGGCTGGGACGTTAAGCCTCAACACAAACAAACAAACGTTATTTACAATAAGGCCCATTATTAATCTGAATCAATCAGGATTGTCGATTCAGACAGATTCAGACTTCAGATAACTAATTACTTCAAGTAATTTAACATTTATATCAGTCTGAATCATTCAGAAATGGTTTCAGACCGCTTCAGATCTCAAGTAATATTCAGAATAGATTCAGATAGATTCAGATCATCTGAATTCTTCTGAATCAATTCATAAAGATTCAGATGGATTCAGCATGGATTCAGAGACCAGTTAAACTGATTCAGTCAGATTCAGATGGAGTAATAATCATTCAGACTGATTCAGACAAGTTTCAGAAAAATTCAGACCGATTCAGCTTGATTCAGAATTTTTTATTCATGAGGGTCCATCTTGGCCAGGTATATTAAAATTGAAAAGATGTAATATGAATTACATTATAAAGTGATATTCAGAAATAAATTGTGTTGGATTTATCATGGATAAGTTTAAAACAAATCCTTTTGTATCGTAATTGAACCAGTTTAGTGTGAATCACGATTTGATTCAAGGGCAGTGTACTCAATTTTCGATGCATCGTGATCAATCATTTCACCCCTGTATCTCTTTCATTATTTAAAGTACAGTTCATACTAGTGAAGTAGGTAATGATCAACAGTTCCTACTTGTCTGCATTCACAGTCCTGAGTTACCGGTACTATCAGAGATGCCTGATTTGAATTGATAGTCTTTTAACTTGTTGTAGCCTAGTCCGCGTTTGACGATATTCCTGTATGTTATGGTATTAGAGAAATCAATGAGTTATTTGACGGTCACATTTGGTTTATAATTGAATAAGGATCTTCCGGTTTCCAGGTGTCCATGAAATTCCATGAAATGTGTATGTTTGTGTGTGTGTTTTTTTTGTTTTTTTTTCGAAGTCTCAATATTTTCTGTTTGATCTCAGCCACTGTATGTTTATGGTGAGTGGGCTGCCAGCCTAATTCCAGGATTCCTATTGCTGATTGGCTATCAGAGAAGATGTGAAGGTCTGAGAAATTAGCTCTGGTCAGCTCTTCTGTCACTTGGTCCACAAGTTCTCCTAAGAGTATGAAGCTATGGCTGGATACTGGCTTCTTCAGACATTACAAAACTCGCCCCATGCAATATACAGAGATTTTTTTCGGCTGCAAAAATTGATTTTTTTTTTTTCTTTTTTTATTTTTAATATTTTTGCTCAAAACATTGATTGTTGGTACACATTTGAACCGCCTTGCCGAGGCGGTTCTAACAAGTACCCACAATCTATGTTTTGGAGCAAAAATAAGAGAAATAGGTATACCCCTGCATACCCCAGTTTTACTATATAAAAGTGGGGTATAAGGGGTTATAAATATATGTTACACAGACATGTTTTCTTGATGAATTGAGTCTTCCTGGTAGGGCATGAAGATGCAAAAACCTGCGCTGCATGGTCCAGGGTTAGGTTGACAAGAACCATCTGTGAAGGCAATAACTGAGGTTGAGAACAGTTATCCAACAGGTCTTGAATGACAGAACGAGACTCAGTCTGTTGTTCTTCAGTCTTAGATTTTGATGAACCCAATAGGTGGTCTCTTGGAAGGCTGAGAACTCTGGTTCATTGTTGAATGTAGTGGTGCCTGTTTCTAAAGTAAGGTCTTCTAACGGCAGTTGGAGTTTACCAAATGGAGAAAGGAACTTCTTATTGTCAACGTTCTGTTTCCAGTTTTGCCAATATGATGGTCATGCTGATAATGCTGTGTAGATAAGCCATGTCACCTGCATGGCAGGTAAATGTAGAATGTGCATTTAACATAATTATGACCCTGTTGAGCCATGTCATGAGAAAACTTCCCAACATGACCATTGCTGTTGACTGGGACGTAAAGTATCAATTCAAACAAACAAATTTTATGCAAACAGTATAAATAGGAAGCAGGGCTAATATGGGTTAAGCAAATTCTTAAGTCAATTCCCCTGTAAGAGAAGATATGTTTTTCACTTCATTTACATTTAAATTGAACTTATCCAAACAGAATCAATTGAAAGCTCATATTACAACAAGTGTTTGCATTTATTATTATCTAAAAAGCAAATTGGATTTTCTCTGTTATTGAAAAACTTATGTTTTCTGAATATCTTTAAAGTAGTTTAATAGTGTAAAAAGTTAAGAAAAAAATATGAGTTCAATGTAATCACCATAGTTTATGCACAAATTGCTACTCCTCCTTTCAAATGCTGAAGATTGTAGGCAAAACTGTTTTCAGGACTTGTCTGTAATCTGTATACCATGGAGTTATTTTTATATTCAGTTTTACACCCCTTTCGGAGTCCAAACAAAAAGTTAGGAGTCCAGGTGAAAAACAAGAGAAAGGATGAAGGCTTGATGCAGATGAGAAATCTGTTAAAACCATTTATCAAGACGTATAATTCTCTTTTTAATAATCTTCCATGTTATTCAAATACACTCCAATAAAATTTGGACCATAAGACCTACCAATTATACTTGATATTGTTAAGAAATATGGCAATACACATTTTTCCTCAAGATTCAAGGAGTCCGTTGGACTGCCTAGGAACAAACATAGGGATCCCTGCAATATAAATAATTAGGAGTCTCGGACTCCCTGGCTACTGTTAGTGTTGAACCCTGCTTTCAAGATAATTTCAGCTCATATGAGGCAGACCAATCAGTCGGTGAGGTGAAAACCTAGAGAAAAACCTGGCACACCCACAAGCAGAACTTGACTTGTCTCATAGGGTGGGACTCGGACCCACACCAGGCACAGTGATTATATGATTGAATGATTAAGAGTGTTAATGCACTCTTAACCACTCAGCCACAGGTGCCTACAGGAATTAGTTTTGGAAAGACAATTAAAAACTTTGGCATGCTCTTGATAGGTCAACCTAAAATAACCCATATCTTTCACAAATATTTAATTTATTTGGAAAGTGATATTCCTCCAGCACAAAAGTTTTAAATTGTCTTTGTTCTTAATAACTATCTGTATAACTAAATAAGCATTGGCATATGGAAACCTGTTTTGGGGTTTTGACCAGTAGGTAAGACAAAAATTCACTCGAACTGTAATGGTCTAGAAGCTTTTACAAAAACTTAGCTTCAAGATAGCGCCTTACATTAAATTTAGTACACCAAATTTGCCAACACAACCAACATTGTGTAGACTATGTAAATCAACATAAGTATTAAAAATTTGATCTACACTCCATTGTCTATTTTTGCATGAAGCAGATTTCCTCGTGATATGAATGGCTAAGATCTCATTTCCAGGGGGTTAAGAAAATGAATATGAAGAATACTGGTTTCCTATAGAAAGGGCACAGATATTTAGAGATGGAAATTATGAATTAATTGTCTGGTCTTTTAATCAGAATGTACATGGTAAGTTGCTGCAATTTTATTGGTCAAATGCTGCATGATATTTTAATAGGGCTTTTGTAAGCATTAAGGTTATTCTGTTGTGTCATTTGAGCCTCCTTGTGGGGAAAACCAACAATGTGGTTTCCGAACAGGTCAAAGCCAAATTTCATGTGAAGCATCTATAGAATGGGGGAATCAATGTGTATATAAATAATCAAGGTCACATGACCAAGATGGCCACCATGCCCATATATGGTATAAACCCTTCAAAAATCTTCTTCTCCGGAACCAGTGGACCAATTTCGAAGAAATTTGGCATGAAGCATCGATGACTCAAGTACTACAATGAATGTATAAGTCATGACCCTGTGATGACCTTGACCTATTTTAAAGCAAGGTTAACATGGGTTGCCTATGTATTTGAATGGGTAAAATGTTAAAATGTCATTTGAAGGGAAAAACTTGTATGGACAGTACAGGCGGCTCGCGATAACAAGATTCTGGTTTCAGGGGTAACTCGACAACGCTTACCTCGATACTACGGTTACGTCGAATCTAAAGACCGGTCCCGAACGGTTTCCCTATATAGTCTTTGTATTTCAACAACGCATAACTCGACAACGCTTAAATCGACAAAACGGGTAACTCGACACAAATTTGATGTCCCGGTCATGTAAATTTAGTTCAATTTACGACGGTTAACTCGTCTGCCACATATCAACAAAAATGAGGTCGGTGCACATACATGCCATACATTTTTTGTATTTTACATATCTTCTTGCATTTTTTTTTTTCATTCAGGAAAAGCAACAATAGTTAATAATTTTCAACAAAAAGTAAAAGGACAAACGAATCTCACCTGATTTAGCAATTAAAATCCTTTAAATTATTTAAATTACTCCAATTAACTGAACTGCAAAAACAGACGTGTTTTGCAATCAGCTGATTATACAACTACACACGCGTGACGTAATTATCGGTCCGCTTTACGGTAACTGTTTGCTGTAATTACTCTGAGTGATGACACACCGTACTCAACAAGTTGGCTTCTTGAAGAAGCCAAGTTTTGGGCTAGTCTGGTTTATGTCAAGTAGATACAAATGGACAGTAGTTTTATGATGAGGAAATACATTGGCCTAATGGGGTGGTTATATGTAGCTGCTAGGGGGTTATATACATATACATTTCCATGATATTCAAACATCTTTTTTCTTTGAAACTACATGGTCAATGAAAGCCATTCCGTATGGTGTTTCCTTGCAAAGGAAAAAAATTACTTTTGTTTTATTGACCTATGTCAAATGACCATTACTTACAGCAAAATATTTCAAAAATCTTTTAAAGAAACTGAAGTCTTGGAGCTGACAGGATGTGAACAAAAACCACTTTACATAGGCTAAAGAAAATGATAAAGTGATTGATTTCTTTTGAAACTTTAAATGGTATGTACATGTATTGGTCAAAAGGCCTTTGTACAATCGAAGACTTGTTAATTTGCAAAAGATAGAGATATTGATAGAAAATCTCCGCTTTTATGCCAAATACAGAGACAAAATGTCCTCAAAGTTAGTGTTTACATTAAATAGATGATAATATTTGACTAATAACAAAGTTGACTTGAGGTACAAGTTGACGACAGTACGAGTTGACCACTGAAAAAGTACAAGTTGACCAGGAACGAGTTGGTTAAAAGTACTAGTTGACCATAACTCATGGACTACCACCTCTAAACCCCAGTAAAAGTTAAGATTTTGTCACCGTTTAAGGCAGGATTTTTAAACAAGAGCATGCAGTGCGCATTTTAGGCACACCTCGTGGCACGAAAACTACGCAAATAGATCCATTACAACCTGACCACTGTACTGTTTTGGGCTGATGCCCAAAACAATAATTGATGTTTGGGCGGTCTCGTTTGATCTATTGTTGAACAATTTGTCGGCACTGAGCACCTTTAAGTGATTTCAACCGTCCTTAATTGATATAAAATGGCAGAGTTTGTCTTCTCATAATTAGTGTCAAAATGAGCAAATCCACGGATCTCAAAATAAAAAGACCTCCGTTTTCCAGTGTCAGTATTCGTAAGAATAACCTTTTATAATGTTCGATCAAACGACCGAGCAATCTAATGAAGGACCCAGTCTGTCTGGGGGGATAGTTAGATCGGTTGGCCCCGTCTCTTTAGCTGAGCAATCCAGTGAAGGACCCGACCCACGTCCCGGGGGGATAGCTGGATCAGCTGCATCAAAGAGAGGGGTGAAGAGGAAGCTCGACGCCAAGTCACTGGAGACCAAGTACGAGGTCCTGATGGAGGTTGAGAAAGGCCACAAAACCAGAAAACAGATCGCCGACCAGTACCAGCTTCCTCTCAGCACCCTATCAACATGGTTGAAGAAGGCCAACGACATCAAGACGGCGTACCACAGCGGAGACTTCAGTGCCAAAAGGAAGCGACTTCGTACAGCCGGCTATCCTGAGGTAGAAGAGGCGCTGCTTAAATGGTTCAAGGTAGCCAGGGGAAAAACGTTCCTATCGACGGTCCGTACATGATGCAGAAAGCGGGAGAGCTTGCATTGCGCTTGGGTATGTCTGAAGGCCAGTTTAAAGCTTCAAGTGGCTGGCTTGAACGTTTCAAGGAGCGTCATGGGATCTCCTTCAAAAAGGTCTGTGGTGAAGAGAAATCTGTTGATGTCTCAAGTAACCAGATGGAAGAGTGGCAGCGCACTCTGTCCGTCATTCTGAAAGAATACAAACCTGATGACATTTATAATGCCGACGAGACTGGTCTGTTCTACAGACTTCTGCCAGACAGAACTCTCGAGTTCAAAAATGTCGACTGTCATGGCGGGAAGCAATCAAAAGAAAGAATAACCGCCCTGGTCTGTGCAAACATGAGTGGTACAGACAAACTTCCGATGTTCGTCCTGGGAAAGTCCTTTAAGCCACGGTGTTTCAAGAACGTCAAGTCCCTACCAACACAGTACGACGCCAACGCTAAGGCATGGATGACCGGCGCTATCTTCACCAAGTGGGTTACGAAGTTTGACAAGAAATGCCAACGCCAACGACGCAAGGTCGCTCTCATCATTGACAACTGCCCAGCACATCCAAAGATCCAGGGTCTCAAGGCAGTCACGCTGATCTTCCTACCGCCGAATACAACGAGCCGTACCCAGCCCATGGACCAAGGCGTGATCCGATCCCTCAAGCATCATTACAGAAAGCTGGTCATCGGAAAGCATCTGCGTGCCATAGACAACGACGAAGAGGCTAGAATCAACGTGCTAGACGCTCTCTACTTTCTCCGCCAAGCATGGAACAGCGTCACGCAAACGACGATTGCCAACTGCTACCGACACGCCGGGTTCAAGGTGACCAACGACGACAGCGAGTCAACGACATCGAACGATGCCACCGACGACGATGATCCACTAGATGACCTCCCTCTCGCTCGATTGATTGGCAACAACATCACCATGGAGGAATACGTCTCCGTGGACGACGATGTACCGACGTGCGAAGACCTGTCTGAGGACAGCATCGTAGATGACATCATCGCCGCCAGATCGACCGAGGGCAACACCGACGCTGATGACGACGACGACGATGGCCACACCGACGAAGCAACAGCTGAGCCACCATCAGTAGAGTCTGCTCTAGCTGCCTGTGACACACTACGACTGTTTCTGCAGGGACAACCAGGCTTTGATGATGTTCTCGGCAGCCTGTGCAACATTAACAAGTCTGTTGCAAAGATTGATCTCAGCAGACGTTGTGCAAAGCAAGCTCTAATAACGGACTTTTTTAGACAATAAGTGTGAAAAGTGTGACTAATGAACTGTGTTTAAATAGTGACAGTATAGGATGTACAGTTTTATTCCCACGTGCTACGTATAATTATCGTGCTTAATTTAGATTCATAATGTGCTTAACGGTTTATTAGTGTATTTGAGCCCGATACGACGAAGCGTATACATGTACATGTATGCATACACATGTATGCACGGCCTTAGACTAGGTCAGACACAAACCAGACTGCTACCTTAGTTTGATGTAGCTCAGTTGAAATGTTTGGCATCGCTAAGATGCATGTCGCGGCTCATTGTTTATTGAACTGTTACGTATGTTTTGTTGTTACATTTTCAATACATGATCTGTCTTAAACCAAATGAAAAATAAAAAACAAACAAACTGTCTTTCGTTTTATTTCCATCCATTTGTAAAACTTGTGCATGCAATACATGTGCAAGATTACTTATACAGGTGACTCTCGTTATTGCACATGCAATGCATGCATTTTTAAAACTTGTGCATGCTTTACATGTGCAAGGTTACTAATACATGTACATTATAGCTTCTGACGATTTTCGAAGCTATGACGTCATGAATTGGTTAACTCGTAATACTGATAACTCGAAGTGATAAGCTCGGTCCGCTCGAGTTCGAGTTAACGAGAGTCGCCTGTATAACAGCATGTGGCTATGGGCCTTTTTGTATCTTTCATACATCATTAAATAAAAGCTCTAGGAACAATTTTCAGGAAACATTATTGATATATGAGCTGCCTCATGAGAAAATCAACAATCTGCTTATGCGAAGACAAAGTTGCAGATCAGCTTCACGGTAACCACAAAGCTGATCAGCGCCAGCAGCCTTTGTTTTTGCTATACGGATAGTATACTTCCTCTTCTTCTTAAATCCGAAATTTCAACCTTCTAGCCTGCTTCTGAGACTGTACAGCCTGACTTGTGTCGGACCTGTTCAAAAATCACATTGTTGGTTTTCCCACGAGGCGGCTCATATGATATTGAAATATGAATGACAAGAAATACTTTTTCTAAAGCCATTATTGAAATAAAAACAAAACAATACTCTTGAAGGTCTTTTCGACAAATTTTCAATTTTCTTTATGTACACATTGGTAATTTTTACCTTTTTAAATCCCGAACACTTAAAATTTCCTGATCTTCTTACGCTTTCTTAATAATCTTATTGTATTTTGTTGTTAAAGTCATGAAAAGGAATTACTGACATATAATTAACCAACTCCTAGTCTGTTAAAAATGTAGTTCAACGAAACAAAAAGTTGAATTATAAAGCATAAGTTCAGTGAGATGGTGGGATTAGATAGTTAAGCGAAATGGTTTGATATAAGTCAAATGGAGGGCCAGGTAGGATTTTTTTGTTAGGGTTACGGCAAAAAGGAGGAGATTTAAAGATAAATTTTGAAACTAATGATAAATCCTGTTTTTGAAGAGGCATAATTATACATACACCGGTGTATAATATATAATTACATACATTTATATGGCTGTAGTCATGTCCATGCAATGCTTACCCCCTTATACCCCACTTTCATAAAGTAAAACTTGGGTTTATCGCAGTATACCCATTTTTCTTATTTTTGGTCCAAAACATAGATTGTGGGTACTCATTAGAACCGCCTCAGTGAGTGTGTACCCACAATCTATGTTTTGAGCAAAAATATTAGGAATATCAAAATTTTTCTGGTGAAATTTTCAATTTTTACAGCTGGAAAAAAAAACAAACTGTATATAGCATGGGAATGTTTTTGAAATGTGATAGCCTTTTCTGTTTGTTTCAGAATCCCTATGACAGTTTTATGCGGAAACACCTGCAGCATTATGGATACTATACAGGTGAGTCAAGAAAAGATTGCAGTATATAGGTTAAATTCTTTGACTGCTAGTGCCGCTTTATACATGTACCCAGGTGAAGATTTCATGATGAGAGTTAGGTATTACAATGTATTACAATGTCAACATTCACATGTTTATTCTTTGACTGCGTATTGCCCCTCAACACTAATGGTTTACGATTACATAACATACTCACATGACTGCTACCTAATAACAATATGTGCTCTATCCAGTCACATGAGTTCAAGCGGCATGGTGGTCAAAGTATTTTAGCTTTTGAATTGTCTCCCTTAGACCAAAAATAATAAAACATTAGGAGCTAAAGAATGGAAACAGTATCACTTTGGTTCCTGATAGCACATTTAAATTTATGGCACCAGCTAGACATGCGTAATTTTCATTCTGGTTTGTTTTTGAAATTCTGCAGACAGAAGTGTTTATTGTTTTCAACTCCTGTTCAAAATTCTTCAAGTTGAAGTTATTTGTCAACTTGATTACTATATTTGAATTCAAAGAGCCCTTATAAATTGAAATATTGATCCAAATACAACATAATATCTGTCTGCTGTTGACTTTTGCCTTGAAATGAAACCTCTCATAGATATTTTGCTATCTTTAAACACTAGACACCAGGCCTATAGATCACTTAAAATAATATGAGAAGTGAAATAAACAAATAAAATCAATTTATCCACATTTGGGGGGGGGGGGGGGGGTTTCTGCAAGGTTTTAAATATTCTTCATAACTATTGCTTATTTCAATTGCAAAGTTATCAAAGTTGCTAGAATACACTGTTACTGATTACATTATTTACCTGTTCATTGGATAAAAGGTAAAGCCTTATTACCATGCAACTATACTGTGGTTCATTCATGGTATGAATAATCAAGTCTTTACTTATTTTGCAAGTCCCTGTCAGACCAAGCAGCATTTCTACGTTGTTGTCACAGCATCATTGAATTTCTGAAGCCCCAGAGGCCACAAGACAAGTTATATTAGAATACATTATGAAAACCTGCCCATGCAATATAAAGCAATTTTTTTTCATCGGTAAATATTAAAATTTCATTGGAAAAATTCAATATTTTTGCTCAAAACATTGTTTGAAGGTACATGTTAGAACCGCCTCAGCGAGGCGGCAGTCTTCACGAAAAGTGCTGGTCTTTTGGTCAAAACCAACAAAATTTCTTTCTGTCCTACAAAATATTTTATTCTGTCGGACAAATGTCCGGCAAAAATTACAATGATAATGTATAAAACTGTCCTACAAATTTGGTTTTGTCGTGCAAAAAATTGCAGTCTGCCAGACAGCTGACTGGCAGTTGAAAAAAGATTTTGCGAAGACTGAGATGGTTCTAACAAGTACCCACAATCTATATTTTAGATCAAAAATAAGAAAGTATATATACCACTGTATACCACTTGTAAACCCCAGTTTTACTACATTAAAGTAGAGTATAAGGGGGTATACTTTTCGTGGAAATGTTTTCCTGATGAGAAGGCACAGAGATTGTACAATTAAATCTAAAATCCCTACACAGACACCAGGAGGGAAAGGAAGTTCAGCACAATACATCACAAAAATGTTACAACATGCATGAATAGCAAGATGACTAGCTCTTTCCCAACAAGGCAGCCATGTGGCTAGCCTAAACCAGAAAAGAACAATAGAGAGATAGACAGAATAAACAGAAAATATGAATCCACAATATTTTGATGAAAAACTTACAAGGTAAGGAACTTGTACCAGTGGGACAACAGAGACAAAAGTGTTGCCTAAATGGCCTAGCAGCTTGTTTAGACAAAGTTCTGTTGGTGCTTCCTGGACTCTATGCATTCATGAGTGCTTTCACTGTTTCACAGTACTCAGAGCACTTTCACAGGACTCCGAGCACTTTCATGGTACTCAGAGCACTTTCACAGGACTCAGAGCACTTTCATGGTACTCAGAGCACTTTCACAGGACTCAGAGCACTTTCATGGTACTCAGAGCACTTTCACAGGACTCAGAGCACTTTCATGGTACTCAGAGCACTTTCACAGGACTCAGAGCACTTTCATGGTACTCAGAGCACTTTTACAGAACTCAGAGCACTTTCATGGGACTCAGAGCACTTTCACAATACTCAGAGCACTTTCATGGGACTCTGAGGGCTTTCACTGTACTCAGAGCACTTTCACAGGACAGAGCACTTTCACAGACTCAGAGGGCTTTCATGGGACTCAGAGCACTTTAATGGGGTTCAGATCACTTTATTAAGACTCTTTACACATTCATTGGACTTAGGGCACTTTCTCAGGACTTATTACACATTCATTGGACTCAGAACACTTTCACAGACTCATTACACATTCAGTGGATTCAGAGCTCTTTCATTACTCATTCATGGGACTCAGAGCAGTTTCACAGGACTCATTACACATTCATTGGAGTGAGAATGCTTTCACAGGACCCACGACACATTCATTGGACTCAGAACAGCAATTTAACAGGACTCATTACACATTGATTGATTGATTGGTCTCTGAGCAGTTTCGGGCCTCCCCCATTGTGGCCTAAAGAAATAGATGGGCTGCTTGTGCCTCCAGGCAAAGCTTATACGATGCTGACTGGCTATCTGATTACTGGTTAACTGCTCAGGTCTGAGCATGCCCAGGAAAAGTGGTTTCAAGTCGAACCATCTGCACATATAAGCCCTTTTAGCTTTGTTGGATGGTTATATTTAAAGCACTTGTTGGATGCCATGACAACCTCATTATGGGTAAGAGTCCCATAAAGTGGAGGCAACGTCCCGACATGACCTTAGCTGTTGACTGGGACGTAAAGCATTAATTCAAACAAACAAACAAATCAGAGCAGTTTCACAGGCCTCATTACACATTCATTGGACTCAAAGCAGTTTCATGGGACTCTTTAGGCATATATTGGACTATGAGCCCTTTCGCAGGACTCATTATGCATTCATTGGACTCAGAGCAGCTCACAGGACCCATCACACATTCATTGGACTCTGAGCACTTTCAGGATCTCATTACACATATATTGGACTCTGAGCACTTTAACGGGACTCATTATGCATTCATTGCACTCACTGCAGTTTCACAGGACTCATTGCACATTCATTGGACTCAGAGCTGCTTCACAGGACTCATTACCCATTCGTGAGGCTCAGAGGATTTTCACAGGACTCATTACACATTCATTGGACTAAGAGCAGTTTCAAAGGACCCATTACACATTCATCACCGAGGCTCAGAGCATTTTCCCAGGATTCATTACGCATTAACATGACTCAGAGGACTCATTATACCCCCGGCATTTATGCCGACGGGTATATAGTTTTCGCTTTTCCGTTCGTATGTTCGTTAGTTAGTTAGTTCGTTCGTTTGTAGAATTTATGTCAAAGTTTTGGTTAAAGTTTCTCTAGTGATGTATATCTCATGAACCAATGATCAGAAACCATTCATATTTGGACCATATGTACCCTGTAGGGTTTGTTTTGTTTCCATGAGTTCAGACCCCAGGGTCCATGCCTGGGGTGGGACTGGAGGTCAAAATCTAGGTCACCTTTAATTTGGGTCAAAGTTTTGGTTAAAGTTTCTCTGGTAGTGTATATCTCCTGAGTTAATTGTCAGAACCCATCGGTATTTGGAATTTAGGTACCTTATAAGGTTTGCTTTGTTTCCATGAGTTCGGACCCCAGGGTCCATGCCCGGGGGTGGGGCTAGAGTTAAAAAAATAGGTTACCTTGAAAATGTGCTATTTACATAGTGTTTTTTTCTGGTGGCAGCACATTTGCGCACATTTTTGAAAGAATGTGGTTCATTTGCGCACACAATTTTCCCAGGTAAACGTTTTCATTTGCGCACACAATTTCACCAGGTAAATGTTACATTTGCACACAAAAATTTTCTCCGGTAAATGGTATGTTTGCGCTCGCGGGTCTGTATAGACAAGCCAAATGGAACATTTTAAAACAAATCTTGGAAAACGAGGAATTTTATATGAAGATTTTAGATTCAGAAAAGAAAGAGAAAGTAAGACAGTACACTTGTGGTGATGCATAAAGGGAATTTGCAAACCCAGCTAAATGATAAAATGATTCTTCGAGGGAGATTCGAACATGACCAGGGCTGCGACTACTGAAACTCTTGAGGCTTGGTTAGCCTCACTCTTCACACCCAGGCCGGTGAACAGGGGTAACAGTGATGATTCTTTATTTGTCGTACCTTGATTTATTAAAATACCAGCAGCTGGCCAAGGAAGAGGCGTACAAACGAGTGTGCAAATGTAACAGTAAAACTGTGCGCAAATGATATATATTTCTGTGCGCAAATGAAAACTGTGCGCAAAAGAAATTTTTGAAAAATGTGCGCAAATGTAATAGCACCTTTTTTCTTCTTTAAGTCCATATCTTAACAAATACTTATAGGTACTTGTGGATCATAGATACCCTTTAGGGTTGAATTTTATTCTATGGCACCAAACACCAGGGAAGGGGCTAGAGGTCAAAATCTAGGACACATTTATATAATATGATTGTTACCAACATTAATATTCTGTAGGTCTATATCTTGATAATCATGTGTTAGAAAGCATTCTTGCTTAGACCATAGCACCACATAAGGGTTGGACACTAGGGTCCATGCTGGAGGGTGGGGACTAGAGGTCAAGATCTAGGACATATCATTTTAAGAATTTTTTTAAGAATGACATTCTATTTTCATTTCAATCTAGGACTGAGGAGATTGAGTATTGTAATATCTGTGGCTATTACTGCTCTTAATCAAACCAAATAAGCAATGACGAACTTAGGTGACATACGAACACAAGTTTCTTTCCTGTTGTGAACATACTCGATACGAGTATTTTAGATGGTCTGTCATAAACAATGTCCGATTAAATGTTGTAGCGAATAAGAATTTACGCAATAAATGGGGTCATTTATTGCGGTCTGTCGCTTTCTAAAAGAACTGGAATTTTCGGAGAGGGAACTATCTTTTATCGAATTCGTCCGAGCGTCTGTCAGCGTCCGTCAAAGTTTCTTTGAAGTTGACAGAATCTCCGACAGTTTTGGTTTTTGCCATTCCTTCCTCCTGCAAGAGCAGTTTCTGAGCTTTTTGCTGATATCAAACATACTAGGAAAGATTCTTGTGTAAGACATTTAAAGTTTTGCCAGAAGAAGTTCGGAAGGCGCCATGTTTTGAAAAGTATAGAAAATCTATACTCTTGTCAGAAAATCTTACCTCCAAATCCCCATTATTTTAATCCATTTTATAAAGTCCCACTAGTCTATCCCATTTCTAAATTGTCCAAGCTTTATTTTAAGACTGGGATAGATCAAGAATTTCCAGTATTTATTCCAAAACCTGGCGTCAAAATCCCAAACTGAATAGATGTCCGCCATTATTTTCTACACTGGATAGAAAAATCTAAACTCTATCCCTGCAATGACTGGTGCATAGAAATTTTCCCCTTGCGTTCTGGCATTTGATTGGCTGGTCAAGCCTATATATAGAGCTCGCTCAAGCGTGTTGATCATCAACTCTGATCGGAAGATCAAAAGGTCAAAAAGTCAAAAACGTCAATCGATAGCCAGGCTACTTTCACTTTTGCACTGTGTACAAGGGAAGCAACTCTTTTAGTCTAAAGTCAAAGCAGTAGGTGTGTAGCCTCCCTTCATTTGGACATTAAAGCCTGGCATATGAACATTTTACAAATTCTAGAATAATTAAAAACATCCAAAAAGCTTTGTAAATTAAAAAGAGACTTGAAAATAGATATTAAATTCCATAAAAAGGATCAGTAAATACATCAAAGAGTTGTTCAACACTTGAGTCAAGAGTACAAAGTATTAATAGAATAGTTAATAGACCTTAATAGTCTATGAAGTCTCAGTATGACTGAAAGAATGATGCATAAGTCAATATAGACTATATATCAATACTTGTTTTCAATTTGTGTTCCCTCTTGAGGACCTAGCCAGACATTACGACGAATTACTATGCCTCGGCCCATCATAAGAAGATCAATTTGATTACATGTGGTGTCAGATTAGTGGAATGAGTTAGTTCAAAAGCTCATTCTGTGATGCAAACCCAGCCTGGATTTGAGAAAATAATAAATGAAAAGACAGTGACTAAAAGACTAGACATTAACTGACAGTATTCAACTTTTTAATCATCACACGGGGTGCAACCTATTCAGAAAAAATTGAATGTGCTCAATCACGGGGTTTAATCTGCAATTTAATTAAAGCAAGACAAATCAGAAGAAAAGTAACATTATACACCGAGTAAAAACAAACATTAAGAGTTGTATCAAACAAACCAAAACAAACAAATAAATCAAACTGAAAATAGTGAAAATATATATAAAAAAAATGAAAAATCTGAAAAATTAAAAACAAAATAAAAAGTGAAAAACTAAAACAGAAAAAAATAATAAAAATTGAAAAATAGTAACAAAAAAAAAATAAATAAATAAATAAAAACAGAAAAAACAACAGAGACAAACTGAACAATCCATAAATATTCATAAAATCAGAAATACAGTATTAATTAAATTATGGCAGATAGCGACTCTGAAATTGAATTTAGTAGGCAACCCCAAAGTCCAGCCATGGAAGGCGACCGACCAGACTCAGACATTGAAGACCAGGGTCAGGAGGTGGAAAACGCGCGGCCTAATCGAGCAGCATCGGTATTGTCGTCTGTAGAAGGAATGCCAGATCTTGAGGATTTTGCAGCACAGCAGCCGCGGTCAAAGCGAGCCTTAGAGGGCGAGTATTTGGGAATTCCCATTGATACCAATGCTAGAGGAGACACCAGCACCAATGCTAGAGCCCATGCTACCCTGCACACATCACCACCTATGAAGCCGCAAACATTCAACGGCGACGAAGACTGGGAATCCTACCTAAGCCATTTCGAGGTATGTGCTGAGCTAGGCAGATGGTCTCACCAGGATAAAGCTCTCTATTTAGCAGCATGTTTGAGAGGAAATGCTCAAGTTTATTATATGACCCTAAAGATGCCAGAACGGACCTCCTACCACACTCTTACTACAAAACTAGGTCAGCGCTTTGGAAATACCCGTCAACAGCCTATGTGGATCTCAAGGCTTGAAGCAAGGATGCGCAAACCTAATGAATCTGTAGCAGAACTAGGTGATGATCTACGCCGGCTAGCCCAGCGGGCTTATAGCAACATGAATCATGAGGCTAGGGAAATGTTAGCTTTAAACCAGTTGTACAAATCGGTGTCCCCTGACTTGAAATACAAATGCATCTCTGAAAATTGCACCTCTGTAACTAAGGCCGTATCTATAATAGAAATATATGAAGGAATTCTGGGAGAAGATTTGTCCAAGAAGAAGCTGATACGTCAAGCCACAGCAGAAGACAGCTCACAGCAGTCTAATGGATCATCTGGAAATCATACCCCAGGAAACGAAGACCTGCAAAATACTCTAAGACAACTACAAAGCTGTATTGAGAGGTTAACCAGGCAGTGTAACAACCAGACACGTGACAGGAACGGGCAGCGGCTCTGTTATAATTGCCTATCACCCAATCACCTGCAAAGGCAGTGTCCACAAAACCCGCGAAACAGGAGAGACCAGCGACCAATGCAGCGACAACCCCAATACGCCAGGGCGCAGGCCTATAATGAAAGCCAGCCGGAAAACCACCGTCCATCGACACAGTAGGCCCAAGGTCGATGGGGGAAAAGGGGCCTGAAAGTGAAAATGAACAATTAGAATTGAGCATTGTTGGTAAGATATATGAACATACAAAAAGTTTTGACAATGGCTTCTATACAAACTGTAAAATTAGTGGAGTAAATGCTCATTATTTGATTGACAGTGGCTCAACCTCAACACTTTTGTCACATAGGATATACCAGAAGATAGATCCTTGTCTAAGACCCCAACTGAAAGAAAACAATTTTAGGGTGAAAAATGTAAATGGCATATATTAATGTATATGGTCATACAAACATTACAATAAAATTAGGGAAAAATGAATATTTTCACCAAGTAATTGTTTGTGATATTTCTCCCGATGGAATCTTGGGTCAGGATTTTATGCTTGAACATGTAAAGAAAATAGACTATGAGAAATATATATTACATACAGACACAGATCAAATATCATGCTGGCTCGGTGGCAATTCCTCAATGACTTGTCGCGTTATAGCAGAAGAAAAGATATGTATTCCTGCAAATTCGAGTGCATGGGTCCCTGTAAAAATACCAAGTCAAGAACATTTGAAATCAAAAACAGCATTGGTTGAACCACTTGAATCCTCAAAAGCTCAACTTCTTCCTGGAGTGATAAAAACTGGGTCTAGTGAAGAGTTAAGGGACTTGAATGTTGTAAACTGTAGTGAAGAGTCAGTAACAATTTACCCAAATACAACCATAGGAACATGTATTTCCGTATCAGAAAATGAGCCCACGCAAATGCAGTCTAGAAACGCAGAGACCAGCCATACCAATATGGAACAGCCCGCCTGTCAGGAACTCCCAGAGTACTTGAATGATCTATTCTTGAGAAGTTCTGTAAACCTAGATGAAAATGAGAAAAATCAGTTTAAGTCATTATTGATCAAATATCAGTCTGTATTCGCTAAATCGTCAGATGACTTAGGGTTTTCGGATAAAGTTGAACATCATATAGACACCCAGGGGGCTAAGCCAATAAAAGACCCGGTGAGACGACTACCCCTAGCGAAACAAGAGATTGAACGGGAAGAAGTCCGTAAAATGTTACAGAAAGGCGTAATTGAACCATCCGTCAGTCCATGGTCAAGCAACATAGTACTCGTCACCAAGAAAGACGGCAGTACCAGATTTTGCGTAGACTATCGCAAGCTTAATGCAGTCACCAAGAAGGATTCATACCCACTTCCTAGCGTCAGCCAGTGTCTAGATGCACTCGCCGGATCTGTATATTTTAGCTGTATGGACATAAATCAAGGCTACTGGCAAATAGGAGTCGCACCTGAAGACAGAGAAAAGACAGCATTTGCGACTAGTATGGGCCTTTATCAATTTATCAAGATGCCTTTTGGTCTCGTCGCGGCGGCTTCGGATTTTTGCCGGCTCATGGGGGACATTTTTCGCGACATCCAATGGGTTGAATGCCTTTTGTACATGGATGACATCATTGTCCCCGCCAAGACATTTGAAGAATCATTAGTAAGGCTCGAACATGTGTTTCAAAGACTTCTTTCATCCAATCTTAAACTGAAACCATCTAAATGCACATTCCTGCAAAAATCTGTCAAATTCCTAGGTCATGAAGTCTCTGAACGCGGAGTCGACACGGACAAAGATAAAATCAAAGCTGTACAGGAATGGCCGGTGCCGCGAACAGTGAAACAAGTCAGGTCTTTCGTGGGCCTAGCCGCTTATTACAAACGATTCATAGCTTCATTCGGTGAGATATGTAAACCCCTCTATCAGCTTTGTGAAAAGAACAGAAAATTTGTATGGACCCCAGACTGTCAGCATGCATTCGAAACTCTCAAAGAGAAGCTGACATCGGCCCCAATACTTGCCTACCCCACCATTGGCCAGGAATTCATTCTTGACACCGACGCATCACAGTATACGGTAGGGGCGGTACTTTCACAAGAATGTGATGGTAAAGAACGGGTTATCGCGTACATGAGCAAAACAATGAACAAGCATGAGCTTCAGTATTGTACGACTAGGAAAGAACTTCTCGCGGTAGTGACTGCCTTAAAACATTTCAACTGTTACATCTTAGGGCAAAAAGTGAAACTCAGAACTGATAATTCAGCAGTCAGCTGGATCCGTAACCTCAAAAACCCCACCGGTCAAGTATTTCGTTGGCTTCAGTACATCGAAACGTATGACATTTCTGTATCTCATCGTCCTGGAAAATCTCACGGGAACTCGGATGCGCTCAGTAGGATCCCCTGTAAGGTTTGTCAAAAACAGGAACAAAATAGTGCTAAGCACGCGGAGGAACATAACCCAGATCTTCACACAGAGGATATAGGATCTGATAGTAAGCCCACAGTGGAGATATCTCGTGCAGTTACGCGAGGGCAGCAGCAAAAGGAGGCTACTGCTCAATTGAAATCCAATCAATTCTTGCTCGAGAACTGGGAACCTAGTAACGTACGAGAACGCCAGTTAACGGACCCCATTATAAGCCCAATCATGGTTGCCGTAGAAACTCAATCCCGACCTGAATGGAAAAACATATCCGAGACAACCTCGTATACTAAAACACTTTGGCGGCAATGGGACAGACTTAGTATAATCAGTGGTATGTTGTACAGAAAATGGGTATCCGATGAGTTACGATCGAGAGACTAAGTACCAGTTAATAGTACCCCAAACCCTACAACAGGACATATTAAGGAATTATCATGATATTCCCAGTGCAGGACATTTAGGAGCAGATAAGATGCTTTCTCGTATACAGGAACATTTCTATTGGCCTGCAATGAAAGACAAAATAGACTCTTACTGTAGGAAATGTGATAATTGTCAGTCCAGGAAACCGTCAAAACTCGCGAAAGCCCCGTTAGGACAAGACCCAGTTTCAGAACCCATGGAAAAGGTAACAATTGATGTCCTTGGACCATTACCTGTGAGTCATCGCTCGAAACGCTTTATTCTGGTTATAACGGACTGTTACACCAAGTGGACAGAAGCCATCGCCATGCCCGACCAGGAAGCTTCCACGATAGCCACCGCATTTGTAAACAATTTTGTTACTCGGTTTGGTGTCCCTCTTTTGCTATTATCAGATGGCGGTACCAATTTTGACTCAAAACTGTTTGGTGAAGTGTGTAAGTTATTACAAATCGAGAAAGTCAAAACTTCAGTCATGAGACCCCAAGCAAACGGTGTAACGGAAAGATTTAATAGGACACTTTCAACAATGTTAACTATGTACTGTATTCATGATCAGAAGGACTGGGACCTCTATTTGCCCCAAGTCATGATGGCTTACAGGAGTTCTGTTCATTCCTCGACAGGACAAACCCCCAATAAGATGGTTTACGGTCGCGAAATCATTTTGCCTATGGCCGCAGTAATTGGACAACCCAAGGGAGAGAATCCTGGAAATGTTAGTGATTATGTGGAGAATCTCCAGGAGAAACTGCAGCAAGTGCACCAGCTTGCTCGAACAAACCTCAAGAAGTCAGCAATCTACAGGAAGAGGCACTACGACATCAAGAGCTCAAAACGTGTGCTCGCACCCGGGCAGGCGGTGTGGCTGTACGAACCCAGTAAACGACCCGGGGTGTGTGCTAAACTCGCTCCAAGATGGAAGGGACCTGCTCTCGTGTTACAAAGACTTGATGATCTAACTTATGTAGTGAAACTGAAGCAAAACACTCCAGCTAAAGTTTATCATATTGATAGGTTAAGGGCATATCAGGGTAATTCAATACCAAAATGGTTTGCTAAGGCATTACAAAATCATCAAAGACATTAACTATGCATCTAGTAGCTATAGATATAAACAATAGGGAACTTAGATGAAATCGGATGGAATCAATCCATAAACTTGATAAGTCAAGAATATGTTGTGTTTGAAATCATAAACTCATGAACATCAATCCAATCATCAAAATTTCATACACATAAACACGGAACACTTAGCGAACATTACGAAATCATCATCATATTTGATTATGCCATTCTAGGGAAAACCTGAGGGTTTTCTGTAGAATTTCTGTTTGTATGTTGTCGAGTCTAAGACCAGCCTTTAAGACACTGTAAGACGAGAGATTTTCGCATTATTTATAATTTACAGATCCTGTTTTGGATTCCTTGTAATTAGAACCATTTGTATGACTTGGCAAATAAAGTCATTTATTGCTGTAATCACCTATCCCATTAGTGGCATTTCTGTGATGAGATAACTGTTCACGGAAATGGATTGGTGCGAAAATGTCTTGGTCTACAGTAACGTAACATTGCCATTACAAGTTTCAAAGTTTTGCATTTAAGCGAAGGTACTGATAAACAGTGAAAACTGAACTTTAATGCAAATATAGGGAGTATCATAAACATTTGAGAGTTGCACTTAATATTTCGAACATTTTCATTACCATCCTCATATTCTCATTCTCATATCAAACAGTGTTGATTGAACTTCAGACAGTGACTGATTTTATGAATATTTTCAACAAACTTATAAGCAAATTTCACATGCTTAAAATGTCATTTACATTAATTATTGTTCTTAACTGTAAGTTTAGGGTTGAAATTTCAAGTTAATTGTTAAATTTTTGCCATTTTGTTGCATAATTGTGTGAATGCATTGTTTCGAGCAAATTTGTGGTATAAATGTAATATAAAGGGGCAGTAATAGCACAGAAAATTCTAATTATTAAGTACATGTGATAGGGGTCAGCAGCTTAATTCTAACAGGTACTGTGTGGCATTCTGTAGCTGAAATCTGTCTAAACCTAAAGTCTATGCTAGCATGGTAGTTCAGAACTGTAAATGTGACTGTGGTAAAGTGAAGTTGTCTCCCTTTGACTGGATATAAAGTAAATAAATGAACAATTGAAGTATGATTTCTGTTAACTGCGTGACGAAAAAAATCCATGCATGGTAGGGATATGTAAATCTAAATGACGGTGGGATTTGGCCTGATCAACCAGAGACGCCACTGTAGTGTATATTCTTCACTCTAGGATACATGAGCACTTGATAGGTTTTACCCCCAGCTCGGGCAAGTGTTAAGACTGTTGACTGTGTGATAGACATACCTGAAACGAGATAGAAATTAATATTAAATGTAAGGTTCAAGGGAATCTGCAGTGTAACTGAAATACAATGAGAAGCAAGATTAGTATATCCAGTAATGAAATGACTCTTTTACCATAGACTGAAATTTAAAATGACTGTAAGAAAACTACAGGTATTACATGGACAGTTGATAAAAACAAAAAATGAAATTACAAAATACACACCAGATTTTACGACGGAAAACGGACGGCGGCAAGGTCCTCAAGCTTATAGAAAATTCATCGTCTTAGAACATTCCCATGTTATATCTTCAGAATGTCTTCCATATCCCAATGTTGGCTGTGCCCCAGCACCTTCGCAACCAGGAAAGAGCTGAGAGCCCATGTCGGAAGCTCGAACCACCTCCGGCTTAGGGTACTGTGTCCATGGTGTTATGACGGGGAGAAAACCAGTAATCGGGTCGGGGACTTGAAGAGGCATGTAGCGACAAAACACTCATTTGACAAGCTCTTCGGGGACAAATTCTTCTCTGACGGCAATGGCTTTTACCTAGCCATGTTTCCCAAGGACTATGCCAGGATCATCACTCCCACCCCTCCATCATCACAAGAGGCAATCCAGGCCATGGAGGCAGTGAAGAGTTGGACATCTGTAACACCAAGCTCCTCCCGTTCACTCCAGGAGTGGAAGCAAGGCTGGGCATTGGGTGATGCTACCCCTACAAGGGAAGAGCCCTCCGGAGTGGATCCACGGAGTCCTGCCAGGGGAGATGAGGCCCCCCCATACAGTCCTACCAGGCCGGAGATGGTGGCGGATTTGGTGGCCAACCAATTTCTCGTAGGGGAGGACGGGATAGAGCTGGATATTATTCAGGGAAGTGCCTACTTCATTGTGAAGCTGAACTCCAGTGTTAGACAGGACATGAACAGGATGGAAACTTTGAAGAGATCCGTGGTCAACCGCCGTGCAAGGCCCACCGGGACTTTTACTACGGTAACTGGGGCCCTCCACGAGGAACTGTCGAGAAAGGCCAGCCAACTGACACAGATCTCAGCCATGTTTATTGACTGTATCTTGACCATCAAGCCAGAACCGGGGAGGCTACCCCATCCATTTCCCAAGGCCACACAACCATGCCTGCCAATAGCTCCCGTGACACAGACCCCGGCATCTGGACCTTCAGCTCCAAAGATTCAACCGCCGTCATTGCCACCACCACCCAAGACGCCACAACAGCAGGCCAGGGACCTCCTTTCCTGGGGTGTCATGCCCTTGATTCCCCCAGCACGCCGGAACTGGGACCAGGACGAGGTGGTCACACTCCAGGGTCGCCAGACATCCTTGAAGTGGCCACCTCGTGGATGGCGCACATTCACTGCCGAGAGAAAACTTCAGTGTTTCGAACACGCGAGTGCGCTGTTGGACTCCGACCTGTCGGGGTTTCCTGTATCATCCAAGAAGGACTTATTCGACAGGTACAATTTTCTTGCATTACCGGGCTCAGCACCTCGCCAGCAGACGGCAAAATCTGGGATGAGACATGGAAATTATGTTCAACTCCGGGACATCGCGACTGAAAAGGACAATGACATGAGAGTTTTAAAGATGTTTGAAAACGCGGCACGGGACAGAGAAAACGAGCTGGACTCCATGATCAGATTGATTAATGGTGCTGGGATAAGGCTGCGCCTTGAAAAGTGAATACATAAATTCTAGGGGGACGTGACGCTGTCCCCCACAGCAAGGTTGAACATTTAAATACCGGGGACGTGATGCTGTCCCCGGCAGCTGCTTGAATGGAACTGATCGGGGACGTGAAGCTGTCCCCCGCAGCAAATTACGTTCTTTAAAAGTATAAAATTGAATTCATGAAGCGATCATTGAGGGTCGTTCTGCTGACCCCTCCAGCTTGAAAAAAAATGATCTAGTCCTTGATTTATAAGTTGTTCACTTAAACTGTCTTCCCATTCCCTATTTAAGTCAAATTTTCAATATTTCATTATACCGGAGTATAATATTTAAAGGGGGGGAGAATGTAATATCTGTGGCTATTACTGCTCTTAATCAAACCAAATAAGCAATGACGAACTTAGGTGACATACGAACACAAGTTTCTTTCCTGTTGTGAACATACTCGATACGAGTATTTTAGATGGTCTGTCATAAACAATGTCCGATTAAATGTTGTAGCGAATAAGAATTTACGCAATAAATGGGGTCATTTATTGCGGTCTGTCGCTTTCTAAAAGAACTGGAATTTTCGGAGAGGGAACTATCTTTTATCGAATTCGTCCGAGCGTCTGTCAGCGTCCGTCAAAGTTTCTTTGAAGTTGACAGAATCTCCGACAGTTTTGGTTTTTGCCATTCCTTCCTCCTGCAAGAGCAGTTTCTGAGCTTTTTGCTGATATCAAACATACTAGGAAAGATTCTTGTGTAAGACATTTAAAGTTTTGCCAGAAGAAGTTCGGAAGGCGCCATGTTTTGAAAAGTATAGAAAATCTATACTCTTGTCAGAAAATCTTACCTCCAAATCCCCATTATTTTAATCCATTTTATAAAGTCCCACTAGTCTATCCCATTTCTAAATTGTCCAAGCTTTATTTTAAGACTGGGATAGATCAAGAATTTCCAGTATTTATTCCAAAACCTGGCGTCAAAATCCCAAACTGAATAGATGTCCGCCATTATTTTCTACACTGGATAGAAAAATCTAAACTCTATCCCTGCAATGACTGGTGCATAGAAATTTTCCCCTTGCGTTCTGGCATTTGATTGGCTGGTCAAGCCTATATATAGAGCTCGCTCAAGCGTGTTGATCATCAACTCTGATCGGAAGATCAAAAGGTCAAAAAGTCAAAAACGTCAATCGATAGCCAGGCTACTTTCACTTTTGCACTGTGTACAAGGGAAGCAACTCTTTTAGTCTAAAGTCAAAGCAGTAGGTGTGTAGCCTCCCTTCATTTGGACATTAAAGCCTGGCATATGAACATTTTACAAATTCTAGAATAATTAAAAACATCCAAAAAGCTTTGTAAATTAAAAAGAGACTTGAAAATAGATATTAAATTCCATAAAAAGGATCAGTAAATACATCAAAGAGTTGTTCAACACTTGAGTCAAGAGTACAAAGTATTAATAGAATAGTTAATAGACCTTAATAGTCTATGAAGTCTCAGTATGACTGAAAGAATGATGCATAAGTCAATATAGACTATATATCAATACTTGTTTTCAATTTGTGTTCCCTCTTGAGGACCTAGCCAGACATTACGACGAATTACTATGCCTCGGCCCATCATAAGAAGATCAATTTGATTACAGTATACACGTCAGCTCTGTATACTGCTCTAAAATAGATCTGTCATTCTAAAACTAAGCTCTCCCATATTTTTAAGCAAAGTAGTTTACAATGCTCAATTCTAAAATGTTCTTGATACGGGTACTGTCTTTCATTTGGGATTTGAGATTCAATGTCAGGGGTGAGCATGTGCCGGGTGGTTGGGATAGTGTGTAGGGAGGTTGGTGCTTGGTGGCTACCAGCCGGGGGTATACGTGCCTCTCAAGGCACTTTTTCTAGTTACACATTCATTGGACTCGGAACACTTATGCATATATTGGACTCTTGAGCACTTTCACAGCTCTCATTACACATTATATTGGACTCTGAGCACTTTCGCAGGACTCATTATGCATTCATTGGACTCAGAGCAGTATCACAGGACTCATAACACATTCATTGGACTTGGAGCTGTTTCACATGACTCATTACACATTCATTGGACACAGAGCAGTTTCACACATAACACATTCATTGGACACAGAGCAGTTTCACATGACTCATAACACATTCATTGGACACAGAGCAGTTTTACATTACTCATTACACATTCATTGGACACAGAGCAGTTTTACAGGACTCATTGCACATTCATTGGTCTCAGAGCAGTTTCACAGGACTCATAACACATTCATTGGACTTGGAGCTGTTTCACATGACTCATTACACATTCATTGGACACAGAGCAGTTTCACGGGACTCATAACACATTCATTGGTCGGAGCAGTTTCACATGACTCATAACACATTCATTGGACACAGAGCAGTTTCACATGACTCATAACACATTCATTGGACACAGAGCTGTTTCACATGACTCATTACACATTCATTGGTCTCAGAGCAGTTTCACATGACTCATAACACATTCATTGGACACAGAGCTGTTTCACATGACTCATTACACATTCATTGGTCTCAGAGCAGTTTCACATGACTCATTACACATTCATTGGTCACAGAGCTGTTTCACATGACTCATTACGCATTTGTTGGACACAGAGCAGTTTCACATGACTCATTACACATTCATTGGACACAGAGCAGTTTCACATGACTCATAACACATTCACTGGACACAGAGCTCTTTCACATGACTCATTACACATTCATTGGACACAGAGCAGTTTCACAGGACTCATAACACATTCATTGGTCTCAGAGTAGTTTCACATGACTCATAACACATTCATTGGACACAGAGCAGTTTCACAGGACTCATTACACATTCATTGGACACAGAGCAGTTTCACAGGACTCATAACACATTCATTGGACACAGAGCAGTTTCACAGGACTCATAACACATTCATTGGTCTCAGAGTAGTTTCACATGACTCATAACACATTCATTGGACACAGAGCTCTTTCACATGACTCATTACACATTCATTGGACACAGAGCAGTTTCACAGGACTCATAACACATTCATTGGACACAGAGCAGTTTCACAGGACTCATAACACATTCATTGGACACAGAGCAGTTTCACAGGACTCATAACACATTCATTGGACACAGAGCAGTTTCACAGGACTCATAACACATTCATTGGACACAGAGCAGTTTTACAGGACTCATTACACATTCATTGGTCTCAGAGTAGTTTCACATGACTCATAACACATTCATTGGACACAGAGCTGTTTCACATGACTCATTACACATTCATTGGTCAGAGCAGTTTCACATGACTCATTACACATTCATTGGACTCAGAGCAGTTTTACAGGACTCATTACACATTCATTGGTCTCAGAGCAGTTTTACAGGACTCATTGCACATTCATTGGTCTCAGAGCAGTTTTACAGGACTCATTACACATTCATTGGTCTCAGAGCAGTTATACAGGACTCATTACACATTCATTGGTCTCAGAGCAGTTTTACAGGACTCATAACACATTCATTGGTCAGAGCAGTTTCACATGACTCATTACACATTCATTGGACTCAGAGCAGTTTTACAGGACTCATTACACATTCATTGGTCTCAGAGCAGTTTTACAGGACTCATTGCACATTCATTGGTCTCAGAGCAGTTTTACAGGACTCATTACACATTCATTGGTCTCAGAGCAGTTATACAGGACTCATTACACATTCATTGGTCTCAGAGCAGTTTTACAGGACTCATTATTGCACATTCATTGGTCTCAGAGCAGTTTTGCAGGACTCATTGCACATTCATTGGTCTCAGAGCAGTTTTACAGGACTCATTGCACATTCATTGGTCTCAGAGCACTTTTACACAATTCATTGAACTCAGAGCACTTTCACAGGACTCATCAGGCATTGGAGACACTCATTACACATTCATGAGGCTCAGAGCATTTCACAGGACTTAGTGCATGCATAGACTTGTAGCACTTCGTCGGGACTCATTACACATTTATGTGATTTAGACGTAGAGCACTTTCAAGTCACTCTTTATGCAATTATGGGATTTGCAATGGTACTGCATTACCATTGCTGTGGAGATGCTTTGGATTGCACTGCATCCACCTTGGTGTAATTTTATCAAAGCAGACTGCATGATGAATGCCCAAAATTGCTTCAAATGACAACTGCATTATCTGAAAGTGTTGACATTATCAACGACAAGTAAACTAATGACATTTCTATTCAAATTATTTTGTAGTTTATAAAATTGTCAGTTAAAACAGTAGACCTCCACTGTTCTACTGCTCGATTTAGTTTGCTTATCTGTCAATATGAAATTTACCTGTGAAAAAAATTGTAAATGATGAATATTAAAGTTTGGGTAGCTTTTGTTCCAAGGTAATTTATTAATGGTTAATATTGGACCAATAAACCCCTATGGTTAAATAATGTAAAATAAAGTTGACGTGTGTCCAAGCCATAGGCCTTGGAAACATGGGTGATTGATTCATACAAGGATCGGGCTTGTAATACCATACAAGATCAATTGAGCTTTAAAGGATTTTGATATTTGATAGTGTATTTATAGTGTGTATACTTCCCTTTAATACATTATCATAAGTTCGTCTTAGACAATGATTGATAATGACTTTAATGAGATAGTGTTAACTCAAATAGCAGAATGTTGATCAATTTACCAATATGTAAATATATACAGGTCTTTCTTTCTGTTCAAAGTAAGAAAAAGAGAAGATTAAATTTAAACTGATCAAGGCTCTATTGAAAAGTATGGCAATATTGGAACAATATTAGAAAAATATGAGCCGCATCGTGAGAAAACGGGATTACTGCCTATGCGAAAACAAAGGCGCAGATCAGCTTCGCAGTAACTGCGAAGCTGATCAGCGCCTTTGTTTTCGCTACTCGGATAGTACAATTCCTCTTCTACTTAAATCCGAAATTTCAAGCTTCTAGCTCTTTTCTGAGCTTGTACAGGCCGGTTTGTGTCGGACCTGGTCGGAAACCCCGAAGACCGGTTTTCTCGCGTCGTGGCTCATATGACAATGACCTTTTGATCAGTTGAAATTAAGAAAGGATTAAACTTATACATGTGAGAATTCACCGCGATTTCACACAGATTGAACGGTATTGTGTATTGTTATGGCGCTTTAAATTTTTTATACTGAACACTGTCTCGATACTTTTAAAACTTCCAGTAAGTGCTAAACTTGCTAAAAAAACTTCCAGTAAGTTAGCATTTTCATGCAAATTTCATCACATTTAGTGTATGACTTCTGAAATTTTAATGGTTTAAGCTGAAGTTAAATGCACAAGTAAGATTAATTTGAATAAAAGGCTTTGTATGATTCGGACGACATAATGGATTGGAAAATGAAAGTGTAACAAATTCCAAAAGAAGGAACTGGATAAGCATAAATGGTTGATATATATCTAAATGTATCATGAAAATGACCATGAAGTCATTAAGAGACGACTTGACGATCTGTACGAAAAAGAGAGTAAAAACGTCAAGATGGGTGTAGTTAAGTCGGAAAATCGTGATGATGAATTCTTGCCAATGGAAAATGTACCTAAATTACCGCCAATAGCAAAACCTGTGGAGTATCAGTACAGCGAGAACCCGTACGAGGTTGATCTGTCGTTTAGAAGTCTTGATATTATAGCGTTTCAGGACCCAAGGCGTGGAGGTAATTGTTCAAAAACAATTCATGCTTTGGCATTTTTATGCAAAAATAGATTAATTAATTAAATTACTAAAACGAAGGCTCATTGTGCTTGGTTTAATTCAAACTTATGCAATTTCATGAGAGAAAAGTGTTGAACAAGGCATGATCTTGTATATAAATTATTTAGTTTCAAATGCAAGTGGACAGGAAACTTTTTTTATTAAGAACCTACGTGTTTTGGGTTACAAACCCTTCATCAGGATCACTGACATATAAAATACTATGAATAATGTTTGCCATTAGCAAAGACAGTTAAGTATATGCATTGTATCTTTCACTGGACTACTCACCCAGTATATCGGAGATGCAAACAAAATTCTTACAGAAATTGATCCAACATCACACCACATGTGAAAATTTGGAGTGTTGTGATTAAAAACCTGATAAATTGGGCAACAAACCTCATCGAAACAGTATCGATTTGGCTTAACATTAGGAAAACATGTCCGTGTAATGTATACCCCCTTGAACCCCACTTTTATACAGCAAAACTGGGGTATACAGGGGTATACCTATTTTTCTTATTTTTACTCCAAAACATAGATTGTGGGTACTTGTTAGAACCGCCTCGGCGAGGCGGTTCTAACCGAGGCGGTTCTAACATGCACCCACAATCTATGTTTTGAGCAAAAATAAGAAAAACAATTTTTGAAGCTCAAAAAAATCTGTTTATTGCATGGGCAAGTTTTCGTAATGAACTTACAGCGAGGCAATGAACTTTTTGCTGTAGGTTGTTGCCCCATTGATCTAGGTTCCAATCACTGCATTCCATTTTGTCATGTCTCATGTGATGTTGCATCAATCTGTGCTGTAAGAAATTTGTTGCATCACGAGTATTACTGTGTTTATTTTTTTCTAATCTCATTATGAAAACTTGCCCATGTAATACATAGAGAACTTTTTCAAGAGGAGATAATAAATTTTTTTTTGGAAAATTTCAATATTTTTAATTATTTTGTTCAAAACATTGATTGTGGGTACACGTTAGAACCGCCTCGCCGAGATGGTTCTAACAAGTACCCACAATCTATGTTTTGGATCAAAAATAAGAGAAATAGGTGTACCCATGCAAACCCACGTTTTTCTACATAAAAGAGGGGTTTAAGGCGGTATTTATTGCATGGACCTGTTTTCCTGATGTCCCTATTCTGTTATAGAGGAAATAGAAACAAAATGGAAGCAAGGATTAAGGATTGCAATACATGTATATAAAAAGCCAGATATACTTTTTCTGTTCAATTATTCAACATGCAGTTTTGAAGGCTTGGAGGAGGTCTAGCTACAAAATGTCTTGAGTCATTTTGTTTTACAAATACTATTTGCATTAATCCTTGGGCTAATTAATTAAATGAATGCTGACATTTTCATTCTTAAACTATTGACTTTTAGGTTGCAAGTATACACAATTTATCTATTCTTTGACAGATACTTGAACTTGATTTTAATGCCATTAAGTGCCTGAATAGTTGGACACACAATTACATTGTCCTAAAACCTAAAAGCTTGTACCCTGCACCATGAAATAATAATTTGGATCAGTATAATGATCCATGCTGTACACTAAATTTGAGCAGTCTTTTTATTATGACATAGCTAATTTTGATTTTAGATTATCATGAATATGCATAATATTTTTTTTTCATATATGCAAAACTATGCAAATTTAATAGGAGAAATATAATTATGCATAAAAATATTGAATGGGCAGTTACTTCAAACAAATGTTCAGCAGTGATGACCTTTGACATTTGACCTTAACCAAGGTTGTGTGTGATATGAATTTAGCGCAGTGGCCTTGACTTTTGACCTTTCTATATTTCTCCTTATTACTGTGGCATGTCTAAGGCTACATAAGTACATCTACCAGCACTGTGATGACATTTGACATAAATCAAGGTTGTATGTGTTATAAATTTAGAACAGTAACCGTGACATTTGGCCTTTATATAATATTTCTAGGTTGTAACCAAGCTTACAGAACTTGAGAAGTACTTTATAAGCTGTATATGGTGACTCGGAGAAGAACTACAATTTTGCCCATAGCAGTGATTACCTTTGACATTAAAGTTTAACCAAAGCCATATGTAGTTTGAATGAAAAACAGTGGCTTTGACATTTGACCTTTCTATTTCCAATTTGTAACCAAGGCTACAGAAGTGCAATCACTAGCTATGCTGACTGGTAGAAGAACTACAGTTTTGTGCTCAGCAGTGGTGACATTTGACCTTGACCAAGGTTGTTTGTGGTATAAGTTTAGAACAATGACATTGAACTTTCTGATTTCGTGTTGTAATTGAGGCTGCAGAAGTACATTCACAAGCTATTTTGACCTGGTGAAGATCTGCAGTTTTGCATTTAGCAGTGATGACCTCTGACCTATATCCCACTGTATTAGCAGCGATGTGGAACATGTGATTTTATACAAAACTGCATTCCCAATTGCCAAGAAAAGGTGTTTTAGATTGCCAAAATGCATGTGTTGGCAATGGAGAACATTCAATTTACGTCCTGCATCGTCATTATGGCAATCCGAAATGCCATTTTATGGCAATCTAGAACTCTTTTTGTTTATCAAATTTGTTGTTCGCGATTGCTCCTAATATGGTGTGTATATGGTAAAACATAGAACAATGGCCATGACCTTTAACCTTTCTATTTCTAGGCCGTAACCAAGGCTACAGAAGTACATTTACAAGCTATGCTGACTGGGAGAAGAACTACAGTTTTGCGCTCAGCAGTGGGTCGAGCGAGTCAAGTCAGTCGGACTCGGAGTCAGATGATGACAAAAAAGGTGAGTGAATGAGAGATAATTGAATATTTTAGGGTTTTGGGGGTACATCTTTGACTTTTGATCTGGAGACTTTGTCAAACAAACTCAGCCACTGTAGATAGGTAGAGGCTTAAAGTTTTCCTCAGGAAAAAGAAGGAATTTGTACTAGCTGTGTATTGTAAAAAGCAAGGCTCATTAACTGTACAGTAATATGCATCTTTGTTTCGCATATGCAGAATAAATGTTGTGCTGTATAAATATTTACAATTGTAAGATTCTTTTTTTTTTTCACACATCTTTGATGCCTGTACAAAAGAAGAAAGAAGTACAAAGAAGTAGCATATTTCATATGATTATAAAGAAATATTGAAAATACATGAAAGTGTGGTATTTACTACAATTATAGAATGTGAAGAAACCCCAAGGTCGGTTTAAAAAATTGCAAAGTTACAACAACTTGAATGAAAATATTAGTTTTATGTGCTAGATATCTAAAGGGAAAATAATAAAGGTCGTTGTTGTCAAATTCAATGTAGTTTTATGTGATGGTCTAATTGATAGTTAATTTCTATGTTATACTAGTTTCTATTCAAAAGAAGCATTATACATGATTGTTTGATGTTCAAAACCTTTGCAAAATCGGTAAAACATAGAAAACTGTTATGAAGATAAATAAAGCAATAGCTGAAGTTGAAAATGTTACCCAAAGTAGTCTCTGCTGAGATGCAGAAAAATGCTATGCATCAGGAAAACATGTCCGTGCAATATATACCCCCTTAAACCCCACTTTTATATAGTAAAACTGGGGTATGTAGGGGTATACCTATTTTTCTTATTTTTGCTCCAAAACATAGATTGTGGGTACTCGTTAGAACCGCCTCGTTGAGGCGGTTCTAACTTGTACCCACAATCTATGTTCTATTTGAGCAAAAAGAAGAAAAATATCAAAAATTTTCCTCTGAAAATTATCGATTTTTTGACCTGAAAAAATTACTGTATATCATATGGGCATGTTTTCGTAATGTCAGCAACAACAATAGCATCTGATTAGTCCTGATCGGGAAAGTACAAGGCAGGGAAATGAGATCCTGACCTGATCGGGAAGGTACAAGGCAGGGAGATGAGATCATTGTCAGCCACTGCAGCTCATTACATTGTACTTTCAATACTATGTTTAAATTTGTCTATTTTATATGAAAGGTTTATGTAACTTCTATGTTTGCAAATATTTCTGTATTTTCGGATGTGTTTTACAGGGTTTTACTCTGAAACCAATCTCTATACCTCAGGTAAAGCATTAGATACATAGTGGTGGAAGATGAATATCATTATTTCATCATTTTTCCCATTGTTCATGCCAGCCAGACAGTAATACAGTATGAGCATTCGTGAGAGAAAACCAATAATTTGGGTTCCAACCAAGTCCGACACAAACCGGGCTGTACAGTCTCAGAAGATGGTTAGATGCTGGAAATTTTGGGTTAAGAAATTAGAGGAATTGTACTATCCGTGTAGCGAAAACAAAGATGCTGTTCAGTTTCGCAGCTACTGCGAAGCTGATCTGTGCCTTTGTTTTTGCCTATGCAGATTGTTGGTTTTTTGATGCAATGGCTCATATTGTTTGTTTGTTTCACTGCTAAAAATTAACCTCCACAGTCAATAGGAACACATCAGGAAAACATGTCCGTGAAATGAAAACCCCCTTAAACCCCTTTTTATATGGTAAAACTGGGGTATGCAGGGGTATACCTATATTTCTTATTTTAGGTCCAAAACATAGATTGTGGGTTCTCTTTTGAACGCTGAGGCGGTTCTAACGTGTACCAAGGATCTATGTTTTGAGCAAAAATATTAAAAATATCAAAATTTTTTTGGTGAAATTTTCAAGTTTTCTAAAGCTCAAAAACATCTGTTTATTGCATGGGCAAGTTTTCGTAGGAAGAGTCAGTTATCCCAGCCACACTGTCACTGAGCAAGTCTGCCAGTTGCAGATTACCAGTGCCTAATGCACATTTCCATTATGAAAACATGCCCATGTAAATATACAGATTTTTCTTAAATTGTAAAAATTGAAAATTTTCATTAGAAAACTTTTCATGTTTCTTTTTTTTTTTTACTCCAAAACCTAGATTGTGGGTACACGTTAGAACCGCCTCGGCAGTAATTTATTCTGGATGGCATTTCATTACAATCATTAATTTTTTATGCTAGTTTTTATAAAGGACACTGAATATGGTGATACCACTGGTGCTGTTGCCTTTATTTTTGTCACACACTGGTTATCTAGATACAACCAATGCAGATGAAATATAGAAGTGATAATATGTAATAATTCATACCTATCCGAGGGTGACTTTCCACGGTGCGGGAATGATCTATGTAATGTTGCTCCCCGACAGATAGTCACATAATACAGTCTTATAATGATTTCATTCATGTTGGTTGTTCACAAACATGTTGGTTGTTCCTGCATAACAAGTGTGTGTCAGAGAAGGAATGGAACCTTAGAGTGCTTTTCTTTTCAAGTGTCACACTGTTCAGTGCTGTCATCTTGAGATATGTGCACTTTTTGGGCTAGTGTAAGCTACATATTTATAAGTAAATGTTATATCAACTTCTAAATGCACAAGGTGTATGAAATAGGAGGTACAGTTGGAAAGTTCGAGGCTTGTTCTTGGTGTGAAATTTGTTTTCAAAGAAGAAAGTCATAATTTTGCACACTAGTGGGAAAACATTTTTTTTATACAACAATATATACTTTTAGGGTCTTTTTTATCAAACCTCAGAAATTTTAGGGCTCAAAGTAGGGCCACTAACAACATACGGAGAACTTTGACCTTCACATCGTTCATACCTGAGTGTGGCATCAAACGCGAAAAAATCGAAAAAGATATGTTGGAGCTTAATGAGGGCTATATGGCACATGTCATAGTTTCTCATATCCTATGAAATCAATAGTCGTCAATGTATCCCTGATCGATAAGCGTGTGTTGTTGTCTTGGTTATAAATACAATTTTCTATGTTGAAACCCGACTGTTTCTTCTCTAGGTCTCCTGCTTCTGTGATCGTCATTAATGTCCAATTGCCTCTTGTGTAAACAGTCTGTCGCTGTCAAACACAACATTCTGCAACATTTTCTGTGCACTATTCTTGGGTAGTGTTTGTAGGGGTGTTGCTTGCTCTCGTATGATACTCGATACCGCATGCTGCTTGGTACATTCCCACGATGTCAGCATTTTTTACGCTACAAAATTCATCCATTTTTGTCCAAACAAATTGTAATTTTTATGTTATCACACTGATTCTTTGTAATTGAATCAAAGTACCATTGATATGAGACCATGCAAAAATTCATGCCGTTGTAGTGCCATTTTTTAAAGAAATTGACAGCATTTCAAAACATCAAAAAATCTGAATAAGAGGTTTTTTAAAGTGCTCTGTGTCCTCATATATGCCGTATGCATGTCATTTTTTAAAACAATTTTTGCTTACTTTTACTTAATAAATCCGCAAATAAAGGATTGGATTTGTTATTTTAAGATTTTCATAGTAATTGGACGTCACGTGTTTTAAAATGAACCAGTCCTTGAACTTTCCGACTGTTCTTCGTATATTTGATAATGTCCAAGAAAAAAGTACACTGACCTGGCTGCACCCAAAAGAGCTTGTGTGTAAAATGTTCATGATTATTCTAATCGATATAAATATACTGTCAGACATAAGTCAAGCATCACTCTTACACTTTTCTAAAGATGTTTTTCATGTAAAAATATTTTCAAAACAGCACTTTTGCAAACAGTAAGTAAGTAAGTAAGTAAGTAAAGACTTTATTTTTTGAGGGTGACAACATTTAGCACATACATAATTAATACATATATGTAAAAGCTAATCTTCCATGAGGCCCTCAATAAAATTATACATATATACAGGTACAAACAATGACAGAGAAAAGCATAAATAAATGTTACAATATGTAAAGAATAAATGAAATGTTCAGTGTTGATAATATGAGCCTCACACTGAGAAAACTCATTGTCAAGCCAGCTTCGGACTTGCACTGACCAAGCATTTCATACAAAGATCCAAAAACAAAAGATATTGGTAATACCAATATGACTATAGACATGTAACTGTTGCAAAACAATTAAAACTTATTTAACATTAGGATACCTTAACAAGCTGGTAATGAGAAAATATAATACAAAACAATTTAAGCCAAACAATTCAAATGTGTCACATTTCATATTAAATATTTTAATAATGGTGAAACTGCTTGCAAATACAATAATATATCAAACTACCAGAAATGTCCACTCAACCTCTTTCTTTTATTGCCATGTGCAGCATGACAATCTTGATTTGAAAGCAGTTCAGATGCAATAGCAACTAATAGTATTGATAGACTCATTATACTTAAAGCACACATCGTATCCATTTAGTTTACACCTTAACCGAAACGAAACGAGAAGGTACTCATAAAAGGAAATGAATAAGGTACCATTAATTAATGCATGTAATATCAAAAATGATACATATTGTTAAATTATTAGAAATGTACAGGTATATAACAAAACCCTTTAATACAAAGCAGGAAACTATGGAACTACGTAATTATACTATATCAGTGTGCAGCTACAATAATAACAAATATACAATGCATGTACACAATTCACTCAACCAACCATTTCAAACATCTGTTATGAAATGTGGCAACAGTCTGAGCACATTTAACCTCATCTGGAAGGCTATTCCATACCAGACATCCAGAGTACCTCATACTATGCTTAAAGAGTTCTGTCCTAGGCTTAGGTGGTATAAAACAGCCACTGGAAGATGATCTCAGATTAATACTAGTGTTAATATTGTTTCTTAAAGTGAAGTTTTCAGAAATATATGTGGGCGCCTCGTTAGTGTAAACCTTAAACATAAATTTAGCTTTTCGGAGATAGAGTCGATCATATATAGACATTATCTTTAAAGATTTCATAGCTTCATCGCAATCATCTACATTATAATCCAAGATGATCCTACATACTCTTTTCTGTAGTTTGAATAATCTTGATTTAATAGACTCAGAAGAACTTCCCCAGACAATATTGCAAAAATCAATATGTGGCTGGATATAAGACTTGTAGAACTGGACTCTATGATCTCTAGACAAGAATCGTTTAATTTTTGAAAGAAGCCATGTGCTTGAGGCAATCTTTTTTGTTAAATGCTTTATGTGTTCTGACCATGTTAAATTGTTGTCAACGAATACACCTAAAAGTTTGTCATTTGATATCATATTGAGATCTTCATTGTTAAATTTAAGATTCAAACTATCACAGTCCAGTCTGTTTCGCCTTTGACTTGTTGTTACCAACATAACCTTAGTTTTTGCAGAATTAAGCACCATTCCATTACTTTTACACCATATATGTAGATTGTTCAAAGCAGTCTGAAGGTCATTTTCAATCTGTTCCATGGAATTGTGTATAACATATAAAGTTGTGTCGTCAGCATAAAGATCAGTAAAAACATTATTGGTGTATAACGGCAGATCATTGATAAAAAGTAAAAATAAGAGTGGCCCCAAAATAGATCCTTGGGGAACACCACATGATATATTCTTCAGTTCTGACTTGCAATTATTGATAGTCACCTGCTGCTTTCTGTTGGTAAGATATGTGTCAAACCAAAGCAGAGCTTCGTCTTTTATTCCATATATTTCCAACTTATTTAACAAAATTTTGTGATCTACAAGATCAAAAGCTTTTTTAAAATCAACAAACACAACACCAATCATTTGCCCATTATCAATGGCATCTAACCATGAATCTACCATGTTGACTAGGGCCGTTTCACAAGAATGCTTTGCTCTGAAGCCAGACTGGGTTTTGTGTAGTAATGAATGTTCATGTAAAAAATCAGATAGACTTGCATGTACATGCTTTTCCAGTACTTTCGAAAGCACTGGTAAAATTGAGATTGGTCTATAATTATTGACTTCCTCGTGAGAACCATTTTTATGAAGAGGGGCTACTTTTGCCTCTTTCCATTTACTTGGAAAAACTGAGTTACAAATACTATGATTGCATATAAACATTATTTCATCAGTGATGTATGGTGCCGCTAGCTTAAGGAGGCGTGGCCCAATTTTGTCAGTACCTGTGGATTTATTTATGTCAATATTAGAAAGAAACTTGGAAACATATTCATTACTTATTGGAGGGATTATAAATTTTGTATCTGCAGGAAGCTTTGAATGACAAAATTCTCTTAGTTTCTCATGGTTTGTGTTTATGGTTGGCTCTTTTACCTTTGACGCTATATTGACAAAAAAGGTGTTGAATTCATTTGCCATTTCTGTTGGATCCTCTATAAGTGTATCTCCAACTTTAATTGACGTTGCAGCAGGCTGATTGCGCAGACCTTTACCGGCACCCACTTCCTTAAAGATTTTGTAAATGCTGCTTGGATTACCTTTATTATTTTCAATGAATCTTTGGTACTGAGCTTTTTTAGAATTATTTATAAGCTTGATTACTTTATTTCTCCAGGTCTTGTAGTCATCTTCATTACCCAGAGATTTATGCCTATCTCTACACTTTATGGCCTCAAGTATTTCGGCTGACATCCATTCAGGCTGATTTTTGTGCTTTACCCTATGTTGTTTGATTGGTACATGTTTGTCAACTACTTGTAAAAATAAGTCTAACCAAGCATCCATGATGTCATCAATATCCTCAAATAATTTAATAGTATCCCATGGAACAGTTTGAAGATCTTCAATAAATTCTGCTTCATTAAATTTTTTGAAACTTCTATAGGCTATAGTAAAGTGAACATTCTTTGGAGGTTGATTATGCATTTTTCGTGTGATAAATATAGGGAAGTGGTCACTTAGCCCGATCTTGGGTACATAAAGAGAATTAACATTTTCTGGGCAATTTGAGTATACGTGATCTATCAAAGTGCTAGAATCACTAGTCACTCTTGTAGCTTCAGAAACTAGCTGAGTTAAACCAAAAGGCTCCATATATTCTGTCCAGACATTTTTTATTTGGTTATTTAATAGATCTCTGTTGATATCCCCCATTAAATAAATTTCTTTGTCCTCTCCTAGGACATTTTCTATGCAGTCTTCAAAATTCTCATTCCATTGAATGGTTGCATTGGGAGGTCTATACATGTTACCCAATAGAAAAGATTTACTATTTACTGGCTTTATTTCTAGCCAAACACATTCAAGCGATACCTGTTCTAGGTCAGTTCTTCTAGTACAACTTATACCTTCTTTAACATAGACTAAAACACCACCTCCAGAATTTGTCAATCTATCTTTCCTAAATGGCTTTTGGAATCCATTGATTTCAAAAACTGAATCAGGATGAATATCATTTAATTTAGTCTCACTCAAGCCTAGGACATGAATTTGATTTTTGTCAGACTCCAATAACAGGCGTACCTGGTCCATTTTATTACTTAGACCTTGTATGTTCATGTGTCCCATTCTAAAGCCTTTACATTTTAACCCTAGATCAAGTAACTGGTTTGCATCAGACTGATCAGGTGCTGTAATGTCAGACACATGCTGAGTTGAGGATGTGTTATTAAACCCCCTAGATGAATACACAGTAGAGCTTTGGTCACTACCTGTAGATAAGAAACTTGAAATATGATCTCTATCTTGAGATAATACACTATCAGTCTGAGAGCCGTCATACACAGCAGGGCTCTGGATATTGACACCATCATCTGCACCTGAAAGTGAATCATGTCTTATACATGTAGAGAAACTTACTTTATCTGTACTGTCATTAGAGGGCCTCATGGATACATTATTATGCAAAGAGTCCTGCTGATCTGAATTTACCATATATACTGTCCTTGATAATAGATTGGGTGTTTTTATCACTTCATTTTCATGTCCATGTTCTGTTTGGAGAGATTCCTCTGTCTTACTGACCATTTCACACACACAGGAATCTAAGTCACATTCAGCACAGATTGAACTGAGCAGTGAAAATTTATTTAATAAGTCTAATGAACATCCCGTTGATGTATCTATATATATGGCATCTTTGCCAAATTCCTATTTTTGTAAACACCGCCCTGATTTGTGGCCCATAAAACCACACTGGAAGCATTTTAGCTGCTGTTTATGTCTGCAGCTGTTGGTGTCGTGATTACTTTCGCCACACTTGTAGCAAAAGTTTGTCGTTTCATCCTGATCTGCATCCCTCCTGGCTCTGAAGTCGGATCTCCTGGATTTATGTTGTCTTTGCACTCCGCTAGAGCCATGTCTAGATTTCCTCTGATGACGTCTGTTGGGCACACAGTTTTCGAAATCCTGCACAACGGGTACTTGATTGTTTATAGCATTCAGAAGGCGCTTTATGCCCGAGGATGACAAATGAATGCTGTCAGAGTCATAATATCTCCTGATGACGTTATCATGACTGTCATGAAATAGTTTATCGGCATCGATCATCACAATTTGGTTTTCATCTGAAAGTGACTTTACCATGTCATTTATTTCAGTGGTGCTTGTGTCACCACGTGGACACATATTACAGATGAAGATTTGACACTGATTGTTCCCAGCTTTGATGTGACGGATGAGTTGGTCATACTTTTCCTCAAATAACTCAGGGTCTGTTCCATTTGCAGCATCATTGCCACCAACATAGACAATAACTGATGAAAACTGTTTCAGATCATATACTTTCATGTGACTGAGTACATGTTCAATTTTGCCACCTGGAATTCCATGTTTATATATGTTCTGTTTCAGTCCCTTCACATTAATTGATGAGATCAGTGAGTCTCCGATTAGAAGGATTTCCTTTGTAGTATTAGACTGGGACATTTGTCTAGGGTTTTGTGGTGGTCGTGTCTGTCTTGGGGCAGCACTGGGTCTTTGTGGTGTCTTGGGTGTTGATGTTCTTGCCACCTCATTGTACGCCCTTGTTTGTAGATCAGGTAGTTGAACACTGGGACTAGGTAGACCATCTGTGTTCATTTCGTTGGAAGAAACAGGTCCATCAACACAAGTTGTAGCGCTGACCTCATGAGTCTGTTCTTGTTCAACATTAGCATTGCCATTATTCTGTTGAGGCAATGGTGGAAAAGGGTCTTCAAACACCTCTGATTGTTGGACCGTGCCAGAGCTAACCTCATCTACCGTCCTGTATAAGCTGTCATCTACAGCCCGCTCTATAAGCTGGTTAACCTGACGCGTCAGATTAGTGAGGATTCTCTGCTGCTTATGTATCATATCAATCAGAACTGTGATATGATGGATGACAGGTCTGTCTTGTAGTCTAGTAGTATCTACCTGTTGCTGGTCAATTATCACAGAGGGCCCCTCTTCAGTTCCCTCAGTAGGTGTGTAATTAGTCCCTGACTGATTAGGCTGTGTTGAAGCCTGTGAAGCAGATAAGCTTTCATTGACCTGATTTTCTGCAGAATTGCTTGAATTCAACTTAGCATTTGTGTCCTTCACATACCATCTGAATAGGTTTTCTGCTATGGTCCTAAAGTTAGTTTCTTTCCAATGCGAATGTCCTGGTCCACTTGCCCGAATAGATTTTATTCTCTTGTCTATGTGTAATAAGCATACTTTCTTGTCCTTTGAATGCATTTTTATTGTGAAGGTCTGGGTATCCTCTGGTGGGAATTTGAATTGTTTGCTGAGCACAGCTAAAAGTCTGTTGTACAACATTTGATTGTAGAACAGAAAGGTGGTATCCTCCTTGGATGGCATTAGATGATAGAACATATCATGGAAAGGGTCAATAATTTCAAGTTCCAAATCAGACTTTGAAATGCCTGACCAGTCATCTTGCAATATAAGGCTGTCTGAATTTTCCAGCAAGACTGAATCGTCATGGGAAGACATTCCACTTGTGTTGATAGAGTTTTCTTTGGCTGCCATTTTCAGATGTATGTTATCTTAAACTTGTAACTGTAATTATTCATCTATTAAGTTCCTGGCTACTTCAATCTTGTTGTCCTATGGTGCCAATTTAGCACCCTTGTGTGAGGAAATATCAAAGGGTCGATCAGATGGCACTTCTCACCACCATTCCTTTGATTATCATTAACACAGTTGATAAGCTGCTTGAGATCCCTTCTGCAACAGCTTGGCCATAATGTATTCCAGAATCACAATTGGTGGCACAGATTGTAATCCTGGCTTGTTCAGTAATTTTCCAGAATATCACAGCAGGAGATAAGAATATTCCTTGTATTTTGATTTAAATTTTGCATTAAAACACGCTTTAAAATTAATTTTTCCAAACTATTTTAAGCACAATAATATTCCTGATATCAGCAGCTATATGCTGATATAAAATTCACTTTGATCACTTGCTTAAATCCAGATAAAATTGAATAAATTTGAGAGCACACTTTTTCATGTCTGCTCTCTTCCACAGCCAGATTATCACACTCCGACCAAGAGATTGCAGATCTCTTTCTAAACAGTATGTCAGAAATATCAGTGGTTATTTTGAACATTTTGAGTTTTGCACAATGTGTTAAGTTCACTGTGAACATTTTGTTTGAATTTAGTAGGTGGCTGAAAATTAAGGAACATTGTGTTAATTATGTAATACAAGACAGTCATTAAGGTTAGGTGTTGTTTTTTAGTTCGGAGGCTAGCATTATATCCTAAATTGGTTGATTATGGTAAGGTTTTGCTCCAACTTTCAATTTTTGTTATTTTTAAAATGGATCAGCACATTTCATTCTTAGCGCATTTTTTTTTTTTTTTTTTTGCTTCTGGAATGGGTTTAGCATTTTCATTACCTTAGACTTGGACAAGGGTGTAAAGCAAGGTGAGTTTTTCTAGTCTGTCATTTTTCAACTTTGCAAGAGATTTTTTTTTTTTTTTTTTTTTTTTTTTTTGATTCAGTTTAACGTCCCTTTCAAGATTATTTCAGCACATGAGACGGGCCAATCAGTAGGTGGGGCGAAAATAGGAGAACCTCGTGAATAACCGCCTGGTACACCCGCAAGCAGAACTTGGCTTGTCCTACATGTGCCCCGGGTGGTGCTCCAACCCACACCAGACACAGCAGTGAGATGATCGAATGGCTGTGTGGTTATGAAATATCAGCGCTCTTAACCACTTAGCCACGGAGGCCGCCTTTGCGAGATTTAAGTATTCTTTATATTAATTGTATGACTGTAGTATATGATATCGAAAACTTGTTAATTATGAAAAGCAGCCAGACATATTTCTGAGGGATGATTCTAGAAACGTCACTCCTAGCTGCAACAAGGGCCAAAAAAAAGGGAAATGAAGTCATCACATGATGTTCAAGGTTGTATAAGAATATGAACTTAACAAAAATAGTTTTTGCAAAGCAAATGTGGCTGCTTTAACCAGTTATGATGGCTCCATCTTTTTCGACTGATTGTTATGTTTTCTTGAGGAGCTTTTACTGTAGATTGTTTTGTTAATCTTGTAGCTATGGTTTAAATGGTTGTTTTATGGCTATTCAAGTCTTAAGTAACTCTGCTATAAGAAAAGCATGATAATTAGGCAAGTTACTTCCCTTTCATAGTGTAAAAAATTATTGTACATGTTAGCAAAAATTATATCAGATACTGTATTTCTTTTGTATGTTTAAGTTTGATGTATTTTTGCCAAAAAGATTAAATGCCAGTTTTTAGTACATGTGTGTATTGTGTTTTAGGATAAATTAGCCACATGACAAGAAAAACCAATTCTTGCGCATCAGATTGAGAAATCACGTTTGCCCTGGTTGAGAAATGTTTTTTCTTGCACACCTGACGAGAAAAAGAATCTATCATGCATGTAAGGTACGGATAGACACATCTGTCCTTTGGGTCACAATTTGGCATGACGAAGCTCACCAAAGTGACCCTCAGGACAGATTTGTCTATCCATCCTTGATTCTTTTTATCTCAGGAAGCCTCTGCGACTTTTCGTCGAAAATTACATTTGTCGAAAATGTCCCCATGCTCAGACCCTTACCCTAACCCTAGTGGTTGGTGGCTCAAAATGTGGACCTATAGGCTAGTTTTCTATGGAATAAATCTCCAAATTTTGCGGTGAATATTTTTGAAGTTACAACATTTTCGACAAAACACATTTTCGACGAAATGTCGTGCATCGTCTCAGGGATGATGTCATCTTTGATCACAAAATGGCAGCCTGATGATTGTCAAACAGTGAACCATGGGACAGAATTGTCATGTCCACAAACTATTGATGATTTGTGTAACGTATGTATTTGCTGGAAAAATATCAACAAAAAATCAAACATCTTTGAATTGCGCATTTTCTGGGCATAACTCATATTGAAGATTAAATTTACAGTTGTTGAAAATAAATTTGTTATGAAAACTAAACAAATTCAGTTAGTACAACAAAGGATGTATAGCACCACCTGGCTAAAGTCAGAAGGTCCTTAAGTTAATTTTGTCCTAAACCATCTTGCTAATATTTTTACACAAAGTTCTTTGGTTTTCATATGAGCCGCCTCGTGAGAAAACCAACAATCTGCATAGGCGAAAACAAAGGCGCAGATCAGCTTCGCGGTTACCGCGAAGCTGATCAGCGCCTTTGTTTTCGCTACTCGGATAGTACAATTCCTCCTCTACTTAAATCCAAAAGTTCAAGCTTCTAGCCTGCATCCGTAGCTGTACAGGCCGGTTTATGTTGGACCTGTTCGGACACCACATTGTTGGTTTTCCCACGAGGTGGCTCATATCTTATGTAAACTAATGATTCAGATATATGAGCCGTCTCGTGGGAAAACCAACAATGTGGTTTCCGAACATGTCCGACACAAACCAGCCTGTACAAGCACAGAAAAGAGCTACAAGCTTGAAATTTCGGATTTAAATAGAAGAGGAATTGTACTATCCGAGTAGCGAAAACAAAGGCGCTGATCAGCTTCGCGGTTACCGCGAAGCTGATCTGCGTCTTTGTTTTCGCATATGCAGATTGTTGGTTTTCCCATGAGGCGGCTCATATAATTATTTAAGTCCATGTGAAAATATTTAATCAACATTTTAATTTTTCTAAATTCGAATTTTTGTTGAAAACATATTAATAATGAATTGAAGTCACTTCAATAAGAAACCTTTGGCTGAGAGAAAGACCAGTCAGGGACAGATCTTTTGACGCGACTGAGGTAAAAATCGAGCTATACAATGTATCTTACATTGATTTCATCAGTGATGGTTATTTTCAGTCGAGTTGGTTGTCGTTGGACAACTGGTGTGTTATTTGACTGTTTGTCTTTAGTGGTGCCTAAATCTGGTGTATTTGCATGTTTAAAAAATGATGTGCAAGTTGAAAAGTTCAATTTTATTTATTTGTACCTATTTGATACAGAATTTTTTGTCTTGTATTTGTTTATAAACTATGAGGTTCCTTATTTTTCAAAGAGTCTCAATCTTTTCAGTTGCTAATCTGTTATCAAAAGGACTTAAAAGACACTTGGTGCAAAGGACTGAAACCTAGCCTGTCTGAGGGACTTAAACCTATTATGGATGCAGTTTCAATTTAGGCTTTGCCATAAATCATCTTGAAGCATATGAATTGCATCTGACATTATTCTGCAAATAACAATAAACTGTCCCAACTGCTTGGATGCCCAGTCCAGTTTTCATCCTTCCTGTGGGTATTGTGTACAAACTGAGTTTTCTTATGATCAGGCTCAATTAATACTTCTTTATCAATAAAGTTTCAAAGGGTTGCTTATTTATATATAATGCTCTCACTACTGTATTCATTTGTCATTAAAAAGGCATTAATTTGCCATTAAAATGTCATTAAAGTGACTAAACCCATTAATTTTTGCCATTAATCCTTGTTTAATTATTTTTAATGGGATTTTGCTACACCATTAAAATAGCATGACATTAATGTGCAGATGCCATTAAACTAACGAACAAAACTGTCCCCCAGCAATGTTGAAACTTTCATGGCCATTAAAAGTCAGTTAATTCTTGTATAGAACTGTTTTAATGGCACATTAAAGGGGGTTAATTTAATGGTGAGTACCATTAAAGTAATTGACAATACTATCCCAGACGATATTTAAACTTTCATGGCCATGAAAAACTAGTTAATACTTAAAGAAAGTTGTTTTCATGGCAAATTTACGGGGATTAATTTAATGTTGAAAAAAATAATGGCATTTAAAATAATGGCCCATTTGATGCTCAAACTTTCATGGCCATAAAAATCTAGTTAATTATTGTAGAAAGCTGTTTTCATGGCAAATTAAAGGGAATTAATTTAATGGTGAAAAAAATTAATGACGTTTAAAATAATGGCCCAGCTGATGTTCAACTTTCATGGCCATAAAAATCTAGTTAATTGTTGTAGAAAGTTGTTTTCATGGCAAATTAAAGGGAATTTATTTAATGGTGAAAAAAATTAATGACGTTTAAAATAATGGCCCAGCTGATGTTCAACTTTCATGGCCATAAAAATCTAGTTAATTATTGTAGAAGGTTGTTTTCATGGCAAATTAAAGGGATATAATTAAATGGTGAAAACAATTAACAACATTTAAAAATAATGGCCCAGTTTATGTTCAAACTTTCATGGCAATAAAAACTAATTAATTCTTGTAGAAAGTTATTCTCATGTCTGTTTCAGTAATGCCATTTCATTATGTATGTACAGCTGTACACATAACAATTGGTTTGGTTAAGGTAGCTGAGTCTGTATCTTTAGAGAAATAGCTCCTCCCTCAGTTCACCACGTGTTCTAAGTGTACCTTGACTATTTGTTAGTTTAGTTATTTCCCCGTTTGGGTTTCAGGGATGAATTTTTGTTTATGATTGGGATCAGTTCCTCGTCATTGCTCTCATTTTGTTTACTTTTATGTGAATTTTGTTGAGATATAAATTCAGTCAATTGATAAACATGATAAACAGCAGAAATAATCATGGAAATTGTGGAAATTAAAGACAACAAAACTGATTCACGTTTCACCTCTTTTACAAACTTGTATTGGATTCAGTGTTGATCCGGACGCAAATCACCCTAAATTATCACTGGGTTAGGTTAGGTTAAATTACACTACCGGTGCTGTCAACCAAGTTAGTCATATCCCATACATGCAAAATATACTGTCAATTATATTGACTGCTGTATTGTGTATCGGTTGACAGCCAAATTGCTAGTATCATTTACTATACTGTTGTCAATGTATGCTGTCGACAGCAGGTTTTGCTTGTTTGGTATACAACTGGCTAAGGGTCACTACAGATGAGGGTTCAGTACCTGAAATTGCGCAATATGGCCCACACTCATACTTTTGAATGTTTTTACTGCTTCCAAAGGACATAACTTTTTATAGGCGGCCCCCGTGGCCGAGCGGTTAAGAGCGCTGTTTCTTAATCACTGGTGCGGGTTCGAGCCCCACTCTGACCACATGTGAGACAAGTCAAGTTCTGCTTGCAGGTGTGCCAGGTGGTTTTTCTCGGGGTTCTCCCGTTTTCGCCCCACCTACTGATTGGCACGTCTCAAATGAGCTGAAATAATCTTGAAAGGGACGTAAAACTGATAAAAAAAACAAAAAAAAAAAAAAAAAAATACTTTTATATTTTATTTGTCAGCAGAACAGGTAGTACTATTCGATTCAGCCCTTGCTTACCAAAAAATCACTATTTGGGAAGAATATTATGTGAAATAAAAATTAGCCACTGAAACAGAAAAACAACGATTTGTTTATGTGAAAACATAAACATTGATCAGCTGCGCAATAATTGCACAGCTTATCAGCGCCTTTCTTTTCAATCCATAGACAGTACAATTTCTCCTCGTTTTAAATCCGAAATATATATCAACCCTCTAACAATTTTTTGTGGCTGCACATACAGTTCGGTTTGTGTCAGAAACACAGATTGATAGTTTTCTCGCGCGAAGTCTCAAATATATATTTGATGCTTTATGTCCCGGTCAACAATTTTTCAATTATATTGGGAAGGAGCCACCGCTTCCTGGTTAGTTGACCTGAACTTTGGGAGCATAAATTGACTTGCTCAAGGACAATACATGGCGTTAGGGGTTTAGACCCCAGGACTCTTCTCCAGACTCTTATGCTCTAGCACTGAGCCTCAGCGCTCCCTAATACAAAACAAAGAGAAAAAAGATCAAAAATAACTGACACAGCTGTGAAGTTTCAAATTAGAATGTATACATGTACGTGTCTTTGTACAGAACACATTCAATGTAATTCCTTTGATCATAACAAACATGTAGAAGTTCTTGATCATAGTTACATGTTACGATTAAATGGGACTTCCCCACTGTTTAGAAATCAAATTTGATTATCCCCTGGTGAACAAAATTGATATTCCCATCCGACTTTGTCTGTTGTAAAAATTTGGACCAACTGCCTGCTATTGTAGTCAACAACTATACCATTTGCTGAATGTGTGCTGTTGTCTTATGATCGATCTGTTTATTTTTGCATTATCCGCTGGTTCCCAGCTTTAAAAAAATCAATATTGGAAATACAGGTAACCAGAACCCCCCTCGTAACCAGAACCCCCCTGAGGGGGGTTCTGGTTACCTGTTTTTCCAATATTGATTGTTTGTCAGCAGGTAACCAGCCGACAATGCAAAAATGGTGAATACTCTACAGCTCCATGTGGTGCACCTTTGCAGGAGGAAACTAAACTTTTAAGTGTCGAAATGACAAGAAACCATTACCTGTCAAACACCAAACAAGTGCAAAAATTTTAAAATAAAGTAAATAAGAATGGATTCGCCCTTTTCAGAATTAAGCCAGTGATGTTTGTCATGTGGAAACCGTGGCTAGTTCTTTAGTTGAACAAATAAGTGTTGGAGATATACATTATATGGATACTGTTCAAAGGGAGATGTAGGTTTGCTCTTGCAGTATAAATATCCTTAAAATTTGAAAATGTGTTTCGGCCCAATAGAGTTTTGCCCCTTATCAGTTCGGCCTAACACTCTAAAATCTTAGTAAAGTAAACATTTTTGTTGATATTGTAAGGAGAGTAGATGTGGCATGGCAAAGAGCTGGATTTTGACCAGGCGTTCCCCATGGGGCAGGGCTTTTAGCAGCGCTTTGATAGATAAAAGTATGCCCAGCTATGCCCCGTAGGTGGGGGTGGGGGCAGTGGTCAAAAATGACTGGAGGATAATGTAGGTGCATCAAGTGAGCCATTACTGGACCACTGTGCTGGGTTCATATGCTGTAAATATTTTGAGTGGAATCCTTAAAGTTTTTGGTTGTTTACTTCTTAAATTTATGTCCATACGATCAACGTCATGAGAAAACCAATGTTGTGGTTTCAGACCAGGTCTGACTCAATACAAACTGTGCAGCGACATAACATGGCTAGAAACTTAGTTCATAGAAGAATTTATTATACCTGAATCTAGAGGTCTTGGGTTCTATGCAGCTGATTAGGTGCAAAAAACATTTAAGACCTACAATCAAACAGGTTTTGCATAGTTTTGCGTAGTGAAAACAAAAGCGCTGATCTGCGAAGCTGATATGTACCTTTGTTTAGCTCGGCTGTACGAAAGTACAGGAACAGTTATTGCTCTCACCCGGCGTTGGCGCCCGCATTGCTCAAATGCTAAAGTTTTTGGTTAAAGTTTTGAGAAGTCTGCATCTCTCGAACATGTGGATGGACTTTGTTTATAATTTGCCTATTGTTATTCTTGATATTGGTCTGAAGTTTTATACTGCACCATCCTGACCTTGCGGTCAAGGCCACAGACTTAGAAATTTTTTGTTCAAGTTTTTGGTTAAAGTTTTTAGAATAGAAGTCTATATCTCTTGAACTTGTGGATGGATCTATACGATGTCTGTGTAACATTTTGGTTTGAAATTTTATGCTGTACCATCCCGACCCACCTCAGTAACCTTGAGGACAAGGCCACGGACACTATTCCTGTATTCTGTAACATTTCTACGGGCGCTGTACGGGCATCGTAAGCTAATCGCAAGCCAAATGTAACCTAAGCATAAGTCTTACTCGGCTATTCATGCAAAAGTCAATGGGTACCATTTGCTGTTGAATTGATGGTAAACAAAAAATGTTACTCAGTTAATATAAGAAGTCAAATAACACCATTAAAACTGAACGAAGCCATTAACTTGTTAATGGTATAGTTCATCATTCAGTTAATAGGCGCTGTTTGCTGTCAAATCAAGGGCATACCAAATCACCATTAACAAAATGAGCCAGCAATTTAATAAACATTAAGTTAAAAGGCTTGATTACCTGTTAAGTTAATGGATACAAAATAGATGTTTACCATTTAAGTATTAATGGTATTGTTCATCAAAAATTTATGGGATCTTTGTGCCATCAAATTAATGGCATACAGAAATCAAGTTCTACCATTAACTTAAGGTGGTCATTTACCATTAAAGTATAAATGGTGTTGCTCATTGAAAATTAATGGGTGCTAATGCTGTCAAATTAATGGGCGCTTATGCTGTCAAATTAATGGCATACAGAATCAAGTTCTACCATTAACTTAAGGTGGCCATTAAATACATTGTCTTTAAAATATCATTAAAAGGCTCTTAATGTATAGCATTTTAATGGGGGCCATTAAAATATTAAGGGTTAATTAATGGTCTTTAAATTAACAAATTAACAGCATTTTAATTGTAATGAAAATACCTTTAAAATGTGTCTCCTGAAAAAGTAACAGCACCATTAAATTGGCATAAATTTTAATGGCTGATATTTAATGGATATTTAAGGCTCATTATTTTGTCATTAAAATATGAGTTTAAGTGTGTTTAATTTGCTTTTAAAATGACCTGTGAAAAATTAACGGCCCCATTAAAATGCTATACATTAAGAGCCTTTTAAGAAGTTTTTAATGCTGATGGCTACCATTAAATATTTTAAAGGTGCCTTTACTTTAATTGGAGTGATTTTTTAAGGCATGAATTTAACAGATTTTAATGGTCATAAAAGTAATGGCAATTTAACAATGCTGTTAACCTAATGGCATTTTGATGCTATTTTAATGACTCTTAATGTATAGCATTTTAATGGGGTATTTTAATGCTCTTTTAACAAGATTTTCATGGGGAGAATCTTTGAAAATGCTGTTAAATTTAATGGGTTTTTTTAATGCCTTTTTAAGTGACTTTTAATGGGGATGTGTGCAGTAGTGTCTGCTGATATATTATTCTGATTCATGCAAGTGTAGTGATAAGCGACTTTAATGAATGAATTTTGAATGATTTCAATGGAATAATAGAGGATAAGCACTTTTGAAATTTATGGTCAAGCAGAAAAAGGGTTTTAACCTTGACCATATAGAAAATTTCAGAAATATATTTAACCTGAATTTTGATAATGTGAGCTGGAATTATTTGCAGAAAGTGCTTTGTGTTTCATTTATATTGTGCAAGTGGATTTGTAATGAAATATTACATTACAGTCATGTTTTTCGACATTTTAAGTCATTTTTATTAATGCCGTTTTTAACCATCAAGTGTTAATGATGATGTTCGTTTTTCCCATAATGTATGTTTATTATGTCCATGTTTTATTGATGACAAAATAACCCTTTATTCAGAAAGAAATATTGGATATAGCCACAAACATTTTCAATGTAAGAAAAAAGTGTAAAACTATCAAACAAAAAAAAATCTAATGTCTGTTAAATGGTAAATATTGACATGAAAACTTCAGCTTTAGAAATAGTTGTCTAAAACCTTCATCTATTAACAGTTTTCTGCAAAACTTTGGTAAATCCTTCATTTTCTTATAAATGGAATAAGCTAATTTTGTAAAGAACTTTTGGTCAGTTTTCCTGATGCCTCTATTCTTTTCATTGAAGGCCAGTCACACTTGATTTCTAATCTTTGTTTTGACTAGGTTGCTTTAAAGCCAAAAATCTTTTTTGTAACAATGCTCATATATATTTTAACGAGGCTTTCAAGCTTTTCATTATTGTTCTCCCTGAAGTAGTCAAAAGTATCAAGATCGTGAGTTTTGTATCAATACCATGTTTGAATGTGATTTGGTTGATTGGAAGTATTCACATAAAGATGTACTATGAATATTTCATTGTTTAAACAAACCCTAGCTTGCATGTAAATGAGATTGTATCGATGTACACGTAAAGTTGATTTTTGAGCCCAGTGGAATAACTAGCAGATCATTTTTTCACTCTTGGTATTGCTCAGATAGTGCATGACTGGTGTGCATTATTAGACAAGAATTTCGGCAGCACACAATATTTGGTACAATACTTCATGTTAAGGTTTACTTTAGCAGAAGCTTGGGAACAATATGTAGGTTTTTAATGACAAAACTGTCTTTATGCCTGTCTTTATGTCCATCTGAACAACGAAAATTGGCTAACCTGGGCTGAGGGCAATCAAATTACAGCTGTTTTGTGCCTCAGATAAATAAGCATCTGGTATGATTGGTTCTGAATCTGACATTTCAAGCTACAAGTAAGTGGCTTTAACCTTAAACTCCTTGTAAGTCCAGTTAATAAGCAACCTCATAAAAAAAAAATTCCCATGACGAGGCTTGAGGCTCGTATTCATAGATAATTGGGAGAATCATGTACGCCAGTGTTTTATTGTTTACGACAGTATGTTATTGTGTCTGTGCACTACCTATACTAAAGATGGAATCTATTTTCAAGTTTTGCCATTCTGTTCTTTAATGATCCTTTGCACGGCTAAATTTGCCTTCAGGACGGCCAGATTTGAGTAAGAGTGCACTGTTTAGTCCAACACAGCCTAGTTTAATTCATGGATTCATTGAATGAAAGATTCAGAAAGATTTATGTGATCATTTGAAGAAGCTGTGAAGGTGAGCAACAGGCTTGTCTGCAGCTTCGTGAGAGACATTTGACATGATCTGGTATAAAGCGGCCCATTGAAATGTGTGACTTCGTTAAGAATGTATTGGATGTATATAAAGTGGGGGCAATTGCATTTGAATTTTAACAAGATGAAAAGAATTTTTATGGTTATTGCTTGTTGAATGGCTTGAAATTGGAAAACATGATGTCGCACACATGCATTTACTGGGAATACAATAAATGAGCCTGTGCGTTAGAAAACCAACAATTTGGGTTCTGACCAGGTCCGACACAAACCGGGCTGTACAGTCACAGAAGATGGCTAGAGGCTGGAAATTTTTGATTTAGGAAGTAGAGGAATTGTACTATCCATGTAGGGAAAACAAAGGCGCTGATCAGCTTCGCAGTTACTGCGAAGCTGATCTGCGCCTTTGTTTTCGCCTATGCAGATTGTTGGTTTAACCATGCAGCGGCTCAAATTCTATTTGGATTTATGCACTTGTTAATATGTGAAAGTGAATAGTTTTATAAAAGTAGAAAATCATTCATTGATTGATTGATAAAGGAATAAATGTTATTTTGATGTTTTCATACATGGAAAAGGAAAGTTTGCATTTTGATTAACTTGTTCTCTACAATGGCATAATCATTTTAAGTGATTTTCATGCATTAAGTCGATCTTTTCTCCGAGTGCAGGGACCAAGGTGTAGAGTGTAGGACTCCAAATGCAAAGTTACAGGGTTAAAAATCTTACTTTCACCAGTTTGTGTTCTTGTGCCAGACACAATTTAACCCCTCCCACAATTAATTCTGATACTACAAAGGAAGCATTGCCTTCATCCTAAAATGACTGTAAATTGTTGACGAGGCATTAAAAATCAAATTTGATAAAACATTCAATCTGAGACTGATCAAAACTTCATGATTGTCTACGTGATCCTACTAGGGTCCTGGCAGCGGAGCTGCTTCTATATGGATTAATTTATCACTGTACTCACTCACTATGAACTCGACACCATAGCAAGCTTTTGTCTAAAATCTCTGGTTTGGCGGCCGGGTTGGTAGCATGTTGCTTCAAACTTGGAAGGGTGCCTATGCCAATGTTTATTTAGTCTGGTTTTGCGGAGGGTGCATTAACCACTGTATCTGGAAAACCATTCCATGAATTTACCACACGATTACTTAACGTATTTGCCCAAATGTTTAACCGTGATCTTCTTTTACGTAGTTTGAAGACATGAAGATAGTTGTCCAGGTCTAACAACATGTTGCAAAAGTACAGTTTAGTTGAATGTTTCTGAGACATCTCATCTTGGCTCAACTGCACTTTTAACAATTGATTTGCTCTTATAGATGATTGGTTTAAGTCATTTCCAGGCAATTATTCCAGATTTTGTCCCAGACCTGCTTATAACTTAATGGTCTGGTATTGAACAGTTGATTCCAAAATGGTTGTAACTTTGGATGTTTATTGTTTCTTTCTTAGAATACAGGCTTGTTTGTATTGTTCTGTGTAGATTGAATTCTTTAGTTTATTATCGTTGTCTTAACATGAGCCGCATCGTGAGAAAACCGGATTTTTGCCTAGGCGAAAACAAAGGCGCAGATCAGCTTCGCGGTAACCGCGAAGCTGATCAGCGCCTTTGTTTTCGCTACTCGGATAGTACAATTCCTCTTCTACTTAAATCCGAAATTTCAAGCTTCTAGCTCTTTTCTGAGCTTGTACAGGTCGGTTTGTGTCGGACCTGGTCGGAAACCCCGAAGACCGGTTTTCTCGCGTCGAGGCTCACATAATGTCACAGCTTGTCTGTCATAGATTTCATGGGTTTAATTGTGGGAACTAGCTATTTTTTTAGATACAGAATCAGAAAACTTAATAGATGTATCATGATTGTATGAATTCTATGCAACATTTTAGCTCTTAGTGCAGATAAAATTATTGGAATTGAGTTTCAAACCTGTGTAACATCAGTTCATTAGTATAAATGAGCCGCGACGCGAGAAAACCGGTCTTCGGGGTTTCCGACCAGGTCTGACACAAACCAACCTGTACAGTCACAGAAGCAGGCTAGAAGCTTGAAATTTCGGATTTAATAAGAAAAGAAAGTGTACTATCCGTGTAGCGAAAACAAAGGCGCTGATCAGCTTCGCAGTTACTGCGAAGCTGATCTGCGCCTTTTTTTCGCATAGGCAAAAATCCGGTTTTCTTGTGACGCGGCTCAAATATAATATTAACCAATCATTGTCACCAAATGTTTACTCATATCTTTTCCATATTGCAACATCTCTAGTTAATCTCTTCTAAAGATTTACTTGTGTTTAAATTTGAATGAACATTTTGAATTATATGAATGTTAATAATGGTTGATTTGTTTTTGCTGTTAATGATATTTTCTAATCAAACATCTAAGTGCATGGGGCTTTTGTTCGAACCCAAAATAAAACAGTAGGGGCATTTGTAAATCAAATGAGCTGTGATGCGAGAAAACCAGTCTTCTGGGTTTCCAGCCAGGTCTGACACAAACTGACCTGTGCAGCTACAGAATATGGCTACAAGCTTGACATTTCGGATTTAGGAAGATTCATAGACTAAACTCCGTTTAGCGAAAACAAAGGCGCTGATCAGCTGTGCAGTCACTGCACAGCTGATCAGCGTCTTTGTTTTCGCAGAGGCAAAAATCTGGTTTTCTCATGATGCGGCTCAAATATAAGCTGTGTCTTGAGAAAGCCACCATATTGCAGGTTGGTAAAACGTAGCCACAGAACTGCTACATTATCCGACAGACTGACCAAACTTTAGCTTTTTGAAACTTTTTCAAGAAATTACCCTGGTCCTCTTCTTTTAGATTGGATACAGACTATGTTTGGGATAAGTTTGATGATTTCATGAGCTGGAATACTATACAATATCTTTAGATCTTATTCTTCAAGGAGTAACAGTAGCCATAAGTGTTATCTACAATGTTTGTACAATTTGAAATATGGCATTGTTCATAGAAGATCAGTTAAATTGTCTGAATGTATTTTATTGTGATTCTATACATTTTTGTCGGTTTTCTCAATGAAAATACATGATGTTCGTGCCCATAGAAATTGCCTCAATGAGGCGTTTCCAGTCAGCTCTCTGGATATGAAATTATTTAGAAAACTAAGCAAAATTATTCTCAAGTTTCTATCAAATACATTTTCTTGCCAGCCATATTTGAGCCACCTGGTGGGAAAACCAACAATCTGCATAGGTGAAAACAAAGACGCGAAGCTGATTAGCGCCTTTGTTTTCACTACTCGGATAGTACAATTCCTTTTCTACTTAAATCCGAAATTTCAAGCTTCTAGCTCTTTTCTGTGCTTGTACAGGCTGGTTTGTGTCAGACCTGGTTTGAAACCACATTGTTGGTTTTTCCACGATTCGGCTCATTTGAACAATTTGAAATATTGTATTGTTCAACCACTTTAGTATCTATTGATTCATTTCACAAGTTTGTGCTTTCAACATTTTAAATACATTTTTTATCAGTTTTTTATTTAGGATCTATAGATGAACCTTATCAAATGATTTTTGATTCAGATTGAATAAAACTTGCTTGATTCTATCAACTCATTATGCATCTGATTTAATTTAATTATTGGAATAAAACATCAATACAAGACCTGTTTTTCATAAGGACTTTGTATGGATATGTAGTTAGTTTCAAATGCAGAGAAAATTGGTTTGCATTCCTTTGATAAAGTTTTCTAACTGACTTGTGATATGTTTCTAACCTTTACCCATGTTAACTGTAGTCAGAAATAATTTCATTGAATTACCATTTCAATTTGAAGTGCAAAACATAAGAAAAAAATAAACAAATTGAAAAGCCCACTGCAAGCGAAGATGTTCACACATTTCCTGATTGGCATATTAAATCTCAAGAAATAACCTTTTTACACTAAGTGTTTAGCCTTTGAAAGAATTAAAAACATAAAAAATTGATGTTGACTTTTTGAAGCTGGAAAAAAATGAATAATGAATAAATGGTGTACATTATACATCCGTCTGTGCATAATTTTATAGAAGAAAATGATAAAGCAAAAGAAGATAATGCTGACCATGTAGGCAAATGTGACAGATGAAAATATGTGTTTGGATAACTTACAAAACAGTTGAACAGTTTATGAAAACAAAAAGTCTATAATGTGGTAGCCTGCGAATTTGAAAAAGTTTAATCCATGTCAGAATACTGAACTGAGCAAGGCATCATGTCACTATCTCGGAGGAAGACCATGTTTCCTATTATGGAAACCATGTCCAAATATGGACCATCTCGTTATAACGGTAATGCTACGCCAGATTTAGACTCGGTAGCTGATAGCTTAGAATATATTTATGCTGATGATCCTAAAGATGGCAATGACTCGAGTGCTGATGACGATAATACAAAACAGAACCTTAACACAGCAGTGGAACGTAATAGTGATTATACCACCAAGTCTATAGCTGATTTGGATAGTAATAATGAAACAAAGAGGAGAGCACAATCAGCTAAAAGTTTTAATTCTGTTTTGGAAAATATAAAAGAGGAGAATGATAAAAGTTCAGATGAAAGTGAATATTATACGTTGCCATGGAGATTCCTCCCTTCAAATTTTCTGGAGGATTTAGAATTCTATAAACACGCAGGTAAAGATACAGTTCACATACTATTTATACCTCCGGCATTTATGCCGACATGGTATATAGTTTTCGTCTTTCAGTTCGTTCGTACATATGTTCGTTAGTTCGTTTGTCAGTTGGTTAGTTCAGTAGAATTTGTGTCAAAGTTTTAGTAAAGGTTTCTCTAGTGATGCATATCTGTTTCTTATCAACTTAAGTCGTTATCTGGCTTCCAAGGGGAGCAATGTGACTATCAATTTATTTTAGAAATTCTCTAAAGCATTCCTCTATTTCTCTGTCATATTACCTTGTCTTCGAAGTGCGGGCAAAACCAGTGCAGGTTTGTTTTCTTGAATACGTTATAAACGGTATGTTTCAGTTGCAGGCATTCTATGCAATAAACTTTGTCACAATATTCACAGTCCAAGAGCTTTGAGTTTTTATCAACAAAATGTTTTCTTACACTCTTCACATTTCCAAGTTTTCTCCTGGTATCCTCCAAAATCTTTGTTTCATTGAACCATCCAGTGCACCACCCACCAGTCGCTATAGTCAAATACAACCCTTTAGATAATAACCCAATTCTGAAATATCATCTTCAGTTTTCTCTGTATTTCCTTGGTGTTTCAGTTTAAAATTCTAAAAACTTGGAGCTGTCAAATTTTCAGGTCTTCTTCCACCGGAAGCAGAAGGCAAGTCCAACCATGTTGAATTGATCAGGAGAATGTTTTCTAATTAAAAATGACAAATGAGCCACCTCATGGGAAAACCAACAATGTGGTTTCCGAACAGGTCTTACACAAACCGGCCTGTACAGCTACAGAAGCAGGCTAGAAGCTTGAAATTTTGGAGTTAAGTAGAGGAGGAATTGTATTATCCGAGTAGTGAAAACAAAGGCGCTGATCAGCTTCGCGGTTACCGCGAAGCTGATCTGCGTCTTTGTTTTCGCCTATGCAGATTGTTGGTTTTCCAATGCATGAGACGGCTCAAATTTGAGAAATATTATGTACATGTATTTGCAATGTTTTCAAAAAAATCACTTGGGGGGGGGGGGGAGGGGGGGGGGTAATTTACAAGTTACTACTGAGTCAAAACCCACATAAAGCTTTGTATGAATATTTTCCTGGCAATTTGCACCTTGTGTTTTGTTTTGTTTGTCATGTTTGTTTTTTATCCCTTTTTCAGGGATATATTTACAAGAGAACTGTAAGATGTTGTAACAGTTGCTGTTCCATTTTAGCTCACCTGAGCCATTAGGCTCACAAGGTGAGCTTATAGGATGGTCATGATCCGTCGTCGTCCATCCGTCGTCGTCGTCCACCATTTTCAAAGATCTTCTTCTCTGAAACCGCTTGGCCAATTAAAGCTAAATTTTATATGAAGCATCTATGGGAAGGGGGAACCAATGTATTTATAAATAATCCAGGTCACATGACCAAGATGGCCGCCATGCCCATATATGGTAAAAACCCTTCAAAATTCTTCTTCTCCGGAACCACTTGACCGATTTCAACGAAACTTGGCATGAAGCATCGGGGACTGAAGTACTACAATGTATTTATAAATTATGACCTTTGGATGACCTTGACCTATTTTACGGCAAGGTCAACATAGGTGGCCCATGCATTTGAATGGGGAAAATTGTTAGAATGTTATTTGAAAGGCAAAACTTGCAGGAAATGGGCAAATGGACTGAAGGTAGGTAATTCTGAAAAAAAAAAAAATGGACCACAGGGGTTGGTCTGCCCCCACCCCGGGGCAATATACATGTATATTACAAAAATATTCAAAGATCTTCTTCTCTGAAACCGCTGGGCCAATCAAAGCCAAATTTTATAGGAAGCATCTATGGGAAGGGGAATCAATGTGTTCATAAATAATCCAGGTCACATGATCAAGATGGCCGCCATGCCCATATATGGTAAAAACCCTTCAAAAATCTTCTTCTCCTGAACCAATGGACCGATTTCAACGAAACTTGGCATGAAGCATCGGGGACTGAAGTACTACAATGTGTTTATAAATTATGACCTTTGGATGACCTTGACCTATTTTACGGCAAGGTCAACATAGGTCGCCAATGCATTTGAATGGGGAAAACCTTTAAAATGTCATTTAAAGTGAAAGACTTGCAGAAAATGGGCAGTAGGACTGACTATTAATGATTCTGAAAAAAATTGGACCCCAGGGGCATATTTGCCCCAACCGCCCCAACCCCGGGGCATTATACATGTATATTACCATACTATTCAAACATCTTCTCTGAAACCGCTTGGCCAATCAAAGCCAAATTTCATGTGAAGCATCTATAGAATGGGGGAATCAATGTATATATAAATAATCAAGGTCACATGACGAAGATGGCCGCCATGCCCATATATGGTAAAAACCCTTCAAAAATCTTCTCTGGAACCGGTGGACCTATTTCAAAGAAATTTGGTGTGAAGCATCTATGGCTTAAGTACTACAATGTATACATAAATCATGACCCTGTGATGACCTTGACCCAGTTTATGGCAAGGTCAACATGGGTTGACCATGCATTTAAATGGGGAAAATTGTTAAAAATGTCATTTGAAGGGAAAAGCCAGCAGGAAATTGGCAAATGGACAGAATATTGATTATTCTGAAAAAAAAAAAGGAGAAAATGGCCCAAGGGCTTCATCTGCCCCTGCACTGGGGTTAAATACCATAATATTCAAACATGTTTATTGGTATATGCAGCAGATCTCAGGTGAGCGTTTACAGGACCATTGGTCCTCTTGTTCAGATTTTATTTTATTTGAAATTTCTACCTGTAGTTCTTTTGTATGTGTGAGTTGGGAGTTTTTTGTCAGTATCTCAATCTGGATTTGTATGATTTGAGCCGTGTCATGGGAAAACAAGATTTTGTTTATGCAAAAACAAAGGTGCAGATCAGCTGTGCAGTAACTGCACAGCTGATCAGCGCCTTTGTTTTCACTACACAGATAGTACAATTCATCCTCTACATATACAAAATTTCAAGATTCTATCTTTGTTCTGTGGGTGTATAGGCCAGTTTGTGTCTGATCTGGTCGGAAATCTCGAAGACCGGTTTTCTCGCAACGCAGCTCATTTATTCTATTGACTTTATTGACCAACAGCTGTGAACTTCCTGTTGTAGGCTGCAAGAGCTTTAAAATGACTTGTAAATAGATTTTGTTCTTTTTATAGATTTTATTTTTTATAAAAAACATTGAGGGACACATCATTAAAAAGAGCGGCCCCCGTGGCTGAGCGGTTAAGAGCGCTGTTTCTTAATCACTTGATCATCTCACCGCTGTGTCTGGTGTGGGTTCGAGCCCCACACTGGCCACATGTGAGACAAGCCAAGTTCTGCTTGGTGTGCCAGGTGGTTTTTCTCGGGGTTCTCCCGTTTTCGCCCACCTACTGATTGGCCTGTCTCATGTGAGTGAAATAATCTTGAAAGGGATGTAAAACTGAATTAAAGTAAAAAAAAAAAAACAACATTAAAACTTTTGTATATCTGGAACAGTTTTTGAAAGAATGTATTACCATCTTCATTTTCAGTTCCTGAGCAATGTGACCAAATCAGAGAAGAGGCTGTTTGTTGTACTATGAAATCCCCGTATGAGCCTCAAACATTGAGGACTATATGTCTGAAATGTCTTGAAAAATTTGTCAGAAGTAAGACAGTCCCCAAACCACCCTTTGTTATTCCAATCCCCATTTGTTCCCTATCATATAAAGGGAACCTATTTTCCACGATGAAATATGATATGGCACTCCTTGTAGATTTGTACCCCTGCATAATGTATACGACCAACCTTTTAAAATCCTCAATCCAAATACATATGAATCACTCTTGTAGATTATGCATTGTTAAATTTTTGCATGTCAGAATTTGAAATCATTCAATAGTATCTTCATACTTGCACAAGATATATTATAGTTCCCATGTATATTTATGTATATTCCACTCTTTGTAGGGTTTTCAAAGACCTGCAAGCATTTGAAATTTTGTAGATGCTGTTTAGACTAGTAAATTTAGCTACTGAAAGCTTGTGATTTTCTTCATGAAAATTATTTCAAGCTATTTTTATCGCACCTGCTTATAGCAGGGTGCGATATAGGAGTCCAAATTTCTGTCCGTCCGTACGTTCGTTCGTTCATTCGTCCGTTCGTTCGTCCGTCAACATTTACGTCGAAGTTTGGTTTTCTCGACATCAATGATAGCTGTGAGTCTCAAACCTTGCATAGTAATTGACCTTGACTTACCCTTCAAGCACGCACCTTGACCCGCTGACCTTGACCCATATTTCACGGTCCACTGACTTTGACAAATTTTTCGTCGAAGTTTGGTTTTCTCGACATCAGTGATAGCTGCGAGTCTCAAACCTTGCATAGTAATTGTCCTTGACATACCCTTCAAGCACGCACCTTGACCTGTTGACCTTGACCCATATTTCACGGTCCACTGACTTTGACATTTATTTTACGTCGAAGTTTGGTTTTCTCGACATCAGTGATAGCTGCGAGTCTCAAACCTTGCATAGTAATTGTCCTTGACATAGCCTTCAAGCACGCACCTTGACCTGCTGACTTTGACCTATATATCATGGTCCACTGACTTTGACAAATTTTACGTCGAAGTTTGGTTTTCTCGACATCAGTGATAGCTGCGAGTCTCAAACCTTGCATAGTAATTGTCCTTGACATACCCTTCAAGCACGCACCTTGACCCGCTGACCTTGACCTATATTTCACGGTCCACTGACTTTGGCAAATTTTACATCGAATTTTAGTTTTCTTGACATCAGTGATAGCTGCGAGTCTCAAATCTTGCATAGTAATTGTCCTTGACATACCCTTCAAGCACACACCTTGAACCAATGACCTTGACCTATATTTCATGGTCCATTGACTTTGTTAATTTTCATGTGGAAGTTTGTTTTTTCTGCATCCATCATAGCTGCGAGTGTGAAAGCTTGCATAGTAATTGTCCTTTACATGCCCTTCAAGCATGCACCTTGACCCGGTGCCCTTGACCTATATTTCATTGTCCATTGACTTTGTTAATCTTTACGTCAAAGTTTGGTTTTCTCTGCACCTGTGATAGCTGCAAGTGTGCAACCAAGTATAGTAATTGTCCTTGACCCTTTCAGAGCACACCTTGACCTGGTGCCCTTGACGTATATTTCACGTTTTTAGTTATTTTGCCCAATGCAGGTGCGATATCGACCTCCGCGGAGTTCTTGTAATATATAGTTTTAAAAACATTTATATCGGGAAAGCATTTTTATTATACCTTTCTATAAATACATAGATGGCTTTGGTTTTCATTTTGTTGGGAATGGATTTTGTTAAAAAAAAAGTAAATAAAACATAAAAGTCTATTAAATCTTAAATCTACATAAGAACTATATATCTTAATTACTACAGATAATCTCTAAGCTCATTAATTTAAAAAAACATTTTTTGACTCAAAATATGCCTTTAAAATTTTGATGTATCTCAGATGACTTAGGTTTTCTTGGAGAAATTGAAGCCTTCTGTTATCAAAAGAAATACAATATTCTAATACAGCTTTTTTATAAAACTTTTTTCATGCTCAGCTCAGCTGAGACTAAATTTTATCCGGCTCATAAATGTTAAAACGCCAACAATTGTTGGCTTTAACATTTATTAACAGGATAAATTACAGGTTTTTGTGATCTTAACCTGAAATTTCAATTTATTTGAGATATTTCAGTAATTGTGAGCAGTTTAAATTTCATGCTCAGCTAAGTTGAGCATGAAAAAAGTTTTATAACATCGGGGCCAGATGTCTTTCTTACATTAGAGCTGGACACACATCAAATATCTTAAAAGACTAATCTTCTTGGTTTTCTAGTCTTCTTATGCATTATGTTTTCTGTATATTTTCAGATAATAAGTTACAAGAAGAGCTTCTCAAAACAACACAGCTAGTCTACATCAACCAAGATGGCAAAGGAATGGTAGGTAGCATTATGAAAAATTGCCCATACAATATACAGAGAATTTTTAGCTCACCTGAGCCTTTAGGCTCACAAGGTGAGCTTATAGGATGGTCATGATCCGGTGTCCGTCCGTCGTCCGTCCGTCCATCCGTCATCCACCATTTTCAAAGATCTTCTTCTCTGAAACCGCTTGGCCAATCAAAGCCAAATTTTATATGAAGCATCTATAGGAAGGAGGAACCAATGTGTTTATAAATAATCCAGGTCACATGACCAAGATGGCCGCCATGCCCATATATGGTAAAAACCCTTCAAAATTCTTCTTCTCCGGAACCACTGGACCGATTTCAACGAAACTTGGCATGAAGCATTGGGGACTAGAGTACTACAATGTGATTATAAATTATGACCTTTGGATGACCTTGACCTATTTTACGGCAAGGTCAACATAGGTCACCTATGCATTTGAATGGGGAAAATTGTTTTAAAAAATGTCATTTGAAAGGCAAATCTTGCAGGAAATGGGCAAATGGACTGAAGGTAGGTAATTCTAAAAAAGATTTGGACCCCAGGGGTTGGTCTGCCCCCACCCCAGGGCAATATACATGTATATTACAAAAATATTCAAAGATCTTCTTCTCTGAAACCACTTGGCCAATCAAAGCCCGATTTTATAGGAAGCATCTATGGGAAGGGTGAATCAATGTGTTTATAAATAATCCAGGTCACATGACCAAGATGGCCACCATGCCCGTATATGGTAAAAACCCTTCAAAATTCTTCTTCTCCTGAACCAATGGACCGATTTCAAAAAAACATGGCATGAAGCATTGGGGACTGAAGTACTACAATGTGTTTATAAATTATGACCTTTGGATGACCTTGACCTATTTTACAGCCAGGTCAACATATGTCGCCAATGCATTTGAATGGGGAAAACTTTTAAAATGTCATTTAAAGTTAAAGTCTTGCAGGAAATGTGCAAATGGACTGAATATTAATGATTCTGAAAAAATGGACCCCAGGGGCTCATTTGCCCCAGCCCCGGGGCATTATACATGTATATTACCATAATATTCAAACATCTTCTCCTCTGAAACCGCTTGGCCGATCAAAGCCAAATTTCATGTGAAGCATCTTTAGAATGGGGGAATCAATGTATATATAAATAATCAAGGTCACATGACCAAGATGGCCACCATGCCCATATATGGTATAAACCCTTCAAAAATCTACTTCTCCGGAACTGGTGGACCGATTTCGAAGAAACTTGGCATGAAGCATCGATGACTCAAGTACTACAATGTTTGTATAAATCATGACCCTGTGATGACCTTGACCTATTTTAAGGCAAGGTCAACATGGGTTGGCTATGTATTTTAATGGGTAAACTGTTAAAATGTCATTTGAAGGGAAAAACTTGTATGGACAGTATATTGATTATTCTGAAAAAAAAATGGCCCAATGGCTTCATCTGCCCCTATACTGGGACTATTTTCTATAACATTCGTATATACAGCAGATCTCAGGTGAGCGTTTACAGGACCATTGGTCCTCTGGTTTTTTTTTCATTGGAAAAATTTTGATATTTTCGATATATTCAATATTTTCAAAACAATGAGGCGAGGGGGTTCTATCGAGTACCCACAATCTATGTTTTGGATCAAAAATGTAAGAGAAGTAGATAAACCCCAGTTTTGCGGTATAAAAGTTGGGTATGAGGGGTATACTATTCATGGACATATCGATTCAGTAGTAAAATCAGTAGTAAAACATATTGAATGACTTAGCAACTCATTTGGTAAAATGTGAGAAAAGGTAAGCATTGACTAGAACTAATGCACTAGTCATTTGTAACCACGGCCCCCCCAGGCCCGGGGGAGGGTGGGGGATGACCGTGGAAATGAGCAGGGCTTTGACCAAAGTGTTGCCACGGCAGTGCGGGGGAAATACCCGGGGTTTGCTTTATATAGGCAAAAAGGGCAGTGAAATGAAAAGATAGCAGGCTGTGGGGGAAAACAGCAGTGGTTTTACGAAACTTTTACCAACGAGCAGTCCCCGCAGGGTGGGGCTTTTAGCAGGGATTTGCTGGACCAAAAGTCAAAGTCCCCGCTATTCCCCAGGCCTGGGGGGTGCCGTGGTTACAAATGACTGGTGCATAACACGACACAGGAAACCAAAAGAAAACAGCTTAAAACAATGGGTAAGATACTTTGAGAACTGGTATAAAGGATTGCAAAATAAAATTTGCTATTTCCCAAGTGGTGGCATTCAGCTACATGTACTTTAATCAAAAAAAGTGAACATAATAGCTCTCCTTTTTAGCTCACCTGAGCCGTCAGGCTCACAAGGTGAGCTTATAGTATACCCATGCTCCGTCGTCCGTCCGTCGTCCGTCCGTCGTCCGTCGTCCGTCCGTCGTCCACCATTTTCAAAGATCTTCTCCTCTGAAACCGCTTGGCCAATCAAAGCCAAATTTTACATGAAGCATCTATGGGAAGGGGGAACCAATGTGTATATAAATAATCCAGGTCACATGACCAAGATGGCCGCCATGCCCATATATGGTAAAAACCCTTCAAAAATCTTCTTCTCCGGAACCACTGGACCGATTTCAACCAAACTTGGCATGAAGCATTAATGGCTCAAGCACTACAATGTGTATATAAATCATAACCCTATGATGACCTTGACCTATTTTACGGCAAGGTCCACATAGGTCGCGAATGCATTTGAATGGGAAAAATTGTTAAATTGTCATTTAAAGGAAAAATCTTGCAGAAAATGAGCAGTAGGACTGAATATTAATGATTCTGAAAAAAATTGGGCACCAGGGGCTCATCCGCCCCCACCCCAGGGCAATATACATGTATATCTCCATAATATTCAAACATCTTCTCCTGTGAAACCGCTTGGCCAATCAAAGCGAAATTTTATGTGAAGCATCAATAGGAAGGGGTAACAAATATGTATATAAAAAATCCAGGTCACATGACCAAGATGGCTGCCATGCCCATATATGGTAAAAACCGTTCAAAAATCTTCTTCTCCAGAACCGGTTGACCGATTTCAACGAAACTTGGCACGAAGCATCGATGGCTCAAGCACTACAATGTATATATAAATCATGACCCTGTGATGACCTTGACCTATTTTACGGGAAGGTCAACATAGGTCACCAATGCATTTGAATGGGGAAAACTTTTAAAATGTCATTTAAAGTGAAAGTCTTGAAGGAAATGGGCAGTAGGACTGGATATTAATGATTCTGAAAAAAATTGGACCCCAGGGGCTCATGTGCCCCCACCCCGGGGCAATATACATGTATATTTCCATAATATTCAAACGTCTTCTCCTCTGAAACCGCTTGGCCAAACAAAGCCAAATTTTAAGTGAAGCATCTATAGAATGGGGGAATCAATGTGTATATAAATAATCTAGGTCACATGACCAAGATGGCCGCCATGCCCATATATGGTAAAAACCCATCAAAAATCATCTTCTCTGAAACCAATAGACTGATTTCAAGGAAACTTGGCGTGAGGCATCGATGGCTAAAGTACTCCAATGTATATATAAATCATGACCCTGTGATGACCTTGACCAAGTTTATGGCAAGGTCAACATGGGTTGCCTGTGCATCTGAATTGGGAAAACTGTTAAAATGTCATTTGAAGGAAAAAGCCAACAGGAAATTGGCAAATGGACAGAATATTGAAGATTCTGAAAAAAGAAAATGGCCCAAGGGCTTATCTGCCCCTGCACTGGAGTTAAATACCATAATATTCAAACATGTTTATTGGTATATGCAGCTGATCTCAGGTGAGCGTTTACAGGACCATTGGTCCTCTGGTTGCTGTTTAGATTTTTAAACTTTATTTGAAGTTGATGTGTTAACTTCTAGAGAAAGCAGTTTTATTACTAATCATTTGTTATAGGTACCCCGGTTACGAGAGCCCAGAAGTCTGTATGCTGTTGCTAAGGAGCTGGGTCCACAACAAGCTGCTAGATGGTAAGATCAAACAATCTGAGCCAATGCATGGGAAAACCAACAATTTACATAGGCGAAAACAAAGGCACTGATCAGCTTCGCAGTAACTGCGAAGCTGATCAGTGCCTTTGTTTCCGCTACACAGATAGTACACTTCCTCTTCTTCTTAAATCGGAAATTTCAAGCTTCTAGCCTGCTTCTATGCTTGTACAGCTCGGTTTGTGTTGGACCTGGTCGGAAACCCAAATTGTTGGTTTTCTCATACGAAGGCTTATTTCATATGTTAATATTTGCATTTTCTGTGATGATTTGTCAAGAATATATTGATATTCTTCTTCAGCTGATTTGAGTAGAGCAGTTATCAATTAATACCAAAAGAATTGGCACTAAGTACTGGTAATCTGCCTCTGAGATTAATTCCTGGGCCTTATTCTTATTCTATGGCTGGGATAACTGACAATTCTGTTGTGATCCCAGTTGTAAAGCATCACACGAAACAAATTTGTTGTTTTTTTTATGTAATTTCAGGCCCTCTGATATCCAGGTTATTCCACAGAGGATTAAACATATAGAATATAGTCCTCCTGAACCTGAGCCTTTCTATAGAAAAAGTAAGTTCCATCTGTAACAGAAATTTCCAAGACTTTGGACTGTCTCAAGTAATCAGGCTAAAATCAGAATAAAGTACAATAAAACGATGCCAACTGAAGAGCAAACAAACAGGACATTGATCAGAATGCATCTCTGGAAGAATTCTAATCAGTTTTAACAGACAAATGAGCCTGTGCATGAGAAAAAAACATCAATTTGGGTTTCCGACCAGGTCCGACACAAACCAGGCTGTACAGTCAATGAATAAAGCTAGAAGCTTGAACCCTTGGATATAATTAGAAGAGGAATAGTACTGCCCATGTGGTGAAAACAAAGATGCTGATCAGCTTCACAATTACAACGAAGCTGATCTGTGTCTTTCTTTTCTACTATGCAAATTGTTGGTTATCTGATGGGAAGGCCCAAAGATAAGGAACGTGGCATGGCACTCACATCAAAGTATTTTACTCATATAAATATCTGTATGGCCATTTTCCCATTCAGTTTGTTCAAAATGAGCATTAAATTTTGTCTGTTAGTGGCCAAAGAATATGCACTTAAAAGTGGTAGACTGCATGATTTTGACAAATTCAGATTAGCCCAGCTGCTTTCACCATCTTGGCACAACTCATACGAAAGAATGACTCTGTTTTCAGCTGGTTTAGAGAAGACCCCGATGGTGAGAGGAGAAGAGAGAGGGGGAAGACTTGTGTATCAGTATGAACCAAGAAGTACCTTTGTAAGTGGGTTTTGAAAATCCTAGCTTTAAAAATTGTTTCATTAAAGGAAAAGATAGAGAACATAATGACCCTATAGTGGAAGTAAATCAGACTTCAGAGGTCAGGGGCTTGAAACCAACTTCCATTGGGCCCAAGGTTATAAAACTTTTTTCATGCTCAACTTAGCTGAGACTAAAATTTATCCTGCTCATAAATATTAAAATGCCAACAACTGTTGGCATTTTAACATTTATGAGTATGATAAATTACTAGTTTTTGAGTTTTGAACCTGAATTGTCGGCATTTTTTGACTATTTCAGCATTTATCAGCAGTTGAAATTTCATGCTCAGCTGAGCTGCCCTTGAAAAAAGTTTCATAACCTCGGGGCCTGGTTTAAAAAAAAAAATAAAAAGTAAGAAAAAGAAAGTAAGGTGTAATGTTGAAATAACATCTGCCTACAGTTTTAATCTGACAACTATGAGGTTTCGTTTTATATGAAATTAAGTGTTATCACAAAGAAAATGGAAATTTGAGAGAAACCTGGATTTGAACAAAATCCCTTGAATGCTGTCTGTAGTTTGATAAAAGTTAGCTTGCAAGAAAATTTTAGCATTTGAAATTTTATTCCAGTTCATTTGGAAGCCAGAGGTAGTGATAAGTTTTTTCTTTTGTTATTACTATAAGGAACAAACAACCATTAACATTTGCTAGGTCCTGAGGGGAGTGTTGAAAACTGCAGGTGTGGCCCAAGGTTTTCAACACTCACCAAGGGACCTAGCTAATGTTACTGAATGACAAAATCATTTTTGATCACTATTATTGCATAAATTCTGCAGAAACGAAAGAAATAATGGTGCACTATAGTTTACAGCCTCATCTTATTTCATACGCATAAAAACTTTCGTTTTAATGCTCATTCCGGGCGGACCAGTTTCTCATTATTAGCATGTGCTTTGTGTGGCACCCGATAATGAGCATAAGTAAAAGCCATGTATTAACAGCAAGTGCGCGTGTGAAATGCAGTATTAATGCATGGCTTTCTCTTCATTAATAAACAGCTGTTAATATCGCGTGACACGGGTATTTATGCAATAATTAGTATTCATGAATTAAGCTTCTGTTGTTTATTTGTTGTTCATGTAATTTTTTAAGAAAATTAATTTTAACATTGCTTTATTAGTTTAATTATTATGAATATGATTCTTGTACAAGGGAATGAATAATATCATCTTTTGTTGTGAAATCTCCTGAATGAGCCACATATTGAAAACACCACCTGTCTTCAGGATTTCCAACCACACATAATGCAAAGCAGTACAAGTTGAATTCAAGTTTGTATTCTGACGGCTACAAAAGCTTAAAATTTACATTTAGGAAGTTGAGGAATTGTATTACGCATGGGGGCTTACCAAAATTTCTGATCAGCCAGCTTGTGTCTACCCATTACTCAACTGATTAGCATCTTTTGTTTTTGAAATATAAATTGAGTTGATTTTAAGTGGCAAAGAATTGATAATCCAGTTGACACAGTTGAGAGTGTGTTGGATTATCACAAAAATTAACACATTATGAAAACATGCCCATGTTATATACAGGTTTTTCCCAAGTTGTAAAAAAATTAAAATTTTTAGTAGAAAAAATTTGATATTTTCTTATTTTTGCTCCAAAACATAGATTGTGGGTACACGTTAGAACGAGGGTTCTAACAAGTACCCACACTCTATGTTTTGGAGCAAAATTAAGAAAAAATAGGTATAACCCTGCACCCAGATATAAGGGGTATTCGTTACACGGACACATTTTTGTAATGATTGTTTTAGTTTGTCTAGATCCAGAGGAAGGGAGATAATATGTTGATAGAAATAAGTCTTTTGTTTCAGTTTGTTCGTTCTCGTGTCGGAGGTATTAGAACAGGCCCAGAGAAGTGTGCCATCAGTATAGATCGAGCTGCGGACGACACCACTCTGATATTTGAGTCAAGATTTGAGAGTGGTAATCTAGCTAAGGCTATACAAGTGTAAGTCAGCCTCTTATGAGACGTGAGGCGAGAAAACTGGTCTTTGGGGTTTCCGACTAGGTCTGACACAAACTGACCTGTACAGTCACAGAAGCAGCTAGAAGCTTGAAATTTTGGATTTAAGAAGAAGAGAAATTGTACTGACCATGTAGCGAAAACAAAGGTGCTGATCAGCTTTGCAGTTTACTGCGAAGCTGATCTGCGCCTTTGTTTTTGCATAGGCATATAGCATGTCCAATTCTTAACAAAGAGGACCAATGATTGATCCCCACGTCAGGCATATTGCTTTAATGAAGATTTGGTCATGGAATTATTCCATCAGGATAACGTCCCTGCAATATTTACCCCCCTTATACCCCACTTTCAAATTGCAAAACTGGGGTAAGCAGGGGTATACCTATTAACTTATTTTTTATCCAAAACATAGATTGTGGGTACTCGTTAGAACCGCCTCGCTAACGTGTACCCACAATCAATGTTTTGAGCAAAAGTATATATATATTTTTTTTTCCCTATGAAATCAATTTTTACTGCTGAAAAAACCTATGTATTGCATGGGCAAAGTTTTCGTAATGCTATGGTGGTGATTCTTCTTCTCTTGCCAATTCAACAAGGGTATTTGCCAGTTAGTGGTGAAATAATGTGCACTAAGTACTGGTGACTTGTATCTTGAAGGCTTGGCCAGTAACACTGGCTATGAATGGATTTACAGTGGCTGGTACATAATGTGAAATTCTAACACACTTCGCCTATATAGCCAATGGTAAAAAACGTGTTATATTGTGCAACAATTTCACTGGGCGAATAAGCGTGACGTTACTTTGCGGCATTTGTGACGTCAGCTATCCCACAAAGCAGCGTTAGACGGTGAAACGTCGTTTTAGCGCACAACAAACGTAATAAGTGTGTGTAAATACCAGCATTACAGTCAAATATTTGGCGGGATATCTGCAATGCAATGGCGGAAATCTGAATGATATCGACGGTTTCAGCAACATTTATTCCGTTTATTGTGTGTAAGAATCGAAATAGATCAGCTCAAGTGCGTGAATTGTTGAGTAATAATTCACTGTTTGTCGGTCAGTTGTAAGAAGATAAATCACTCGCGCTACGCGCTCGTGATTTGATCTTCTTTACAACTGACCTCCAAACAGTGAATTATTACTCAACAATTCACTGCTAGAGCTGATCTATTTCTTAAATAACATGTATATTGTTTCTAATTGATGGAAACTCTTTAGATGAAACTGAAACTAAAATCACAGAAGCTTAGGCCGTAATTGGGATTACAGATAATTCAGAGATGCATGGTAATAAGGCTAATCCATTTTTCGCATGGACTGGTAAATAATGGTAAATAAATGTAATCAGTACCGACGCATTCTAGCATTTAGGATAGCGTTTTCATTAAAATAAGCAAAATATTTAAGACTTTGTCGTATATATGTCACACCAGTAAACCCTAAAACGCAGATGAGTCAATTTTATTTGTTTTTGATGGTTTTCATAAAACTTTTCAGGATCTATACAAGCTCATAATAACATTTTATTCATTTAGGGCTATTCCAGTAAAAAATAAGTACGGGGGGAAGAAGGCACTTTGAATTTTGACCCTCCACCTATAGAAGTGAATTTCATCTCGACTGAGCCACCTACAGAACCGTTCATTTCAATAAAACACCCTCCTACAGAAGCAAAATTTAATACGGATCGAAGTAAATTAAGAGGGAATTTTTTAGGAACAGAAGTAAATTTTTGTATTGCTGTTTTACGGAACTGTATTGTGTGATTTTTGTCAAAAGTCATTAAAATAATGTTCTCACTATAATAATAAAGATTGAATACCTATTTTTTGAAAATATATCTTCATTTTATCATCCTGATCAGCAAGCCATGTGGACAAGGAAGCTTGTTTGAATCTCATCAGCTTTCATGATTATTGTGCCTATTTTCAACAATGGGCTATATCCAATTAATTATGTGTAACGTCACTCTTAACCATTATCATGCTGAGATTTATTTTTTTCCAATAACGTGTGCCACTGAGTTTTTTTGTTTGTTTTTTTGCAAAAAAATCGCTTTTTCGCCACTTTTCAGGCTTCAGAAAACACTATGTTGCATTTTCCAAAAAGCTAATACTTGCTTTGGGAGAGCGATACAAGTTCGTATATCGCTACGTTTTGTGTCTAAACATCATTAAATTCATCAATGAGTCGCCATTTTAGCTTTCAACAGGTCTGTAATTGTGATTTCTGACCAAAATCCCGGTTCAAATGCCTTTTCTAGGCTTAAAATGCCAAAAAAACAACCTCAATTGCTGACAATTTCCTGATTCAGTTTTTTTTTTTTTGCACACGTCACCAGCGCGAAAGTGATCGAGAGCACTCACCATTCTCGCGAGATCAGACGATACCTCATCTTGAATTGTGGGATATAGCCAATTTTGGCTACAGATGACACACAAAGAAAGCTGGGGCATCCCGCATGAATTTCCCAGATCCCATTGGCCAACTGTGACAGGTCAGTGCGTGAAGCGCTACCTGTCAGCGACAATGCACTCTCACAGGAAAAAATCGAAGTCGGATCGGGCGAACGAAAGGTTTTTAGTCTGTTTAATTTGCTTCTATGCATTGCATTGAATTTTACACCTTAGAACCGATTTTCAACACGAAAAAATACCCCACCTCCTATAGAAGCAATTTTTCTCCAACTCCCACCACGTACAGATGTATTTTAACCAATGAAGGACCCTATGATAGAAGTTTATTAAAGTGCCGTCTTCCCGGGGTACCTATGTTCAACTGGAATAGCCCTTATTTACTTTTTATGTCTTGGTCACCTTTGTCAAATTTTCATTTTCCATTCCAGAGGAGACTATGAGTATGAGCTGTGGTTACGATATGATCTCTACACGTCCAAACATACACAGTGGTTCTACTTCTCTATACAGAATACTCGACCCAATGTTGTATATAGGTTCTCTATAGTCAATTTTATGAAGGTATGCCACTGAAACTTGTCTTATTGCATGTTCACATTAAAAAAAATGACTGTAAACTTTAAAAAGAAGAATTCAAAGGATAAATTTCTCAATTTTAGGGCAGCTTTGATTTGAGCCGCAGCATGGGAAAACCAACAATCTGCATAGGCGAAAAAAAAGGCGCAGATCAGCTTCGGGGTAACTGCGAAGTTACTGCGAAGCTGATCAGCGCCTTTGTTTTCGCTACATGGATAGTACAATTTCTCTACTTTCTAAATCCAGAATTTCCAGCCTCTTACCAATCTTTTGTGACTTTACAGCCTGGTTTGTGTCGGACCTGGTTGGAACCCAAATTGTTGGTTTACTCGCGCACAGGCTCATTTAAGTGAATAACAGAATATCTGCAATATTTTGTCATCTTTATTGAAGTTGTCCTACAGTCATAATATAGGAGATCATCGATGAATGTTTTTAGCTCACCTGAGCCGAAGGCTCACAAGGTGAGCTTATAGGATGGCCATGCTCCGTCGTCCGTCCGTCGTCTGTCCGTCGTCCACAATTTCAAAGATCTTCTCCTCTGAAACTGCTTGGCCAATCAAAGCCAAACTTCATGTGGAGCATCCTTAGGAAGGGGGAACGAAAGTTTATATAAATGATCCAGGTCACATGACCAAGATGGCGGCCATGGTTATAAATAGCAAAAACCTTTAAAAACCTTCTTCTCCAGAACCAGTGGGCCGATTTCCACGAAACTTGGTATGTAGCATCGGGGACGCGGGCCCATCATAGTTTATATAAATCATGACCCTAGGATGACCTTGACCTATTTTACAGCAAGGTCAACTTTGGTCGCCAATACATTTGAATGGGAAAAAATGCTATTTAATGGGTAAAACTTACTGGGAATAGGCAAATGGACAGAAGATTAATGTTAATGGAAAATTTTAGCCCCTGGGTGGTTGTCTGCCCCTGCTCCGGGGCTATATACATGTATATGACCATAATATTCAAACATCTTCTCTTAAACCGCTAGGCCAATCAAAGCCAAACTTCATGTGGAGCATCCATGGGAAGGGGGAATGAAAGTTTATATAAATGGTCAAGGTCACATCATGACCAAGATGGCTGCCATGGCTATAAATAGCAAAAACATTTAAAAATCGTCTTCTTCAGAACCAGAAGGCCTATGATTTTGAAACTTGGTGTGAAGCATCTGGGAATGGAGCTCTACAAAGTTTATATAAATCATGACCCTGGGATGACCTTGACCTATTTTACGGCAAGGCCAACTTAGGTCGTCCATGCATTGGAATGGGAAAAAAACAGGAAAATGTAATTAAATGGCAGAAAACTTGCTAGAACTGAACAAATGGACAGAAGATTTATGTTTTAGAAAATATTTTGGGCCCAGGGGGTTGTCTGCCCCTGCCCCGGGGCTATACCATAATATTGAAACATCTTCTCTGAAACTGCTTTGCCAATCAAAGCCAAACTTTTTGTGGAGCATCCTTAGGAAGAGGGAATGAAAGTTTGTATAAATGGTCAAGGTCACATGACCATGATGGCCGCCATGGCTATATAGCAAAAACGTTTAAAAATCTTCTTCTTCGGAACCAGAAGGCCTATGATTTTGAAACTTGGTATGAAGCATCTGGGAATGGAGCTCTAAAAAGTTTATATAAATCATGACACTGGGATGACCTTGACCTATTTTACGACAAGGTCAACTTAGGTCGCCCATGCATTTGAATGGGAAAAAATAGGAATATGTCATGTAATGGCAGAAAACTTGCTAGGAATGAGCAGAAGATTTATGCTTATGAAAATATTTTAGGCCCAGGGGTTGTCTGCCCCTGCCCGGGAGCTACATACATGTAGATGACCATAATATTCAAACAGCTATTTCTCAGAAACTGCTTAGCCAATCAAAGCCAAACTTTATGTGGAGCATCTTTAGAAAGAAGAAATGAAAGTTTATATAAATGGATAAGGTCACATGACCAAGATGGCCACCATGGCTATAAATAGCAAAAATTTTTAAAAAATCTTCTTCTTCAGAACCAGAAGGCCTATGATTTTGAAACTTGGCATGAAGCATTAAGGAACGGAGGTCTACATGTTATGTATGACAGTTACTTGTCAAAAGATGTGCATTCAGTACTGGTAAACTTCCCAAGGGAGTATGCCCAGGAAAGTATGATGTTATACATATGACGTTTGCTTGTTGTCCTTAGCAATTATTTACTTTTAGTGTCCCAAATATTGGACATAAACAGGTTGTTTACTTCAGAATTTTCTAGAAATTTCAAATTGTTCTTTGACGGAAAAGTCCGGAAAAACCTGGAAAGATGTAGAATCTTCTAGAAAAATCTTTTTTATGTCAAAAGAATATTGTGGAATTTTCTGGAAGGATAATGGCCTCTCTAGAATATTCCAGAACATTAAATTTTGGTAAACAACTTGTTATTTTTAGTATATGATATCATAGAATTTGCTGGAAGAATCCTGAATGTTCCTCAGTGCTATATAAGGGCTACAAATTTTCATAAGGATAATCTTTGGGTACTGTTACTATTAAGAAGTCAAAATCTATCTTACTGGAATTTAAACTTATTCTTGGATTACTTTGTGATATTCGATTCTGGATTGGGACATAGTGCTATTTTGAAACAAACTTTAATTCTTGGGATCAGAAACTGATACAGACTTGTGTTAAAAGATTCTGAGGGACATTCAGACATTCTTTAAGGGAATTAACATCTTGAAAGGTATTGTACATTCATTTTTGTTTGATTGTATATATGCTTTTGATTGTTTCACATGTAATTACTGGTTAAATCACTTCTAAATAGATTTGTTAAATTTTAAACAAAGCTTGTTGCTGGCTAACCAACTTGTTGGTTTCCTTAATCTTCTAGTTACGCCTGGCACGTAACATATAAAATTTGTATAAATCATGACACTGGGATGACCTTGACCTATTTCACGGCAAGGTCAACTTAGATCGCCCATGTATTTGAATGGAGAAAATTGTTAAAATGTCATTTGAAGGACAAAACTTGCAGTTAATTGGCAAATGGACTGAATTTTTATGATTTGAAAAAGACATTGACTCCAGGAGTTATTCTGACCCTGCCCTAGGGTTATATACATGCATTGTACCATTCTAGCCTAACAAGTTTATTGGTACATGTATATATCTCAGGTCTCAGGTGAGCATTTACAAGACCAATGGTCCTCTGGTTGAAATTATTGTTGCTAATTGACAAAGTTTGACATTTGAGCCTGTGCATGAGAAAACAACAATTTCGGTTCTGACCAGGTCCGACACAAACCGGGCTGTACAGTCACAGAAGATGACTAGAGGCTTAAAATTTTGTTTTTAAGTAGAAGAGGGATTGTACTGTCCTAGTAGCGAAAACAAAGGCGCTGATCAGCTTCGCGGTTACGCGAAGCTGATCTGCGCCTTTGTTTTTGCATATGCAGATTGTTGGTTATCTTGTGCAGTGGCTCATTTTTTTCTTAATCTTACAGCCTGACAGTTTATACAACTACGGTATGAAGCCTATTATGTACAGTGAAAAAGACGCCCTACAGAAGAAGATAGGGTGGAGACGGTGTGGGCACAGTGTCAAATACTACAGGAATAACCTCAAGTAAGAGAGTCTTATTTCAGCCGCGACGCGAGAAAAACGGATATTTGCCTATGCAAAAACAAAGGCGCAGATCAGCGCCTTTGTTTTTGCTACTCAGATAGTACAATATCTCTTCTACATTTAGCAGAAATTTCAAGACTCTAGCCTGCTTCTGTGACTTTACAGGCCGATTTGTGTCACACATGGTCGGAAACCCCAAAGACAGGTTTTCTCGCGTCAAGGCTCATTTCTTAGAATGGAGGCTTTAGTATTAACTATATATCTGACTGCCACCCAAAGGTATGCATTTGGTAGGGTTTCTGGAATTGCTGTTTGGGAAATTGCATGTTGAAGGCCAGGGCATGGCACATTCTTTTACATGAAGTTAGGGGCACAACTTTCTACGAGTCATTCTGTGCTACATTCTTATATTGATTTACATTACGAAAACTTGCTCATGCAATAAACATTTTTTTTAGCCTTAAAAATTGAAAATTTTCAGCTGATTTTTTTTTTTTTTTTTTCATATTTTTCTTATTTTTGCCCAAACATAGATTGTGGGTACATGTTAGAACCGCCTTGCCGAGGCGGTCCTAACGAGTACCCACAATCTAAGTTTTGGAGCAAAAATAAGAAAAATAGTAATACCCCTAATAAGAAAAATAGTAATACCCTGTAAACCCCACTTTTACGATATAAAAGTAGGGTATGAGGGGTATACATTTCACGGACATGTTTTCTTGATGATTCGCATTGGCTGTTTGCAGTCGCATCAGATCTCTGTAGATAATCTGGGCCCAGTTGTTCAAAATTAATGATGTTGTTAGTTAACGATTCATTAAAATTTCAAATGGCAATATCACAAATGCACTGTTATTTTTTGTTGAAAAAAGTGTGAGAATCCTTGATTCTCACATTTTTTCAACAAAAAATAACAGTGTATTTGCTTTTGAAGTCGATATAAAGTCAACAAATTGAGGGTTTAAGGACAGTGTTAAGCCTACAAAGTTTTGAACAACTGGGCCCTGGTTGGTTGTTGTATATCATGGGGACTCACTTCTACAAAACATACTTTGTACATTGTATTCTTTTATTCTAGGTATGACACATCAAAAGGAGACCGACCATTCTATTCAATGACTTGGACGACGGATGTGCCGCATAAAGGCGATACTGTGTATTTCTCTCACTGTTTCCCATACACATACACGGACCTACAGGACTATCTGTTGGATTTATCAAACGATCCTGTGAAATCTAAGATCTGTAAACAGCGTGTATTGTGTCGGACTTTAGCAGGAAATCTAGTCTATGTTCTAACCATTACCTCACCTTCACAAAACCCGGAGGACATTAAAGTAAGTACCCTTGTCCTGACATGACTGAAAAATTGTGGACTTGTATGTTTAGCTTTTATCATACTGATGCCTGATATTTTCAGGGATATTAGTTTGCATGTAAATTTTATATGATTATATTTTAAACACAATATTTCTAGATGGAAAAACTATAATGGATCAAAAAACTTTGGCTGGAAGAAGTTTCCAACGAAACCCAGTTAAAGCCATTAGGGTAAAACCATCAAATTTCTGACGCTTTTGAACTATGTCCGTAGATAAACGCTGTTCATCGTAAGCCCGGAACACTTCCAACACCAATCTGACCGGCTCAGCTACAAGGTACATTCGATCGATTAAAAACAGGCAATTTCATTGGGTGAACCCATATAGGCGTGTTTGATTAGCACTAAAATAAAGTGACGCAGGTTCAAACATGAAAAATCAGACAGGTGGGGGGGAAGTACGGACAGAGCTGAAGGGAAAAACGGACACTTGAATCTCTACCTACCTACGTATTTTTTTTTGTTTCAATTAATAAAAGAAATCAAAACTGTTAGGTGACGTAAATAAAGTTTCTTAATTATGATGAATTGATATTTTGAGCCGGAAATAAAATGTTTATTTATTTTTAAAAAGATTCAAGTGTCAGATTTTCCCTTTAGCTCCGTCCGTACTTCCCGCCAGCTGTAAATATTGGTGGAGCTGGACGGGGTACAGGTCGATGGAAATATCTGATTGGTGAGTTCCTGTGTGAAGTTTTATGTATTTTCACTGTTGGAAATATGGAATGCCAATATTTAATCTATACGATGAATCTGAAAAAGGACAACATAAAGTGACTGGACGACCAAAACAGACTATAATGAAAGGGATTGTGTTTAAACGTCCGTTTTTACATGTTCGTCCGGAAATCGAATGTTTTACCCTATCTGTTTTTTGTCTCTATATTGAGTAACAGTCATTGACAGCTTAAAATGAATTATTTTGAATGACTGTTAAAGACAAATGAGCCTTTGCATGAGAAAACCAACAATTTGCATAGGCGAAAACAAAGGTGCAGATCAGCTTCGCAGTCACTGTACAATTCCTCTTCTTCTTCTTAAATCCAAAATTTCCAGCGTCTAGCTTTCTCCTGTGACTTTAGAAACTGGTTTGTATCTGACCTGGTTTGAAACCCAAATTGTTGGTTTTCTCATGCACAGGCTTATTAATGAATATGCAATAATTCAAATGTGCAATATCCTCCCAAGCCAATTGGAAAAAGAATATCTTTGTCATTACAAAATGTATTTTGAGACCAAACTATTAGACCATAGATTCATAGGTTATTGCATCTCTAGGTAGCATTTAGCCTTTTTCAGACATTTTGTTTTATTTAATAGAATCTGTGTAAACCTATTTCCTTACTATCATATTTTAACAACAAATGTTTTCAGCACAAGAAGGCTGTTGTACTGACGGCCAGAGTTCATCCAGGAGAAAGTAACTCTAGTTGGATGATGAAGGGCTTTCTAGATTATCTCTGTAGTAACTCAGCTGATGCTAAGGTCAGTATTTGTTGTTGCTTATTTAAATTTTTGCTATATTTACTATTAATTCAAAAGTATTCTTAAGAATTTACAGTACTTTTAGCTTTCATGACACATATGCATCAAGTTCAAGCTTTGTGCAATTTTTGTACTGTATTTGAGCTGCTGCGTGAGAAAACCAACAATTTTAATTTCCGACCAGGTCCGCCACAAACCGGCCTGTACAGTCTCAGAAGCAGGCTGGAGGCTCGAAATTTCGGATTTAAGAACTATATTCATAGCGAAAACAAAGATGCTGATCAGAGCTGTGCAGGTAACTGCACAGCTGATCTGCGTCTTTGTTTTTACATAGGCAGATTGTTGTTTTTTTATGCGCTGGCTCATTTAATACTTAATGTAAGTTTGGTTTGTAAAGCTGTAGCTGTTGCACATTGTTATTATTTCTGTATGGGTGTAATACCCAGGGAGCCAAGCCCCGTTTTGGGGAGAGGAGGTGACATCACCTGCTATAGTTGGTTTGAATACATTTTTAGTTAGGCTTTGCCATCCTATTGAAGGCCTGGGTGGACTGCTCGCGAAATTTTTTTGGCGCGATGGTTAAATTTTACATTGTTTCATGCTGTTTAAGCTCCCTGCTTATTACAAAAGTTTTCAAGATATATTACCATATCTTTTGTGCTTCAGATCATAAACTGCTTAATTTTCTAGTCTAGAGCAATGCTAGGAATCATAGATTCAGAAGTTATCTTATTATATTGTTTAATTCATACTTTTGCAGCTCTTGTTTTAGTATTTATGATGTCGAATTACCCCACCCACTTACATAATAATATGGATCATGAATGTTGAATAAATGCATATTGATTCGTGAGATGTTGAAGAAGAAATGAATATGTGATGTACTCATAAACATTATACATGTATTTATGTTTATTTCAGTCATTCAGTTTCTTTATAAATCAAGTCCATGATCAGATTAAAGTTTCCTATAGAATGACAGATGTAAGTTCTCATTGTTCCATAGGCTGGATCATGCATACTTTTAAGCAAGTGGCTATGAAATACTACAATTGTATCTACCGTAGTTAAATATTCATTATTGTCATATCAATCATTTGATACCAATTTCAGCTCTCTAGGGATTTTGGTTGCTGAGATATAGACGTTTCCGTTGGTATACCCCCTCTATATTTCTGTGATTTGAATCTAATATTTTAAGTTATCATCAATATTTAAACAACAAGATAGTTATCATATTCATTTATCTAATCATTGGTTATGGCACACCATAATGGAAATCATTTGATGTCAATTTCAGCTCTCTATGACATTTGGTTGCCGAGTTATAACGTTTTTGTTGGCATACCCCCTCCACCTTTCTGTGATATTTCTATAATATTCAAAGTGTTATTAATATTCGAAAAACAAGTAAGTCAGATTGTTAGTGTGTCTTAGCACATGGTTATTGAACATTATCCTAGCAATCATTTGATACCAATTTCAGCCCTCTGGAGCATTTGGTCACTGAGATAGTAGCAGTTTTATTGGTATACCCCTTCGTTTGTCATTGAATTTTCTCTTATATCTTATGTTTTCTTAAATATTGGAGCAACAAGAAAGTCAGCTTGTTTATGTATCTTATTACATGGCTATAGAATATTGTCATAGCAATTATTTGATACCAATTTTAGCTCTCTATGGCTTTTGGTTGCTGAGATAAATACATTTCCATTGGTATACCCCCTCTAACTTTCTGAGATTTTTATCCAATATTTAAAATTTTCATCAATATTACAACAACAAGAAATAGTAATATTATTTATGCGTCTTATCACATGATTATAGAACATTATTATAGCAATCATTTGAAACCCATTTCAGCTCTCTAGAGCTTTTGTTCACTAAGATATTTTCAATTTTATTGGTATACTCCCTTCATTTACCAATGATTTTTCTCGTATATCTTAAGTTTTCTTAAATATTGGAGCAACAAGAAAGTCAGCTTATTTATATATCTTATAACATGGTTATAGAATATTGTCATAGCAATTATTTGATACCAATTTCAGCTCTCTATGGCTTTTGGTTGCTGAGATATATACGTTTCCATTGGTATACCCCCTCTATTTTTCAGATTTTTATCAAATATTTAAAGTTCTCATCAATATCTCAACAACAAGAAAGTAGTATTATTTTTGTGTCTTATCAATGATTATAGCACATTATTATAGCAATCATTTGAAACCAATTTCAGCTCTCTAGAGCTTTTGGTCACTTAAGATATTTTCAATTTTATTGGTATACCCCATAGAATTCCAATGATTTTTCTCTTATATCTTAAGTTTTCTTAAATATTGAAGCAGCAAGGAATTCAGCTTATTTATATATTTTAATATATGGTTATAGAATATAGTCATAGCAATCTGTTGATACCAATTTGTGCTCTCTATGGATTTTGGTTACTGAGATATAAACATTTCTGTAGGTATACCCCCTCCATTTTCTGTGATGTTTCTTTAATATTTTAAGTTTTCATCACTATTCGAACAGCACGAAAGTCTTATTATTTATGTATCATATTTTGTTGTTGTCAAAGCAATTATTTGTTACCAATTTCAGCTCTCTATGACTTTTGGTTGCTGAGCAATAAATGTTTCTGCAGGTATACCCCTCCATTGTTCTGTGATTTTTCTCTTATACTGAAAGTTCTCATCAATATTTGAACACATAGAAAGTCAAATTATGTCTGTATTATCACATTATTAAAGAACATTAGCATAACAATAATTTGATATAAATTTCAGATCTCTAGAATTTTTGGTTGCTGAGATATCAGCATTGTTGTTGGTATACCCCCTTCATTTATCTGTTATTTTTCTACAATATCTGAAGATCACTTTAATATTTGAGCATAAAGTTATCCAGCTTTTTAGCTCACCTGAGCCGTCAGGCTCACAAGGTGAGCTTATAGTATACCCATGCTCTGTCGTCCGTCCGTCGTCCGTCCGTCCGTCCGTCCGTCGTCCGTCGTCCACCATTTTCAAAGATCTTCTCCTCTGAAACCGCTTGGCCAATCAAAGCCAAATTTTACATGAAGCATCTATGGGAAGGGGGAACCAATGTGTATATAAATAATCCAGGTCACATGACCAAAATGGCCGCCATGCCCATATATGGTAAAAACCCTTCAAAAATCTTCTTCTCCGGAACCACTGGACCGATTACAACCAAACTTGGCATGAAGCATTAATGGCTCAAGCACTACAATGTGTATATAAATCATGACCCTATGATGACCTTGACCTATTTTACGGCAAGGTCAACATAGGTCGCGAATGCATTTGAATGGGAAAAATTGTTAAATTGTCATTTAAAGAAAAAATCTTGCAGAAAATGAGCAGTAGGACTGAATATTAATGATTCTGAAAAAAATTGGGCACCAGGGGCTCATCCGCCCCCACCCCGGGGCAATATACATGTATATCTCCATAATATTCAAACATCTTCTCCTCTGAAACCGCTTGGCCAATCAAAGCGAAATTTTATGTGAAGCATCAATAGGAAGGGGTAACAAATATGTATATATAAAATCCAGGTCACATGACCAAGATGGCCGCCATGCCCATATATGGTAAAAACCGTTCAAAAATCTTCTTCTCCAGAACCGGTTGACCGATTTCAACGAAACTTGGCACGAAGCATCGATGGCTCAAGCACTACAATGTGTATATAAATCATGACCCTGTGATGACCTTGACCTATTTTACGGGAAGGTCAACATAGGTCACCAATGCATTTGAATGGGGAAAACTTTTAAAATGTCAATTAAAGTGAAAGTCTTGCAGGAAATTGGCAGTAGGACTGGATATTAATGATTCTGAAAAAAATTGGACCCAGGGGCTCATGTGCCCCCACCCCGGGGCAATATACATGTATATTTCCATAATATTCAAACATCTTCTCCTCTGAAACCGCTTGGCCAAACAAAGCCAAATTTTAAGTGAAGCATCTATAGAATGGGGGAATCAATGTGTATATAAATAATCTAGGTCACATGACCAAGATGGCTGCCATGCCCATATATGGTAAAAACCCATCAAAAATCATCTTCTCTGAAACCAATAGACTGATTTCAAGGAAACTTGGCGTGAGGCATCGATGGCTAAAGTACTCCAATGTATATATAAATCATGACCCTGTGATGACCTTGACCAAGTTTATGGCAAGGTCAACATGGGTTGCCTGTGCATCTGAATTGGGAAAACTGTTAAAATGTCATTTGAAGGAAAAAGCCAACAGGAAATTGGCAAATGGACAGAATATTGAAGATTCTGAAAAAAGAAAATGGCCCAAGGGCTTATCTGCCCCTGCACTGGAGTTAAATACCATAATATTCAAACATGTTTATTGGTATATGCAGCTGATCTCAGGTGAGCGTTTACAGGACCATTGGTCCTCTGGTTATATATCTTATTACATGGTTATAGAACATTGTCATTGCAATCATTTGATACCATTTAAAGCTCTCTAGATCTTTTGATTGCTGAGATATAATCAATTGTGCTGGTATACTCCATTTTTATGTGATTTTTCCTAATATAGAAAGTTCTCATTGATATTCAAACACCAGGAAGTCAGTTCGATTTTTTTTTATATCTTATTACATGGTTAAAGAACATTGTCACAACAATCATTTGGTACCTATTTCTGCTCTCTATGTCTATCAGTAGCCAAGATACATGTGGTAATATATGGGTACCACATTACTTCCTGTGTTTATTATGGGTGTGGGTGAACACTCTGTGATTTTATGTGACACAAATGGGCATTAAAGTGATCCTCTGACTAAACAGGCACCCATGACCATTTGTTCTAAGGGTGCAAGGTACGTCCTAAAGATAACCCATCCCAAACACTTCAAAACTAATGGTAATAGATTTTCCCTTTCTTTAATCTTGATTTTCATCATTTTCATTAATATTCATGAAAATGCAAATGAAAATTTTTATTTAGGCCCATGGCATCAACAAATTTGTCAAATAGTACTATTGGTACAATAACAATGAGCCACAATGATAACTTAGGGCTGAAATTAGTTTTTATGGGAGAATTGATTTCAATTGGTTCTGTTTATTCATTTTAATATTTTAATAAAAATTCATGAATATGCAAAAAAGGAATAAATAAGCAATAAAAATTGTTATAAAAATAATGATTACATCAACATTTATTGATAAAAATGTACTGATAAAAATATATTGATTCTCATAATTGCGCATAAATTTTTACATATACATTAAGTGGGTGGGGTAATTCAATGCCTTAAGATGACACAGTTTACTCAAATGACACATTTACAGCTTTATACATGGCTAAGACATACTCAGCTGCAATCAGACAAGATAAAATGACATCAGTATAGTATACCATATTGAAGAAACATATGAATATGACTGTTCGTAATATATTTGTGTAGTGCATTTCAGCTGTATATAACAAATAGTACGCCTAAATACCATCTGATTAAAGCATCACGCCAAAAAAAATTCCAGAGCAGTCCACTTAGACCTTCTTTTGGAAGGTCAGAGCTATCCAAAAAAGCATTCAAAACAACTATAGCAGGAGATGTCACCTCCAACCTTTTTTTTGCGAGATAGAGACTTTTGGCTCCCTGGGTAGTAAATGCATAAAATGATTTTGCTAACTGCTATTACATGATATTTTGATATTTTAAAATGGTGTCATTGGTGTATTGAAGTTACATGTAAGCATTTCAAAGTTCTGCTGTAAACATGGTTTAAAATCATAGCGCGGTGGGGTAGTGGTAGAGCGTCAGACTCCAAATCGAGAGGTCCTGGGTTCGATGTCCACAGGCAGCACCGTGTTGTGTTCTTGAGCAAGACACATTAACTCCCTACCGAGGAAGAGTTGGCTTCGTCCTGACATGACTGAAAAATTGTTGACTTGGACGTTAAGCCTCAATCCAAAAAAAAAAATATTTTTTTTTATTTAGTGAACTAATGTTAAGAGTAGAGAATATTAAGCGATTGTAAAAATTTTTAGATTGAGACATTCTTACATCACATTGACATTTAATGTCTACATCCAAAATGTCCTTAAACCCCTTTTTCTGAATCGCTGAGCTCAACGATCCAGAAATGGGGTTCTAGGGGATTTGAAGCTATTTATTTTGCTTCTGCACACCAAACGTCAATGTCATGTGCTCACATTAACTCTCAGAGTATTTCCCTTACAGTTATTACGAGACACGTTCATCTTCAAAATTGTGCCAATGTTAAATCCTGACGGTGTGATAGTGGGTAATTACCGTTGCTCACTAGCTGGCCGAGATCTCAACAGAAACTACAAAACTGTGCTCAAAGACTCCTACCCCTCTGTGTGGCATACCAAACAAATGATTAGAAGGTATAGTAACAGATCCATGGTTTATGATTTAGGTCATCACAGTCTTTAAGGAAGCGCAGTGGCGTAGTGTAGAGCATCGGACTCCGAATCGCGAGGTCCTGGGTTCGATCCCCACAAGCGGCACCGTGTTGTGTCCTTGAGCAAGACACATTAACTCCCTACAGTACTGGTTAAACCCTGGAAGCCCTTGCTCTGTCCCGACATGACTGAAAAATTGTTGACTGGGACATTAAGCCTCAATACAAACAATAGTCTTTAAGGAAGCTTATTAATTTTAACAGGACATAATTTTCTTATTTTAGATCTAAAACATAGATTGTGAGTACTCGTTAGAACTACCTCAGGGAGGCGATTCTAACATGTACCCACAATCTATGTTTTGAGCAAAGATCATTTTTTTCCAATGAAATTTTCAATTTGCAATAATAAAAAAATGGGCGTGTTTTCGTAATATAAAGCATAATCTTATGGTAAAAATCTGATTGCCTTGATGTTATAAAATAAAAATTTAGCAGAAGAGTACCAGTATGCAATATCTGTCCTCTATTTTCAGGTTGCTACAAGAGAGGGATATAGTAGTCTATTGTGACCTCCACGGTCACAGTCGCAAACAAAATGTGTTCATATACGGGTGTGAGAATCGTCACAATCCACAGAGAAGGTTAAGAGAGAGAATATTTCCCTGCATGCTAGGCAAGAACTCACCTGGAAAGGTAAGTGATGGGAAATTTGGGGGAAGGTATATAAGTATTCTTACGAATATGAAAATTCGTAACTAAGAAATGATGCATAGAAATCCCTCATCCCTTATGGGATTTGAACCCAGATAGCCGGGGTAGAAATCCAATGCTCTTAACCTCTGAGCCAAATAGTCGACTCCCTGAGACACAATGTCAGTGATTGTACTTATAGGATACATTGTATCGAATAGCTGAGCTTTTTATAGACGCTACACATCATGTGATCTTCCAACCCGACCTTCCAACCACGGCAGATAACCTCGAATGAATGAGTGGTTCAATGGGACATATTTGACAATCTGAAATTTAAATGTAAGAGTATATTTCAAAATAACAAAGTGTTTGGTATGAGTAGAAATGCCAAGATATTGTTGTGTTACACAAAATTTATGACAATAACTAGTCATGGAAGTATGCGAGGTCTTAATTTTAAAATCAAATCCTATCTAGTATGATATCAGATGCATGTTACAAACTTCGGTTGCTTAAAATTTTATGTATTTAAGTATTTTCATAAAATTCGCTTCAGAAATTTTCAGAAAAAAGATCATTATGTCCCCCCAACCGAAGGTGGGGGACATATTGTTTTTGGTGCGGATCCCGTCGGCGTAGGCGTCCGCGTCGGCATCCGCTTAGCTTCTTTCCGACGCGATATCTTTTGAACCAGTGGATGGCTTTTGACCAAACTTGCATAGATACATGGTTGGGAGGGGGGAAAGAGGTAGTTGATTAGATTTTGGTGACCTTGACCTCATTTTCAAGGTCACCAGCCCATGAAAACTGATCAAATTTGGTTTTCCGACGCGATATCTTCTGAACAAATGAATGGATTGTGACCAAACTTGCACAGAAGCATTGTTGGGAGGAGGCTCAGAGTTGATTAGATTTTGGTGACCTTGACCTAATTTTCAAGGTCACGAGTCTATAAAAACTGTTGAAATTAGTCTTTCCAATGCAATATCTTGTAAACCAATTGATGGATTTTGACCAAACTTGCACAGAAGCATTGTTGGGAGAAGGCTCAGAGTTGATTAGATTTTAGTGACCTTGACCTAATTTTCAAGGTCAAGAGTCCATAAAAAATGTTGCAATTAGTCTTTCCAACGCAATATCTTGTAAACCAATTGATGGATTTTGACCAAACTTGCACAGAAGCATTGTTGGGAGGAGGCTCAGAGTTGATTAGATTTTGGTGACCTTGACCTAATTTTCAAGGTCACGAGTCCATAAATAATGTTGAAATTAGTCTTTCCAACGCAATATCTTGTAAACCAATTGATGGAGTTTGACCAAACTTGCATAGAAGCATTGTTGGGAGGAGGCTCAGAGTTGGTTAGATTTTGATGACCTAATTTTCAAGGTCACGAGTCCATAAAAACTGTTGAAATTAGTTTTTCCGATACGATATCTTTTAAACTAATTGATGGATTTTGACCAAACTTGTACAGAAGCATTGTTGGGAGGAGGCTCAGAGTTGATAAGATTTTGGTGATCTTGACCTAATTTCCAAGGTCACTAGCAAACTGTTGAAATTGTCTTTCTGACGCGATATCTTATAAACTAATTGATGGATTTTGACCAAACTTGCACATAAGCATTGTTGGGAGGAGGCTCAGAGTTGATAAGATTTTGGTGACCTTGACCTAATTTCCAAGGTCACTATTTCATAACTGTTGAAATTAGTATTTTGGACGCGATAACTTGTAAACCAATTGATGGATTTTAACCAAACTTGCACAGAAGTATTGTTGTGAGGAGGTTCATAGTTTATAAGAATTTGGTGATCGTGACCTAATTTAGACAAGGTCCAAAACAAGTTTAAACTACCACACCATACAGAACAAGATGCGCATAAGTGTCTTCCATAGAAAAACTTCATATCACAAGGTAACTACACTTCAATTACTAAACGGTTGGAGGGACATAGTTTTCCTCAGAAAACACTGTTTTAATTAGTAATTAATACTACCGTATTTATTCTTTGTTTCCAGTTCTCATTTGACCTGTGTCGGTTCAAGGTTCAGAAGAGTAAGGAGGGGACAGGACGAGTTGTCATGTGGAATATGGGCATTCTCAACAGCTACACCATGGAGGTAGGGGAACGGCATGTAGAAGAAAATGTTGCAGACCATTTAAACTGTATTCAAGGGGTTTCCATTCAAGTCTGATATAATTGATTTGTATAAAAAAAGAAAAAAAAATACTGTAAGTTCGGAATTGTTTGCAAGAACTTAATTTTTGAATTTGTTGCCTTGCGAAAAAAAAAGTTCTCGCTAATAAAGAATTACTATATGCTTTATAGACTGTATGTGTACTCACTTGGGAATTCAAGAACTCGCTAATAAGTTGGAAATCGAAAATTTGTTAAATAAAAGTGTTGCAAAAATTTCCGAATTTATAGTGTTTGTGTGAAAATATATCCATGTCATTGCACTCGCATGAAAAAATTAACAAAGATCAGAAAAACGTGATGGAAGTCTTAGATTTTCTGGAAGACAGGTTTGGTAGTCGAGGATTTGTATCAAGATCAAAGTGCTTCCAAAATGTGAGTTTGTTTTGATCTAAACTGTGTAAATTAAGTGGATATGAGTCCAAAAGTATAATGACAGTAAATTTTGGATGTGCCACCATTTCAATATTGTGTTTCCAGGCAACTTTCTGTGGGTCCAGCCTAGGTAAAAAGAAGGGCTTCCACTTCACAGCCCAGGATTTTGAAGCTATGGGCTATGATTTCTGTGATACTTTACTAGACTACTGTGATCCTGATACTAGCAAGGTATGTACACCAGATAACTTTCCTATGAGGGTCATGTGGCTACAGTTTTCCCCACAAAGTGGGATATTTCCATTAAAGTGGGATATTTCCCTCATAGAGGGATATTTCCATCAAAGTGGGATCTTTCCCTCATGGAGGGATATTTCCATCAAAGTGGGATCTTTCCCTCATGGAGGGATATTTCCATCAAAGTGGGATCTTTCCCTCATGGAGGGATATTTCCATCAAAGTGGGATCTTTCCCTCATGGAGGAATATTTCCATCAAAGTGGGATCTTCCCCTCATGGAGGGATATTTCCATCAAAGTGGGATCTCTCCGTCATATAGGGATATTTCCATCAAAGTGGGATCTTTCCCTCAAAGTGGTATATTTCCCTCAGTGAGATCTTTTCCTCGAAGTGGGATATTTCCCTCAGTGGGATCTTTTCCTCAAAGTGGGATATTTCCCTAAAAGGGGTATATTTCCTGTAAAGTGGAATATTTCCCTCAAAGTTTGAAGGATGAGGTTGAATTCCAAATAGAGCAGTGAACTCTTCTTACACCATCTTTTGGAAACTATCTTCAGGCATTTTGCTATATTCAAAAACACAGAGAAAAATAACATCACCAATTTGCGACTTTAAAATTATTGTCACATCATCTCTAATTGGTTCATAACTACAAGTTTAATTGAAAGCAAAATAATGATCTTGAGTGTGTGTTTTAAATTTTACAAAGGAGGTAATTTTTAAATAAAATTCTAGCAATTATTGGGTCTTTAATTAAAGCATTTGGGGCCCTTCAATTCAGTTTTGGTGTTTACAATAATCATCATCCACTAGCCTCCATATGTGATGTATGTTAACAAATCTTTGTATTTGTATATATCATTATTCATCCTTTATGTCTCATTCATATTCATATTTTAGGTTATAGAGACTCTAGAAGTACGACTTTATGTTTTAATTTGTCCAGTGTTTTTCTTCTCACCTCCATTTACCAAAACCCAGGATAGTAGAATGATTTGATGATAATTTAAGCACCTAGTTTTTACTACATACATAAACATAATGCTTTACCTTTCATATCCAAAGTGTCCGATCTCTATATGTTTTCTGTGTTTGTTTAAACAGAAACCCTCAAGTTTTCTCGTGGTGTGGTTCATATGGAGAAATTTTAAAGAAGATAGCTGAAATATCATCAAATACCATCAGGATAACAGTTCCATGTAATATATACCCTCCCCCCACCCTTATACCCCACTTTTATATAGCAAAAGTGGGATATGCAGGGGCATACCTATTTTTCTTATCTTTGCTCCAAAACATAGATTATGGGTTCTCGTTAGAGGTGTCTCTATCATGTACCCACAATCAATGTTTTGATCAAAAATTTTCTTCTTGAAATTTTCAATTTTATGACTTGGGGAAAATTCTGTATATATTACATGGGGGTGTTTTCGTAATGCACTTTATTTACTGCAAGCAGAACTATATGTTTAACATGTCTACTACATTTGCTAACATTCTGTCCAAAGTATTATTTCATAAGATTCTTGTGTTTTGCTGTCCAAAGAAATGCTTAGTTGAGTTGTACCTTGGTACTTCTTAATATTTGGCCACAGAAGTCAGTGCTTACTCAGTGCTGACACCAATAAGACTGCTGACCATGAAGGAAAATATGTCAGATAAATCATTTCAGAACCTTTAAGGACTCGTCACACATAAGCGAAAGTCCCCTGACATAGACTTGCGCAGACTTGCATTTTATTGTAAAAAGTAATAATTTGTTGTTTGATTTATTGCTTTACGTCCCTTTCAACAGCTAATGTCCTGACATGACTATAGCTGTTGATTGGGGCATAAAGCAATAAATCAAACAAAAACTATTTTTCGCAATTAAATGCAAGTCTGCGTTCAGCGATTTTCACTTATATGTGACAAGGCCTATAAAGAACTACACTGGACAGCTTTATACAATTTATATTTTTATGTTGCATGATTTTGATCCTTCTGAAAGAAGCTGAAATTGATTCTTCATTTTCATCATATCCATTTTAGAGCTCAGTACAAGTCCTTATCCATCACGATAACATGTCCGTGTAATGTATACCCCCTTGAACCCCTCTTTTATATAGAAAATTTGGGGTATGCAGGGGTATACCTATTTATTTTTGCTTCAAAACATAGATTGTGGGTACATTAAGGTGTACCCACAATCTATGTTTTGAGCAAAAAAAAGAAAATTATTAAAATTTTTGCCGCTGAAAATTTTCAAATTTTAAAGCTAAAAAATATCTGTTTATTACATGGGCAAGTTTTTGTTATGCCCAATAATGGGGCCTGTTAGGCAATTCTTAATTGTTGATTAGTTTTGAACACTAAAGTTGCTATGTGCTGACCATTGCACATGAGGATACCATATATTATGTTAATAATGGACATGGACAATCTTGGAATGAGAAGCCCGGTAGCTATTCTAATATTGTAAAATTATTCTATGTGCTGTAAGGCCATGTATAGCCTACCCACCACTGCAATATTATTGCAAAAAAAAACTACAATGTTACACAAAAATTATCCTTAAAACCAGTTACCCTGCAAGTCCAGTAGGTTTGGGTTACGTTAATTTCAGTGAAAAATGAAACAGTTTTCTTTTCTAAAACCTTGAAAATATTAATGTGTGCTGTAGAAACAGTAGTAGAATTTAACCAAAAGTTTGGCAATATAGTAATTGACAATGCTTGATACATTTTTAAACCTTAGTTCTTAGAACCTGTGTAAAAATATGATTTTTGTTGAGATGGATTACATGTTAGGCATGTGTGCTTTGAGTAGATAGACCCCAAAGTAAATTAGATAAAAAGGCTATCCATGTTGGTTATTTGACCAGCACTCTAATTCATCTTTTTTTTCAGCCATAAGATCAGCCATAAGAAAGTATATTTTGTCTTTATTGATACATGTAGGCTACATCTTCTTTCAGTTTTATACCAGAAGAATGATTTAGAGTATACATGATTATTTTTTCTTGATTTGACATGTCATGCTGAGAACATCCTCTTATAAAATTAAGTGCGGTTACCCTAGAAACTAGGTGTTAACTCGGGTTAGATAAGGAAGTGCGGTTATGAGGCTTCCTGCTGATAACAGGTGGTCTTGATTCACCCTGTAGTAATTATGGCAATAAAATTCTGCAGTGGGCAGAGTCTGATATTTACTTGGTCATTAAAAGGTAATCTGATACCACAATCAATAGAATGGAAAATATATAATTTTTTAGAATTTAAATTGTACAAAAATTGTAAGGCTATATCTTTAAAGAGTGGGAAAAATTAATAGAACTTAGTGTTTCAAACGTTAAATTTGACCAAAAAATAACATTTTTAGTATTTTGTTGCGGTAAAGAAAATGAGAAAAATACAGGTAGATGTAGCTAAATACTCTAGGTGTTGATTAGTTCATTTACATAATAGGTGCATAACAGCAAGATAAGAATTCTTGTTTTCAGATATAAGAGATGTTCTCATCATGTATCTTTTACCAGTACATGACAAATCTTTTTCCATATCATTTACTCAGATTTTCTTATAACATGTATTCATTATGTTTGATTCATTTACTCTTCAAGGCACATTTTCATAAATTAATTTATTAATTTTTAATCTAAGGGACATTGACGTATTGATATACATTGTATCTGTATTAAATATTAAAGTGTCTGAAATGCAATTTTCTTTGAATTTAAAAAATTGTACTGTTCCCTTTAAAATCTCGCCATCCCTTAAAAAATTGGGCCACCTGTTCTTTTAACATATTTTATTCGTGATATAAATTACTCTTGGGGGCAGCTCACTTCCACTATCTCGAATTGCTTTGGCTAACCTGGGGATCAACCCTACAGTCGGACTACTAAACTGTGAATGCAGTTCAGCATCAGTGAATCGATACCGCTTTTAGGCTGTAGCAAGCATGAAACGGTGCATGAAAAGTGGTCTTTCCAAGCATAATAGCGATGCATGTCATGGTATTGTCTGAGTATGAACAGATGTGAATAGGTCATCTAGACTTTGATTGTTAATGCTTGCTTGCCTTTGTATATAAGCTCGACTCCGAATTGCAGTATCAGACATGGTACTGAATTGTTGAACCGAAAGAATTGCATGTGACCTGAACATTGCTACTGCGTAGGTAAATCCCATACTCAGGTTAGCCTGACTTTTGCATACTTGCTTGATAAAGCATGATATTTTGGGGTAAAAAAAAAAAAGGCCATGCTGCAGACAATAGGAGAAAACCACCCCAAAGACTGAATCAGAGTTTCCTTGAATTTCATATCTGTAAATTAATAATTAGCAAACTAAAGATGTCTCATCCTATAATTGTAATAAATCACCAGAAAGAAGACTAGCTAATGGTGGTGTTGGGGATGGCAGGCGGGATAGCTTAACAGACATGTTCATTAAACTGATCCAATTTGAACACTGAACCAAGAACTGCTTATCAGTAACCTAGTACCATCTAGACAGTTATACATAGTGACATAAGAGAATTCTTTGATGTAGACTCAGCATTGCATTGGCCAGACAATTATGGATAGTTACATAACAGAAACTGTTTGATTTAGAATCAGAATTGCATAACACCACTAAGAGGCTATCCAACTCCATGCAGGTGTGTGATGCAGGTGTTGTCACCAAATTATCAATGTTAAACAGTCTGATCATGATTCCTGTTTAGCATAAAAGACCTTGATAGATATTATATCAAACCATAAACCATATCTAAACATGAACATGAGCAAAGAAAAACAAAAATTGTGTATAAATTGTAAATAAAATTATTCTCATTTTATACACAAAAAACAAGTTGATAAATTTAGACATGGTTTATTCAATTATCACAAACAAAATACATGTACTAATCATATCTCTAAAGCTTAAAACTTAACACAAGAAACAATATGTACATACACTTCTAACCATTTACATAAATAAAATAACAACTTTGGCTCTTTCTTGGGGGCAGCTCACTTCCACTATCTCGAATTGCTTTGGCTAACCTGGGGATCAACCCTACAGTCGGACTACTAAACTGTGAATGCAGTTCAGCATCAGTGAATCGATTCCGCTTTTAGGCTGTAGCAAGCATGAAACGGTGCATGAAAAGTGGTCTTTCCAAGCATAATAGCGATGCATGTCATGGTATTGTCTGAGTATGAACAGATGTGAATAGGTCATCTAGACTTTGATTGTTAATGCTTGCTTGCCTTTGTATATAAGCTCGACTCCGAATTGCAGTATCAGACATGGTACTGAATTGTTGAACCGAAAGAATTGCATGTGACCTGAACATTGCTACTGCGTAGGTAAATCCCATACTCAGGTTAGCCTGACTTTTGCATACTTGCTTGATAAAGCATGATATTTTGGGGTAAAAAGGCCAAACGAATTTGAGGTAATAAATGAGGCCCCCAAAATATTAAAGCCATGATTGCAATACTGATGAGTAACTGAATGTAAATAAAGCACGCAAAATTTAATAAATTCCAGACCAGCTTCTCATTATGCCCTTCCAATTTTATACCAATTGTACCAAATTGAAAGAAAACAATGAAAGCAAAACTTGGTCTCCGTTGTAACTCATTATAAGTGGGCTAAAACCACATATAAAAAACTCCTTTTATCTTTTGGAGAAAAATTCGTGGAAACCTTGGCCGTACTGCCAGTAATGAGAAACAAATCATTCTTCCCATGTACAGATATTACTAACACAATGAAGAAGGATATCATTGACAATCAAATCCCTGTAAATTATAAGTTTGCAATGAAGGTCTGAATAATTGCTCGTCTGTTTGTTTGTTTGAGCTTATCCCAGTCAACTATTTTAGTCATGTCAGGATGGAGCCAACTGTAATTGCTATTCAGATGAGACATGAGAACAAGTTGTTAAACAAATCCCAAGTCCTTACTCACTGTAAGGTTGATGGCTATCTAATAAAGGCATGTTTAAGACATGATCTGAAGCATAACCATAGAGTCCTCTGTTCGATCCCATCATAAGTTGTTTGATCATGCTTGTGTAGACTCCTGGGCGTATAATTTTATAACCATGCCAGTGAAATAGAATAACCTAAGGTCAATCAATCTATAAAACATACAAACATTACAAAAATATAAATCAATGGTATGAAATTCATACATAACTACTATTGATATTAGTGTTTATTCAGATGAAATATGAATGCAGGTTCTTGCATCCTTATACGCACACTATGATATTATCCCGGTCAAAAATGTCAACATTTAGTCATGTAAAGACAGAGCCATTGTTCATGGGTGTATCTTGCTCATGGATACAACCCAGCACCAGTAGTAGAAAATCCTGGTACAGCTATACGTCTATGTATAATGTAGAGCAGAAGGTTGTCATGGTCAAACAAAATACTTACTTACTTGGAGTGGGAATCTTTTTCTGATTGCGCCTTTTCCTGATCTTTGCCTACTTGTACCCTTTACTTACTACATCCAAAAACATTATGACATTAAATTTAAGTATTTTTCTTTTCCCGGGTAAGACCAGTACTGCAACCCCTGGTTTACAGAGAGAGTGACTTATCCACTGCACATCAGAAGTAGTTATTTGGATGGAACCTAGTGCAAGTTCTTTCACCTAACTGCGGTCTCAACTGGCTCGTTGGACGGCAAATAAAGGTGCATGAGCTAAACATGGCTAGTTCGAAACACATGTAAATGCCACAATTTCATTATCACAACTAAGATCTATTTACTTCTATCTCTACAAATTCTGATTGGACACTTGTGACACAACTACAAATTGTTTGGTTAAGCTACTTTCATTGTCCATAATACTTTTTCATCATAAGTCCCAAAGCTGTCAAATTGTCAAGCATATGGCCCCTGCTGCATCTGCAGGAATCTCCATGCAGACCGTTTCTCCATTATTATGTTAAACAAAACCTTAATGAACATTATACGAATCCTAACAGACTCTGAGTGACTTGCAGCTGGTTACACAAACAGGTGTTTGGTGTTATCAAATTCTATTAAGACTGCACCTTAAGATTATATTGCATATGAACACTTGGGCACATACTTGCTCTGATTATTGTGATCTGCCTAGGAGAAAAAAAACAGATAGAACAGATTGCTCTGCTAAGAAGATAATACCTATAATTGACTGTGCTTGCTGATTATGGTCAGCCTAGAAGATAATACATATGTAAAACTCCTCAGTTGATAGTTATGCACCCCATGCTGTACTGGTCAGTGATTGCCTAGAAGATAATACCCGAGTACAATCCACACTGCTTAAATTGGTGCACAGAAGATAATACCTCTGCATCAATGCAACTATACTGTTAAATCATCACTAATTGTCACTGTGTATAATATTTAAAACAATAGCATAGCATATTTTCATGTATAACACTTAAAATTATTCTGACTTATAAACAAACCATAGTAATCAGCATATACTAATCATTACTAAATGCTTTGCTAAAAGCACAAATTACGACATCTCAAAATTGGTTCTGTCTTGGATTTGAACATTTGAGCTTTGGAAAATCTAACTGAGGAATTGCCCAATACTTTAAATGATTTGATTTCCCTTAGCCAATATGACAAAAATATGAGGCTTCGGACTGAGTAAGGCCATGATCCTCTTAGTTTGTGCTCCTTAAAAGAATCATGATCCTCCCTCCAGGTATGACACTGGCAAAGTGCGAAGTGACCAGTGATTGAGATGAAAAATGGTCGAGGCTGAACGGTCCAGAGCTAGTGCATGCTGTTGGCCGTTCTAGCAGTGGAGACGAGGCTGGGTGATCCAGTGGCTTGTGCATGATGCTGGGCGATCCAGCAGATTGAGACAAGGCTGGGGATTCAGCGGCTAGTGTGTGCTGTTGGCTGATCTAGCAGTCGAGACGAGGCTGGGCGATCCAGCGGCTAGTGCGTGCTGTTGGTGATCTAGCAGTGGAGACGAGGCTGGGCGATCCAGCGGCTAGTGCATGCTGTTGGTGATCTAGCAGTGGAGACGAGGCTGGGTGATCCAGCGGCTAGTGCATGCTGTTGGTGATCTAGCAGTGGAGACGAGGCTGGGTGATCCAGCGGCTAGTGCATTATGCTGGGCATTCCAGCAATTTGAGACGAGGCTGGTAGATCCAGCGCTAGTGCGTGCTGCTAGTCGATCCAACAGTGGAGACGAGGCTGGTAGATCCAGCGCTAGTGCGTGCTGCTAGTCGATCCAACAGTGGAGACGAGGCTGGTAGATCCAGCGCTAGTGCGTGCTGCTAGTCGACCCAACAGTGGAGACGAGGCTGGTAGATCCAGCGCTAGTGCGTGCTGCTAGTTGATCCAACAGTGGATACGAGGCTGGTAGATCCAGGGCTAGTGCATGATGCAGGGCGATCCTGCAGTAAGAGACGAGGATGGGTGATCCAGCGCTAGTGCGGCTGCTAGTCGATCCAACAGTCGAGAAGAGGTTGGCAAACCATATATTAGTGCATGATGCTGTGCACTCCAGCAGTTGAGACAAGGTGCATGACATGACCATATTAAGCTTGAGATTTATCATATGGCTAGAGTACTGACTGCATCTATCCTGAACTTGTCATATAGACAATTCCCCAATAAAGATTAAACTGATGACATAAATTTAAACCATTCTCTACTGTGCTAAATCAAAACATGATTTTTACAAACAAGCATCTTAGACTGAATGAAACCCTCTATGTCTTACTCAATAACAGAAAAGAATGAAAACTTTCAACCTGTGACATGGATGGTTTGACCCATCACTTATCCTGGACAGGATCAGGAGAATAACCAGTAATCAGATGGCCCATGAACAGGCTATAAAATTTTTGTTTTCCAATTCGGTGTTATGTCCCTTCAAGATTATTTCAGCTTATATGAGGCGGGACAATCTGTAGCAGGGTGAAAAATGAGAGAAAAACCACCTAGCACACCCGCTAGCAGAACTTGGCTTGTCTTACATGTGGCCAGTGCGGGGCTTGAACCCACACCAGACACAGCAGTGAGATTATCAAGTGATTAAGAAACAGCGCTCTTAAACGTTCTGCTGCCGGACTGATGGTAATAAAATTGCACACACAGCATGCCTCTCAGCCTCTTTTGTGTGAGAGTTTAAAATCGAAAAGAGCTATGGTATTTGTCCCTAATATTAATCTTATTCACCAGCATTTGAACTTCAATCTGAACATAACTATGACTTGGATCAGTACTCAGCACTGCAACCGAGGCCTTGAAGAGCTAACTAGATAAAACTAAAACACAAACTATGACAGGTTTATAGCATTGGAGCATGATCGGTGCTAGAAACATATACTTACATAATATATTTCATGCATAAACACAGCACCCAAGCATTTCCACTAATGATTAACACTTGCTCTCCTATCTCCACCAACGGAATTGCAATAAACTAATTCCACCAAAAGAATAATTTAAAACACCTGGACGAAAGACATCAGATTTAAATGCTGGGTTGGTGAGTGTATGTTTGATACAAACAATCAGAATTGTGGATACAACCTCACCTGTATTTCTCCAGAATGTAAACAAACAGTTTTCAGTCAAGGACATTTGACTTTCTATCAACATTTTCTTACCAGTTATCAGCCAGTGGTAAAAACTGAAAGGTTATCTGTATCTTCTCGTAAAAGACACAACTTGGTTCCAGTATTTCTGCTGCTATGTGGTGATGTTCATCCGTGCCCCGGACCTATGAGCAGTCATAATGCCAGTGGGTCAGATAACTACAAGTGTTTCGAGAAAAAGGGTTTACATTTTATTCATCTGAATACCAGAAGTCTGTTATCTAAGCTTGACGAACTTCGTATTCTTGCCAGAAATACCAGTGCTGCGTGTATTTGTATCACGGAAACATGGTTAGATGAGACGATTGACGACTCGGAGATACATATAGATAACTACACTGTTCGTCGTAATGACAGAAACCGTCACGGCGGAGGTGTCTGTATGTACATCAGAAGGGATTTAGCTTTCAATTCGGTTGATGAATTATGTCATGACGATATAGAAGCCACTTGGATTGAACTTCTCTTGCCGAAGACAAAACCTATCCTGTGTGGGGTTGTGTATAGGCCACCAGATCAATTAGATTTTTATGACGTGCTTGAAGGTGTGTGCGTGGATAGTGCTCTCTTAAACGAAAGAGAGTGCATCGTTCTTGGCGATTTTAACACTAATGTTTCTGGTACCAAAAAGTGTAAACTGGTTAAATCATTAAAGGCATTCTCAGATTTGTTTCACTTGACTCAGATCATTGAAGATCCGACTAGGGTGACGACTACGACATCTTCTACGATAGACCTTGTATTAGTCTCTGATATGGACAGAATTTCACAATCTGGGGTGATTGATGTAGGGATAAGTGACCACTCTTTGATATTTTGTACTAGAAAACAAATTAAAACTGTTTATAATAAGCATAATTCCGTGAAGCTACGTTCATTAAAAAACTACAACCGTGAGGAATTTCAGATGAATTTACTAAACACTGACTGGTCTTCAGTTATGTTTTCTGATAGTGTTTTAGATGCCTGGAACAATTTCAAATCAACTTTTTTGACTGTTGTTGACAATATTGCCCCGATCAAAGAAGTTTGAATTAAAAATAGAACAGAACCTTGGATTAACAGTGAAATATTACACTCTATTAATGAGCGTGATAAAGCTTATCAAACTTTTAAAAGGAATAAATTAGATCAAAATTTTACTGTATTTAAGGAATGTCGAAATAAAACACAAAATTTGATATATAGAGCAAAGAAGGACTATTTTAAAGCTAAAATTGAAAGTGATGACTCAAAGTCGCTCTGGCAATCACTAAGAGATCTGGGTATGCCATCAAAGAAAAATAAAACCTCATCAAGCACAATTGGTCTTAAAACTGATAATGAACTGTGCTTCGATAAAGCAACTTGTGCAGAAAAATTTAATGAATTTTACACTACCGTAGCATCAAAGTTGGTTGCGAAACTTCCTAAAGGTCTAAATAAATTCGGAAAAGGTTTTGTAGAAAAGTTCTACTATCAAAAAGGTGTGAAGCCTAATGCCTATTCTTTCTCAATTGTCACTGAAGGCAAAGTTTTAAAACTCTTAAACGCTTTGAGCATCAATAAAGCAACGGGACTTGATGGTATACCCTCGCGCTTCGTGAGAGACAGTGCCTCTATTATAGTATCTCCTCTGACACACATAATCAATCTATCAATTATTCAAGGTGTTGTTCCTGATGACCTTAAAATAGCAAGAGTTGTTCCTCTATTTAAGAAAAATGACAAAACAGAGGATGGAAACTATCGTCCTGTTTCTATTTTGAGTATCATATCTAAGGTTGTTGAAAAAGTTGTGTATGAGCAAATTGAGACTTATCTCGATGAGAAGAAGCTTTTATACGATTTCCAGTCTGGTTTTAGAGGTCGTTTCTCTACTGATACATGTTTAATCCATTTGACTGATTTCATTAAATTTGAAATGGATAAAGGGAATCTTGTTGGCATGGTTTTACTGGACCTTCAAAAGGCGTTTGACACCGTTGATCACGGTATTTTATTGATGAAAATGGAAGCACTAGGTTTTAATCAAGACATTATTAGATGGTTTAGATCTTATTTGTCAGATCGTAAGCAACGGCCCGGGATAAAACGCAGTAGTTTTACGCAGCAATATATAATATATAGGAAAACGCAGCACATAGGGATATATAGGGTAACGCAGCTATTGGAGATATAGGTATAAAACGCAGTGACATATTGCAGCTAGTATAAAACAATAGTGAGAAAAGACAAGTGCAGCCATGCAGCCATAATACAATGAGTGATTACTTTAAGACGGCTCTTTGGTGTGGTTTGGTAATGTTCAATTATCATGGTTTCCCCCGAACATATAATAATTATTATATTTGATCAGGGATATAAAGCATATATCTATTAGGTACATGTACATGCCTATTAAAAACTTGGACATTTATCCTTCTGGTGTTCAATGCAAATTTTATAACAAAAGCAACTGAAATGAGAAAATTAAATATTGTTGTAGAAGTTACCTAGATTTACCTGCATTATCACTAAACATTACATTTTTGATGTTTTAGTGATGTAATAAGAAAGATTTACTGTAGCTATAGCCGAAATTACATTTCACTCTCGATTCTAATTCAATTTATTCTATCTTTTGTACTTGTATATATGTTTGCCATATTTCATATTTACCATTTATTGTATTGATTGTATGACGATGTGCTGTATTATGCATAAGTCAATAAATATATGTTCTGTTCTGTTCTATATCAGCACATGCTAGTGAGCGTTAGAAAAATTAAGAACAAAAAAGAAGAAGAAATGCAAACGAATGAATGAATGAATGAATGAATGAATGAATGAGAACGGATGTTCGGTTCAGCTTAAATAGCACAAAGGACTATGATTCCTTTTCATCTTACCCTAAAATAAGAAAATGACTGGCGTTTCTAGAAAAGGATTTTATGTATATCGAAAAGTAGTTGATATTTGTATTAATGCTTTTCATTTCAAGAGAATGTGTTAAGAAATTTAGTGATTAGATTGGGTATTTAGATCTGCCAAGTGGCGCGATGTGTAGTAAGCTAGTGCAAAGTGGCATAAAGTGGTGAAAAATATTATTTATCAAATATTTCTTTCTTCCGATACTTCTTAACCTCCGAGGAGGACTTCAGAAGGATATGAGGTAGATGTCTAGATGATACACATTTAGTTATTTACATGTGTACAATACGCATGTATGGGTGGGGAGAGGGGGGTGCGAGGGCGCAACATAGTCGCCGGTCTGACGGACAGGAACGTTGACATTGCATTATTTTTGGCAATGTTTTCTTTTTTTCTTTCGAATACAATGATTAAAAACGAAAATTACTCTTCTCAAGTTCTGCAGTCCTAGCCTACAGTTTCCATGTTAGAATTTACTACACAGAATGAGAGTGTGGGATTCAGGTTTTACGCAGAATATTTACTGAAAGAAACAATGTACAAAATAATGATCTTCAGAAGACTTAAAAACTTGAAGTGCATATGTGATGGAAGGCAAGAGGGCATTTATTTTGTGACGTTTGGCTCTTTCTTACTGATCATAATATTGATATGTGGCAATATGCAATATTTTAGCAATAGGCAATGTCTCTGGTAAAACTACAAAGTGCCAAGCACGTGTTGAAATATGTCATATATTGTTCGGATATTGGTCGTTATCATTTCTTGCTCTAAGAATTCTATAGGTGTATATCATTAAATGGAGAGAAAGAAGAAAACAACAATTTTGTGTATTGAGAATCGTTTGTATATTAAGATCATGTGACTGAGCAATAAAAGGTGTGAAAACGTGTGTCAGGTTACCGTGCACTAATCGAATTATCAGTCACACGTCTGTTTGCGAGGTGTTAAAACAATCAGCTACTGTTTCAAGTGTTGAATTAATCTCTATTAGCGCGTGTTATTAATTAGATTATCAAACATTTTAAGTAAGTAAATTCTTTATTTAAAGAGGGTGGCCCAATTGGGTAGCTCCAATCTTCCTTGGGGCCCTTTTAGTTTATAACAAGTTAAAATATTTACAGCAGCATATAACGCAAAATACTTCTGATCTCGAAAAGGAAACAAGCATGCATGGTGTTACAATTTCTTTTTTGTTTCTGTGCAAAATGTTTTTACAACTAACATGTTTGCGCAATGTTAAATTTCAATAATTTAAGCAAAATTTACGATTACGCGGCTATGATACGTTCAAGAGCAAACTGTTTTTCAACCAAAGTTAGTTTGCGCTAAAACATCATTTTCAGAGATTTGGACTTATCCCGTCATTGACATTTAGAGTAGAATAAATGATTGTGTCAGTTATTTTCCGGCGTATCATATACATGAGGAAGCATCATAGACGAGCAGACTGGTTGTATAGCGCTCAACTGGTTGCATATTTAGTGCATATTGCAGTTTCAGTTATATCTGCGCTTCTACGGGAAACCTTGCTGGTCACAGTTTCGTTTCAGTTAATATTCGGCCGTGTCTTTATATACATTACTTATTCGTGGTGTATGATATAGGACGCATATCAAACGCATATTGTGGCCCTTTGTATGCAAAGTGAGTGAACAAAGTGCAGAAAAAAATGTGTCTGCGTACCTTCTGGTTAACTGAAAAGATACCAACCGCTCAAGTTATTAACAACGATGCAAAATCTATGTTACTTAAACATTGAATCCTGTATGCATTTGCTTCAGCGAATAACATATCTTTGAGAAAAAATCTTTATGAAATTGTCTCATCATTTGTGGCCCTTTTGAAAGAAACATTGAGCACTGCCGGCCAAGAAAAGCCAAGATTAACACGCATCGGCAAATAACACATCGTTTAGAAAAAAATATCTTTATGACATTGTCTCATGAAAAAATATCTTTATGAAATTGTCTCATCATTGTGACCTTATTGAAAGAATCATTGAGCATGTAAATGTATGGATGATAGGCATGATATGCATGAATGAGGTTTTCGTTAAATTATCACCACGAAATATAAAGTTATAAATATAAAAAATAAAAAATAAAAGATAAATTGTAAAGAAAAAATAGCAAGCATTGTCTGTATGTTAGCGTTATTATTGCAAACACATGCACATGATTCGCATATGCACAGATTAATATGCTTATTCACGACTTCTCAAGATTTAATCTAGATGTAGGTCATTGTGCATGCTGCTCTGTGTCTTTGTTGTTCGTAGATTCTGCAAACTGGATACCCGCCAAAAATGTTGCATTGCCAATCGACATTGGCCACTGTAAAATGCATTCTGTCCTTGTAATGTTACTCATAAGAATCACCGCCCACAAAACCTCGCATCATAAAAGTAAACAACTGACATACTTCTGCAATCAGAACAAAACCTATGACCAGTCTGTACAAACTATCACAAATCTGTAACATGTAACCAATTATGTAAGGAAATAATAATTTCAGGACTAAAATACATTCTATTTTATATTTGCATCGAATTCATACTTATAATTCCAGAAATTCAAATCACAGATTATTTCTATTATAATATTATATAGCTGCAATAAACTTCTGCGTTTAATACTCTTTCTTCAATAAGCTGCGTAACCTTCTTTTTCTTTGCAGCTGCGTTTTCCTATATAACTATTACAGCTGCGTAAAACTACTGCGTTTTATACCCACCCGTAAGCAACTTGTTGACGTGTCTGGAATTTTATCTTCTAGCTCTACAATTTCATGTGGTGTGCCCCAGGGGTCAATCCTTGGACCTCTTTTATTTTTAATATATGTCAATGACATGTCAGGTGCTATAAATAACAAGCTTCTTTTATATGCTGATGATTCTGCCATCTTGGTTGCGGATAAGAAAATATCAACAATTGAATCTTTGCTACAGAATGAACTGGAGGTGATAAGTGAATGGCTTGTTGACAATAAACTCTCGTTGCACCTAGGAAAAACAGAATCCATTTTGTTTGGTTCTAAATCTAGACTAAGGTCGCAATCAAACTTAAGAATCTCATGTAAAGGGACGCAGATTGAGTCTAAAGAAGAGGTGAAATATTTAGGCGCAGTTTTAGAACAGTGTTTGAGTGGTGAAACCATGGTTCAATCGATTGTTCAGAAGGCAAATGCCCGATTGAAGTTTTTATACAGAAAACAGAATTTTCTTAACTTGCATTCCAAAAAACTTTTAGTTATGTCACTTATTCAATGTCACTTTGACTATGCTTGTTCGTTTTGGTATCCAGGTTTATCAAAATTCTTAAGAGAAAGACTCCAAGTTACTCAAAATAAAATGGTTAGATTTGTTTTGAAACTGGATACAAAGTCTCATGTAGGGTCTGAGGAATTTAAATCTTTAGGATGGTTGCCAGTCTCCAAAAGGGTAGATCAGGTGATTTTAAATCACATTTTTAGGATCAGATCAGGAACATCACCTGAATATATGGGTGAGCGTTTTACTCTTGCCTCGTCTATCCATAACTATAGTACAAGATTTCGAGAAAATGGATGTTACCTTCTTCCCAAAGTGAAGAGTTTTGGCAAAAAATCATTTGCATTTACAGGCTGTACCCTTTGGAATGCTCTTCCATCAAATATTAAAAATGTAAATAGCTTAACGACTTTTAAAACAGCAGTTAAATCTCATCTTTTAGATTCTGTTTTAATATGAATTTAATGTTATTTAACTTATTAGGTAATCGCAGGTGGTATTTTAGGATATATTTGTTCTTAATAGTATATAGTATATTTTATAAGTATATTGCAACATGTAACTTGGGTGGTTTGTATGCTTATTTGATAATGTTTGACTATCTGAATATTTATCAACAGTGCCTCACTATGACTTGCAAATCAGCACTTAAGGACCACAATGGAAATAAGAGAGATCACTCTTTCTTTTTTGTGTCATCCTTGGTATTGATTGGCAAGCCATATAACTTTACAATGGAAAATTGATTATTTTCATGCACCCATGTGTGAAGATAGCATTTTACTACATTGTTCTGTTTTATATTGTACATGTATGTGTATGTTTTGCTAATCTGTGATACCGAAATAAATCAATCAAAATCAATCAATCAATCAATCAGACACACTTGGAATGATGACTTCCTTTTCCCATATAAACTGACACATATTAGACACTAATTTAAAAAATGCTCTGCTTTCTTTTAACACAAAAGATGGCTTCAAAAACACATAATGCCACTATATCTCAACACTTTCTGCCCTTAAACTCCACCAATAGAATTAAAATAAACTAATTCCACCAAAAGAATAATTCCAAACCCTTAATAAAGAAAGACACAAAGCCTTAAATTGCTGACACAATAGGAATGACTTATTATTGCTTAAACACTGGCACAGAATAGACACTTACTAAAATAAAATGCTCTGCTTTATTTTGACACAAAACATGGCTTAGAAAAGCCCATGATGGCACTTAATCTAGACACTTGTTGTTCCACCATAAGGAATTGAAGACTGCATGGAAATTTAGCGAATCTGTTTAAGGCGAGCTGTTGACTTGGGTGCCTGCGTGAGATACACAGCTGAATCAACAGTCTGATCTTTCTCTAACACCGGAAGGCGTTTAAGCTTTGGCACTCCACAAAACCATGCTTTGCCCCATACACATTCCAAGACGGGGATTTCTTTCATACTAAATGTAAGTCTTATGCACCATAGATTACATGAATTCAAGCAGAAAAGGAAAAAACATAAGTTACACATTATCCCATGTAACCATTTATGAGAACCTGAAATTCATGTAGTATAAACTCTGCTTAGTCATGGTGATCTAAATGAAGAATCCTGGATTGGTGGAATTGCTTTTCTGTTGATTTAATGTACTGTTTTATATGAAAGATTCTAATGTTCCAACATATGGTATCCATAATCATAACTGAATATATCACAATAATGTAATTAGAAAAATGTTACTCAAGAATCCCTTATAATCCAATATATATGTGTTAATACATATAAGACATTATCCTAGGGTTAGTCCATTGCACTTTGAATTCAATCCATGAAAGTGTTAGGAAACTGTTAATATTAGAAGAAAATAAGTTATTTATCCCAAAATTAATAACATTCCATGTGAATAATAATAGCTTAACAGACATGTTCATTAAACTGATCCAATTTGAACACTGAACCAAGAACTGCTTATCAGTAACCTAGTACCATCTAGACAGTTATACATAGTGACATAAGAGAATTCTTTGATGTAGACTCAGCATTGCATTGGCCAGACAATTATGGATAGTTACATAACAGAAACTGTTTGATTTAGAATCGGAATTGCATAACACCACTAAGAGGCTATCCAACTCCATGCAGGTGTGTGATGCAGGTGTTGTCACCAAATTATCAATGTTAAACAGTCTGATCATGATTCCTGTTTAGCATAAAAGACCTTGATAGATATTATATCAAACCATAAACCATATCTAAACATGAACATGAGCAAAGAAAAACAAAAATTGTGTATAAATTGTAAATAAAATTATTCTCATTTCAAATGTTTGGAAAGTTAAGAGTTGTTATGTAAGATAAAGTATGTTTACTTTAGCGCTTGATTGCATTACTACATGTATGCATGTTACACTCAAAGTTCCTTATGTCCAAATTTAAGCCCCCTCTTTTGCTGATTAAGTAACTAAGTAAAAAGAAGGATTGGTGTTTCTGGTTATGATTTATATCCGCACCTGTTGACCAGCACTGTTGCATAAAATTCTGTTAACTCTTAATGACAGGTTAAAGTCCCAGTTAACTTAATGACAGCTTTACTCCTATTCATAATTGAGCCCCCTCATTGGAAAACCAACAATCTGCATAGGCGAAAACAAAGACGCAGATCAGCTTCGCGGTAACCGCGAAGCTGATCAGCGCCTTTGTTTTCGCTACTCGGATAGTACAATTCCTCTCCTAATTAAATCTGAAATTTCAAGCTTTTAGCCTGCTTCTGTGACTGTACAGGCTGGTTTGTGTCAGACCTGTTTGGAAACCACATTGTTGGTTTTCCCACAAGACGGCTCAGTTGTCTATGAAAATGGATATTGGCATCTTTTTAAAGCTGTCATTAGCTAATGTAGCTTCAGAGGTACTTTAAAATTGTTTTATGCATCAGAAAATTGGAAAATTTGTAAACAAGTTACAATTTTATGAACAAGCTTTACTTACCGTTCGAAATATACTTTTGAATTTGTCCCCCGACTACATCGACCTTAACCCGCAAGCGCTTACCTGATCAAGATCAATACTATATCTATTTGCGAAGCGCTTTATATGTCAGTTTATTAGGCGGGAAACTGGAAACATTCCCAACCTAAAAATAGAACAAAGAAAAATTTCCCAGGGGTGGACGGTGGGAAACCGGGAACGGTAAGTAAAGCTTGTTCATAAAATTGTAACTTGTTTACAAATTTTCCAATTTCATTTCACGTCGCTTTACTTACCGTTCGAAATATACTTTTGAATTCCACAGATTCCAAAGCAGTCCTTCTCTAAAGGCGGAGTGTGGAAATTTCTGTCTTGTTCTTTCAATGATGACATGATGATGAAGATGATATGATGAGGATAAAAACCTTTCTCTACTTGAGTTGTAAAGGTTCTATATTTTACACTTAAAAGAATTGACACTCCATGTCACAATACATAGATCTGATTGATCTTTATTATCTACACAAACATCAAAGGAACACTTCCTTTTTAACCTACAGTATATTATAGCATTGCTTAGTTAATCATGTCTTGAATACCTCAAAATACTATATACAACATATAACGTATAAGCTCCGGTCATCCTACACCTGAAGGATAACCAAACATCACTGTACATACAAAAATATCTTTTCGAAACAGGCAACCCGCCAGTTTGATATTCACAATATATTCTCACTGTTTCAAAACCTCAACATCAATGTTCCTCAAATAGAACTTTGTAAAGGTAGTTTCCTTACTCCAGTCTGCTACATCTAAAATGGATTTCATCGAAGCCCCTTTGTAAAGAGCCCAAGAAGGACCTATAGCCCTTGTGGAATGTGCTTTGACTTTCACAGATTTGTCTTCATATGCCATTTTAATGGTCTGAACAATCCAATTTGATATAGTCTGCGTAGACACTGGTTGATGAGGTTTGTTAAGAGCTAAGAAAATTTTCTTTTCCTGAGTACCGTCTGGTTTTATTCTTAACACCTTAGCTTGTTTCAAATACCAATACAAAGCCCTCTTTGGGTCCAAGCGGTGATTTTCCGCAAAAGCCGGAACAAATATCTTTGAACCGAAATGATTCACTCTGTCTTGTTTCGCCAACCCATGACGAATGAAAGTAACCCCTTTCTTCTGTACACAAACTGAACCCTCACCTAGCCTTAACGACTGTAAATCTCCGCATCGTCTGAAAGTAGAAATTGCCATAAGAAAAATTGTCTTAAAGGTTGTAAATTTCAGAGACGCTTTACTTAAAGGCTCAAAAGGTTCTTTCTGTAGCATGTTTAAGACTAACTGTAAATCCCATTCAGGCAACAGTCTAACCTTAGGTGGCCTGGAGTTAAAAACTCCTTTCAGCAGTCTAATTATATGTGGATGTTGTCCGACAGGTACATTATCTACATGAGGCAATATTGCTGAAAGCATAGACCTATAACCTGCAATTGTCCTATATTGAAGACCTTTGTCAAATAAGTATGTCAAGAAATCTGCCACTTGTGTTAAAGAGGTAGAATAGGGATTAATTTCCCTTGAACTACACCAGCTACTGAATTTGTTAAATTTACCAGAGTAATCTTTTTGTGTGCCCTGTCTCCAAGAGGCTGATAAGAGTTTTCTAGACTCGCATGAAAACCCTTTTTCTTGGAAACTTCTGTCGATAGAAGCCAAGCATGAAGATTGAATACCTCTGGATTTGGATGTCTGATCATTGTGTTTGGCTGCTGTAGTAGATTTGACCACAGTGGCAGTTTCCTTGGACATGCAATTGACATTTGTAGAAGATCTGTGTACCAATGTCTGCGTGGCCATTTGGGAGCTATGAGAATCAGTTGGCAACGAAACTGCTCCATATGTTTCAGGACTTTGGGAATGAGACAAATTGGCGGATACGCATATGCAAACATGTTCTCCCATGAGATTGTCAATGCGTCCAGAGCTAGAGCTTCTTGGTGAGGAATCCAAGAGCAAAATATCTGCGTCTGTCTGTTCTGTGCTGACGCAAACAGATCTATCAGTGGTTCTCCCCATACATGAAAAATTTTCCGAACCACTGACTTGTGAAGCATCCACTCTGTGGGTCTGATTTGAACTCTTGACAATTGATCCGCCAGAGTGTTCCGGACCCCTAAAATGTGAGCTGCTTTGATGTAAATGTTGTTCTGAATTACAAAATTCCAAAGATCCCAAGTCCTGTAACATAGGGGAGGTGATCTCGTGCCACCTTGCTTGTTTATATACTGAACTACTGTAGTTGAGTCGCTCCTTATCAGAACATTTTTGTTTCTCAGAATCGGAAGAAAATGTTTTATTGTAAGGAATACTGCTTCCAACTCCAGAAGATTTATGTGCAGTTTCTGTTGGTCGTCTGACCATAACCCCTGAATAACATTTTTGCCCACATGACCCCCGTAACCCTGTAGAGATGCATCTGTGGTTACTGTCATATGCATGTGAACCGGTCGTAAAGATCGACCCTTCAAAGTGTTTGCTGGATTTAACCACCACTGAAGATGTGATCTTAGATGATGTGTAACAGGGATTGACATCTCTAGATTCATTGACGAGGGTTTCCAGAAAGCTAATAGATGTAGCTGAATGGGTCGCATGAACAGACGGGCATTGGGAATCAATTCTAGACATGAAGCCATTAAGCCTAACAGATGGAGAAAATCTTTGGCCTGATTTTGACCTCTGCACAATTTGTTCACTGCCATTACAAGTTTCTCGATTCTTTCTGGAGTTGGAGTCACTATTCCCAAATGGAAATGAAACATTCCCCCGATGTAAACTATTTCCTGTTTGGGGACGAGATCTGATTTCTCTTTGTTGATTATGAAACCTAGAGAAGTCAAAAGATTCAGCATTTTCTCTCGATCTTGAAAAAGCAACCTTTTTAACTGGTTTAAAGCTAGCCAGTCGTCCAGATAAGACGCTAGTCTGATGTTTTGTGCTCTTAAGTGAGCTGCTACTACCGAAATTATCTTTGTAAACACCCTCGGTGCTGTTGTAGGGCCAAAGCAAAGACATTTCCATTGGTAGCACTGGCCGTCTATGCAGAACCGAAGGAACTGCCTGTGCTTTACAAAAATTGGAATGTGCAGATATGCATCGCTGAGATCGAGAGAGATTGCCCAATCGTTTGGCTTTACTAGATTGAGAACCTTGGTCAAAGTGTCCATTTTGAAATGTTCTTTCCTCAGATACCTGTTTAGGGGTCTCAGATTTATTACTGGTCTCATTTTTCCGTTCTTTTTCGGAACCAAAAAGAAGGTGCTGTAGAAACCGAAGTTTCTCTCGTTGTACGGAACTGTTTCTATAGCATCTTTTCTTAATAAATCTGCCACTTCTGCTTTTAAAATATTTAAATTTTTGTTCGGGACTAAGGTCTCTCTTATCCCTGATCGAGGAGGATTCTGTATGAATTCGAGTTTGTATCCTTCCTCTATAACAGATAAAACCCATTGATCGTCTGTTATTTTTTTCCAATTTTCCAGGAAAAATCTGAGACGACCCCCGACAGGTATCTGAGGACTGTGCATTATAAACTGTACCTTTGAGTCATTTTCTGTATTTATTCTGTACTCGAAAAGAACTCGAAGAGTCCTTTCCTGACTTTCCTTTGAAGTCAGAATTGAACTTCTTGTTTCCACTGAAGCGATTGTTGGACGAGAAAGACGTCTTCCCCGACTTGAATGAGGACTTAAAGTTTGATGAGTCTGTACGTTGGCGTTTATTACTCCAGTTTTTGTTGTCAGAAGACTTCCTCTTACGAGAGTTATCTGTCTTTGGCTCTGAATATTCTGGTGCCAAATCAGTCAGCTGCTCTTTATGCTCCTTTCGTTTCTTAAGACATTGTTCCATACCGCTGCCAAAAACGCCATCTCCTGTTAGTGGCAAATAGAGAACTTTGCTCTGTATTTCTTTCAAATTGTTCAGTCCAGTGTCTGAGGCTGCTGCTTTTCTACGTATAATATGATGAAACGCCCCAGTGCGCCCCACTTGGTCTAAAGCCTTTGAAGACATAGCAAAAATGTCCCGCACAGACTGAATGGCACTATCTAAATTCAGAGTGTCCGCCTGTAATTTGTTCAAAAGAGATCCCAAGGCTTGCTGAATATACGCCACAGAAATCAAACCAAATCTTGCAGCTGTCTGTCCTTGGAAAGCTACACTTTCGATAGCTTTCAATGGCTGAGAAATCAATTGTCTACTCTTACCCCAGCCTTTCATATTTTTATTACCATGTCTGTGACATAACATAGGCTCTAACAAGTCGTCCAAGCTTGCCACCTTTAATGTCTCCATAGAACTCTCATGGACAGGAAAGACAGATTTGTATTCATCCTTATAAGCCGAAAGCTTCTCTGGATCATTACAACGCCACGAATTGGACAAAATGTCAATTTGAGATTGGTCAAGACGAATTCCTGTGTCACTGGTTTGCTTCAGTCCTGAATCTGCCCCAAATAAGTCTGACAAAACGTTATTGTCAGAGGGTTTATCAGCCAAATACTGACAGAAACGCTGCGATTTCTTCGGCTCGGCCTGAATTGAAGAAACTGATTCTTGAAGTCTTTGAATCGTCCTCGTCATCTGACAGTAGGCCAAGAGAATCTTTTTCTTTCTGTCCTGGAGTGATAGACATGATGTCGTCATCGTGCACCTGCCGAATACTTGCCTGTTGCCGCTGTTCTTCAAACTCCTGGTCCAGCTCATTGTCCAGTGAAACAAAAGGCCTGCGCACCCCCGAAGGGTCGTCTGCCTCAGAAACAGGTCCACGCATCCCCGAAGGATCGTCATCCTGAGGAACAGGTATCTGACGGGCCAAAATGCCCCCAGTGTCCTGTGGTTGTGGCACATTTGACTTACTCATAAAAGTCTCCCACATTTTGTAAAGAGTACCAAATTTCTCATTCACATCTTTGGAAAGATCATCTATTCGTTTATCCGCTGATACTTTCTTCGACCTCGAAGACGTAGAAGATGACCGAGACCTGGACGATTTCCTGTTGGATTTATCAACACACGTGTCCTTGGGCGCCGCCATTTGCAATGCACCGTTTGTATTTCCGGTGTCCGACTCTTCACAACTGGCGTCAATTTCCCGTTGAATATCGGCTGAAGAAGCCTCAGAAACTTGTTTCTGAGACATGACAATAAGTTACACTTATTGTACTATCAACTAATAACCAAAGAATTATCAAAGTAAAGTTTCTTCTTGAGTTTTCGTCAGTAAACTAGTCGATGTTTTCAGTTTCACGCCGGAAGATAAACTGACATATAAAGCGCTTCGCAAATAGATATAGTATTGATCTTGATCAGGTAAGCGCTTGCGGGTTAAGGTCGATGTAGTCGGGGGACAAATTCAAAAGTATATTTCGAACGGTAAGTAAAGCGACGTGAAATGAAATTAATACTGTCTTCATTAAGAGAGTTCTTGAACTTAATGGCAGCTTAACGTTTTATGACAGCTAAAGTTTATGCAACAGGCAATAAATAAACAAACAAACAAAATATAAGTTATGACAGTACTGTGCTGTATTTCCAGTGTGCTAATGTTCTCTGTGACCTTGAAGAGAACCTGAAGAAGGAGATACTCAAGAGACTTGAACAGAAAGGCATTGACACGGCCGACGTTGACCTTAGTGATAATCTCTCAGAGTATGAGATGGAATCTAGGTAAGGTTTTAGAGGTAAAAAATTTAAATTTGTATAGAAAGATCACTTTTGTATTAAAGCCATCTGCCAATAGGAAACTTGAACAGAAAGGCGTTGACACCGCAGGAGTCAACCGTAATGGGTATGGTTAGAAAGTTTTCATCTTTAAACTTTTGTAGAAAGACCGCCCTTGTGTTAAGGCTTTCAGGCCACACCACATGTGCTGTCTTGATAGGCAGTCATGAATATCATTAAAGCCTTTGGTTTGGACCTTCACTTTAGCTTTCTCCCATAATGGTTACTTTATAAAACTTGTAAACCTTATAAAACTTTCAAAGCCTTAGTATTATGTTTGAACCCATTTTCTTACCTAATCTATGAGTGGCCTCATGAGAAAACCAACAATCTGCATATTGTTATATATAATTGATTCAATAATATTGATTCTTTTTAAAGCTATTACTTATTATTTATATATATAATCAAAGGGGAGTAACCTTGATTAATATATATTTCTTTTCTATGTTTCTACAATTTATTATCTAGAACTTTGTAGAAGAATGTCATTGATTATTTTTATCACTGTTATATAATTTAGAAGTATAGAAAATTCTATGAGCACTTTGTGGATAATTCCAGATGAAAATGGAGTGAGTGTTTTTTTTTTACCATAAGTTAAAAATATATTTGGACTATGTATCTCGAAGGGTCTAGTGGACTTTTGTTTAGTCTTGATGGTCGTTGCGGCCTTGAATTCTCTCTGGAGAATTCTAAATTCTCTTTGGAGAATTTAAAAGAACTTTCGTTTAGTTCGTTTCTTTTCTAGAGAAAAGTTTATTATATCATTCTCTAGAAACCTGGAGAATTTCCTTAGATGTATAAATATAGGTCCCAATTCAGTCTTAGGGATTCAGAAATTTGAAGTGATTTAAAGTATATAATTTTGGTTGTTTCACTAGTGTTTTGGATTAGAATAAAAGTTTGGATTAAAATATACATGTGCTCATATTCTGGTTACTGGATTTTGGACTTACATTTGAGGGACAAGGACTTATTTGACATTAACTTTGTAAGTTATTTATTTATTTATTTACTTATCTGTTTGTTTGTTTGTATGTATTTGCAGCATTTATTTGTTTGATTAAATATTGTTAAGTTTAAATTACTTGGTTGTTTTTCGCTGTACCTGTCTAGTTACGCTAGGTCGTAACAGATTTTGGGGGCTCTGAGCCGGGATTGAACATTTTGTGCACCTATTTTATTCTGAATTTGAAAAGATATTTATTGTTTGTCATACCAGCAAAAAGCAACCATGTTATTCAAACTTGAAGATTTCATTGCTGCGCCTTCTCAAGAGCTGTTAAACTTGGCCAAAAAGAGTGATCTTTTAGACATTGCTAGTCATTATAGCATACCTGATGTCAAAACATCTATGTTAAAACGTGAAATTAAGAATGTTATCATTCAGTTTCTTGTTGATGAGGAATTTTTTGAACCCTCAGCTACATCTCTAATTATGGTCTCACAAACCGACATACAGCTGAAAGAGTTAGAATTAAAAAGGCATCTTGAATTGGAAAATTAAGATTAGAATTTGAAGAAAAAAGAAGGGCAGATAAGGAAGAAAGGGAAGAAAGAATGCAAAAAGAAAAGTTAGAGCTTGAAAAACAAAAGTTAGCATTTGAAGAAAGGGAAAGAGAAAAACAAAGAGAAATGGAAGAAAGACAGAAAGAAAAACAAAGAGAAATGGAAGAACGACTTGAAAAAGAAAGATTAGAAAAACAAAGAGAGTTAGAAGAAAGGCTTGCAAAAGAAAAATTAGAGCAAGAAGAAAGAATTGAGGTTGAAAAAGAAAAACTGCAATATAGTTTAAAAATGAAAGAGCTTGAATTAAGCAGTAAATCAATGCCTCCTGTGTCTTTTGATCCTAGTAAAGTATTTGATGTTACAAAGCATATCAGGCTCGTTCCTCCATTTCAAGAAAAAGAAGTAGATAAGTACTTTTTACATTTTGAGAAGGTAGCAGAAAATTTGAAATGGCCAAAAGAGCATTGGACCTTGCTTCTACAGAGTGTTGTTATTGGTAAAGCTCGAGAAATTTACACTCAGCTTCCACTTGATCAAAGTTCAGATTATGACACAGTCAAAAATCTGATTCTTAAGGCTTATGAGTTAGTACCTGAAGCTTATAGGCAGAAATTCAGAAATTGTAGGAAAGAACATGACCAAACCCATGTAGAATTTGCTAGAACTAAGGAGCAATTATTTGATAGGTGGTGTTCTTCAAAGGATGTAAAGTCTGATCATGCAAAATTAAGACAGCTCATGCTTGTTGAAGAGTTCAAACGATGCATACACTCTGATGTCAAATCTTTTCTTGACGAAAGGGAAGTAGAAACTTTAGATGTAGCAGCACGATTAGCTGATGATTATGCTTTGACTCATAAGGTGTCTTTTGTAAATAAGCCTTACAAGAAACCTTTTAACCCTCAATTTAAACCTAATACACCGCAGTCAAAACCATTTAACCCTCAACAGAGAAATAATTCTCCTCAACCTAATCCACAACCACAAGCTGGACTAACAGCTGATAGTTCCAGTTCTTCACATAATCCTAAAAATAAAGATACTAGTGAAAACAAAGGTCAAAGATCCTCATACTCACCCCGGCTGTTTTGTAATTATTGTAAAGGTGACGGTCACGTCATTTCTGAATGTGAAACTTTGAAAAGAAGAAAAGAGAGACAAAATCAAAATAATTCTAGACCAACAGGTCTTACTTCTTTAAGGTCAAAACCACAGTCGATTATTCAGGATGAAAATCCTATTTTGGCCAAAACGTCTGCGACTGATTGTATTATGGAGATTTATGAACCATTCTTATCAGAAGGTTTTGTGTCACTTACTAGTGATTCTGCCCAGTCTACCCCTATTAAAATCTTACGAGATACCGGAGCTTCTCAGTCTCTTATTTTAGCAGATACCCTGCCTTTTTCCGAGAAGACTTCAACTGGGACAAGTGTCCTTATTCAGGGAGTAGAGTGTGGATTTGTTAATGTACCGCTCCATAACATTTATTTGTCTTCAGACTTAGTTTCTGGTCCTGTGGCTGTAGGTATTAGGCCTTCTTTACCTTTTAAAGGTGTTCACTTGCTATTAGGCAATGACTTAGCCGGAGATAAGGTTGTGGTAAACCCACTTTTGACCAATACACCTTGTGAGGATCAATTGCCTGATCCCATTGAGCAGGAAATTCCTGATCTTTACCCTTCATGTGCCGTTACAAGGGCTATGGCAAAGAAAGTCAAATTGAATGATGGGATACAGGTATTAACTGACACTTTTATAGGTCAGTCTTTTCATGATGAGATTTCAAAATCTCTTTCTTCAAGTCAAACTGACTTCAACAATCAAAGGTCAGACAATGACCTTTCACCTTCAATTTTTGACCAAGGTCACGACCAAATGTCAAGGTCACAACTTTGTCAAGAACAGCACAGTGATCCTGAAATCTCGCCTTTATTTGAAAGGGCTTTAGATGAAAATGAAATTTCTCAGGTTCCTGTTTGTTTTTATGTCAAAAATGACATCTTAATGAGAAAATGGCGTCCTCCTGATGTTTCAGCGGAAGACGAATGGACCATAAATCACCAAATTGTGGTTCCTAAGGCTTATCGTCCTGAAATCTTAAACTTGGCCCATGAAACTCCCATGTCAGGTCATTTAGGGATAAATAAGACTTACCACAAAATTCTCAAGCATTTCTACTGGCCAGGATTAAAATCTGATGTTTCCCAACATTGCAAATCCTGTCACACTTGTCAAATGGTAGGAAAACCTAATCAGACTATTCCAAAAGCTAATTTACAGCCTATTCCTGCATTTGATGAACCATTTAGTAGGATTATCATTGACTGTGTAGGTCCGTTACCCAAGACTAAATCAGGTTGTCAATATCTCTTGACTATAATGTGTGCTTCAACACGTTTTCCTGAAGCAATTCCACTCAGGAATATCAAGACGAAAACAATAGTTAAGGCCCTTGTAAAGTTTTTCACACTTGTAGGTCTTCCAAAATCAGTCCAATCAGATCAGGGTTCCAATTTTATGTCAGGAACATTTCAGCAAGTAATGCATGAACTTGGCATTAAACAATACAAGTCATCAGCTTATCATCCTGAAAGTCAAGGTGCTTTGGAAAGATTCCATCAAACTTTGAAGAACATGATCAGATCTTACTGTTTTGACACCGAAAAAGATTGGGATGAAGGCATACATTTGCTATTATTTGCTGTCAGAGAGTCAGTACAAGAGTCTCTTGGGTTCAGTCCGTTTGAACTTGTTTTCGGACACACTGTTCGTGAACCTTTAAAACTTATGAAAGAGAAGTTTCTTTCAAGTAATGACAGTCCTTTGAACTTACTTCAGTATGTGTCTGACTTCAAAACTAGATTGACAAAAGCTTGGGAAGTTGCTCGGTCCAATCTTAAGTCAGCTCAGAGCAAAATGAAGTTGCATTTTGATGAAAATGCTCAGAACAGAAATTTTGACCCTGGAGACAAGGTGATTGCTCTTTTGCCCATTCCTGGCAGGCCATTACAAGCTAGATATTATGGTCCATATACTGTTGATAAAAGGTTAAGTGATGTAAATTACATTGTTAACACTCCTGGGAGGCGCAAGCAAAAACAATTATGTCATACTAACATGCTTAAAAAGTACATTGATAGGGATAGTGATAATGATAGTTCAGTTATTTCCTCAGTAAGCATAGTTAATTCTGTCCCTCATGAACAAAATCAGACAGACTTTGAAGAAATGAACTCTGTGAACTGTGAACCATTATCCTCAAAACTCCAGAATTCTGACATTCTGCATGACCTCGATCAGAAACTGTCACATCTAGATCCGGACAAGAAACATGAACTAAAACAATTAATTCTTGAATATGAGCACTTATTTCCGGACATTCCATCCAGAACCGATAAAATCTACCATGATGTAGACATTATTGAAGGAGCAAAACCGGTGAAACAACATCAGTATAGACTTCATCCTGATAGACAACAATATCTCAGGAAAGAAGTTAAGTATTTGCTGGACAATGACTTTATAGAACCTAGTCAAAGTGAATGGAGTTCTCCTTGTATACTTGTGCCAAAATCTGATGGGACATTTCGAATGTGCACAGACTATAGAAAAGTAAATTCTGTCACAAAAACTGACACATTTCCCATACCAAGAATTGATGACTGCATCGACAACATTGGTCACGCCAAATATGTGACGAAATTCGATCTTTTGAAAGGGTTTTGGCAGATTCCACTTACAGACAGAGCAAAGGAGATCTCGGCATTTGTTACTCCTGATGGACTTTATCAATATAAAGTGATGCCTTTTGGCATGAAAAACTCTCCAGCAACATTTCAGCCCTTGGTTAATAGTTTGATTTTCGGTCTGGATGGGTGTGAAGCTTACATCGACGATGCCATCATCTACAGTGAAGAGTGGAAACAACACCTGGAGATCATCAGAGAATTCTTCAAAAGACTCAGTGATGCTAAACTGACAATAAACTTACCGAAAAGTGAATTTTGCCATGCTAATTTGACATTTCTAGGACATATTGTTGGACAAGGTCAGGTCAGACCTGTAGAAGCCAAAGTTGAGGCTATATCAGATTTTCCTGTTCCTACAGGAAAACGGCAACTGATGCGCTTTTTGGGTATGGCTGGATATTACAGGGAGTTCTGTAATAATGTTTCAGTTTTAGCTGAGCCTTTGACAAACTTACTTTATGATAAGAAGGTCAGGTATGTTTGGAATAAGGCTTGTCAGAGTTTTGTTCGATTTGGGCCATACTTAAAAGTGTGTCAGCTCTATTAGCACTGCAAATAAAAAAATAAAATGAGACTCCATCTGAGTATTAGCTAGAGCATAAGTCTCATGTTGCAAGAGCACAATCTTGACATTAGACACATAAAAGGTAGAGATAATATAATTACAGACACCCTTTCAAGAGCTTGACAGATTTGCCTTGTATGTTTGCATATGAGTATTGCAAAAGAAAGTTTTATTTCATAAAACTTTCTTTTCATTGAAGAAGGGAAGTGTTATATATAATTGATTCAATAATATTGATTCTTTTTAAAGCTATTACTTATTATTTATATATATAATCAAAGGGGAGTAACCTTGATTAATATATATTTCTTTTCTATGTTTCTACAATTTATTATCTAGAACTTTGTAGAAGAATGTCATTGATTATTTTTATCACTGTTATATAATTTAGAAGTATAGAAAATTCTATGAGCACTTTGTGGATAATTCCAGATGAAAATGGAGTGAGTGTTTTTTTTTTACCATAAGTTAAAAATATATTTGGACTATGTATCTCGAAGGGTCTAGTGGACTTTCGTTTAGTCTTGATGGTCGTTGCGGCCTTGAATTCTCTCTGGAGAATTCTAAATTCTCTTTGGAGAATTTAAAAGAACTTTCGTTTAGTTCGCGAAAACAAAGGCGCAGATCAGCTTCGCGGTAACTGCGAAGCTGATCAGCGCTTTGTTTTCGCTACTCGGATAGTACAATTCCTCTTCTACTTAAATCCAAAATTTCAAGCTTCTAGCTCTTTTCTGTGCTTGTACAGGTCGGTTTGTGTCGGACCTGTTCGGAAACCACATTGTTGTTTTTTTCCACGAGACGGCTCCTATGATGTGAATTTACACAACATTTTCCCCTTGTTTTCAGTGACGGTGGTTCTGACAGTTCTGTGTCAGATGGTCCCCCAGTACATCTCCAGTTTGCTACACAGAGGGTAAGGCAACAGACAATCTATTATATTTGTTTTCAGTGTACAGGGAATCAGTATCCAAGTTGAATAAAACACAATTTCCTGTATCAAATTATTTACATGTAGTAAGGTCTTAAAAAAACAAACCCAAAATTAAAAAAAAAAAAAGAGCTTTTCTCTCACTTTATTGTCTTCCATCAGTTTTTTTTTTTTTTTTTTTTTTTGTTTGTTTTTTTGTTTGCTTCATTCAGTTTAACAGCTCTTTCAAGATTATTATAGCTTATATGAGACAGGCCAATCTGTAGGTGGGGTGAAAGGGAAAACACTGAGAAAAATCACTTGTCACACCTGCAAGCAGAAATTGGCTTGTCTCACATGTGCCCTGTGTTGGATTCGAACCCACACCAGACACAGCTGTGAGATGATCGAAGTAATGAAGTATCAGCGCTCTTAACGACTCTGCCTTGGGGTCCATTAGATATGATTTCTTTAAAAAGTAAGTGTACCTGTTATCAGTTTGTGACAGTGGACTTTTCCAACAGCTGTGGAGGACAAGTTAATAGAGAACAGTTCATTTTTTATATCTAAATAGAGAGAAGTTCATTCTTTATTTAAAGATGTAAATTTCACGTTCCTCAATTGCAGGAAAATCAATGCAACATCATGGAACATTGTCTGGTATTTTTGTATACATGTTTGATACTCAGCTAAAATTCTGACAGCGCCAAAAGCTAAACATTTCTGATGTGATTTTGAAGAAGATTTTGAATTAACTATATGAATAAGCAATAAGCAAAAATCTCAGTATTTTTATTTTTTTGCATTAAAACTTTGAGAAAATGCTTGTAATTTGCTCATGTTGGAAGCATGCATATTTTAACAAGTACTAAAATGTATTTGCATGATGCCAGCCTAAAAAAGCAATGTGATTAAGCTAGATAATTTGAATGTTTTAAAGGCTTCTTTTCAATATCTCTTCTCAAAATTTGCTTGCTGTGGACATTGCTTTGGTAAGTTCTTTAAAGAGCTTACAGGCATTGACCATGAACTGACATTGATGACTAAAATCCATCTACTAATCCAAACCTATATAACTAAGAAATGTATTAAAACAAAAAGAAAAGATTACAATTAGTTTGTATAATCTGTACATAAGCATATATGATAATAAATGACAGCTTGTTTAATCACTTTCTTTTAAGTGTTGGTGCCAAGTAGTTTCAGCTTTCTTTGTAGCCTTAAAGCCAGATGTACGTAATTGACCTCATGGTAGAATTTTTTCATTTTTTGCATGTGATTGTATTTTGATGTCCTACAAACGAAAATGAAAAGAAATCGATACCGTTCCGAGCTTGTTTTTGAGATATCGGCCTTCGTCAAATATGAGAGCGAAAATACATTGACATCAACCTAAAATGCGATTTTAGACCCCTTTTTTGTTAATTTTCTTGATATATTTCAAAAACTCCACGGTAGGAATTTTTAAAAAACTGATATGTATTAGAGAAATTCCTGAATTACATATAGATAACGAGAAAGTCCTTAGTTACCGGATTCGTTTTCCAGCTATAGGCGTGCGAAGAGAGGTAGTCATTGCTGAATCCAGTACGTTTTACGCGCGACGTCGATTTTGCGCCAAAATCTTTGACGCTATTTTAGTATTAAGTATTGCTAACTGTCACGCAAATGATGTTTTCCTCGGGATAGAATGTCCACAATCTATATTTGGAGCAAAAATAATAAATAATATCATTTTTTTTACATTTCTGAAGTCCTCTGCAAATTGTATGGAGATAGTTTTGTATTCCAAACGTAAACTGACCTTAGAAATGACGTTTTGAGCGAAAACTGACGTTACAAGTGCGGCGTAAAAATGACGTTTCTACCCTTAGATACGCACGTACCTTTGAGCGCCTTCAATTACGTACATCTGGCTTTAATAGAAAATACAGCACTAAGATGCTCATAATTGAGTTATTTAAATATTTTATTAATTATTTAGGTGTCAAAAAAGAAGAAAAAGCTGAGAACCAAGAAAGAGAGAGACAGAGTAAGACAAATGAAAGATGAAGCCAGCAAAAAGGAGAAAGACAGGCAATCTGGGGTAGGTATTGTTTGTGATCATTCCAAAATTAATTGCTTTTGAAAATTTAATAACACCTAAATCTCACTGAAGCTTAGTTGGCTGTTAAGATGCAGGACCTATGTTGTGACCTGATTAAAATAAATTCCTTATTCACAAATCTTTCTGCTGCTTCGTAGTGTCTGTCCGTGCAGACATGATGAAACTTACCCTGTCAGAACTTATTAACATTGACTGTCATTGAGAAAAGCAGTGATATATTTTGAACTAATGTTTCCCTTAAACCACTGCATGTATTTTCCATGTATATGTGTGTGACAATCATAGTAATACAACCCTTAACTCATACACAAAATGTTTCCCCTGTTCACAAATCACATTTCATTTTCCTGTGTGTTTATGCATTTAATGCATTCTGAATAAACCAATGCTTTCTTTTAACATCACATTTTTCAACCAGATCAGATCTTGGAAATGTCCATTATCAACTAACTGAGCAATGACTTAATGATCTTAATCTTATCTCACATTATAACAGGATGAACCAGGATCAAATAACAGAAAACCTCTGAGTGGGCATCAGGCTGCTCATGCAAAACAGGAAAAGGTAGGCAGAGCAAGCATTTAAATTTATGTATTTATCATATTCCTGTTGAAGTTAGTTAGCAACGTTTATCTGTTGAAATTCATCTAAAATTCTTTCTCTTATAAATGTTTTATTGCATGTTTTATATTTTTGTCATCTGTTCCTTTGTGTATTCTTCTGCATGATGTATCTGTTGCTTACTAACCTCACTTTTGTGCTGATTTCTCAAAGTAATATCTTCCATAATTATCCAAAATGTGCACTTTTATCTTGTAACAATATATCATTACTGTTCCAAACAAGAAACTTAAGAAAGCTCCAATAAAGGGAAAGATGGATCCTAATAGTTTACAATTCTTTATTGTGCTACATGTTATATGTTAGTATGCTATAAATAAAACACATTATAGCATCCCAATGTAGCTCTCAGGATTTGTTTCAGAACCCCCTGTGTGTTGTATGTAAATTCACTTGCTGGAAACCTCGATGGGTATAATACAAGATTTTCATTAGGCTATCATGCTGGTTTAAATGTTAAGGACGTGTGCTAATCAGATAATATGATTGTGGCTAAATGATATCAGTTATGTTATGTATAAGGAAAGTGAAAAGACTCTACAAAGCCCAATGACAGTAGTGCAGCATGAATCGTAATTATTGTTTTTATTGTATTAGATGTTACTAAAAATAGGTCAGGAAATGAAGGTTCCAACCTGACATAACTGATTTAAAATATTGACTTGGATGTCAAACTGCAAAAATTGATATTTTTCTCCCATATAAAGGAAGTAAAATGTCTTATTTTATCTTGTTGCTTGGCTGTATTGAAATGTATTAGTGTTCTGTATTTTATTTTAGTTATTCTTTTCTATATAATTTTATCTATTTTATTCACCTGTTGATATAGATGTAGACTGACGCTTATTTAATTTAAACTCATTATGTTTCATTTTTTATTTAACATAAATTCAAGTTGATGCAGTTACTCAGAGGAGAGTCTGAAAAGACCTACCTTAGCTTGAAGGTAAACAAAAAAGGTGTCACCAACCCATTTGTGTGCCTTTCAATGTTTGGGTAAAGGATGCCTCTTAATAATACATTGTGCATTGCCTTAAGCTTACTATGAAATATATGGAATGTTTGGCTGAAATACGCCTCTTAAAGCAAATTGTGCCTTGCCTTAAGCTTATTATCAAAATCAATTGGTTTTAAAAAATCTAGTAAATGACCCTTGGAAAATTTATCATCAGCTTGTTTGTGCTTATTCAGTATTGCATACAGTGTTGTATTGAAAACTATTGTATGACTGAATTATTCATCACTACATGTAAACACCTTACATCTTGTATTTGAGCCGCCTCATGGGAAAACCAACAATTTGCATATGCGAAAACAAAGAAGCAGATCAGCTTCTTGTTTACATCAGCTTCGCGGTAAACGCGAAGCTGATCAGCACCTTTGTTTTCACTACACAGATAGTACAATCCCTCTACTTCCTAAATAGGAAATTTCATGCTTCTAGCTGTTTTCTGTTACTGCACAGACCGGTTTGTGTTAGACCTGTTCAGAACCCAAATTGTTGGTTTTCTCACGCACAGGCTCATTTGTCTTGGCAATCAGGCTGGAGTTTAAGCTACATCACTCACTGGATACTTGTTCTCAGAAGGGATTTCTGTTGCAGTTTATTTGTCAATGTGCTTCTTTTGACTTTGAATTGAAGTCCTCAAACTATTCATTATTTGAGAACTTTGTTGTGTTTTTTTTAAACATCTTTAAAATTTCACAATTAAATCTTTGTATGTAAATTACTGTAAATTTGGAAATTTACGTGTGACCTTTATTTTGCGAATTTTCTGTTTCCAATTTATTAGCCAGTTCTTGATCTCGTGAGCGAGTGTTCAGATATACTATAAAGCTTATAGTGATGCTTTATTAGCGAGAACTTCGAATTCGCAAGGAAATCAATTCGCAAAATTAATATTAGTGAAAATTAAGTTCTCACGAATATTTTCGAATCTGCAGTATGCTTTCCAAACATGGTGATGGTTGTTTTGGTATCATGTCATAGCTGTTACATGTAGGTAAAGAAAATCAAAATACCTGAGTGCTCAAAAAGTGTCATAGTTATTCTGTAAATTGTAGCAAGATGGCTGTTGAAGATTAAAATAATGTGTGAAAGGTGCAAACATGGTGAGTCATATATGAGACTTTGCACACATCAAATGCTAAGAATATGTATCAACACTTGAAACTTTATTGCCTTATACAAACTGAGCTATTATTACAATATACTGCAAATGTTTTGTTGTATGGTGACAGTATACTTCTAATTATGACCTCTTTGCGTTAAGATTTTTAGTCATCTTTATTTTATTCAGGAGGTTTCTACATTATACTTTTCATTTCAGCATTTAGATACATGTATTAGATTATAAATGGGACATGTACATATTTTCTACAAATTAAAGACATTGTCAACATATTCTCATGCCTTTGTATTATTATATAATGACAGAATGGACAGCACATGAGATACACAAATGCCTCTCCTAAGAGACCCAAATCAAATGATGAAAGAGGTGAAATGCCTCAGAGCTCGGCAAGAGAGCGCTCTGAGGAACAAGTCCAAAAACGGGTAAAATTCTGAGGATTGTAACCCTAGTAACATGTTTAACTAATAGTGATTGTGGTTACCCAAGTTATGATTTCTAATGATTGTAGCCTTAGTAACAAGCTTTACTACTAGTGATTGCCTACTAGTGATTGTTGTTGCCTTAGAAATAACCATAACAGTCAAGGATTGTTGCAGACTAACTATGTTGCAGTGATTGCCCTTTTTGAGCCCTACTTCTGTAAAAGGACTGGGACATCAATTGTTATAACATTTAGTATTTAAGAGAAGTTAAGGTGTAAATTATATATATCAGTATATATTAAACATATGAATTGGCTCAAAGAGTTTGAACAAAATATGCTACCCCAGTTCAAAACCTTAAGACAAATATAGACGAATATTAAAAAAAAAAAAAAACTAAAAAAAAAAATTTGTATGGAAAAAATCCAGAACCATTTGAAGTAGAACCCATATGAAAATATCAGCCTGAAACTATAGCAAACTGTGTTTAGATTTAAAGACTATACAGTGAAAGGAAAGCTCTGCAGTATTATAAATGGTTTGCAAATTAGCCATTGACAACAAGAAAATAAAAAAAATCACTAACATTGGGTATCATAAAGACAATCTAATTCATAGATATAGATATCGCATGCAAATCTGTAGTTTTGTGGAATTAATAGATCAATTTTGAGTGCATAAAAAGCAAAGTAGAATAGGGAATTTAATTCTTATTTTGGTATTCAGACTGAACAAAATGATAGTCTCTGAATCATTGTTATGTTTATATGAGCCGCCTCGTGGGAAAACCCACAATGTGGTTTCCAAACAGGTCTGACTCAAATCAGGCTGTACACTCACAGAAGAGACTACAAATTTCGGATTTAGGAAGAAGAGGAAGTGTACTATCCGTGTAGCGAAAACAAAGGCGCTGATCAGCTTCGTGGTTACCGAGAAGCTGATCTGCGCCTTTGTTTTCACTTATGCAAGTTGTTGGTTTTCTCACGAGGTGAGAAGGTTTTGAAGTTCAGTTTTGGGAAACCTGAAGTGGTACTTTTTGATTTATTAAAAATTTTGGAAGCAGTTTTCATTTTTGTATTAATATTACACATGTAGTGACATTTTAAAGACTTGGGTGGTTCAGGAATTCTGGCTGGATTGTAGGTAAATTGATCAGGAAAAGAAAGCTGAAAATGACTTTAACCATTAAATCATGCATTTGGTGTCTGAACATTTGACATGATACAGTTGGAGAGCCTTTATTTACTTGGTGTTGATTCTTTTTTTTTTAGGATTTTTCATTTGTTTTAAATAGTATTGCATTGAATGGGCTATTCATTTATTCTGACAGGCAAGCATATTTAGAGTAGACAGTTGTCAAGACTGAGGCATTTTAGGAGCATGTATGTGCTGCTTTTATTGGCTTTTAGCATTCAAGTATGCTATAGTTCATCTTACAAATGGTACTTCAATGATTATTTGTTTTGCCAAACATTTTCACATTTTAAAAGGGCATAAACACTAGCGTGTGTGATGATGCACTGTTCAGTATGATTTTGATTTGTTTGTCAAGCAAATGCTAATCTGGATGAACTAACTCTTGAGAATGGTCATTTTCTTTAACATTAACATGCTTTCTTTGGTTAGTATCAGTAAATATATAAATAAGATGCAAAATCCAGACATTAAGATTTTAGCATCTTCACAAGCATTTATAAGCTAGACACAAACAAGATTCAATATCTGAGAAGTGGTTGAAAATTTGTTACTATTACTTCTTGAATAAAAGTAGACACACATACATTGTATTTGAAAGGCTATTTCTGAAAAATCATATATGCTGATGTAATTTGAAGATACACAGTTTGAGTGTTGTTCTTAGATAACCTTACATAAGGCCAGAGAAAGTTAATTTTTAGACTCTCATCTAAATTCTTGAGGCTTCTAAGGTGTTTGTTTTTGTTTTAAGGTACCAAATTTAATTGTCTTCCAGATCTGGTTTTTGAAAAGTTTTTTTGTGTTTTATTTCCCTGACGAACAGGCAATTAACATGATTAAGTAAATGAAATTTATACATTACCTAGACTTTTTATTTAAATTTTTTTTACTCATTTTCAACACAAATAAAACTGATTTCGGAGGATTTCAAACAGGGGCAGGGGGGATGAGAATCTAAAAAATAATTTTCTCTGGCCTAATTGTGACTAATCGTTTCAGCCAAGGAAACTGTTAGAAACAGCAAAATGTGACGTAGAGGACACACAATCTATAGCTGTGAGCAATGCTGAAAACACTGCTGTTGCACCTCAAAAATCAGGGGTAAAGTGTGATGAATATCATAACAATATGTCTTGTCACTTCATAATCTGCAGTGAAAATTAGCCTTAATCAGCACCCTTTGTAATAAAATGTAACTCTTGCACTGAATGGTACATTTATATTTTTTAGATATTTGTTATGCCTAGTATTTTTCCTCATGAGCAAAGCTAGCAAAAAGCAGACAAGGGTATCTAAAACGACTACTGCAAAAATAAAAAAAAATGAGGCCGCCTTATTCTTTATGATCCTTTTTTTTTTTTTTTTTCAAGTCTCAAAAACTTCTATTATGGTAAATGATAATTTTAAAGCAATAACTATGAAAGCATTGAAGTGAATATCATTTAGAACTATCAAGATTTGAAGAACATGAGTGTTCAAAGATATACAAAAACTATGTTTTATATAGCATGTACCAGACTGTGCATTGTTTCTTTGAATGTTGTAAAATAGATATTCTAATTTTGTCATTACTAGTGCTTTATAGAGCATTATTCCATAAATCATCTCACATCATTTGCTTATGGAGAAAACCTATTAAAACATTTGTGATATACAAAGATTACTAGGGGAAGTCAGTACTAAAAGTGAGTAGTAGTTAAGACTGCAGATATGGTTTCAAATGACTTTGACCTTTAAAGGTCATTAAGGTCATTTGGGCCTTTAATGGTCATTTAAACCCATATCTCCAGTGTCAACTACTGTGAGTTTACCATGTGCTTTGGTGTTGAAGCCAGATACTATAGAACAATATAGATTAGAATCAGAATGTTGTCGCTAAATCAAAATATTGAGAGACATATTGTGTGTCCAACACACTTTGTCATAGATGTGTGGTGTGTGAATTTGCTGTGGTGTGCAGATAATTATGAGTTTATAAGAAATTTGATGGAAAAATTAAAAACATTAGATGCAAGTTCTACAGAGAAAAATACTTTTGCGGTGTAAATGAAAAAACAATTTAGTTATGTATATTTCAGTGATAATTTATTGTGAAAAGTTCTGTTTATGGTTTTTAACTCGACTGCCAAAAAATTAATTAATATTTAGGAAATAAAGGGATTTACATTCGTTGTAATAAAAACAAAAGTATTTTTTACTCAATCAAAACAGCAGATTTTCTCACAGATTGGCTTATATTGCACCACAAATAGTGAATGAAAACATAATGCTACAGATTTGCAGTGTGTTTTAGTTAGGTACTAACTTTGGTGTTGGGATTTCAGATTTGCTTTCATAAATATAACATGGTGAAGGCAAAAACTTCTTTTAGATTTATTTATGTTTTGTAATTCCTTCAAAATAGAATTGCAGTATTCTATGTCAAGTTCATTATTTGTCTTTGTTTGTTTAGTTTGGTCTTGTAGTATGTAGTACTATCATTTCTAAGTGTGTTTTCTATATATGCATAGTATTTTTACGTCACTGCATTTACATCCAGCTGTCCAATGTGTACATTAAGTGCTCAGTGCTTATCATTATAATAATGAATTTGTGCTCAACCTTAACTAATTGTCACATGATTGTTTTGAAATGCTTATAGAAGACATAGAAGTGTGAGTAGTTTAGTATATTTGTTTTGGCTTTGTTTTCTGGCATTTTCATCTTTTTTAATACATGTATGTCATGTTTTATTATGTCAATTACTAAATTCATTATTCATGATTTAATAAAGAATCTAAATAGTGTTATTTCCAGAAATGGCCAAGTAACAGAAAATAACATAGTAGTAAATTCATTAATTCTTTTAAATATCTTATTGCTTACATTAAAAAATGACAAATAACATGTATGAGAATCATGAGACTTTGAAATTCATAGCCAATATTGTGTTAGAAGAATCATTGCTATTGTTTTATATTCCAATTGAAATATGCTTATTTTGTTTTCCTTTTCAGACTGACTATTTGGAGGCTTTAACCCATGCTTACCTTAGAAATGGAATTCTGCAGAATCAAGCAGAACAAGGTAGGATGATGCTTTTTGGCATGAAAATTGATTATGCTCTTGAAAAAATTTAAGTTTATTATTTTATTATTTCATAAAATATTCCTGATATACTCATACCACACTCATTATAATTAGTGACCTTTTTAAAATCATGTAACTTTTTTTTTTTCTCCAGCCACTTTTATGATAAAACTTTAACCACTGAAGCTAAGTGCATCTAATTATTTTCAAAAATATTCTGTTACCACATATAATCTGCCATCAGTTGCCCAATCTTTTCTCACTTAATGAATGAATAGTTTCAGAAAATAGGTCTGAGTCAGTCCTAGAATCGCTCAAAGTTAAAAATGGTAAAAAAGTAGCTTATTAAAGTAGATATGCTATGCTTTGGTTGGTAGTGTTTATAAAAAAGCTTTGATGGTTTTAAAACTGGTAGCTTTAATGAAACTAGAATTCTACCTATGGTAAATTGGCTTTATTAATATTTAGAGTCTTGATAAATTTCTTTGTTATGGTGCATTAATAAAAAAAAGATAACAGAATTCATAAATAAAAAATGGCATTCTTCTCCATTTTGATTCAAATTACAGGATTGCTATATCAGTTTTGTCATTTTCCTGATCATCGCTAGTATTATTTATTTTCTTATTTGGACCTGATATGTTGAATGAAATATTTTAGCACGCCGCCTACAAGCAAAAGGTACATGAGTATTTGCACATAGCAAATTGCTTAAGCACACATTGTACCAGATGCACAAATTCAATGGATTCACAAAAGATTTCCATGGGTTGACTTTGGAAGCTAGTTAGATTTGATTTTGTCTTTGCATGGAATAAATGCTTTGTTCACACTACTTGACTCAGATTCTATTATATTTGCATGTTCACAGAGGAGAACTCATTATATACATTATTATCATTACCAAATTGTGGATGAATGGACATGGCAATGATTACATTAAAGTGAAAATGGTTTAGCATAGGATAAATTTTCAACTCCAATGGTCTGATATCAATTTTGCCTGAAACAATTAAAAATAATAATTTCTGATTAAATATTAGGTAGTTTTCATCTTTCCTTTTACCATTTTACAATTGATTTTTTCAGTGGTTCCAAATTTAATATTGTTTGACAGTATTGTTACTCTAGCTACAAATGAGAAATCTCTCTGACATATTGTATAAGAATTTGATATGTTAATATCAGGTTATATTGATTTATTATTGATTGTCCATTACTGAAATGTATTGTAAATGGTATGCTTTGTATTTTGGGCCGGAGGCCTATATTACGGAATAAATTACTTACTTACTTACTTACTTACTTTACATGAATGTTCTGTACCTGCTTTTATTGCAAATAAAAATAGTGCTGGTATTGGCAATATTTATGGTGACAGATGAGTCATAGAAAAACTTATAGCAAGGCTGTTTTCAGGCTGGCGATATTTATATCCAGTTTAAAATTGATTTGCAATTATAATATTTTATTATTTTTATACAGTAATTGAAGACCCTGATAAGTACTTATAACTGCATTCTTAATCATTGCCTTTACCCATGTACACAGATACATGTATGTACACATAATCAGAAAAGAATATATTTTTCTTTGTCTGAAATGAGCCTTGCAAAATGCTGTTTAACTACAAGATCAGGAGATCATTCTGCTTAAATGTATTGATATATCAGTAATTCTTGACTGATTTTTATACATTTGATTCTTAAAAACCAGTCAAAAAAATCTCAATCCCAATTTGAAGCTCCCATTAGGGTTTCACTGCTTGGCCAGCCACCGCATGGGAAAACCAACAATCTGCATATGCGAAAACAAAGACGCAGATCAGCTTCACAGTAACTGCGAAGCTGATCAGCGCTTTTGTTTTCGCTACAGGGATAATACAATTCCTCTACTTTCTGAATCTGAAATTTGAAGCCAGTCTAGCCATCTTCCATGTCTGTACAGCTTGTTTTTTGTCAGACCTGGTCGTAATCCCAACTGCTTAATCTGAATCAAGAGATACTGATATAACACAATATGTTTTAACAATCTATGGTGCATGTTTTATGTTTTGATTTTGTATGCAGTGCACTTTTCAAACTCTTTGCATGCCTTTGTTGTCTGCTGATCATTATTGCAGAGTTTTTACTTAGATAGGCATGACAAATTGTCCAGCCTGATGTAGAGCTAAACTGTTTAGTTTGATGCTCTGATAATATTCCAGAAATAATTTTATAAGGAAATTAATTTTGTAAATCTCAGCAGATGACAAAAGTTGAAGGAGGGTTTCAAGGGGGTATACAGGTTAGCAAATTTTGGCCTAATTTTACCAATAAGTGAATGTTGAAGGACAATTCTTCAGGTTAGAAAACAGTTTATCTTCATACTGATAATGCCATAACTGCTACTTGGATTACTGATTTTAGCAAGAACTATATTTATTTCTGAAGTACCCCATTGATGCCCTCATGAAAGTTTGCCCAGCATGGAAAGGGTGCTGCATGTTTTGTACTTGTCTCTAATCTACAGCTGCTCCTCATTTTCGCTATTCTGGGTCTGGGAAATCACCCAGCATGCCTTTCAACCTAGAGGGCCTTTGCCCACACCATGAGCAGGCTTTTGCAGCACAGCTTATGGCCCAGCAAATCCAGAATGCAAGTGGAGGTAATGTAACATAGTTATAGTTATTGCTCATCAAAAATTCAGTTCATATTTTAATTCTGTTTTAAAATCTATCAGTTATTTTGTGTATTGTTGCATTATAAATTTTCATTAATTTACTTCTTTTAAGAAAAGTGGACCTGCCTTTTCAGATCAAAATTTTACACATCATAAAATTATTCAAAATTCAGAAGGGCATACTCAATGAAAGTATTATAAAAGACATGCATGAGGTAGATGCCAAGTGTTTACACATGGTGATTGCTGCTTTCTGGTTAACGGGGAAACTGTCACTGAATTTGAAGCATATTTTACAAATTTGTTGTGTAATTTTGGCTACCAAATTAGTGATGGTATATTCGGAGATTTTTTGTACCTTTTGTATATTAGATGATGCTAGATTTTAGCATTTCTCAGATTTATAGATATATAAATTTCGTACTGCTATTAACAGTTTTATGCCGTATAAAGCATCAGTTTTATGCAGTAGTATTGAAGGTTTATTTACTGTAAATGGTTTTTCAGGGTTTTTAAAATAACAGAGTTGTAAAAATTAAATTAAAACACTTTTAAAAATGTATAGAAAATTTACAGTGAGCTACCGAAAATACATTTTGTTAGGATTATGGAATTCTGTTAAGACATGAAACTAAGGAAGTAAATAAACTCATTAAATTATTCTAGTCTGAATTATATATACATTGTCAAAGCTTCTAGATGATTTTATGTGATCAAAAGCATTTGATGCATAAATCAACAGTATCTAAGCATACAAAAAGAAGAATATAATTTTTGACACATGGCATTATTAAATTCTCCATATCTTTACCAGAACCTACTGTTAAGCCCCTTGGTAAAAACTATGGGAAGAGAGAACTCAAGTCAACAGTAATGGACCCAGCAGGTCCCCTTGTTTTATTCCTTGGTTAAAGAAAAATGAGTCAGATGTGGACCTTGAAACTTCAGCAAATGAAGAAAGAACTGCATTTAAGTAGAAATTTGAAACTGAATTGAACAAAATTGTCATGGAATTAATTACCACCAGATACATTTGTTTAAGGGGTTGTCTTTCAAGTCAGGCTGTTCATCTACATTTTTGATGAAGTTTTAGTCCACAAACTTGCTCATTTAAATTTTTCTATGTAATCAGTAAATGTTATTTTGGTGAATGTCATGCCTAATGTGCTATAACTTCTGGTACAAAGGCAATAATATTCAGAAAGTGAATGTAACCTAGCCAAAAAATGAGAAATTGGTACTTATTTTCAGGCAGGCAGAAAATGCTCTAGCAAGCCCAACAGTCTTGCAAGAGTGTGCTATTCCAATGTCATAGATTGAAAGCTCTAGCTAAGTCTTCTGTTTGTTTGACTTCTCAGTAACTTTTAAATGAAAAAGTACCAAAGTCATATGTAATGGCCTTTTGGTATGGGATATTTATTGATATAGGTTTGTCATTTTTAGGATGTACATGTAGCTGTTCTTTACATATGAATGATACTGAAAAAGTTCAAGGTTTGAAGGCTGTTTTGAACTACTGTTATAATACCTGGAAAAGGGCTTTTTAATGATTCCAATTTAGCTTATATAATGCCTGATTTGATTGTAACTTTATGCAAAGGCTTGTGTTGAACTAGCATAGAGTTTTAATTTATCTAAACAATCGTCTTCAATTTTAAACAGTGCTATAAAACAGTGTTTTGCGTTTATAGGATACATGTACATCGATACATATTTAGAGGTCAAATAGAAAAAAAATTAGTTAATATGATAACACATTTCTTTGCTTATCATCAGGACTCTATCATAGACAAAGATTTAAGTCTGTACAAGGCAAGTATTTCAAACCTGTCCCTGTTTTATACTTTAGAACAAATGCCTGTCAACCTATTATTGCTTTAGAATAAATGCTTTAAATTTAACATGCCACAAATGGATCAAATGCTTATGCCAGACAATTCGATGCACTCCTATAATACAATATCCTTAGCTTTAGATAGCATTTTGTTTTATTATTCCGGTAAAGGTCTTTAAAAAAGTAAAAGAGCATGTTGTTTTATTATTCTGGTAAAGGTCTTTAAAGAAAATAAAAGAGAATTGTAATCAGAAATCCAAGAACAAATCTAAATAAATCTTAATGGTCAAGAGTTTTAGTATTTTTATTGATAGTTCATTACTTGAACTTTTGTTGCTGAGTTAAAAAAATAACAAAATAAGACAGCTTTTGTATATGTCAAATGATCCATAGACATAGGCCAACAAATTGACAAAGTGCCTATCGGTAATTCATCATTGGTGTCAAGAAATCAATGTAGACATTTTAGAATTTTCTCCATTCTTTTCCATATTAGCTTGGCTTTTGGGTTTCTTTGCTTTCGGTGTAGGTGTCTCTACCTACCTTTCAGAAACAGATATTCTTTGATTAAAATATGCAAATATTCTGAGTTACTGACTGAGCTTTTCAATTATAAGCTTAAGCCTTTGTTTTAATTTTCAGATATGCACATTATTCAGTCACGTATAATATGGGAAAAAATGTGGCTTGGTGGTAAAACACTAGACTCTGGTTTAACAAGTTGGGAGGATTGAAAGCCCCTTACCATTTGGTGTTCTTCACCAGAATACTTCTCCTCATTGTACTGGTGAATTATCCATAAACCCAACATCATGTAGCATAACTGAAATGTTTGTTTTTTTTTGTGAGATTACGCATCATTTCATATACATAAATACTATATAATGCTTAAAGTTGAAGTTTTATTTAAGATAAAGATATGATTATTCTATAGTATTGTTTAGTTAACTAACTAGGCAATTATTTGGAACCAGTACTGATGACATGTCTATAGGGAAAACACCCAATTAAGATTCCCTGAAGTTCCTTATATATACACCTTGTACATACAGTGAAGTCTGAACTAAAGTATACACATTTGTGCACTTGTGCACACTACAGGTAAAGAAATATAGGAAATTGCACACTTGTGTTGCACATCAAATGCACAAAGGGTGTTTACTTTAGTTCAGACCTCACTGTACATGTTCTACAGGAAACTGGCTGAAACATGGAATTCGAGGTCAGCCTAAGCTTATCATTCCATTTCACCAAAAGAATCAGGACATTCTTTTGGCCAAAATTCTGGGCATGCCCACAGGTATAAAGAACAAGGGTGCAGGGAGCACAAGGAGAAATTCAATTGCTGTGACAAATGAGCATGAACACAGGAGTAAAATCATTTGGTTTTAAGTTATCCCTAAAAAAGATTTTTCCCTATTAATTGAAAACCTGCTGCACAGCTGCCTAATTTGTACCTACTGTATTTACAGACTCTGGCTAGTTTAAACTTTACGTATGTTGGCTCACTTGTTCTAGAATAGATCATTTACCTAGAAGGCAGCATTTCTCACATTGTGGCGAAATTGAAGACATTTCCAGACACATTCCATTATTATTAGTAATTCTTGAAAAAATTATATGAAGTCTGAAATGGCTATCACATTGAACTAACATAAAATTTAAACTTTGAAAGAAAGTAAAGAGTTCCAGAATATTGTTTCAAAGATACACATGTGCTTATGTGAGTATCAACAGTGTTAAAATATACTGAGGGGTTAAGTTAGGCTAGATATCTCATTCATATTGTTGCCTTATTGATGCAAATGCATGGACAGTTTTCTATCCAGTCTTTATAAGGCTGTTTGAAAAATATCCACCTTCAGCATTCAATGATTTAGTCATGTATGCTTTCTCATTAATGTGTCACTGCTCTTAAAGGACCTCAGTTTTAATTTTTATTTAAGATTGTTTCTGGTTGTTACAGCTGTAGAGATGTAATACAGCTTTTACCGTATTGTCCTTTGATTTTCTGAAAATGCTGTTGATGATCGGAGTGTTGTATGCAAAGGGCAAAGTCACTCATTGCGAGCACCCAAATCATTTTAAGCAATGGTTTCAGTCTGTTAAAATTTGTGTCTTATAACTGCACATGCCAGAGCTTGCTTGATAATACTGATTGTAAAAAAATGTAGCAGGAATAAGATTTCAGATTGGATTTAGCCACTGCACAAATAACTTCCACAGAGCACCATTTGTTTCTGAATGTGCTTTGGCTTTGTCACACTTAACAATACTTAATATTTTGTCCCATTGTAATGATGAATTACATATGCATCTGTGGAGTAACCATCCGTATGCTGCTTTTAATTTTTTCCATATACTTTTGAGTAATTTTAAGCTGTATTGTATAAAATTGTAAAAAACTTTTGTGTTTATTATTCACGGAATCATATTTCATGATTTTAACATGCTTGATTTATTTAAATAACAACACTTATCCATTGAATATATATTCTTATACAAAGCTTTCAATTTGCAAAGAGACATCAATAATATATTTTTTTAATAAGAAAAAAATCTTCATAGTCATAAACTTTTAATTTTTTTTTTCAAGAAAACATCTTCCGGCCATATTTTCTAATGGGTGTTTTATCTTAATTCAGTTGTAGGCAATTCCTTTGTCAGAGTATGGAAAGACTATATTCAGAAGCATAAACAGCCACCAAAACTGCAACGTAAGCTGTGCAATATTTTATCTTGCTTCATACCACCTTGTAGCTACCTTAAATGTACCAGCAGAGGATTGTTTTATTTGCATGACAACTTATTTCAAGCTTCTTCCATGTAAGTGAGTAGAAAACAGATGCACAGAGCCTTCTCTTTACATTTATATTACTTTAAGAGTGCAGTGGCCTAGTGGTAGAGCATTTTTTTCATTACGAAAACATGCCCATATGATATGTACAGTAATTTTTTCAGGTCAAAAATCGATAATTTTCAGAGGAAAATTTTTGATATTTTTCTTATTTTTGCTCAAAACATAGATTGTGGGTACATGTTAGAACTGCTTCGCCGAGGTGGTTCTAATGAGTACCCACAATCTATGTTTTGGAGCAAAAATAAGAAAAATAGATATACCCCTGCATACCCCAGTTTACTATATAAAAGTGGGGTTTGAGGGGGTATACATTGCACGGATATGTTTTCCTGATGTGTGAATCAAGAGGTCTATTGTTTCAACTTTGGTGCTTAGCTGTGTCCATTAATGAGTCCTTTTTCTCATAGCATGGGCATGCACCTAGGAAGTAGTGGCTTTGTCTTTAGATGGCTGAGAAAATGTTGACAGGTGTTAAACTAGCAATTTAAAATATCTCCTTTTTTAAGAAACAATGGTTCTCATAGTTTACAATAAATGAAACTTTCAGTCTCTCGAAATGATGGAATTTTTCAATTGACAGTTGACAATAATAAGATCAGCTTACGTTACAGCACCAAAAACAAATTCTTCACTACACCCATAAAGGGCATAAGTGATCTTCAATGAATATTGAAAGGCATAAGTAAAAAAAAAACAACAGTTCTCTGCTTGTACATCTTTTAACCAATCAAAGCCAGAATGAAATTGCATTTCATTATGTCATTGTACAAGACAATCCAGTGTGTTTTCATTTGTTTTTATTTTTGTCTTTACGTATCCCTCAACCATTGGTTGTCCTGGCATAACAGCCACATTGTTGGTGGAAGCTTTAAACATCAACTTAGAAAAAATATATGTCTTTCATTTGATAAAATGCTGATAATATATATATGGAATGCCAATTAATCTTTTAAAAATGCTGATAATATATATATGGAATGCCAATTAATCTTTTAACACTGGATTTTCTTATTCATCCTCCTGTGAAATTTTGCTTCCATGTTTTGTCATTTGTTTGTCATTTTCCTTCCTGACTATCCTGTGTTAAATTATACTAAGCCCCCAACTTTGCAAACATTAGATATTCTCTAGAGCTAGAAATTCACCATCTTTAGTAAAACGTTTCTCTATATTTACCCTGTTTAATTAATAGGAGTCTTTCCACAAGAGGATACCATGCATACATTCCATAAAAGGAATTTTGTATGGAAAGGTAAATTTATGTACTGTGAAGTAAACATATTTACCTCCAATGTAGCCAAATATAGTAGTTTAGTTTACTCTTTTGGTTCCTCTTTTTCATGTATTTAAATTTCATTCTAAACTGATTTGGCATGATAAACATCTACCATTGTTTCTCCATCATTGCATGCAAATCCCTTATCACCTTATGTTAACAAGCTCCAAAAATTATGGAATTATGGCTAATTGCAGAGCTTTGTGCAGCTTTTAGCTTTTTCCTTGTATTGCTGTGCATGCATTTTGATACCATATGCTTTAGCTGCTATGCATATTTCTGTGATACATATTGATATAATTTTTTGCATTATGTGACCATTACACTTTTAAGATAATTTCAGTTCCACTTTCTACTTTATTTTTCCTGCATATATAAAACTTTTGAAGAATGGCATATTCAATTTTATTGGACTGCTTTATTTCTTCATTTTAAAATCAAGTTTTATTAGTGACTTAATTTTTGTAGGATTTTATTTTCTAAATATTCTAAAAATTTGCACTGGACTGAAGAGATATGTATGTGGTTTAATTTACAGAGTGCAATCATAACAGGAGTATTGTCAAGGAAGTGATTTACTCACAAATATCAAGGAAACAAAACATTCAGATGCTGATTCAATGTCTTGTTTACATTATGGTATCATTCATACCAGAAACACTGCTAAGTACACTTTTCGAATGGAAAGTTCATGCCAAGCCTTAACTGGCTCTAGGTGGTACATCTTTGCTTGTGCATGTGCTCAGATTGTTAATTTTGCTTACAGAGTTGATCAAGAATTTACAAATATGGAAAATGAAATGGTTTCTGTAATTCATATGTATTTTCAGAATATGTCAGTGCACACCTATTAAATGTTGTATATCTGTTAGATTATTATTTGTAATATTTTAAGTTTGTTTCTGGTTTTGGTTTGTTGAAAAGGTAGCTATGATCAATTTTCTACTATAATTTCTCTTTTGGAAATCTTCTATCTCGGTTTAAACACTTTTCAAAAGTTTGGTGTGGCTTACTCTTGTGAGCCACATGAACTTAAAATAATACAGGTTCACTTAAGAATGGTGATCTTGAATATTTTGGAAAGGTTGAAGACTTACTTAGATAAACATGTAATGTGGGTTAGATAAATATGTAATGTACAGCAGAAAGCAAAACATGATTTATAACTAAAATATTGTGTATAATTTAAATTTTGTTTTGATCTAAGGCATGGCTGCAGAGGATGAAATTGCTGCATTTTGACTTTTACCAGCATTTATGTTTTTGTATATTTTTTAACATAGGTGTTTTTCAAATGTGAAATGACACAATCAAACCTTAAACATATTTAATTTTTTCTTGGAATAAGTTAGCTTAAATTTATTATTCAAGTATAGTTGCAAGAATTGGTTGCTACATTATATCACTGGCTGCAATACCAACAAGAACACTTTCCTTAATTTTGTAGTTTACCATCTTGTATGGTTGTTATAAGTATCCTGATCTTAAACTATTTTAATAAGTCATATCATGGTTTAAAACTTTCATACACTAAACTATCAGTGTGGCTGATATATTGTTATTGAAATATTGACTAATCACTTTGTTTATTTAAAACAACCAGCACCTATGTGTTAATATTTTTTGTATTCTAATTGCAAATGAGTCAGAACACACCAGATTTCTCCTGAATTTCTCCTGCTTACATTAAGAAAACATGCACATGTAACACACAGAACACAAAAAGTGTAAAAAAAAAAAAGAAAATTTTCAGTTGAACTTTTTTTTATATTTTTCTTATTTTTGCTCAAAGCATTAGATTGTGGGTACACACAATCTATGTTTTGGAGCAAAAATCAGAATTTTGTTTTCTTAATTTTGCTCAAAACATAGATTGTGGGTATACATGTCATGGACATACATTGTTCTGAATTTTACATTTGAACCAGAAGGTCCTACTTAATTGAAATACCCACCAAATGATATTGATGTAGTAGCAAGTGGACAAAATAAAAATCCTAATAAGGCATGGCAGTTATCTTTTCTACTTCCATTTACATTAAGGAAGGCTAAACCACAAAACTTATTTGAATTTACTAAATGACTTAGAAAACTAGTAAGTATTGTTATCTGAATAAGTTGATATTTTATAATAAAACAATACAATGAAATATTTGTTTTCAAGGGGAAAATCAGTGCTGTTCTCACTCAACTAGAATTTGCAAAATATGTTTGATATTTAACACACGTATTGCATGTGCTCACTTGTACTGCTGCAAAAAAAAATAATTATTATATCATATATTGTATTTAATTCACAATAACTTAAGTAAGGGACCTTGAAGTGTACTGACCCATCTTGAAAGCAATATTACAAAAATAAGAATAAAAATTACCTGCATTGGAGCATGGTTTTGGCATGTAGAGCCCTGACAAACCCTAATGTGGCTTTGTCAGAAAATGTCTTCTTTTCAGAAATAAACAAGTACATAAACTGGGACAATGTTAGAATCAAAATCAAAATTGAAACTATATCGTTACAGAGTTGAACATGGATGATTTTGTGAGGAACGGCATGGACAATCCATTATCCCCGATTGATCGGCGTCCTCGACACATCCTGGAGGTGTCAGCAGCTCAGCAGAGACAACAGGAGTTACAGCAGAGAAGAGGAAGTTTACCTGTATGTACTGGTTATTATATTTGTGTAGCATATAGTTATTCAATGATATTTGTTAGCAAATTATAGCAATATTGTTTGCTTGAAGAAACAAGTGATGCAAGTTAAAAATCTTAGTTTATAATTGAATTTCTGTTTCTACTGAAAATATGGTCACATACAATAGGAATTGGTTACAAAAAAAAATTCTTTAAGGTTTGCAAATTTATTCTTACACAATACAGACCTTGCAGCAATCAGAAGGCTTGAAATTTCAGATGTTGGAGGTAGAATGACCATACTCTTTTGTTGCAGCTAAGTAAAATGCCTATTAGGCTGCACAGTTACAGTGCAGCTGACCTGTTCCCTTGTTTTGGACATGCAAAAACAGACCTAGCTGATGGCTTCATTTAAATTTATTGTTTCAGGAGAAATCAGCAGGTTCACACAGGTCTCATCAGCACACACCAGATGACAGAGGTTAGTATTTGACTTTAAAACGGGTAATGCATCAAGTACATGATCTTAAATATGAGAATATAACGAACAGCCGAGCCAAGCCACAGCAAACCCCATCGGTGGAAAAGCATGCTCATCCACCAAAAATTGTTCAGTTGACGAAATGTCAGTGATCAGAGATGAACAGCTAACAGCAGTAACAACATTCCCGGAATATTCAAGAACAGAATTAGCTGTAAAGCAAATGCAAGACTCAACAATTGCGGCTGTACTGAAGTGGTGTGAAACTGGACATAAACCGACTGAACGTCAGTTAAGAAAAGAAACGCCGGCAGCTAGGAAGTTATTACGTAAATGGGAGAAATTAGTGATAGAGGACACTGTTTTGTGGTATAAAGTAGATTCCAGATATAAGACTACCTCCTTGGCATGTACAAGTGCAGTCACATTGATAATGCAAAAATATCTGAACAGAAGCACTGTTTTATCAAAATATTATGCGTACAATTTCACCTGTTACAGAAGGGACATGCAAAAGTAATCCAAATACATGTATGTTATAATTTAAATTAAAAATGCAGTCAGTGACCAATGATCAGAGGCAAAGTCTGAAGGTGGGAACTTGTATCTTATTATTTGATCTATCAATTGCAGGTATGTCAAGCAGATTGAGGGCTAAGGTTCCATCGGCTACTTACATCAATTATGACACCTTTAAGATCTCCCAAATGAACCTGGAGGATAACCCTGATGAGGAGGTCAAACCTGACCAAGGTCAACAAGGTCAGTGTATGTCAAACAACAAAGTCTATAGGTCACTTACTTAAGGTCAGTCAAAGGTCACTTACGTAAGTGACTTGTCCAGTGAAAAACACTGCAATTAGAGGTTAAGTAAAATCTGTAATTCTGTAAACTCAAATAAGTTCCATATGAAAATTTGTTTAAAAAAGAAAAAACAAATAAGATGCATAAGTGATTTAAAGTTGATGATATTTGAAAAGCTGGAAGTAGAACTCTTGAGAAATAGAAACTTGACAACGCAAAGTGACTTATCTGATTTCTAAAAGCATTTTTGCAAACACAGTAATATCTTTTGAATGATTTTAGTTTTAAAAGCCCATGTCGTGCAAGTTCAAGATTTGGCCTTTTCAGGTACTTTTATATGGTTTTAGGATTTTTTAGGACCATTGGAGGCATTTAGATTCATAATTATTTTTTTTTTTTTTCCATTATTGTTTATTTTTCAAAATATTGTTTTATTGCATAAGATATTACATAATTTGAGCAATGAATGAAATATTTGTCATGCACATAAAGAAAAATCAGTAAAAAAAAAAAAATAGAGAAATTTTAGCAGATCCATGGTTCAGCAAGGTTTTGTTTCAAATCAGTTCATGCTAGCCATGATAGCATTTTTTTTAATTAATCTTATCTGTTATAGATATTTACAGATTTTAAACAAGCTTTAATCTAGTTATTTTACAGATTATGTAAACATTTTCTTTTTGACTAGAAATTGATCATAATATTTTTGTTGCTAGGTCCACAAGTACAAATTCCAAAATTTGCTGAAATGTGGTATAAAAGAATACAAGATTTTAAAAGTTTGTACAACCAAACCTCTTCATAATTCTGCAGTCTTTCTATATAGTTTGTTTAACTTTTGAAAACCTTCTGGAACTGATTTTAACCCATTTGTGACGAATAGATTCACCCATCAATATCATTTGGGTGGGTCCATTTTAATTTTTAGGGGCATCAGATGTGATTTTAAAATTTTATTTAATATTTCGATGAAATTCCTCTAAGCAAACAGAATAGCCCCAGATAGGACGGCACGTTTTGCGGCGTTACATCTGGGGCTATGCTGTTTGCCTATGTCCCATAAAAAGGACGCCAGGCTTATATGAGTTAAGTAATTGGTTTTCATGGTAAAATGCAGATCTTCACTTTTATATTTGTGCAGATCTTCACTTTTATATTTGTGCAGATCTTCACTTTTATATTTGTGCAGATCTTCACTTTTATATTTGTGCAGATCTTCACTTTTATATTTGTGCAGATCTTCACTTTTATATTTGTGCAGATCTTCACTTTTATATTTGTGCAGATCTTCACTTTTATATTTGTGCAGACATCAATTACATTTAGATATAAACCTTTTCAATGGATTCACATTCTAAAGAGTAAAAGAATGAATTAATTTTGCATTTTGATGTCTCCATTTACATTTTTTGCTGACTGCAGAACTAGACCAAACTATTCACAGCAATGCATTTTTGTGAACTCAGCTTCCTAGCAATTGGAATTGCTTGTAAAATTCAGTTACTTTATAATATATAAAACTTTGAAAAAAATAATTGCAAAATTGTATTCCTGTTGTGAAGAGGTTTAGTTATGTTTGATCAACGATATATTTTGACTGGTGTATATCATTTCTAAACCTTTTGTGAGAATATTTATCTTAATAATTCTTAGATTCATGATAATAGAAAAAAGTTTGCCGTGTGTCTTTCTTGACTTTTAAATATGGCCATTTTGTAGACCAAAGAGGGAGAGAGTTTCATTGTATTTGAGCTGCTCTTGGGAAAACCAACAATGTCGTTTCCGAACAGGTCTGACACAAACTGACCTGTACAGTCACAGAAAAGAGCTAGAAGCTTGAAATTTCGGATTTAAGTAGAAGAGGAATTGTACTATCTGAGTAGCGAAAACAAAGGCGCTGATCAGCTTCACAGTGACTGCGAAGCTGATCTGCGCCTTTATTTTTGCCTATGCAGATTGTTGGTTTTCTCATTTGTAGTCAGCCAACAAGATTTTCTTATTTCAGCCATGTCGTAAGAAAACCTGACTTGTATGTGTGAAAGTCAAGGTCACAGATCAGCTGTGCAGTAGCTGTGTATCTGAACATTTTCACTTTAACGAAATTATGATCTATTGATTCAATCTGAAGTTTATGTAGCTAGCCATCCATGTTAATGCAGCCTGGTTTTTTGTCAAACATGGTCAGAAACCCCAAGCCAGGTTTTTGTGCAACATGGCCCATTTGATGGGAGTTTTATGTATTGGTACCCTTATATATGTGCCAGAGGTACCCTATGATTGAGGCCATAGTACAGTTCAACCTTTTTATAACATAGTTTTCAATATATAGTGCCAAGGTTCCTAAAACGATTATCTTTCTAAATAACTTTATTAATCATATGACGCCTCTTTTTTCCACTGGATAACGTCATGTAATAAAAAGTGTTATGACCACACATGTATTAAAACTTTTGTGGTAATATGTAACATCATTAATGACGTCCGTAACAACAATGTAAATTTTTCATTGAAAATACATGCATGTCCACTTTGAAGGCGATAATCATATGATAGAAAGAATCTTATACGGGTGGTCATTTCATATGAAATTTATTAAACTTGCTGAATGCTTGTTTATAATGCTGGCGTCATACCTAGCCGATTTTAGCACACGATGGCCACATGAATATGAAATTTTGAATTTCGGCAATTTTCGTCAAGAATTTGGTAAAAAGCCAACTTTGAGCCGAAGCATGTACAAAGGCTGCCGATGGTCACACAATGGACACACAAATGCCACACGATTATACCCGAAGCATTCACGAACCATATATGAAGTGGTAGTTTTGCATACGATGTTGATGCGAATGGTACACGAAGGCTTCACGAAGGCATCACGATGTCTTCACGACATCGTGAGATGTAAAATGTATTCCCAGAAGTGTCCCAAAGGCATAACGTGACTTCCTTATGTTATGAAAAATTCAATTGTTGAGACTGCACAGTGATACTTTTAAAACTAATATTGGAAATGCCACCTAAACCAGGAAGAGGGCGTGGCAGTCAGCTCCACTTCAAATTTCCTTCCAAGGTTCCACTCCAAGAATCCACTTCAATACTCCAGTCCATGACTGCACGCAAAAACTCCAATCCATTCAATACATGTTGCCTATACTGTAGGCGGGAGATTGAACGAGCCTCTTTGCGTGTATAAATAATTATTACTACCATGACTGTAATGTCAGTTACTTTAAATCACTGTTCCTGCTTCTTGGTGACACTTTGATTGTAGTTTAAATCCATCTTTCGCATGGAACTGACACAAAACTGCTCTTGAGTTAGTAGTTAAATTTCCCTCTCCGCCCATATAAAGACTGCAGCATCTTTGGCCACGGGATCTTGGCCCATCAGCTGCAGTCTGTTTACACATCAGTTAAAACTTATGAAGTAGGTATCAATAGACAAATAAGACTTTGCTTTTGGGAATGTGAAGCCATATATATTTTTGAAAATTCCAACACATATTGTAATGTTAGCATAAACAATTCACAAAGCATGACTAGAAAGTGCTTGATTGGCGGCCCATATTTATGCAATGTTGTTATATTTTAGGGTATAACAATTTGACTCAACCATGTTTTTTCAATGAAGTCAAGTGATCAATACTACACACTACCCATAAACCTACTTCCTACTATTGCTTTTGGGAGTTTGGAGGGATATATTTTGAAAATTTCCAGCTAGGAAATAGAAAGTGGCTATTGGGCCGCCAATCAATAATAAATGCTTTTCAACATATGTCTGACACTGTCTCTGTCACGGAAGTTGAGATATGGTATGCACATTAAACTGTTCTATTGAAACACATATTCTATAAATATATTGCACAAGTTCATTATACCCCCTTTAATTACGGAGTGTCATTCAGTTATTTAAGCTACACACAAGCACTGTTTCCTGTAACGCTAAAACAACCTGCATGTCGTCTTCAGCCTTTTAAATGTACATGACTAGCTAGTAGAAGAGGTGTTTTGGGCTGGGCTCGCAGCAAATTTTCCCAATGTTTTGGCTACTTGCTTCCTTAATTCTAATGATGGTTGAAGGTATCGTTCATATGAATTGCTACTCCAGTCTCCTTGTAACTTAATTAGGTCAGAGGTCAGCCCACATTGCAGCCCAAATGATGCCCCTCCCCGACGAAAAGAGTGTGAGCTGTAGTCACTTGTAGGAATTCCCATAGCCCTTAGACAAAACCTGAACTTTTCAGTGAATTGAAGCGTGTGAGGGGGACATGACTGGCCCCCGCCAAGGAATACCTAAAAAGGGGAACCGGAAGAGAAGATGCAGGATTGTCCAATGTTAATTGTAGCAAGGCAGTTGACGGGCAGAGGGGGGAATTTGGGATTTTTGGAAGAGGTACCTGCAGAACCTTTTGCCGGAACTGAATGACTTTTGACCACCTGACTGTCAAAATGGCCCCTTCCGTAGAGAAATTAACATCACTGGCACATAAATGACGTGATGGATCAAACACAATGTGTGACTCTACTAGCAGATTGGACTTTCTAAAGAAAGAAAAGAATGCTACCAAGCAGGCTGCCCAAAATGTCCTATCTAAGGACTCATTTAAATTGATCTTAAGGAAAATACCCTTCAGAATATCAAGTGTAATGGGAGATTTTTGCTTAGTGATATCACCTTTAACCCTTTTTACCCCTTTTAAAATGGAATTGGCATACCAGTTGTTATCAAGCGGGTTCTTAGCTCCTGCTTCCAGGTGAATAATACGAACCGCATTTAAATATTGACGTATAGAGCTAAATGATAAACGTCGGGATAAATGTGCAATATAACGTCCTAAATCTACTTGAGAGATAGGTACAGGCATTATGTTAAGAGAGTTACAAAAATCTAGGTATGACGACATATGAACGGAATAAGTCTTTGCTGTCGAATTTGCATATGTGCTGCAACGATACGCCAACACATCTGTATCTAGGCTGGCTGAGATGGAAGACTGTAGTTGGTCTATCTTAGCTGGGTGGGGTCCAACCTGGGGCTCTGGGTCTCCAGTGGGAAAATCTGTCAAGCAGAAAATCAAGACTATGAGAGGACATGTGGAAACACAGGGGAGAGTAATCTGTGAAGGGCAAGAGTTTTTCAATGAACCCAGGAGTGTGTAATCTTGATTCGCTATCTGCCAAGGTATTCAATATGCCAGGGACAAAGCAAGCAGTCAGGTGGAAATTAAATATTGTTGATAACCAGAACAAGTAACGCAAACCTTTCATTATCGTCGCATTCTTTGAAGAGCCTTTATTTATGGATGCGACTGTAACAGAATTGTCCGAGTAGATGAACACTCTTTTGTTTTGCCAATGCTGACCCCAATGATTGGCTGCAAGAACCACTGCCAGTACCTCTTTTTCATTGATGTGAAAAGAATGAGCGACCGGCCAGTCCTTAGACCAATTAAAATAAAACCAGTCGTGTTCAAAATATCCACCTGCTGCTTCATCACAAGCATCTGTAAAGGCCCATTCCAAAGGTATTTGGTCAAGAAGAATAGATTTACCATTAAAGGTAATAATGCAATTGTACCACCATTCTATGTCCCGACGGACTTCAGCTGAGAGCAATGTACGATGTGAATTTTGCCGGAGCAAACCAATCTTGTTGAAGATTCGGCGGAGAAAGACTCTTCCGCCTTTAACAACTGATGCGGCCCATGACAATCGTCCAGCCAGGGACTGGAGTTGTCGCTTGGTGGCTCTTTTGCGGCCAAGGAAACCCTGAAGTTCCTCTCTTAACTTGGTAAGCTTATCTTCTGGCAACCGGAGGGACATAGCCAAAGAATCTAATTCTATACCCAAAAAGGTGATTTTTTGGGTTGGATCAACAACTTTGCCCCAATGGATAGAAAACCCCAACTTCCGGAGAAGTTGGATTAATGCATTGAATGCTAAAGAGCATGCTTCCTTTGAATCAGCAATAATCAGGAAAGTCGTCGAGATAGACAACTATGAGGTCATGTCCTTTGCGGGCCAAAATTCTTTTTACGGCTTGGGTGAGGCGATGGAAGATTCCTGGGCTTAGGCGCGCCCCGAAAGGTAAACGCGTATCGGTCATATAAATTGTTTGTCCTTGAAAGTCCCACTGTAGGACAGTGACTCGTTGGCTAGACTGCGAGATACCTACCGACCTATAAGCATTCTTTAAGTCTACCTTCGCGAAGTAACACCCCTCTGTCATCATTGCAGCTGCATCGTCAACCCGTGAGAACTTTTGTTTCCAGTCACTGGAGCAGTAGTCATTTACTGACTGGCCCGGTGGCCTGGAACAGTCATGAATTAGGCAGACACCCCCATCTGGTTTAGGGATGGCCGCCATTGGGCTGATGATGGCAGGGGGGCTGTCACAGATACGGTAATTACCACATTCTATCTCTGCACGAACTTGAGCACTTGCCTTCTCATAAAGAGGACTCTGCGGCCTTGCGGATGGATGGTTGGCGCATATAACTTCACTTATGTCCGATTCAGCGTCCACAATATCAAAGCCAAACTTTATACCATTTAATATAAATTCTCTATCCTGATCATCTTCCAATTCCTCCTCCCAAGCCGAAAGAATCAGGCCTGGTGAGGGTCTGACCTCAAAATCATGCTATTTTTCAAAGGTGTGAGCTGTCACTGGATGAGGTTTATTACACCCAGGGACAATACAGGTGTGCTTGAATTTGCATTTTTGGAAGGAACAACCTTTGGCTGAATTGAAGTTTCGACAGATGTCAGGTTCTTGTTTGCCATTATGTTTGCTTTGGGATTGTGCAATGCCTTTTTTAGGATTTGAAGAGAACCCCTGTGTGGTTTGCTTTTCCCTTGATTGAAGGTGTAATGTATGAAGGTGCTGGACATCAGTCCCCCATCTAAACCCCATATTAGTCTTCAGTTGCCTGTACTCTCTATCATATAACAATACTGACGTAAGGCTACATTTCTGTACTAATTGGTATACCTTAGTTGTGTACGACAAGTAGTCCATTAGACTTTGTCCAACCAACTTCCCCTCCCCAACAAGCTTATACAGAATTCCTAAATTAGCAATGGACCATTGCGACAGGGTCAAGTTTTCCAATTTGGGCTTCTTTGGACCTGATTTTACCACAATTTGCTGCTCACCCTGACCTCCAATAACTAACTCCTCTTCCACTGCAGTAGGAACGAAATCGCAGATATCGTAAAAGGCGGATGACGACTTACCGGTTGACGTAGTGATGTGAACTTGGGGGTCTTGCCATGAGGGTTGAGTAAGTCCTGTGGTATTGGTCACTGTAGTTATGAGAGGCATCTGTGGTTGTTGGAGTGGCGGCCCCTGTGCCACTGCTAACTGAGATTGGTGTGAAGGTTGCGGCCCCTGTGCCGCTGTCAGTTGGGATTGGAGTGGAGGTTGCGGCCCCGGTGCCGCTGTCAGATGGGATTGGAGTGGAGGTTGTGCCCCCTGTGCCGCTGCCAGTTGAGATTGCTGTGTCAGCAAAGTGTTCAGGAGGGTCTGCTGATACACGTCGTGTTGCGTCGTTTGCGGAGGTTGATCTACCACGTCGTTTGTTTGAATGTTCAGGGTACCTGCTGAGCTATCTGTGGCACCTTCCGAGTTGTCAGAGTTTTTAAGCGATTTTGTTATATGAAGGATAAGCCTTCGCTGTCCCACAGGGATCTTTTGTGACTTAAGATCCTCAGGGTCTACCAAGCTAAGAGCAGGTAGACTGTCAAAACCTCGATCAAGAAGTTCATCGATAACCGTTTTTTGCACATTGTTATCCAAACAGAACTTAATCATCTGGTCGGATGCCGACAATTCTGTGACTGTTACTGTGTCGTTCATGATGAATTTTGTAGTGTAATTGGTTTTTTACATGAGTTTATATACTGAGAAGGTCACTTACAGAAGCTTTAACTTAGTCTTTCCTAGTGTCCGTGTATTTCCTACACAAAGGTTCAACTTCACCGCAGAAATAGCAGAATCGTTCATCACAAATGGTGGAACAGTCCAAAGATCTGGCGATGTAGGAGTTCTCACGATCGTCGGCAAATTCAACAATGTAATTAAACAGTTTCTTCTCTTCATTTTCTGATAACACGTACCACGAAGGAATACCGAACCACAATTTAACTAGCCACGTTTTGTTATTGTCCAGCCATCGCTGTAGCAAAACTTGTCTGTCCGCCATATGTATGTATGTATGTTCGTAGTGTTCCGCCGTTGACTTATCGGCGCACCTCGTTTTAACCCCGAGTAAGGGTATTACCATCACCAGACTCCAATGATAGAACTACACTGCCCGCCACCAACCATCACCTTAACATATTTACTGTATTCCCATCATTGAAGTTTTTTTTTTTTTTTTTTTTTTTTTTTTGAGAGAGAAGAGAAGCCAGTGCTTGCCTTATGGATGCTGAGCGCCAAGCAAGGTAGCCACTGGTACCATTTTTAACGTCTTTGGTATGACGCGGCCCGGGTTCGAACCCGCGCCTCCCGCTTCCGAAGCGGACGCTCTAACCATTACGCTATCGGGACCGGTATTTGTTTATTTCACAGAGAAACTGAATGTCCCGGAATAACCCGCAACGATGTCCAATTATTGGAATATTGGTCAACTCGACCCACAATCGGTAAAATAAAGTTAATTATCGTAGTTCTATTCCCAAAAGAATTTCTTATCAATTCATCGATCTTTTTGCGTAATTACTCCTCTTTTTTAAACAATTTTAACATACGTCTGCCTTCAACAAATTTTAACTGGAAAGTGAAGTCACGCTCAAAGAAGCGCCACTTCTAAGAAATCCTTAAATCTGATTGGTCAAAACGCCATCCGACAGGGGGCGTTTTCCGATTCTGGTAGGGTTCGCGCGCAAAATCACGCGTCCCCTTTCCTCTTAGAAAGTGCCGTGTGCAAAATTGCCCCATTCGCCAAAGGGCTGTGGGGAATTGGCAAATTTTTAAAACAGTATTATTTTTTTTAAATTAAACATTTTCCCTTCGGACAATTCATAAAAGTTTCAGAAGTATGTAACAAAAAGCGTTCTTAACTTTACTGATTTTAAAATTTTTATTTCCCTAGAATCTCGTGTTAACAAGATTCGGCGAGACTTTCCCCATCGGGGGTTGGAGAAAGGTAAACAATTGCTCCAATGAAATTTAAAACCAGATTATGAAATAATCTTTCTAATAAATCACTCGTTTGTCGAGTACTGCAATGGGAACTACTCTAGAAAGATAACCGGTAGCTGCTTGAAAGACAACAAAATAATAAACAAACCAAATACATGTACCTGTAAGAGATGTTGTTGCTCCTACATGATGTATTTATTATCATGGTCCAGTTGCGTGTAAAGAAGCAGTGCTGCAGTCTTCTTCTTACTGATTGTCTTGTCTTCTAAATATGCCATGTTTTTTGTCAGAGTAGAATCAACAGTACTCAACTTAAGATTTTCTGAGAAAAAAGCAGTGTGGATGCTGATTTTGGTATGTACATGTTACCGTGAGAAATATTGGAAACGCAGAAAGAACAGTTTTGGTTAATATCGTGTACCCATCGAGATGCCATCGTGATCTAAATTTTTCAGATACCATGATTATACGATGGCATTGCGAGGGCTATACAATGTCGTGTTGCCTTCGTAACACAATCCGGCAACATCCCGTCTCCTTCGTATTGCCTTCGTGTAGCAAAACCTAGCCGATGGTGCCGAGGATTACACAACAGAAGTACGATGTAGTCCCGATTTGATAAGATGGCCTCACGATGGCTTTGTGAAGGCCAAGATGTACACACAAATTCAACACGAAATTGAACCTTCGTGTGTCCTTCGGACAAATTTTTGGCATGTCAAAGATTTTAGTGTTGCTCGCGATGGTGCTGCCTATGGCTTAGAAAATCTCCCGAGGAACATACGATGGGTAAAGATGCACTTGTGGATGGCCTGATCTCTTCTCGGTCAGTGCCGAATTTGAAAATATCAATAATGGTGTGTCCATAGGTTGCCAAAATCGGCTAGGTGTGACTCCTACATAATAAATTACATAAGAAATGACCACTCATGTAAGATCCTCTATTACAACATTGTTCACTGATAATTACCTGATCCGATATGCTTTATAATGAGGTTGAACTGTTCTTATCCTCTGAATATATGCCACAGCCAGTCTAAATTATAGTGTGGTCCGTGTAAACTAATATCTACAGTTATTTAACTTGCATGGGTTTTAATTTCTCTATCATTAAAGAATCACTAGATGTTTTTACTAACTATGAGGAATGTAGTTTGGTTTCTAAATTTACTAGACATAGTGGTGGTATCTTATAAGGAATATTAAGTTTGATTTGTGTGATTATTATATATCCAAGAATATTGCTAGGTTTTTACACTGATGAAAACATGGAATATTTTGTCAAATTGAATACTTCAAAATATTAAAAGGAACCTTCTGTCATACTTAATGCACTCTATATACCCATGATGCAACCAAATTTATTAAAGTGCAGATTGATCACATGACACATGACAAAATGGAATGTGGTGATTGAAGCCAAATCAATTGGATAACAACATACAGTGAGGAAATGGTCTCTTCCCTGTAGGTTGTTTCCCAATTAGTCCTGCCTCTGATCACTGCTGTCTATTTCATCATCTGTCCTGTGTTGTTGCATCAATTGGTGCTGTAAGAAATTTGGTTGCATCACATGTATAAAGGGTAGGATGGGTCTAAGGAAACATACAAGCTTGTGGATCCTGTGCTGAGGGTTAGTTTTGAATTTGTTTAGGGTTAAAAAGAGATATGCATGTATTTGTTTTGGGAAGTAAAAGTTTTTATAAATTTTAATCAGACTATTTGTCTGTGTAAACAGTGTAAGGTAAAAGCATATGCTTATTACTCATATTTTTGTGTCTTGGTTGTGGTCTCAACTCAGCATCTGTGGTCTTCGAAACATGTCCTACTGTTTGCTACATTTGTTACCCCGAACATAAAATGTAAATGAGCCGTTGCATGAGAAAACCAACAATTTTGGTTTCTGACAGGTCTGTACAGTCACAGACGCAGGCTAGAAGCTTGAAATTTTAGATTTAGGAAGTAGAGGAATTGTACTATCCGTGTAATGAAAACAAAGGTGCTGATCAGCTTCGCAGTTACTGCGACTTTGTTTTCGCCTATACCAAATGCTGGTTTTCTCACGCGAAGGCTCAAATATAAGTTTAATCTTTGCTGCCCTGTTTGTTTAGATCCAGTAGATGAGCCTGGTAAGAAGGATGGACATCATAACCATAGACATCATCATACACACAGTGGCAGGAAAAGTAGAATGGGTAGGTTGAATTTCTACTATTTATTTCATAAATGAAAGTTTCAAAGTGGCCCTGTACTGCAAAGAAACAATGTGAGGACAAAATATTGTAGTTCTTTATAAGTTCTGATTTCTCTACTGACAGGTCAAAATAAGTACCAACTTGAACAGATTTGGCTATTCAAGAAAGCTTTTGGTAGTGTGGTCTTGTCAATGAATCAACATTATGAAAACTTGCCAATGCAATACACAGCGATTTTTTTTTTTGCTGTAAAAAATGAAAAACTTGAAACAAAATCAATATTCTTATTTTATGCTCATAACATGGATTGTTAGTACACGTTAGAAACGCCTCATTGAGGCGGTTCTGACGAGTACCGACAATCTATGTTTTTGAGTAAAAAGAAGAAAACTTGCATGCACCTCTAAACCCCATACTGGAGTTTGTGAGTATATACATTACACTGACATGTTGTCCTGGCGAATTTATATGCTTTTTGTAAGAGTTGCTTTGTTCAACCTCAAAGAATGTTATCACTGATTTATGTGTTCATCATCATCATATCATATCCGTTTTATAGTCCGTTGTCCTCTACTGAGGGTTGGACTTGCTTGACAAGTCTCCTTCTTAGACAACCTCTCCAATCTGAGCGATTCTGAGGATCAGCAGTATCCATTCCTAACTTTTTTCTGTTGTCTAATAACGCTTCATCCCAGGATTTCCTTGGCTTGCAGGATCTTTTCTGTGCAATTACCTCTAGCTTGCGTACTTGAGAGATCCAGCCTTTGCTCTACATGTCCATACCATCTCATCCTGCTGGAGCGGAGCACCACATTTATATCTTGGAGTCCACGCTTCGAGAAAGGGAGTCTGAGCTTACTTCATCATTCACCTTGACATTACAGATCCAGAAGATCTTCGCACGGTCATTGCGCCATAGGTGGTTAAGAGTAGCCACAGTCATTGCCCATGTTTCTGCCGCATGCAGCATTACACTTCTCGCACAAGTTGAATACACTAGACCTCTGGTCAAAAGTTGCGGTTGGTGAGGAGGGGAAGTAGCTGTCGGAACATGCTCCAAGCCGATTCACAATGTGTCATTGCATCCAGTTCACAACCACCACCAGCAGAAAGCATGTCTCCCAAATAACGGAACTCTGGAACAGCCTCAACTGTTTTGTCATCAACTTGAACCTCATTCACTAGTCCACCATCTATTGGACATGCCTTTCCCAGGCAGCGAGTACATCTAAAGTCAGGATCAGGGCACAAGGGGCCTTCAATTCCTTTGCATTTCTTTTGGATGCAGGACTATCAGCCACCACAGAAGATAGCATTTCTTCCTTCTACTACATGCTCAAATACTTTCACCATCTGTTCAGTCAGCTTCAAGCCCCTGTAGTTACCCCTGTTCAGAGCGTCCACTTTGCTCTTGTACGAATTGACAATGTAACTCTCCTGCAAGTCAGTTGGAATGCAACCTCCTGAGATGATGTCCACTATAAGATCACGCACCTCAGCTACGCCTGCTTCCCCAAGCGGCTTCAGCATCTCAGCAACAATACCTGATGGTCCAGCTGCTTTGCCAGATGCCATTTAAGTAAATGTTGATGGCTTTTGTGATCATCTCCAAGGTGATTGGCTAGCTTGGGCCTTAAACTGGGCTTTCCACCGACAGGTCCTCCGGATTCCATGGGAATTCAACATTGAGGAGACGCTCATAATCCTCTTTCCAAGCCCCTTTCTTTGCAACCTCATCTAGTGATAGTAGGCCTTTATCATTCTTTACAGGTTTCTCTCCCATGACATCCTGATTGTCACATCTCATCAAATTGTTAATTGTGATAGATGATGTAGGTAATATCATATATAGTTCATGTGAGTTTTCATTATAAAAGTTCCAGTGAAGCCTAAAAAGAAGAGGAAAATACGACTATGGCTGAACAGACCTGCGAGAACCAGGATATATTTAGAACCAATAAAAACTCGGAGATCAAGTTGGAAAAAGACCTTGTGCAAAGATCCCATATAATCATTAGATTACCTAATATATGAATGATTAAAAGTTCAGACCAAATGGTCGTAGAAAAATAAAAACTGAATTCTTGTGCTGTATATAAGATAATGTGAAGTTGTCGACTTGACACTGAACTGAAAAAGAGACAGATGTTAATGTATTGCATTCAATGTCATGTAGAAGAAAATCTAATCTAAACAAAAAGAAAATAACATTTGAAAAATTTGGTACTGGACTTTAATTTCATTTCTTGGACACAGATTTTGTTTTCACTTTGTACTGTTTGTATGATAACATTTGATATGCATATGAATAATAAATGAATCTAATACTATAGAAATGTTTGTGTTTTAACAATGTTGTGTGAAAATATTTTGTTCATAAGCACTTGTCACATGCAAACTTTGCTCTTTTTAACATTCTTTGTTTCCCTGATTTTTAATGTGTAGCTTTTTTCTAGCGTTAAGTAAAATTTGCATACATGCACATGGTTGTTCTGAAAACCAGTTAAGTAGTAGTCATTAGTTTCGAGAAATATGTCCACATTTTTCAATTCAACAATTAAGTTAGTTCTAAGCTTAGTTATCTTCAAATTTAGTATTCAGTTTCTTGCAAAAAATATTTTGTTTGAGACGTTTGCATGTGATAAAGCATTTTGAACACTTTTCTCTTGTTTATACATTAATCTTTATACCATTACGAAAACATGCCCATGCAGTATACAGAAAATTTTTTGGTCATAAAAATGCAAATTTTTGATATTTTTCTTATTTTTGCTCAAAACATAGCGGTTCTAATGAGTACCCACAATCTATGTTTTGGAGTAAAAATAAGAAAAATAGGTATACCCCTGCAAACCCCAGTTTTTTATATAAAAGTGGGGTTCAAGGGGGTATTCATTACACGGACATGTTTTCTTGGTGGATACAGAGGACTTCAGGCTGAGTTGCAAACATGGTAACCAGAATATGGCTATACCAGAGGCCAGTTGTTCAAAATTTTGTTAGCTTAACATTATCGTTAAGACCTCAACCCATTAAGTAAATACCGACTACATAAGCAAATGCACTGTTATTTTTTGGTGATAAAATGTGAGAATCCTTTCCATTGCAAAGGATTCTCACATTTTATCAACAAAAAATAACAGTGCATTTGTAATATTCATGTTTGAAATTTTTACGAATTGTTAACTAACAATTGTTAATTTTGAAAAACTGGGCCCAGATTGCTCCTTTTGTATGAACAAAGTTTTAAGGCCTCATTTGCAGTATGATTGCCTTGCTGTTAAAATTTATGACAAACCTCTCAAAATGAATGATTTACATATACTTCCAGCCATGCATGACTCAGAAGACGATGATGACCAACAGGCACGCCCAGACTACGTCAAGGATCCCCACTCCCACCAACCCCCCAGGGTCAGCTCTGCCAAGGGTGGGGGAGAGGAGATGAATAGTGCAATCCAGAGTATCAAGGATTTACGACAGTCTCTCGTCTCGACGGCGTCTAATTCTAATCTTAGCCCAACTGCTGGGTAAGCCCTCAAAACTTTATACATATATTTCAGTTTCCTTTGCAATACAAAGGATTCTCACATTTTATCAACAAAAAATAACAGTGTATTTGCTTATGTTGTCAACATCTACTTAACAAATTGAGGTCTTAACGATGTCATTAAGCTAACAAAGTTTTGCACAAAGTGAGAAAGAGAGAACAACATAAAACATTTTTTTAGCTCACCTGAACCGAAGGCTCACGGGTGAGCTTATAGTATACCCATGCTCCGGCGTCCGTCCGGCATCCGTCCGTCCGTCGTCCGTCCGTCGTTCACATTTTCAAAGATCTTCTCCTCTGAAACCGCTAGGCCAATCAAAGCCAGACTTCATGTGGAGCATCCTTAGGAAGGGGGAACAAAAGTTTACATAAATGGTCCAGGTCACATGACCAAGATGGCCGCCATGGCTATAAATAGCAAAAACCTTTAAAAATCTTCTTCTCCAGAACCAGTGGGCCGATTTCCACGAAACTTGCTTGGTATGTATCATCGGGGATGTGGGCCCATCATAGTTTATATAAATCATGACCCTAGGATGACCTTGACCTATTTTACGGCAAGGTCAACTTAGATCGCCAATGCATTTGAATGGGAAAAAATGGTAAATTGCTATTTAATGGGTAAAACTTACTGGGAATAGGCAAATGGACAGAAGATTAATGTTAATGGAAAATTTTAGCCCCTGGGGGGTTGTCTGCCCCTGCCTCGGGGCTATATACATGTATATTTCCATAATAATGAAACATCTTCTCCCCTGACCCCGCATGGCCAATCAAAGCCAAACTTCATATGGAGCATCCTTCGGAAGGGGGAAAGAAAGTTTATATAAATGGTCAAGGTCACATGACCAAGATGGCCGCCATGGCTATAAATAGAAAAAACCTTTAAAAATCTTCTTCTTCAGAACCAGAAGGCCAATGATTTTGAAACTTGGTGTGAAGCATCAGTGACTGGAGCTCTACAAAGTTTATATAAATCATGACCCTGGGATGACCTTGACCTATTTTATGGCAAGGTCAACATAGGTCGCTCATGCATTTGAATGGGGAAAAGTGTTAAAATTTGTAGGGAAAAACTTGCAGGAAATGGGCAAATGGACTTAAGATTGATGATTCTGAAAAAATTTGGACCCCAGGGGTATGTCAGCCCCCACCCCGGGGCAATATACATGTATATTACAGTGATATTCAAAGATCTTCTTCTCTGAAACTGCTTGGCCAATCAAAGCCAAACTTTAGGAGGAGCATTGTTAGGAAGTGGGAATGAAAGTGTATGTAAATGGTCATGGTCACATGACCAAGATGGCTGTCATGGCTATAAATAGCAAAAACCTTTAAAAATCTTTTCCTCCAGAACCAGAAGGCCTATGATTTTGAAACTTGGCATGAAGCATCAGGCAATGGAGCTCTACAAAGTTTATATAAAGTGTGACCCTTTGATGACCTTGACCTATTTTACGGCAAGGTCAACTTAGGTTGCCCATGCATTTGAATGGGGAAAATTGTTAAAATGTCATTTGAAGGGCAAAACTTGCAGTAAATTGGCAAATGGACTGCAGTTTTATGTTTTCAAAAAGAAACTGACTCCAGGGGTTGCTCTGACCAAGCCCTGGGGTTATATACATGGATATTACCATTCTAGCCAAACAAGTTTATTGGTATATATCTTGGGTTTCAGGTGAGCGTTTACAGGACCATTGGTCCTCTTGTTTTACAACAAACATAAAGCGCAACAAGATGACAAACTCTTTCCATACAAGGCAGCCATGACTAACTCTTTCCATACAAGGTAACCATGACTAACACTTCCCATACAAGGTAGCCATGACTAACACTTTTCATACAAGGTAGCCATGACTAAGTCTTTCCATACAAGGTAGCCATGACTAACTCTTTCCATACAAGGTAGCCATGACTAACTCTTTCCATACAAGGTAGCCATGACTTACTCTTTCCATACAAGGTAGCCATGACTTACTCTTTCCATACAAGAGGCCCTACCAGGGGTTTTGGGGATTCGGGGAGAAGGGCCATTTATTTTCAGGGAGCTGGGGAGCACTAGCAAATATTTTAAGGGATCTGGGGAGCAAGCAGGTATTTTGGGAGCAAAAGAAGAAAACTTTCAGGGAGCTGAGGAAAAACAAATCAGGGAGCTGGGGAGAAGGGTAAATTTTTTTCAGGGAGCAGGGAGCAAAGACCCCCCCTGGTAGGGCCTCATACAAGGTAGCCATGACTAACTCTTTCCATACAAGGTAGCCATGACTTATTTTTTTCATACAAGGTAGCCATGACTAACTCTTTCCATACAAGGTAGCCTTGACTAACTCTTTCCATACAAGGTAGCCATGACTAACTCTTTCCATACGAGGTTGCCATGACTAACTCTTTCCATATGAGGTAGCCATGACTAACTCTTTCCATACAAGGTAGCCATGACTTACTCTTTCCATACAAGGTAGCCATGACTTACTCTTTCCATACAAGGTAGCCATGACTAACTCTTTCCATACAAGGTAGCCATGACTAACTCTTTCCATACAAGGTAGCCATGACTAACTCTTTCCATACAATAAACAGATAATATGTTTTCCTTTTCCAGGAATTATATCAAGAGATTACTGAAGGAAGAGATTCGTCAAGCTGATGAACAGATAGATGATCTTACTGCCAAGCTTCAACATAACATTGAGGAAAAACAAAAACAGGTAAATAACGTAACAAATTAACGATGTCATTGATTTTGGACTTCAGGTTTATGGTTTAGATTACAAAGGAAATTATGCATGTTTAACCAAAATTTTTATTTTGCATGCATTTATGTGAATGTAACAAAATTATATGCTGTAAAGAACCCAATTATAATTCAAATATCAACAAACATCTTAATATAAACCTTATAGATTTTAAAGCATGTAAACTAAAATGCTAACCCATGTAACAACCTAACCTTGGAAAGGAACATTTTTGTACCACTATTGCAGTATGATGAAATACTGGACCAACAGCAAGACCAGGCCAGTGCCAGGAGAAAAGATTCCGTCGAAAGTGAGAAAACATTTACCAGAAGTGCTCCAATTAATAAGTCAGATAGATCAGATAAACTGAATAGAACTCCTAGTGCTACAAACAGACCAAGGAAAGAACCCCTTGTCCCCAAACCAATCAGAACTCATACAAATTCTACATCAAGTATAGGGACATCTCCCAGAGTTCCAAGGGAAACGACTCGAGTACCGGTCGAATCTGGGAGAGTTAATGTAGACTCGTACCAATCCCTGCCTAATAGCAAGTTGAAAGTAGACACCGGACAATCTAGAGGCAGAAAGTTACATGAAGTTGATGGGCCGTCAGTTAATATTAACGCAAGTTTAAAGGATACAGTTGCCAAAGTGAATAGAGGAATAAACACACTTCCGCCAAGAAGAGGGGAACCAATTCCTAGTGCCGTGGTAACAGATCTTACTCAGGTGCAAAATCAATATGTCACTGAACGTCAAGGTCAGAACAAGTATCCTAGCAACAGTGCTCAGTTGCCTAGCAACAGAAGTAGTAAAACGTCAGTAACCAAGGAGACGAGTGGCAGAGGGGGTGGAGTTGTGGAGCGGGGACCCAGTGCCAGTAGCAGTAGTAGTCATGACGACAACAGTGCAGTGGAGCCACGGAGCTGGAGCGTTACTAATGAGGAAAAGTTGGATAGAGAAGTGAGTGGTTTGTTTCTTCGTAACAACTCCCTGACAGCTAGGAACTACTAGGCATGCCCTGTTCGATTGCTACACTAAATTTGCATGATGCATGTATATACATGTAATTCATATGTTCTTAACTTGTACTCATGAGGTATTGTGTTAATATGCAAAAGCTTCATGATTTTGCAATAAAAATATTAATCAAGAGCAGTGGTAAAATTTAAAGAGGGTGGGTCATAAGTATATGGAATTATATGTTGAAGCATTTGATAAGTGTGAATATTACCCATTGATTTTTCTGTACTAAAAAGGTGTTCCAGAAAGGTCTGACAAAATTAATGAAATATAATCCAATAAAATGGGAGGCATTGTCAGTAGGGAAAAGTGTACAGAGAAAAATTAGTATTATGTATATCACATGAGCTGCATCATTAGAAAACTGGATTTTTGCCTATGCAAAAACAAAGATGCAGATCAGCTGTGCAGTAACTGCACAGCTGATCAGCGCCTTTGTTTTTGATATTTGGATAGCACAATACCTCCACTACCTCTACCCAAAGTTTTAAGATTCTAACTTTCTTCTGAGACTCTACAGGTCGGTTTGTGTCAGACCTGATCGGAAACCCCGAAGACCGGTTTTCTCACTTCATGGCTCACATACAATTACAACATTTTTCCTCTCCTCTTTCAGCCTATTCAGCGAGTGCGATCAGCTCGTAACTCTAGCCGGCAGGTCGTAGGTAAGCGTCTAGTGTATAAAGCAAAGTATCCCAAACAGCACTGCCCTGTCATGCACCTGTTGAAAGTTGAGGGAGCCACGTGTGCGGCACCGACCACCGCTACCACACAAATTCATGGCCTCTATGTACAGTCACCGCGTAGCTCCACGTCTAGCACTCAAATCTCACCGCCAATAGGTACACCCAGATCTTACGGGGCAAAACGGCGTGCGGTGTTTCCGAAGTGGCTTGGTGACGGATGGTGAAGGTGTGTGAGTGATGCGTGTGATATCTGGTGGATTCCTGAGTGGTGTTTTAGTGTACTGCTGAGTGTGTAGTTTGCATCATAGAGAATGTAAAAATGGAAAATTTCATTGGAAAAATGTTGAAGCCGAAGGCTCATAGGTGAGCTTATAGTATACCCATGCTCCGGCGTCCGTCCGTCGTCGTCCACAATTTCAAAGGTCTTCTTCTCTGAAACCGCTGGGCCAATTGTTCTCATATTACACATACACCATCTACAGGTAGGGGGAAAGAATAATTGTCTTTATTGTTTTGATCAGATAAGGACTTTGGTTGCTATGGCAACTTATGCTTCCCATAGACTTATAATGGAAAAAAAGTGAAAATTGCCAGTTTTTGCTGTCTTGTTGGAGATATTTGAATTTTGTTTTTGCAGAAATGTTTATTGAGTAGTCCTGTACGTTTCATGTGACTTTTGTCCTAATCCTTCATTTTGATTGGTTGCAGGGGCCCCATATAGGGCAAAATTTCGAAAAACACTCAAAAATCTTCTTCTCAGAAACTGTCAAGGGGATGAAGCCTATACTTTGCATACATGTTCCTGACAGTGGCCTCTACATAGTTTGTGTTTTTTTATTCCAGGCGGATAAGAACTCTGGTTGCTATGGCAACTTAAAGTTTCCATAGACTTATAATGGGAAAAGTGGAAATCGTCTATTTTTCCGCTAAAATTGCAGACATTTGAATTTTGTTTTTGCAGAAATGTTTATTGGGTAGTGTTTGATAGTTCTTGCGAGTTTTGTCCTAATCCTTTATTTTGATTGGTTGCTGGGGCCCCATAAAGGGCAAAATTTTGAAAAAAACATTCAAAAATCTTCTCCTCAGAAACTGTCAAGTGGATGAATCCTGTACTTTGTATACATGTTCCTGACAGTAGCCTCTACATAATTTGTGTTTTTTATTCCAGTCGGATAAGAACTCTGGTTGCTATGGTAACTTTAAGTTTCCATAGACTTATAATGGGAAAAGTGGAAATTAGCTATTTTTTGAAAATTATTGCAGCCTGAGAGCTGAAAAGTGGTAGATGCAAACAACTAATGGATTAGATGAAGGTATATGATTAATTTAGGTCAAGGTCATCTCTTGACCTTGGCCGGTCTGTCGTCCATACACACTTTTCAAAGATTTTTTTCTCTGAAACCACTTGGCCAATCAAAGCCAAATTTTATATGAAGCATCTATAGGAAGTGGGAACCAATTTATATATAAATAATCCAGATCACATGACCAAGATGGCCGCCATGCCCATATATGGTAAAAACCCTTAAAATATCTTCTTCTCCAGAACCGGTGAACCGATTTCAACGAAACTTTGCATGAAGTATGGATGACTCAAGTACTACAATGTATATATAAAACATGACCCTGTGGTGACCTTGACCTATTTTATGGCAAGGTCAATATAGGTTTTCAATGCATTTGAATGGGGAAAACTTTTAAAATGTCATTGTAAGTGAAAGTCTTGCAGGAAATGGGCAGTAGGACTGAAATTTAATGATTCTGAAAAAAAAAATGGACCCCATGGGCTCATCTGCTTTTAAAATGTTATTTGAAGGGGAAAATCAGCAGGAAATTTGCAAATGGACAGAATATTGATTATTCTGAAAAAAGAAAATGGCCCAAGGGCTTCATCTGCCCCTATAATGGGGTTAAATACCATAATATTCAAATATGTTTATTTGTATATGAAGCAGATCTCAGGTGAGCGTTTACAGGACCATTGGTCCTCTGGTTAATATTTTTGGTCAAAACATTGATTGTGGGTACACATTAGAACTGCCTCTGCGAGGCAGTTCTAAAGAGCACCCACAATTTATGTTTTGTTGCAGAAAATAAGGCATATTGTATACCTCTTCAGACCAATGTTTTACTATATAAAAGTGGGGTGTAAGGGGGTATACATTTCACGGACGTTACCCTGATGGTTTGTCGTTTGCGTAGTCAATGGGGTGTTGTGTGAATGTAGTGGCTCTGCTAATTCTGAATGTCTTGCCTTCAATAAACAAATAGAGAGATATCTGGTGTATTCCCCGAGTGTAGCTTTTGTGTGGTGCCGAGTGTGTAGATTGTGTAGACATTCGAGTGTTGTGTGAGTAGTTGCTAATTCTGAAAGTATGGCCCTCTATAAACGAATTGTGGGATAGCTATTTTGTTCATGAGTATGGCTTTAGTGTGACATTCAGTTTGTGTTCCTCGTTGAAAACTGAGTTTGTGTTTATATGATTAATTGTATTTAATTGCATTCAAATGCACATTATTTGAAATTTTAAACACACTCATTTTAAAAATGCATGTTTCAAAGCATTTAAACTTTGGAGTGCAGAGGACACCATGTGTTTTAGTATATTGTGATAGGGAACTAATCAGTGGATTTTCATTTACATGTAACATGGGGAGGGGGACATGTGTTAAATTACGAAAACATGCCTAGATGCAATACACATTTTTAAAGTTGTAAAAAAATGAAAATTTTTCAGAATTTTTTAGCTCACCTGAGCTGAAGGCTCACAAGTGAGCTTATAGTATAGTAGTCGAGCCGGCATCTGTCCGTGCGTTCACATTTTCAAACTTGAATATCTCTAAGACAACAAGGCCAATCGCGATCAAATTTTATCTAAAGCATCATTGAGGAGGGGGAAAGGTCGGATCAGAACTCTGGTTTCTATGGCAACAGATAGCTCCCATTGAGTTATAATGGGGAAAATGTTGTGGCCACTCTAGCAACTTCTCTTTTGATTGGATCTTCTTCATTCTTGGGAATAACAAGGACAACCATAACATCTCGGATGAGTTCGAATTTCGGCTAGGTTCGACCTTAGATTGCAGAGTTAGCTGCCCTTGAGCGTATGGAAAAATCCCCATAGACTTATAATGGGAAAAATGTTGTGGCCTCTCTAGCACCATTATTTTTCGGTGGATCGTCTTCATTCTTGCAGGTAACAAGAATAATGACAATATGTCGGATGAGTTAGAATTTCGGCCAGATCTGACCTCTGACTGCGGAGTTAGCTGCCCTTTAGTGTTTGAAAAATCAATATTTTGTATTGAGGCCACTCTAGCGCCTTCAATTTTGATCGGATCATCTTCATTCTTGAAGAAACAAGGATAACCATAATATCTTGGATGAGTTCGAATTTGAGCCAGATTCAACCCTGGACTGCGGAGTTAGCTGCCCTTGAATGTTTGAAAAATCAATTTTTAGTGTTGTGGCCACTCCAGCATCTTCAATTTTGATCAGATCTTCAAACAAAAAAAAAAAAAAAAAAAAAAAAAAAAATACCACTTTGTCCAGTGACTGTACTTGTTGACTCTCAGGTGAGCGATCGTTGCCCTTGGGCTACTTGTTTTATATTTTCTTATTTTGCTCAAAACATAAATTGTGGGTACACGTTAGAACCGCCTTGGCGAGGCAATTCTAACGAGTACACAGAATCTATGTTTTGGAGCAAAAGTAAGACAAATAGGTATACCCCGGCAAACCCCAGTATTTCTATATAAAGGTGGGGTTTAAGGGGGTATACATTTCACGGACGTTTTCCTGATGTAATTTTAAGTGTGCAAGGTTTCGAGAGTAGCTTAAGAAATGATGTGACTGTTTTAGTTTTCTGCATGCAATGCTTACTGCTTAGTGTTTGTAGTTATGTCTGAATTTGCACTTAGTGTGATTACCATAAATATGTATTAAGTTAGAGAATGAGGCTAGAATTAAATTGACATGTACATGTACTACTCTGCCATTATCATTTTAACAAAGGTACATTTACACCGAACTCTGCTATAATGCTTAAAGATCTATTTGGCTACAGCTGAGTCAAGACAAATTACAGACGGGAGAATGTATTCATGCAACTTTTCATCCATAGTTTTATAATGTCTGCAATGTTACATTGGGATAATTTTTCAATTTCACATTCCTTATGCATTGTTTCAATTATTATATTTACAAGGAAACTGTGTTTTTGTATAATAAGTAAATGATAATCATTCAGTTTCTGATCAGATTAGAAACAAGGCAGACAGCAAAAATTGTTAATCCTTTGTGATGCCTTTTGTCTCCTTTTCACAAATTTGAATAGGGAGCATCCTGGCCTAGCGCTAGACTGTCGAACTAAATGCATACCTTTTCCTGATTTGTTTCTTATGCAAGATGCAAGACACTTAAACTCCTCATAGCATGGTCTCTTCAGTACCCAGAAAGCATTGGCTCCAACCTAGTTTGACTGAGAAAATGCTGACTGATATATAAAGAAAGCAAACAAATTTTCACTTTTACTTCATACATATAATAATGAAACATTCATTTGAAAGGTGCATCTTACGTAAGTAATATTTACGTCTTTTGCTAATTTTCCCATTTTTTGGTCAGCTGGGACATCTGGTTAGGTTTCATTGGCTTTTTGGAATCCTTAGAGACTGCTTTTAGAAATTTTACGTCTTTCATTAACAGAGGAGCATACACATTATCTGGTGGCATGCTTGGAACATTTTCATCATGATAAATTACATTACTTAATTTCATTCTAGTTTGATCATTCACTTTGGAAAGTGGACATTGCATTATCATTACAAAAAGACACTTGTTGAGGCAGTTCTAACGAGTACCCACAATCTGTGTTTTGAAGCACAAATGAGAAAAATAAGTATACCCCTGCATACCCCAGTTTTACTATATAAAGGTATAAATTTCACGGACATGTTTTCCTGATGTGCGACCTTTTTAGCTCGCTTAAGCCTCATACTACTCACTAGGCTAGGTTCTTTAACATTAAATTGCTGAAAAAAACAATATCATGGGTTTTAAGTTTTAAATCATTTATACTTTTTTTTATCCTGCTTAGCTAGGTGACAGGGTGCCAGTATGCTAGAATCTTTTGCTTGAGAATTCATTTTGAAACATATGAATCAGGATAATTCCATTTGTCATATGAAGTAGCTGTTTTCCAGTGGATATAACTTCATGTAATAGAAAGATTTATGACTACACAGTCATGTATTAACACTTTTGCGGGAATACGTAACATCATTGAGGACGTCCGTAACAACAATCTTAATTTTCAGTGAAAATATGTTCACTTTGAAGGCGATAAAATCTTATTTTAAAAGTCATATGATAAAACAAATCTTACACTTGTGGTCATTTCATATGAACTTTATTATTTCATATGAAATTTTATTATTTCATATGAAATTTATTAAACTCACCAAAGGCTTGTTTAATAAATTTCATATGAAATGACCACGAGTGTAAGATCCTCTATTTAAGATAGGACTTCACAGATCTTGGCTAATTTTTTTTCTCCATAAAACCTGATTTTTTTCTCAATAAAAGATAAAATTTCACAGAACATGTCTAATATGAGCCGTGTCATAACTGGTGTGGCGGCTCTTTTTCTTTTTCACCATATAAACTAGGACTACACTTCACATAGCAGCCATGGCTAATTTTTGTTTTCTCCATATAAAAAAATATGATTTAACATACCATGGTCTATTTCCTGTTCCGCATAAAAGGTAGAATTTTATAAACAATGACTAATTTTCATTTTCTCTACATTTCAGAAACTGTTCCAACCAAAATTTCCCTGATGATAACCCAGGAGCCCAGAGGGGATCAGGAGTCACGATTTAGTGGCGGACAATTTCTACCCATGTCCCGGTCTGTACGGGCGCCATTGTATAAATCAGCTCAGACTAACCCGAAACGCAAATAGCATTTGTAGAACTTAGGATTTATATTTAAATTGTTCCACAAGTGTCTTTCTAAGGGATGGAGTTAATGCATATACTGTGAATGGAACTGCTTGTTGTTTGGATTACGAAAACTTGCCCATGCAATATATGGAAAATTTGTGCTTGTAAAAATGAAAATTTTCAGTAGAAAAATTTGGATATTTTTCTTATTTTTGCTCAAAAGATTGTGGGTACACGTTAGAACCGCCTTGGCCTCGCCACGAGTACCCACAATCTATGTTTTGGAGCATAAATAAGGAAAAAAATGTATACCCCTGCATACCCCACTTTTTCTATATAAAGTGGGTTTTAAGGGGGTATTTATTGCATGGACATGTTTTCCGGAATCAATTTTAAAGGATATTTATTAGTTGATTGCATGGATAACTTGCTTGTGTTGATGTTACAAGATGTAAGTGTACGATATGGAGACTATTTAGTGTATGTTGAACTGCTATTACCATTTGGAAATTACATGAATGAAAATGAATGATTACATGAATGAATGTGAATGCTGCCTGAATACTCAAGAAAGAAGCAGTGTAATTCCTGTAGGGTAGAACATGTTATATATTATTTATGTATGTTTATTTTTACAACTACAATAAATGTAACATTTATACCCATGAAAATAATATGGTAAATTTAGTCCCTAAATAGAATATACAGGTACCCAAACCAGCCTGAAAAAAAATGCACCAAGAAGGTGCATGTAGAATGATGAACAAAGTAAACCTAAATCAGACTGAAAACTGGCAATCAGACATACCTTGATTATATAGAAACCTTTTTCATTGTCTTTTATTGAATGTATCCGTCCAATGTATATAGTATTTTTATCACAAGAAGCATTATTTTTGTTACATTATTTTGTGATTTGATGTAGAGATCTACATAATCTGTGATGATTTGACTGCTGAAAATGCTTATTTTGTTATTCATGTAATTTGTTTCAAGGCCGATTGCTGTCAGATTATTTCTTATGAATTGATCTAAAAAGAATTTAGGTCACCAAATGGATTCTATATTTGTCTTCTAAAACAGCAGTCACACATTAGCATGTGAGTCAAGTGTGTGCCGAATGTATGAAAAATCTCATCACACTGAAAGTTTTGTATGTGTAAAGCTTAAATAGTTTCTTTTTTAGCAGTCACAAATAAATGTGGGAATCATGCCTTTACCAGACGCATAAAGAATCTCAGCATGCTGAGTATGTTTGTTACATTAAAGACATGTTTAGTTCAAGCTATCGGCATGAATCACGTTAAACATGAGTTACACTCACGCTTGCATGGCACGTTACAAAAGAATTCAGCAAGTGCCCAAACCAACTTCTCAAAAAATCCATAAAACACCCATGTAGCAGCATACACTCACGTGCCTAAAGCTTGCGTCAAATGTGTTCAAGGCATATTCAACGCACCTCCTGTAACTCGTAGAACTTATTTGTAATGTATAAGACACACATCCGAGATACTGTAAGTTCAGAAATGTTCGCGAGAACTTAAATTTTTGCGAATTGGATTCATGAATTCAAGGTTCTCGCTAATAAAGAATCTCTATCAGCCACATAGACACATGAACACTCGTTCGCAAATTTAAAACCTCGCGAATAAATTAGAAATACAAAGTTCTCGAAATATAAGTCACACGAAAATTTCTGAATTTACAGAACATCAAGCTTCTCGAAAAAAATTTAAGCATGTTTGGCTTGTTTTTGCACTGTGCTATTTTTTCAACATGCCCGGCTCATGACTACGCTAATTTGTGACTGCAGGTCAAAACATTTAGGAGTTTTATATCCAAGAATCAACAAAAATGAAAAACCCTATGATAACCATCTCGCAATGGTACTTGCCTTTTTTTAAACAGGCATAAAGTGAAATTTTTAGTGTGTTTAAGGTAGTATGCTGAGAAAAACTCTTATAAATCATGTCCGTTAACATTAACAAAATATTTTCATTTATTTATCATACAGATTTCAGTAAAAATGCAGTGTGGGTGTAATTTAAAAGAGGATTGTCACAAGAAAACCTCTGGTGTGTTTCCAACCAGGTCCATTGCTAATCGGGCTGTACAGCCATTGAGGCTTACAAGTAGAAGCATGGAATTTAGATGCAAAAAGTTGGACAATAGTACTTCACTGTAACAAAAGTGCCTATCAGCGGAGATGTATCTGTGCAGCTTGAATTAGTTGAATAATCAAAAGGCAGTTTTCAACTGGGGTGGCTCACTTAAGTTTGTTGGGAATTTGACTGTTTGTGCCTTATTTAGTAAAATTACTTCGACCATGCAGGTTTACTTCACTGATCAAGTTTTGTAAACAACAGAAAAGGGGTATCTATAGGTAAAATACTTTGGCCGTGCCGCTTGAACTCACATGATGAAGTTTAACAACGTAAAAGGGGCACCCATTTGTTTTACGCGTTTCTCCAGGGCCATGCTGCGGGCCATGTGCAGCATGTGGTCATATATTGTTTACCATCATAAAGTTGCATTATTGGGAACAGATACTGAACAAAAAAAGAAACGCAACACTTATATTCCACTGAATTTTGAGCAAACTACGAAATGACCAGAAATCATTGCATTTCTACTTCTGCATTAGATATCAGACTTCAAACTGCAAGAAACTGATTTTCATTTTAATGAGTATAAATTTCCGGAGTTATTTGATGCCGACCATGTAGAGATTTTGATGGTTTTGATTACGAGCTTGTTTTCGGTGGAACTTAATTTCTTTTTCATGAATTTTAGAAAGGGAACAGCTGACATTGCTTCTTGAGGATTTGGAGGTGAAACCATGTGCCCATGCACAGAGCAAATCTTTCCTGATTTGCATTAATTAAGACGTTAAAAAAATCTCATTCAATTTTAATCGAAATGAAAACCATTCTTTTGCATGTTATACCCTAATATCCCATGAATAGGAATCATACAGAAACAAACCTGAAATTATCATCGTTTTACCCATAGAAGCGGTTAAGCCACTTGCCTTGTAAACCAGGGGTCGCAGGTTCGATCCCGGGCTTCTCCAGTCCTTCGGATTGAGACTATAAACCGAGGTCCCGTCTCCATATGACCTTAGCTGTTGGTGGGACGTTAAACCCCAATCAATCAATCACTCGTTTTACCCATAAACATGAAAATCTTCGGTGACCTATTGTTGCATTTCTTTTTTTGTTCAGTATAGTTATTTAAGCAGTCTGATCAACAAATGCATATCTATATCAGAGGTCAAGAGGCCAGTCAAAGTATTTTACCTATACTTGCTTTAGACATTTTTCCAGTGCCATGTGAAGCAGAAGGGTATGTCTTATTTACCATAGTAGAATTGAATTGTTGAAAACATTCCCATTTAAAGCAGTCCAATCAACAAAATGCAAATGTATATCAAACGTAAACCAGCATGGTCAAAGAAATTCCAATATACATGTATATGATAAAATGTTATATTTATTAAAACAAGAAATGTTTACGAAAATAATAAAAATTTGAAAATATTAGGTCTTGTGTCTTTCTGTTCATACCATGCATGGTAAATTACAGTGATAAAGCAAAATGAGCCTTCATGTAAGAAAACCAACAATCTGGAATTCCAACCAGGTTTGACACAAACAAGCAGGCTATGAAAAGGTGAAAACCAAGCTTAGTGTCTTACCCAAGGGCACTACACAGCAGAAGTATGTATCAAACTCAGGACCTCCTGTAAACCACTACACTGTTGCACATCCCTGGCCACAAAGGAGGAAGTTAAGGATTTTATTATCAATGCTCATCTGCAGTCTTTTTTGTTTGCAAATGCAAGGAGTGGCTCTTGGTGTAATGTTTAGCTGATTTGTTAACATTAGGGCCCAGTTGTTCAAAATTAACGATGTCGTTAGATAACGATTTGTTATAATTTCAAACATGAATATTACAAATACAAGTTATTTTTTGTTGATAAATTGTGAGAATCCTTTGCAATGCAAAGGATTCTCACATTTTATCAACAAAATATAACTATTTACTTTACAGTCATTGCTGTATTAGTTGGCATTTACTTACATGTAATGAGTTGTCTTAACAATAACATTAAGCTAACAAAATTTTTAACAAGTGGGCCCAGATGATTATTGGAACATTAAGCTGCTACATGAATTACTTGCCAGTTTGCCAGAGGCTGTGAGGGCTGCTACCCATAGCCAAATCTCAACACAATAGCTGTATCACTGAACAAAAATAGACCTGAGTGACCAAACAGCCTTTATATGTATTTATCTACTTCAAAGTCATGTAGCTGATCTACTCCAATAAGATGACATGTAGAGAATGCATGAATCCGAACTGCCTCGTCCAATCAAAGATCAGACTCGCATGTGTATATGGGCAAATTACCGCACATGAATATGTATCAAATTTGTGCATTTTGTTAGGTCAATTGCGGAAGAACTACACGTTGATAAATAAATTATTCTCGTGAGTTCAAGGCTTTATTTCAACAGGTATAATAAAACAAACATATTCCCAATACAGACGTTTCAGTAACTGCATTTCTTCAGCTTTATTTGAGCCTCGACGCGAGAAAACCGGTCTTCAGGGTTTCCGACCAGGTCCGACACAAACCGGCCTGTACAAGCTCAGAAAAGAGCTAGAAGCTTGAAATTTCGGATTTAAGTAGAAGAGGAATTGTGCTATCCGAGTAGCGAAAACAAAGGCGCTGATCAGCTTCGCGGTTACCGCGAAGCTGATCTGCGCCTTTGTTTTCGCCTAGGCAAAAATCCGGTTTTCTCACGATGCGGCTCATTTATGACAGATTGTAACCGATAAATTCGATACATTTGAATTCGTTTATTTGAATTATCATGGTATTCTATGACGTCAATGTCATGGCAATGCACAAAGTCCATAACATTGACACGTGACTCATTTGCATGAAGTAGTCCAATGGTGGCGACTATGATCATCCGAGGCCTGATCTTTTGATTGGGCTAGGAGTTCCGATTGGCATGCAGATTGCAAAATCCTGAAAACAAACCTGCCAACTCAAAGACACTACCAAAAGTGGAGCAGGTTAAATATAGTACAGGGCATATAAAACAATAACAACAACATATTTAAAAATCATTATGGTTTATTCTCTAAGATGACTTTCAAAAGAAACCTTGGAAGAATATAGAGAATCTAGGAAAACAACAAAATATTTTACTACTACGTGTTAATTAAAAATGCTACAGAATGAAGTTTGCAATTTCAAGATCTAAATTTGCCACAGCTTTTAAATGTATAATACAGTGTCTGTAGAATGAAGTCCATTATCTCACAAAGCACTGTAACCTACTAATAGACAAGAAAACATATTACAGTATGATAAAGGCACACACGATGTCATACAGATATCTAATAATAGCGTAGCAAGTCAAATAGGCTTTTATCAGAAATTGAATATTGTAGATTTTTCCGTTTTTAACACTTTTCACAATCTGCGAAGCCTTATTTTAACGGAGAACAAATGTCACAATCTCATGAACTTTAAAGCAAACATTACAATCTGTTAAAGACATTTGTATTTATAAAATATCATATAAATTATATTTTAAGTTTGTGGAGACTAATTTCCCTTTTGATTTTGTTTTGACAGCTTAAAGCAAAGTTTAGAAAGAAAAGTGAAAAGCAATACTTCTTCATTGATGATATGGTAAACTTGACAAAAAATGGTTATGTTAGGAAATCATTTCATGACTTCGATAAAAATGAAAATAAATATTTTAAAGCACATAAATATAAAATCTGACCAACTATTTACAATCTATTAAATGTATTTACAAATAATCGATAGAATACATAAAGAGCATGTCTGAAGACACATAAAGAATATGTTTGTGAAAAGGAACTTTTATTAACCAATTTTTTACTGTATATAATTTCAAGATTTTGTACACTTAGATAATTGATCAGGACAACTATACCCCCGTAAACCCCACTTTTATATAGTAAACCTGGGGTATACATTTTTTATTTTTGATCCAAAACGCTGAGGCAGTCCTAACGTGTACCCACAATCATTGTTTTGAGCAAAAATACTTCAAGCTTTAATTTTTTTTTCCAATGAAATTTTCAATTTTTACAACTGAAAAAAGTCTTTGTATATTGCATAAACGTGTTTTCGTAATGTTCACAGCAATCAATATTCTACATGTGAGATATGCCTACTGGACATATTCTCAGTAATAATTATGTTTTCTTTTTTTATTTACTTTCTGGGCAAATATTTTGAACACAAGTACCCAGAATAAAAAAAAAAAAAAAAAAACATTTTATAGTATATTGTATTATGGCAAAATGATTTCAGAAATGAGTCACATTTTATGGAAAAAATGACCAAAAATAATCCTCATATATATAGAGGATATTCAAGTTTTTGGAGTGAATATGAGTTTTATTTCATTGAGTGAAGTGAAAAAATTTTATATTTCATGAGTGCCGAAGGCACGAATGAAATATATAATTTTTCACTTCACGAGATGAAATAAAAGTCATATTCACGACAAAAACTTGAATTTTCTTTTTATTATATTGCATGTAGTCATTGTAACGTCGCGCGCTAAAGCATATGACGTCAAAATCTTAAATGACGTCATTACGTCACGTCATTACGTCGCTATTGTGTGTGAACGTTCATTGCGTCAACAATAGCATAGATTATAAAATTTAGTTATGTATAAATTAGAAATTAAACGATGGAATCGTAATTTGCGTATTCCCGAATCTTATATTTTCACATGTGAAAATATAACTTTTTTATATTTTCACATGTGAAAATATAACTTTTTCAAATATTGGTTATATTTAATGCATATTTCTCTATATTTCATCACTTGCCATATAATAAATTCAGTTATGCCCCTTTCACTGAATCAACAAAAACTCTTTTTAATAAATCAAGAGGCACTGACCATTTCATGATATAATGACAGAACTTCGAACATAACAATAAAATGAGCCATGTCATGAGAAAACCAACAATTTGCATATGTGAAAACAAAGGTGCAGATCATCTTCGCAGTAACTGCAGTTTCTGCAAAGCTGATCTGCACCTTTGTTTTAACTACACAGATAGTACAATTCCTCTACTTTCTAAATCCAAAATTTCCAACCTCTAGCCATCTTCTGTGCTTGTACAGAACAATTTGTGCCAGACGTGGTTGGATACCACATTGCTGGTTTTCTCATGATGTGGCTCAAATGTAAGTGAATTTGTCTAAAAAACCTGGGTTCGTCTAAAAACATTCAAAATCAAAAGAGTTTGGGCCATATTGCTCATTTTCAAGCACTGAATCCTCATCATTACAGAATGGCAATAAAAAGATTTGTAAGACAAATAATGTAAAAAAAAACAACAAAAACAATTCCTAAATTACCTGTGAACCAATGAAGATTTGGAACAGGCATCTGCTGACTTTGATTAAAGGCTTCCTTTACAAAATCTGAAGATGCCTAATGATGAAATGCACGTTGTTTTTTTAAAACCTAATGGCCTTTTAACACATAAGCTAAAATCTCGACATAGACTTGCATTAATTGCAATAAACAGTTGTTATTTGTTTAATTTAATGCTTTATGTCCCAGTCAACAGCTATGGTGATGTCAAGATGATAGCTGTTAAAGCAATAAATGAAACAAACAAACAAGAATTCATTTTTGCAATAATATGTACGTCTACTTAGAGGAATTTTCGCTTACATACTTGTGCCAAGGCCTGTAGGCTGGCTTAAAGCTGAATGTGTTGATTTCATGGTTTCCATCAAACTGACAAATGTGTACTTTCCCTCCATCAATAGTTTAAAATGACACAGTCTGACCTGTTGTATAAAATTACATTCCATGTGTATGTACAAATGATTAATGAAAGGTCATAAATTTTACAATACTGTACTGATCCTAGTTTTTCATACAAAAGCAAAAATCCTGGACCCAGTTGTTCAAAGCATCGTTAGCTTAACGATATCGTTAAGACATAAATTTGTTAAGCAAATATCAGTAAAAGTAACAAATACACTGTTATTTTTTGTTGAAAAAATGTGAGAATCCTTTGCACTGCAAAGGATTCTCACATTTTTTCAACATGAGAATCCTTTGCAGTGCAAAGGATTCTCACATTTTTTCAACAAAAAATAACAGTGTATTTGTAATATTAATGTCTGAAATTTTAACGAAACGTTAACTAATAACGTCGTTAGTTTTGAACAACTGGGCCCAAAAGAAATGTTTGACATTAAACCATCTGCATGCAATTTAATCATCGCTCTAATGATCCACTAATCTGCTAGCATTTTGTCTGTTTGTATTGAGGCTTAAGGTCCCTGTTAACAATTTTTCAGTCATGTCAGGACCGAGCCAACACTTCCTGGGTTTTACTAGTACTGTTGGGAGTTAATGGGTCTTGCTCAAGGTTATAAACTCTGTGCCACCTGTGGGGATCGAACCCAGGACCTCTTGATTTGGAGTCTGATGCTCTACCACTATGCCACAATGCTCCCCTCTGCTAGCATTTCAAAGTCACTTCAGATTTTATGTCAAAAAATCCAGGATCACTGCAGTATAGTACATATTCTAATGATAACAATTGTATGTTTCTGATAATTAAAACAAATTTGAGCCTAATTCAAAGGCAGTGTACATGTATTAATAGACATTTAAAGACATAAAACTTATCTTATGTATCAAAAACACAAAACAGCAAATGAGCCACATCATGACAAAACTGGATTTGCACCTCTGCGAAAACAAAGGCACAGATCAGCTGTACAGTAACTGCACAGCTGATCAGTGCCTTTGCATTTGCTACTCGGACAGTACAATTTCTCTGCTTCTTAAACCCGAAATTTTAAGCTTCTAGCCTATTACCGAGACTTTGCAGGCCACTTTGTGTCGGACCTGGTCGGAAATCCTGAAGCCTGGTTTTCTCACCTTGCGGCTCAAATAATGCTGAATCCCACATAACTGAGGGATAATTATGTTAATTTCTTTTTTGTGTTGTGCCTGATTATTAGAATTGCCTTGACAAGACCATTCTAAAAATCGCACACAACTAAAATTGCAATAGGAAAAAATATTTATTTATAACTAAATACCCCCTTTATCTGATCTGCTATCAGGGCCATAGTATCTCACTGGCTACAAATTCCTTGCGACTGCTTTGCGAATTTAGTAGCAGAACTTTCGCATGAGTGTCTCACGACTATCGTGCAACAGTCATGAGATAATATTTGCAAAATTACTCCGAAATTCACTAAATTGTTGCATAAATGTCCATTCAATGAGGCAGTAATGTGAAATATTGTTAGTCTTTGTCGTGAAATAGTCGCAAACTAGTCGTGAACCAGTCTCCAGTTGTCGCAGTCCAGTGAGATAGACAAAGGGGCCTTAAAGAAGGAACACCAGAGTAGCAAAATCAGGAAACCTGCCTATCTGCTAATTTCATATACCTGTAGATACATGTAGTTTAATCTACCTCAAAAATCCTTAATTTCAAAAATCTTCTGTAGTTGCATAGACTTATAATGCCCGCCTTATAAATGGTTTTATAAAACAATGGAAGCTATATGTAGTTGCTGACTTGGTACATTGTTGTTGGCATAATTTTAAACAGATTTCCTCAGGACAAGCCTATTGTACCATATCCATTGAACAAAAAAAGCATAGCATGATTGGAAGATGTTTTACATGGAAAGTAATAGCTATGAGCATGAACATTAGATTCTTTTAGATTCTTCATCACCGTGCAAATGTGGAACCAGAGGACCAATGGTCCTGTAAACGCTCACCTGAGATCAGCTGCATATACCAATAAACATGTTTGAATATTATGGTATTTAACTCCAGTGCAGGGGCAGATAAGCCCTTGGGCCATTTTCTTTTTTCAGAATCTTCAATATTCTGTCCATTTGCCAATTTCCTGTTGGCATTTTCCTTCAAATGACATTTTAACAGTTTTCCCAATTCAGATGCACAGGCAACCCATGTTGACCTTGCCATAAACTTGGTCAAGGTCATCACAGGGTCATGATTTATATATACATTGGAGTACTTTAGCCATCGATGCCTCACGCCAAGTTTCCTTGAAATCAGTCTATTGGTTTCAGAGAAGATGATTTTTGATGGGTTTTTACCATATATGGGCATGGCGGCCATCTTGGTCATGTGACCTAGATTATTTATATACACATTGATTCCCCCATTCTATAGATGCTTCACTTAAAATTTGGCTTTGTTTGGCCAAGCGGTTTCAGAGGAGAAGACGTTTGAATATTATGGAAATATACATGTATATTGCCCCGGGGTGGGGGCACATGAGCCCCTGGGGTCCAATTTTTTTCAGAATCATTAATATCCAGTCCTACTGCCCATTTCCTGCAAGACTTTGACTTTAAATGACATTTTAAAAGTTTTCCCCATTCAAATGCATTGGTGACCTATGTTGACCTTCCCGTAAAATAGGTCAAGGTCATCACAGGGTCATGATTTATATACACATTGTAGTGCTTGAGCCATCGATGCTTCGTGCCAAGTTTCGTTGAAATCGGTCAACCGGTTCAGGAGAAGAAGATTTTTGAACGGTTTTTACCATATATGGGCATGGCGGCCATCTTGGTCATGTGACCTGGATTTTTTATATACATATTTGTTACCCCTTCCTATTGATGCTTCACATAAAATTTCGCTTTGATTGGCCAAGCGGTTTCAGAGGAGAAGATGTTTGAATATTATGGAGATATACATGTATATTGCCCTGGGGTGGGGGCGGATGAGCCCCTGGTGCCCAATTTTTTTCAGAATCATTAATATCCAGTCCTACTGCTCATTTTCTGCAAGATTTTTCCTTTAAATGACAATTTAACAATTTTTCCCATTCAAATGCATTCGCGACCTATGTTGACCTTGCCGTAAAATAGGTCAAGGTCATCATAGGGTCATGATTTATATATACATTGTAGTGCTTGAGCCATTAATGCTTCATGCCAAGTTTGGTTGAAATCGGTCCAGTGGTTCCAGAGAAGAAGATTTTTGAAGGGTTTTTACCATATATGGGCATGGCGGCCATCTTGGTCATGTGACCTGGATTATTTATATACACATTGGTTCCCCCTTCTAATAGATGCTTCATGTAAAATTTGGCTTTGATTGGCCAAGCGGTTTCAGAGGAGAAGATCTTTGAAAATGGTGGACGACGGACGGACGACGGACGACGGACGGACGACGGACGGACGACGGACGGACGGACGGACGACGGAGCATGGGTATACTATAAGCTCACCTTGTGAGCCCGACGGCTCAGGTGAGCTAAAAACACTGGGAGAAAATTTTAAAAATGACTTTCTCCATTTTGCAAAAAAGTAATGATATACATTCATTATTCATAATCTAATTTTTGCTGTATTTCTAAGAGATCAATTTATTTAATTACAGTTTCAAAACCTACATGGAAGTCCGATCTCTTTGCTGCGAAACAGAAAATTTTTAAATATTATTAAATAAATGTCAGGTTTCAACCATATGAGCCGCATCATGAGAAAACCGGGTTTTGCCTAGGCGAAAACATAGGCGCAAATCAGCTTCGCAGTAACTGCGAAGCTGATCTGCGCCTTTGTTTTCGCTCCTCTGATAGTACAATTCCTCTTCTACTTAAAATCCAAAATTTCAAGCATCTAGCTTTCTTCTGTGACTGTACAGGCCAGATTGTGTCAGACCTGGTCGGAAACCCCGAAGACCGGTTTTCTTGCGTCGTGGCTCATATATTAATGCTGCTGTTAACTCGTTAGAAGCAAAGTCACAATATCAATGGTCTATGAACCCTGGTATACTTTAGCAGCAAACAGCTGTGTTGACTCAAAGTCGAAGTCAGCCCAAGCCCCAAGGTTATAAAAAAAATTTCCATGCTCAGCTCAGCTGCGATTAAAATTTATTCTGCTCATAAATGTTAAAATGCCAACCATTGTTGGCATTTTAACATTTATCAGCAGGATAAATTGTACGCTTTCAAGTTCTAAACCTTCAATTTCGATGTATTCTGGCTATTTCAGTATTTATGAGCAGTTTAAATTTCATGCGCAGCTGAGTTGAGCATGAAAAATTTTTTATAACTTTGAGAACTGAACATGTATAAAAGCACTGTATGGTCATTGTCTTTGTAAACTTCATTGCCATTCTCTTCTACCACTTGACCTGCAAAAAATGGGACAAATTTTTTTGTTTGTTAGTTTTTGTGGTTTTTGACGTCCCAGTCAGACAGTGAGGCTTCTGATTTTGGAAAAAGAATGATCAGTGCATGTTACCATATAGCTGATGTGCACCTTTGCTTTTCAAGCTAAAATGAGCTGTGTCATGACAAAACCAACATTTGCATATGCAAAAACAAAGGCAAAGATCAGCTTCTCAGTAACTGCGAAGCTAATCAGCGCCTTTGTTTTCACTACACGGATAGAACAATTTGTCTTACTTTTGAAATCCAAAATTTTCAGCCTCTAGCCATCTTCATTCTTGTACAGCTCGACTTGTGTCAGACCTGTTCCGAAACCCACATTGTTGGTTTTCTCATAACATGGCTCAAATAAAGCTATACACAGGAAGCCAACGCTTTATTCAAACTAGACAATTACATGATAACACAGATAAATATGAATTCTCAAATGAATATCATCATTTAACAGCTCCTTAATAAAATGAGCCTTCTCGTGAGAAAACCAACAATCTGGCTTTCCCACCAGGTCCGTACAGTCATAGAAGCAGGCTAGAAGCTTGAAATTCTGGATTTAAGAAGAGGGATTGTACTATCCATGTAGCAACAACAAAGACTTTGATCAGCTGTGCAGTTACAGCACAGCTGATCTGCGTCTTTGTTTTCGCATATGCAAATTGTTGGTTTTCTGATGCGGTGGGCTGGAATAAGGGAAATTAACTTAGGAGTAGTATCCTTTATCAAACATACTTCCTTTCAGGTGATGTAGATTCCTCTCTGTCGTCATGTGAAGATTTTCTACGTTTCCGGCTCTCGTCTTTTGACGACTTTTCTTTGCCGTCATCCTCGTCCTCATATTTTGACTTTTTCTTTTTATCGTCTACATCACCATTTTCATATTTTGCCTTTTTACGACTTCCCTCATCTTCGTCATCATATTTAGAGCTACGTTTTCTGTCATCACCATCATCTTCATATTTGGAACTACGTTTTCTGTCATCATCATAGTCATCGTCGTACTTAGACTTTTGTTTCCTGTCGTCATCTTCATATTTTGACCTCTGTCGTCGATCACCATCATCATCGTATGAGCGTCTTCGGTCATCATAAGGTGATCTGTCTCGGCGATCATCATAGGGGGACCTGAAATATTTTCAGAATCTGAATCGTCTTCTATTGAAACCATAACCTGACAATATCACATAGAGGCAAGAAGGGGTAAAAGCTTCACCGGGGAAAATTTGTCCCAGGCTCTTGGGAGAGAAGTTGGCTAAGAATAAGACATACCTGTTAAACATTCTTTTTTCCTGCATCAGGATAACATGTCCGTGTAATGTATAACCCCTTATACCCCACTTTTATACAGCAAAACTGGGGTATACAGGGGTAAACATACTTTTCTTATTTTTGTTCCAAAACATAGGTTGTGGGTAGTACTCATTAAAACTGCCTCGCAGAAACAAAAAAAGAACTTCAAAAATCTTCTTCTCCAGAACCGGTGCACTGATTTCAACGAAACTTGGCATTAAGCATTGATGGCTCAAGCATTACAATGTGTATATAAATCATGACCCTGTGATGACCCTGACCTATTTTACGGCAAGGTCAACATAGGTCGCCAATGCATTTGAATGGGGAAAACTTTTAAACTGTCATTTAAAGTGAAAGTCTTGCAGGAAATGGGCAGTAGGACAATATTAATGATTCTGAAAAACATTGGACCCCAGGGGCTCATATGCCCCCACCCCGGGACAATATACATGTATATTACCATAATATTCAAACATCATCTCCTCTGAAACCGCTTGGCCAATCAAAGCCAAATTTCATGTGAAGCATCAATAGGAAGGGGTAATCAATGTGTATATAAATAATCCAGGTCACATGACCAAGATGGCCGCAATGCCCATATATGGTAAAAAACCTTCAAAAATCTTCTTCTCCAGAACCGGTGGATTGATTTCAAAGAAACGTGGCATGAAGCATCGATGGCTGAAGTACTACAATGTGTATATAAATCATTACCCTGTGATGACCTTGACCCCTTTTTTACCACAAGGTCAATATAGGTCGCCAATGCATTTGAATAGGGAAAACTTTTAAAAAGTCATTTGAGGTGAAAATCTTGCAGGAAATGGGTAGTAGGACTAAATATTAATGATTCTGAAAAAAAATGGACCCCAGGGGCTCATAATTATGCCCACACCCGGGGGCAATATACATGTATATTACCATAATATTCAAACATCTTCTCCTCTGAAACCACTTGGCCAATTGAAGCCAAATTTTATGTGAGGCATCTATAGGATGGGGGAACCAATGTATATACATGTATTAATAATCTAGGTCACATGACCAAGATGGCCGCCATGCCCATATATGGTAACCAGAGGACCAATGGTCCTGTAAACGCTCACCTGAGATCAGCTGCATATACCAATAAACGTTTGAATATTATGGTATTTAACTCCAGTGCAGGGGCAGATAAGCCCTTGGGCCATTTTCTTTTTTCAGAATCTTCAATATTCTGTCCATTTGCCAATTTCCTGTTGGCTTTTTCCTTCAAATGACATTTTAACAGTTTTCCCAATTCAGATGCACAGGCAACCCATGTTGACCTTGCCATAAACTTGGTCAAGGTCATCACAGGGTCATGATTTATATATACATTGGAGTACTTTAGCCATCGATGCCTCACACCAAGTTTCCTTGAAATCAGTCTATTGGTTTCAGAGAAGATGTTTTTTTATGGGTTTTTACCATATATGGGCATGGCGGCCATCTTGGTCATGTGACCTAGATTATTTATATATACATTGATTCCCCCATTCTATAGATGCTTCACTTAAAATTTGGCTTTGTTTGGCCAAGCGGTTTCAGAGGAGAAGACGTTTGAATATTATGGAAATATACATGTATATTGCCCCGGGGTGGGGGCACATGAGCCCCTGGGGTCCAATTTTTTTCAGAATCATTAATATCCAGTCCTACTGCCCATTTCCTGCAAGACTTTCACTTTAAATGACATTTTAAAAGTTTTCCCCATTCAAATGCATTGGTGACCTATGTTGACCTTCCCGTAAAATAGGTCAAGGTCATCACAGGGTCATGATTTATATATACATTGTAGTGCTTGAGCCATCGATGCTTCGTGCCAAGTTTCGTTGAAATCGGTCAACCGGTTCTGGAGGAGAAGATTTTTGAACGATTTTTACCATATATGGGCATGGCGGCCATCTTGGTCATGTGACCTGGATTTTTTATATACATATTTGTTACCCCTTCCTATTGATGCTTCACATAAAATTTCGCTTTGATTGGCCAAGCGGTTTCAGAGGAGAAGATGTTTGAATATTATGGAGATATACATGTATATTGCCCCGGGGTGGGGGCGGATGAGCCCCTGGTGCCCAATTTTTTTCAGAATCATTAATATTCAGTCCTACTGCTCATTTTCTGCAAGATTTTTCCTTTAAATGACAATTTAACAATTTTTCCCATTCAAATGCATTCGCGACCTATGTTGACCTTGCCGTAAAATAGGTCAAGGTCATCATAGGGTCATGATTTATATACACATTGTAGTGCTTGAGCCATTAATGCTTCACGCCAAGTTTGGTTGAAATCGGTCCAGTGGTTCCGGAGAAGAAGATTTTTGAAGGGTTTTTACCATATATGGGCATGGCGGCCATCTTGGTCATGTGACCTGGATTATTTATATACACATTGGTTCCCCCTTCCCATAGATGCTTCATGTAAAATTTGGCTTTGATTGGCCAAGCGGTTTCAGAGGAGAAGATCTTTGAAAATGGTGGACGACGGACGACGGACGGACGGACGACGGAGCATGGGTATACTATAAGCTCACCTTGTGAGCCTGACGGCTCAGGTGAGCTAAAAACCCTTCAAATATCTTCTTCTCTGAAACCAATAGATTGATTTCAATGAAACTTGGCGTGAAGCATCCATCACGGCTACCAAACAGTTAAATGCGTAACTGCGGTTAAGAAAAGAAATCTGATTCACGCCCTTCCGGTTTTGCGTGTGAGGTGCAGTAAAAGGTAAACAAACTTTCGCAGCTCGCGTTTCCAAGTAATTTATTTTCACCTGGAGAAAGTTATTAAAATTTTCTCAATGCAATTTTGTTAGTTATAAATTGATCTTATCGTATCTCAAAGGATTTCCAGATTTGTCTCCTTATAATCGTGATTTTTATTCCCTCCTCCAAAATGCATGTTGAGATTGCACTGTACATGAAGAAAATGTGGGTCAGTCATAGGGATATTTTGAGATCCACGCTAATTGTGTCATTATAAACGGACGGCAAGGCAGCGAACAGATGATTTTAATATTGTATAAGTTCTGTGAACACTTTCCTTGCCACTGACCGCTGCCTTCTATGTATATGTTGCTAAAAGCTGTGTCAAAATTTCGGTCACGCATTTAATCATTAGAATGATAGCAAAATAATCGACATTAAAAGCACCTGTATTTTAGTTTCTCTCTCGAGTTCTACGTTTAACAATTTAATTATCACAGTGTCTCGTCATCTTTGTATGGTTTTTACCTCTACAAATCAAGTTTTATTGTAGGGTTTTTGACTTACAGTGGAGTGCAAGAAAAAACAAACAAATGATAATCTGCATATACAAAAGCCTTAAATATACCTTGGTTTTCCTTTTGCTCATGGTTTTAGTGAGTGATAATGTTTAAAATAATTAACCAAGTTAATACATATAGACAACCCCTCTCAAGGAAAATGAAAAAAAAAATCCAAAATCGGTTTCTTTGTGATGTTTGCAGTGAGAATACTTGGTATATATCAAAATACAAACATTTTTGCAACAAACATGCAATACAAAACACTGTAATTCACATGTATGGTATTCCTGTTTATGATAAAACTTAGACTTTAAAACATTGTGAATACTGCAATTTGCTTTTTTTTTTTTCGTTTGGTTTCATCTAAAACACTGTACAGAGAATAATAAATATCATAAAACAGGCAGAGGTTTTCAAACATATCTTGAAATAAATCCTTCTTATTTTAATGATTAAATGTGTAACCATTATTTTCTTCCCTTCGAAAAATAAATGTTGAACCCTAAGAAAAGAGAATACTGTGGCAGACATCAGTTGTAATCTATTTCATATATAACTACACATTTGTCGCAGAACAATTACAAAAACATGATATTTAACAGCAAATTGTCCAATTTCTAGTTGTATTTTGCCGTTCTTGACCGTGATGAAACACCTTTCGAAGGAGGGAACAAATAATCCCCAAAAACATCAAGTAATGTTGCAAACTGTTTTGGTGGTGTCGAACAATGATAAATACGTGACAAAATAGCATTCTTAGATTTTTGATACCGTTCTGTACTACAAAATAATTATCGATCGATCCGAGTCGTGTATGTTTTGTTTACATTTTGTTGCACCTCACACGCAAAACCGGAAGGACGTGAATCGGATGTCTATTCTTAACCGGCGGTTACGCATTTAACTGTTTGGTAGCCGTGATCCATGGCTAAAGTACTACAATGTATATATAAATCATGACCCTGTGATGACCTTGACCAAGTTTATGGCAAGGTCAACATGGGTTGCCCATGCATTTGAATGGGAAAAAGTGTTAAAATGTCATTTGAAGGGAAAAGCCTGCAAGAAATTGGCAAATGGACAGAATATTGATTAATCTGAAAAAAGAAAACGGCCCAAGGGCTTCATCTGCCCCTGCACTGGGGTTAAATACCATAATATTCAAACATGTTTATTGGTATATGCAGCAGACTCGGGTGAGCATTTACAGGACCATTGGTCCTCTGGTTATCAGATCCCACAAAACATTTATTAAGTAAATTGTATTTGATCCAAATCAAGTACAATTTTTTTAATCATTAAAATTTTTCTCATGAATGAATATTTTCTCAAAACGACCATGTTGAGTGACTGAATTACCTGCTCCTTCGCCGTGGCGATCTTCCAGGTGACCTGTAGTCAGCTCTGTAATAAATCACACCAGAATATATCAAAATAAACAATGATTATAAGGTGATTTGATGAATATGGAAGGGCTTTCTCTATTTTATTAGTTCTGTTTACACCATTGTGTTTTAATCATGTTAATGTATATTATAGAACCACATCATAAGACACTGTCTTCGGTCTTTTAACCAATCTGACAAGTAGAAAGCTGTTCAAAAATGCCTTATACAAATTAGTTGTGACACGAGAAAACCAACAATCTGGGTTTCCTACCATATGTCTGACACAAACAAGCCTGTACAGCCACAAAAAACAAAAGCTTGAAATTTCAGATTTAAGATGAAGACGGATTGTACTTTATTATCCATGTAGCGAAAACAAAGGCGCTGATCAGATGTGTAGTTACTGCACAGCTGATCTGCGGCTTTGTTTTCGCATATGCATAAATCTGGTTTTCTCATGACTTGGTCATAATTTATTTTGTAGAAAGACTTCAGCTACTATTGGACAATGCGCATCAGAGAATAAGCTAAAGGGCGATTTATTCACTTTTTTATTAGCATTTTGCTTCTGACACGCCAACAAGCGAAATCCCAGTTGCCTGCATTTCACTTCTAAGGATTTATTCAGCAAAAGTGAAGCATGTATATCTCATGATAATTGAAATACAGTTAGTTCTCATAAGCAATATTATGGTTATAAATAGCACCCACAAGATGACTTTTCTGCGAGAAACAATGCCATAATCATTAAATTATCATTAAATACATGTATTCCCCCAACATGATTCACTGAAAACACAACACAACAAAAAGCAGTGGATAAACTACAACTACAACTGCAATTACCTGTGATTACGTAGATTTTAAAAGTTTCTGAAGAGATTTGACGACGTACAACATAAAAGGTGGATGATGTCTGACAGATGATAAGAATTTTCAGAATAGAGCAAGCGTCGTAGATTTACTCTCTTATAAAACAGGCATTGCTTGGTTTGAGAACCTATTCTTAGCTTGGAGTCGTGGAAAATTTTCAGGGAAATTCAGGTCATTTCCCTGACGTCGGTTCAAAGGCGCTGTGCTAACTCCAGCGGCGAGATATCAGGTATATCATGTTCTCCCACCTCAATACATGGCCATGTATTCTCAGGAATGAAAATGTTTCTGGCGTATTTTCATAAAAATACCAGTGGATGACAATGAAGTGATTGAGTAAAGTCTGGATATCTGAGGAGAATCAGGACTTCTCTGTCGCTCCATTATTCTTTCATCAGGAAAACAAGTATATGCAATGACTACTCCCTTACACCCCACTTTTTATATAGCAAAACTGGGGTATGCAGCCGTATACCTATTTTTCTTAGTTTTACTCCAAAACATAGATTGTGGAGACTCGTTAGCACAGCCTCAACAAGGCGGTTCTAACGTGTACCCACAATCTATGTTTTCAGCAACAAGAACTCCGCGGATGTCGATATCGCACCTGCATCATGCAAAGTCAATAGACCGTGAAATATAGTTCAAGGGCACCGGGTCAAGGTGCACGCTTGAAGGGCATGAAGGGCATGTCAAGGACAATTACTATGCAAGGTTTCAGACTTGCAGCTATCTCTGATGTTGAGAAAACCAAACTTCGACGTAAAAATTTTCAAAGTCAGTGGACCGTGAAATATAGGTCAAGGGCACCGGGTTAAGATGCGTGCTTGAAGGGTATGTCAAGGACAATTACTATGCAAGGTTTCATACTTGCACCTATCTCTGATGTCGAGAAAACCAAACTTCGACATAAAAATTATCAAAGTCAGTGGACCGTGAAATATAGGTCAAGGGCAGTGGGTTAAGGTGCGTGCTTGAAGGGTATGTCGAGGAGAATTACTATGCAAGGTTTCAGACTCGCAGCTATCTCTGATGTCGAGAAAACCAAACTTCGACGTAAATGTTGACAAAACTTCGACGTAAAAATTTTCAAAGTCAGTGGACCGTGAAATATAGGTCAAGGGCACCGGTTTAAGGTGCGTGCTTGAAGGGTATGTCAGGGACAATTACTATGCAAGGTTTCAGACTCGCAGCTATCTCTGATGTCGAGAAAACTAAACTTCGACGTAAATGTTGACGGACGGACGGACGAACGAACGGACGAACGAACGGACGGACGGACGGAAATTTGAACTCCTATATCGCACCCTGCTATAAGCAGGTGCGATAAAAATAAGAAAAATATAAAAAAAAATTCCACTGAAAATCATTAATTCTTACAATTTAAGAAAAAGTGTATATTACATAGGTGTGTTTTTGTAATCGTAATTTTGACTTTTTAATATTTCTAGTGTAACATCACTTTTGCTACTTTATTTTTTTTTTCAAATAAACCTTCAAAAAATGTACTTATTTTTCGAAGTCACAAGCACTCAAGAGCTATTAGCAGCCAAGATCAAACTGATTTGCAACCATCATTCCTATTTAGAGTTAAGAAGTTCTTGAGAGCCATGCTAAAACTGAGGTGGGAGCATCTAGATGTAACCTGAGAATATTGTCGGCAATAATCATTGGTCGTCGGCCAAGCGTTCTGTGGTCGTCGGCCATTTATTGTGGAGTTGGATCATAAATTCAGTCGTCAGCCATGGCTTAAACAGAAACGACGATATTTCTGATGAGAAGTGGACAACTTTGATCTAGGCGATAGATACTGCCGCTGAGTAGTATCGTAGCATTGAAACGTAGTTTTGAAGATTTAAGCGCAGCCAAAGTGTTGGAGCTTAGCCGTAGTCAGGGGCATAATCAGCCGTAGGCAAGGGGCATAATCCTGGTAGGATAAAAGTTAAAAAAGAATTATTGTACAGTGAAGAAATAGCTTACAAAAACAGATGTAAAGTGAATTGATGGATAAACAAAACATGGAATACATACTAGCAAATAAACATTGGTATAGCAGTAAAACCTCTAATTTACCCAAATGGCGATGATTGCTTATTTCCTCCAAATTGACCATAAAAGTGGCTTACAGTTATGTACAAGTTCATTATTACTTGAAAAACAATCTTTTTTTAAAATCAATAAAATCTTTTAATATTAAGTCTAAAAAATAATACATGTTTATTCTGAATGGCTGAAGGAGCGGTTAAAGCTACAAACTACCCAATGACCAGTTTCCACTATAAAATCAAGATCTGGTTGTTCAAATATTACAGTTTATTTTAGTAACCTTTTGTTGTAAATTTTGGTCACTTTTGTAAAGTGAGGATAAAGTCTGACACTAGAACATAGTTGAAGATAAGAATTTTCTAGATTCAAAGAGAGGAATAAACAATCACGCCAAACTGTGTAGAGAGCCAAATATGACCCGCCTCGTGGAAAAACCAACAATGTGGTTTCCAAACAGGTCCGACACAAACCGGGCTGTACAAGCATAGAAGATGACTAGAGACTGTACATTTTGGATTTAGAAAGTAGAGGAATTGCACTGCAGTTACTGCGAAGCTGATCTGCGCCTTTGTTTTCGCATATGCAGAACGTTTGTTTTCCCATGCGGCGGCTCAATAAATGTACATCAAAAAAGTTTTGAAAATCATGACTTTTGATCTACTTTTAATATTTATACGGAACATGCAAATCTTCTTATTTGAAAACTGCTTCATAGTTTAAAGGCCTAGTCATTCGTAAGTGAAAGTTGCACGATGCAGGCTTGTGTTTAATCAAGAAAAGAATTTTTTTTTTGTTTATTTGATTTATTACTTTACTTCCCAGTCGACAACTATGGTAGTGTCATGATGTTAGCTGTTGATAGGTATGTAAAGCGATAAATCAAATATGAATTCCTTTTTACAATTAAATGCAAGTCTACATCAATGGACTTTTGCTTCAAGTATATAGTAGACCCAATTGTTTGACATGATGGGAAACAACAAAGAAAATTCTCAAAAATTCTTTTCTATTCATTTGACTCTCTGTCAGATAAAAAACAAACAAACAGGTTTGCTTTCTTGGGACAAACAAAAGCCTTTCTATTACAGTCCAAATTTTTTCCCCAACCTAAAACATAAATGAGTTGTGTTGCAAGATAACTGGTCCTCGGGGCTTTCCGACCAGTTCTGACACAAACCAGCCTATACAACAAAGAAAAGGCTAGAATCTTGAAACTTTGGATTTAAGAAGAAAAGGGGTTTACTTTCTTTTTAGCAAAAACAAAGGCACTGATCAGCTGTGAAGTTGCTGCACCACTTATCTGCGCCTTTGTTTTCACAAACGCAATAATTCCAGATTTCTCACAACATGGCTCATATTTCTTGATTTGGTGTTTTTAACGTGAACAAACTTGCTGTTTTCTTAATCTAAATAGGCTGTTACAAGTTCAACCTACATGTAGCTTGAACAAAGAAAGACAATTTTCACAATGGCTAACAGGAGTTATGTCAAGGGGCATGATTTAAGCTCCCACAATCAACCATTGTAAACCAATTTACCAAGAAGGAATAACATAAAATTTATAAGATTTTCTCCCCAAAAGTTTGCAAAAACATTATACATTTACAAATGTCCATGATGATTAAATTTGAAATTTTCATTAATATCCTATTTAGATGAGGCAATATGAGCCGCATCATGAGAAAACAAACAATTTGCATATGCAAAAACAAAGACGCAGATCAGCTTCGCAGTAACTGCAAAGCTAATCAGCCCCTTTGTTTTCACTATACTGATAGCGCAACTCCTCTATTTTCTAAATTCAGAATTTCCAGCCTCGAGCCATGTTCTGTGTTTGTACAGCTCAATTTGTGTCAGACCTGTTCGGAAACCACATTGTTGGTTTTCTCATGACCCAGCTCATATTCTTTCACATTGTTAATATCATGCAGATAATTATTGGCCACAACCAACTAATCTAATGCCCTAGATAACCTTGTATACTTTATTATAAAAAAATGTGACAATTTCTATCCAATCCTCATTAAGTAGAAATTCTAAGTGAAAATCTATACTTCATTTCCAGGGTTAACAATACTGCATTAATAGAAATTTATTAATCTTCCATAAGAAATGTCACACTGGCATAAAAAATATTGCAGTTCCTTATGTCCTTCAAGTGTCTGTGCCAAGTTTAGCAAAAACACTTCCTTGCTTCTAGGCTAAGACAGTTTTCAATATTTTGTGACAGAGGTGAATTTTTAACTTAAAATCTTTTTAACAATTTAAAGAATGCAATGATGTTATGTATTAGGAATTGTCAATATGTTAAATGTTGTCATGTAGTCATAATAAGACTTAAAAATTTCCCTAGATCAAGTTAATCGATAGGAGTAGAAAGACTCTATTATACATTGAAAAGTGCAATAACCGTAATTGGTTGAGAATAAAGAGTTCCAAACTATTTCTAAAACTGTGCAGATTTCAAGACTACAAACTCAAACACAAAGAGTGAGATTTTTGCTGAGAGGAAAAGACAGTGCCGTTTTCTATCAAATAAAAAAAAATCTATTTTTCCATATACTAAACAAGAATTTCTACATGGAAATTCCCATCTATGTTCCCATTTTTACACCGCTACACCCACCAATAAAGAAATAAAGAAAAAATCTTTACCCAAAAATGCAAGAATTCATCAAACTAGAAAAAATCTTAAATTTCTCCCATTTTTAAAAATTCAGATTATGACATCTCCCTAGACAATTTAAATTCCAAGGCAAAAATAGAGCCATCTCAACAAAATTTCATAAAAATAATAGCAACCCTTTGAACAATATCCCATACAAAATGAGCCTGTGCATGAGAAAAACAACAATTTGCATAAGCGAAAACAAAGCCGCAGATCAGCTTCGCGGTGACCGCGAAGCTGATCAGCGCCTTTGTTTTCGCTACACGGATAGTACAATTTCTCTTCTTCTTAAATCCGAAATTTCAAGCTTCTAGCCTGCTTCTGTGACTGTACAGCCCGGTTTGTGTCGGACCTGGTCGGATACCCAAATTGTTGGTTTTGTCACGCACAGGCTCAAATAGCAATCCTTTCCAGCCCACAAGTTTATGGAAATCTTGGGATTGCACTTCAGCAGTCCCACTTCCACAGATTCATGTGCAGCTTTCTTACGCCATCACTTACCTCGACATTCTAGGCCTATAGCCACTGGGTCGTCTATAAGTGTCCCTGTATCTGCCACCACCCCGTCTTGTGGGTGGACCACCAGGGCCCCAGCGCGTACGACCAGAGGAGGGCTCCACACGCACACGCCGGCCATTCATTTTTCTGAGATTTAAAAAGATAAGGATTTTTATCATTATACAGACATTTACCAGTAAAAGAGAACCTAAGATATTTAAGTTCAGATTTAGGAAAGTAAATTGTATTTTTGAAATAAAAATAAATATGGACAGTGGGGCACTGATAGTCATAGATCTGTCTTCCATGCAGCTAATCTGTTTCACACCCTAGGGCCTTATTTTTGAAGTTAAGACAGCAAAAATGGTGATTACTGCCCGATCAGTCTACAAGGTTTGTGACCCAGTTGGCCTCAATCTGAAGCATCTTTATCATTGAAAGCTTAAATTGGATTTTTTTTTTTTCAATAAAAATAGGAACATTTTTCTGGTCATGAAAATATTTTTACAGTATCACAACTTACGTTCCATCTAGTTCCCGACAAGCATCATCAACATCTCTTTCGTCTTCAAACTCAACGAATGCAAACCCTGGTGGATTTCTGGCCACCCAAACACTTCGTAACGGCCCATAGCGAGAGAAAATGTCTTCTAATTCCTGTTTAGCCGCTCCATACCCCAGTTCACCTACATACACCTTGCAGTCCAACCGATTGTCTCTCCTTCCATATGACATGACTAGTGTTTCTGTTAAAAAGTGAAAGAAATCAAGACATTTATAAAATTTGTATATACATACAGTTTTGATAGGACAGCTAGCTGCCAGAGAAAAGATGAACTCTGGGTAACTGTGCTTTATCAACGAGGCTATACACCACTTGACTAAATCCTGTGCTGCCTGTACCAGGACATGTATGACTATTGAAATCCTTCAGAGCATCTTTGAAGGCATTTATGTAGCGATTCTTCTACATACATGTGTAAGTCATGAAATGAAAGACTGCATGGTCATACTGGGACATTAACCAAGGAACTCTTGGTTATCACGCCAGAACCTTTCACCAATATATCCATAATGCCACTTATAGGCATAAAAAAGTGGCTTAGGGCCTTAGGCGTTGATTAACTTCAGTAAGTGTGACTAAGTTCTTCACCGTTTGTTTTTTACCTATTGATGAAATTCTACTGTCCTTACACCATCCTTCAGAAATGAGCCACCATGTGGAAAAACCAATGATGTGGTTTCCGAACAGGTCTGACACAAACCGGCCTGTACAAGCACAGAAAAGAGCTAGAAGCTTGAAATTTAGGATTTAAGTAGAAGAGGAATCTTACTATCCGAGTAGAGAAAACAAAGGTGCTGATCAGCTTCGCAGTTACTGCGAAGCTGATCTGCACCTTTGTTTTCGCCTATGCAGATTGTTGGTTTTCCCATGTGGCTGCTCAAATTATTGCTTTTTTAAATTCTAAATTTTTACAATAATATAATTAGGTCATCAAAGTCTACAAATTGGCCACAGACTGATTTTGCAATTTTGAGGTAACATGTGGGAAGAGCCCATAAACCTATTTTTCTGTGCATTTCAGTAGATCAATTGATCTACTTCAGATCAACTGATACATAGTAGAACAACAACAAGTAGGTGTTCCCAACCTGCATAAAAAAACACAAATCCTGGCCTTATAGTGCATAGACAAGTACACAGCTTACTTCATCAGACAATGATACTATTTTCCGGTATCGAACATCAATGTCCGGTGGGTGGCAAAACATCAATATCGCCCATAGTGGCGTATGGAAAGTCTGTGTTAATTATTTTACCTAATTCCCAGTTTTTCACATACCTGTCAACACACACGAATCAATCGTGTTTGACACGAATTCGAGTCCAGGAATTCATCACACGCACGAATTGGCTAAAATCGCTAAAAAACACGATTTTTCAGCGATCTCACGCTTGGAATTTCCATCCGCCATTTTTGTTTATGATTGTGAAACTGCGCCCTCTGGCGAGTTTCTTAATTTAGCGAGTCACGCGCTCGCGAGATAAAAATACCTGAATTGTGACTATTTTTAGATACGCGGAATTCCAATACCCACTGAATGGAAATGACCGAAGCATCCCAACTGATTTATGCTGTGTATATTTTGTACATGCTGTGTAATGATCGATGTTTTTTTTGCTTTTAAAACATAGAAAACGCATTTGAACCGGGATTTTGGTAAGAAATCGAAATTACATACCTGTTGAATGCTAAAATGGTGACTCATTGATGGATTTAATGCAGTTTATACACAAAACGTAGCAATTTTTGGACTTGTATCGCTCCCCCAAAGCAAGTATTAGCTTTTTGGAAAATGCAACTTAGTGTATTTTGAAGCCTGAAAAGTAGTGAAAACGCGATTTTTTTTTCAAAAAAAAAACTCAGTGGCACATGATTTTGGAAAAAAAAAAATCCCAGGATGGTAAAGATGTTAAATGTTAAATAGTGTAAATATATACAGTTGATATGAAAGTTTTGTACAGTAACTATTGCTAATTTCTGTGACCAAGTTCTTGATTTTTAACTAAAAAATCTCACTCCTAAAAGTTGTGGTAAAATCATAACGCGCGATAAATACGCGCAAAAACTCGTCACTTTTAGGGTTGTCGCGCGCAATCTCACTCTTTGAAATTTCAAAAAGTTGACAGGTATGGTTTTTCAATTGTACATAGATTTGATGATTTTTTATTTACTTATCTTATCCATATTTGACGAAGTAGTAGTCTTTTTATAGGATTTCCATTGATTTTTTGATAGATTTTATTGAATTAAAATACCTCATTTATTGATAATATTTCCTCAATATCTGACCCCAAAAATAACATGAAATATTTAATCTAAAAGGTGAAATTGCCAAATTGGCTGGAAATTAAGTTAACAGATGGTCCGTAGAAATACCTGAACCCACCAAAACACCAAAACGTATCTGTATTTACCGAAACGCACCATAAATAATGGGTTATAAAGCACATTGAGTATGTTAATAATAATTTTGTGACAATTTTATGCGCTTATGAGATGCTAGATTAATTCAACTTTGGATACATTTTACATAGCTGTCTTTATACATTACCTTTATTGCCGAATTTATTGTGCGTTCCTGTGAATCTTTGAGCTTGAATTTCGTTCCGAATGGGTGATTCTTTACAGGTGTTCAATATTAGCTTCAGTGAATAATAATAACCACTTTAGTGATTAATTTAGAACCAAAACGTTTTCTTCAATTTGTTATTTGCTGAGCAAAAACAATATGACAATGCATAATATCTACTGTTCAATGGTTGAATTAATATTATTACACACAACTGGCGCTAATTTTTCTCTTGGCGTGACCCCAATGAAATGTATTTCACACCTTTTAAAGTCTGTGGGGGTTGGACTCACAGCTTAAAACAACAAAGTGTCAAACTGTTGAGTTGACTCAATTTTCAAAACATTGGGCAATATAAGATTAAATATCCTTGCTAATTGCCAGACGAGCAAGATTAACACTTTATAACTTTTGCCTATGAGTATTCAAGCAAACAAGATGAAAATTTAGGCCTAGAACATGCATGTAAGTCAAGCATTCAAATATACTACTTATCAATAAATTATTGCCAACAACATAAATATATGCATAAGAAACAATAAAAATAAAGATAGATGCCTCCATAATGCAGTGGTTATGTCACTCGCCTTGTAAACCAGGGGTTGCAGGTTCGATCCCGGGCTTCCCCAGTCCGTCGGGTGGGACTATAAACCAAGGTCCCATCTCCATATGACCTGTTGGTGGGACGTTTAACCCCAATCAACCAACCAAAAATGGTGTTCCGGTAAATACAGGTGCGTTTTGGTATTTAAGTGCATTCCGGTTTTTCTATGGACCGGTTAACAGATGGTCATTTATTTATTCATTGTCTCAAAACAAAGTTCATATTTGATATTACTACAAAATAAAGCGACAAATTGAACCTATGGATATTTCATTATGTGTTAATATGAAGATCGGCACTTTCTGCCCACCAGAAGGGGAGACTATCCAGGTAATCTGATTTATCTATGGGTCAGTGCGCATGCGCATAGCAAATATAAACACAACCTGAGCTGCCTCGTCCAATCAGAAATCAGTGATTGGCTGAGGCTATCCGCACGACGGCCGAGCCGATAAGCTGCGTTATCCGCACGACGGTCGTGCCGATAAGCGGCGTTATCGACCCGACCGTTGTGCGGATAGCCAATGCTACAGGTATTGGCTATCGGCACGACGGGAGTATAAGATTTTCTAAAAAGCTTACGTATGCACTAAACTATTAATTTGTCATTAAATAAATTGATTATGTGTTAAGCTATTGAAATACATTTTGTTAATTATGAATACGAAAACTAGTTTGATTTGATTAATCCAGCTGATGTAAACTGAATCACAGTAGATTTCTAACAGCAGAGAAAAATATAATCATTGTTTTTTTTTTTTTGTGTTTTTTTTTTTGTGTTTTTTTTTTTTTTTTGTTTTTTTTTTAAATTGTGTTACTGAAATGTTTCCATACCCCATTAATAAAATTAAAGGTTGTTCATTCTTTTGGATTACCACATTATTCCATTATTTAGGTCACGATAATTACTTTCTCAATCACGCATACGCATTAGTGATTTTTACAGGTAAATTCACAGGTAAACCAATTTCAGCAAAATAACAATTTTGTTAATTAAAAAGTAAAAAATCCTGCATGTGTAATATTCTGTTTCAGTTTTGAAGCCAGAGTAATGTATTTATCAAGTTAAAATGTATCCATTTCTAAACATTTTTAACATTTGGATATCGATTTCCCTGTCGTGCGGATAACGCTGCTTATCGGCACGACGGTCGTGCTGATAAGCCGTGCCGATAAGCGGCATTATCGGCACGACCGTCGTGCGGGGAGCCAGTGTCCAGTGATTAGGCGAGGAGTTCCGAATGATGTAAACAATAACAGTTACATTGTATGTGTGTATAGAGCAAGCACTATATGGTCAGCTCTGTAAATATATTCCACATAAATAAGTCATTCAAGCAGCCGTACTACCGCCAGTGCCACGTCGACTTTTCAGCATTAGGCTTAGCTTTTTTTACAATCAATAATTTTCTTAGATCTTTAGTTAAGGTGACAAATATTGAATGCGTATTGCGAAATCTAGCGAAAGAAAAATCAAAATTCGAGAGAATTTCTTACAATAATCGATTTCCTTGATATTTTTCTGTAAAAACTGAGAAAAGAATTTCGGATTTTTTATCATTTTTTTTTCCGGAAGAACTGACAGTAAACTTCCGGTAATCGTACAGACCGAAAGGTCCAGAAACAAACCCTACTCCGCCTGTAAATTCCGCCCATTATAGAATAAACCATGGACGTGCCTCCATGAATTTGATCCTAGCATAACTGGACAGCCGCACAAGTCATACTGAGAAAAAAAAATGTGAGGGTATAAGACCCTCATATAAGGCATTGAGGCCAAATTTAATAATATGATTTAGTTTAAGAGTAAGAATCAGTGACAGGGTGTGACTACACTTGTGTATCTATCTTCTGATACTCTGATCATCACCTCAGGTGTGGTGAAAATTTTCTCATCACCTCAGGAGTGGTGAAATTTTCTCTTGTGTTGTTTGCGGCTGTATCAATTGTGACGGGAAACATTGTAGCATAGAGGCTCATATAGACCTGCTATGTACACTGCGACCGAGGTGCTCGGGCTCGGGACCAAGCTATCTATCTTCTGATACCGAGTCGATCCATTTCTGACTATCACATCGGTGTGGGCTGGGTGGCTAAAATTAGAATTTAGTCGTGGGGGGGGGGGGGGTTGGAGGGCAGTATTTGTGGTGGGCTATTAAAACTATTTACACGATATAGATCAGAGGCATACAAAAATGCATGCCCCTGGAAATGGTCGACGCCTTTGATGAGACCACTATTCCAAGCCGGAATAGTGCTTGGGAAAATGATTTTTGTCAGGGCATCACCTTATTGATAATGCACCAGGCAATCGTTACCTGTACAACACCTCAAATGATAAAACGTCACATCAGTGTCTGACGTTAACATACCCAGATTGATGCGCTTAATAATAGACCAGGATCTTCACTGAGTCCTCCTACATTTTGTCAACAAACCGCATCTATTGTGCAAATGTTCGTTAAAAATAATGTCATGCTTTGGTAAACTGTACCGGCGCATCTTTGTTTTTCTAATGAGGACAGGTTTATTCACAACCTTGCTCATTAACTTTCCTCCTTCATTGGCTTTTATTGTGGCATGTTACAAAAAACTATATATGTCTCCTGATTTTATATTAAAATGTGTATCAAGATGAGAACCTGTCCAGACAATAATCTATACTCAGCATATTGAGATAGATATACAATATCGAGTAGAGACCACATAGAGTTGTTCTTTTGTTTTCGGAGGCTGTATCTATCAACCTTAACCCCCACACAAAAGGCCTTAAGCATTTGTTGTTTGTAACGCAGATTAAATTTTTACATGCCAATAGCCATTTAAACATGCGTAGATGAACAAGCATATCAGCTGACTATAAATGAAGGTTTGTTTCGTTACATACAAACACGTATCAATCTATCGTTCTATCACCCAAATCTTAACGAAAACCAAATCATTATTATAGAATATATTGGATGACTTAGATGTTTTCAATTTTTTAGATGGATTAATAATTGAATATCGACAGCTGTGATGAATATTTAATTACAGACAGATTATAGATCAATGAATAAAGCATCATGCATGTATTTTAGAGAATCACTAACGCTTCCAGAATCAGTGTAATCAATTTTGCTGAAGTTTTGCGCTCATGACTTCATTAAATTATTAAAACATAAACAAACATTGATTTGCATGCATGACTTGATCAAGCAAGGTCTAAAACAAATAATTTGAAGCTTCTAAGTCAATAAATGAATTAAAAGACAAAATAGTGATCGCATAGGCTCTAAGACGTAGAACTCGTTCTGTGGATATATTCTGTAACTGACCAGCCAACGTAACAGCTTGTCTGTAGATTTTCCACTGGGGTTTTCCATAACATTTTATCAGTAACTACATGTAAGTGGCGGAATTCGATCGACTTTGTGAACAGTGTTCGAGAAACATATATTCTATAGAAATATACTTGGACTTCAATAGGACTTGAAGACAGGAGAAGACAGAAATTCAGTCATGGGCGCCTTAGAGGACAACCTGGATCAACTGATGCTGATCATCTTCGGCATGTGTATTCTATGTAAGTATGCCAGATAAGCCATTAATTCTATGTAAGTATGCCAGATAAGCCATTAATTCTATGTAAGTATGCTAGATAAGCCATTATTTCTATGTAAGTATGCCGGAAAAGCCATTAATTCTATGTAAGTATGCCAGAGAAGCCATGTAAGTATGCCAGATAAGCCATTAATTCTATGTAAGTATGCTAGATAGGTCATTAATTCTATGTAAGTATGCTAAATAAGCGGCCGCATTCCAATGGGGCTAATTTTTGATTTCTGAAAGTTTACAATGGGGCTAGGGAAAAAGGTATGAATGGGGCTATTTTACCTGTACAGTATTAAGTTGTTCACACCTAGTTCAGGGAATTAAATCACAGGTAAATACAGGTTAATTGATGTCATGGAAAGTGATCAACATACTTAAGTGTTCTTTTATACTGGATTTTGGTTTTAAAGAGGAAAGATGTTTTAGATATTTTAGACATTTTATAATGTTGTTTTAATAGGGTTTTATGTGTGAAAGACTATTTTATCTGTTTTAATTAATTATTTTATTTTTAAACCATGCAGTTAGAAATTACAAAAATAGAAACTGACATGAAGAAGTTGACGGATACACATATAGAATTAATATGGAATTTTTTAACTGATAGTGCTGCTTGGTATATATATGTGCTGATACATTAAATGTGCTTAGTATTTTTGTATCTGCAAGAAAATATAGACTTACCTGTAGGATTAGCCCCATTGATCTGTGAAAAAATACAGGTAAATTAGCCCCATTCATATTTTTTTGTAGCCCCATTGTATCTTTTTTTTAGCCCCATAGTCTTGCCAATCAGCCCCATTGTGTAGCGCCGAAATAAGCCATTAATTTTATGTAGGTATGCCAGATAAGCAATTAATTCTATGTAAGTATGCCAGATAAGCCATTATTTCTATGCAAGTATGCCGGATAAGCCATTATTTCTGTGTAAGTATGCCAGATAAGCCATTAATTCTATGTACATGTAAGTATGCCAGATAAGCCATTAATTCTATGTAAGTATGCAAGATAAGCCATTAATTCTATGTAAGTATGCTAGATAAGCCATTAAGTCTGTGTAAATATGCTAGATAAGCCATTAATTCTATGTAAGTATGCCAGATAAGCCATTAATTCTATGTAAGTATGCCAGATAAGCCATTGTATGTTTGCCAGATAAGTCATAATTCTATGTAAGTATGCTAGATAAGCCATTAATTGTATGTAAGTATGCTAGATAAGCCATAAATTCTATGTAAGTATGCCGGATAAGCCATTATTTCTGTGTAAGTATGCCAGATAAGCCATTAATTCTATGTACATGTAAGTATGCCAGATAAGCAATTATTTCTATGTAAGTATGCCAGATAAGCCATTATTTCTATGTAAGTATGCCAGATATGCCAGAGTAGCCATTATTTCTATGTAAGTATGCCGGAAAAGCCATTACATTGTATTTCTAGTTTGCCAGATAAGCCATTATGTCTATGTATGTATGCCAGATAAGCCATTATTTTATGTGTAAGTATGCCAGATAAGCCATTAATTCTATGTAAGTACGCTAGATAAGCCATTAATTCTATGTAAGTATGCCAGATCAGTCACCATTTCTATGTAAGTATGCCTGATGAGCCATTACTTTTGTGTAAGTATGCCAGATAAGCCATTTTTCTATGTAAGTATGCCAGATAAGCCATTATTTCTATGTAAGTATGCCAGATAAGCCATTAATTCTAAGGAAGTATGCTAGATAAGCCATTAATTCTATGTAAGTATGCCAGATAAGCCATTATTTCTATGTAAGTATGCCAGATAAGCCATTATTTCTATGTAAGTATGCCAGATAAGCCATTAATCCTGTGTAAATACCATGTAAACTCTGTGAATTAAAGCGCTAGTAACACATGTATCGCATTCTGGCTCAGCCGTAAACTGTACCCCTTAAGAACGATAGAGCGTCAACAGTGAGAATCCCAATAACATGGACCGAACTTGAAATAGAAAAGTTCTTTTGCTCAAAAATTGCCTATGTAAACACGGAGCTTGCTATCTTGGTGTTGTAGGTTAGAAATGCCGAGAGTCTAGAGGTCATTTTTCAAATGCGCTCTCTGTGGCAGGATAATTACACCCCATCACTACATTTACCTTGGTTCGTTATCTTCTCCCATTGCATATTTAATTTTTGTCGCATTGGGAAAACAAACATCTTCAGCATTAGTTATTGTCGTCATGTAACGATATATATGATGAATTAGCCCAAAGCTGCCCACACATAAGCATAATTTGCATAAATATGCGTCTAAAGTGAATATTTAAACAATACAAATGCACAAATGAAGAGTGGGACATACATTTCTGCGCATATCAATCGATAGCGAAAAATCGCTGCCAACCGAGCCCGGCAACCGATGACCCTATTGATGTTATTTGAGCCTATGTTATTTGAGCCTACGCATGAGAAAACTTCCGACAGCGTCCGATACAAACAGGGATGTACAGTCACGGAAGCAGGCTAGAAACTTGAAATTTCGGATTCAATAAGAAATAAGATTGCACTATATGTGTAGCGAAAACAAAGGCGCTTATCAGCTGTGCAAGAAAAAAAAGAAGAAGAGAAAAAAAACACCACTTCAAACACTATTTAAAACTTTTACATTAATAGCATCGCTTGGGCATAACTACTGTGAAGGCGGTAACTTTAAATATCTGGGCGTGATCAGCTTGTCCATCTATTCAAGGAGGGGATCAAAGAAAATTCGAACCCAGTATTTAAAGCGTAAACCACCGTCATATTGTTAATACACGTATTTTGCGCATTCCAGTGAATTAGGTACTCTAAAATTTTGTCTAACGGTAAATCTGCGAGTTGTATTGGGTCCTTTAACTGTATTCTTATAGCTTTTAAACCATGTCATAAGTAGACCATGTCCAATACCGTATTCATGGGGAAACGCCCACACAGTAACCCATATACGAAGCTATACTTAAAGGGATGAATGAGTGCTCAATATGATTCATATGGTTCACGTGCTGTTGTTTTTCTTTTATGCAAACAAAAACAAACTAAAACCATTAATGGAGAGGCAAAGTCGGTTTAATGTGCGTCATTTATGTTTTTGCATCATTTATGCATATCATGGTGATATCGAATTTACAAATATAAAATTAAAAGGGCTAATTCATGATTTGCGGTTTGTATTCCGGATGTTACATTTTGTACTTTTGCTTGATGCACTGACATAGTAACATAATTACAATCTGAGCGGAGCAGCGTGAGCAAAGACCCAGATCAGCGGTCATGTAACTCATTCTGTCACATCAACCACACACGTATAGTACAGCGAGCAAACAACAGAAATACCGCAGGCATATACTTTTGTTGGTATAAATGCGGCACGTTTTAAACATGAGACTCAGCACCCCGGTCTTAATATGATGGTTGTTTGTTTTGTGGCAACACTTTTTTCATTCATGTCAGGACAGACCCACCGCTTGCTGAGTATAAACCCAGTACTCAGACCCCGACCACTTGACCATCCCGCCCATTTTATGGCGAGTTTTAGCGTTCAACAAAGCGACAAGCCATGTCGTTATTTCGATGAAAGTCTTGGATATGATCATTTTAACTTTAAGCGTCACAAAAATGTGTGTCTGTATGCATTCAAGCGAACTTTTGGTGACATTAACACGGTTATATAATCATAAAAAATGTAGAATTTATGAGACATTTCGTTTATTTTATAACTTTTTGTCACCCGTAAAATACCTGGTTTAACCTTAATCGTTGATCTCGTGGTAGGCTTACAAATAAAATATACACAATGCCAAAAGTTTAGCACCGCCCTCACATCTAGAAAACGACTAAATACGTAAGAGTTTCAATATGTTTAATACAAATGAATTTCTTTTTATCAGTATCTGTGTTCAGATGATTATGTGGTGTCAAATAGGCTGTTTCCTTAACTTTGCACCTGTAGATACACAGCCTGTATAAGATATTTGTACAATAAATCTTTTAACTGTTGGTCGGTATCTTGATTTCGTGTTTACATCTGGCCCTAGGCCTACTGGACCTCGGTTAAGAGTCTCATCCGTGAGACAGGAGAATCTTGGGATCGAATCCACGACCGCTTCTTTACAAGGCGAGTGGCTTATAACAAACACAACCGAAAAGTTTCTCTTAAAATGTTGCTTAATTTTTAGTAGCGGCTATGCCATAATGATATTCTCCAGACTTACCCAACCTTGTCCGAAATCTCCGCGTGATTCCGTGTATGATTAAAACAGAAGGCCTTTCTCGAATAGGACTTGCGATTGCATACAATTTTATACAATGTATGAATATTTACATATATTCTTTGGAATAGGCCACTCATGTTACGTCACCTCTGGGTTTGTTTTGATACCATCTTTAGACACAACATGTCTAAGATAAATCACATGGATCTTGCGAAAATTTTTGAAGCTTTTAGTTTCAAATTGTTATAATAGTTTGTAAGCTAGCCTTTCGAAAACGAAGCTGCTTGTCAAAGGTGTTTCAAACGCACAACTATATCAGATGACAATCACTCAGGTTCAGGTCACACATTGCTCTCTCCATTAGCATCTGAAATGTGGTAGGGGAGTTACAAAGGCCAAACGGCATATGTTAGCATTACGTAGCCTTGGAAGTAACCTGTCTCTCCAGTTTGAAATGCCGTCTTTCTCTTGTCCTGCGCATTCAGTTCCACTAGCAAATATCCGGCCTTACGGTCTAATTTGGTGAAATAGCGCAAGCCTATAAGCATACGTAGAGAATGCTCAATTCTAGGGAAGGGATGTGGACCTTGAACAATGTGGGAATTCAACTTTCTAAAGTCATGTACATCTAATCATGCGAATGCTGAAGACTATCGAAGTGAGCAAAAAGAAAGCATACCGCTGCTTCGTTTCAAAATGGAATCATCTTTGTGTTGATGATGACGATAAGATTTTCTACCTTTTTAATACTCGCAGTCAGGTCCTTCCATAATCATAGCATATTTAAATGAAAGAAAGGTAGTTTGTCCACCACACTTTCACCAGCCGGACTTCACGGACACACGCCGACCAAGCTGCACGCATGGCTGAACACACTCTTACAGGTATGTACTTTATAGCTTTGTGCCTCAGTAACGTTGCACTGAATCCAGTACACTGTGTTTAAAACATTTTAAGAAAATGAAGTGTTAGAAATATAATATTTTCTATACTGTGATTAACATATCGAATAACATTACTTCCGCCATGAAATACTCAAACGTGACTCGCCTAGCACTGAGATAGTTAACATATATGTGCTCCATTCACTGACGAATTCGTTAATTAAATTCATTTAGCGAAAAAGTAATACTCGTTATCTACGGCCCGCATATGTTTCAGCCAATAACGGTGAGCCAGTCATTCGAGACATATTTTATGGACAACGGAAGCAAACGTCCACTTGCTTCGAAGGACTGGTTCAATCTGCAAACTTAGATCTCGATCATCTCTTCAAAAGACATTTGCGTCTACAGGCACGACATCGTTGTCAGGCTGGTCCGAGGTGTTCCATACGATATGATATGCAAAAACTGAATTTTCCGCACCTTTGGTATAATAAACTGTATCAAGAACAGTAGCTTTGGGTTCTGTCTAGGAAATAAAAAAAACTATTAGATATGAAACCCTTTTTAGTTTAGTATGGATAGGTCGGCCGCCAAATCTGTTGGTAGATACGTCTTTTCGTTCCTGGCCTGTCTGACTCAGCATGCAGAATACCTAGGCTTTGTTCAATCGAACTGAAGGAGTAAGTGTAAGGTTTTCATAGTAAAGTTTGGGGTTTGGGGGCTTACATAAGAATGCATTAAAATTGTCACCTTAGACTTGTTTAAAATGACAGCATGTTATTAAAGACACGATCTGCATTCACATATATCACCTTTTTAGCTTCTGTCACAGGAGCGCGATAACCTAGTGGTATAGTACAGGACTCTGGTGCGAGAGGACTTTGGTTCGATACATTAGTCCTTGAGCAAGACTCTAACACGGATGCGATGGCTCCGTCCCGACATGACTGAAAAATTGTTGACTGACACGTTAACAAAACAGATCTATCATTAATATATGAGACAGCTGCGTCAAATACCCCACTCTGTGTCGGATTTTGCCACAAATTCTGAACGTGACACAGCAGAAAAAATGTTAACTGATGAATGCATTTTCGTGGCACACATCTGACATTGTTTTGTTGTATAGAATTTCACAACATGCCTTTTGTGCATGATAAAAATGTGGGAAGGAAATATGAAATTTCATCGTGATGTTAAGTCTCAATTTAAAGATGCGTACTCGATTGAGAGGCTAAACACACATTTGAAAATACGTGGCTTTAGCACATGTAGTGTTACATAACATCCACGGGTTGTGAAAAAAGAATGCCATCTTCTAGAATACGGCTGCAATGAAAGTTAATTGCGAAAAAAATATTCAAAATCAGTCACAAATAAAAGCGACGGATAACCAAAAGTACACAGACTGATAATGTCCCAGTGACATTGTATAACGTATGGGTACATTTTTTTAGCATAAACGCAATAAAACGAAGCTATTAACATTTTGCAGTCCTTTGTTTGCTTCTAAAAATGCACCGCAACTGAAATATATACCAGAATGAAACAGATCATTAAAACTGTCTACAGCATCAAAAAGTACATTCTGCACGCTTTAAACTGTGTTTGTATGTTACATACCAAATTTTAAATTACATTCTATAAGAACCTAAAATACCAATTATAAACATTTTGCCATATATAAACAAATGTTAATTTGAATTTTATTTCAGGTTATGACTTTCCATAACGAAAACTGCCCATGCAATAAACATATATTTTTTAGCTTCAAAAATTAAAAACTTTCAGCTGAAAAATTTTGATATTTTTCTTATTTTTGCTAACGAGTTCTATACGAGAACCCACAATCTATGTTTTGTAGCAAAAATAAGAAAAATAGATATGCTCCTGCATACCCCAGTTTTGCTATATAAAAATGGGGTTCAAGGGGAGTAAACATTTCACGGACATGTTTTCCTGATGTTGTGTAGAAGTGACATGTTCTATCTTACTGAACTTGAATGGAGAAAGTTTGTCCCTCTGTCCGCTACTTGGAGGATAGTGAGGCGATTTCTCCATTGCAACAATCAATTATTCTACAGTTTGGTGATTCTTTTAGTGTAACTCGATTCTCTCGCATACGACTGTACGAGCGGCAATGCGATTTTCCCATTGCAACAATCGCTTGTCGGTTTTGTTAATTCCAACTATCGATTACAGTCTATTCCAACTCTCGATTTTTTTCATTGTAAATATCGATTCATGACGATTTGTTCCAGCGTCTTTTGATTTTTTCTTGAATGTTTGACGATCAGTTTATGTAACTAACAATAATAAATGCCTTTAGAATCCATTAAATCATTTGCCCATTTCACGAGATTTTGAGCATCCTAATAAACTCATATAAGCCTGGCGTCCTTTTTGTGGGACATACAGTAGGCAAACAGTATATCTCCAGATATGACGCCGCAGAATGCATTCTATAAATTCAAAAATTAGATAAAAATAAAAATAACCCCTAACACCCCTAAAATGAAAGTGGGCTCATCCAATTGATAATGATGGAAGTATCCATTCAATGATGGGTTAACGATGGGTTAGTGTGGCATGTCGATGTGTTCGTTGCAATATCGATGTCTTCCCCGAGGTAGGCATTATTTTTATATCGCGATTATCGATTCCTTTGTGCCTGACAAACTGTTGTTTCGTTTTACCATTCTTTCACGATCATGTCGCTAGTCGCGATATCGTTTAACTTATTTTAACCAGCTGTTAACTTAAGCATATCGTTTACTGCCATTAAGACCTCGCAATTAAAATATATTTTTCTCACGTTTCACCGGCTTATTGAACTTGAATGGTTTAAACTAGATTTAAGAAATATTTTTTCGATTTTATTTACGATATTCACGGCGACACAACCAGACTGCACTGTCGCAACTGTCGATTAAAGTCTTGACATTGAAAGTTACAAAAGTTTTATAGTAGAGAAAAGTTCACAGATTTTCAGATTTTCGCCTTTTTGCACCTGCTAAAAGCAAATTTTTATGACGCGGCCCACTCGAAGGAGGACAAAATTGTGATCGTTTTATACATGTAATCTAGTATGACAGTTTTCCGATGTACCTCAACCAGACTGTGCACGTTATCGAAGTAGCATTTCTGTGCATGGTTGTAAATCCTTTTAGTTTTTAAGGTTTCAGATGCGAATCGTGCGCATGCGCAGATAAGACTTCAATAGAGCCGATTGTGATGTTTATTTAGTTAAGAAATTGAGAGACAAAGAGCAACATTGAGCTGAATTTTTCTTAACAAAACTTCTTGTACATTCAATGTTATTTAGTATTTAAAGGAATTATTTTTGCTTAAATCAAAGAAAATGGCGATAGGAGACGAGCTGGATCAGTTGCTTTTAATTGTGATGGGCATGGTCGTTCTATGTAAGTGTCATTATAATTATAAAGTTTATGTATTACAACTGATTTGGTAGTGATAGGTGTTTAACTTTTCTATTGATTTGCAGTGCTAGTATGTCGTTTTTGTTTCGCTTTATTTCCCAGACAAATAAGTTACGTCAAAATTTGCAATTTTGCTTCATTTTGGTATATCTCACTTTGCTTCGTTTAGAACAGTACTGGGCGGTTGCTCCGTCCCGACATGACAGAAAAAAAAATGTTAAGGGGGAACTTAAATAGAAAATGAAACAAGCAATCAGACTTTTTTATATTTAATTATTTCACGAAACAAATGTTTGCCTTTTTCGGCAGTTTACACAATATTCATTTATTTTGCTTGTTCAGAAAAGCTAAAAAAAAAAATAAAAAAAAAATAAAAAAAAAAAAAATAAAAAAATCTGTATAAGGTCGCTGACTTCAGTGCTCTTGATCATTCGATCATCTCACCGATGTGGGTTCGCGCCTCGCACGGGGCACGAATTCATATGTGAGACAAGCCATGTTCTGCTTGCGGGTGTGTCAGGTGGTTTTTCCCCGGGTACTCCGGTTTTCGCCCCACCTACCGATTGATTCGTCTCGATATGAGTGAAAAAGCTTGAAAGGGACGTAAAACTGAATAAAAAAAAAAAAAAAAAAAAAAAAAAAAAAAAAAAAAAAAATCTGTAGTAAACTTAGACCACTGTCCAGAGACAAAGTCTTTGTTATATTGCACAGAAGATTGCAAAGATTAGATGCAAAGGTTATAGCCTTGTCAGTTAAAGCTTGTCCCGTTGTTACATGGAAATGTTTCCTAGACAGAATAAAAAAAATAATTGGCGCAATGCTTAACCTTTTGCAACGTAGGCAGTTTCCCGTTTTTAAACTTGAATGTACGGGCACTGGTTTCTGACCGTTCTGCCCGCTTTGAACCATTGATACTTAATATTGCGTTTAGTATTGGTCAATTGATTATTTTTCCACGCCAAGTTCATAGCCCGAAGTTTTTATACCGTCTTTAGTGTGTTTTCATTAATCTATTTTGCGAACAATGACATTTAATACTATTTCGTATTATGCTTGATTTACATATACATCCTGCTTTCGTTTGAACCCACGTCACTGAACCAAAACTCGAGAGAATGTCATTAATTCCGAGTGGTGGTGCTCTTACAAACACATCATGTTTGTCAGAGCAGCAAACAAGACGGGTGATAACTTTCTTTTTTTCCCATGTTTTCTTTGAAACTGCCATGTCGCATGACTAGAGGTTGTGGCGAATTTTCGCTTACCTTAAAGAGGACTGCGTTGCATTTTTGTGTCATTTTCGCGTGTGCTGACCGAAAATATTAAAAAATTTATCAGTCTCGGTTCCACTTCGATAATTTCTTTAATTTATTGAATGATCAATAATAGGAGCTGTAGTTCGCTCGTACTACTCTTAACATACAAAATATGACTGTTAAAACGAGTCATTCACTTCTTAATATTTAAACGATTTTCAAGTAGAGCTACTTACCTACCCACCCATCCACACAGATTGTTATATCTCCATAGACGTGCTGCAGACTGTTGAATGCAATGTATGAATTGTGAAGAAAATATAATACCTTTAACTTGAACTTCTGTTATGAAAAAAAAAAAGAGAGAAAAATATGATAGTGTACTGGTCGATCCTAAGATCTAGCGATAAAGTGTGACATGCCATTTGACCATTAAATTCATTCACCTTTCGTTTTAACAAATCACTCACCTTAAGGGTAAACATTACTATTGTTTATGAGCACACTGTTTGCGCAACGTCGGCGTTTATTACGTGCATGTTATGCGTAGTTTTTTTAACGTCGTTTTGTTTTGATTTCTCAATGATGCTGCAAGTTGTAGAATCTTATTCTGTTTGTTTCTGCATAATTAAGTCCTAAAGCGGGTTACATATTGTTCATTTTTATTTTAAAAGAAGTTCTGTGGCAATTGATTTACTCAAATTCTTGTAAAAGGTTAATTATATGTGAAAACGTTTATTTCGCTGTTGATGACGTCGCATAAATATACGCGACGTCAGTGCAACGTTTGGCGTTAAAACGAAAAAGGCGGGAATATTTAACGTTTTTTCTCTATATTTTCCAACACAATCCGGTGACCCGCACTTTTTATTTGAACTTGCGAATGGTTACCACCTTTTCTATCTGTTGGTGTAATTTAATCAAAATCATATGCGTAGTTTAGGAGGTATCGCAAAAATACGTACTTTTTCCAGGTTTGAAAAGATGGCGGGAAAGTTAATTTTGCATGTAATCTCCTCAGTTTAAGAGCAAAAAGTATCAAAATGTAAGAAAATAACACTCATCGTGTGTTTAAATTGTTTTTGCAGTAATAACATATATGTTAAAACACATGTCCGCTACGAGTGCGGTTTTCTGAAATGCACGAGAAACATCCAAAAAGTTCTGATACCATGGAAACGAGGCCGGTGACACCCAACTTTTATTTCGATTTTAGTCCAAGGATACAATTATCTTGAAGCATAGGGAGTTTCATGAGAATCATATGCGGGAATTAAATAGTAATGTTTCCCTTTAAGTTGCTTTAATTACGAAAAGCATATGCAATATACAGAGGTTTTCAAAGTTATTTCTGTACAATAATTTTGACATTTTTCTTATTTTTGCTGTGGGTGCACACGTGGAGGCGGTTCAAAGGAGAACCCACAATCTATGTTTTGGATCAAAAATAAAGAAAATATGCATACCCTTGTACATTACAGTTTTACTGTATAAAAGTGTGTTATTATACAATTGTTGCCCTTGAGTGAGGGTGACATGACGATTTGTTCACCTGAGGCAGGCAATATAACCTGTCGAGGGTGAACAAATCGTCATGTCACCCTCACTCAAGGACAACAATTGTTTTATTATACCGAAAACTTTTGAAACAAATTAGCGACATGCCACATGACAAACGCATGTGACTACACGTGCAACTTTACATTTAGGTGGATATGACGTCAGAGGGTAATATGATCATGCGACATGACAGAATAGCACCCTCCACGTGCACTGTAAACAAAAGCATGTGACTTCAAGTGCACCTGCACTTTTTAAGGCAGATATGACGTCAGAGGGTAATATGATCATGCGACATGACAGAATAGCACCCTCCGCGTGACCTGCTCTGGACCAGTCAAAACCCACAATCAGCTAATGAATATTTATGAGGTATAATAAAGTGTGTTCTTGCACACCAGACAGAAATTGCCACACTTTTTGCCTGGGTGATAAAATTGCATTTCACCCAGGTGTTCTCACCCAGGCTAAAAAAATTAGGCAAAACTTTGAAATAAACCAGATTTTTGGGGTTGTTGTGCAAGAAAAAGAATCTAATATGGTGTTCTGTTCTAGATGGAAGTTTCCAACCCTCGGGATGACCGTGCTGAGCGGAACCTCGGCGGAGCCTCGGTTCCGCTCAGCAAGGTCATCCCTTGGGTTGGAAACTTCCATCTAGAACAGAAACCCATATAAGATTCTTATATTATACACCCCCTTATATCACACTTTTATACGGACATGTTTTCTTGGTGGTAACAAATATCACCCTTCACGAAATGTGATGTGCAATTGACAATAGCCGGGAACGGTTATAAAACTCTCATACACTCCCATTTCTAACAGTACCTTAAATTTGAAAAGTGACTAAAGTGCAGAAATTACCTGACAAAGGGCACATCACCTCGGAAAACGTTAGATCAGTAATGCTAGAAGATGCCGATGCTCACTCTGATGCGCAACCTTTTTGAACCTCTGATGTGAAACCTGAAATAACTCTCATTTTATTTATTTATTTTGTAATAATTCCAACTTAACTAATTTCCTACATTCTGATTGGTTGTTTGGAAGACTTTATACTTCGTTAAAAGCAATTCGTAAGAATACTCTATTTTCACCTTAAAAACGGCGCGACGTTACGTGATAACGTGACGTTTCTTCATAGAAACGTTGACGTCATCAATTCTAAATGTCATGAAAACAATGGACGAACGCGTTTTGAAGAAGTCGAAATGAATATTTGGAATTTTTATGAACATGGACGCTTTTTCTTTTAACAGAACATTGTACGGTAAGAGTTTTAATCTTCTTGTTGAGTGTTGAAATTTGACGTTTGAATTTCTAATGTTCCGAGCCCCAGTTCAAAATCGACATGTCTTTCTATCGGTCCAGACGGCGATATTTTCTCCCAAAAGCACAATTTTGACTGGAGGGGAGATGTTTTAAAGCTCTCACTTTGACAGCCTGCCTATTGCAAGCCAGTTATAGCTTCTATTTATTGCGAGAAGTGAGTTTTATGCTTTGTAAATTTTCAAGATGGCTGCCTCGTGAAAATCCGTTTTGCTCTATTTTCCTTCCGCTGGCTATGAAAATTTAAATCAATGTAGACAAATGCAGTGTATTGAGACAAAGTTGGAATTATAAGGAATGAATTATTATTTTTGTTGATTTTATCGATGTGTAAACTCAGGCGAATCACTCACAAACTTTTTCATAAAAGCCTATTTAGTTTGTGAGTGATTCGCCTGAGTTTACACATCGATAAAATCAACAAAAATAAAATTCATTCCTATAACAATATATATCGATTTTCTTTCTCTGCCAATGGTTCAGAATCAGAGTGTTCTATTTGTATTTCTTTCTAACCCGGTTAACCTGTGACATAGCTCGACGCTGAATACCACTATGCATGGTCTCCCTTCAATATAGATGGAATAGCCGAAGCGACCATGGCGTGTGTTCGGAGTTCTCCCAATGGTACCATTGGTTGGTACCCATGGCATTACCATTTATACTTTTTGCATCAATTTCTTTACCAACGGTACGATTGGAAATTAATGGTGATTAAATTGGTACAAATGGTAGAAATAATACCAAGTGTGGCAGAGGGGATTCTTGGCTCCAGTGCTCGAGTCCCCACCACTGATCGTATAGTGGAGGTTCGATCTCTGGATACAAGTTTCAGATTGAGCAGTGAAAAGCAACAAGATTGTGTTTTACATTTGTATTCTATTGAACGTATTTATATGTTATATTCACCCTTATCCCTTATAAAATGATGTGATGTCGTATAGTGGTTTTAAGTTGCAAAGAAAATTAACATTTGATCCTAAGTGAGCATCAAGTTATCAGCTGGTATGAAAAATGAAAAGATGAAGATGATTGAATCTGAAGGGGGTTACTGCATTTTGGAATTTAATGTTTTAGAAATTTAGTTCTGGTCTTTTAGATCAGACAGCCGAAAGAAAAGAATTTAGGGTTCAAGGTACAAGACCTTGACTAGGCTGCTCTGGCTACTAGAACCAGACTGAAAAAAAGGTTCCAAACTTGAAGTTCGGACGTAAGAAAAAGTGTTCTCGACTATTGTCAAGACATGAAAAAGGTCATCCCTTCAGACTGATTTGACAGTAGTAGTAGTAGTAGTAGTAGTAGTAGAAAGTGGCAGTTTTTCGTCATGCCGGGCTGAACGGACTTAATCCAGTATTCCACCTCAAGGACGAAGGTTAAGTGCTCCTGGGCTGCAAATCGTGGCGGTGACAGCAAAAAGCCAATCGCGCTGTTCGCCGGTGCCCAATGTAAGCGGACAATGCAAGTCAAGCCAGAAAAGAGTGGAGGAGCACTTCTTTTTTTGAATTTTGAACGCCATGGTCGAAAAGTGAGCGTAAAGATAGATAGGAAACCGGTGCCAATTCGGCTGCAAATCAGTGATTTCGCTATCTTGCTCGAGAGCAAATGTAGGTCAGATGGGATATCCAATCATGTTGCTCTCTTTTAGGGCCGCGCTTAATGGCTATGCTAGATCGGTGAAGTGACCTAGTTTGAAGCTGCACATGATTAGACAGTTACGGACACTGCAATCCATGTGAACAGGTGGCATCGGACAAGTGCTTGCGGCTGAGCGATGAGTTTCTGTGAGGAGGGGTAGGGAGAGTGGTGTCTGTGGTGCGAGCCGGAGAAACCTTATGCGGGCTGGACGTTTTTCCAGTAGAGACGGGGGTGCATTGTCTTACTGGTGGCTGATGATAGGATGTTTTTATATGTTATAGGGGTTGAACATCCGTATCATCTTTATTTTGAATTTTGATACCCGCGGCCTAAAGAGTTCAGAAATATGTCATGGTACAGAGTGGAGTTACCAAAGTATTTTTATAAAGTTGCTGTACCATATTTATGTTTTGATGAGTGAAAAGGGAGTTTTCGGTTGTGGATTGGGTGGGTCGCGACATTCCATAGGGTAGTTCCAATCAGGGGGCATTATGAGTTATCGTGAGCCAATCTAATTCGTAGTTCGTAACCAATCGTGTGTAAAAAATAAGTAAGTTACTAATGTCATTTTTAAATATTGACATTGACCATGGTTTGGGTGGGCCTATCTGAAAAGCAAAGAACTGAAAACATATTAAGAAAGGAATATTCAATATATCTACCCCATAATCATTGGTCGGAGATAGCAAGGGTCCCAGTTTAGTAACAGCCACTCCTTTGCGTGCTTTAACCAGACGGAATTACTATCCCCGGCCGTTGGCATGGGAAGAAAGTGCAGGATTAAGGTGAGTACATGGTACATGGTACGTGTGGGCCAATATATACATAGTCAGATGGAGAGAGTAAGGTTGAAAGGATGAAGTAAAGTGTTGTGCCCTTAATATCTTCTCCTTCTTCTTACATCCAGGTGACGTGATATTTTTGAATTTTTATTAGTTTTTTTGTGGGTATGATGTTTTGAATAAGATGGTGATAAGGTTTCTGAAATATACACTCTCATGGTTTACATAGGTAACAAAATATCTCCCATACGTTCTCTATCATACATATCTAAATACTCACATACAAACATACTATCATACAGCCTTGAGATGTCCTTAAAGATGGAGTCCGGAAGTGCCCACCAGAAAGAACAGCCCAGCCTTCGTACGAACACCGCGGGGCCAGTGCGCTAGTAAAAGGCAGCCAGTATCCAATCGACGTACCGCAGTACGCAAAAAAACAAAAAGAAGGTAGGTTGTGTCCGTACGACTGCCAAACTCTTCCCGCCAGTGCACCGCACTCCCTTTCTCCACTCCCAGAGTCCATAACCCTTTATATATACAGCCCAGGGCCTTCCCGCCCTTTACTCTGGGATTGCCCTGTATTAAAAATGAACAGAAAAGAGTAAAAACTAAAACAAACAAACACATGTACTCTGTGGTACCGGGGAGCGAATGTCCTGGCACTGGCAGTGCATACCACATTGCAGCCAGTACCAAGTCGGTCCGAAGACACCTCCTACTCCCCAGAATTGCTATACAATAGGTCGGCAAAAGCAAATGGATGGGATAATAAAGACCAAGGAAAAAAATAAAGATGTATGTTGTGATAAGAGATATTTATATAAGTGTTGCATCTTGTACATGTATCTATGTAACTTGTGCAAAAAAAAAAAAAAAAAAAAAAAAAAAAAAAAAAAAAAAAAGGAATAACACTTCCGCAGCGAAGGGGGGTGCACGTATTGTCAATCCCGCGCTCCGAGTGACACCAGACTCATTTAAGAGAAGCCGCCCCCAAGTCCCGCATTATCGATGCAACGTGCACTGGTATTCCCTCCTCCACTTACGGAGTGAGATTCATGTATAGACCGGAGCTATACCGCGGTGCAATGGTATATCATCTGTACTTGGCGATATGGGTCTCTAATCGGCCTCTGTGCGAACCCTTATCTATCCTAGCCAGATCCTCACGGTTTAGATTGAGAGAGCGGTTAAAACCACTAACTCGGAGTGTGAAAATACAATACATAATGGCAGGTGGTACAGCATAATAGAGCGGGCTAGGTGTGTAACTGAAGAAAAATAAATGATGGTGACCTAATACCTTAAGTGAAATGGTAAAAAATGGCCCTGGGCGTCTGCTTATACAAAATAATCGTATCACGCACGACTAAAGCAGTGATCTGTTAATGTGGAAACCTAACATGAAAGAGAAGGATTGGCCTGCAAAGATTGCCCTCTTCTACATTCATACATCTGTATCTCTGTAACCTATATATCCTTAGATGCGCGACATGTATTCTGTGTCCTTAATGTACTGAAAAACGGCACCTCTAATGATTTCTGAGTGAGCATGACTGGGATTAAGAAGTGTTTTAACTGTTATCTCCCCTACATCTGAAATGTTATCTTTAATAGTGTTGAACATGACTATCCTATGGTCTATGTGCATATTGCATCTGAGGAAATAGTGGTCTGTGTCCTCTATTTCGTCACAGTGAGGGCACATAGGGTCCATTTCGTTATGTGTCTGGTTATTGAATCTTAGTCCGTTACGCCCTAGTCTAAGTCTGGTATATACTCTATCTAATTGCCTTTCATCACTGTACTGCACTAATTTTGTAGATAGTGTATTGTCTAAATCCCATCTAAACCCATGCTTATGTTCCCTCCATTCCTTAGCCCATTGATCCTTAATAACCTTCTTGATACGACTATATGCCTCAGTTTTGCCCATCTTAATGTTGAGTTCCCTCCCCTGTGTTGACCCAGTTTTCGCTGCCTCGTCCGCTAGGTCGTTCCCTACTATGTTGCAATGGGATGGACACCAATCCATGTCTAATGTTACGTTGTCCTTAACTATTGCGTCCACAAGTGTGTTGACCTGAAGGATTAGGTCTGGCCTCGAGTTGGTAATCCTGATTTCAATGCCCTAATGGAACTAAGAGAGTCAGTTAGTATTACCACCTTATCTGGCTTATTTTCCTTAACCCATTTTAATGCTTCAATGATAGCTACTAGTTCTGCTGAGAAGATTGATAGGTCCCCCCCTAACTTAAAGCTCCTACTTATATTAAGGTCCGGAATTACATATGCGCATCCTACTGTTTTCTTATCTATATCCTTGCTACCGTCAGTGAAAATGTGGAGATGTTCCTTATAATTACTACTGATGAGATTGGTTACCTTGTGTTGGATGGATGTGATAGTGTCAACTTTTTTGTTTATGGAGGATTTGAGCGTTTCTCTGGGGTTAAAGCCTCTCAGAGCAAAGGTTTGTGCGTACACTGGTTCTTGTACCTCGATGTCATCTAGTTGATACTTAGTCTTAAGGTCCTGTACTTGCATTACAAATGGTATCTTACCCCCCAACTTATGTCTAGCTGTCTCGTAAACTGAGTGCCCATATAGGTCGTTCAACGGTAGGTTTGGACCGTTTGCTGACGACCTAGCCCAGTACTTGAGAATGAGTTCCTCTCTCCTTAAGCTGAGTGGAGGAACGCAACATTCTACATGTAGGTCAGTGAGGGGAGTTGACCTGTATGCCCCGGTTACTATTCTAAGTGCTGCTGACTGTATGCGATCTAACCTTGCAAGTTGCGTTTTAGATGCTGATGCGTACGCCTGACAACCATAGTCCAACTTGCTCCTAATCAATGTCTTATAAATGGCCATTAGAGTTAACTTATCTGCCCCAAACTTAGTCCCTGACAAATATCTCATGAGGTTAAGATCTTTCTTGCACTTAAGCACTAACTGGTCAATGTGTTTAATCCAATGAAGCCTGCTGTCAAAAGTGAGACCTAGGAATTTACCCTCGGTCTTGTATTCAAGTTCCTGATCCCCAATCTTAAGTTTAGGTATGTCATCCCTAGTATTGCTGTTATATAGAACAACCTCAGTTTTACCTGTTGATATCTTAATGCCTAGTGCCTCTGCCCATTCTTTAATGACATTTAATATTCTTTGCAGGAGTTGGACCAGTCGCTTCACACTCTTGGCCGTTTTCCAGACCGCTGAGTCATCTGCATACTGGGACAGTTCTGCAAAGAGGTCCTTAAGTACCTCATATTGCGTATTGGCAAGTATGTTAAAGAGTATTGGGCTCAATACGCTACCCTGTGGTGATCCGTTATCTAAGAGTTTAACATCTGACAAGTCACTTCCTACTCGTACTTGAATTTTCCTATCTTTTAGAAAATCTTGCACCCAGCCTAAAATTCTACCCTTGATGTTAAACTTTACTAGTTGTGCTAGTACCCCCTTAGTCCACATTAGATCGAAAGCCTTTTCTAAATCAAGAAATATACATAGAAGTTCCCTGTTTTCCATTTTTGCCTTAAGTATGGCAGATTGTAGCCGAATAATCTGATCAAGGGTAGATCTGTTTTTCCTAAAGCCTGATTGAGTGGGTGCAAGAAGGTTATTATTTTCTATGTGACTTGTCAGTCTGTTAGCTATCATGGTTTCCATTATTTTACAGACAGCTGATGTCAGTGATATTGGTCTGTATGATCCTGGCTCATGTACTGGTTTGTTTGGTTTTAGTAGTGGAATGATTGTGCCTAGTTTCCATTGGTCTGGTAGTTTACCTTCTGTCCATGATTTGTTGATTAATTGTAGTAGTTGTGATTTGCCTGTGTCAGTTAAGTTTTTTAGCATGTCATAGTGTATTGTGTCTGCGCCTGGTGCTGTGCTCTTTTTCTTATTGAGTGCTGTGTTGAGTTCATTAATTGTGAAGAGTGCGTTATATGGTTCGTTATTGCCTGTGGATATGCTCTCGTTTACTGTTTCATCTATGACAGGTTCTACTTCCCTTTTCTTATTTTTAAATTCAGGTTGGAGGAGGTCATTACTACTGGTCTTTTGATAGTGATTTGCCAAAGCATTTGCCTTATCCTTGTTATCATGGTATCTTACATTATCTTGCTTAATGACCTCTACTGGTTTAAAAGGTTTGCCATTAAATTTGGATATGATCTGCCAAACTTCCTTACTGTTGGTGTTATGATTGAGTTTAGAGATGAGTTCTCTAAACTTGGTCTGTTTAGCATTATCTAGAACAACCTTACTTTTTGCTCTTTCTGACTTATATAATTCCTTATAGTGATCAGTTTTGTGTCTGGTCCAGAGCTTGTATGCACGTCGCTTCGCTTTAACGGCCTCCATACAAGCGCTGTCCCACCAAGGTACATGTCTGCTCTTATTGATGATAGGTTTGGTTTTGGGAATTGACTTAGTACATGCATTGACAATTTCCTCGACGAACTGCGCATCGCATTCATCGATGCTACAGCCGTCAAAGTCAATGTCAATGTTATTAGTTAAGCTGCCAAAAAGGGTCCAGTTAGCTTTACTTATCTTCCATTTAGGTAGGGGGTTCTGAAGTACAGTTTTAAAGAAACAGTTATATTTAGAAACAATAGGGAAGTGATCACTGCCAAGACAGTTTTGATGAACATACCAGTGCGTGTTTTTGCTTAGGTTGCGTGAGGTGAGAGTGATATCTATTGCTGTAGTGTTGCCTGTTTCTATGTTGTAGCGGGTGCCATTACCATTGTTGAGTACCACTAAGTTGCGGTGTTCTATGAAAGAGTTTAATTCTCGTGCGTCTGGTGTTTCATTGCCTGTATACTGATCGTCCCAGAGGTTGTCCCTAACATTAAAATCCCCAACTATTATGTGATGATTACCCACATGAGAAAAAATGTGATCATAGTCATTTTCAGTGATTAAGTTTGCTCCGTTGGTGTATAAATTGACTATGTCGATGTTTTTAGTTTCCCCAAAAATTCTAACTATGGAAACCTCTAGATTCGGATTGTTTTGCCTATACTTAATTTCTTCCGAATCTAGCCCCATTCTGATAAAAGTTGCTACCCCACCACCCTTAGTGTCGTCATTTCTTTTGTATGAAACTGGTTCCTTATACCCCGTTAATCTAATTGGTTGATATGACTTTTTGGCCCATGTTTCCTGAATACATACAACCTCTGGGAGTTCCTTAAATGTCTTTAAATAATCATAAAACTCTGCCTTTTTGTGGTGCATTTCATACCCGCAGAGACTACGGGCATTCCATTGCACCACAGTGAATTCTGCGTTTGTGCTTACTGAACCCATTAAAGCAGCCTAATGCGTGCGTGTATGCTTTAGTACATGTTGGGGTTTTGCAGAAGTGTCAGCCTCCGGTCTAGGGGCTTCTGTGTCCGTCTAGGTGGTGGTGGTCCTGTGAAGGGGGCGTCTGGGGAGGGTTTGTTAACAAGACGTTTTCCTCCTGTTCCTCGCCGATTTAAGTTGTTTGACCGGGGTGACTTGGTTTGTGCGTGTTTCGTGCTTTTGTTTTGTACTGTATTTGAGCTTGTTTCGTGTTCGTTCGGTGATGGGTTTGGTGTTGAGAGCTTGTCAATTCCGGTGAGTTTAAGTATTTTCTTGAGTGGTGGTGTGGTTGGTTGTGTGGTGGTGTGCTGGGTGCTGGGTGGTTGTGTAGTGGTGTGCTGTGATGTGGCTGTCTCTGTGTCGTCGTCGATGGTGATAACCTGGTCCGCCTGGTTGTTGAGGGCAAAGGCATTGGTGCTGTAGACTACTGCATCAATGGTCTCCTCCCTCTGTGCCTCGGTCATGGTTTGTAGCTGAGATAGCGTGTTTGGAGTGAGGATGCACTTAAGTATGCTTGCTAGGTGATGTTTGGTTACTAATACTTGGTTCTGGTCTTTGTCGACAGGTGGTAGTACGAGTGATGTTGTGCTGGCATTTGCTTGCTCAGTACGTGTTTGTTTAGGTAGTGTAGTTGCACTGGTGGCTTGCGCGTATGTTGCCTGCATTGGTTTTGGTGGTGGGGCGGGTGTGTTGGTTGGAGTCTGTTTTGCAGCCGATTTCCGGGCCTCCCAATCGGACATGATTTGCTGGTTCATGGTTGCAATTTTTGCCTTGTAGTCGCGGAGGGCTGGGCAAAACTGGTTTCCCGCGGCGTGGCCTTGGAAATTGCAGTTCGGACATATGAGACACGGATGAGGTGCTTTAATTTCCATGCAAATCCCGCTTGCGTGGTCCCGGCTACAGAACATACACCTAGTGTATAGTTTTCTGCATTTAGCATGTGTGTGTCCAAAGTGCTGGCATTTGTAACATCTGTGTACAGCTAAAAGCAATGGTGAAACCTCAATTTGTGTGGTGTCAGACGTGATGTGTAGCGGTGCTATGTTTCTGATTTGACAGTTTGTAATCCTATACTATATGTTAAGATTCTATTTCTGCTTAAAGGTGACTTAAAAGTGAAATTTACTCAAAATCCAAAAGTATCCAAAAATCGATAAGTTTTCTTATTATGATACTTTGCATAAATTCAGACAATAAATGTAGAATTTCATTTGAAAAAGTTCTAAAGTGAAAGAGTTAAAACAACAATTAATTTAATTAATTCTAAAATGTTTCAAGGGAAACAACTGAATGATTACTCAAAATATTTAACAAGTTTTGACTTTAAACAAAGACCTACTTCAAACATGATTAAGCTTCAAACACAGGCCTACTACACAACCAATGGTACCATTGGAGAACCCCGAACGCACGGCTATATTATAGTTACTGCCCATACGGTGACCTTATTGCCAAAGCACAAATCGACATTATACTTCCGAACAGTAGCTCAGTCTCACCCCTATAACTGTCATTCTATGACGAACGGTACCATCGTGTCAACTTAACAGTCGTGAAGCAACAGTTAATATTTATAACAGAATATTTGCTGTTGTAAAAAAAAATTATTTTATACTTTACTGTGAAACCCAATGTATATCAAAACTTGATAAAATTGGTATTTTCATTGATATGAAATTTCACTGATATCAAATCTCACTGATATCAAAAGTCACTAGTGACTGATATCAGCCTAAATCATCACTGTAATGACGTCAGATTTTTTGGATTACTTCTGACGTTTCCATTTACTTGACGTCATTAAATGTGTCTCACTTCAGAAATTCAAACGCCTATAACTCCGTTATTTATGAACGAAAACATAAAGTGTGGGTATTCATTTTCTTAGTGAGAACATAAGGAACAATGTGGTACCAAAATTATTCGTGTTTTCAAAAAAGTTTTGTTTTTGCATTTTCACCGCCTACCTTAGCTAGGCAGATTAAGTAAATTTTCCATAAGAATCGTGCATTTGGTGATACAAGCATGAACTTTGGCATGGAGGCTTAGAATACCCAACTGTTTTGAAAAATATCGTTGTCCAGCGGAAATTCAAAATGACGGACAAAATGGCGGCCATTTTCAAAATGGCCGCCCTGAAAGACTACACATCATAGTTTGCCATCCCAAATTTCACTGCATTGACTGTTTTTTTTTAGGTTTTTGGTGTCAATGTCCATGTTTAAGAACCCACTGAATCTAAATTTTTACTTTTGTTTCATAATGGCGAACAAAATGGCAGTCATTTTCAAAATGGCCGCCATCGAAGGTTTAAATTACAGATTTTCACATTATACTTCACTGCATTGACCGATTTTTATGTTTTTGGTGTCTAAGTATATGTAAATGAACCTATAGAATCTAAATATTTACATAGTTTTCTTGTATCTATCATTTGTAATGACATATTTGCAAAGAGTGAGACGAGATCGTCTGCTTTTAATGTGCAAAATGCATTTCATATATAGCCGTGTGATGAAAATAATGGTTTTAGTTGCATTTGTACTTGTATAAAGTTGATATAAATATGTCAGGTGATTTGAATAATTATCTATTTGCATTTATTGTTTTAGCAGTTCACACAATTAAAAATCATAATGGTGGCTATGTTTTGTCTCTACATGTACTTTTCTTTGAAACAGGCAATCCACCGTTTTGACTGTAAAATGGGAGCTTTATATAAACGATTTTTTGCGCCTTTTCTCGTGTAAAGAGAGTGAAATTGTTCTTTCAAAGTAAATGCACCACAAATGTCCATGCTGTCTAGTGTAACTGACAATGATTGTATTGAATATATGGAGTGAAATTGTCCATATGTTGTCTGTAAGACAGGTGTAGGTACCAGTGCTAGTTGCGTGCATTGGATACACAATAAATGTAGTGGCATCAAGGACACCCTATGTCATGGTCCTGGTTTCAACTGTGCTTCATGCTTAGGCATAGCTAGCCCACAGGCAAAGTGGATGTGGAGGTTGGTGATGAAATTGTGGAACAGGTCGTATAGGTTTGCTATTTAGAGATATGGTCTCTGGTGGTGGCTGTGAACTGGCTGCTGTTACACACTGAGAAGTCAATTTGGGAAAAGGCCCACCAACTGCTTCCCCTTCTCGCCAACCACAACCTGTCACTATTCGACCTGTGCGAGAAGTGTCATGTTTCATGCTGCAGAGACTTGGGCCATGACTATGGCTACTCTGAACCATCTTCGGTGCCATGACAGGGCAATGATCTGTTTGATGTGTAATGTAAAGCTTTAGACTCCCTTCTCTCAAAACTTGACATTCAAAATTTGGATGCTGTACTTCGCACCATACCAGCAGGATGAGATGGTTTGGGCATGTGGAGCATAGCGATGGAAGGATTGCTCAAGATTGCAAACTGCACAGAAGAGACAATGCAGGACAAAAAAAACTTGGGACGAAGTATTGCAAGACGGCAGAAAGAAACTTTGGATTTTTAGATTTTGGAAAATGGATTTAGCTACCCTCAAAACCGGTTTGAACGGAGAGGGTGTTCGCGAGGAAGACTTGTCAGAAAGTCCAACCCTCGGTAGAGGAAAATGGACTTTAACCTGGATAATTATGATGATGTTATAATGATGAAATAAGATTTTTGTTTTCCGACCCGCACTTGAATTGACAGGTTGTGTGATTGCGGGAGAGCCAATCCAAAGGTACCGGGTCTTTAGTTATCCAGTATGTATGAAACTAAAATGGTCAGGCTAGGTATAGAATTATTGTTTGTTTGAATGTAGTTGAATAGCGTACTTGAATGTACACATTCTGCTATCACAGATGGTAAAAGTATAAACCCTTAGCCTTTAATCAGCTGATTTCTACTTATACCGGAAGCGTTCACAAAGTCAGACAAAATCTATGAAGATTTAAGATCTCCATGAAGAAAAGAAACTATTAACCACCCATTGGGGATGTGAAAAAATTTCTCACATGCTTGTACATCCAGGCTAAACGCGCCGACAAGCGACTGTTAAACCACCTGATTACTTGTTAGCCACTTAAAAGGTCTGAGACTTCCCAGGGAAAGTGGTTTAGTCACAGCATACATATATGATGAAGTTGCTTAGAAAGGTTGCATTTTGTCCCGACAAGACTGTTAACATAGCTGTTGACAGGGATGTATGGCAACAAAACAAACATACAAACACACGATGCATTTTCTGTAGCGTCATGCAATCATAGATCTAAGCCGTTTATGGTGATCTGCTGAAAGATGTTCAGTAATTCTGAAATCGAGCTAGGGGACTTCCATGCCAATTTGTCGCTGATTTAATTTTCAATCATCTCACCACTGTGACCAGTTTGGGTAGGAGATTGATTAGGCACTTGTGAGACAAGCCAAGTTCTGCTTGCGGATGCGTCAGGTGGTTTTACTCGAAGGTACCCTCGTTAATGCCCTACCTACTGACTGGCTAGTCTCATATGAATTAGGGGATTTAAACTGATATAAAACTTTATGGCTATTTCACAATAAGGGTTTCCAATATAATTGGCAATTACCTTGTCAAGTTCATGAATACATCAGGTGTCCCTTTCACAACTTGACCTGAGGAGTTGGTAAATCAATTGAATTGGTCTAGAGATAATTCCCCAATAATATATTCCTAGTGTACAAGTTTACAATAGGAGGTGTGAAGAGATCATTGTCAAAGGGGAGAAAATTGTCTAATATCAAAAATATTACACCAATATTGAATATTATGTGTAACTCTGTACCTCATGTATCCATGTAAATTATGGACTGAGTGAAATAAATAAATTGTAAAATAAATTGTAAAATTGGACATAAAACATTAACCCAAACAAAATTATTTTTAATAACATTAGTAATATTAAAAATAAAAGTGTCCATTTCTAACAAAAAGTAGAAAAAAAAAGATTTTATGTTTGTGACTTTTTTTCCTGTGACTTTTTTTCCTACCCAAATCTGTGACTTTTTTTTTTTCGTGACTTTTTTTCCTGTGACTTTTTTTTCCTACATTCGAATACTACAGCCGTAAATTGATGTCATCTGCGTTGGTTATTCTCCGTCATGTTGGTTGTCTCTGGATAACCAGCGCGCAAGTCCTCTTGTTAATTATTCTGAAATTTCAAGCTTGTAGCAATCTCCTGTTGTTGCACATTCAGGTTTGTTTCAGAACTGATAGTAAAACCTGAAGACAATTTTTTTCATGGTGTGACTCATAATACCTTGATTATGGGTCATTATCAGCTTTGCCTCTACACTAGGAAGACAGATTACACCATCAATTTGTAAGGCAGCAATTTAAATTTGAATGAATTTGAGAACATGGTTAGGAACTTCTTTTCTAACTTCCCCAGGTGGCAATCATGTTGACAATTGTGCTGGTCAAGACTAAAGTGAAACGGCAATAACAGGTCATAAAATGTGCTGCTAGTGTTGAGGATACTTCAGAAGAAAGTTAATCCAAAGTACATTGAGCATGTGGTCAACCTTGCAAAGTTTTTGTGTGTGATGAGGCTGCAGGTCCAGTACCAGACGAAATAATAGGCTAAGGCTAGTGTAGATAATGTTCCTCAAGGCTTTTGTGTATCATTTGTGATGACTGACTATGTTCTAATGGAAGAACTCAGCAATCATGTCTTTCGAAGGCATGACCTTGCCATCAGATCCAGTGAGACAGTATACTTTCATGCTGTCGGGCTCGAAATGTTAAGGTCATATGATGACATACTTAACTCCTGTTCAGCATACGAAAGAGATGCATTTGGGGGTCAACAATACACCAAATGTAAATTTAAATTTAAAAGTGAATGGGGTTTTAATAGCATTTATTTCACTTCGCAGATACAATGGACAAAATTAACTCCTACAATGGCAACTGTAAGCGGCAACTAACAAAGCATGGTTGTCTGCAGGCGAATGCCAAGGACGATGCAAATGTTACTAATTCAAAATTAAATGCACTGAATTGTAAAGTTGCAAATGAATTTGCAAATAAAGGTTCTCTAACATTATTTACCACAAAATGATCAAGCAATTATAATATATAGAAAAACATATATCAAAAGGGTTGCATAAAACAGCTTTTGCTCATTAAAAGTAGATGTTTTAGCCTTACATTTGGCAAATATGTCATGAAACATTACAAACAAACGAAAACGATGTGCATATTTAGATTCTATAGGTTCAATAACATATATTTAGACACCAAAAGCAGAAAAATCGGTCAATGCAGTGAAGTATAATGTGAAAAACTGTTAATCTAAACCTTCGAAGGCGGCCATTTTGAAAATGACCGCCATTTTGGTTGCAATTATGAAACAAAAGTGAAAATTTAGATTCGATGAGTTCTTAAACATGGACATTGACACCAAAAACCTAAAAAATTCAGTCAATGCAGTAAAGTTTGGGATGGCAAACTATGATATGTAGTCTTTCAGGGCGGCCATTTTGAAAATGACCGCCATTTTGTCCGCCATTTTGAATTTTCGCTGGACAACGATATTTTGCAAAACAGTTGGATATTCTGAGCCTCCATGCCAAATGTCATGCTTGTATCACCAAATGCACGATTTTTCACTAATCTGCCTAGCTAATTGGAAATGCCTGTGCATTGTATAAAATAAAAAGAAAATTTGCTTTTTTTCGGTGAATACCAAATATATTTCATCTCGTGAGTTGAAAACATAATAATTTTCACTCGTGCTGCGCACTCGTGAAAATTCTGATGTTTTCAACTCACTCGATGAAATATATTTGGTATTCACCTCAAAAAAGCAAATATCCTCTATATATTATAATTTTCTTACAATAGCAAATATTCTGTTAAAAATATGTTCACAGTTAGGCTATGATTAAGTATTGTTACTACGAAAACATCATTTATGTGAACTCAGTGAAGCTTATCATTTCAATCGCATGGAAGAATTGAGCTCTGTTCACTTAAACCGTTTTTGTGTAACAAACATTACTCGCCAATATTTTTTAAAAAAAATATTCTAACATTTTCACCTAATTTGAATTTTTGACCTGATCGAGGAAGTGAAATTCAGAATTCTTTTACGTCTCGAACTCACGTTCTATAAGTAAATATGGCGATTGGAGATGAAGTGGACCAGTTTTTCCTTATTTTAATGGGAATGATCGTTTTATGTAAGTTTTATTGTCTATCTATCTATTGATACTGCGTCACCCTCATTACTGAGCATTATGTCTTTAACAATTATAAGGGTGTGGGAGGGGGGGGGGGGGGGCAGCATTTTTAGCTCACCTGAGCCGAAGGCTCACAAGGTGAGCTTACAACTTATACCAATCAGTCCGTCCGTCGTCCACAATTTCAAAGATCTTCTTAGCCAAATTTTGTGTGGAGCATCCATGGGTATGGGGAACGAAAAATTGTTCGCGGGATCTTGATCACATGACAAAGATGGCCGCAACGCCCATATAAAAACTACTCAATTTTGGAAACATAGGCTTTTACACGGGAAAAAGTGAAAACTATGGATTTTTTTGAAAACTATTGCAGCCTGAGACCTGAAAAGTGGTAGATGCAAAACAACTAATGGAGTCAATGAAGGCATGTGATTAATTTAGGTCAAGGTCATCTCTTGACCTTGGACTGTCCGTCACCCATACACCCGTTTCAAAGATCTTCTCTGAAACCGCATGGCCAATCAAAGTGATTTTTTTGTGCAGGACCCATGGGTGAGGGGAACAAAAGTTTGATCGCGAAGTCCGGGTCACATTACCAAGATGGCCGCCACGCCCATATATGGTAAAAATCGCTCAAAAATCTTCTCCTGAACCGGCGGGCCGATTTTCACGAAACTTGGTATGTAGCATTTGGGACTCCAGCCCATCATAGTTTGATCAAATGATGACCCTAGGATGACCTTGACCTATTTTACGGCAAGGTCAATTTTGGAAACATAGGCTTTTACATTGGAAAAAGTGAAAACAATGGATATTTTGAAAACTATTGCAGCCTGAGACCTGAAAAGTGGTAGATGCAAACAACTAATAGAGTAGATGAAGGTATGTGATTAATTTAGGTCAAGGTCAATTTTGGAAACATAGGCAAACATGGAAACATGGGGAAAAGTGACAACTAGGTCTCAGGTAAGCGTTTACAGGACCAATGATCCTTTGGTAACTATTGCAGCCATAGACCTGAAACATTACCAAGATGGCCCTCATACCCATTTATGGTAAAAAAAAAAAAGAAAAGAAAAAAGAAAAAGAAAAAAAAAATCACTTTGTCCAATGACTGTACTTGTTGACTCTGACTAGTTTACTCTCAGGTGAGCTCTGTCTATATATACTGCATCACCCTCTCGCGAGGATTATGTGCAGGTGCGCGCGTCCGAGAAAAGGTTGATAGAAGAAAGTTAAAATGATTTTTAGTAAGGCTAAAAAGTAAGATAGTGTTAGTATGAGGAAGAAGTAAAAAGTTAAAAGCTGATAAAACAACATATCCTGGGTTTATGGCATGATGTGAGGCTGCAGATGGCAGACCTGAACGTAGTCAGGTCTTCTGATAGGACAGCTGAGGTTGGGAGATTGTTCCATTGCACTATTGCTAAAGGAGAATGAATACTTGTAATAGTTTGCTGTTGTTTGAATTTGAATAAAATGGTATGGGTTTGTGGTTCTGGTCATTCTGACCTGTCTGTGGATGTAAGATGGTAGCGGTATCTCAACTAAACCATGTACTATTTTATAGAAGCTACTTGTATTTTTAGCTGATCATTTTACGTCTTCTGAATGTGATCAGATATATGCAAATGCCGCTTTCGTGGCTGCTATTCATCAAGTCGTGAAACCCCGGCCAAAGTATCAATGCCAGTCCGCCGTACTAGTTACATATATCTGTTTGATGTTTCTTTCTGTTTTCAGGTTCTGCAATGTGGGTTTCTTTCTGTTTTCAGTTATGTAATGTGGGTGACTTTCTGTTTTCAGTTAATATGCAACTGTTTTCAGTTAATATGCAATGCAGGGTTCTTTCTGTTTTCAGTTATGCAATGTGGGCTTCATTCCGTTTTCAGTTATACAATGTGGGGTTCTTTCTGTTTTCATTTGTGCAATTTGGGTTTCTTTTTGTTTTCAGTTATGTAATGTGGTTTCTTTTTGTTTTTAGTTATGCAATGTGGGGTTCTTTTTGTTTTCAATTATGCAATGTGGGGTTCTTTCTGTTTTCAGTTGTGCAATTTGGGTTTCTTTTTGCTTTCAGTTATGCAACGTGGTTTCTTTTTGTTTTCAGGTATGCAATGTGGGGTCCTTTCTGTTTTCAGTTATGCAATGAGGGGATCTTTCTGTTTTCAGTTATGCAATGTGGGATTCTTTCTGTTTTCAGTTATGCAATGTGGGGTTATTTCCGTTTTCAGTTGTGCAATGTGGGGTTCTTTCTGTTTTCAGTTATGCAATGTGGGGTCCTTTCTGTTTTCAGTTATGCAATGAGGGGTTATTTCTGTTTTCAGTTATGCAATGTGGGGCTCTTTCTGTTTTCAGTTATGCAGTGTTGGGTTCTTTCTGTTTTCAGTTATGCAATGTGGGGTTATTCCTGTTTTCAGTTATGCAATGTGGGGTTCTTTCTGTTTTCAGTTATGCAATATTGTTTCTTTCTGTTTTCAGTTATGCAATGAGGGGTTCTTTCTGTTTTCAGTTATGCAGTGTGGGGTTATTTCTGTTTTCAGTTATGCAATGTGGTTTCTTTCTGTTTTCAGTTATGCAATATGGGTTTCTTTCTGTTTTCAGTTATGCAATGTGGTTTCTTTTTGTTTTCAGTTATGCAATGTGGGGTTCTTTCTGTTTTCAGTTATGCAATGTGGGATTCTTTCTGTTTTCAGTTATGCAATGTGGGGGTATTTCCGTTTTCAGTTGTGCAATGTGGGGTTCTTTCTGTTTTCAGTTATGCAATGTGGGGTCCTTTCTGTTTTCAGTTACGCAATGAGGGGCTCTTTCTGTTTTCAGTTATGCAGTGAGGGGTTCTTTCTGTTTTCAGTTATGCAATGTGGGGTTATTCATGTTTTTAGTTTTGCAATGTGGGGTTCTTTCTGTTTTCAGTTATGCAATATTGTTTCTTTTTGTTTTCAGTTATGCAATGTGGGGTTCTTTCTGTTTTCAGCTATGCAGTGTGGGGTTATTTCTGTTTTCAGTTATGCGATGTTGTTTCTTTCTGTTTTCAGTTATGCTATATGGGGTTGTTTCTGTTTTCAGTCATGCAATGTGGTTTCTTTTTGTTTTCAGTTATGCAATGTGGGGTTCTTTCTGTTTTCAGTTATGCAATGTGGGATTCTTTCTGTCTTCAGTTATGCAATGTGGGATTCTTTCTGTTTTCAGTTATGCAATGTGGTTTCGCATTCCTGGAAGCTGGTGCCGTAAGAAGTAAGAATGTCACGAACATCCTAATTAAGAACGTCTTCGACTGCTGTAAGTTGCTAATCTTCTTCTTTTCTTCTTCTTCTTCTTCTTCTTCTTCTTCTTCTTCTTCTTCTTCTACTAAACTGCTTCGGCAACTAACGCCGATTCTGCGATTTAATATTATTTTGGAGGAAGTGGCCCCAGCTTTGTCAACATTTGCAATTCTTTTTTCAATTCTTTGCAAATGATTGAACCAAACGTATGTAGTTTTTGAGAGAGAAAAAAATGCTGAGTTCGTTGTATGTAGTGTTTCAAAGTAGGGCGCTTTGTTGGACCGAGGTCATGTTTGTGATAACTGTTGAACATTAAAAAGGCTATACGCATAATAGTTTAGGTCATGAAATGAAATTCTATCTGATCTTTTATGCTTTGTGACAAAAATGTTTATTAACCTATATGACTTGGCAGTAATATCAAGTTTAAGGCCGTATATGTATAATGACATGTGTCCCTAGTATACAACACAAATTATACAATATAGATTTAAGTACAAAAATGTAAAAGGTCGTCTTTGAGACAACCAAGTATCAACTTGGGCCAAGTACCATTGTACTTTCAGTTTCATAAATGTCTTCATTCAGACCTTCCTTTGCATAAATGCTTTCATTCAGACCTTCACTTGCATAAAGACCTTCATTAAAACCTTCCATTCTTTCAGACATTCCTTTGCATAAATACCTGTATTCTAACTTCCTTTGCATAAATACCTTCATTCAGACATTCCTTTGCATAAATACATTCATTCAGACCTTCCGTTGCATAAATACCTTCATTCAGACCACTCTTTGTATAAATACCTTCATTCAAACCTTCCTTTGCATAAATACCTTCATTCAGACATTCCATTGCATAAATACCTTCATTCAAACATCCCGTTGCATAAATACCTTCATTCAGACATTCCATTGCATAAATACCTTCATTCAGACATTCCTTTTGCATTGGCATAAATACACGTACCTTCATTCAGACATTCCTTTGCATAAATACCTTCATTCAGACCTTCCTTTCCATAAATACCTTCATTCAGACCTTCCTTTGCATAAATACCTTCATTCAGACCTTCCTTTGCATAATTACCTTTATTCAAACCTTCATTTGCATAAATACCTTCATTCAAACCTTCCTTTGCATAAGTACCTTCATTCGGACCTTCCTTTGCATAAATACCTTCATTCAGACCTTCCTTTGCATAAATACACGTACCTTCATTCAAACTTTCTTTTGTATAAATGCCTTAATTCAGACCTTACTCTGCATAAATACCTTCATTCAGACCTTCTTTTCCATAAATACCTTCATTCAGACCTTCCTTTGCATACATACCTTCATTCAGACCTTCCTTTGCATAAATACCTTTATTCAAACCTTCATTTGCATAAATACCTTCATTCAAACCTTCCTTTGCATAAGTACCTTCACTCGGACCTTCCTTTGCATAAATGCCTTCATTCTGACCTTCATTCAGACTTTTCTTTGTATACATGTAAATGCCTTCATTCAGACCTTTCGTTGCATATATACCTTCATTCAAACCTTCTTTTCCATAAATACCTTCATTTTCCACTACCTTTATTTTCCATTGTTGATTTTCAGTTGTATCCGGTGTAGCATACTGGTTGATCGGCTTCGCCTTCGCATTTGGTGAGGGGAACGACTTCATTGGGTACTCTAAAGAACACTTCGCCATAAATGGAATACCGGAGACGGACTTCGCTTCTTTTTTCTTCCAGTATACATTTGCAGCCACTGCTGCCACCATTGTTAGCGGTGCGGTGGCAGAAAGGTGTGAATTCTTTGCTTATTTTGTCTACAGCTTCTTTATCACAGGTAAGTGGATGTATTGGTGTATTATATTGGGTGAGTGTCTAACGGAGAGCATCTGGCTCTTACTAAAACACTGGGTACTTTGTTTACTTAATCATAAAATAATTACACAGTAAAACGTTTTAAATGAAAAGTCCATGTTATAACCTGAAAGAACTCAAGCAAAACAATAACAGCCTGACTTTGATTGAGTCAAAAACGAATGACGAAGTTATCAGGAACACGTTTCCTTGTAATATATACCCCGCGTTTATATAGTAAAACTGGGGTATGCAGGGGTATACCTATTTTTCTTATTTTTGCTCCAAAAAATAGATTGTGGGTACCTCGTCGAGGCGGTTCTAACTTGAACCCAAAATCTATGTTTTGGGCAAAAATAAGAACACAACATCAACAATTTTCTATCAAAACTTTAAATTTTTACAACTAAGGAAAGTTTGTACATTACGTGGGCGTGTTTTCGTAATGTTGAAGCAAGTTGACGTTACCGTTACCGTTAGTCGAGAGGCCGGGGATTTGAACCAAACTGGAGCCTAATGCACATTAACGCCCCATAGAACTAGTTAATCCCTGGAGGAAGCAGGTGACTCTGTCCCAACCGATGAAGCACACACAATTACAGTCATTGTAACTGTATACATGTACAATGGATAAGATTTATTATATCATAAAGATTTTAAGATTAACATTTTTTCTAGGTTTCATCTATCCCGTGGTAACCCACTGGTTGTGGGGTGGGGGATTTCTGGCTAAAGGGATGGACTATGGCGGAGATGTCGGGATTATTGCTTATCAGGTATTGTGATTATTATCATGTTTCACCTGATATCAGATTGGATAATATTTTCCTAAAATAAATCATGCTAATTATCTTTCCACATAATATCGATAAAGGTGTGGTCATAATCATAGCAACCACCACCACCCTCATCGTCATCATCATCATCATCAGCAGCATCATCCTCATCATCATCCTCATCGGAAACGTGACATGACAGAAACAGTATCCATCAGCATCATCATCATCATCATCATCATCATCATCATCATCATCGGAAACGTGCAATGACAGAAACAGTTTAGTACTGTAAAATAGATGTCAAAACTGTAAGAATGCGCATGTTTTACTATTGACGTTGTAGGATTTCGCTGGTAGTGGATTGGTCCACATTCTCGGAGGGACAGCGGCCTTCTGCGGAGCTCTGATGTTGGGGCCCAGAATAGGAAGATTTGACACAGAAACGAAAAAATCAGTGGCCATCAGAGGACACTCTGTACCGGTATATTATCTTATTACTAAACTGTATACTTATTCATACAGATGATAAGGTAGTATTCATACAGGCGATACGGACAATTAAAGTCTAATATATACGAATTCATACAGGCGACACGGATAAAAGATATTTGTGAATTCATACAAATGATGCATACGCATATACGTCCATACAAGCGACACAATACACGTGCCTTTTCATACTGGCAGTGATGGATGCCATGATCCCCGTTTGAATATTTTTCAACCATTTTAGAGTCGTTACACTGGTAGAGTTACTGAAAGTAAAACAAGAGCTATGAAAAGGTGAAATGGGTAGAGTTGTTTTCTGGGGCCCTCAGTAGACAAACCGGAGGGAATATATATATATATATATATATTTGCTTACAGATTGCTGCTTTGGGAGGCTTCATTCTCTTCTTCGGCTTCCTTGCATTTAATGGTGGTTCTCAATTGGCTATCCAGAACGAGGGCGATGGCGCTGCGATCAGCCTCGCTGTGGTCAACACCGTCATTTCCGCTTCCTTTGCCGCGTTCTCTTCACTATTTATAAACAAGATCAAGATCTTTGGAAACGCCTCCTGGAGTTTACTGATCACCATCAACGGAGCTCTTACTGGAATGGTACATTGCGATTTCTATTTTATTTGTACTAATGTATGGGGTGGGGCAATTGTATGTATAATTGTGAGTTACACAAAAATTAAATTGAACAAAGACTGAACAATGCTGAACTTCGAATTGGTCACAGTCTGTTAGACTGCTTTTAAATAACTCATAAATATATATTGACGATATTGTTCCATACAAATGATGCATGAAGTATTCATACAGTAAACACAAGCTACATATTCATATGGGCGATACAGACTAGGGACGCTTTGTGTATGTATTCATGCAGGCGCCACCGTTTCAAGAAGGGGTACACTAAAAATACAAAAACCATTTCAGGTTGCCGCATGTTGTGGGTGTAATGTGATGTACCCTTGGAGTGCAGCTGTACTAGGACTGCTAGCCGGAGTTTCGTACCATCTCTGGTCGTTCATTGTCAGATCTCTCAAAGTGGATGACCCACTTGACGCTGTTGCGGGTATATTTTAATGCTCACTCTGCTTACGATATATAGCTGCTCACTCGGCTACTATATGTTTTAGCTCGCCTGTACGAAAGTACAGGAAGAGCTATTGCAGTCACCCCGGCGTCGGCGTCGGCGTTAGCGTCGGCGTCGGCGTTGCTCAAAATGTTAAAGTTTTTGGTTAAAGTTTTTATGAGTCTATATCTCTTGAAGTTGTGGATGGATCAAGTTGATACTTTGCATGTTGGTAGATATTGGTCTGAAGTTTTATGCTGTACCATCATGACCCACCTGGGTGACCTTGAGGTCAAGGTCACGGACTTAGAAATTTTGTGTTAAAGTTTTTGGTTAAAGTTTTTATAAGTCTATATCTCTTGAAGTTGATGATGGATCAAGTCGATACTTTGCATGTTGGTAGATATTGGTCTGAAGTTTTATGCTGTACCATCATGACCCACCTGGGTGACCCTGAGGTCAAGGTCACGGACTTAGAAATTTTGTGTTCAAGTTTTTGGTTAAAGTGTTTTGAACTGTATCTGGCTGGAACAGATGGATGGATTTAGTTTATACTTTGATGTTAGATATTATTCTTAAGTTTTATGCTGTAGCATCTTGACATACCTGTGGTCAAGGTCACAGACTTAGAAATTTTATAAGGCTATATCAAATATGTAGATGGATCAAGTTGAACAGCATGTTGGTAGATATTGGTCTGAAGTTTTATGCTGTACCATCACGACCCACCCGAGTGACATTGAGGTCAATGTCTTTGGTCATAGATTTTAATAGATTTCGTGGCAAAGCACAAGTCAGGCGAGCTACGCTGTCCTGAGACAGCTCTTATCTTAGTATAAGTACCTAATTGTTAATTTAGTTTTTTCCAACCTCGGTTTTATTTCTGAATGCATGTAATTTCCTGATCATTGCCTACTTTTACCTTCACTATAGACTGTTGGGCCAGTTAGAAATTTTTGCCACTCAGTATTTTTTTTCTTTTAATATAGGTAAAAAAACACACTGGAGCCAGTCTATAGTAAACCGTAAAATAGTATTCTACGTATCTGAACAAAGTCTTGAGAGCAGCTATACTAGGGTTGTTAGCCGGGTTCACATATCATATCACGTCCCACCTCGTCAGATAACGACCCATTTACTGAGAATACATAAGCGGCTGAGGGGTTGTCGCCACTATGCATTCAAATGGTTAAAGTAATTTTAATGTCCTCGTGAAAAAATGCTTTCGATCTATATGTATTTTGATAATGAAAATCTGTATATAAAGCACATTTGTTAGAGTCTACTTTTGTTTGTATCTTTGATTTTACGCACATGCACGTCTGTTGACATGATGGTATGTATTCAACATAAATGCTGTTTTAAAATACGTTCCATCTGGCCAAGTATTCCTTTTAAAAAGGAAAATTTAATAAATAATTAACGCTTCATTACAATTGTAATTAATATTTCAGTACATTTTGGTGGTGGAACATGGGGCGTCGTCGCGTTAGCTTTCTTCCACAAGCAAGATGGTATTCTGTTCAACTGGAATGTTAAGTCGGGCTATGTGAGTAAAACTTGAGCCTTCTCGTGGAAAAAATTAATCTGTGTTTCCGACCCTGTTCAACACAAACAAGGCTGTACAGCTGAAGAAAATAGTAAGAAGTTTGAAATTCCAGATTTAAGAAGAAGAGTGATTTGCCTATCCGTGTAGCGTAAACGAAGGAGCTGATCAGCTGCGTCGTTACTACACAGCTGATCTGCGCCTTTGTATTCGCATATACAGACTGTTGGTTTTCTGGTGCGGCGGCTCAGTTGGTCTGTATTAACCCTTTTCTGACAAAGATGACTTTTCCATTCTCTTCATGTGGATGAATCCAATTTCACATTTGTGGACATAAAGAGTTAGTTTTCGATTAAATTTCTGTATGAAAGCAGAATGACCCCAGGTGACAGGTCGGAATTGGTTAACACCCGAATATACACAGAGACTAACGCTTGTAAATACATATTACGGGATTTGCCATTTTCGACAAAAATGTTTTCAACAATGCCGACGGAGCCCATGATCAGAGCGGGAACTAGTTGTACATGTAAAACTGCACAAATACCTATCCAGTAAGCAAAGTAACTCAAGTAACCCAGCGGTATATACCCATCCTATCATGCGTACCAAGCCAAGTCAAGTCGAACAAATGTTATTACATACTCAGTGCACATTATGTGACAGATGAGCCAAAATATATACAACGCAGCGCATATATGGAAAAGGGAGTAAAAGTGCGTAACCATTTTTTTTTTTTTTCAGATATTAGCGTGGCAGTTGGCGGGACTATGTGTAATAACAGCGTGGACAGCCGCCTTGACGGGTCTTGTGTTCGGTTTACTACGGTTATTTAGGGTTCTACGGGTTCCTGAAGAAATTGAAATGAAAGGTATCTGAAACATATGAGCCACCTCGTGGAAAAACCAACAATGTGGTTTCCGACCAGGTCTGACACAAACCGAGCTGTACAAGCACAGAAGATGCATGAGATGGCTGGAGACGGGAAATTTTGGATTTAGGAAGTAGAGGAATTGTACTATCCATGTAGCGAAAACAAAGGCGCTGATCAGCTTCGCAGTTACTGCGAAGCTGATCTGCGCCTTTGTTTTCGCCTATGCAGATTGTTGGTTTTCCCACGGGGTGGCTCATATACTTAAGGCCAAAAGTTATGCACGAGTCGAAAACACTCTTTCTTACGGAACAGAGAAGTTCTGGTAACATTGCGTTCCCTGCGTATTATACTCCAAAAAATGCAAGGCTGTACCAAGCTTTTCTTGTACTTACGCATGCCAGGACAGATAAAACTAGTGCTCACATTATCGGGACAAACGTTTTGAGCAATTGGCAATGGCAGACAATACATCACTTCGAGGAAGTAACTTTGTCCAACAGTCTTTCTAGTCTAAGTAGCCATGAACAAAATCAGTGATGTTTTGCTTATAAAGTCTTCAGTGCGGATGTGTGCATTTTACGTGTGTAGCGGGTTAATACTCGGTGTCAAATGTTTTCAGGTCTAGATATTCCTAAACACAACGAGCCAGCATACCCGGTGGAAGCTTATGGACATGGCCATATTGAGAAGATTATCCAGATTCTAGAAAATACGCCTACACAAGTTACACAAGGTAAAATGCTCCTATTGCCTGTATACAACACACATGAATAGAAAATAAATGAATATTAATAAAACACGAAAGAAAGAAAAAAAAATGAGTTGGAGAGAAAGAGATAACTTTGCGCCCACTGAACCCAGTTACGTGTCAGTGGCGTCTATATAACTTACATAAATTTCTGTTTGGGATAAAGTCCCGAGGTTATAAAACATTTTTCATGCTCCACTCAGCTGAGCATAAAAATTCAAACTGCTCATAAATACAAAAAACAGCCCAAATATGTTAAAAATGAAGGTTAGAACGTCAAAGCCGGTTATTTATTGCCAACATTTTTTTTTGTTGAATAGTGTTGGTATTTTAACATTTATGAGCGAAATTTCTCATAAAAATGCTCACATTTAGAATATTTATCGTTAATCTTCTTCTTTGATTTTGATATTCTGTTATGTTTTCAGCATTCGATATTCACAAAAACGGTATAATAATGACTACCCTTTAATTATTTTAATTTGCACACCTATTTTTTCAGAGCACCCTTTTATTTCAGCCTAAAGTTTTATAGTGAAAATTATTCGGAAAAGGCGACGATAGCATTTCAAGCGAAAATCGAGGCAAATAGTCTATACTACTTCATTCAATGCAATTAAATTGGCAATAATATCAGACATATGATGAAAATGCATCCGCGTGCACCTTCAACGCACACTCATGGTGCTTACAAGATAGCATACTGTGACGGTATACGGCTATCCTGTTTACTTTTTCGAATAAGATAGCATACCGTGACGGAATACGGCTATCCTGTTTACTTTTTTCAAATAAGACAGTATAGTGTGACGGTATGTGGCTATATCATGTTTACTTTTTCAAATAAGATAGCATACTGTGACGGTATGCTGCTATCCTGTTTACTTTTTCGAATAAGATAGCATACTGTGACGGTATACTGCTGTCCTGTTTACTAGTATACTGTGACGGTATACGGCTATCCTGTTGACTTTTTCGAATAATTTGCTTTTCTTGTATTTGAATTTATTTTACACAGAGAATGAATTACACGTGTTTATATAGAAAATCAAAATATTAACTTAATTAAATTAATATGAAAATATAACTGTGTTTTACAGCGTTTGCAAAGCTCTCGGGCTTTGCCGCCAATGGTGCCAATGGTACTATTTCAATGGTCATCAAATCAGAGCATTTGTTAACAAGCTAAGCTATTGGTTATTGAGAGCCCGCGAGGTGGCGTCTTTCTCGCATTGCTTTGCTTTGTTTTGTCGGACTAAGTTTAATATTCTGGAGAGATACACTATTTTAGCGAGAACGAGCATCGCTATCTCCAAAATAAGTTACTACAGATTGTACTCTGATATTATCAGTCCGAGTTTGATTCACGTTTGTTGATAGTTAAATGCGCTTTTTGCGTCTGATGAACGGTCTTATAATTTGACTGTATTTACAAACATGCAGTTTGACAGAATTTTTGTTATGTTGTTTTTTGTCCTGCTTTGCATGCATGATGCTTGCTATCCGGAAAGCTAAATACGGTATACTGCTTATGCTGGTCGCAAAATTATTATGTCTCCCCCCGACAGGGTCGGGAGACATATTGTTTTTCCCCGTGCGTCTGTCCGTCCGTCTGTCCGTCCGTCTGTCCGTCACAAATCGTGTCCGCTCTATAACTTGAAAACCGTTAAAGATTTTTCAATGAAACTTGGTACACTTGTAAACCACGACGAGACGATGTGTCATGCACAAGAACCATAACTCTAGCTTGAGTATTTTTGAGTTATTTCCCTTTGATTATTTTCGATACAATTTCGTGTCCGCTGTATAACTTGAAAACCGTTAAAGATTTTTCAATGAAACTTGGTACACTTGTAGACCACGATGAAACAATGTGTCATGCACAAGAACCATAACTCTGGCTTGAGTATTTTTGGAGTTATTTCCCTTTGATTATTTTCGATACAATTTCGTCTCCGCTATATAACTTGAAAACCGTTTAAGATTTTTCAATAAAACTTGGTACACTTATTGAGCATGATCAGACGATGTGTCATGCACAAGAACCATAACTCTGGCTTGAGTATTTTATGAGTTATTTCCCTTTGATTATTTTCCATACAATTTTGTGTCCGCTTTATAACTCGAAAATCGTAAGAGTTATTTCAATGAAACTTGGTACACTTATAAAGCACGATGAGATTACGTGTCGTGCTAAAGAACCATAACTCTTGCTTGCATATCTTTGGAGTAATTTCCCTTTGATTATTTTCCATACAATTTCGTGTACACCCTATAACTTGAAAACCGTTAGAGAAATTTCAGTGAAACTTGGTACACTTATAAAGCATGATGAGACGATGTGTCATGCACAAGAATTATAACTCTTGCTTTCATATCTTTGGAGTTATTTCCCTTTGATTATTTTTCTATACAATTTCATGTCCACTCTATAACTTGAAAACCATAAGAAATATTTCAATGAACTTGGTACACTTATAAAGCACGATCAGATGATGTGTCATGCTAAAGACCCATAACTCTTGCTTGCATATCTTTGGAGTTATTTCCCTTTGATTATTTTTCATTCAATTTCGTGTCTGCTCTTTAACTCAAAAACCATTAGAGATTTTTCAATGAAACATGGTACACTTATAAAGCATGATGCACAAGAATCATTACTCTTGCTTTCATATCTTTGGAGTTATTTCCCTTTGATTATTTTCCAAACACTTTCGTGCCCCCTCTATAACTTGAAAACCGTAAGAGATATTTCAATGAAACTTGGTACACTTATAAAACAGAATGACAGGATAATGTGATGCACAAGAACTATAACTCTTGCTTGCATATTTTGGACATGCACGTAGAAAGCGGGGAGACATCAGTTTTCACATAGAAAACAAATTCTAATTTCGTCTTGTTTTGATCTTCATGTGCATTTTCGCATGGATGCCTTTTAACCATTATACTCATGTTATTCTTACAATATTACTGAAATCACGACCAAGACAATTCTTTGCTTGCTTTATAAGAAAATGCTACCTTACATGGATGCCTTCAAGCATTTTAAATTCTCTCTGCAAAGCTTTTGCGAAGGGCCTTTAATATCGGAACTGGCATTTTTTCATAAAACAATTTCATATTTTGTTGCTGATTGGCTCAAGTCACATAAAAAGGTAAAGGTACAAGTAGGCAAAGATCAGGAAAAGGCGCAATCAGAAAAAGATTCCCACTCCAAAAACCGAGGTGGGAAAAACCAAACTAAGCCTGCCTCAATGGGGATGCGGCCACCCTCGTATTAAATGATGTTTTGTCTACTTCTAGCCTTGAATGCGACCTGAATCTTTGCGTATGTCTGTCAATAAACGAATTAACTATTAATATATACAATTGCATGCATGAGGTCTTTGCTTATGGAAGAGTACTCGGCTATTATATGTGGGACATTTGTTGAATTCCATCTACGAAATGCCCATTTCACGTTGGACGAGCAAGATCTTGAATTGGCTTATGAACGTTAATACAGGCTTAGTTCGACAAAGGGTATATCTAGAGTATGTAGGATACGCAATTGAGCCGCCGTACCAGAAAAAACAACAAACAAACCAACAATCTGCATATGCGAAAACAAAGATGCAGATCAGCTGAACGGCGCCGTTGTTTTCGCTACACGGATAGTACAATCCATTTTTTTTTTTAAATCCGAAATTTCACGCTTCTAACCTGCTTCTGTGGCTGTACATGCCTGTTTGAGTAGGACCTTGTCGGAAACACATTCTGTTGGTTTTCTCATGCGAAGGCTCATTAATACTAATGATTGTGACAACAGACATTTTGGGAACAGTTTCATAAACCAATGCCTTTAATTTTGCTCTAAGAGTTGGTGATAGAAACAGAATTGTTTTTGCTGAGATAAAAACCATGAATAAATATGGACTTAATGAACTTTTTTTTTCATTTCCAGTTAAATGTGTTGTTTATCAATTCAAACTGGGCCGGCAGCATAGACAACTTCGTGCTTCCATTTATCATTTATTCATACCTATCCACACCTTTGATTATTTTATAGGTATGAATAACAAAGCATTTGTCTATGAAGTGAGAGACCAGGGACCTTACGAAAACCCAGAAGTGCACGCCCACGGGTCGAATCCCAACCTGGTGGCTGCAGGAAAAGAAGGACCATTACCGGGACCAACTATACACTTATAACAGTGTTGGGGCAAAACACAATGTGCATCAAATTAAATCCATGACAAACCTACTCAAGAATTTTATATAAACTTACATGACATATTTTCCACAGTTCACATATATAGAATAACACCTCAGTGTTGTCCGGAAATTTACTGATCAGGCGGTTCTCAAACCTGACTGTTTGGCAAACAGAGACATGAAAAATCAGATTGATCTTACATACGATTTTGATCAATTTAATGTTTTGTATGTATTACATATAAATATGTATATGTACCTTTCGTTTTGATTCATTAATACTAGTAAATCATCATTCATCAAGTGTGCGTGGCGTCCTTTTCATGGGACAGGCGAACAGTATAGGTCCACATGTGAGCCCGCAGAACGCTAATATACCTTCTGTTGTTAGATCGACGTTAATATACCAAGTGTGTTGTTAGACGTGCATTACTAAATTAGTTATTGTTAATAATGAAACAAAATGTTTCACCAAGAATATAGCCTGATCCGACAAGATCACTTCTATAAGTTCAACATGTATAGGCGTTAAACGCACAAAAATACTGTACAGAAAATAATGATTTTATAAATAAAATCTTTACTGTTAGAATTTGTTTGTTGTTAATTTAGATTCAGCCATCTCAGCCTTTGAGTCATTTATAGATGGCAGTTTATAGTCAATTTACCAATCCAAAACGCAGAAATAGTTATATACAATAAATTTATTTTAATGAAGATTGGCTATGTATAGTCAAATTCCCATTTAATTGCCATACATTACGAAAGCACGCCCATGCAAATATACAGAAAATTTTATGCTTGTAAAAATGAAAATTTTCACTGGAAAAATGTTGATATTTTTCTTATTTTTGCTAAAAACAGATTGTGGGTACACGTTAGAATCGCCTCGCCGATACGGTTCTGACGAGTACCCACAATCTATGTTTTGGAGCAAAAATAAGAAAATAGGTTAACCCTGTATACCCCACTTTTGCTCTATAAATGTGGGGTTTAAGGGGGTATACTTTTCACGGACACTTTTCGAGATGTAATAGAGTAAAATTGTTTTCATTCAGCACTAAGTGTTGCATGAAACCACAATATACTCTTCTATATGCGATTCCTTGCCGAAGTTTTTATGATATAAGCAAATATATCAGACATTTTATGCTAATCATACATTTCAAGTGGAAAATCAAAAGAAAATTTCAAATAAGCCGCAGTTTGTATGTCGTTATATGTTTGCTTCATAAAATCATCCCATCCAGCCATGAGCATTTGGTCCAAATCTGTAACAATGTCTTTTCCCAGGCACTGGTGCTAACACACTGCTTCTATAGTAATATCTGAAAGTAAAAAAAATGATACGGACTTCGTTATGAAACAGCATGTATTTGCATTTGCGAAAACAAGGACGATGCATTTTCGAACAGAAGAGCATAAATTGCGCTAATCATCTCATTTATTTACGCTGCCAGGGTAGTTAGACTAAGATCAATATCGACTCTTCCTAAATCAGACACGAACTTTATAGAAGTATGCTCTTTCTGGACAAAAAGGAAAAAATCTAGTTGAATTGAGCCGCCTCATGAGAAAACCAACAATCTGCATATGCGAAAACAAAGGCGCAGATCAGCTTCGCAGTAACTGCGAAGCTGATCAGCGCCTTTGTTTTCGCTACACGGATAGTGCAATTCCTCTACTTTCTTAATATCCAAAATTTCCAGTCTCTAGTCTCTATGTGTCGGACCTGTTCGGAAACCACATTGTTGGTTTTCCCACGAGGCGGCTCTAATATTGTGCGCCATCCAACTCTTTGACGAGTAAGGATGAATTCCCCTGCCAAAATTGACCTTTTGTGTGCTTTATAATGTATACAATGATTCTCTACGCCAGATTGGAGGAGCAGCTATTGGCAATTAGCAGTGAACCAAAGATAAACCAGAACATTTACATCTTAACGCGCTTTCTAATATTCCAATTTCGTGTCTTGGGAGCTCGGTCAAGAGTCTAACTCCGAAATGGGGGTGATCGGTTTGAACATCATTGGCGCCAGGTTGTTTTAATACTAAGTTGATAAAGAGGAAGCGATATGTCTATTCTGAGACGACCGAACACGAAACGTATTCTTCCGTTCGGATTATAGAATTCACCGGTGACATTCGAACGCCTGGTGGAGAATATGCTTGCGAGCTTCCAGAGGGACGTTTTTGTACATGAAATGATTGCACATAGATGTGTGTTTGAAACGGCATTTAAACTGTGATCGAACAGTTTAATTACGAATCATCGGTTTAAAATAAAAACACTAATACTTTATTCCTGTTATCGGGCTATCAGCCTATTTTTCTCAAAGATGATAGTAAGATCCACAACTCATCTGACTCAAAACCGCAGAAGACATCGCATGTTTGGCGTATGATGTGGAATCAAGTCTTTGGATATTGTTCAATGTGTCGGTCATAATTTTTTCTGTCATCATCGTGACAGGACACTGTAAAATTGTTGAAATGTTGTTTACTTTGAATACAAACCATATTGTAAACAGCCAATCATATGACAAGATATATGATGATTATTTAGTAAAGAAACTTATGAATATAATACAAACCTCATTGCTCTGCTGAATTTCTCATATGTCATATTCGGGTTGCCCTTCTTCATGCCCCACATGTGAGCTATCAGTCTTGGCTGGACCAGCTTGAACATTCCCTTCTCTTTGTCTTCCCAACAGATCTGAGACGGGTTGGTGGTCGGGTCTAGAAGCAAGTTTCTGATATGTTCCCAAAGACGACACGTCTTTCTGGCTGAAATGAATCGAACAGATAATTGCATAAGACGTGCTGGGTAGCGGGGGTGGGGTCCGGGGGGGGGGGGGGCAGAACAATGTCATTATAATGCGAGAGACACGAAGGTCGTTCATTATATTTTTATGAACCTAACTTAAGCTGATTAGATCATAGCTATAATAAGTAATTGAGTAAAATCACAGATTTGCTATAAAATAGTGACCTACCCGACCTTCTCTGCGGCGCTATTTGGACTCTTAAAGCTGGTTGGAGGGCCTCGATTTTTACGGGTTGTTGTACAATCACCCATGACGCCGTTGCTTGCGATGTGTTTGAGCTGGCTGCGGCGTAAATTGGAGCCACATTTAGGTTTTCGGATGAAACGCATAATGGTACAACGTTCTGTAAAGGTTGCGACGAGCCTGATTGTGTCACTAAATTTTCAGCTAATGTAGTAATAGAACATAAAGGTACATCATTCAAACATGATTCTTGGGTCGCCGTTTGTGATGTCCGATTTAAGAAAGGTGCTGTTGACAAGTCTGAACATGTTAAAAGTAAGGCTTCCGGACAGACACGGGATGAGTAAGTCCTGTCGTCTAATAAAGTCGATGGTGTGTCTAAATCTCTAAGTGACATTGAAGTTTGAGAGGTCTGAGAACACGATGATTCTAAAATCGGTACAGTCACTGGCCTGGGGGATAATGGCATCGGCAATGTGAGAGAAATGGGTGGATTACAAGATGAACCATGATGTTGAAGAGGAGTAATACTTTCTGCCCTTGTAGTCAACGACATTGAATTACATATAGAACATCGTGGAACAAATGACGCGTTTGCACTGTAAGTGTCATCGTTTGTTATCAATACTCCGACTCGGTTTTCTGTTTCTGGAGAGGATTCCGGTCCAGTGACTGACGCTCTTGTTGATGTTGCTTCTGTGTTACGATAAACATTTTCAAAAAGCCCTTGAGTTCTCGTAGGTACACTACTATCGTTTGCAGTAGCTGACACGCTATCTGTTATTTTCCTTGGAAACTCGGGATTTGTGCGATCATTATTCGCTAAGTCCAGAATCTCAATATTACCTGTGGGTTCATCGTCATCAAATGAAGAAGTTGAATCGATACTGTATTGATGACCGCACATCTCAACCACGACTTCACCAGTCGTTGTATCTTGATAGGTCCTGAGGTTTGCAGAAGATGTAGAGCGGGAGGTGTCTAAAAACAAAAACAGGTTTATATGTACATGTATATAAGGACCTTTTGAATCATATTATGTCTATGCCTTCTTGTCAACTTTAATTTATTGAAAGGATAACTACGATAGTATGTAGACCATGTTGTGGTCTAACGACGAAATATTAGACTATGTGTGTCGGTCTTCGCATTTCTATAATAATCCCCAAAATGAATACTACATATATATGTATTCATAAAAAACTATACGCAATATATCAATTGGTGGCTGACAACATTTTGAGTCGCGTCATGAGAAAACCAACAATGTGTTTTACGAACAGGTCCGACACAAACCGAGCTGTACAAGCATAGAAGTTACTGCGAAGCTGATCTGCGCATTTGTTTTCGCATATGCGAAATGTGGGTTTCTCATTCGTAAGACCTTTTACTTTTTCAGTTACCTGTGTTACCGGTTGCATTTTCTCTAGATCTATATGAACGTCCCCCATATCGTGCCGACTCTCCTAGTTGGCTATGTCTAGATAGCGACATTTTTCTTCCGCAAAGATAGTGCGACTTTGTTTTCTTTAACGTCTAATGTTTCTTCCTTTTCTCCCTTTTTATTTTTTAAATATTTTCTCGAGTAAACCACAATATTGATAGACAGTTTAGTATTTTGTCAATTTGTATACCTTTGATGTAAAAACCTTTAAAACGAGGAAATTTTAGCCAAGTTTCAGTGTTGCAATTAATACATGCACCGGTAAGTCCACAAAAGAGATACCCGAAAACTTAAAAAAATCCCCTCCCTGAACAAAGACATGATAATGTTAAAACGTGTAAAATTAACAATCAGACGTTCTCGTACTTCTTTGTTTTATTGTGGTTTAGCGTCCCGTTTTTAGAATGTATCAGACATGTCGAGACGGATACACCGCTTCCTCGGTATTAGTCAATGTTAATGCGCCTTGCTCATGGACACAACTATGTCTGGGTGAGCACCATGGCCCGGTGGTTATTGCGTCGGTCTCCAGATCGAGAGATCGGGGATTTGAACCTTACTAGCGCTGGGAAGAGTCTTTGAGATTTGCACATTAACTCGCCACACTACTGATTTACTGGTTTATACCCAGAAATTCGTGGCTACATCCCGACATGACTGACAAATTGTTGACTGGGTCTCTGTGTTTTCTGCTGTAGTTGCCATTTCAGCTTGTTATGGCAGCCGAAAGTATTTGAGTCGCCACATGGGAAAACCAACAATCTGCCTTGGCGAAAACAAAGACGCAGATCAGCTTCGCGGTAACCGCGAAGCTGATCACGCCTTTGTTTTCGCTACTCGGATAGTACAATTCCTCTCCTACTTAAATCCGAAATTTCAAGCTTCTAGCCTTCTTCTGTAGCTGCACAGGCCGGTTTGTGTCAGACCTGTTCGGCAACCACATTGTTGGTTTTCCCACGAGGCGGCTCATAACTGGAAAGATGGACCTAGCAACTCGTGTCATTGACGTAAGGTTCAAGATTACGTTCGGGTCACTTATTCAACCAATAAAAATGATAATTGGGGGGAAAATCGACCAAAAACTTTTCGACATTAAAAAAAAACTTCCTTGTTGTTTTAAATGTAAATGTAAATACAGCTTTTTTCTCATTCATAAAATGGGCGGGGCATTAATGGTCCACGCCAAAACGAGCCTTATTTTTGCGTGAGGCGAACAGCAAATCCTGCAGTGCAGGTTGTACATATGCAAAATCTGATCGGCATTATTTGTGTAAGTTGCTTATATATAATGTATATAATTCACAAACTGTACAGATTGATCAGCAAATCTTGATACAGGCATCTCAAAATGGTTCGTTTCCCATGGTAAAGACTCATGAGAACACGCAACGGACATCAATTGAGCCGCGTCATGAAAACCAGAGGACCAATGGTCCTATAAACGCTCACCTGAGATCTGGGATATGTGACTTAAGCTGACCTTGCCATAAAATGGGTCAAGGTCATCCCAGGGTCATGATTTATATAAACTTTATAAAGTTCTATTGCCTGATGCTTCATGCCAAGTTTCAAAATCATAGGCCTTCTGGTTCTGGAGAAAAAGATTTTTAAAGGTTTTTGCTATTTATAGCCATGGCAGCCATCTTGGTCATGTGACCTTGACCTTTTATATAAATTTTCATTCCCTCTTCCTAACAATGCTCCACTTAAAGTTTGGCTTTTATTGGTATAGCGGTTTCAATGAAGTAGATGTTTGAATATTATGGTCATATACATGTATATAGCCCCAGGGCAGGGGCAGACAACCTCCTGGGGTCAAATTTTTTTCCATAAATATAAATTTTCTGTCCATTTGCATACTCCCAGCAAGTTTTCTCTGTTTAATTCCATTTTACTATTTTTTCCCATTCGAATGCATTAGTGAACTAAGTTGACCTTGCCGTAAAATAGGTCAAGGTCATCCCAGGGTCATGATTTATATAAACTTTGTAGAGCTCCATTGCCTGATGCTTCATGCCAAGTTTCAAAATCATAGGCCTTCTGGTTCTGGAGAAAAAGATTTTCAAAGGTTTTTGCTATTTATAGCCATGGCGGCCATCTTGGTCATGTGACCTTGACCATTTATATAAACTTTCATTCCCTCTTTCTAATGATGCTCCAAATAAAGTTTGGCTTTGATTGGCCAAGCGGTTTCAGAGAAGAAGATGTTTGAATATTATGGTCATATACATGTATATAGCCCCGGGGAGGGGCAGACAACCCCCTGGGCCCAAAATATTTTCATAAACATAAATTGTCTGTCCATTTGCTCATTCCTAGCAAGTTTTCTGCCATTAATTGAAATTTTCCTATTTTTCCCATTCAAATGCATGGGTGACCTAAGTTGACCTTGCTGTAAAAAAGGTCAAGGTCATCCCATGGTCATGATTTATGTAAACTTTGTAGAGCTCCATTGCCTGATGCTTCACACCAAGTTTCAAAATCATTGGCCTTCTGGTCCTGGAGAAGAAGATTTTAAAAGGTTTTTTTTTTCCATTTATAGCCATGGCGGCCATCTTGGTCATGTGACCTTGACCATTTATATAAACTTTCTTTCCCCCTTCCCAAGGATGCTCCATTTGAAGTTTGGCTTTGATTGGCCAAGCGGTTTCAGGGGAGAAGATGTTTCATTATTATGGAAATATTATACAATTATTGACTTCAATGAGGTAGATATAAGGATTTATCTACCTGAAAAAGTGATATTCACCGAGGCCGGAGGCCGAGGTGAATATCACTTTTGAGGGTAGATAAATCCTTATTTCTACTGAAATTGAAGTCAATAACTGTTTTGTTATATGACATCTCAAGTGTTTTAATGTTTATTTTATAACAAATAAATAAACAAAATCATAAGAGATGTTAAAGAAGGCTAGATAATGAGGAACATTTGATTATGATTGAAAGATAAGTTTGTTAGTTCTTAATAAAAACCTATGTTATGGGTACTCATAAGAATCACCATTACGAGGCAATTCCAATGGGTACCAACAACATAGGTTCTTACGAAAAATAAACAAAATAATCCCTTAATTATCACCAAATACACCTCACTATCTAGTGCTTTGTTTACCTGTAACAGTGTGTTACTGCAAAGCATGTAGATTTCATGAGCTGAAATGAGTTCAAGCTATTTATAGCTAACTGGCAGGTTTTAAAGGCATACATCAAATCATGTCAATTTCATGAAGCCCATGTTGATTTCATGCTGGTGCTATTTTTGGATACTCAGGAGCGTAATATAGATTTTGGAGGTTAATATAGAAAATCTGTCAAAATAATTAACCTCCAGGAACTGGTTTGATCTGGTTTTCATCAGTTTGGTCTAGTTTTAAAGAAATATAAGGATTCATTAATACTGAATGAACCAATCAGGAGACAGGATTTCCTTCAGTCATATAACAAACATGTATATAGCCCCGGGGCAGGGGCAGACAACCCCCCAGGGGCTAAAATTTTCTATTAACATTAATCTTCTGTCCATTTGCATATTCCCAGTAAGTTTTACCCATTAGATAGCATTTTACCATTTTTTCCCATTCAAATGCATTGGCGACCTAAGTTGACCTTGCCGTAAAATAGGTCAAGGTCATCCTAGGGTCATGATTTATATAAATTATGATGAGCCCGCGTCCCCGATGCTACATACCAAGTTTCGTGGAAATCGGCCCACTGGTTATGGAGAATACGATTTTTTTTAAAGGTTTTTGCTATTTATAGCCATGGCGGCCATCTTGGTCATGTGACCTGGACCATTTATATAAACCTTCGTTCCCTCTTCCTAAATATGCTCCACATGAAGTTTGGCTTTGATTGGCCGAGCGGTTTCAGAGGAGAAGATCTTTGAAATTGTGGACGACGGACGACGACGGACGGATGACGGAGCATGGGTATACTATAAGCTCACCTGTGAGCCTTCGGCTCAGGTGAGCTAAAAACCAACAATGTGGTTTCCGAACAGGTCCGACACAAACCGAGCTGTACAAGCACAAAAGATGGCTATAGACTAGAAATTTTGGATTTAGAAAGTAGAGGAATTGTACTATCCGTGTAGCGTTTACAAAGGCGCTGATCAGCTGTGCAGTTACTGCACAGCTGATCTGCGGCTTTGTTTTCGCATATGCAAAATATTTATTTTCTCATGAAGCGGCTCATTTGTTCATAAACTCAGTGGACCAATGCATATTATGAGAGCTAGGGTGATTTTATAAATCTTCCCTTTGGCGTAGCAGCCTGGCTGCGATTGGAGCTAACGTCAGAACTCAGTGTTATATAAAGTTACTGACGATTGGAATTTTCAGTTTCGTGTTCTTAAGGATGTGTGGATGTGTAATTCCTGAGTTTCAGGCAGCGCAATTGATTACATACTTATATGGATAATAATCTCTCTCTGTGGAATAAGAAGTTGCATTAAGCATCACATTTACAAAAAAGATCACCTCTCTGCAGAATAAGGTCTCGTTTCCACGGTTTTCTTTGACAAAGTAGAATTGTCGCAGAAAAAAATGTTCGTGTAAATTCAATTTTGTAGCGAAGTTTCATTGTCAAATATCTGTGACAAAGGTGAGCGAGCTCAGTAATATACATGTAAGAAATATTTGCCGCGTGTGTGAACGCATCGTCACAGAAAAATTGTCCGTGAAAACCAGGCTCAGGGAGAAGTTGCGTTTATCAGAACATTCACAAAATACGTTTCGATGAAAGGAAAGTTACTTATATGAGCCACCTCGTGGGAAAACCAACAATGTGGTTTCCGAACAGGTCCGACACAAACCGGTCTGTACAAGCACATAAGAGAGCTAGAAGCTTGAAATTTCGGATTTAAGTAGAAGAGGAATTGTACTATCCGAGTAGCGAAAACAAAGGCGCTGATCAGCTTCGCGGTTACCGCGAGGCTGATCTGCGCCTTTGTTTTCGCCTATGCAGATTGTTGGTTTTCCCATGAGGCGGCTCATATGTTGTTGGCCAAAAAATAGTCCCATAATTTCTTCGGGACCTAACTTGTACCCGGTGTCCTATACATTAGTCTGATACACGGCTGATAATCAGAGTGGTCAACACGTCTTTGTATTTTCTCCGATGCTACATAAACAGATTCAGATTGGGATGTTGTCTCCACGATGACTGACTGCCGATGCTACATATGATTTACGTATATATGAGTCTGTGCGTGAGAAAACCAACAATTTAGGTTCCGACCAGGCCCGACACAAACCGGGCTGTACAGTCGCAGAAGATGGTTAGAGGCTGGAAATTTTGGATTTAGAAAGTAGATGAATTGTACTATCCGTGTAGCGAAAACAAAGGCGCTGATCAGTTACTGCGAAGCAGATCTGCGCCTTTGTTTTCGCCTATGCAGATTGTTGGTGTTCTCATGCAGTGCCTCATATACGTGTATTTGCTGTGACTACTAGTATGCTCCAGTTGGATCAACGAATAAAATAATTTTATACAGTATTCATCTCATGCTTATCATTTTAAACGAACATGCGCACACTACTATCTATACTGAACAAAACTGAAAACGCTGCACATTTTATTATAATTCTTTGAAACGAATCTTTGACACAGCTTCCATTTTATTGCAAAGCAATTTCGCACGTACAAGAATATGACTTGCAATTTGATTCGTTTCTTTTGAAGTGAAAATAGCAGTGCTAAAATACATTTTAGGACGTTACGGGTCAGAAAAAAGGTCGTGTCAATTCAGGAACTCGCAAAAATGAGCGCATATACCCTGATCGGCCATGGTTGGACACAAGCACTGCCGGTGTCCGATTCCACGTTCTGGGCATTTTTCTGACCCCATGCCTGTTAGCATGCATGTAGCACGGCTCTTTTGTTGTTCACAGAAACGAATTAAAGTGCAAGTTATAGCCAAAGAATGTTTTATTAAAATGGTAAGTCAAGTTAGAAACTATGTGTAGCGTTTTTTCTTTTGTTCAGTATATTTACTAGCATCTTTGTAAGAGTCAGCAAGTACTTGTTTTAAAATGAACAAGTGAGCAGTTTGGCAAACTCGTCAATGTCGATTTTTCCGTCGCCATTCCTGTCTGCGCATGTCAGAACGTAATCGACATCCGATTCGTCGACATCCTCGACCCCTTTCTTACACAGGAAGTCCTTAATCTCATCTCGGTCAAGAAAATTGCTCCCGTCCTTATCGAACATTTTAAAAGCCCGCAGCATTTCGTGGTACTGATCTTGTGGCGGCCCCGATTTTTTCTCCACCTTTTTCATCAAGGCAATGAATTCCTCGAATGACATTTCATCCGGGTCATCAGTTTCTAACATAAACATGTAGTCCCTCATTTCTCTAATCGTGGGATTGTACCCTACGCAGTGAAGGAGCTGTTCCAGTTTCCTAACATACACCCTCGTGCCCTTGTTATGGCAGAAACATTCAAATGTCTCCTTGTAAGTCTCAAAGTTTTCTTCTGAGATCTCGGACTGTAAATATTAGAAAAATAAGACAAAAATAGGATCTTGACAATTTAATTAGCAAAAATGTCAACGTGATTGAGAAGGTCCTACATATACACAGGTTTGGTTTACCTTATGCGAACGTACAAGCAACTAAACTTAATGTTTAGAACCACTTCAGAATTTGAGGGTTTACTATAATTTTCCTGTTTGACCTTTCATGTTTATTTAGTTATTTAATGATGGGTGTTTATTAGTGATATATTCCCGAGCATTGTTTTTTTTTTTTTTCTTTTCTTTTTTTTTTTTTTTTTTTTTTTTTTCTACTTTTCTAGTTCAAAATATGCTAACGCCCCAGCTTAATAGAAGCATTTGCAACCTATCAAAAAAGCAAGTTGCTAAATCTGATGACCACTTTCTCTCTGTGTCAGTTCATACATTTGTTATTTTGGTTATTTCTCACCTTTGTTATGGGGTTGGACTTTGACTCTGCTTGTGCCATTTCCTGGTCTTTACCCACTTTATTACTGCCATGGTCAAAGAGAGATAATTTACTGTCAAATTAACTAGTGGAGTTATCAAACCTGTTACATAACACCACCAAGAAAATACGAGGCGGTGGATTTCTTCAATTTTTTGGCTGTAAACATGGCAATTATGCTTTGATCTTGCATAAATCATTTGAGCATCTAGCCTGCTTCTGTGACTGTAAAGACCGATTTGTGTCGGACCTGGTCGGAAACCCCGAAGACCGGTTTTCTCACGTCGCGGCTCATTTGAGAAGGTGCATTTTATGTTTTGTTAATGAGGAAACGACAAACAAAAAAAAAAAGCAATGAATAATGGCTTACCGACATGTCTTTTGGAGAATCGTAAGTGCCAAAGAAAACAAAATCACGTAAAATAAAATGTAGATTTTCTAACTTTTTATTTCTAACTTTTTTTTTCATCAAATCCCGTTTAATCTAAGCACCTCTTTGGAAAGTCTTACCAGATGCATGTATAGCCAATAGCACTTACATGTATCAGTGTGTGAAATACATTTGTTAATATATTAAGAGTATACATGTCTTTTGATTTTTGGCGATAATTTTGAGTTCAGAACTCTTGCAAGTTTTTGTAGATGGGTAGACTAGTGCAAGGCATCACTAGATGAAGCCAATAGGGCATAATTTTCGCGACACATCTCAAAAATGGATGCAAATCGGTGTCACAAGACACGCCATAATAAATATATCTTAAACAATTTTAATGTAGTTCGATCAGTCGCCAGCTATGCAGCCTTTCAATTTTTCACTACACCATTCAATTGCTTTTTCATTTAACAATATAAGGATTCAGATCAGCTGCGCGGTATCGTAGCTTATCCGTGCCTTTGTTTGCTTTTTTTAATTATCTTAATGAAGGTTTTACATGACCCGACTAATTTTCATCCGTTATGATTTTCAAAAAGATCATTTTATGGCAGTTTGGGAATTTTTATTAAAATCATTGATGCATATTCCTAGTCAAAAGCATCATGAAATAAATATAGGTGAACTAAATTCATCGAAATGAATTTCATGTGAAGTATTGAAATGTATTTGTTTAAAAAGTTCAAGCAAAGGATCTTTATACTGTGTACTTTTGCTCGCAATGGTAAACAAATGACACCCTATGGGCGGTTTGCCACAGTATGAGATGGCAGGCATGTTTAGGCCAGGGATAGAACCAGCGACCATCTGTTTGCAAAACGAATACGCTATCTATTAGACCACCGTGGCCGAATAGGTCATAACATTTGAGCCACCTCGTGGGAAAACCAACAATGTGGTTTCCGAACAGGTCTGACACAAACCAGGCTGTACAGTCACAGAAGCCAGCTAGAAGCTTGGAATTTCAGATTTAAGAAGAAGAGGGATTGTACTATCCGTGTAGCGAAAACAAAGGCGCTGATCAGCTTCGCGGTTACCGCGAAGCTGATCTGCGCCTTTGTTTTCGCATATGCAAATTGTTGGTTATCCCATGAGGCGGTTCATTTGATGAGCCCCCGTGCTTGTATGACTACTTGAAGTTTATTTGTATCAGGAAAAAAGGCTTGTTGCAACGCATATTCAGCATACGTTGAAGACATTGGGATATGATTCATTTTCCCTCCTCTATATGGTCATATCTGCCTAAGTCAGTAAAGTGGGAGGTAAAACAAAGTCAAGAAAAATATATTTCAACAGTCAACGACATATTCTGGGGAAACTGTCACAAATACAACGCATATAATAAAATTTGATAACCTATTATCAGTGATAATAGCAACAAAATTCAGACTGTTACAAATACAACGCATAATATAGAATTTGATAACCATTAATAGCAACAACATTCAGAATGTTACACGTGCAATCAATACCAGAGGACCAATGGTCCTGTAAACGCTCACATGAGATCTGCTGCATATACCAATACACATGATGGTATATAACCCCAGTGCAGGAGCAGCGGATGAAGCCCTTGGGCCATTTTCTTTTGTCAGAATAATCAATATTCTGTACATTTGCAATTTCCTGCTGGTTTTTCCCTTCAAATGATATTTAACAGTTTTCTCCATTCAAATGCATGGGCAACCCATGTTGACCTTGCCATAAACTGGGTCAAGGTCATCACAGGGTCATAATATATACACATTGCAGTACTTTAGCCATCGATGCTTCACGCCGTTTCATTGAAGTCAGTCCATTGTTTTCAGAGAAGATTTTTAAGGGTTTTTACCATATATGGGCATGGCGGCCATCTTGGTCATGTGACCTAGATTATCAATGTACATTGGTTCCCCCATCCTATAGATGTTGCACATAAAATTTAACTTTAATTGGCCAAGCGGTTTCAGAGGAGATGTTTGAATATTATGGTAATATATATGTATATTGCCCAGGGGTGGGAGCATATGAGCCCTTGGATCCATTTTTTTTCAGAATCATTAATATTCAGTCCTACAACCCATTTCCTGCAAGATTTTCACCTCAAATGACTTTTTAAAAGTTTTCCCCATCCAAATGCATTGGCGATCTATGTTGACCTTGTCGTAAAATATGTCAAGGTCACCACAAGGTCATGATTTACATATACATTGTAGTACTTGAGTCATCAATACTTCATATCAAGTTTCGTTGAAATCGGTTCACTTTTTCCGGAGAAGATTTTTAAGGGTTTTTACCATATATGGACGTGGCGGCCATTTTGGTCATGTGACCTATATTATTTATATATACATTGGTTACTTTATCCTATAGATGCTTCACATAAAATTTGACGTTGATTGGCCAAATGGTTTCAGAGGAGAAGACGTTTGAATATTATGGAGACACACATGTATACTGCCCCGGGGTGGGTGCATATGAGCCCCTGGGGTCAATTTTTTCAGAATCATTAATATTCAGCCCTACTACCCATTTCCTGCAAGTCTTTCACTTTAAATGGCATTTTAAAAGTTTTCCCCATTCAAATGCATTGGCGACCTATGTTGACCTTACCGTAAAATAGGTCAAGGTCATCACAGGGTCATGATTTATATATACATTGTGGACCTTGAGTTCTTAATGCTACATGCCAAGTTTCAAGATCCTAGGCCTTTGGGTTCTGGAAAAGATCTTTGAAAATGGTGGACGACGGACGGACGTCGACGACGGACGGACGCCGGGTGCCTGCCTATCCTATAAGCTCACCTGCCATCGGCTCAGGTAAGCTAATAGCTCACCTGCCATCGGCTCGGGTAAGCTAATAAAATTTGATAACCTGAAATAGCAAAACATTCATTTAAATATTGCAATGAATAACAGGGCAAGTAAAAAGTATACATGTAGATTCGTGTGAATTTAACGAAATGCATGTTGTGATATCCTAGCTTTAACTATATATTAAATGAGCCGCGACGCGAGAAAACCGGTCTTCGGGATTTCCGACCAGGTCCGACACAAACCGGCCTGTACAAGCTCAGAAAAGAGCTAGAAGCTTGAAAATTCGGATTTAAGTAGAAGAGGAATTGTACTATCCGAGTAGCGAAAACAAAGGCGCTGATCAGCTTCGCAGTTACTGCGAAGCTGATCTGCGCCTTTGTTTTCGCATAGGCAATAATCCCGTTTTCTCACGATGCGGCTCAAATGGCTTTCAAAGCCCCACTCCCCCAATGTCCTTTGCTATTAAACAGGAAGTTAAGGTTATATAGAAGACTCCACACTTTGTGAAGTTTGCATTTTGTATCACATGGATGGCACACAACAGTCTACATGTAAGTAAATTAAAGATTGCATCACTAGACTTTACATACTCGCAATCGCCTTACACACAAGCTTCTTCAGTTTACAAGAGTGCACTAGCAACGCAGGTAAGTTAAATTCAATGTTTTTCTCAAATTAACATATGGAATACAGCAAAACATCATACTAAAAGACACAGTTGGTGTTACGTCTAAATTTACTTAAAACATTTTCTTAGGTTAAATACCAGAGGCGAGTCTTAGTTTAATTCACAGTTTCGTTAGTTTACATATTAGCTGATTAGTGACGCGTCTAAGTTTAGTTCAAAGTTTCCTTTGTATACATACTAGCGACGCATAGATCTAAGTTTAAGTAACAGTTCAGGTTCAGCTTAAATTTCTGCATGTAAATGTACACATACATTTGCAAATTAAATAAGGACCGTAAAAGTAATTAAATGTTAAACATGCTTGCATTCTAATTTGAATTAATGTGGCCGTGTATTTTGGTTGGAAATTCGGAACATAAATTCCTTTTAATTTGATTTTAACCCTCTTCTCACCTACTTTTAACCTCTCATCTTTGCTCACCACTTTAAAAGCCCGGCACATCCCCGGCACTACCGGGACTCATCAGAGGTTAAATCCCCGCACTTTAGCTCCGCTGTGTCCCCGCTATTCCCGGCCCTATGGTGACCGAGGATACAAATGACTGGTGCATTAATTCACAGTTTTCTTTGGTTTACATACCAGTGACGCCTCTAAATTTCTTTGGTTTACATACTAGTGACGCATCTAAGTTTAATTCACAGTTTCCTTAGTTTACATACTGGTGACGTATCTGAGTTTGCTGTTTACATACTAGTGACGCATCTAAGTTTTATTCACAGTTGGTTAAGAAACTTTGTTCTTATGGGAGAACCTTTATACATCGTCTTCACACATGCCACTTTTCTCAAGCTTCGGAGGTTACTGGCTATTTAACCAGTATGTTTAGCAGATTGGGTGGCTTAATCAGTTTACCTCAATGACATAACGCGGCGGTGGTAGAGTTAGAACCCTGGAACCCTCGCTCCGTAGTCCGACGCTCTACCACTAGGTCACCGCACTTCCCCGACCCAAGTGACTCAATTTATATTCAGCAAAAGTTGCTTCGTCTTTTGAATCGTTGTTCTGAGGTTTTCATCAGCCAACTCTAGGATCCTCGTAGTTCTGGCAAGCGTTTTATTGAAACAGTTGTTCTTTTTCACCCACTCTGGTCTACATTTCATCCTGTAGTGGCTCAGTTGAGCTAACGTCCCGAGCACGTGAACTCTGAAAATATATTTGAACATGCGCATTGTGAATCGGATACAAATTTTCTCAAGAAAATACTGCGGTGATTTGTCAGACGTGTATTCTAAAGCCTTTCGAAAAGTGCATGTGTTTAGTAAATGCGACAAGTGTAAAATATTTTCAGAATTCACATTATTAAATCTGCTCAAAACACAAAGAGTTTGTGCTCGCTAGAACCTCGAATCAGAAATAGAACAGGCATATTTAAAATATTCCCTTTGTCTAAATGATAAAATGACAAAGATGTTATTTTAATTTTATTTGTTCATATTCGAGTAACAACAATTTCTTCTTATATTGTATGTCTTTTCTTAAAGAATCATCCACAAGATTCAAAATTCTTTCTGTGTGAATTCTCGGTAAACGGAAGCAGAGTTCGTCATTTGACCATTCTGGTCGGCATTTGCTTCTATAATGGCTCAGCTGAGCTATGTGAGGGCCCACAATAATGCTGAAATATAATTTAATTATTCACAAACACTGCCCGTTGGTAAGCTATATGCAGGAAGATAATAAAATACAATCCATCTGTTTCTTAAGTTCAATACCCTAATGATTCTCTTTATGCCATATACCACAGTCCGGTTTGTTGGTTGGGTGGTTGGTGTGTCGGTATTTCCACGCAGTTAGCGAGAGTGTCCATTAAAATCCCAGAGAATATAATCATAGGTAAAACCAGAGGACCAATGGTCCTGTAAACGCTCACCTGAGATCTGCTGTATAAACGAATGTTATAGAAAATAGTCCCAGTATAGGGGCAGATGAAGCCCTTGGGCCATTTTTTTTTTCAGAATAATCAATATACTGTCCATACAAGTTTTCCCCTTCAAATGACATTTTAACAGTTTACCCATTCAAATACAAAGGCAACCCATGTTGACCTTGCCTTAAAATAGGTTAAGGTCATCACAGGGTCATGATTTATATATACATTGTAGTACTTGAGTCATCAATGCTTCATGCCAAGTTTCTTCGTAATCGGTCCACCGGTTCCGGAGAAGAAGATTTTTGAAGGGTTTATACCATATATGGGCATAGCGGCCATCTTGGTCATGTGACCTTGATTATTTATATACACATTGATTCCCCTATTCTATAGATGCTTCACATGAAATTTGGCTTTGATTGGCCAAGCGGTTTCAGAGGAAAAGATGTTTGAATATTATGGTAATATACATGTATAATGCCCCGGGGCTGGGGCAAATGAGCCCCTGGGGTCCAATTTTTTTTCAGAATCATTAATATTCAGTCCTACTGCCCATTTCCTGCAAGACTTTCACTTTAAATGACATTTTAAAAGTTTTCCCCATTCAAATGCATTGGCGACCTATAGGTCAAGGTCATCCAAAGGTCATAATTTATAAACACATTGTAGTACTCTAGTCCCCAATGCTTCATGCCAAGTTTCGTTGAAATTGGTCTAGTGGTTCCGGAGAAGAAGAATTTTGAAGGGTTTTTACCATATATGGGCATGGTGGCCATCTTGGTCATGTGACCTGGATTATTTATGAACACATTGATTCCCCCTTCCCATAGATGCTTCATATAAAATTTGGCTTTGATTGGCCAAGTGGTTTCAGAGAAGAAGATCTTTGAATATTTTTGTAATATACATGTATATTGCCCCGGGGTGGGGGCAGACCAACCCCTGGGGTCCATTTATTTTTTCAGAATTACCTACCTTCAGTCCATTTGCCCATTTCCTGCAAGATTTGCCTTTCAAATGACATTTTAACAATTTTCCCCATTCAAATGCATGGGCGACCTATGTTGACCTTGCCGTAAAATAGGTCAAGGTCATCCAAAGGTCATAATTTATAAACACATTGTAGTTGCTTCATGCCAAGTTTCGTTGAAATTGGTCCAGCGGTTCCAGAGAAGAAGAATTTTGAAGGGTTTTTACCATATATGGGCATGGCGGCCATCTTGGTCATGTGACCTGGATTATTTATAAACACATTGGTTCCCCCATCCTATAGATGCTTCATATAAAATTTGGCTTTGATTGGCCAAGCGGTTTCAGAGAAGAAGATCTTTGAAAATGGTGGACGACGGACGGACGGACGGACGACGGACGGACGCCGGATCATGGCCATCCTATAAGCTCACCTTGTGAGCCTAACGGCTCAGGTGAGCTAATAAAAGTTAACAGCTCATATAGCCCGACAAGCCCTACAAGCCAGTATAGGATGGTTGGTAGGTCCGTAATTCTACAGGTGAGTGTTCAATATCTGCGAGATACAATCAGATAGGTAAATCCGGTACGACTTATTAAAAGTTCAACATGCCCTTTAATAGATCAGCTGGCTAACCTGCACTCCGATACACTTCGTGACCTCGCTCCTGGGTATGGAAATATTCCGTCTAGCCCTTTAAGTCTGGTGTGTTTTTTGGTACAATCTGTCTAGCCTTTAACGTGCAAATAGACTCGGTACGTATATATTTGTATATTTGGTCCGCCGGAGGGCAAAACCAAACATACTAAAACTCACGTTCGAAGGCCGGCTCTGTGTCCCAGTAAACCATGAGTAAACACCTTCCCCTCGATTACCCGGTCCGGCATGTAGACAGCCTTCAGGTTGTAACCCAGGTTCTTTGTGTGATCTAGGTAACTGGCTATTTTTAGACTGTCTTGCCTCGTTTTCTTCCATTCTTGCACGTGCACCATGTGAGGAAACATAAAATCAGAGGAAGATTTTTGGGATTTCAGCAGTCGCTCCTGAAAGGTAAAATGTATGAATACTTCATTCCAAGATCTGAGCCGCCTCGTGGGAAAACCAACAATGTGGTTTCCGAATAGGTCCGACACAAACCGACCAGTACAAGCACAGAAGCAGGCTAGAAGCTTGAAATTTTGGATTTATAAAGTAGAGGAAGTGTACTATCCGTGTAGCGAAAACAACGCCACGAGCATCGTCAAATGTTGTCAGTGTTATGAATTAAAGGTATCTAAATAAAATATAAAATTTAGATCCTTTGGAAGCAGTTAACGTAATTCAAAGGGAGATAGTATGAGCCATATTGCGCAATTTCGGGTAACGGGCCCTCATGATGACCTTTATGTCCCGGCAACGAAAGCCATTACAATGCTAGCTACCATAACTTACAAATAATTCTTCGAAGTTTCTATCCTTGTGTGGAATAATGAACTCATCAAAGTCTATGATGCCAACAAACTTGTAGTTGAACAGCCTATCATAACAGTGATAAATGGTCACGTGTTCGTCGTTCCAGACTTGCGCATTCTTCTGGCCTACACTTCGTTTTGGGTTATCTGAAAATGGTGATCAGAATATTTGATAAGTGATCTGACATGCTTGCATGACCATGTAATTATCACAACTTGTTGCTCTTCTGTAACTTCACAAATTTATTGGGATTGTTAAATTTCAAAGATATGCCATTTGGACTTCGTTATTCCCCGACCATTTTCGAATGTTTGATGATTTGAATTGTACTCGCTTGTCTGGAAATACAAATATGTCTTTATTTTGACGATGTAATTGTCATTTGAATGATCATGTTTGGTATCAGTGTAAGATGGAATATTATGTCCTACTGGTTTGTTGTGTCTACGAAGCGAGTTGATTATTACTTAATTTATTAAAGTAAAATGGGCTGTGTATAACGATTCATGCATCACAAAGCATTTGTCGTCTCGTAAATATGGCATAAACGACAGAAAAAAATAGAATAATATACCTGGTCTTGGAAATCCATATGGCAACGTTTCGAGAAAGCCCATATCTATGTAATGCTCTATCACTTTTTGTGCCGTTTCCGTAAGATTGTAGGTAAAAGCCAACACCTTGGATGCACCCATACGTCTGAAAAACATAGCTCTACACTTTTCCATGGGAGTTTGGTTAACATTTGACGTGATATTGTCAACATCAGTGTGGAATAATGACGAAAAGCTTAAAGTGATTGTAAAGATTCCTGAACCTTCTATTCTGAATTTTCGCTATTTGGCAGTTTTGCTGCTTCTGAAGGTTCGCATGTCAGAATGGTATTCTTGTTTAATTAAGTTCAGTTTCTATTCATTCGGTTATTGCTTATTCGCATTTGCTTTATTATCAATGACGGGCGGTCGGAAGAAAGCCAAGCGCACCGTTCGGCATGATATTATAATGCAAATGCACATACTAACCTATAATATTCCATCCATTCTATGGTCAGCTCCACATCAGCGTGTCCATAGATGATCTTGCCACACACTGCAAAACTAAACGGTTTCTCCTTTGGCAGATTCACCACTGGGGCGCTTCTTGCATTTGGTGCCGGTCTTGCGGGCGTCTTTGAATTATTTATCACAGGAGCTATGTTGGCAATATTTGCGTTTTGTTTTTGTAACTGAGATCCATCACTTGCGTCTGTATAAGTATTGGTTTCCCGTTTTACAGTTTTTACTTCCAATGCCTCGTAAGGCATCACATAAGCTTTAGGGTCAGTTGGACAGACAATATTATTATACGATTTTATCACAGGTTTGCTAGCAGCTTTAGAAGCGGCTATATTTTCCATCTGTTTAACAGATATATTATTTTTGTTTGATTGATCATCGTCAACTAAACTAGAATCGATACTCAGTAACTTCCTAGATGTCACACTTTCATTCTGTGTGCCACTTTTCATCAGACCAGAATTGTTTATAGTTTTCTCTTTATTTTCATGTATATCCACTGTACTGGTGATAATTATATTGGCAGGTGTTTGGTTTGCTGAAACTGGCATTGGTTTCTTGACCGGCGGAGTTTTCGGTGGCACCGGTTTTCGAGGTGGTGGAGGTCGCATCGGCTTTTTCACCGGCGGTTTTGCCTGGGGACCCACGAACTTTGGAGCTTGTTTTGGTGGTACTACGGGTGTCGCTTTCATCAGAGGGCCAACATGTGGGGGTGGCGCTCTATCCACGACAGTCACACTCACAGCAAATTGGTCGGACATCTTGATTACCGGAGGTGCGTTACACATGTATAGCGTCGCAAACAGTTGCGGGTTGTATATAAACCGAACACGAGTCGCTGCTAAACTTGACAATATCCCACCGCCAGGTAAAAGGAAACAGCAGTGCACATTGAGATTTCCGTTCTTAATCGGTTTATCTTCCCACCCGTTTATAAACAAACCAGTTTGGTTATTCTCCAACAACCGTTTGAACGCCGTGAAAACGTAGATACCCCGTGATGACGCTTCTGTGACGACGGATTTTGAAATGTTGGGAAAGGCTTTTAACGTCGGGGGTTCTAGTGTTGTCGTAAGCTTAAATACTGTTTCTCTGAATATAAATCGCTGAAAAAACATAAAAATTTATTAGATGTAAAAATTCCGTTGAGCATGAGTCAATATTTATGCTCAACGGAATGAAGCTGGAAAATTCGGCACTCAAGCCAGGTACAAAGGAATTTTTCAAGCTCAAAATTACATGCAATTTATCTTGCTCTCAAATGTTTAAACGAAAAAAAAAAAACACTGAATTTTAATCCTATACTCAGAACATGGTTTGGCTAACCTCTGGATTATAATTCGCGCTATCTATTTTGACATTATCTTGTCATCAAAAAATTCAAAATCAGGATAGTTGAGCACATTTTTTTCCTGAACGTGCATGTTTTAGCACTGGAATACCTCTGTGAGATTTTCCACCATTCTCTGGTAGATAATGCCTTCATTGGTCTGGTTCAGGGTGATGATTAAGGCCAAGCAGAAACAACAGCTCAGGAGAAAATACTTCGCCTTGGGGGTCACCATCATTCGTCGCAAAGCCTGAAAAAACAATAACACCTGAGGAGCGCCCCAATCCGCCTGGCCGTGTGGAACTGATTTCATTGCCGTTCCATTACGAAAACACGCCCATGCAATAAACAGAGATTTTTTTAGCTTAAAAAAAAAATGAAAATTTTCAGCTGAAAAATTTTGATATTTTTCTTATTTTTGCTCAAAACATAGATTGTGGGTACACGTTAGAACCGCCTCGCCGAGGCGGTTCTAACGAGTACCCACAATCTATGTTTTGGAGCAAAAATAAGAAAAATAGGTATACCCCTGCAAACCCCAGTTTTACTATATAAAAGTGGGGTTCAAGGGGGTATACATTGCACGGACATGTTTTCCTGATGTTAGTCAATATAGAGCAACCCTCTCCCTTTTGGCCGAGTGGTAATGTCGTGCTCTTCTAGAGCAACCCTCCAACCTACAATGATGCTCAAACTCAATTACATTGGCACAAAAATATCGGTTAGACGTAGATCTAAGTTACGCAAATGAACGCCGACGTAACGTCATCAATTGAAAGACATAGAAGCCGAGCCCGGTTTCTTTCCCATACCTTAGACGGATGATAAATCCAAATCTCCCAGACTGATGCTAGACGATAAACCGAGGCAGTGCTGCCTTGTATCTCAACATCATACGATGTCAATTCCGATAGTGGTTGATTATTCTTCTTCATTGTTTGAATTAATACAGTCAAATTTAACCATTTCAGACGGATCAAATCATCAAATGAGAATCCTGATTTCACTATATTCATAAACACATCGCACTTTTAAAAAGTTTACACATATCACAGAAACCGAACCGAATCACGAGAAAGCATGTCTTCGGAGAAATAGCACAGAGGTCAGAAACCAGGCTATATAGTAACAGAAGCCGAAGTAGAATTGTACTAGTGATATCTGTTGAAGCTGATGAGCGGCCAACTTCCTTTTTCGCATATGAAAATGACAATGACATGGCACGTTTGTACGCGAGTTTTCAAGAGTTCGTTCCTTCATCTCAAGAAAGAAGTACTTGATTAGTTCCGGCTAAAACAGCAGTTACACATTAGCGTATAAGTGAAACGCGCGCCGGGCGTGTTGAAAAATTTCAAAATTCCACATACGCCAGACACACGTCGGAGACACGTTCGAAACGCGTTACAAGTACGTTGTGTACGCTTGGTGTACGTCCGGTGCGCGTCGCTGTATGTCGCTAAAAATCATAGCGCGTTTCGTGCGCGTCTGGGATCAATTTTTTTAAACATGCTTAAAAATTTTCTAGAAGCTCGGCGTGTCCCGGTCGTGTGTGACTTATACGTTTCGAATAAGTTCCACGCGCGCTACAGGCGCGTTGAATACGCTTCGAACGCGTTTGGCGCACGTTTGAGGCACGCCAGTGTACGCTTCACGCGCGTTCCGATTTTATGAGATATTGCTTCAGTAGCGTGCCCAAAGCATGTGTGAGGCGCGCGTTGAACGTTCGCTGCGCGTCCATAGCGTGTGCTTAGCGTGTCTGGGACGTAAGACAAACGTACCCTAAAACTTTGAGATTTTTTATACGTCCGGCACACGCCTCAGTTGCGCGCTTATGAGTGACTGCTAAAGCGAGTTAAAGGTACAAATTATTTTTTATACGTCCAAAATCTTCAGCGTGTTGACATTTTTCATACGCCCGGCACGCGTTTGGGTTATACGCTAATGTGTGACTGCTGTTTAATATTGTATCAAAATAATGCAACTATTTAGTGCACCCTTCACAAAACATATTCAGTAGCTAGTTATAAAAGTGCAGTCACACATTAGCGTAAAAGACAAACGCGCGCCGGGAGTATAAAAAAATGCAAACAATTTGTGTTTTGTACGCTTGGTGAACGTTCATGCATAGACTCTACGACGCTGAACGTCGGTGCGCATCCCCGGTGCGTTTTGGTTGGATGATTTGGTGTTTAACGTCCCACCAACAGCTAAGTTCACCACGGTACGGTCTCGTCCGACAAACTGGCAGGAGAATCCCGGGATCGAACCTGCGATTCCTGGCTTACAAGGCGAGTGACTACTGCGTTATGGAGTTTTTTCCGGTTTGTTTAGGATCCGAAGTGCCGCTGATGTGCCGGGGTTTTAATTTCCCGCCAATACACGGTAACATTAAAAAATAACTATCCCTCATAATTTTCATCATCATAATTATTACCAACTCCTACCTATGCGTGGATAAACTGAATGACCGTAGCATATTATTTATTCGTTTATTATCTAATTTTTATTTTAAAAGAATTCATAAAATGCCATCAACGGCATCGTCAATTCAAGTTCTTTGTGGTTATTTCAACACTGGCTATTTTTCTATATATGAAAAGTTCAAAGGCACATGATCTGGAAATACCTTTGAAGCTTCTGTCTCGTTTCTGGTAAATGTTTGGCATCTTGGTTAACAAATATGCTTCCTCAATTCCTCTACATTATATTTACTTTTAACTTAGGTTTGATAATTTTCTTTACATTTTTATTGAAATGTAAAACTACAGTTTAGTTGACAATGCTTACTTATGATTTTATACAGAAGCACACTGTCTGGTTATTATTCATATGACACAGTATGATTGTAACAGTTGACAAAAGATTCAATATCGTAATATTTTGATTTTCGCTTTAAATCAATAGAGTCTATTGAGATCCATTAGCATTTAAAATTAATTGATATGCCAACAAGACTGTGAGTATAATCCCAATGATTCATGTCTGCAAGATTTCCTACCTTTACATTTAATACAAAGGCCCAGTAATAAAAGCTTAAAGATGCACTGTCTGCAACCTAACTAAAATATGAAAGCGCACAAAACTTTTTTATTGTGGTTTGGGTCCAAGATTTTAAAAAAGCTAATACTTGCCATCAGCTACGGCATAAATAAACTACGTGTCAGAGAAGAAAATATGGAAAATGAGAAGAGTAGAATCATCTATATACATTTTAAATCTTTTTGGTAATGATTCATACTGGGGACGACACTTATTGGAGGATGAGATCTTAAATAAATAAGGGTGGTCCGGTGGGAATATGGGCCCCCGCCCATTGGAGCCTAAGAGAAATAGGTGGGCTGCTTGTGCCTCCAGGCAAAGCTTCTAATCTACTGACCGATCATCTGATTACTGGTTAACCACTCATTTCTGAGCCTTCCCAGGAAAAGTGGTTTAGTCAAACCACCCATACATATAAACCTTATTGGCTTAGTTGGGTGGTTATATTTATGAAGCACATTTTGAGTGTCATGACACTCTAATGTTGGGTAAAGGTCCCATAAAATGGAGGCAACGTCCCAACATTACCATTGCTGTTGACTGGGACGTAAAGCATCAATTCAAACAAAATCAAATTCTTAAATATATAAATGCCAGAAAATGTAGAGCTTCGGCAGAGTAGAAGCTTTTCCTATTTTTTATTCAGCAAAAGTGTGCAATAATAGTCAGATGCAGACGAAAATCCACCAAAATTGCAGACTGCATTTTTGTTAAGTTGTGGTCCAATGACCATATCAACATTTCGAATAATGTCGGGACAAGGACACCGCTACTTGCGTACGTCTGTACTTTGGGGAGCATAAACTAGTTCCTCTGTATTGATTGAGCCAAATCATGAGAAAACCGGATTTTTGCATATGCGAAAACAAAGGCGCCGACCAGCTGTGCAGTAACTGCACAGCTGATCAGCGCCTTTGTTTTCGCTACTCGGATAGTACAATTCCTCTTCTACTTATGGCCAAAATTTCAAGCCTCTAGCCTGATTCTCTGACTGTACAGACTGGTTTGTGTCGCACCAGGTCGGAAACCCCAAGACCGGTTTTCTCGCGTCGCGGCTCGGTTGGGATTGCAGAGCACGAAAATCATTCAGTTGTGTGTAGGAGTTGGATATCATGACATTGAGATTGTATACATAATACAATGGTATTAATTAATGAAATGGAATCAGGTTTATTTTAATGGCCCAAACCCTTTTTAAATTGTAATGTACATGAATATATAGAAATCCCACGTGTTTTGTGATAGATAACCAGTAATAAAAACATTTTTATTATCCTAACAAAACTTATTGACACAAACCGGACGGTTATTGTTGAAACTTTTATAATACTGTCCAAACACAATTATAACACAAAGGCGAAATAAAGCTGAAGCCAAATTGTATACCTACAATTTACAAACTCACGACATACTTTGCGACTCTGAAGCCACAAATGAGCCGCCTCGTGGAAAAACCAACAATGTGGTTTCCGAACAGGTCCGACACAAACCGACCTGTACAAGCACAGAAAAGAGTTAGAAGCTTGAAATTTCGGATTTAAGTAGAAGAGGAATTGTACTATCCAAGTAGCGAAAATAAAGGCGCTGATCAGCTTCGCGGTTACCGCGAAGCTGATCTGCGCCTTTGTTTTCGCATACGCAAATTGTTGGTTTTCCCATGAGGCGGCTCAAATATAATCTTATGTCCAATGTAAAATATGTATGGTTGCCCGTTGGTTGGTTTGAGGTTTAACGTCCCAGTCAACAATTTTTCAGTCATGTCCGGACGGAGCCACAGCTTCCTGGGTATTAACCAGTACTCTGGGGAGTTTTAAAATATGCATTGCTCAAGGACACAACATGGTGCCTCCGGTGGGATCGAACCCATGACCTCTCGATTCGGAGTCCGACCACTATGCCACCGCGCTGAGTCTCCCTTTATGTAAAATATGGGGTTTCGGTACATCGGCACATGAGCACAAGTTACATCGTTTGAAACTTTCAAGATTCGAAATTTCCTATACCAGCCTTTCAGATGAGCCGCGTCATGAGAAAACCGGATTTTCGCCTATGCGAAAACAAAGGCGCGGATCAGCTTCGCAGTAACTGCGAAGCTGATCAGCGCCTTTGTTTTCGCTACACGGATAGTACAATTCATCTTCTTTCTAAATCCGAAATTTCAAGCTTCTAGCCATCGTCTGTTGCTGCACAGGTCGGTTTGTGTCGGACCTGGTCGGAAACCCCGAAGACCGGTTTTCTTGCGTCGCCTTTCAGATGAAGGTTACCAGTATTTGGTGCACATTTCATTCACCTTACTGACAGTTTCTTTTCTGGAATTTAGAAATAGAAGGTGCCGATGATGACCAAAATATGAGCCACCTCATGAGAAAAACCAACAATCTGCATATGCGAAACCAAAGGCGCAGATCAGGGGTTAGTAACTCAAGATCATCTTACGACCAACTTAAGTATCTCTTAGGGATTATGGTGAATAAATTGAAATGGATCTTAAGGGCACGGTTATAACTTAACAGCATCGTAACTTTACGGTAAACTCAAGCCACCTTAGCATCGTATTATTTTACGAAGTGGCACCTTTCATTTAAAAACAGTTACGATAGTTTAGAGTAACTGGAATAGCAAGGGCGTCAATTCTGAGGTGGCCGTCTTAAGATCATCGTAAGTATGTCGTAAGAAGGGGAACTCGACTTACTAACCCCAGCTTCGCAGTAACTGCTAATACTGCATTTACACTATGTTCTCGGCGGTCACGGCGGCCACGTTTCAGACAACCGTGAGCAAAACGGGATAACCGCGAGGCAACGCAGGGGAACGGGATAGGCAAACGTAGCACGCCGGGATAACCGTGGACACCGTGACAAATTTTTAGACAGTTTAAAAATCTGCCACGGCAGTCACGGCGGAAATGAGAAACGTAATGGGCCGTGATAAAACGGGCTGAACGTAACACACCGTGACAGAACGTAACAGTACGTAGCGAAACGTGGAGGCGGTCCGTAGTGCACAGGGAAGCTAGTGAATAGCCCGGCAAAACGCAACTGACCGCAACAGAACGTAACAGGCCGTAATAGAAAGTGCTAATAATCGTGATAGATCGTGGATAACCGTAACGTACCTTAGCGCCTCCGTAATAGATCTTGAAAATCAGAGAAATGTATTACCAAAACTCCACGGCACGCTACGTTTCTAGCAAACAGGGCTGCCGGGGCCGCCGGGAACATAGTGTAAACGAAGTATAAACTGATCAGCGCCTTTGTTTCCGCTACATGGATAGTACAATACCTCTACTTTCTAAATCCAAAATGTCCAGCCTCTAGTCATCCTCTGTGCTTGTACGGCAGCTCGGGTTGTGTCAGACTTGGTTGGAACCCACATCGTTGGTTTATCATATGATACATGTAAGGAAATCCTTGCTCTCGCAATGCCAACTAGGACACACAATTGTCTCACATTTCGGCAGAGCAAATCAAACACATAAGACATGAATAATAAAATCACCAGTACCTTTATGATTATGTTCCTGTCAATATGTCCGTATACTTCGTGTCCTCCTCATTGTCACGAAGAATTTTCCGACCTTAAAACGTTGTAACACTACGTATAAGATACGTGTTGGAAGAACTTGTGGCCCAACCCCATTGCATACATGTACATGTAAAAAGTTGCAATAAAATATGTTTAAACTAAACTGAAGAATTTTCCGACCTTAAAACGTTGTAACACTACGTATAAGATCATTAACACAATTCTGTACAGAATTAAAAAGTAAACATTTTAATCCGTTTATGAATGGGTTGTGTCATTAATACTGTAGTGTAAACATTTTACCTCCAGGGGCCAAGTGCCTTTTGTGATTTCAGATTTTTTTTTAGAAAATCCGTTTTTGTGTATAAATATTGGCAACTTAACATGATCTGATGGCCTTCTCTATTGACAAGCCATTGACCGACAACAAATCAGTTAGCCAATGTATGCAATGGTCAGTTCTATACATAAATATTTAAACGAAAATCAAACAGAAGCCCCGGCAAAACAAAGCCAATGACTCTAGACAACCACCCTGGGAAGGTCCTGGTTAGTCTGTGACTGAAGATTCATATGCACTGCTGTCACTAGATTTTAGCATGGCAAACTTGTCGGACTTGGAGATAGCGAAGTCGCTGGCGACTTACGCTGGCGACTGGTCTAGCTGAGACTTCGTTCATCTACTGCAATCGACCCGACGTGCCATAAACGGTCATCGGGGTATCTGACCAGCTTCGACACAAACTGGGTTGTGCAGTCATAGAAGAGGGCTAGATTCATGAAGTTTGAGCTATAAGAAGAGGAGGAAATGTAGTATCCGTGTAGCGGAAACAAAGGCGCTGATCAGCTGTGCAGTTACTGCACAGCTGATCTGCGCCATTGTGTTCGCATATGCAGAGACCCGGTTTTCTCATGACACGGCTCATTTGTGGCAAAGTTGTTCCCTTATTTATTGTGCAAACACAATCCCGGTGGACTAACAATAGTATTCCTTTTATACAATGGATACAATGGAGATCTATATGATACAATGTATTCTGCAGAAACGGTAGAAGAGTAGGAATCGGGTCATAGAAAATTTCGGCAACATACTGTCTTAGAAATTCCAGACGTCCTCGCTGAATGACACAGTCCATTCTTAAATATTTTCTCCTAGTTTATAACCAGACACTCAACACAGCAACACTGAATCTTGAAAGTAGGGTCCCGTTATTGTCCCCGCGCAATATTAAAGTGTAAAGGGGAACAACATTTGATACAGTTTATTTCGCAGAGTGGAGGATAACGGAACATTGCCGCAAATGTGAAGCTGGGGTGGTGTTCAGACCAGCGTGAAACCAACTGACCAGTGTTCACACAAGTAATAGCAATAAAATATACACTTACTTTTTGGAAATCATAGACGACTAGCGCTGTTCCCAGGTTCCATCGCCAACATGTATGGCCGACATAACACCTTTTCTGTACTTATGCGATATGCACCAGTAGCTGGTCGAGACACACTAATGAAATCGTTTACACGTGGGCTATGTGTAGAAAATGACGGTACAGTAGCCGAACAAAAGTGAGTTCTTGCTTTCTTAGTTATCTATTTCATTGCGTCTTCGCGTTAGATTGGCGTGGATCTAAAACATTTTAACTTTAAAAATCAACAAACACAGATCAGTGATTTTAAATCACAAACATCATGTTACACTCCATGTAATACTCAATAGAGGTGTTTGGAGTACTTGGCAGATGCACTGAATAGGACATTGCTCACGACCGAAACGCCGAGGCAGTCGAACGAGTACCCACACTGATCTATTTTACACGGACATGTTATCCTGATAAAAACCGAACGCGAAGATCGCGGCATAACCACATTATTCACGAAACGTTATCCCAATTTGTACTTGTACATACAATAACAAGCTATGACTGACTTAACCCGTTAAATTGATATAAGCAATGGCTATTAACTCGGAAATATCGCATTGCGATCTGAACCCCAAGGACATGAAATTGGACGTTTCAGTCAATCTACAGTCTGATAAAGATTGTTGTGGACCATTGCTCATGTTATTGGGGTATTATACACAAAACCAAAATGGTTTGGGTAAGTACCACCGGTTCATTCACTTTTCTTTCATTCTAGTTTTATATTAAAAAAAAAATAATAATTTTGCATTGGCATGAAGTATTTCGTTTTGTTTGTTTTATATGATGTTTTACGTCCCATTCAACAGATATGGTCATGTCGGGGCGTTGCCTTCATTTTATGGGACTTTCGCTAAAAATAGGTCATGACATCCAAAATGCTTCAAAAATATAACCATCCTTGGACTAAACTACTAGTACTTTTACTGGGCAGCTCAGACTTTCTACGCGGTTAACCAGTAATCAGGTGATCGGTCAGAACTTTGCCTGGCACAAGCAGCCCATCTATTCTATTTCTCAAGGTCCCATTAAGTGGGGTTGTACCAAACAACGTGGTTTTAGAGAGCATTTCTGGTAAACGAGCCAATTCTTCAGTTTTAAGTTAGTGCTAAAAATACGTACACAGTCAAAAGCTAAGGTCACGTGGGGAAGTCTAGTTTTAGAGCTACACTGTTGATGGACAAACCTAGAGGAAGTTTGCCTGTACTAGTGCACAATTCTTTCGCCACTCATCTTGAATCAGCAAAAGAAGAATGCCTGTAGAATACTTTCACTGATGACCAAATCTTCGAGAAAGAAATGTGCCGGGTGTGAGGATTGATAGTGTGTCCGCTTCGGACATACTTCGCACATCCGGTTTCTCTCCTGCATGCACATGTTGGTGCATGAGGTTACGATGAGTTTTATCCTTTGATTAGACGCTCGTCAATGTGAATATTTTTAGTGTAGTTAAAAAACACCTTTTTTTAACTTCTAATAAATAAATGTGTCATTTGTGTAATATTACAGGTAGAGTATTTTCGACCGATTTGGACAGAGCGCTAACGAACTGCACAGTTGGTGCAAGAAAATCAGTGACCGTTCCCAGGCGGTAGTTATGTTGTAGTTAGTTCAGTTTATTGTTTTCTGATGCCAGTTTTAGTAATATGGCATTTTATCATGCACAGACTTTGTTCATATAATATTTTTGTTCGGTTTAATAAGGTAACTGAGTGGCCACCATATGGGAAACAGCTTCTAAAATATGTTTGTATTTCTATCTCGCATATTTGTTGTTGTTGTATAATGCCGTTTTCATGCTATTGGCTTGAGTTTGTGGTGTTGACCATACTGGTACTTGTAGGCAAAGCGTTGACTCAGTATGAATACCATTTTGAATAGTTTAGGTAGAAGTGTTATCTCCAGTCGGCGCCAAAGGATGCGAAGCGAAACAACTCTTGCAAAACAAGCGCGCGAAATTTTAACTTATTTGTCGCCCTTATCCCAGTTTCGAAGTGTACGAAGTCAACACCCACGCACAGCGTTTGCTGGCTCTTTCCCGACAAGGAAGCCAACCGGCTGGCATCAACCAAATGCAAAGTTGCGAGTACAACAGAGAGGTAGATAGACAAAATTACACAGAAAACATGTAGACAAATCACATGTAGAACCGTCTTGAAGGTAAAGAAATTACCGGAGGTCCGGGGTTAGTGTTTGTGATGTTTTCTTTGACATTTCTTTGTTTGTTTGTTTGTATTGAGGCTTATTTTTCAGTCATGTCGGGACGGAGCCAACGCTTCCTGGGTTTAACCAGTATTGTAGAGAGTAACATTGTGCTGCTTGTGGGGATCGAACCCAGGACCTCTCGATTCTGAGTCCGACAAAGTAAAGAAATTACCGGAGATCTCAAATCGGTGTTACGGGGTTAATGCCTCGTCACACATAAGCGAGAAAATCCCTCAACGTAGACTTGCGTAGACGCATTTTATTTCGAATTCTTGTTTGTTTGATTCATTGCTTTAAGTTGCTTTAAGTTCCTTTCAACATCTAACGTTCCGACATGACCATAGCTGTTGACTCGGACGTAAAGCAATAAATCAATCAAACGAAAACTATTTTTCGCAATTAAACGCAAGTCTGCGTCAAGCGATTTTCGCTTAGGTGTGACGATTCCTTTAGGGTGAGGCTTAGCCTCCCGTAGATCCGAGCTCTTCGTGTGTGTTTGTGATGTTTTCTTTGACATTTTTTTTGTTCCTGGTGCCTTGGTTGAGATATTTGAGCCGCCACATGAGAAAACCAACAATGTGGTTCCCGAACAGGTCCGACACAAACCGAGCTGTACAAGCACATAAGATGGTTAGAGGCTGGAAATTTTGGATTTAGAAAGTAGAAGAATTGTACTATCCATGTAGCGAAAACAAAGGCTCTGATCAGCTTTGCAGTTACTGCGAGACTGATATGCGCCTTTGTTTTCGCATATGCAAAATGTTGGCTTTCTCATGAGACGGATCAGTATGAGTCAAACATGCAACTTTTTTTTTTAAATGTATTTGATAGTCAACTTTAACATGTTTAAGAGAAAAACGTCACTATAGCGACAAATCTTTGGTTGTGTTAGATTAACAACGAAAGTTTCATTCTATACCGATGTAATCTAATTCATTCGTGAAGTCAAATATTAATTTATAATTGAAATATCAACATTGAAATCAAACAAATATGACCGTTACGGCCGTCATAAAGATCACAATGTCAACATCAGGCGCGTGCCAGGAAACACCTGCTGCTAGGGACTGGCTTAACACTGTATCAGGATAACATGTCCATGAAATATATACCCCATAACACGCCTGTAGTAAAAAGGTACAAGTAGGCAATGATCAGGAAAAGGCGCAATCTGAAAGAAATTCCGACTCCAAAAACCGAAGTGGGGAAAAAAAAACACTAAATTGACAATTAGATACTTGCACTAAGAAAACACATTGTAAGCCCAATAGGCGGCCACTCAGTTACCTAAACCTAAGATATATATGAAAACGCACATAAGGTGCAAACAGCACAAAAAAATCAACACCAAGACATAAAACAATAAGAACCACAACAGACGTGTCGCCTTGGAACGATCAGTAATACAAAATTACTGGTTTTACATGGCCATAACCTCAGCCTCAACTTCTGTCCTCGCGGTGAATCTCTAACTAGTCAATGAAACTGGGGTTTGCAGGGGGAATAATTTTTCACTTATTGTTAACCCAAAGCATAGATTGTAAGTACTCCGACGTTAGAACCGCCTCACAACGTGTACATCCTAATTTTACTATGTATTCATTACACATACAAGTTTACATGATGGTTCAGTTGCGTTCCTGCATTGGTTTCGGTCTGAAAAAGAAAAGACTGCAACAGAGGCAACAAAAATGTTGGTGAGCTTGTGCGTTGGATTCTCTGTGTTTGTGCTGGTTATCTAGTTTTTAATTATTCATATTCTTTGTTTGATTTGTTGCTTTACGTCCCAATCAACGGCTATGGTCATGTCGGGACGTTGCCTCTAGTTAATAGGACTTCTACCCAACTTCGTGATGCCATGGCATGTAAAAATGTGCTTTAAAATATAACCACCCAAGTGAATAACTAAAGTTTATTTTGACTGAACCACTTTTCCTGGACAGATATTGCCAATTACGACTTGCAACAACCCTTACTTTAATGTTTAAATGGGTGTTTACCTTGACTGTTCATCCATCAGCCTCAACAAAATGTTAAGTTGAAGACCCCTGAATGTAGCATCTACTGTCTCTTTCAGGGTTGTCGGTGGGAATATGGGCTCCCGCCCATTAAGGCCTAAAGAGATAGATGGACTGCTTGTGACTCCAGACAAAGCAAATACGCTACTGACTGACCATCTGATTACTGGTTAACCGCTCTGGTCTGAGCCTGCCCAGGAAAAGTGGTTCAAGTCAAACCACCAGACATATAAGCCTTTGTGGCTTACATGGGTGGTTATATTTGAAGCACTGTTTGAATGTCATGACATCCTATTTTTGGGTAAAAGTCCCATAAAATGGAGGCGACGTCCCGACATGACCATAGCTGTTGACTGAGACGTTAACAAACAACTCTACTGCCGCTTTCAGACAGACGTTGTTGGTGATAAATTAGTGAATTTGGTATTAAGAAAGTTGTATCCCGTTCGTGATTCTGTGTACGTTATCATTGCCCTCTTTGAACTAGGTCGTGAGTTTTTGTCTTTGCTCGATCATGTTGGTTTCAGGACAATTCTAATAAAACGTTTCCAAAGCACATTATTTACAATTCAGCATCACATAACAATAACACTGAAACTACTGATTGCTTTATTGTCCGTTATTTATAATTGATATTATTTTTAATTAAAAAAGTCAACCATGCGTATTTGCCGGATGTACCTGCTGAAAACGCACATAGGGTCACGTGCTTAACTCTCGTTCGCACGAGATTAACACATCGCTCATATTCTACAAACAATTTTATGTTCAAAACATGATGACTTTTTCATTTACAATATTTCAAGTGGAAAACGCATTTGAATAAAAAAAGCTCTTTGAAATAAAAGCATTTGAACGATAAAAGGAAGAGCGTTTGGCCATTTATGAACAACGCCCATTTTCCATTGGTCACTGCACGTCTCGTCATTCTTATGATAACAGTGTACCGTGTCTGTAATTAAATGTCATAATTTGCATACAAAGTTATTATTAAAAAAAAACGGAAAAACTTAAAAATGTATAGAAGGTTAAATATTTTTTTCGTAGCCCTGGCAACAGTTCCGATTCTCTTTCAGAAGACAGAATACCAAACATGACAACTACTAATCAGCGTTGTTTATACAATCAATCAGATGATTTCAGGCAATTTGAGCAATTTTGATGCCATATTTGGCATGGGCAGCATTGGTCAGTCGACAGCCATGGCAATTATTGAAAATACAAGTGATGCGGAGAACCGAACATTTGTCTTTGTAACTGCTTGTTGGCGTGATCGATGGGTACGGGGGAAAGGGGGCAAAGGTTAAGAAAGACTGGCCAAGTGTTTATTTATACTTTCAGCTAGGCTTTATACTAGGCTTTCGTTTGTTTCAGTAAAAGAACCGTCTACGTGAACATTCTTTTCCGTACACTGGAACGTAAGTCGACAATAGAAGTGGTCCATTTTGTTCTGATGAATGCGTTGGCACAGGTGAATAAACAATAAACGAGCCACCATGTGAGAGAAGGCATACCTCCAAAGTTACATCCTTAAACACGTAAAGTTAAGTTTTGAACATTAAAATAAACAGAAGCCGACCATGCTTCCCATGGAAGTCGGCATTCATTGTCGTTATGCTGCTGAGTGAAGCATGAGAAACGAACAAATTTCTAATCAAAAGTTTGTCTCCGGGGGTCGGGGGATTAAGATCGATGGCGTTAACTGACAACCCACATAAATCTCCTGACATTATACAAACTTTGAAACATGTCTGATTGCCTAAGATTTGATACACTTCGTTCATCCTACGTGCTTAATTCGCTGATCATCGTGGAGTACTAGGATTTGAAGTTCTTGGTCCGATATTTCAGTGACGACGACATTGTTTGGTAAGGATTTGGTCTCTCAGATAAGTGCATGAAATTGATAACATTTCAAGCTACAATTTTATATGGTCTGACATGACTTGTAGTCTTAAACGGAAGAGACACCAATGAATACGTTTTTTTATTGTTATTTTTATCTTATTCATTTTTTCTTAAAGCATTAATATCAATTATTTGAGCCGCCTCGTGGGAAAACCAACAATCTGCATAGGCGAAAACAAAGACGCAGATCAGCTTCGCGGTAACCGCGAAGCTGATCAGCGCCTTTGTTTTCGCTACTCGGATAGTACAATTCTTCTTCTACTTAAATCCGAAATTTCAAGCTTCTAGCTCTTTTCTGTGCCGGTACAGGCCGGTTTGTGTCGGACCTGTTCGGAAACCACATTGTTGGTTTTCCCACGAGGTGGCTCATTTATTAAAACCTGATTTCAAATAAATTCTCAGGATTATTATAAGAGCTTTGTTCTTAGACCACAGAGTTTTAGAGCACCAGGCCAAGAGTGGACGGTTCCTCCATAGACGTCTAAGTTAGACGGGAAAACGCTTAATTGCTACGCGGGGAACTTACAGTGTAAATGCGAACAATGATCTGTCTGTCTTCTAAAACTCCTGGGTAACAGCATATGGAACCGTTTATTAAAGACAACAACCTGCGCAATGTAAGCCACGCCCCTTCAGCACATGTGACAACACGACACATTGCTGTTACCCGAGTGCTTCTAGCGCTGTATTTGCTCTGGGTAAACATCGCCACAGGATATAGTCAAACAAACCAGTCCCGAGAAAGTGCGTCTTCACGCTTCTCAGATACGAAGAGAAGAATCCTAGCTCAGTCACCCCTTTGCGGAGAAAGGTAAGTGGGCTGCTCCGGTTCCCACGTTTTCCCACTTAAGACAAAAAAAAAAAACTACACTGGTTCTTTCACTTTGTTGGTGTTAATGAAAGGATGAAGTTGAAAGTCTACACTTCGGTATATCATATTTTTTTCAGAGTTCATTCTTGCAATTTGTATTGGGCTTGGGCGTGTGGCGAAGAGGGCGACTTAGAGCCGTTTAAATGAATAGGAGCGGGCAGGTCGTAAGTGAAAGCATATATTGTCATAATGCGTGATTATCAGTGGCTCTTTGTCCGTGTTCTTCATCAAAGTGTGACAATAGTTCTTAATAATTATTTTTGTGTGCTAACATTCATTTAATGTTGCACAAGAACAGGATTCAAACCGACGGTTTCATATATTGGACAAAAAATAACGTATGTTCAAGCAAGAAACGCTAAGAATCACTGGCAGGAGTGAGTGGGTGCATTTCTGATGGACAATCGGTTTGTTTCAGACAAAAAGTGGAACTGGCTTTAGCGACAAAAGCTTACCTGCAGTTATACTCAAACCCGATGCACACCATGTGTACAAAACTATTCGTCAAATTTGAAAATTCCACAGACCTCTTGTATTTTCATGTTTAAGCCTGGTCTCCACGGACAATTTTAGCTCGACTGCACGAAGTGCATAGAGCTATAGAAGTCACCCCAGTCGTCCACGTTCCCGTGCGCGTCACACTTGCGTTAATGTTTTCTAGAAGTCCATATCTTGACAACCACTCATCAGAAAGCATTGATACTTGGGCCATTGACACTCTGTAGGGTCGGCTTTCATTCCATGGCATCGGATTCCTGGGTCCATTCCAGGGGGTGGGGCTAGAAGTTAAAATCTAGAACACAATTAATAATAATGGCTTTTCTGTGATATAGTATTCTAGAAGTCTATATCTTGAAAACCTTTTATCAGGGAGCTTTCATACTCGGACCATAGGTACCATAGTTTCATTTCATGGCATCGGATCTCTGGGTCCATGCCTGGGGGTGGGGCTAGAGGTTAAAAACTAGAACACTGTGAAAAATAGATGTACTGCTGTGTAACTTTTACACGGAGTCCATATCTTGACAACAACTTATCCTAAAGCGTTCATACTTCATAGGTTCCATGACATCGGACCTCTGGGTCAAAGTCAGGGAGGACGGGCTAGAGGTCAAAATCTAGAACTCCCTGAATTTTTTTTTTCTTTTTATTTTAATAAAAACAACTTAGGAAGATGGTTGGTCATTCATCTTTTGGCTTTGCGACACTGACATGTGTGTCATGACGGTAAGGGTCGGTTGACCTTCTTTCCATGGTTCAGTGATTTTGCCTTATATCTTGACACTCAACTAATATATTTTCTTACTTCTTTCAGATTATGAGTGAGTATGACCCCAATATACTTATAGGTCACTGTGACCTAATTTCACGGTTCAGTGATTTTGCCTTATATCTTGACACTCAATTAGTATATTTTCATTTTTTTTTCAGATAATGAGTGAGTATGACCAGACCTTTGACTCCAATATACTTATAGGTCAATGTGACCTAATTTCACGATTCAGTGATTTTGCCTTGTATCTCGGCAATCCATTGGTTTATGAACAAACTTCTTTCATACTATGTTTGCATATGACAAGACCTTTTGACCCTAAAGCAGTCCTAGGTCATTATGACCTAATTTCACGGTTCAGTGATTTTGCCTTATATCTCGGCACTCAATTGGTATATGAACATACTGTTTTCACGATATGTTTGCGTATGACAAGACCTTTGACCCTGAAGTATTCCTAGGTCACTGTGACCTAATTTCATGGTTCAGTGATTTTGCCTTATATCTCGACACTCAGCTGGTATTTTTTCATACTTCTTTCAGATTATGAATGAGTATGACCAGACCTTTAACCCAAACGTACTTATAGGTCACTGTGACCTAATTTCATGGTTCAGTGATTTAGCCTTAAATCTCGGCACTCACTTGGTTTATGAACAAACTTCTTTCACACTATGTTTGCGTATGACAAGACCTTTGACCCTAAACTAGTCCTAGGCCATTATGACCTAATTTCACGGTTCAGTGATTTTCCCTCATATCTCGCCAATCAAATGGAATATGAACATACTTCTTTCACGATATGTTTGCGTATGACAAGGCCTTTGACCGTAAAGTATTCCTGGTCACTGTGACCTTATTTCATGGTTCAGTGGCTTTGCCTTATATCTCGACACTCAGTTGGTATTTTTTCATACTTCTTTCTGATTATGAATGAGTATGACCAGACCTTTAACCCAAACATACTTATGGGCCACTATGGCCTAATTTCATGTTTCAGTGAGTTTGCTTTATATCTCAATACTCAATGGGTATATGATCATATTTCTTTCACATTATGAGTAAGTATGACTAGACTTTGACCCTGAAGTACTTATAGGTCAGTGTGACCTTATTTCACGGTTCAGTGATTTTGCCTTGTATCTTGGCACTCAGTTGGTATATTATATATATGAACACACTTCTTTCACAATATGAGTGAGACCTTTAAATCTAAGGTAGTTATAGTTAACTTGCATGGTTCAGTGATTTTGCCTTATTGCATCAAGGCAAGAGATGTATGAGCATAATAATTTGAGTTATACATGTCTGGTTTGGCCTTATGTTTGACAAAGGTCAGAAGCAGTCGAGCGCGCTGTCCTGCGACAGCTCTTATTCTTTGACAAAGTAGGTTCGTCGCAGAAAAATATGCTCGTGGAAACTAAATTCTGTGACGAAGTGTCGTTGTCAAATATCTGTGACACAGGTGATTAAAATGCTGTGTGTGAACGTAAACTTTCTTTTGGTGTCCTTTGAAAGTGAAATGAACAAGGATTTTTGTTGAAGTTTCGCCATTGCATTTATCATAAAGCAATTTAGTATATTTTGAAAAAGTCACTTTCCTATTGACGTTAATGATAACGTTGCCCAAAAATTCATATTTGAAATTAAATGGAAATACAAGTTGTTTATTGCTTTATCAATTTACCTTTCAAATGACCCCGAGGAGAGACAGGATATTTTATGTAAATGCGAAAATACAGTGACGACTACTTTTGTCCACCTTCTGGTTAGTGCAGCAGCTGTTAGAGTCTTGTTTCTGGAGCGTGGTGAAAATAATAACCCACCAAATTGCATTGTACTTGCTGCAGGACTTGATGTGCATTTTATCTGCCACACTACTTGATGTGCATTTTACTTGCCACAAGATGTGTGCATTTTACTTGCCACAGGACGTGCATTTTACTTGCCACAGGCCTTGATGACATTGATGTACATTTTACTGGCTGCAGGAATTGATGTGCATTTTACTTTCAACAGGGCTAGTGTGTACTTTACTTGCCACAGTACTTGATGTGAATTTTACTTGCCACAGTACTTGATGTGCATTTTATTAGCTCACCTGAGCCGAAGGCTCACAGGTGAGCTTATAGGATAGGCAGGCATCCGTCGTCCGTCGTCGTCCGTCCACAATTTCAAAGAAGAATATTTCTGAAGCTAGTTGGCCGATTTTGATCAAATTTAATGTGAACCATAATTGGGTTGGGGGATTGATGGCATTAGGTTTTGGAGCAGATTGTATCAAAATTGTGGTTTCCATGGCAACAGATAGGTCCCATAGACTTAAAATGGGAAAAACTAAAAAAATCTTCTTCTCTGAAACCACTAGGCCCACGGCTTTGATATTTGGTATGTAGCAATGGCTAATGGTCCTCTACATAAATTGTGCCATTCATGCCCCTGGGGTCAAATTTGGCCACGCCCCTGGGGGTCGATAGTCTCCATAGACTTACTGTGGAAAAAAAAATATCTTCTTCTCTGAAACCACAGGGCCCACAGCTTTGATATTTGGTATGTGGCAATGGCTAATGGTCCTCTACATAAATTGTGCCAGCCATGCCCCTGGGGTCAAATTTGGCCACGCCCCGGGGGTGGATAGTCTCCATAGACTTACAATTGGAAAAACTAAAAAAAATCTTCTTCTCTGAAACCACTAGGCCCACAGCTTTGATATTTGGTATGTAGCAATGGCTAATGTTCCTCTACATAAATTGTGCCATTCATGCCCCTGGGGTCAAATTTGGCCACGCCCCGGGGGTTAATAGTCTCCATAGACTTACTGTGGAAAAAAATTAAAAAATCTTCTTCTCTGAAACCACAGGGCCCACAGCTTTGATATTTTGTACTTGGCAATGGCTAATGGTCCTCTACATAAATTGTGCCAATCATGCCCCTGGGGTCAAATTTGGCCATGCCCCGGGGGTCGATAGTCTCCATAGACCTACAATAGGAAAAAAAAACTAAAAAAATCTTCCTCTCTGAAACCACTAGGCCAACAGCTTTGATATTTGGTATGTAGCAATGGCTAATGGTCATCTACATAAATTGTGCCATTCATGCCCCTGGGGTCAAATTTGGCCACGCCCCGGGAGTTGATAGTCTCTATAGACTTACTATGGGAAAAAAATCAAAAATCTTCATCTCTGAAACCACAGGGCCCACAGCTTTGATATTTTGTATGTGGCAATGGCTAATGGTCCTCTACATAAATTGTGCCAGCCATGCCCCTGGGGTCAAATTTGGCCACGCCCCGGGGGTAGATAGTCTCCATAGACTTACAATGGGAAAAACTAAAAAATAACTTCTTCTCTGAAACCAAAAGGCCCAGAGCTTCTATATTTTGTTTGTAGCAATGTTTGGCAGTCCCCATTGTAAATTGTGCCAGTCATGCCCCTGGGTCAAATTTGGCCATGCCCCGGGGGTCAATAGTGTCCATGCATAGACTTTCATTGGTCGATTCTCAATTAATTTAAATCTTAAAAAAAGGTAATTCCAAAATAAAACCTGTGTGTCTGGATATGCCTGGTCCAGATATGCAAAGACTGTTTCGGTAGACGGAGCGGAAGAAATCATCAGATTCAACGGTTCGGAAAGCGATACAGCAACATGTTGTGGAACATGCAGAGCGTGATAAGGCACTATAGATGTTACGGTCATCCACTGCATCCAAACCTAACTCCAGACGTCTTGACCTGTGTCTTGCCTCTGGGCACAGTTGGGTGAGGACGAGTGAGTGAGGTTGACGCTGCGCACCTCTTCCTCACTATAATCCAATTTCATAGCGCACGTCATCTTATTTCTCAACACACAAGCACTTGCATACACAACAATTTCATCACACATGCACCCACATACCTACAAAAGTCCTGTGGCGATGGGCGAGCGGCGAAGCAGCAGGTGTAGGACACACTGGAAGCTGTAGTTGCAGACCTGCACGCAGGCGGCTCAGTTTCTATATGGTCGTTTTCCGTGAGGAGAAGCAGTAAGCGAAATTCGGCAGTCGGCTGAGCGACTGAGCAGACCTATTTAGGACCGCACTGCTCACCCCCGTAGCATGGGGAAGGGGCTAGAAAAGGTGCCCTAAACAATTGCCTGCTTCAAACCCCCTGGCTGGTTAACCGCGATCAGCGGGGATCCCTTTTTAGCGGTCGAAAAAATAAGAAAAAAAACAAAGATAATCCCTTTGAGGATTGGCGCATGGAATGTGCGAACATTGATGGACAGTGCTGGGTCAAATAGACCGCAGCGTAGAACGGCCCTTGTGGGCAGAGAACTTGGGAGGTATGGAATTCAGATAGCAGCTCTGAGTGAGACTCGGTTAGCAGATGTTGGGGAGATCAAAGAAGTTGGTGCTGGATACACCTTCTTCTGGAGTGGACGCAAAAGTGAAGAGAGGCGTGAAGCAGGAGTTGGCTTTGCCATTAAAACAGAACTTGTTGGTAAGCTTTCAGGATTGCCAAAAGGCATCAATGACCGCCTAATGACATTGAGACTTCCTCTGTCAGGCAATAAACATGCAACTATTGTCAGTGCCTATGCACCCACGATGACCAATCCAGATGAGGTTAAAGACAAGTTCTATAATGACTTAGATGACATTATTTCTGCTACACCCCGTACAGACAAACTTATCCTTCTTGGAGACTTTAATGCCAGAGTTGGTACAGACCATCAGACCTGGGAAGGAGTTATAGGTCCAGAAGGTGTTGGAAAGTGCAACAGCAATGGTCTCTTGCTTCTAAGGAAGTGTGCTGAACATGATCTTCTAATCACCAACACAGTCTTTCGTCTACCTAACAGAAATAAAACATCCTGGATGCATCCCCGTTCCAAACATTGGCATCTCATAGACTGTGTTATAGTGCGGAGAACAGATAGGCAGGATGTCAGAGTGACAAAGACTATGTGTGGTGCAGACTGCTGGACAGACCATAGACTGGTTGTCAGCAAACTCAACCTTAGAATCCAGCCTGCGAGGCGACCTCAAGGCAAGAAAGCTGCTCAAAGACTGGATGTCTCAAAGCTGAATCAAGACAGCATGCGACAAGCTTTCTTAACAGACATTTGCAACCAACTGGATGCAATCAATCTCAGTTCAGAGAACCCCGAAGAAAACTGGACAGTCTTCCATAAAACAGTTCATTCTTCAGCTGCTACTACTTTAGGACATCCATCTCGCAAACATCAAGACTGGTTTGATGAGAATGATGACGAAATTCAGAAGCTTCTTGAAGAAAAACACAGATTGCACAAGGCACATCAAGATGATACTAGCTCAGTATCCAAGAAAGCAGCCTACAGCAACGTTTGTAAGACAGTCCAGACCAAGCTTAGGGACATGCAAGATTCCTGGCTGAGGAAGAAAACAGAAGAAATTCAGTCTTTTGCAGACAGAAAGGACATGAAGAAATTTCATGATGCACTGAAAACCATTTATGGCCCTAAGAGTTCTGGAGCCACCACATTACTCAGTGCAGATGGAAACACTCTTCTCACAGACAAAGAGGCTATCTTGAAAAGGTGGGCAGAACATTTCAATAGTGTGCTAAATCGACCATCAAGCATCAATGAGGATGCAATTGACAGACTGCCACAGATAGAGTGCAATGTTCTGTTAGATGAATTTCCAACCGTCATGGAAACAAGAAAAGCAGTTCAACAACTGTCTTCTGGCAAAGCTCCAGGTGCAGATGCAATTCCTGCAGAGGTTTATAAGGCCGGGGGGCTACCCATGGCAGAGAAACTGACCGAGCTGTTTCACTGTATGTGGAGGAAGGAGGCCATCCCACAAGAATTTAAGGATGCATCCATAATCCACCTATACAAGCGGAAAGGAAATCCACAAGTCTGTGATAACCACAGAGGCATTTCCCTCCTATCGATTGCTGGGAAGATACTAGCAAAAATTCTGTTGAACCGCCTGAATGTTCATCTTGATCAGAAGGGACTTATCCCAGAAAGTCAATGTGGATTCAGAAAGGACAGGGGGACGATAGACATGATCTTCACAGCAAGACAGCTTCAGGAGAAATGCCAAGAGCAGAATGTAGATCTATACATGACGTTTGTCGACCTCACCAAAGCGTTTGACACAGTAAGTCGTGATGGACTGTGGAAAATCATGGCCAAGTTTGGCTGTCCACCCAGATTCATAGCAATGGTGCGGCAATTTCATGATGGCATGCAGGCACGTGTGCAAAATGATGGAGAGTTCTCTGAACCCTTTGAGGTAACAAATGGGGTCAAACAGGGCTGTGTTATGGCACCAACACTGTTCAGCGTGATGTTTTCTGCCATGCTCATGGATGCTTTTCAGGACAGTGACACTGGTTTTCCAATCAGGTACCGTTTTGATGGCAATATATTCAACCTTAGAAGGTTGCAAGCCAAAACTAAGGTGCAGACCGATGTGCTAGATGAGCTCCTCTATGCAGATGATATGGATAAGAATGCCAGCTCAGAGGCAAAAATGCAAAGAGCCATGGATCAAGTCTCACAGTCATGTGATAACTATGATCTCACAATCAGCACAAATAAGACAGAGGTTGTACACCAGCCAGCACCTGGAAAACCGTACAATGAACCAACCATCACTGTGAATGGAGAAAAACTGAAAGTTGTTGATAAATTCACCTACCTGGGAAGCACTCTTTCCAGAGCAGTGCACATTGATGATGAGGTCACTGCAAGAATTGCAAAAGCCAGTGTGGCATTCGGAAGACTCCGTGCAAATGTCTGGGAGCGAAATGGAATCAAGCTTGACACCAAGCTGAAAGTCTACAAGGCTGTGGTACTTCCAACCCTCTTGTATGCATGTGAGACCTGGACAGTATACCAGCGTCATGCAAAGAGACTTAACCATTTCCACTTAAGCTGTTTGAGAAAGCTGTTAAAAATCAAGTGGCAAGACAAGATCCCAGACACAGAGGTCCTGAAGAAAGCAGGGATGCAAAGCATGCATACTGTCTTAAAGCTAGCACAGCTAAGGTGGACCGGCCATGTTATAAGAATGCCTGATGAGCGACTTCCAAAGAAAGTCTTCTATGGAGAACTACAAGAGGGAAAGCGCTCTCAAGGTGGCCAGAAGAAACGCTACAAAGACACCCTGAAAGCCTCTCTGAAGGATTTTGACATACCAATTGGGTCTTGGGAACAGACTGCACAGGAGCGATCAAAGTGGCGAGGTCTCATCAACAAAGGAGCAGCTCTCCATGAAAAAAAAGAGAATCTGTGAAGCTGAAAGAAAGCGCAGAGAACGCAAAGCCAATACCAATGGGCCACCAGCTGATTCAATGACATTGACTTGCTCTACTTGCAACCGACAGTTTAGAGCTAGAATTGGCCTAGTCAGCCATCAAAGAACTCACCAACACACACGAACCTATTCAAGAAATAATGATGGTCTTTCTCATTAGTGAGAGACGAACCACCAATTTAAATCTCATGAGCTTACAATGTGATAATCTCTCAGGTGAGCTACAGGACCAATGGTCCTCTAGTTTGCCACAGGGCTTGATGTGCTTTTCACTTGCCACAGTTCTTGATGTGCATTTTATTTGCCATAGGGCTTGATGTGCATTTTATTTGCCTTAGTACTTGATGTGCATTTTACTTGCCACAGATGTGCATTTTACTTGCCACAGTACTTGATGTGCATTTTACTTGTCACAGTACTTGATGTGCATTTTACTTGCCACAGTACTTGATGTGCATTTTACTTGCCACAGGACTTGATGTGCATTTTACTTGCCACAGGACTTGATGTACATTTTACTTGCCACAGGACTTGATGTACATTTTACTTGCCACAGGACTTGATGTGCATTTTACTTGCCACAGGACTTGGTGTGCATTTTACTTGCCACAGGACTTGGTGTGCATTTTACTTGTCACAGTACTTGATGTACATTTTACTTGCCACAGGACTTGGTGTGCATTTTACTTGCCACAGGACTTGATGTGCATTTTACTTGCCACAGGACTTGATGTACATTTTACTTGCCACAGGACTTGATGTGCATTTTACTTGCCACAGGGCTTGATGTACATTTTACTTGCCACAGGACTTGGTGTGCATTTTACTTGCCACAGGACTTGATGTACATTTTACTTGCCACAGGACTTGATGCACATTTTACTTGCCACAGGACTTGATGTACATTTTACTTGCCACAGGACTTGGTGTACATTTTACTTGCCACAGGACTTGGTGTGCATTTTACTTGCCACAGGACTTGATGTGCATTTTACTTGCCACAGGACTTGGTGTGCATTTTACTTGCCACAGGACGTGGTTTGCATTTTACTTGCCACTGGAATTATTGAGCAACATGAGTTTATGTACATTTAACTTGCCACAGGACTTGATGTACATTTAACTTTCCTCATGATTTGATGTGCATTTAATTTTCCACAAGACTTTGTGTGCATTTAACTTTCTGGTCAACCAGAGAACAAATTCTTTATGAAAGAATGTGCAGGACATGCAGACCAATCACTGGACACAGGCATAATATAGATGAAATAAAGATAAAACTGAGATCCTTTAAGAGCAGTAAACTTATTAATGAGAAAGGGGATGGGCCATACCACGGTTTCGGCTACTTAAGCCTCTTCAGAGACCCTCTAGATTTGGCAACATGAAGCCATACAGATTTACTGTAATTTTGCATCTTTCAAAAGGGTAGTCGAATGAATCTTACTCATAGTGTATGGTGGTTGGGCCAATACCCTACAAATCAGGAGGAAATGAAATAACTCTGACAACCATTTTTTCTACATTTGTGACTAATTTTATTATTTCAATATGATACAAGTTCTCTAAAGTTGCATACCTGTGAAAGGACACAGAGGCAGAGAAAAACCAAGAATTTACGAGGCTTTGGCAAGCATACAGGGTTCATGTGATCAGAATAGTCATGTGACACTGTCGCCACACAAGTCGTTAATGAATGCTAAGACATGTACAATGTTTAATAGTTATGAAATATGTGATGTACTTAGAATGAAATGGGTCATTTTAATCATTTAGACAATCTGTCCAATCATTGTGGAAGTTTATGTCACATGACCACTGTTTGCTTGCCAGAGCTCCCACTGGAATCAAAAAGTTTGTAAAAACAAAAACTTCAGCTGCTCTGAGAGAAAATGGAATCGTTTTCAAAGAAATCCTTAACAAATTGATAGTTTTTGTTTGCTACAAGCATAATTTTTTTTTTTTTTTTTTTGATTCAGTTTTACGTCCCTTTCAAGCTTTTTCACTCATATCGAGACGAATCAATCGGTAGGTGGGGCGAAAACCGGAGTACCCGGGGAAAAACCACCTGACACACCCGCAAGCAGAACATGGCTTGTCTCACCTACAAGCATAATGCAAGTCTTCTTATAATATGACTCAAATGTCTTTGGAAAATCTATCTACATTTTCTCTCAAAGCGAGTCACTACTTTATCCTTAACATAAAGAGACAATTCTTATTCACAGCTATAAGAAGTCATTTTTTCAACAGCTTAAGTGACAATTTTGTGATAGTGATCAATCTATGGATATCTCTTTTTTCAGTAATATCCTATCAAAAACATTTATCATGGGTAATAATACAAACTGCCTTCCAAAGGCCTGTCTTTGCTATGGATATAGATAACCACCATGTGCAAAACTTTGAAAAATGACCCTCTTACTTCAATGCTGCAAGAATTTACAAAAGCTGGAAAGAGTAAGTGCTTTCAAAAATACACAATCCACATTTAATACTATCAAAGTTAATATGGATTTACATGAAAATGGTGGTCAAAACATGAAAATAAAATCACTTCACAAAAAAGAAAGAAGCAAAGTATCATGGAAATTCTATGTTCCTTAAATGGTAATCCAAAGATATTTTGCCAACAAAAGCAATGGCACAGGAATTTTTAACCATGCCTACACTGTCAAAAATGGCTACCAAATATTGTGCATGCAATTAATAAAGCGGAGGGTTAACCATAGTCATTGGTCTAACCGTACTATGCATTAGTAGCTATTTTGACAACACACATCATCGGTTATAAACCCTGTAAAGTATTCAACTCTGTAATAAGCAATCTATCAAAATTTTCAGAATAGTTTTAATCTGCAACATAATTTTGAATCTGCATTTTAATACAAACAAAACATAAATTCTTTGTAAATCAAGTAGCAAGTTATCCTGATTCAAAAACTTAGGCAATTTTTCCTGTGTAACCTCTATAAAGCAGGGGAAAAGTTCAAAAGAAAAATGAAAAACATCGCATTCTCTAATATAATACTAACACAACAAACCACATCGTTACATAGAAATCTTGTATGATACATGGATAAAATTGCACCACAACAAAAAACAGTTATCGTAAGTCATAATATTCAATATTGCACAAAATCATGGACAGATTATAGAAGAGCAAATATATGAGGAAAATTATCTTGCAACTTGGCACAACAATACATTTTTTTTTCTTTATGAAGAAGTTTGCTTAATCAGCTACCAGCAGAAATACATGTATCTGCATTTCCAAATGATAAACTTCTCAATTTCATTAACTGTAGTATGTTCTGAGAATATGAATTGAAGAAACATGACATTGTCAAATGCAAGAAACTTCATTCAGACCCAAGTTGTAGCATGATATATTAATTTGCATAACCCTTAATTCTACTGATATGCCAAGTCGCAAAATGTGTTGTTGTTGTTTTTTTCATCTAATTTGCTCGATGGCGTGTCTTACTCTATGAACTGACTAGCTTCACATGGCAAATGTTTTTGCAGTGACTGACACGCGGGTAACCCTTGGTTACATCATAGCGATCTTCAGACATTATTTACGTCGTAAGGCTTCATAATGGATTCTGATAAAGTACAATTTTATCAGTCGTCAAAATATAATCAATAGCTCATTTTTGTAGTTTCTCTAGTTCAATTGGTTATAGATTATAGCGATTTGATAAAAAGAGAAAAAAAAGAAGAAAAAAAATGAGACAAAAATTTACAAAATAGCAACATTTTTCACGAAATGCAAAAATCCTTCTGTATGTAAATTAAAGCCATATCATAAGAGACCCTTCCTTTATGTTTCTGGCTAGGGATGAGTTTTGTAACGTGAGCCCTAACAAGTGCTTTGTGGTTCTCATCATCAAGTTAACATTGGTGAATGGATACAGAGAAAACACGACAAAGCGCTCAGAGATGCTCAAGTTAAGCAACTGAGCCTAGGTCTAAGCATAAAGGAAACATTCTGTAACATGACTTGTCAGTTTTTCTCATTAAATGTTCTTTTATGTAATATATGTATTTTGTCTTAGTTTCCATGGGGACTTCAATAGTTTTAACAGAAACAAAATGATCATTTTTACCACTTTGTACGCCAAATATGCACTTTATCCATTTATTGTTTATACTGAGGCAGATTAGATGAAAGTAATTGGTCCCCCGTAAGATATATTCCCTGACAGTTTAACTACGCCCTCTCAAATAATCTTTTACCCCAAATTTGTGAATATTTAAACACGATTCAGAGTTGATCGGCAACGAAACACACTAAAGCTTGTAACCTAAGCAAAAACAAAATGAGCCACCTCATGGGAAAACCAACATTCTGCATATGCGAAAACAAAGACGCAGATCAGCTTCGCAGTAACTGCGAAGCTGATCAGCGCCTTTGTTTTCGCTACTCGGATAGTACAGTTCTTTTTCTTATCAAATCTGAAATTTCAAGCTTCTAGCCTGCTTCTGTGACTGTACAGACTGATTTGTGTCAGACCTGTTCGACCTGTTCGAAATCCACATTGTCGGTTTTCCCACTAGGCGGCTCAAATCATATACCATCAGCTAGTAGTTGTTAGTAAGTCACAGTTTTAAAATATACATGCATGCTACTTAAAAGTAACCCAAATATGAAAACCACTAGTCTCTTAAGCTAACTCTGTGAACATTGATGCTTTTAGTTGCCATTCATACGAAAGTCACAATTTACCCATACTGTGTACTGAGCTCATACTGTGTACTGAGCTAAGTAATGCTGGCAGGACTTTAGAAAAGCCAAAAATAATGTACCTATTAAGGCAACTTTTAATACCAACCTTATCAGTTAGATAAGTCTACAGCTGCCGCTTTACTGTTTACATATAATTATGCTTATGCCATGCTGATGCTGGTTAACATCAACCACATAACTTTCATATGATATTAACTGATCAACATAAGACTTGTTTCTTGTCCATTATTTGGCTTGTCAAAAGTTATGCTGAAAGTGCTTTTAACAACATAAACAAAGAGTAAACCAACAACTTGAACAAAATAATAAATACTTAACTAAATGGGCGGAAATCTGCAGATCTAGATTGTTTGTATACAATTGGTGCGCACCATTCGCTCAATCAAAACTTTTTCTCTCATTTATTCACATTTACACAAAAACAAAAATCAGATCTTATATAACTTGAAAAGCCAGTGAAAACTCTGTTCCAATGAATTAAGGCCGATTTTGATTTGCTTTCAAGAAAATTTGATCCAGTGATGTCTAAAGAATAACATAAAATTTTGTTCATGTCATGGGGCCATTGTAATGAGACTCTTCCTTCACTGCAGAAATCCACCTATCAAAAGTGTAGGTGTTCATCTAAACGGTGACAACAGAAGGATCTCGAAACATCAAAGTGTATGAAAATAACGGCAGCTCAAGTCGTTACAGCTTGACAATGCCATTACCTTGAGTGCACCAAAACAGAAATACATCTTTTAAGTCCCAACTTGCACACCACTTAACTGAACACCCTCACTTTGAATATGGTATAGAAACAACTTCTGGCAATCAGAATATTGTCTTTGTTGCTATGGTTACTCATGGGTCATCTATATTTATTACGTAGTGAAGGACGAGTTAAAATGGACCCAGGTGACCATGTTAAGACATGTTCCTTAATACATTTCACATGCAGCAACATGGAATAACTGTAATGATGTCAGGGCCTTGCCAAAATTGTTCTGGTGGTTTTTAGTACAAGTAGTACCTAAAACTTGTTTCTCCAGAAAAAATCAGCGAAGGAATCCATCATAAATACCCCACTATCTGTCCTAATGTTTTATTTAACCTGAACTCTAGGGTGACATATTTTATGTACATCTCTCATTATGGTTTAATTAATTTTATTCCAACACAAACAGAAGATGGGGAAATAATGACATGTAAATGAGCCGCATCGTGAGAAAACCGGATTTTTGCCTATGCGAAAACAAAGGCGCAGATCAGCTTCGCGGTAACCGCGAAGCTGATCAGCGCCTTTGTTTTCGCTACACGGATAGTACATTTCCTCTTCTTCTTATATCCGAAATTTCAAGCTTCTAGCCTGCTTCTGAGACTGTACAGCCCGGTTTGTGTCGGACCTGGTCGGAAATCCCGAAGACCGGTTTTCTCGCGTCGCGGCTCAAATATTAATATTGATTAAAAGATGGTTTACGGCCATCATAATTAAGTTGCTGCATGGTAAAACATATGATTCCAGTCTAAGTGTCCATCGAAGACTAAAACAGACTGGGTTTTTACCTAGTCTGATTACTCTTCAGTGTCCACATGCATACAGCCAAGTCCAATAGCTGTCATTGAGTAAACATAGACCCTCATCAAGCTCCTACTTGCCCCAGCTGCTTGGAAATCCCATCAAATTTGTTAAACAGTGGCCTATTTTATTTCATGGTATCTAATGATGCATAAAAAAATACCATATCTTCTCCAAGTACCAATCAAATTTAGAAGTCCTGATAAAAACTGCTCATACCATGATTGACAAATAAATTTTGTTTATTCCAGTAGACACATTTCTTGTGAATGCTCACGTTTCTTCTATATAAGGCTGACAAATAAAAAATTGTGCATCTTTTCTATTGAAGACCTTTTTTCTATACAGATTCTCAATACTTTTAAAAGAGGACTACAAATTTATGGAAAAAAAAAAAACGCGTCAAAAACCTTGTGGTACCAAAACGTTTTTGAAAACCGTGGGTATCAACCCACTTCTTGACCACATCTGGTAACTTTCCCAGAGCTTGGAGGACATTTTCTATGACTGTTAACTGACACCTAGTTGCTGGCATGCTAAAAGCCGTTGTTTGAATAGGCCTAAATTGCTTGTCACTGGAGCCTAGTTCTAACAAAAGATCAGCTTACAATGTACAAACATCATGTTCTAGGACATGTAGAAGCTTGATTCTGGTCATTTTCATGTGATAGCAGTTTTTATAATCAAGAATTTATTGTGGAGAAAAGAAAAAAATAACACTAGAATAGTGAAACAGTTAAGACATTTTTCTCAAAGTTTTACAAACATCTAACTTTACTTTTTGATGCAATTGCTGGAATATATGATAGACTTCAGGAATATTACAAAAACTTTCATTCAACGTTGAAATAAAACATGGGCTTAAATTATGAAAAAAAAAAAACAACAACTGAATTTCAAGTTTGTTTAGTAAAGTCAAGCATACTGAACGCACCATCTTTTTTACACAACACAGAATGATTGGAAAATAAATAAACCTACATAAAATCTACAGTAATACCATTCAATCCTTGCAGCCAAAAATTTAAAATCATAGGTTACTTTTATGTCACATGCAAACTGTTTATAACACACTCATTACATAACCTTCATTTTCAATCAAATCAATGTGATTCTACCAAGTCAAAATATGCAATAGCAATACATGTACTTTACTTTTGTAGTGATTGGACATCAAAACATAACCGTCTATGAAGAAACAATCACTTAACGTAAGTGAAAAATTGATTAAAGCCACAAAAAATTAAAAAGCGTCCCATTTCTAAATGTACATTAAACCCAAGGAAAAAAATTATTCTGTTTTAAAAAGCTTTTTAAAGAGGTAACTGCACAGCAAAACTAAAACTACAATGAATCATGACATACTGAACTCCCATATTTAATTTGTTCTATTTGATTTCTACAAGAAACTTTACAAGATTATTTTTAAAAATGTTTTCTCTAAAAAGCACAGTGGTAGGCAGAACATGTACGGTCCATATGTACACAGTCAAAAAAATGTGTATATGCCATATAAATCATAAAACACATATATACAATAATGCGATTGTATACATGCCGTAATAACAACACCAAATAAAATGGTCAATATAAAAATTATCGACCAGACTATTTACAATTCTCCTGAAATCTGCAGCTGATATCTGAGCCGCATCGAGAAAACCAACAATGTGGTTTCCGAACAGGTTCGACAAATCCCAAGCTGTACAAGTACACAAGAAAGCTAGAATCATGAAAATCTGGTTATAAGTAGAGGAGGAATGGTACTACCTGTGTCGTGAAAACAAAGCCGCAGATCAGCTTCGCAGTCACTGCGAAGCTTATCTGCGTCTTTGTTTTCGCAAATGCGAAATGTTTGTTTTCTCATGACGCGGCTCATTTTTATCTGACAAGCATTCTCCACATGATTTTGTGATCAATCTACTCAGTAAAACAAAGCCGCCTCCTTAAGAATCGTTCAATCATTATCAAAGCAATATTGCACATTTGGTCTGTAAGCCTTTTGATAGGTCCTTCATCTGTGTTCGGGATAATTAGGATTTTGATGTAAACTCGGCATAATTTCTCAATAATACATGTTTCTTTGTTTAAAAGGCATATTTAAAATTAACTTCTAAATTTCATCTTTGTCTTTTTACTCAAATCTTGGTCTGATCGGACTTTTGTCTCTTTTATTTTCAAATCACCATAATCAATTGATCAATATCCTGACATTTTGAGGCATACTAAGCAGTAATTCCATCTTTGCAAGCCAAAAATACAAGTCCACTTTATTCCCTAAAGAATGAGGCTGACAAAGTACCCTTGTCTTGCGAAGATGCTTGACCCAAAGAATCTACTTTACAGTACCCTTTCGTTCTGATCAATTTTATATTGTTGTTGAAGGCATACAGTTTCACCTTAATTGTGTGGATTCCTTCATTTGGATTTCTTTGGTCACATGATTGTTATTATGCTTGTGAATGGTGTGTGGATTTCTTTTTTTTTGATCGGTCTCATTCTATTTTTTTGCTTCTATTTTTTTTTTGCTATTTTGTTTGAAAGAATTTTAACTGTATCATGCAGTTTGCTTGCTAAACAGTATGTAAAGTCTCCTGTTTTTGTTTTTTCTATTGAGAAAAATGGCATATCACTTACGTTGCACAAAAACTCATTCAGTTCTTCAATTCCGCTGATCAGTCCATTATCATTAATGCTTCACATACAGACTGTAGTATATAGGATATGTCATTTGATATAACACATTATTGACAACTTATAGCACATTTTGAGACAGTAAGATAGCTTTGGTCCCCTAGATAATTTCAGATGATGTTCTCTTATTAGTGAGCACAGTCATGTGAAAAAGCCGGCTTTTTGGTTTCCTATACCATCAGACATAAATATGACTTGAAATGTTAGATTTAGATTTTAGCATGGTCTATGCAGCAAACCCCAAAATGCTGATAAGCTTATCATTATACGAGCCGCGTCATGAGAAAACCGGATTTTTGCCTATGCGAAAACAAAGGCGCAGATCAGCTTCGCAGTAACTGCGAAGCTGATCAGCGCTTTTGTTTTCGCTACACGGATAGTACACTTTCTCTTCTTATTAAATACGAAATTTCAAGCTTCTATGCTGCTTCTGGGACTGTACATGTCGGTTTGTGTCAGAGCTGGTTGGAAATCCCGAAGACCGGTTTTCTCGCGTCGCAGCTCATACATCTAACTGTTATGTCCCTTCATTGTGGAAGGAGCAAAAACACAAATTGTCTCATGACATGGCTCACTATTATAGTATGTTAACTAATCAAGAATAACAGATATCTTGCATTTTTGATGAAAATTTAACATACATGTATTTACTGTCAACTTCCTATTTAGAAAACTTCAGTTGTGGACAAACATAAAATGCTTCTTATCAGCATCAGACACATAAGTATTTAGCTCAGAAAAACATTTACTCAATGTTAATTAACACCAAATATGCAAGTATATCTGTTATTCGGCAAATCAGAATTTAGATGAATGGTAAAATTTTGGGCATGAAGGCAGGTTTAGTGGGTATTCTAAAAAGGCCTTTTAGAATTATACTAAAAAGCCCTTTTTATTTCTCCTTTATTCCATCTGTTCTATGCTCAAGATACCTTTCATCTAAATAACTGATGCTTTATGGCAAAATAGGACACACTTTTCCAAGAACTTAATCCATCTCTTACTTCATGATAAACACTTAAAAGAATTGACAACCATGTTTAAGTAAAAATTCCTACAGAACAGTTTAAAGCATACCAAGATGTAACCAGCCTAAGACTTGCAATTTTTTCAGTACTGCCTAGTTATGATGATTTCAGTCAGAGAATTTTCTTTGCCTTGCTGCAGCAGCTGCTCTCAATGGAATGAAAAACACTGTCATGGAATGTCACATGATGATATGATGATGTCATAATGAGGTCATGATGATGTCATGCTGATGTATCATATGATGTCATGGGATTATGAAAAGCAGATCTACTGAATGATTACTGATGAAATTCTTGAACAAAATGGCAGTAAAACAAAGAAATCATAAAATATAAAATGAAGTTTGGATTTCTAAGAGACAGGAAAAGAAACTAAATTAAGAAAAAGAAAACAAAATCAACAATTTTTGAGGTCTAAATGTTTGCATCATTTCCAGAACAGATCTTGATACTGATTGGTCAGTGATAATGAGGTTAACCAATCAGATTCCGAGATTCAGTCATGTGGTTAAAAACAGAAATGAGGCTGGATTAAGATCTTCTCAGACCTCACCCGCCATGATACAATACTTTCTGCAATGAAAACAGCAAGCGTGGCATCATGGCAGGTGTTTCTGAGTTCAACATATAAGACAGTGTGTCCAACAAACAAAAATAAATACAATCAACTCAACATAATGAAATAAATAATTTGCAAAATTTACAAATGTTTAATGTTTCATGAAATGCCTTTTCAGAAAAGCAGAACTTAGTGTTGAAATCTACCTCTTTTTCAATTCTTTGCTTTACACAAGTTAAAAGCAAACAGGCAATAGTGTCACCACTATGTCCTGCTTCTCAACATGGCATATTTCTTGTTTGAGCCGTGAATCTGATACAGTTGATTCCCTAAAACATAATTTATACTTAAATAGAATTTACACAACTCAACATTTGTAGAAACGGAATGTGATAAATTAAAACATTACACATATACAGATGTGAATTATAAATACACAATGAAAATAGTTCCTTGACACATATACATATATAATATGACATAATATATACAGTCACAATGAGGATGCAATGACATTTGGTTTAGTAATACAGCAAACTAAATCACACAATATGCAACAAACATGGTGTACACGCCCAAGAACACTTTCCGAGATGAACAGACACACGCTTGCATCCGAAATATTCAAATTCATACACTCAAAGCCAGCTTCAGAGCTCAAAAGAATGTTCATAATGATCTATACAGTGAATTTATACATAAAATTTTATCTTGCCATTCCCACGTGTATGACCGCCACCGCATGCCCGCAAGTCCACCCCGCGATCGCCTGTTTCTAGCTCCAGTAAACTCGTGGACTGACATCCACAGCATCAGCAATGTTGATGTATAACAGAATGCATGAATATTATATGATAAACCCTTTCTCCGATCGTTTGACACAAAGAGCTAGAATCACAATACACACAAACGTACGTGTAACCCGTACCATTTTCCAGGTTCCAATACCACAAGAAGCAGATATGGCAATACACAAGAGGTACGTAATAAGTAGCACAACATAATTTAAGTCAATGTCTTAAGAAAAATCATGTAGCACAGTACTTATCAATAAGTCTGTAAATGTTTAAAGAGCTCTGAAATAGCCTACAATCTATATCATACATTATAAACACACGGAAACTGTAGTTTTGTTTCAACTTTTATTCATATTTTCTCTGTTATCGACGCCATTGTCATCCCGCCACTTATCCACAGACCTCCTTCGCGCATTCATGAAGAAATTTGCGACTGTCGTCACCTCGAGACCCAGCTGCTGGGCAATCGTAGCCTGCATTTCCTTTGACGGACGCTTTGTTTCCTTGAAGATTGCATGAAGGGTCCGTCGCTGGATGTCAGTAAAGACTAGTCTTGGCTTTTTTGGGCCACGGTTTTGATCCTGAGGGGGCGTCGTCTCCAGGTCTTTTCGCTTGTTGGCTGCAACGAGACAGAAATAGGCAATTAGATATTGAGGACTACAGAAAATTTGTGATTGTAAATGGGTATTTTGGTTAGGCTGACAGTGTAGAAATAGATCAGACGCTGTTCCCTCTGTATCTCATCTAGAAATACACAGATGAACTCTGGCCCATACACAGATTAATTACAATCAGATTAATTACGAAACATGCACAGTACATGTATATCAATGAGCTGCCAGTCAGGATTCCAGCCAAATGACAACTTTCTCATGTCAAGACATTATTATCTTTCTGCAACATAAAGTCAAGTAAACTGTGACAAAGTTTGAATTTCTATTTGTGACAGACACTTTAATGGCTAATGCCTGAAAAAAAAAAATACGAAAAAGTTTGATAAACAATGTAAATAAAAAGAACTTTTTTAACTTAAACAAGAAATACATGTATATAAAGAATGCTGTTTTTTTTTGTTTTCAAAACATTCAGAAAACAAGCATGCATACCAGAATTATTGACAACATCAAAAGTTTATACAATGTTGGTTATGATTTGACAATGTTAGTGGGTGTCATTTTATTGATAAACAATCAAAATCAGTGAATTTTTGTAGGACCTTGTCTTATTACTGATAAGTAATCAAAATCCTAATTCACAAATCACCCATCAGTGGCCTGAATTGCCATTATATTGACTGTAGCCGTGCTAGAAAATTCATCTAGCTGATAGAAAATGTATTGGAAATAAGCCGACAGTTGTGCAAATCCAAGTTTAATATGATTAGTAACACCCCAAATCTAAACGCAAACAAACTGACATATGTAACAAATTCTTGTTTTGCCGACATTCCAAGTTCAGTGACCAGATGGCAGGAGTGAGATTCAAATATTTAATTAACTCTCTGAAACTGTAATGCTGATAATATGCAGCTTATTCCGTGGTAAAACAAAGGATTTCACACCTGTACATAATCTGATAACCTCTAGTTTTATTACAAATTGAAATGCTGTGTCACTCAGGGTATTTGCATGCATGAGGATCCTTGTAACTCACTATGGGTGTGCCTACAAAGGAAGTATTTTAATTTTCAACAAGATGAAGAAATTTCTTAGAGTTACTTCCCTTGGTATGTTGTTGACATTGGTTGATTGAATGAAAAAGGAATAGGGGCCTCCGTGGTGCAGTGGTTAAGTCACTCGCCTTGTAAACCAGGGGTCGCAGGTTCGATCCCGGGCTTCTCCTAAAAACCTCCTCCCGGTTGAGCCTTCGGGTGCTCCCGGAACAACAAACCCACAAAACAACCTCAAAAAACAACCTCCTATAGTACTGGTCTCGCCCAGGAAAAAAAAAAAAAAAAAAAAAAGCCGACTTGAATGTTGACATACAGTGTAGCCAAGTGGCACAGTAAAACAGACTCCGTAAAGAAAGGTCCTGCCTTTGAAGTGTGATGCCCAGCCAACGTGTAGAGCCCAAAATGAGCAGGACACTGTATGCGCCCCAATACTGATTGAGATTGCTGACATGTACAACCCCTTAACATGCAGTATAAGTATCAGTTTTGATCTCCGAATTATAGCACACACAGCTCTTTAACTAGATTTTTGTAAAGAATATTCATTTGCTAGCTAGGTAACGAGGTTAGTGTTCTATTCAGATTTCATGTAAAAGCTTTATACATCAAAGAAACTAGTTTTTGTAGTTATATAAAATGTGTCCACTCTCTAATTTTCGTCCCCTATTCAGAGTAATAATTATCAGGATTATTTTCCAAGACGGGTCATTTAGGTGCCAACATGGAAACCTTACGGCTGCACGTACCAATACACCAGATTTAATGAGTTAGTTCCGAGAAGTTACAACCCTGTCTGACAACTGAGCTGTGCCACGAGTAACCCGGTCTTTATGCTTTGTGGCCAAGCAACCTCAATTGCATCAATAGGAAAGAATTTTAAAATATTAAATAAAACAAGAAATTTTAGGTAGTTTCATCAAGGACCCTGCGCAGATTATGAAAATATTATGATCATACAGTGGGAATACACAGGCTGATGTGCTCAGCATTATGAATTTAGCAGAATGACTTTGTCTCATGTCATGGCTCAGCAGAGGCAAGACAAATGTTTGTAACCATGGCAACTGCTATTTCCATAAATGATACTAGTCTTGTCATGCAGACATTAACTTACAAAATGTATAACCTCTGGGCTTTTTTGGAACGTTTCAGGAAAAACAAAACAATAACAAGGACTGTCAAGCTGTGTGATTTGCAGAAAATATGTACTCTTTGGCAAAACTCAGTGACGAAATAAAAACAAACCCATTTGAAATGAAGACACTCTTAAAAGAAGCACTTTTCATCACTAAAACCATATTTACATTTCCGCACTTTTCTTAGTGATAACTTATCTGAAAAAGCTCTTCAAATTTCTTATAAGGAGCTGTCAATAAGGGGATATGATGTCCAAATTTTGAATGCTATAAATTTAACAGACATATAGCATGAACAACGTTCACACTCAGGTCCTCAAAGTGTATACTTCTTTTGGATATATAATAGAGATCTATTAAAAAGATGCATATCAAAAGTAAAATTGTATGTGACCAAATTCTAAGAGTCCAACTAAACTGAAAGCACAGTAAGTAAGCACTCAGAGCCAAAGAGAAATTGTTCCCGAAACAGACATTAAAGCCCAAATATTATTGCCGTCCATTCAAGTCCAGTTCTTAATTATTCTCTTGCCATTTCTCTAGCATAATGGCTGCTAATTGTATTGAAATCATCTGATGCAAGCCATGACCAAACTATGACCAAACTATGACCTGTACTCAAACATTAATACACAGAAAATTGACCTGCTAGAATCACATGGTTTGTTGTTTATATTCTAATATCCCATTCAACAATTTTCTAGCCAGATAGGTATGGTGCTTTCTGGGTACTTTAAACCCAAACTATGCGGAGTTAACGATTCTTGATCACAGACAAAACTTGGCGGCACAGAGATTTGAACCACACACCTCCCACTCAACAGTCCAAAGCTCTACCACAAAACCAAAGCGACCAGTAAGTCTTGTTAGAGTCTATACTGTCTGGCATTTTAAAGTTACACTATTGTGTTAACAGTAAAACCTCTCAACAGTTACAACATCTTGTAGAATTTTTACCAGACTGAAATTGAAGTACTTTACGGTTACATTCATGAAGCCTCATTTCTGCTTCATTTTCCTCTTGAACACGATTTCATGTCTGAACGGAGAAACAGAATTTTGTAATCATCGTGATGATTTGACGTTTTTGAAATGATCTTAAGAAAGCATAGATAAGGTGCCAATATGATGATTGTTTTAAGTCAATTCCTGGTAGGGAGCAAGCTGCACTACTGTAGAACCTTTTTTGTTTGTTTGTATTGAAATTTAACGTCCCAGTCAACAATTTTTCAGTAATGTCGGGAGGGAGCCAACGCTTCCTGGGTAATAACAAGTACTTTGGGGAGTTATTGATGTGTCTTGCTCAAGGACACAACACGGTGCCCCTTTTGGAGTCGAACCTAGGACCTCTCGATTTGGAGTCTGATGCTTACCAGTACATGGCCATCACACTCCCCTCGTTGAATAAAGATGCCATTGTCATATCATCATTGGCTTAAATGAGTTGGTATCCAGCGACTGGAGAATCAAACAAGCTGTTTGATCCAATTATCATCAGTTCTATAAATTTTTCAAACACAAAAATAATTTCAATTTCAAAGCAGGTCAATGAGGACATTCATTCTACTAATTGCATGTGTTCAGACAGCACAAGTTCTGCATCAACTTCTGACAATACTCGTAGATGTATCATTTGAGCCACCTTATGAGGCAACCAACAATGTGGATTTCTTACAGGTCTGACATAAATTGGTCTGTACAGTCACAGAAATAGGCTAGAAGTTTGAAACTTCGAATTTAAGAAGAAGAGGGATTGTACTATCCATGTAGCGAAAACATAGGCGTTGATCAGCTGTGCAGTATCTGCGTCTTTGTTTTCGCCTATGCATGTTGTTGGTTTTCTCATGTGACGGCACATTATTATCGTAAAAGCCGTTACAAGAGAAAGTATCTTTGACAAAGTCTACATGAAAGCAAAAGAACTGCAGTCAAGTTCATTAAACAACAAGACTCGGATGGGCCCAAACAATGGAACTGCCTGGAAACAAAAGGCCAAAACAAACAAGACCTAATACATGTAACATTCTGCCATTAATCTACGATAGAAAATATCCCGACACGGCTTTCTACCATTATAGAGTACGCTATTCTGATTAAATTCATCCCACCGTTGGGACTTGATAATACGATGGTTTGTGTTTCATGAACGCTATTCTACTCTATTACACCAGATTTATAACAAACACGATGACACGTTTTATACGAGACTTGAATATAAAAGCTCCACATAGACAAGTCTGAATAAGACTTATATACATTGGTTGAGTAGTTAGCAATTCTCCTGTATAATACTTGTTCAGGCATGTAATTTTGTCAATCATGGTTTGATGATATATTCAACAAGTTATAATTTCAAAATATGACTTTGACAAATAAGATTATACAATTCAATATAAAAGTTCTCTCACACTAATTTTAAGTTCACCATGTAACACAAATGTCTTCTCTTTCCCTCTGCTTTGTGCAAAATGCTTACACCTCATGACAATCAAACAAATCATTAAATGCATGTTGGTGTGGGTTCAGAGGCAGATCCAGGATTTCTGGAAGAGAGTTTCCGACATTTTACCTCTTTTTTTTTCATACATTTCCCTATGAAAAAGAAATAATTTGGTCCCACAGAGTTGTTCAAGTGACCCCCTCCCCCAACCCCCTCTAAAAAGGCCATTGGTGTTTTGACATTCCTGGTCAGTGCCGTCTTGTTTCCAAGACATTTCTAGAATGTATTCTTGTATAAAAGCCAATTTAAGAAAAGATTTCCATCTGAAAATTCTTCTCCGCATTCTGTGCTATTACTTCAATTTATTTATTGGCAGTTCTATTTTTCCCTGGGAGACCACAAAGCCATCCGCTACAATAACAAAGGTTGCCTTGGCTTAACACAGCAAGACTGGCTTTTCATAACTTTTCAGTTTCATGTAAAATTCTATATCAAAGGCGATATTTTCCCGATATCTAGGTCATCGGAAAATTGTCTAATAAACTGATCAGATCAATGGGGAAATCAATATCGCAGAAGCTTCCAATTTAAGGTCAGGCACTACTGAATATAATAACAAGGCAGTACATGGTGAAATGGAGATCATAAAAACAAGTTCGAGAAATCCTCAATATTCTGAGAAACAGTATACCTTTGCATTGTGGTTTAATATCCTAGTCAGCAATTTTTCAGTCATGTAGCATCTGGGACTCAAGGTCAACAAAGTTTATAAAAATCATGACTCTGGGATGACCTTGACCTACTTTACACAAAGGTCAACAGTTCATGTGAGTGTTTCAGGACCCATGGTCCTCTTCTTTCTTCTTAAAAGAAATTCCTCTTAACAAAATAAGGTCTGTCTAAATCCAAGAACTCACAGAATACATTCAGAACCTATAATAGATCTGCATTCAGGAGTTATAATAGATCAAGAAACATATTATGGTAGCAAGAAAAACCAAACCTTTGCATTTGCCAAAACAACGACGCAGATCAAATATGCCTTAACTGCACAGCCCATCAGCGCCTATATTTTCGCTGATTGGATAATACAATTCTTCAAAACTTCAAGCTTTTAGCTCTCTCTTCTGTGACTAAACAGACCCATTTGTGTCTGACCTGGTCAGAAACCCCAAAGACCAGTTTTCTCGCCACGGCTCATATCATTGTAGCAAGAATAGCACAACTAGTCCCGGAGGACTACAAACTGTCAAAAGATCTTAGAAACAGACCATGTGACTCCCTTGACAGAGTCAGAGCTGTAAATGGTTCCACACATGAAACTGCCGACTTGCAGCAAAATACTGCCTAGTTCCAAGGAAAACATTTTCAAACACAAAATTTTGTTTGTTTGAATTAATGCTTAACGTCCCAGTCAACAGCAATGGTCATGTCAGGATATAGCTTATATGTATGGATGGTTTGACTAAACCACTTCCCCTGGGCAGGCTCAGACTTGAGCGGTTAACCAGTAATCAGATGGTCGATCAATGCCTGGAGGCACAAGCAACCCATCTATTTCTCCTAGGCCCCGATAGGCAGGGGTCTATATTCCCACCTGACCACCCTTGAACACAAAATTGTACTGCATGGTCAGTTGTTCATACTTTTCTTTCTACCAGAAAAATTGATGGCAGGTTATGATGTCACCAAATACCAGTAAAATTGACATCGCAAGCGTGCTTCTTTTTGGTGCGTTTAACAAAAACGCAACACAGTCTTTACTTAGTCAGTAGAGGTGGGCTTTATTAGGTCAGTAGCTAAATAAAGGGGCTATTTATAAAACCTATTTATGAAATCCCTTCATTAGGCATTTAGATTCATTGCGTAATAAAAAAACTGTTGTGTAATTAAAAGAATCTTACTGCTCTAGAAATCGTATAGAGTCTTATGGTACAATATAGCTCAGAACAATTCCTTCTTATATTTCACACAACTTCATTTTAAGAAAACCAAGACTTTCTGGCTGCAAACTGAATCTTCATTATACTAACAAGTTTCTGCAAGTCTATGAAATGAAAATGCCATTGAACTGTTTCTGAATGCCTGCAAATGACTTAAAATCTTTGCTTTTCATTGGAACATTTCCTTTTTTAGAAGCCTCCGTGGTGCAGTGGTTATGTCACTCGCCTTGTAAACCAGGGGTCGCAGGTTCGATCCCGGGCTTCTCCGGTCCGTCAGATGGGACTATAAACCGAGGTCCCGTCTCCATATGACCTTAGCTGTTGGTGGGACGTTAAACCCCAATTGACCAAATTTTCTTGGCCACAATATCTTACAAAACATACATTGTGGGGAATAAATAGAATCTACTTCCATCAAGGCATGGTGTCCACTGGTACTCGATAGAATCTTTTTTGCAAGGTTATACAGTATATTAAAACTGTCATTTTGGCAGTGATATCTATTGCTTCAACAACCATTGTTCCTATGAGGATGTACTCAGTCTCATATGGAGCTGTCGGAATCAAAAAGCTCCTTTAAAGCAGTGAGATCATTTTTTAAAAGTTAATTTTGTTTGCAAAGTCTTTGTAAACAATCTTTTCACAAAAATGATCTCACTGCTTTAAAGGAGCTTTTTGATTCTGACAGCTCCATAAATACTAGTACTACAATGTACTTTAACTTGTTTGAACTATGCCAGCATCCTTGCCGTTCCCACGGAAACGGGCATTTTCACCAATCAAACATTTTCCTGTATCTCATGCAAACAACCTTTAGAATGTATAATGTTCATTTCCAATTTAACTCCAATTAGCAATTTAAAGACATTAACTTTGCCAAATAAGGAAGAAAATAGGACATGGATCCAATTGTCAGAATTTACATCCTGATCGAGGTCCATGGGACTGAACATACTGTTTGACAATTGCAATCATCCTAGTATTCTTTTATGTTTCTGATTTAATAGTTAAAGTAGCTTTCATGGGAGCAAAAAAGGAAGAATTTCAAGACATTTTATTTCAAGCGAGGCTTCGCTTTCTACACAAAGCTCCACTGAGCAGGATTCCATTTGTTTGTAGAAGAAAAAAATCAATACCGCTTCAATCACATTAATCGCATATAAGAATAAGACATAATTCTCCCAAGCTATGTTTCCATCTTACGTCTTAATAGTAAAGTGTTTTAATGGAAACAAACAAAGGCTGATCAAATAAAGTAACTGCCGTTCCTGGGCCCCATCTAGTTTTTTTCCCCAGTTTGGGATCATCTAAATGTATCATTCAAATATTAAAAGGTGGCGGTGTTGAGGAGGAATAGTGTTTAGTTCTCTAAATTCAAATGTGGTTGCCCCTGATGCAGACAAAACAAAGACAGGGACCAGCCTGCAAGGTAGCACAGCCTGATTTATTACCATTTTTGTCTGCTAGGCAGCTAGTTAAAATAGCATTCTTTTTTTCTTAAATAAAAGAAAACTTGAGGCACTGGCCTGTGCTGGCACAGTTGGCTTTCAATATTGCCCAGCCTGATCAGGGTTCAAAATTATTAAAATAATGCCACCAGCAATGAAAGGACTGGCTAGAAGAGTTAATGTACCTTGGGAGCCACTCATTAAGTCTAATTTATTTCCCTTCATTCTTGAACAAAGAAAATAATAAGCCTTAAGAAATCCACTAACTATTTTTATGAAAGGCTCTCTCATATTTTTTCTCAGAAACAGGAGAACTACATTTGCGCGAGGCTTTGGTCCACTGCCCACTATTGTATGTCCGACTTCCGAGAATTCCATTAATTTTCACCAACGCGGAGGTCACTCTATCTCGTGGCCTGCGATAAATTAACTTCCTCTCTTGGCCGATGACGTGACCTCAGGGTGAGATTATATTAGCACAGTGTCCAGATTAGCATGTTCACTTTTGCAAAACACATCATAAGATGGCAAGAACATTTCATCACTTTTCCCTAGAAATGAATCTAGTCACGTGCAAAAATTTTCAGAAATATTTTTACAACACAGCATAGTTAACTGAGCCGCCTCATGGGAAAACCAACAATCTGCATAGGCGAAAACAAAGACGCAGATCAGCGCCTTTGTTTTCGCCTATGCAGATAGTACAATTCCTCTTCTACTTAAATCCGAAATTTCAAGCTTCTAGCTCTTTTCTGTTACTGTACAGCCTGGTTTGTGTCTGACCTTTTCGGAAACCACATTGTTGGTTTTCCTACGAGGTGGCTCATTACTTATAGTCTTCCTTTGCCAGACTGCCTGCGCACATTATTTTCTGTGCTTACAAAATTTTAGAAGAATTACTCTGAAGGGTTCATAATTACAACTCACATGTAAAATTTACTGAGCTGTTGGCTTCAAACCAACAGTTTCTGGATCTAAAACTTACATGAAATACAAAACATGCATTTGCATCTTGCAAGGTTCATCTCTAGCACTGGCATGCAAACAGTCTAATTTAGTTACAGTTGTGCACTAGTCATTTGTAACCACGCCCCCACCCAGCCCCAGGGAATAATAGCATGAAACAAAAAAGAATCCAAAATTTCCAGCCTCTAGCCATCTCCTAAGGTTGTACAGCTCATTTTGTGTCGGACCTGTTCGATAACCACGTTGTTGCTTTTCTTATGACGCGGCTCATATCATGAATCAAAACAGGAGAAAATAAGAACCAATCACAATGATGTGCAAGAACCACCCACCCTAATGGGGGTATTTTGACCTTCTTTTGAGCCGGGACGCTAGAAAACCGGTCTTCGGGGTCTCCGACCAGTCCTGACACTAACCGGCCTGTACAGTCAAAGCTAGAATCTTGTAATTTTGGATATACATGTAATTAGTAGAGGAGGAATTGTACTATCCATGAAGCGAAAACAAAGGCGTTGATCAGCAGTTACTGCACAGCTGATCTATGCCTTTGTTTTAACCTAGGCAAGTTAAAAATCTGGTTTTCTCATGGCGCGGCTCTTTTCTATTTGCCTCGCCCTGCCCATGTGAAGAATCAGAACATTTACTTTAAAAAACAACTTTTTTTCAATTTCTTTTCTTGTACATACAAAACCTACAGGAAAGCAACATGTTTTATCTCACACTATTTTTTACCTTACTTCACATCAAAATTGCTAAAGCTCTTTTGAGTTGCTTGGGACAAGCTAGGTCCTCATCTACCAAACATGCAAAACATGTCAAATGGCTTAGCATAACAGAGCTCTTATCTGAGCCGCGACGCGAGAAAACCGGTCTTCGGGATTTCCGACCAGGTCCGACACAAACCGGGCTGTACAGTCTCAGAAGCAGGCTAGAAGCTTGAAATTTCGGATATAAGAAGAAGAGGAAATATACTATCCGTGTAGCGAAAACAAAGGCGCTGATCAGCTTCGCGGTTACCGCGAAGCTGATCTGCGCCTTTGTTTTCGCATAGGCAAAAATCCGGTTTTCTCGCGTCGCGGCTCATCTATCCTCCTGCGGAGATCAACTACATACTAGTGAACCTGATCTTTAAAGAAATCTTTCTTTTTTCAAACGTAATCTTTTCGAAAAACGCAAAATGCTCGCCTAAAAATAATCAAGGTCACGAACACCCATTAAATACTATGAACATTAATTTTATTTAACATTTATATGAAAATATGATTTCTTTTTCAAGCTTTTTTAAGATGTTTTTTTCATCTACTTTAACATTCCTTTTGAAAAACAGGTAAATGAATGAAATGAACTCATATAAGCCTGGCGTCGTTCTTTGGGACATAGGCAAACAGCATAGCCCCAGATGGGCCGCCACAGAATGCGGCATTCCATCTGGGGCTATTCTGTTTGTATAGAGAAATTTCATCAAAAAATGAGATAGGTATTAAAAATTACTCCTAACTCCCCTAAAAATGAAGGTGGACTCATCCAAACGATAATAATGGGTGAATCCATTCGTCAAATACATGTATGGGTTAAGGAAGGAGGAACAAAGTAGGCCAGATTTCAAATTCACAAAATTAAACACCCGTTCTAGGCAATAAACATCATTTTCCATTTTAATTTTTGATATTTCACCAAGGGGAAAGACAGATGTATAGCCTTGTGATTGGGAACAATGGCAACGGTGGCTTTTACACCCATTAAAAGGGGTAAAAACCACATAAAGGTGGCAGTGATGCCTGGGCCTGAATTTGACGGGTTTTATCATGAAATAATACCATAAGATATGTAAAATTTTTGAAAATGCTAAAAACTTAAAAACTTAACCATGAATAAAGATACAAAATGGATGAACTGTTACAACTATATTTCAGTGAGGCCTTTTTTCCATGCTCGATTTTTCTTTGACAAAGAAGGTTTGTCGCAGAAAAATATTCTCCTGTAAATTCAATTCTGTGGCTGTGTTTTATTGTCAAATATCTATGACAAAGGTGAGCGAGTTAAGTAATATAAATAATCTTTGCTGTGTGTGCACGCAAATTCATTGCCAAAGTTTCTGTGACAAATAATCTTTGTCAAAGAAACATTGTCCATGGACAATTTTCAGCCATTTTATCAGGTCCTGTATATTAAGATGACAGTCAGCATAAAACCATCTAAACCAACAACAAAAATGACAAGAAAAAAAAATAAATCTGGAAACAATTAAAGTCACTGCTACTTCAAAAATAAATTCATTTTATCTTTTCACAAAAACTCATTTTCTTGGCCATGAAGGCCATTAATAAATGACATTGATGCATCAAATTTTAATCATAATTTACCAGCAGAGACAGCTGAGTGATCACACACAACCATTTTTATCTCTTAGCTCGCTCCCTGCGACTATTTAATGGTTGACAGAGCACACAACAATTGGGAGTGTGCCTTAAATCATTGCCACGCGACACGACAATACTTCAAGAGAACTTGGTACAGGTACGACAGCTGACAACTTGGGGAAACTCGGCAAAATCACAACATTTGATATATGACAAGTATTTTAACTGCCTTCCGTTTTAACAATTGAAAGTGGTATGCCGTTTTGTTTTATAATTCTGGTAGCTAAGCAAAGGTAGTACTTCAATTAAACAGAACAAATTCAGTTTTAAAATGAATTAATTTATGTTTGACTTTGTAGGCGTTGTTATCGCAAAGCCCATTTTCTACTGCTGCGCTTGTAACTTACCCGGTTCAAATTTACACAAAAGGTCAAAGCCATGTGACTCGAAGCTTCGAAGACTGAAGATCAAGCTGAATCTTAGTAATCTTTAGCAATAACTTAATAGTCTTTTGCGTGTCAACCATGGTTGAAAACTCCCAGAATAAGTTTTCTGAGAACGCAGGAAATTTAGTCTATTCATGCTATGAAGAAATAAACTCAATTCAATGTATATCTGCTTCAAAATAATTTGCCATGGCTTTCCTGCCAGTTTAATTTATTGACAAGCAAACGATTCACAAAGCAATTATACGTCCTTGTTTGTGACGATTACCCCTCGTTATCAAGGCGTACACCAAAGCCCTAAATTACATGAAATTCCACTTTATTTCTCCCCTATTCTAAGTGCCGTCGTTTAGACCATACATAAATAGAAAAGCTGCGCATTTAGCAAGGCATGACACACGCCTGGTGAAATTAATCTGATGAGGTTTCAGAGCGTGACATGGGAAACTAACGACACAAAATGGTGACCGATTTAAGTCCCAGATCAGTCCAATAAGCCATAGAGTTTGACCATATCTTTTCAGTCTTCCTGAAGTTTCCTGAAATTGATATTTGGATATAATCTACCCAATACAAAAAATTTACTGTCAGTTTATGCAGCAAAACTGACTTTGCAGTGACCTTTTTGTTTGCCGTAGCCATTGCTAACCATGTACATCTCTTCTCCTAGTAATTTCCCATTATGTTGAAAACTAACCGGCCATTAAGCTTTCAGTTGCCACTGGGTAAAATCAACGCAGTCAACCCACTCACAAACATGGTTAAGATCATAGTTTCAATGACACTCCTCCTGACTGATCAGAATGCTTCAAGAAATTTAAGGACAAGGAAGAACAGAAGGAATAAAAGTGGGAGCGGCGGGGGAGGGGTCGAGGAGAAATGAGATCGGTGGAATTATATAGGCATAGAAAGTGATTTGTTTGTTTGTCTGTTTTGTTGTTACTTCCCAGTAAACAACTATATTCAGTCATGATGGGATGGAAACACCTTTAACTGTACCCACAATCAATCATTTTTTTACAGAACTGCCAAACTTTTCAGTAACCATTACGAAAACTTGCCCATGCAATATACAGAGATTTTTTGAGCTTTAAAATTTGAAGATTTTCAGATGAAAATTTTTGATATTTTTCTTATTTTTGCTCAAAACACAGATTGTGGGTACACGTTAGAACCGCCTTGCCGAGGCGGTTCTAACGAGTACCCACAATCTATGTTTTGGAGCAAAAGTAAGAAAAATAGGTATACCCCTGCATACCCCAGTTTTGCTATATAAAAGTGGGGTTTAAGGGGGTATTCATTGCACGGACATGTTTTCCTGATGCCTATAATGTTTTGCTAGAAGTGGTAGTGGTAGAAAGTGGCAGTTTTTCGTCATGCCGGGCTGAACGGACTTAATCCAAGATTCCGCCACAAGGATGAATAATATTTTGCTCCCCAAACTTTTGTATTTCAAGGTCTGAAGATTCTACTTTGTAGGAAACAAAGCCAGAGCCTTTCAGGCATAACTCATTCAATCTGATGCCATAAAATATTCAGCCACAGACTGAAGCCCTAATCAGGTGTGTTGTAGTGCAGGACTCTCTCTGAATTATTCACTTTCATCAAGTTTTAATGACTCTGCTCTGCTTTATTGCATTACCAGAAAGAAAAGAATGAACACAAAAGCTGAAACTTCAAGCAAAACAAGCCTGAACTCAAACCGATTTTAACCACTGCTCTGCATGGCTGAGGAAATTGGGTTGATTTTCATTTCTGTTCAAGCCCTACAATGGCATTTTCAGGCACAGCTAGAAGAGCCATTTAAGATTTGACCAGTTCTGTAAATAGCCCTGATATTATAATATCTGATAGTATACTATCGTGTTCCCAGCAGTCATGGAAACCAACAACACTTTTCATTCTTTTAGACACTTGATTGAAGTCAATCATGTATTTGCCTGGACAAAAGGTTTTACTGCATGAACCTGGTGACCATTTTATTCCTGCCAGTTCTCTAGGATTGATCACTGATTAAACCAGATATTGTAATAGTTATCAAGAGAATTTCCAACAATTTCCTTCTCATAATTAACTTTACATTTTTGGCTTTATTTCTAGCATATTTACACAAAATCTGTGGGTACTTTGCATTAAAAAAGTCACATTACCTGAACACAAAACGCCAACAGATATGTATTAATTGGAAGTCTAACCTACATTAGGTGGCTACTTTTGGGAAGGATTTCAGCTTCCGATAACAGACCTAACAGACCAAAAATATGAAAGTATAAAATAATAGTAGAACCTAATTTCTGAAAATATGACGAGGAAGCTATATCTGAATATGACTGCCTGACGTAAGAACTGATAATAGAACTGCTTTAGAAGGCTGACGCAGAATACATCAATAGGTTTAAACACAGCCAAGAATAGTCATATATGCATAATTTAAGGCAGAGATATTTTTGCTCAACTTCAAAAATAAGGGGAAAAAAAAACAGAGACACCTGCTTGTGAGCCCAATTCATCTATATTATTAGCAGTAATGGTACTTTTTTGTTTGTTCAAAAGTACTAGATTTAGAAAGAGCAGGAACTATCAGATACATGTACATCTGTCATTACATACACATGTATGCACATTCAATTCACATCTCTCTTAGATCTATGCTTGTTATGTGCTTGTTACCTACTGAAGTGACCATTAATTGGTCATGAAGTGGCTAATTAGCCAGGCAGGTGTGAGTCAAGCTGGCCTACCCCTTGTCAGAAGTGTGCCCAACACTGGCTGGCTATTGTCCTTGTATCTTGTTGAGGTAATAATGTGATAATGAGCTAATTATTGCCCTTGGCAACTCTTCATCACTTCCTCTTCTGACAGGCATGTGGTCACAAGTTACCACATTTTTGTTGTAAACACTGAACAAAGGGCTGAAATGTCAAAAAGGATCTTATCTTTGATTGGATTTGTCACAGCTGGGTCTAGGTCTACTTCTTTTCATCCTTCGATGCTTTTTGTAAGAATACCTGGGGTAAAAGTGGCATTAACTTATAATATACCTTCTTTAGTCTGCATCTAGAATCCTACAAGTGGCATTAACTTATAATGTACCGTACCTTCTTTAGTCTGCATCTAGAATCCTACAACCACTCTGCACCCCTACCCATCTCTGTATTCCTTTCCATTTCTTTTGTGATCTTAGTGACAAAAGGAGTATATTAAACACCCTTATCCCCTTTGTGCAAACTGACCCCTACCCCTAAGACTTGATACAAAACAATTTAGCTCCTATTTCAAATCATTTGTCTCCACTGTCCTTTGATGCTATCAGTAAGACAGGTGTTTTAGTAGACTGATTACAGCCGTAGATGTTGAAATATATTCCCAAAGTGCCATGCCTTACTTTATATTATGCTGATATGCCATACCATACTTTACATTAAGCTGACTCAAACATCTACGACTGATCAAATCTGGCAGAGCAGTAGCCGGAATCCTGGCTACTACAAACATCAAAGCCATTCACAAATGTGTTTCGGTTCCCTAATGGGCATAACACCATCATCAGTACTGAGTAGGGGTAATATCATTACCATGTAGCAGGTGATTTATTGCTGAAGTAAGGCCAGCACTAGGAGTCAAATGAATAGTCTGTTGCATTTTTCCAGGTATTGTTGTAAAATTGAACTAATGACCCTTCTAGATATCTTTTGTCCTAAGAACAACTGAACAGAGGCTTCATAGCCTGGTTTCAGTATGTTAAAAACAGAACATAGCTGAAAACATAATTAAATGTCATCAAATGCTATTCTTGTTGTTTTGTTATTTATATTGCATGCTCATTTTGTGGATATCAAAACCGGGCCCCAAACATGTTAATCATACTGTGAGATAAAACCCGATTGAGTATGTAAGGTATGGTAACACAGTTTGTAATTTGTCTTTGCTTGCGCCCAAGCGTCTGCATAGTTTAAGGCCAGCACATTATTTTACCAGATATCAATCATAAGTGAGTACTTGTTAAACCAGTTGTAGCCCGGCGCTAGACCGCCAAACTCTGGAGTGGAAGGTCTATGATTCGAATCCTATAGCTGCTATTTGTTTCCTTCAGTAAGATATATATTCCAACTTACTACAGTGGTTAACGAACCTGGAAGCAGTGAGTCATTCATACACGCACATGACTGGAATATTGTTAATTGGGACGTTAAACCTCATGTAAATCACCCAATTTACGCAATAAGTTTCAATGTGAAATGGCTCATGTCATAATGTACAATTTCATCATTTTTGGTGGACAAAATGCTATTCTACCAGCATTCTGTCTATTTTGTTTCATGTTAATAAGGGACATGCACAAAGTACATGCACATGTATTTTTAACTGATTCATGAATTCAAATTACAAGCAATCTTCTCTCAAACTTTTATTTCATTTTCACATTTGGAGGAAATGTTTCCAGGGTAATAAATCTCTCTTGTGGCCCGACTTATAGACAGCAGTTGTTAGTATCTGATGTGGCCAGTTATTCAAATGATCCATGAAGAAATTTCTTGCATAACCACTAGCCAGATTTGATAAGTCTGATGAGATAGTCAGAGAAACAAAATCATGACCAAGAAGAATAGAGTCTTTGAAGTTGAGTGGACTATGGTATCATATATGTAATTTTAAGATTATATAGAAAAGACATCATCTCATCAGACTTTATAAGTCTAGTGTTTTAGGTGTAAAGCCTATTATGCGGCAGACAATTTAGCCATATTGGCAATGTCAACAACGGCTAGAGGACTACTGTTAAATCTCTTTGTTCTTATAATGTTTCCATCAGCCTCAGATTGTGCAAAGTAAACACGGACACAGGGCCAAACTTTACATTAGGCTTTAGACACCAGCAGTGAAACATATTAAGAAATTGTCAGCAAATGTTGTGTCATTCTAAAGAAAAAAACAATTTGGAAGGACAAAGCAACATATAGAGCAACATTAACATTACATTTTAAATGATTTTAATCTGTGGAGCTGTAGAAATAGCTGCCATTTTTGTTCAGTTATATTTCTACATGGACACAAACAGTGTACTTTGACCTAAATAGGACTAAGGACTTCATCATGACTTCATGCTGGTCTTCTGTTCTTTCTTTCTTTTTCACCTGCTGAAAACTTTTATCAGTTTAATTAGGCTATGAGAAAATGGCTGTGTCCAGGAGTTCATTTATTATTAATATTTCAATTAAGACCCTGCAGAAGTACAGGTAAACAAAGCTAAGCTATCAAGCCCAACCATGGTAAATACTCATTATGCTTTCGAAAATCAAACAAAAGAAAAAGACCATTTTTCTTCTTTAGAACTTGTGCATTTTCAAAAAAGTAGGGTAAGGTGTGCAATATTAAACTGCAAAGGTGATAACCTTGCTCATATTTTTTTTTCTATTCAAAAGTTGAAATTGTTAGACCATTTACAAATTTTACCATGAAACATCAGACATCTCTGTTTCAGCAGCCATACAGAGGCCAGTCAACCGCCTTCTGGGCAAACAGAAATAAATGTCATACAATCAATGCTTTTGGCAAATCTGTCATTAAATTAGACATTCATTTTACAAGTTTGAGATTTTAATCTGAATTTTTAAATCTCATTTTAATATTTATGGTCATCCATTATTTAAAAGCCTCATCCCACCATGGATATTCATAATTCTCATCTTTGTTTTAAAATCTTTTGTCATTACATCTAAAGTTGGTTTCATTACTAAAATTCAGAGCTAGTCTAGCCAGAAGCCAAAGCTATGACAATGTATTGTAACGCAGTTTGTTTTTCATCATAAATTTTCACCACGGCCAAAAACTCAGCCATATATGCTTTAAGCGGTCTCTGATGGTTTCATTCGGTGTCTAAAACTGGCTTTTTCTGCATAAAGATGAATACCAAATTAACACATTCAAACCATAAAATGTTCCCAACCATGTTCATTTTTCACACATTTCTGTTGGCAAGCACGACAGAGCAAACCATAACATGTGCTGCTTGCCAAATTTATGCCATGCCAAAATTTCTGACTATTCTATTCATGCTTTCCAAAACACTATTTTCAAGTTTCTGTCTGTATTTTAAACTGCATAAATTATAGCGGTATTATCCGTATACCTAGGACTGAAAAATGAAATAAAATGTACTTTTAGTTTTTTTTTGGAAAACCCTATACCTGCCCTGGCTTGTTTTCCCTTGGGGAGGGAGGGTAATGTCATATAAAATGAGTGATTAACCACCACTGAATGAAACTGGTCTCGTAGGAATCATTCATACACTCAAGAACAGATGTAGAACTCAGAGAACCAATCAATAATTCACAAACATGAGCCGAGCTGCAAAACTGACCATATTTAGATTCGTTTCATAGGCTTGCATGCAGATTGGAGGAAACATACTACATATAACCAGGGAATACCACCATGCACATAGTTCTCAAAGATTTATTTACTTATTTGTGCATCCATGCATGCATGCACGAGTAACATTATTATGTCAATATGTCAATTTTAAGTCTCACTTTTAAATGATTCCCAGAAATAAAATTTAATGTAAATTATATGGAACTTGTTAGTAGGTGGAATATAAAAGGATATATGTATCTACTATAAATTGTTCATATCTGTATAATGATAGCAGTTTAATTTATACAAGTACATAATATATACTCATAGTCAAAACCCTTCTACCACAGGATGGGTTAGTTTAAAGCAAACTAAAAAGCCAAGATTTTCAAAAGTAAAACTACAAAATGTTACATGATTATTGTCTGACCATTTCCTACTAGAAATTCAGAAAGAATATCCAAGAAATCAAATGCTTTAAAATCAGTGTTGAAAAAATGAACAAAATTACATTCAAGTTAAAAGTCGTAATCTGGAAGCTTTCAGACGTTGAATACTTTATTTTTCCATTGGGGCCTTGTATAACATTACCTTGAAAAATGACAATATTTTAAGCAAATTACTTTGGTCTAGATGCTAAATAAATAATTGGATAGTCTAAACTGGGCATTAAACCCAAAATATGATTTTTTGGTTAAATTGGATATAATTCTCAAATATGACAATGTTTAGCGAAATATCTAGCTTGTTTTCCTTTTCTTCCAAAAGAGATAAAATGCCCACCTACACCTTTTTTAAAGTTTGCTATATCTGAAGCGAGCCCAGTTCAGTTTTATTTCCTGTGAAAAGAAACAAGAACTGTTCGGTGTTAGTAAAGCAGAAGACCATACAAGAAGGGTATTTGATGGTGACCTAACGTTGTTCCTCTCTCGAGATTGTCAGTAGTGGGTTCCCAGAGTTTACAAATTTATTAGTAGTGATTTTAAAGGATTCACAAAAAGCTTTTCAAATACCCTCCTTGTAAATGTGGTCAACTGGTTAGTGAAACTTGTTATATTTTGTTAAACTGATCCTAAATTTTCGGACAATGTGTGGAAGTTCAGCTCAGTCTGCTTCTAAAGTATCTATTCAATCTGCATGTTTTGTACAAATGACTCTGTGTGGAAAGACCTTTTTATTAATAATAAACATTTCTCCTGTCCGAAATTTAGGATCCATATTAATTTTTTTCACAACTGTATACTCATGTACAAGACACATCACCACTCATGAGCATTCAGGATTCATCAGGAGTTTTGTGGTTAAAACATCATCATGCTATGTTAGAGCAAGCATTAAAACAGAACAAAACGTGGCAAACAATAAAATAATACTTTTTAATCCTTGTTCCATCATTTCAGTATTGAGAGTAAGATGGGGAGGCTGCACTCCGGTTCCACTTTCTGATGCATCTGCTCTTACTTCTGCAGCTGTAAAACAGAGCATGAAAACATTGACTTTTTATAGTTAAGAAAATCTTGTACATGAGTATCTAAAACTGAGCATTCAACTTTTATTTTGGCAGCAGATAGTAGTAGGCTATTATAGAGCCAGTTGCAGTCACTACCAGTGTTATCTATTTATCCTGCACAGGCCCTTGTTTACAGACATGCCGTCACAAACAAGAACCATATGTAGCCAATGATATCACCAGCAGGCAACCGTATCCACTGGCTGATAGCCGTATCAAAGTAGACAAAATGGAAAATATATGCTGCCTGAATAAATCCAACAGCAGACAAACATGGCCTGTGGGACCAATGGCTTCAAAGGACACAAATGACAAGCAATTGTACCAAAGACAGCCTAGTATGACTAGCTACTGCACAAAATTGAGATGCAGACAATGCTGGATTTACTCAAAATGGTACAGCTGACAGTAAAGGATACAGCTGTCTGGAGTTACAAATTACATTTTTTGCTTACACTTTATTTTTCACTTTCCGCTGCAAAAATAAGAATTTGAATGCACACATAATCAGATAAATGAACCATCTCCCAGTTTTTACATGACAATGTACCTGTCTTTTCGACCAGTTACCACTTACCAATAAACTGAAATAACAAACACAGCAAAATTAGCAAAATCAAAATAACACAAAAAGCTCACCTTAACCTTTACATTTTCACTTCTTAACCATTTTAATAATGCTTCACTTTGTTTAAGATGCTGTCTTACAAAAAGTGTTAAAAAACAACATTAATCTCGTTTTCCACAGAAAATTTCAAACCCATTCTGAGCCATGAAGGTAAAAGTAGAAAACCTTCCTATGGGAGTGGGAGTGGCATTTCAAAAAATTACAACTTTGATTGGACAATGAGAAACATTTCTTTCTGACAGAGAAGCAGTATTAAAATGTCTAGGACCTTGCTAAGTTTCTAAGAAATAATGTTTCAGCAAGGTACTGAAAAACAATTATACAAAATTAAATGGCAATAAAGCAATAAAAAGACACTGGGTTTTTCCAACTTTACACAAACACAAAAGCAAATTCATGATTATTACAAAATTAATACATAACTTCAACTACCATTCTTTTGTGGCTATTTTTTTTTCTGGCAAACTGCTTGGAGATCCCTCTCTTGTCCAATGTTCGTTTTACTGTGCAACCAACTCATTTATAGCATTAGAACTACATGTATAGTGGTGTATATATAGAACTCCAAATACAAAGATTGCAATTAATTTGGTTGCAAACAGATAGGAGAATTTTGTAAACATTTGTATAATGATATCAGTATTTGCCAAGGAGCAAACAAGAACCTTGTGAAATAGCAAACTACTTCCTTGAAGAATATATTTCAATCTTCAAATGTCATGATTTTTGAAAGTGGATTTTTCTCAATTTATGAAACTTTATCATCAAGTGACCAACTTTGAGTATAATAAGCACAATAAACAGATAGATCAGTCCAATAATGTTCTCAGTTGTCTTTCTATATTAAAAAACATCAACATTTATGTGTGCTGGTTTGAGTGTTACTTCAGAGGACCGTCTCCCCCAAAACCACAACACATTCAATTCTCAGCAGTTTTTTTTCCGAATGAGGCCTTAGTAGCTAATTTTGATACAGACGATGAAAACTGTGATGCAAACTGTAACAAGTCAAATCTGACACTTTGCAATTCTATGTTGACATAATTTCCCCCAAATGTTCGATATATCAGACATTTTCCGTCAACTAAATGGCATATATTGCTTCCTTAGTCTTAGTATTTATGATTATCGTGATTACCAAACATGGTGAAAGACCTAATTACTGCCAGAATCTCCCAATTTTGTTGTAGATCATAGAAATGGATTCTGTATGAGTTGCTGTCCCAGTCAACAAATTTTCAGTCAGATAGATTCGAACCGGTGACCCCCCAGTTCAGAGTGTTACACTGTGAGACTAAGCCACAGCACACTCTGTGCCCAAATCTGACTTTAAAAACTTAGAGCAATTCAGAATTAATTCTCATCACTCTTTGTTCCACTCCACTTAAAACAAGACACTGAACGAAAATAATCTGGAAGAGGCCATTAATTTTGTCAATGGCAAATTAAATTTACAAAACCTTCTGACTCGATTCAGCAGTCATTCAGCAGCTTAAAAAAATTGTTGGTTTTCTGACTGCCTTGCCTTTGTCTTGCATGGTTCCAAAGTTTTAGAAATTGTTATTGTACTGATGTCCAACTGAAACATAAAGTCTCTTTTCCCCATATTGCATCCACTGAAGCTGTCCACTCAGTGATCAAGCAAAACTGCAACTTCAAATTTTCAACCCCCATATTGCCCCCATTGAAGCTAGTCCAAGCCCAATAGCAACTTCAAATTTTCAACCCCCATATGGCTCCTATTGAAGCTAGTCCAAGCCCAATAGCAACTTCAAGTTTTCCACCCAGCATATGGCTCCCATTGAAGCAAGTCCAAGCCCAATAGCAACTTCAAGTTTTCCACCCAGCATATGGCCCCCACTGTAGCTGGTACCTATTATTCTCAACAGATTGTTAGCATGTATTATGTAGAAAGAAAATTGTCAACTCCCAATATTAGCCTTGTGACAAGAAAACCTCCAGCTTCAGCCATAGCAAAAGCCATAGATCATCCATTATGTTCATCTATAGCCTGAGCACCAGTTCTTAAATGTTAATAATAACTTCTGTTTTATAGTACAGAATAAAGTTTCATGAATCTACATAACTATGGCCAGTAAGCAACTTTTATGACACAAAGATGACAGTTTTTTCTATGTGACAAAGCTCATTTGAACCATGTCACAGAGAAACCCTGTTGTCAAGGTTTCTCACACAAACCAGCTTGTACACTCACGGTTCAAGGCTGGAGACTTGGAATTTTGGATTAGAGAAGAATTCTGAATAGGGCTTGTACTATTCATGAAGCGAAAACAAAGGCACTGATCAGCTGTGCAGTTACTGCACAGCTGATCTGTGTCTTTGTTTTCGCATTTGCAAAAATCTGGTTATTCATGATACAGCTTGTATGTAACAGATGGTGTTTCTTGCTAAGCCTTAGTAATGACAAGTTTTGATGACAACCAGTGTTATTCAGCTTAGCTTCTGATGCTATCATATGCTACAGCAATGTATAATACATTACAACTAATACAACTGCAAGATTGCTCAAATATTTCAACAAAGAAAAAACACCAAAATCAATGTAATTCCAAGCCCTATCTCAATGAATCCCACAATAACCTATCCCTTCGTGCACCCACAATAACCTATCCCTTTGTGCATTCATTTTTTGACTGTATATAGGATAGTCTTATCCATTTTACTGCATTGCCAAGTTTGTGAGTTTGAATGGTTGGGGGTGGAAGAAATGGGGGCAACATCCGAGTCAAAACTGAAAAGCAGGCAGCAGTAGAACAACCTCCGGCCTTTAAGCTTCCCTACACAATTTTTCTGACAATACCCTCATAATTTTTGTAAATCACATCATCGCTAATTTTGTGGGTGACTGATCACTATGATCAACAAAAGGACGCTGCTACAATCTAATAAACCCCTTAATAGATCAGACTGACTTTTTACACCTTCCCCTAACAAGGCTGCTAATGGGCATTGTTTGTTGCAGATGTCAAATTATAGGCAAACTCGTATCTCCTTGCACTTAAAAATACCATGTACATGTCTGACATGTACATGAAAATGTGCATATACATGTAATGCACATTTTCATGTACATGTCAGACATGTACATTGTATTTTCTTCACTCATAATTTTGTTAACTCTAAAGCCATCCTTCTCACAGCGTAGTATATACAGCCCTAATTTCTCCCTACACTGTGACAATGTGACGCGTGGCCAAGGACAAAGGTCCACACTTGTTCTCCATAACAAAGGCCCGTTGCCATACTAGCCAGTTTCAAAGGGACAACATTGCCACGCCGACACAATAGTGACCATTAGATAATACAAATAATGAGATTGCAAACAATTGCATCTGGTCACTTATTAGAGTCATCGCAATTATTACATAAACAAATATGACAAATGAGCCGCCGTATCAGAAAACCAGCAATCTGCATATGCGAAACCAAAGGCGCAGACCAGCTTCGCGGTTACCACGAACCTGACCAGCGCCTTTGTTTTCACTACACAGACAGTAATTCCTCTTCTTCCTAAACCCCAAATTTCAAGCTTCTAGTCACCTTCTGTAGCGTAACATATGCTGGTTTGTGTAAGACCAGGTTGTAAACCCTGAAGACCGGTTTACACGTGTTGCGGCTCCTATGACCAACTGTTTCCCGTGTGGATTTTAGACAAAGAACCTAAAAGTCTGTACAAATATTCTTGAAAAATATGGTTGATAAAATATTTGCTTTCCATCAATAACAAACTGTAAAGCCAAACTTCTGTCAAGCCCAAATGAAACTGAAGCTGTAAAACTACTAAAGTTATGCTGTAATGATGCTAAAATTTCAGAATAGAAGTTTTACAGTTGCTGGGAAGGGGGTAATACCACCACAGGTTAATTTGTGTGGTTCTTGACTATCTGTGAAAACCTTGAAAACAAAGGAATCTCTGGTACTCTTGAATGTAAACTTTCGCGCCTCTCTGTCCATCTTCTGTGGCTGACCACTCCAGTGAATGTCTACTTGGTGAGAAACACAAGCAAAGATAGGTTTTCTCATGATACAGCTCTAACGATAATGTACCAGTAGAATACGGAACATTATTTCAAACCATTTGTGTCGTAACTGACATCCGTGTATGTAAACTACCATTGATAAAAAGAATAAATGGATTCACCTCTAAAATGGTGTGTAATGTTTGGTGACGCGACACCATGGTAATGGTAAACAAACTAAATATGACTGAGTAAATATAAAAGCTAGAATTTTGTGTTACTGAATACCCTGGATAATAGGCTTTTGTGTTTCAAATGAATATTTTATGATACATGAATGTACACAGACCTTTTTTACTATAGCAAACATATGGCGTTCTTAAATATAATCCCAAAGCGACTGGTATATTTTACGCATTTATCATTTCAAATGAAAACACCAAATAAAACTCCACAATCCCTAATCACAAATTCAAAACGAAAGGATGAATTCTTATAACATTCATTTTTTTTTCTCTCATTTCCAAGTTTGTTAGTTAGTATTGTGTAGTTTAAAATGCCGGTCAACCTTGTTTCAGTCATGTCGAGATCTGGGTATCAACCTGAGTTCTATGTAGAGTTTTTGTCTTTTTTAAAGGCAAAACTTGGCAGAGATAGGTTTGAAGCAAGGACCTGGTACAGAGGTTATAAAACATTTTTCATGCTCAACTCAGCTGAGATCAAAATTTATATCACTAATAAATTCCAAAATAGCCCAAATAAATTGAAATTTCAGGTTTAGGTCAACAAAGCCAGTAACTTTGGTTGATTGGGGTTTAACGTCCCACCAACAGCTAAGGTCATATGGAGACGGACCTCGGTTTATAGTCCCATCCCATGGACTGGAGAAGCCCGGAATCAAACCAGCGACCCCTGGTTTACAAGGCGAGTGACATAACCACTGCACCACGGAGGCTTCTACAAAGCCAGTAATTTATCCTGCTTATAAATGTTAAAATGCCAACAATTGTTGGCATTTTAACATTTATGAGCAGGATAAATTTTAGTCTCAGCTGAGCTGAGCATGAAAAATGTTTTATAACCTCCGGGCCTGAAGATTCAGGATTCCTTCAAGTTTAACACTTGACCACTACTGACAAGGCCAACATGACAGCTGTGGTCCTGTGCATTAGCAGTCAACGTACGTGGATGACTTTCAGACTTTGGTAAATGGGTAAAAAATGATGCCTTAAAGCTACCTTATACTTTAACATTCATAGTCTTGCAAGAAAACATGAATGATAGAAAGAAAAGAAAATACTGCTTAGCTTGTTATTTATAACTACCTTATATTTACATTCATAGTCTTGCATCAAAACATGAATGTACATTGATCTGTTTTGAAGATGATAATACAAGGAAGTGACTCGGCAATCTGTCCTCAAAATACCAATACAAGAAATGATTACGGAATGAAGAGTTTATCCGAAATCAATCTTTGGAAAAACCAAGGTTCTCCTTATATTGACTGCCAAATCGTCAATAATATTGAATCGTTATACTTTCGTTTAACTTTCTGGGTCACCAAATCAATGTGTTTTTATTGATGACATCGTGAGATAGTGGGTGTTACTCGATTTTTGATCAATAGCAAAACAAAGTTTAATACAATTAGATCAATACGGAAACAATTTTTGACATTATTTCATAGTGCAGAGCATTGGATTTATCGAGTGCATGGTGGTTATGAAGTGCAGTGCATTAGAGTAATTCAATTTAGACCTAGATGAGTCCACAAAGTAGCATGTGAAAGGTAAATCTGGATAATCCATTTCAATGGCATATCGGTAGGTATTTGTTTCAGAAATCGAACATATGAATTGTAACCTTTCACATGCTACTAAGTTGACTAGCATAATCTTTGATCAGTCAGAGGTCAAAACAAAACTATGCCCTGAATATTCACCCACTTCTTCAGGTTAAGTCAAACTTTGCTAGTAGAATGGAAAGTAGAATCAGCACTTATACTAGTTAGTAAGTGCATGCTGTTTAATGCATCAAATTGTGAAACTAACGCCAAAGCATGTTTCTTGCCAGCTGAGTATTTTGGTTTTTATGTTGTTACTACATGTATATGCTGAAGAATGAACTTACAATTTCTTGAAAAAAGGTGATCTATATACAGAAATTGTGTTTTGGATTTTTAGAAACTGCTGAAACATGTCATTTTTCTTTAAAGAATCTAATCATAAAATGAAATGCTGCCATTCTTGAACAGTGGCACATGCAGGTAAACAATATTCATTGCTTTTTAGCTCAATCTACATAATCAAACATGAGCCAATTTTTCACCAAAAATTTTGGGCAAACATCATAACACATCAAGTCTATCTAACTCTGAACACAGTTCTGAGTGACATGTTTTCAACATGAGAGGAATGTTTGTCCAAACTGCCAACCAAGCTCTCCAGAACCTCGTTATCTTGTTGGTCTAATCCCCCTCTACCTGCACAGTGTGGCCCAGTCAGCCCGACTGCACTTGATGGCAAGACGGTACTTGAACTTGCACTCGAGAACTAACAAACTGATAAAATAGCCCAAATTTTTGTCAACATTTCCATAATTTATTATAGTATACCTTTATTTTTTTTCTGAATTTTGATGTTTAAAGTTGGCTTTAATTCGTAAATCCAACATATAGCTTTAATACAAACATGTTCATCCATAAAACTTCTAAGGCCTATGGAGCACCACAATAAATTGATGCACATGCAAATTAAGTTGATCAAAATTAAAATTTTGGTCAGGAAGAGAAATTAGAGGCCCTAATGGTATATTTGCTATTAAAGAACAAATTACATGAGAACAGACATTATGATTATTGTAATTTTTCCATTGAAATTAAATAAATCAAAATGAATTCTGTTCCAGCTGCATAATGAATTCATTGAACACATGTGTCCTTGTAATGAATATTTCCATTAGTTCGAGAATTCATTTGTTTTAATGTCATGCTTTTCAAATGATAGGGACGATTTTTTTTCTTTTTTTTTCATAAAAACTTAGTTTCAGAACCTGAAAACGGAAAACAATGGAAATGATCATCAAACGAATTGTAAAGGTGTGTATTAATATTAATGAATGTTTGAGCGGTGACGCAAAAAAGCCGGTTATGTGGGGTTTGGACCAGGTTCAAAACAATCTGGGCTGTATAGTCACAGAAGAAGGCTGGAAACTTCAGACAGAGATATTGTAGCATTGGAATATCCATGTAGCGGAAACGAATGTGCTGATCAGCTGTACAGTTACTTCACAGCTGATCTGCGCCTTTGTTTTTGCATATGGAAAAAATCTGGTTTTCTGCGTGACGCGGCACAGTTAATCAGAGAACTGTCAGCCACTGAATCACTCTCATTTCCTGAGAAACGCTGCAGATAAAAAAATAATCCACCACACTAGAAAAAGGTCGCATAAAACCAATCATTACTGTACGATATTATTTGAGCCGCATCGTGAGAAAACCAGATTACTGCCTATGCGAAAACAAAGGCGCAGATCAGCTTCGCAGTAACAGCTAGCTTCTAGCCTACTTCTGTGACTGTACAGGTCTGTTTGTGTTGGACCTGGTCGGAAACCCAGAAGACCGGTTTTCTCGCGTCACGGCTCATTTTATCCAGAACCTGGCACCTGCTAAAGGACATGGGAGGGGTAGGTTTTGCTGACTTGCCGGACTTGGAACAAGAAAGCGTGTGCCCCCTGCTTTCCATCGGGATTCTGTAGGCAAGTTTAAAGGTGTGTTTTTTTTCAGTGGTGTCTTTTATACAAGCAATAAAGGCAGGGCACATCATAGCAAAGGGCCCCTAAGAGGAGTGGTCAGTTCATCTGCCCATGATATAAAACACTTCTAAAGCTCGTAGGATGTACAGGATAGAACAATATCTCTTCCTTAAAGGATCCAAATTTTAAGCCACTACTTTGTCAAAGCGTCTGAATTAGAGTAGACTGTTCTGGTCTAGAAATGACATTTTTTTCTTCACCCCAAAGGCCTGTTTCCTAATGCCGTCCCTCAGAGTTCTAAGTAGATTAAACTCAGTGATTCATATTGCCCTACCTGCCGTTATTTCTAAGACCTTATTGTTTGCGTCACACACACGTTTTTAATATGTTAAGTCAGTCGAAATAATAATTTCCTATTTTATTATTTTGTTTTTCCAAGAATTATTCTATACAACTGAGCCGCTGCATCAGAAAATCAACAATCCGCATATGCGAAAACAAAGGCGCAGACCAGCTTCGCGGTAACCGCGAAGCTGATCAGCGCCTTTGTTTTCGCTATACAGATAGTAGAATTACTATACTTTCTAAATCCAAAATTGTCAGCCTCTAGCCATCTTCTGTGCTTGTACAGCCCTGTTTGTGTCGGACCTGGTCAGAAACCAAAATTGTTGGTTTTCTGATAGCGCAGCTCAATTTCTGATTCATGAGAGCAGTGAACTATATGAGCCGCATCGTGAGAAAACCGGATTTTTGCCTAGGCGAAAACAAAGGCGCAGATCAGCTTCGCGGTAACCGCGAAGCTGATCAGCGCCTTTGTTTTCGCTACTCGGATAGTACAATTCCTCTTCTACTTAAATCCGAAATTTCAAGCTTCTAGCTCTTTTCTGAGCTTGTACAGGCCGGTTTGTGTCAGACATGGTTGGAAACCCCGAAGACCGGTTTTCTCGCGTCGCGGCTCATATGACATTCGTTAGTGATAATGAAAGGCTGTCATTGGTCCAAGCCAATCTAAGGGGGCAATCCTTCTGCAATATTTTTTTCATTTCATTGATATAAAACATTGACCACACCCATCCCACGGGCGATTTTTGTTTCATTCATCTCTCTCTTTTTGGAATTCTGTAATTTTGCATCAATTTCCGATTCTTATTTGTCTCAAGACTTTGATATTGAATGTTGCTCAGAAAAAGATCATTCTTTAAATGCCACTGTAGCCCATGGATGTAAAAACAAGTCTTCCCACACAATGTGGCAGGTTTTCCTTAAAGCAGAAAAGACGAGCGAATGGGAGAAAAAATGTCTATTTATACAACCCAGACAATGGTCTTTCACATTAAAGTACATAAACTTTTTTTTTTCAATCAAAAGCGAGCTAATTATTGTTTAATTATTAACAACTATATGCCTTATCTGCAGCACTGCAACACAATCACAACATTAGCATCTCGTTGCCATGACAACCATTACCTGATGTAACACAATTCAATCAAGCTCTATAATAGGGTAAATAGAAAATTGCTCATTTAAAGAACTTTATCCAGATGGTCATTCGACAAGGCAGCTTAATAGGACAAGATTACAATTTACGGCTATGTCGCTTTGGAATTTGTCATTAGCATTAGATCTGTATCTGAAAATGGCAGAATTGTGCGTGGACAATAGGAGTGCCGTACTGTTCGTATCTTTATCCACTATGTTCTTCAGGGGGTGGGGTCGACAGATCGTACCAGCCTAAAATCCTCGTGTGAGGGCCACACACATTTTTTTGACATAATTTTTATGATATTATATAAACTTCAATGTTTTGTTGTTGTTATCCCACCAAAAAATTCTTACTGGAAATATTTCAGTTTCAACCCTGAGAAACCCATTTCAAATTACACCCCTGGATTCACAACTACACAACGGCCGCTCTGACACCTTCCTTTTAACTTCATACTGTGCTAGCTAGCTAGCTACATGTACATATACTACATGTACTAGCATGCAAGAGAACAGACACACCTGTTGCCAAGTACACAGCCAGATAATACTGTAAACATCAGGTTTCCTGAAGGTTTTCAAGAAATTCTATTTACAATCATCATTTGTGTTATATCTGCTTTCATGTGATGAGGATTTCAAATCTGGAGTACCCAAAAATTGTACACTACGAAAACATGCCCATGCAATATACAGATTTTTCATAAGCTGTGAGAATGAAAATAATAGAGCTACATGTATGTGAAAAGCATGAGAAAATCTTGCTTTTTCTCAATCTAACTGGGTGTTCAAACTTTTAGACTAGCTCTCAAGATGTGACAGGTTTTGAAAATCTGTAATAAGAAAACAAAGAAGGCCAAGCTGTTGTCTGCCTCATGTATTTCACAGTTTGATGATCAACTTAACATATGATACACAGGATTGAAAAGACGAACATTCTTTCCTTGCAGTTTTTTTTTCTTTCTTTACATGTCAGATGATGTTTAGAAAACATATCTGTCCCGATAATGACAGTTTTCTATGCTATTCTACATGTCACATTTTTATCTCTACCTGTCAGTTTTTTTTCTGATATTTATGAATCATTTCAAGAATTTAGAAAAAAAAAATGACCACAACAAAAGTTAGGTCTTAGTTTTTAAATCACTTTTTAAGCCTACACAAACTGTATGTATACCCTAAAGCTGAGAACATTTATGGAAGTCTGTCTTGGTGTTACCAATTTTTATTCATTAACTTCTTGTTTCTTTGTTTTATATTTAGTTTTTGGTACTTTAGAACTACTACACTTAATAATATCCTTCAATCATAAAACTCAACATATCTTTTCTTCGTACTTTTGAATTTCATCTGTAAGTGCAAACAAGTACATGTCTTGGGATCACTGAAAACAATCATTCTTCCCAAATCCCAGCTTAAGTAGTTTCAAAGTGGCCTCTATCAAGATATCATAGCGGGTAAACACCAAGCTTAGGCCCCTACCTAACATTGGTTTTTATCTTGCCCTAATCAGTATATGACTTATCATTTAAGCATTCCAAAACTAATTTGAAGCTATTCATTACCTACTAAATATCTACCGAAACATGTCCTATCATAAACTACCCGTGAAGAAGATTTGAAAATTGACACCTTAAGCAAGATATTAGGAATCACGGAGATAAATAAAGACATTGGCGGAGACCTTTATCACGGTGAAATTTTATAAAAATAGTCACAAAGGGATGTGCTGATTTAGACCACGACAGACAGCGAAAGCTAAATCCTACACTGTTGTAAATTCTATTGCTACCTAGTAACGCTAGATCATTATAAATATGGTTCCTTGATTGAACCATATGGTTGCTTTAAGATACATTTACACACTTGTGAGACAGATTTTCTTAGAGTTCTAAACTAAACCTAGGTTTTGTAACTAAATTTCTTCCAAGTAAGGAAAAACCGGAAATCAGCATCGTGCATGGGTGTGTTATTCCGTCAACCTATTTGTTTTCAACCAGTAATGAGTATGAGACTTTATTTCTCATGCAAAAACTTCAAAACATTAAAGATAAGGCTTTTTGTGATGCATTCGGAACAGCTTTGCACTGTGATTCTCTTATAGTAAGAATTTTTTTTTTTATAGTTTTCCTATTAAACTAGATCTTGATGCCAATAGCAAAATTTTCTTTTTTCTTTTTGATCATAAATATTAGCCAATTTGTCCTTAACTCTTAATGTAAATAAACAGATCAATACCAAGTCAAAACATGACTTTACCATTTTCTTAAACACCCAGACACAAAATAAATTCTTTACAAAAATGAAGAATGCCTAGCTCTTTTTCTTTTTTAACCAGGGCTAAAATATTTTCATTTGTGAAAGTGTGGTATTTTGTGACTTTTACATTTTTGGTGTGTATTTTAAGGCGATTTTAAACCCTATTCAAAATTTAACAAACACAAAGCAAAAAGGGGAACAAAGGGCCTTGGCTCAGAAAGGGAAAGTCACACATCGCCGGAGGAGAGACGTGAAACTTTTGTTTAATATATCGACGCCCTGGGGGAAGGTGTTACACAGTGCAGCTGTCCACTCTGTACAGAACAAATATTATGATGGACTAGAAGATTAGAATAGCTGAGGCATGTGAAAAACTGGTATGATACATGTACCGTTTGGTACGCAATTTAGATCAGCCTTTTACATTTGATCAGTTACTGGTTGTTATTTTTTACTAGTTCATACGAATAAGCCTAAAACAGGACTTTTGTTACTAATTCAGAGCGCACAAACGGCTGCCAGTGGTCAAATTTTCACAGATACACTGGCTCTAGTCAGCTTCTCCCGTTCAGGCACACAGAAATAATTCTGTTGTCATGAACAGGCTGAAAGATCTCTTTCCAGAGAATAATGACCGTTATCTTGATCAAATTTCAGTCACGCAAAGAGAAAACAGCAACATGACATGCTGGCAAGCCGTGGAAGTTCACGGGGACACACTTTTTCAATTAATTCCAAACTGCAATGTACATGAATTGAATGGTGTTGTAGCTAAACCTGTGCTAAAAATCTGCATAATTTGCAAACTTACATATGCGAAAACAAAATATAGCAATTCAACTGTGCTGTAAACATAGTAATTGATCACCTTTGTTTAGTACAATCCAAAGCCACTGTACTTCCCTGATCCAAACTTTTATTAAAGCCTAAAGATGCTGTAGCTGTTCAAAAGTTTTTTTTAAACAGTTTTTGTCTGACCTGGCAAGAGCCACCCTTAGAGCGGTTTTCACTGGGTGCGGAAAATGAACATAATCACACTGCAAGAGGCTGTTCATAAACTTTGTATTGAGCTTCAGCAAGATCTCTTCCAACAATATTGTCCATATTTATAAAGTGACAGAAACAAGGGGGCTATGCATCACAGATGACATTAATATGATTTTGAATAATTAAGCAAAGGCATATGGTCCATCTGCTGGCAAGCTTCTAAACTACAACCACTAAACTTGAGGTTTGGAAGGCCCTTCTTTGTGTGGTTAAAGGTATGCAATGACGACATTAAACAATGGTTTAGAAAGAAATATTTTACTCTCTAAAAGAATCTATTAATTAAAGAAAAACACAAATAATCTAAACAGTTTGTAAAGAACTGTTTTGTTGTAGGTTCTAGTCAAAGTATGTACATGTATACATGGTATACAAACACTACCAGCATTTACACATTGTCATTACTATTCAACTTGAACAAGTATTTAGTACAAAAATTCTCCCACATAAAAAAAAATCTCCCAAGTACAGTTCAGTTCATGTAAGTTTGAAACAAATCTATAATACCATTAAGGCAAACAGTATGGATCCCTGTTACAATTCCACGCAAGTGAATAGGGTTCTCCCTGCTTAAATGCAATCATGTTCATAATCTTTGAATTTTCAGTTTAAGTATGCAAGTAGACTCCAGTCAAAAATTCTACACATTCTACAACATTCATTTTCCCAATCACAAAGGCACAACATACATGTACACTGTATTATGGAATGATATGTTAATAACTTAATTCTAGACAGAACCCATTGTACATCACAAAATTGCTACAATGTAAGTCACATGACCACAATCACATGATCATTGTCTATATCACATTCACCTTTCAGGGGGTGCAATCAAGGGGATTTCATTGGTGAATTATGTTTTTGTAAAACAAAACATAACCACTTCAACAGCCTAAGTTGCACGCCCCTTGCTTTGGCTTGATGCCGATTTCTGGATTTCATGAAATAAACTGCTCATTGACGTCCAAGTCATTCAGTAATTTCGCTGACATCAACATTCAGTAATAGATAGACTTCTTTCTGTGACGGGAGGGTAACTGTATTCTGGGGCTGGATAACTGCTCTCTTGCGTGGGTGGGGCTGGGTAACTTCCGTAGTGTTCGTCGTCTGAAGATCATACCATAAACAGTTCTAAGACATTTGGACAGATTACTACATATCCCGACAATTTGAGAATTTTCATACTTGTAAAATTGTGTTTTCTTCTTTTAAAGAGGCTATGAAAAACAATTTATGAAGAAAAAACTTTCAAAATTGACTTTGCCAAAACAGTAAAATTATTTCTGGAAAATTTGTAAATTTAAAAAAGTTAATTTAATTATGTATTATTATGTTGTTGTTTTTTTTTTTTCTTCTTTTTATAAAATGTGTTTCAAATATGGGTAAAATGCAGGCCTACTGTTAGCAGTCTTGGTCAACACTGTTAGCTAAAGGTCTGTCCAAATGTTTATATCTCATTTATGGTATGATCAGACGTACACTGTATGATGCTACCAAATTAAAACCTAATGACCATATTATTTCACAGTATACCGATATGATGTATGCAATATTAATTGCCTCTAGGCTCTATATACATTGTTGCGGTTCCCCTCAAATAATAAGAAACATGGCTTATTAGGGTTAAAATTCAAAATTTTTCAACATAATGTGTCAATGAGCTCGCAAACAGTAGCAGTCATAATCTTTACTAACCCTGAGAGTAGATTAATCTCTACTACAACCAATTCTGTAAGCCAATAATGAAAGCAGTAATACTTTTTAATTCTTCAAGTTCATTATTAACCAACACAAGACCATAACTTTAATGCTCAACTTAAGCTTTGGCAATTCAAGGTACAGGCCTTACATGCCGCGGTCAGGTGTATTTTGCACAATGCTATAATAGGTAGCGAAATGGTCAGACCATAATCACAAAATTTCGGTATTAAGCAAAACGAAAAACTAGCGGTAAAACAAAAAAGCTAAAACAGTGACGACCAAAGACCACAACAGCAATATTCTCAGATTACTTTGATTGGCGTTAAAACTTTGTGTCCCATTTTCCGATTTTCAGGCTTCAGATCAGGCTGTCCCTACAAGATCTGCCTGACCAGACCTTTTGCAAGTCACTACTTATGAATGATACAGACTTACGAATTATAACAGACTTTGCTATTATAACAGACTTTGCTGTCCATTGTTAATATTTCTTGGACACCAATCAAAGTAATCTGAGAAAAACAAAGCCTTTCATTAATGATTTTGTGAAACTAAAATGCTGTTTTCAGTTCTTCATATTCATTACAAGCTATTCTTGTCGTGTTGTTTAGGTTTGAAACACCCAGCGGAAAATGTGGGGGTCTAAAGAGGGACTCTGTCTTTTTATTTTATTTTTTGTTGTTGTTGTTGTTGTTTTTTTCCTCAGTATATAACCTAGAACTGAAAACAGCATTAAAACTATGTAAAGCAATACCTACAAAAAGCAATATAATGAGGATGATGCATGAAACAATGATGTATTTTACGAAAAAAAATAAATGAGCCGCCGCATCAAAAAACATCAATCTGCATATGCAAAATAAAGGCGCTGATCAGCTGTGCAGTAATAGTACAGCTGATTAGTGCCTTTGTTTTTGCTCCATATATAGACAGTATGATACCTCATCTTTCTAAAGTAAAATTTCAATCTCCTAACCATCTCCTGTGGCTGCAGAATCCAGTTTGTGTCAGACCAGGTAGAATGCCTAGATTGCTGGCTTTTTCACACAAAGGCTCATACGTTTATCAAATATCTTACATTGTCCAGATCCGTTTGAGACAGTCGACAGGCCTGGACTTCCTGGTTCTTCTTTTATTTCTGGATAGCCACCTTCGTTCCAACCTACAAAAATTTGGGGCAGGTGTGATAATACACATATACAAGAACATAATAATAAATAAAATCGAACAAAATTCAAAAATCAATCAAATGTGTCACCTAATATGAAATTTTGACCACTAAATGTTCAAAGATTGCATGACTACTTTGTAGAACCTGAATATAACATTCATACAGTTTGTTAGAGCATAATTTACATGTACATGTATATACTCGTAGTATTATAATCTAATCACATATTCGCATGTTTTTAATAAAAAATCAAGGACTTGTCAAAGTTGCTCATTCAGGGGCTAAAATCTCATCACTTTTTATTATGATTGTTGTTGTTGGTGTTTAGGATAGGAGTTCAGGATTTTATTAGCCCTATAGATTCAAGTCAGTCGGACCTATGTGCACAGGTAGTTTCAAGACAAAGTATAGTGTATGTTTAAGAGATAAACCCAAAATAAACAAAATTAACCTAAATGATGGTCATGTTTGCAGGTTTGATCATGTTGAGAGATGACTAAATATAGCTTTTTAGAAGCAATACTCAATGGGGCAAGGAAAAGATGGCAGATAGGCAGCCCATTTGTGATTTTGTTCTTTACTGATTCTCTTGCCAAGTTTGAGAACTTCTTTCCTTAGCTAACAGGCTGATCTTCATACCTAGAGACATTCAAACAACTTATAAAATTGCAGATCTGATTAAAATGTATGATGGCACTTGTATTTTTGTCCAATTATTAATATCTACGAATACTACGATAATACGAGCCAATAAAGCTGATAACAGAAGCTGACTGGTTGTCATGGAGATTTTCTCAATGATGTCACCATACTGTTGAAATGAGCTGTCATACAACTTGATAGCGTAAAGCACTAATAAATGACACACCTGTCGAGAGTAACTGAGTTTCGAGTTATTTATAAATTTGTGTGACTTGTGATGACATGTTTTACCTAACTAAACTATACAATGCATGTTGTAAATAAAAACATCTCTGACGAAATCTCTGTTTGCGAAGTATATATGATGCATCCCCCGCAACTTCTAAATGCAGCTACAAAGGAATAGTCGGACATAACGTTACCGGGAGGCGGAAGCAGCTGGATATTAATAGGACACTGTTTCTCCGAAGTGTCGGTCTGTATATGTCATCAATATGGTAATGAGACAATTTGTGCACACGATTTTGTCGCCGAAGGCAATATACAAGCATAAGTGGTCAAACAAATCTTGGAATTTCTCTGAGCTCTGCAAGGCTGTGTCTGATACAGTAATTGGGAGCTATATGATTTTAAGTTATTTTGCCAGCAAGGACCAGGTCCAGAGGTTATAAAACATTTTTCATGCTCAACTCAGCTGAGCATAAAATTTAAAAGACAAAAAAGCCCAAATAAATTGAAATTTCAGGTTTAGAACACGAAAGCCTGTAACTTATCCTGCTTATAAATGTTAAAATGCCAACAATTGTTGGCATTTTAACATTTATGAGCAGGATAAGTTTTAAACTCAGCTGAGCTGAGCATGAAAAATGTTATATAACCTCGTGACCAGACATCCACAAAGAACAAGAGCTCAGGCCATACTCAAATGAGGACCTTAAATGTCTTGTCCAAAAAAATAAGTTGTGCAAATATTGTTCAACATGCTGAATCCTTAGCAGTAGGTACTTTTTGGAATTGAGCAGCATCCAGGAGACAAGGCACTGAATTGTAATATCATTCTTTCTTAAATATAATTTTATGACAAAATTGCATCTTACACGGCTAACAAACCTTTAAATGCGTAACCGCCGGTTAAGAAAGAAAATCCGATTCATGCCCTTCCGGTTCCGCATATGAAGACCAAAAAAGGTAAACAAAACATACACTACTACGATCGATTGATGATTATATTTTAGTACAGAAATATATCGATTATCTATGAATGCTATTTTGTCACTTATTTACTATTGTAAGTCAGCACCAAAGTAGCTCGCAAAATAATTTGATGGTCTTTGAGTTATTTATTCCCTTCTTCGAACCTGGTGTTACAACACGACCAAAATCGGAGAAATACAATTAAAAAATTGGACAATTTGCTGGTAAATATCAAATTTTAGTGATTGTTCCACGACAAATTTACCGATATATATTAACGAAATTTCAACTGATGTCTGTGCCATTATTTCGTTGTGTTAGTGCCCGGCATTACTGATTTGAAGGGAAGGAAAAGATGGTTACGCATTTAATCATTAAAATATGAAGAATATATTTCAAGATATGTTTGAAAACCTCTACCGGTTCCAGTTATGGTATTTATTTTCCCTGTAAAGCGTTTTGAATGACTTAAAACCAGGAAAAAATAAATAAAAGTATAAAGAATGCTGTAAAATCGTCTTCATGAACAGGAATGTCATGCATGTGAACTATTTATTACATGTATTGCATAGACAGTTTGTATTACTTTATATCAAACATTTTCACTGCAAATATCACAAACATACCAATTTGAGTTAGCACCTATTAAGAGAGGACGAGAGAATGTGACAATTAAAACTTCAGCGTAAAACTATTAACAAAAACAAAAAAAAAACTTTAATACATGCGTTTTATAATGATTATATTGCTATCATTCTAATGATTAAATTCGTAACCGAAATGTTGACACAGCTTTTAACCACATATGCATAGAATGCAGTGGCCAGAGGCAACGAAACTGTCAACAGACCTCACACAATGTTAAAATCATCTGCACGCTGCATTGCTTTCCATTAATATGGACGTAATGAGCGGAAATCAAAACATATCCCTGCGACTGACCCACATTTTCATCGAGTACAATGCAATCCCAACATGTGTTTTGGGGTAGGGAATAAAAATCATGATTATAAAGAAAAGTTTCTGGAAATCTTTTGGGGTCCAAATATAGCAATGTCTAACTAATAAAATAGCATTGAGAGAATTATAATATCTGTCTTCGAATCAGAATATTTTACTCGGAAACACGAGCTGCAAAAGTTTGTTTACCTTTTGTCGGTCATCTGATGCGAAACCGGAAGGACGTGAATCGGATTTCTTTTCTTAACCGCGGTTACGCATTTAAAGGTTTGTTAGCCGTGATCTTAAGATACTTGTATATACTTCAAAATAAATCAAAATGCATGCATTGTTCCCAATTCTTTAAGAACATCACTGGCTTTGCAATATAAGATTTTAATCAGAATCTTTCATGTCTGCTTCAAGTCCTTAGCATTTTCAAAGGTCCAATCTAATAAATGACGATGTATATGAATGACTAATGACTCATGAGTGAATGAGCAATATGCACAAAGCTCACGACACAACACTGCAGTATTTAAAGAACAAACTACTTTTTAATGAACCAAATTTAGCAAAGTTCTACAGAAATAAAGCTATTCTCTATCACCAAGAGTGATGTAAGCAAGACTATTTATTTAAACACCCACAAGCGAAATCAGAAGAAACATAAAAGCTGACAGGGACAGAATTAAAATCTAAAAATACAATGACAAAGGGAAAGAATTTCAAATTTTGTTTCCTAGTTCTGTGTAGAATTGCCTTTAAAAAAGTTCTATGAGTTAGCAACATGCTTGCGATAACTCAACTTGGCAGTGAGTCATTTTAGCATGAAATATCTTTTTAAGATGGAACGCTTTATAACTGCGAAGGGGGAAATAAAATATTCTATTTGCTCCTATTCTGATAGAGAACCCTAGATTTGTCCTAAATTCCCAGTAGTAATTCCATAAATGATCTTTACGAAGAAGCACAATTCCAAATGGATCTCAGAATTGTCTCTTTTACAAGCTACAGGCTTTAATATTGATGAAACGTCACAACAGTTTGTCGCACCACAAAAATGGTTTTATCAATGAAAGTGATGTCATAGGGGGGTCAATAAAACGGTTCAATATACTACGATTTTACTACAAATCAATTGTCTCTCGAAAATGAAATGCTTTTGCCAATAAATCTTTAAATGTTATTGGCCTAAATATTGATGAATTTTACTTTAATACCCTAGTCATGTGCAAGTATTTCTCCTCATAATGAGGACACCATCAATATAATGATTTTGCAAAGAAAATCGAAAAAGCTGAATTCCAATGTCATTTGTAGTATAGTGTAGATATGTTTTAGTTAAGTGGAAATGGAAGTCACTGGCTTTAAAAACTTGAATATTTATTCACAGAGCCCACATTTTGACAATAAAAAGTTAAATTTGAATTATCATGCCAGGTCAGCAATGCAAGCTTTATGAGGAATACTGCAATGTGTTTTATAAAGATCTACATGTAATTACATTATATGACTTTGTTATTTTGACGTTAAATCATTAATTACCATCATCAAAATAGTATATTAATAGACACACACCTAACATGTTTTCTTGTGCTGTTTAAAAAGTCATATAAGTGTACTCCAAGAGCTGAGAAATTATTACATGGAAATGAAGGTGAGTAATCACACATTTGAGCCGTCTCGTGAGAAAACCAACAATGTGGTTTCTAAACCGGTCCGACATAAATCAGGCTGTACAGTCACATAAGCAGGCTAGAAGCTTGAAATTTCAGATTTAAGAAGAAGAGGAAGTGTACTAACCGTGTACCAAAACAAAGGCGCTGATCAGCTTCGTGGTTACCGCGCGAAGCTGATCTGCGTGTTTGGTTTCGCATATGCAGATTGTTGGTTTTCTCATGAGGCGGCTCATTTTCTTTCTCATGAATGACAGTATGGGTTCAAATAGGATGGGGGGGGGGGGGGGGGGGTAGAAATTGTTCTAAGCTTTTGGCCCTTTAAAACACAGTATGATATAAATATTGCAAATTTTAAAAACTACCAGTACATATATATAACTACAACAAGGTCACATGACAACAGCTAAAAGCCAGCTCTAGCCGTACCAGAGTGACCGAGCTTGGTTTTACACAAAAACTGTTCAAAATTAAGTGACAAGTGCAATCAAATCTCAGTTCCCTGTACAAACCACAAAAGCCAAATGGTTTGTTCATGTAGAAAACATCTGCCCCAATTTTTGAAGTGAACATGCTCTGTCAATGAAAAACCTTTGATGGGTGAAATAAAGGGAGCCTGTATGAAATTGACAGCACCTGTCACTAATTTTGACTCTTTTTCAACTCCTTCAACTTGAAATTGTGTAAATATAGTTCAAAAATCATACTCTCTTTTTGAACAGAATCTACAGTAACATTATTGACAAATGCACTCATTTCTTTCTAGAGACCTTCGGAAAGACCTTGAAATAATGTGCTTGGTTTTTGAAAGTCTAAACCATGTCTTTTGTTTGAAGTTGAAGGCTAAAAGTGGCCAGCTTTTGTGCACTGTAATGATCCTAGTTTTGAACACACATTGATACGAGATAGCAGTGCAGATCCTGATCAGACTTTCTCCCATTTTAAGGATCACTCTGGTTAGGTTCTTCACCCTTCAATTTGATCTAGAAGCATTGCTCTGAGGAAAACATGATTTTTCTACAAAATGATGCAGATGTAATATCTGCACCAAATTTATTCAGTGTGTGTGTAACTTTAGGAGTATTACAGTAAACCTCGCCCCAGTTTTAACGTACTGTATAGATGGGAGTCCTCACCTTGGCCTTCCACTTCTGACGGCTGTAGGCACGCTGTAAAACGAAACACCCAGAGAAAGTTTTATTAACAGTTTAACAACAAAGGCATACACACACACTAAAAATACACATTCATGGACAAAGCCATACCATACACTAGCATGACTATACACAAACAGACTTAAGAAATGAATGAATGAATTAGACTGTGACCTTTCAAGCATGGGCAAATATTTACTATAGTCTTTACAAAATCTACCTACATGTGGCAATTAAAACATAAAAGGGCTAAAAAAGGTATTACAGATATAATGTATAGACCACAAATAAAAAGAACTGAAATTGCTAAATGGGAGACTCATTTTACCTAGGCTATGAAAGGCTATTTACATAAATAAAGCAAGTTACTGCCCATCAAAAAGACTTGAACAGACATGAACTAGCATTAATATTTAGCCCAATGAATAATAAATGATCTGATGAGATTTTTGTTATTGGTTATAATAGATATTTTAATAGATGAAGTTTTTTAATGTCTCGATAATAATGGTTTCATTGAAATCACAACATAAAGCAATAACCTGTGATGGAAAATAAGTTTTACAATTAATCGCATAAAGTACATTTCATCTATCATTTAATATTTATGAATGTTTTGATGCCATGTCTGATCATTTTATATGAATATTCATGCGCCTTTTACTTGTCCTGTGAAAGCAGGATTACAGTACCACACGATGAATGAAAGCTCCCTAACACATGCATCTATGGCAAATCAAGTTCCACTGATTTACAGTGAAACTAATGTTATTTCACTACTTAGATGACAGCAAATAACCTATCCTATAAAAGACATGTTAAATGCACTTATCCTCCATCACACATTATTTATTATTTAAGAAGAAATAAGAAAAATTGATCAATGACCTTGATTACCTGCCAATCTTAAGGCAGACATGCGTTGGAATTCAGGCTCTTGTAACCACTTCCACATCCGTCGGAATGTTTCCCGACCTGACTTCAGTTTGCTCCATGGCTTTGGATTTCGTAATAAATCACTTAATGTGCCTTGACTTCTACATAAAACTCTTTGTGCAAAAACAGCCTGTGGTATACTGTATCTTTTCAGTTCACTACTTATTCTTTGTGCCAACTCTTTAGTGTTTATTTCCTCCACTTCTTTACCATTATCGAGTCCTGAACGATCATGCTGCGGACTGCCGCTTTGAAAACTCTGTGGCGACTGACTTTCCATCCCTGTTGGACTTAAATGTAAACCGTTTAACGCTGAACCCTGCATCATTGGAATTGGAGAGTCACACTGTTTTATTTTCACGGGTGAATGTATACGGGACGGTGTTGCCGTTAAACTGCGCGGATATGGTTCATAGTTATGACTGGGTGACAGAACAGGTTTTATTTCCATGGACTTAGGAGATGGTAAGCCATTTTGTGAAGTGACACCGACACTGACATTCACATTGTAACTGTAGGGTGTGAGAGTTTGGTTAGCATAGCCATTCATATTGCTCATCATAGACATTGGTATCGCCGCTGGAGTCATAGTGTTCATCATTTTATCGTAACTGTAGTTGTTCATATCCATGCTTGTTAATGATCCGTTATTTATGAATTGAAAATTTCCCATCGAAGTTGTTTGAATTTGTTGAAATTTATCCGACACTGTTGAAATTGGAGGCAGAGGTTGTAGCGGTGTGAGGGTAGCATAATTGTTAGTAGGGCTGTAACTCGGACTTATTCTTCCATTCAATGTTTGGTATGTCAAATCTCCCATTTGAGTACGAAACTCGTGCGAGTCAATCATGTTGACTGGAATTGCCTCCGACCTCACAATATTCGGGGAATCGATTTCCCCACCACCACTCTCTGCCGCTACTTCTGGACTAACACTCTCACTAGTAGGCTCCACAAATTCCTGTTTAGGTGTGATCGCTACGAATTCCTCCTGTTTCACTGTGTACTCCTCTTCGGCACCACTTGAACTGCCCGGTGTTGTGGTGGAATCGTTAATTTGTTGATCTGGAATTTCACCCATATTTTCCATCGTCATTCTATAATCAACAAGCGATCGAACAACAAAGAATGATAAACTGTCAAATGTGGTAACCTTTGATAGCGGTTTCTGGTTGGTTATTTCGATCCAAAGGGGCAATTACGTACGCTTAAAACATGGTAGATAAACATTTCGCCCGGCCTCCATGTTTAGACAGCTGTGAACCTGCGCAAAGCGTCACTGCGCAATGCATAATTAATGTTAATGAGCATGCGCAGTAAAATCCACGAGGACACTTCGTACTCCGTAAATTCGCAGAGTTTGCAATCGGACCGCTGAGATAGAAAGTCATATAATATTGATGGACTAAAATTGCCGAAGTGTTGTCTTACAGTTTATACAAAGTGAAGATCGAAAATAAATAATAATCAATTAATCTTTGGAAAAAAAATACCGGGAATGTTTTAAAACTTCGAGAGAAAAAAAAATAAAGTTCAAAATCAGTAGACAATTGCAAAACTAAATTGTTTAGTTGCTAGATCACTTTTATTAAAATAATTAAAGATAAAAGAAGAGCAACAGATTAATGAATAATTGCTATGCATATGCACATAGTATAAATGAACTGATGAAAAGAAACTTCATTTCTCCGAAATTATTGAATTTTATTTATTTCAACTTCACCTACTGCGATGGCATATTTTATAGTTTGATGATGATGTTTTGGTGTTTCTTTAAAACTTGAAAGTGGCTTTAAAGTACATTTAAATATCGTAAGATCTTCAACAAAGCTACGCATATGTGCAGGGACAGTCATCCCCTGTGCAGGTTAAAGATCCCTGCTACAAGGGTTCTATCCTCATGCATGTAGGCTCATCCTGCAAGCACACCGGAGTGTACAATGTACACCTCCCAAGAATAATCAGAAATTGATTGATGGGAGTAACAAGAAAACAAAACGAAAACAAGCATATCCACATCAATTGGCGTTGTTGCTTTTCCAATTGCGGCACCATATGCGTCCAGTTTTTAACGTAAATCGAATGCTCAAGTGATGGGAGTACATGATCATATTGTATCTGTACTCGAATTATGAAGACGTAATAATAAATGACAGAAAACCAGTTGCGAGAAGTGTTTGCTATCAAAACGGTTATACTATTAAAACTGGTCCATATTCTTGCAAGAGGATAATCAAATGCTTCAAAGCACAATAATAAAGAGCCCTTTCCCAGAGAGAGAGATAGAGAGACTGATGAATGGTGCGTGCGCTGTGCGCGTGCACGACAAAAGTTTACATACAAGACAGTGAGTTTTGAATATATATCTGTCTGTTTCCTAAGCTTCTGATTAGTGTTGCAAACATGATTGACTTTTTCATCAATGACAAAAAATCAACATTATATTTTAAGCCTGGTCACATCTATTATCCGGTGAATTGGTACTCTGGAAGGGGTGGGGTTTGAACATTGAGGTGGTTTCAAATATATTTTTGACCACCTGGCATACATAGTAAAACTGTCGCATGCCTGAACAAGTAATTAAATCATATTTCAAACAATCAAATTTAAAAGTTCAAACACCAGACCGATTTGCTTCTGGGCATCTCACGGAAGCTTTCACCGCTGGATATTTTTCACACTTCACTGATGGCGCAAGTCGATAAGTGAACCCTGTCATGTTGCCATCTAATTTTGAACAAAGGCGCGTGCCAGTGTAAGCTGCTACTGTCCCTCCTATTGTCGCGTGTTTGTATATTACATTAGTCAATGGCCACGCCCTTTGAAACTTTAATGACACCCTCTGGCCCAGGTGATAATGTAATCCACTTAGTACTCATTGTTCACAGCTTATGATTTTAACGGTCTACACCAGGCACATCTGTTCGATATTCTTTCATTGATAGTGAAATTTGTCACTGAATAATTCAGACATTAGACACTCTTCCCCCGACTCAACCCCAAAAATGAAGGTGACCGATTTCCCCCAAGGAAGAACTGTTTCTTATGTTCTATTCAATTCATTATTTTCTCGCCGCTTACAGCAATTACTATTTTATAACGAGGATTTTCTGGCAATATTCCGTGAGAATAAAATTAGGTTACCAAATTTAGACAAAATAAAACAAAAATCACTTCTAAACTGAATGTCTGATGCTATTTTTTCTGTTATCACCATTATTTATTTACATTTGTTAAAGATGTGAGAGGCAAACATGGCAGCGATTAGGCATCACAAACACGTTTTGGTGGTTTCAAGCGGAGATGGTTTGATTATATTCACAAATGGGTAAAAAAATGTTCAATTTGCTCATAAGATATTCCGTTTGCATAAGAAGTTAATTTAAACGACTGTCACTTGTTCGAGGGTACACAAAACTTCATGAAAATTTGGCAATCTACACTAAACGAGTGGGTGGGGTATTGAAAACTGTCAAAAGGCCATGAGTTTCATAAATGAGCAATTAACAAGTAGAACTATCTATCTTCATATACTGACTTGATCATTTTCTGATCATTCTCTCCCTCACAAATAGCATAGCAGCTATTCTCTTCCACAAAGTAATAGAACTTGGTGGCACAGCAGTGGGGTCAGCTGTGTTTGTTTGAGTTGATGCTTAACATCCCAGTCAACAGCTATGGTCTTGTCGAGACATGACCTCTATTATATGGGACTCTAACCCAAAATTGGAATGTCAGGACATCCAAAAATTGCCTCAATTATAACCACTCAAGTAAGCCAATAAGGCTTATAAGTATGATTGGTTTGGTCAGTAGTGTTATTTGTACCTTATGTATCCCAGCATCAGCTTTCAGGGTGGGGGACCTAGCCAAATTTTGACTGTTCACATTCTCTGCAATGTAAGGTTACTGAACTATGATTTGTTATATACATGTATGTAGTGGGGGACTGGCTGTGTTTTTTTTTTTTTCCAACTTGGTGTCTCTGCAGTGTAGGCTTGAGTTCAGAGTCAGAGGTCTTTTAGCAGAGATTTATTGGGTTTGATCTCAACGCATTTTGTGTCCTTGAGCAAGACACAGTACTGGTTAATACCCAATGTAACTGAAAAATTGTTGACTGAGATGTTGGATATAGCCTGGCAAACTTCTGGGATCAAAATGTTTTCAGCTACTCAGAATAGAGAGGTCCTGGGTTTGAAGTTACTTTGAACCTCGCCGAAGTGCCATGTTGTGTCCTTTAGCAAGATAAATTTACTCCTTAAAGAAGTGGTTAATCTCAAAAAGCAGTGGCTCCATTCTGACATGACTGAAAAACTAATGACTGGGATGTTCAACCTTCAAACAAAATGTGAGTTTTTTTTTTTTTTTTTTTAACATTACGAAATTTTGCCTATTCAATAAACAGAGATTTTTTGAGCTTTGAAAATTGAAATTTTTCAGCTGAAAATTTTTGATATTTTTCTTATTTTTGCTCAAAACATAGATTGTGGGTACATGTTAGAACCGCCTCACCGAGGCGGTTCTAACGAGTACCCACACAATCTATGTTTTAGAGCAAAAATAAGAAAAAATTGTATACCCCTGCAAACCCCAGTTTGTCTACATAAAAGTGGGGTTCAAGGGGGTATACAGGGGGTATACATTACACGGACATGTTTTCCTGATGAACGAAAAACATAAATCAAATCTTCAGTCCGTTACCCAATTTTCAACAATTTTTTACCCATTCTTTATATTCGTTTCACTTTAAATATTTAAATATGCTTCTATACATATATACATGTATATATGGTCTAGGTCATGGGCAAACCACCCTTTGGGTGATTTTGTTTTTCATAAATATGTGGGATGATTGAAAAATGCATGTAAAATGTTGTCATTTCTTTAGCTTTTGTTATTTCGAGATGAAAAAAAGTTTCAACATGTAATGCAGTTATTTCATTGCATTACCGCATACACATGTGTTTTGCTAACTATCAACATGCCAATGGCCCGGAGGGCCAACTGGTCTGAAAATCAACTGGCCCAACTATTCTTTCTAGGTCGAAGTTGTTTTGGATACAGAGGTCAGCGCATTGCTAGACAAATATAGCACAAACAAATTACAATGATTTTCGTCTAAACAGTTGGCCATAACAGCACATAAATTATTTGCACACAATACTAATGTAGCCAGTCATTGCAGCAATTACAAGTCAACAGATTTCCAACACTACATTTAGTTGGTTAAACTATTTACATCACACTTTCACTTTGAGAATAAGCAGCACCATTTCGAACAAAACACTTTTTTTTTAGCTCACCTGAGCCAAAGGCTCACAAGGTGAGCTTATAGGATGGCCATGCTCCGTTGTCCGTCCGTCGTCGGTTCACAATTTCAAAGATCTTCTTCTCTGAAACGCTTGGCCAATCAAAGTCAAACTTCATGTGGAGCATCCTTAGGAAGGGGGAACAAAAGTTTATATAAATGGTCCAGGTCACATGACCAAGATGGCCGCCATGCCCATATATGGTAAAAACCATAAAAAATTCTTATTCTCTGGAACCAGTGGACCGATTTAAACGAAACTTGGTATGTAGCATCGGGGACTTTGGCCCATCATAGTTTATATAAATCATGACCTTGGGTTGACCTTGACCTATTTTATGGCAAGGTCAATATTGGTTACATAGGCTTTTCAATGGAAAAAAGTGAAAACATTGAATTTTTCAGGATGTTTGGTAGCCTGTGACCTGAAAGTTGGTAGATGCAGACAACATGTTGAGCTAATGAAGCGATGTGAGTATTAAAGGTCAAGGTCATTCCTTGACCTTGGCCAAAGGTCATGTACAAATTAAATGTTAAACTTAATTTTCTCAGTAACCGCTCAACCAATCAAAGCCAAATTTTATATGTAGTATCCTTAGGATGAGGGAATGAAATTTAATATAAATAGTCAAGGTCACATGACCAAGATGGCTGCCATGGCTATAAATAGCAAAAACCTTTAAAAATCTTCTTCTCCAGAACCAAAAGGCCTATGATTTTGAAACCTGGCATGAAGCATCAGGGGGAAGAGCTCTACAAAGTTTATATAAATCATGACTCTTGGATGACCTTGACCAATTTTACGGCAAGGTCAACATAGGTCGCTCATGCATTTGAATGGGGAAAATTGTCAAAATGTCATTTGACAGGAAAAACTTTATGGAAATGGGTAAATGGACTGAATATTTATGATTCTGAAAAAAAGGACCCCAGGGGCAGGTCTGCCCCCATCTGGGGGGCAATATACATGTATATATTACCATGATATTTAAAGAGCTTTTTCTCTGAAACCATTTGGCCAGTCAAAGCCAAACGTCTTGTTGAGTATTCTTAGGAAGGGAGAATGAATGTTTATATAAATGGTCAAGGTCACATGACCAAAATGGCCGCCATGGCTATAAATAGCAAAAAAAAACCTTTAAAATCTTCTTCTCCAGAACCAGAAGGCCTATGATTTTGAAACTTGGCATGAAGCATCAGGGAGAGGAGCTCTACAAAGTTTATATAAATTATGACCTTGGGATGACCTTGACCTATTTTATATATCCCAGTTCTCAGGTGAGCGTTTACAGGACCATTGGTCCTCTTGTTTCTGAAAAATTCAGCTGGCCTGGAGGACCAGCTGCACCACATTTTAACTGGCCCAAGACCAAAATTTACTGGCCAGGGCCAGTGGACCCCCTCTGAAAAAAGCCCTGATGCAGAACATGCACACATGTTGCACCTAATATTTTGCATCACAATGTAACATTGAAGCTTCATTCTTCGTTCAAAATACACCATAGTTCCAGTCCAAGTCTTGTAGCACCCATTAAAATTTTTGGTTGTGTATTATTTTATACTTTTTAACTACAATGTACAATGCATATGTATATATGAAGTTACGGGGATTTTTTTTTAAATGGATTTGTCTCTTGAGTCTTGCAAATGTGAGATAGACAGTTGTTAGGATTTTTGGTGATGTTGGGCCGACCATGAAATTTTTTTGGTTTGCTGTGCTCCTACCTACCCATCAAAATTGGCCCTACCCAAAAAATTTTATGGCCTCTCTGGGGAAATGATTTTTTTTTCTAAAAAAAACAAAAAACAAACTAAAAACAATGATTCAGTTTCAGATATGTGTTCTAATTAAAGCTTCCTAATTTAGTTTCGAACACTATTTCAACAATGAATTCTCTTTAGATATAGTTTTTTTTAACCATATTCATGTACTGATAAATAAAGCTAAAGCCTACCTACCCATTCTGACAGAATCATTTAAGGATGGCCTTGCATTTTCACAAAACCATTTTTTAGCTCACCTGCACGAAGTGCATAGAGCTATTGTAGTCACCTCGGTCGTCCCCGTTTACGTGTACGTCCGCGTCACACTTTCGGTTAAAGTATTTTATAAGTCTATATCTCTTGACCATGTTGATGGATCAAGTTGATACTTTGCATGTTGCTAGATATTGAAGTTTTACGCAGTACCATCATGACCGACCCTGGGTGACCTTGAGGTCAAGGTCACGGTCTTAGAAATTTTGTGTTTAAGTTTTTGGTTAAAGTTTTTGTAAGTCTATATCCAGTCTTCACGAAAAGTCTGTCGGTCAAAACCAGCAAAATTTCATTCTGACTGACAAAATTTTTTTTATTTTGTCAGAGAAATGTCTGGCAAAAATTACCACATTTTTAATGATAACGTATAGAACTGTCCTACAAAATTGTTTTTTTTTTTTTCTAGCAAAATCTTGCAGTCTGCCAGACAGCTGTCCTGCAGCTGAAAAAAGATTTCGCGAAGACTGTATATCTCTTGACCATATTGATGGATTGAGTTGATACTTTGCATGTTGCTAGATATTGGTCTGAAGTTTTACGCAGTACCATCATGACCCACCCTGGGTAACCTTGAGGTCAAGGTCACGGACTTAGAAATTTTGTGTTTAAGTTTTTGGTTTAAGTTTTTGTAAGTCTATATCTCTTGACCATATTGATGGATTGAGTTGATACTTTGCATGTTGCTAGATATTGGTTTGAAGTTTTATGCAGTACCATCATGACCCACTCTCGGTGACCTTGAGGTCAAGGTCACAGACTTAGAAATTTTGTGTTTAAGTTTTTGATTTAAGTTTTTATAAGTCTATATCTCTTGACCATGTTGATTGATCGAGTTGATACTTTGCATGTTGGTAGATATTGGTCTGAAGTTTTATGCAGTACCATCATGACCTACCCTGGGTGACCTTGAGGTCAAGGTCACAGACTTAGAAATTTTGTGTTAAATTTTTTGGTTAAAGTCTAAATCTCTTGAACATGTTGATGGATAAAGTTGATACTTGCATGTTGATAGATATTGGTCTCAGGTTTTATGCTGTACATCACAACTTACCTGGATGACCTTGAGGTTAGGCTCATGGACTTGGGAGTTTTGTGTTTAAGCTTTGGTTAATGTTTCTATAAGTCTATATCTCTTGAACATGTAGATTGATCAAGTTGATACTTTGCATTGGTCTGAAGTTTTATGTTGTATCATCATGACCCACCTGAGTGACCTTGAGGTCAAGGTCATGGGTCATAGATTTTAACAGATGTAGTGGCAAAGCACAAGTCAGGTGAGCAACGCTGTCCTGTGACAGCTCTTATTAAAAATTTGAATTTACTGCAAGCTTGAAACAATTTTTATTCTTGACATTGTTTTTAAACTAATTATAGTTTATGCCATTCCTTTTTAGCTCACCTGAGCCGTTAGGCTCACAAGGTGAGCTTATAGTATACCCATGCTCCGTCGTCTGCCTTCATTGTTGTTGTCGTCATTCACAATGTTCAAACATCTTCTCCTCTGAAACCCATGGGCCAATCAAAGCCAAACTTCATACGGAGCATCCCTAGGAAGGGGGAACTAAAGTTTATATAAATGGTCTAGGTCACATGACCAAGATGGCCACCATGGCTATAAATAGCAAATGCCTTTAAAAATCTTCTCCAGAACCAGAAGGCCTATGATTTTGAAACTTGGCATGAAGCATCAGGCAATGGAGCTCTACAAAATTTATGTAAATCTTGACCCTGGGATGACCTTTACCTTTTTTATGACAAGGTCAACTTGGGTCGCTAATGCATTTGAATGGGGAAAACCAGTAAAATGTAATTTCATGTAAATGGGGGTAAAATTGCTGGGAGTATGCAAATTGACTCAAGATTTATGTTCATGAAAAAAATTGTCTCCAGGGGGTTGTCTGCCCCTGTCCCGGGGCTATATGTACATGTATAAGACCATAATATTCAGACATCTTTTCTGAAACTGCTTGGCCAATCAAAGCCAAATATTATGTGGAGCATTGTTAGGAAAAGGGAATGAAAGTTTATATAAATGGTTATGGTCTGGTCACATGACCAAGATGGCCGCCATAGCTATAGATAGCAAAACCTTTAAAAATCTTCTTCTTCAGAACCAGAAGGCCTTTGATTTTGAAACTTGGCATGAAGCATCATGCTATGGAGCTCTACAAAGTTTATATAAATCATGACCCTGTGATATGATCTTGACCTATTTTACGGCATTTGAATGGGGAAAACTGTTAAAATGTTATTTGAAGGGCAAAACTTGCAGAAAATGGGCAAATGGAAAGAATATTTATGTTTATGAAAAAAATTTGTCCCGAGGGGTTGTCTGCCCCTGCCCGGGGCTGTATACATGTATATGACCATAATATTCAAACATCTTCTTCTCTGAAACTGCTTGATCAGTCAATGCCAGACTTTATGTGGAGTTTTGTTAGGAAATGGGAATGAAAGTTTGTATAAATGTTCAAGGCTTATGGTTTTGAAACTTGGCATGAAGCATTGATCAGGCAATGAATCTACAAAGTTTGTATAAATCATGACACTGGGATGACCTTGACCTATTTTACGGAAAGGTCAACATAGGTTGCCCATGCATTTTAATGGGGAAAATTGTTAAAATGTGATTTGAAGTGCAAAACTTGCAGGAAATGGGCAAATGGACAGAATATTTATGTTTATGAAAAAAAAAAATTGTCTCCAGGAGGTTGATCCCAAAGTCAACATTTGTACAAATTTCCATAACAATTGTATTGACATTGAGATTTTATTGGGGACTCACATAATGCCATGAGTTTTGCAGTGTCCAAGCGCATTGATGACAGACATGTTTTTAGCTCATCTGAGGCGAAGGCTCACAAGGTGAGCTTATAGGATGGCCATGATCCTGCGTCCGTCCGTCCGTTGTCCACAATTTCAAAGATCTTCTTCTCTGAAACCCCTTGGCCGATCTAGTTGAAATTTTATGTGGAGCCTCCTTGGGTAGTGGCATTTCAAGTTTGATCGCGAAATCCAGGTCACATGACCAAGATGGCCGTCATGCCCATATATGGTAAAAACCCTTCAAAAATCTTCTTCTCCAGAACCGGTGGGCCGATTTCCACGAAACTTGGTATGTATCATCGGGGACTTCAGCCCATCGTAGTTTGATAAAATGATGACCCTTGGATGACCTTGACCTATTTTACGGCAAGGTCAAATTTGGAAACATAGGCTTTTACATAGGAAAAAGTGAAAACTATGGATTTTTTGATAACTATTGCAGCCTGAGGCCTGAAAAGTGGTAGATGCAAACAACTAATGGAGTAGATGAAGGTATGTGATTAATATAGGTCAAGGTCATCTCTTGACCTTGGCCAGTCTGTTGTCCATACACACTTTTCAAAGATCTTCTTCTCTGAAACTGCGTGGCCAATCAAAGTGAAATTTTATGTGGAGCATCCATGGGTACGGGAGACAAAAGTTTGATCGCGAAATCGAAGTCACATGACCAAGATGGCCGCCACGCCCATATATGGTAAAAACCACTCAAAAATCTTCTTCTCCAGAACCGGTGGGTCGATTTCCACCAAACTTGGTATGTAACATTGGAGACCTCAGCCTATCATAGTTTGATAAAATGATGACCCTTGGATGACCTTGACCTATTTTACGGCAAGGTCAAATTGGAAACATAGGCTTTAACATAGGAAGAAGTGAAAACTATGGATTTTTTGAAAACACAGACCGAGGCCTGACAAGTGGTAGATGCAAACAACTAATGGAGTAGATGAAGGTATGTGATTAATATAGGTCAAGGTCATCTCTTGACCTTGGCCAGTCTGTTGTCCATACACACTTTTCAAAGATCTTCTTCTCTGAAACTGCTTGGCCAATCAAAGCAAAATTTTATGTGGAACATCCATGGGTAGGAGAGACGAAAGTTTATTAGCGAAATCCAGGTCACATGACCAAGATGGCCGCCACGCCCATATATGGTAAAAACCACTCAAAAATCTTCTTCTCCAGAACCGGCAAGCCAATTTTCATGAAACTTGGTATGTAGCATTTGGGACTCCAGCCCATCATAGTTTGTTGAAATGATGACCCTATGATGACCTTGACCTATTTTATGGCAAGGTCAATTTTGGAAACATAGGCTTTTACATGGGAAAAGGCGAAAACAAACTATGGCAGCCTGAGACCTGAAAGTTGCTAGATGCAGACAACTAATGGAGTCATTGAAGGTAAGTAATTACTGAAGGCCAAGGTCATGTCTTGACCTTGGCCCAAGGTCATTTAAATATCAAAATTAAAATTATGGTTTTCTCAGAAATCACTGGGTTTGGAAACTATTGCAGCCTGAGACCTGAAACTTTGCAGATGCAGACAACTTATGAAGTCAATAAAGGTGTGTGAGTATTCAAGGTCAAGGTCATTTCATGATGACTTAATACTCCAAGATCAGGCTTCAGGTGAGCGTTCTCAGGACCAATGGTCCTCTGGTTTTACGTCCAGTCACTTGATCAGGTGACTCTGCATGGCACCATGGAACTATGAACCACATTTCAGTTCTACAGGTTCATTGAAGGCAGCCCCTGTGGCCGAGCGGTTAAGAGCGCTGTTTCTTAATCACTCAATCATCTCACCACTGTGTCTTGTGTGGGTTCGAGCCCCGCACTGGTCACATGTTTGTCAATCCAAGTTCTGCTTGCGGGTGTGCCAGGTGGATTTTCTCAGGGTTCTCCCGTTTTCGCCCCACCTACTGATTGGCCCTTTTCATATGAGATGAAATAATTTTGAAAGGGACGTAAAGCTGAATTAAAAAAAAAAAATCTGAAATGTAAATACAAATAGAGAATGGACTGATGATGGACATCAGAGCCTTTAACCTGGTGAGCCTTACGGCTCAGGCGAGCTTATAAGAATCTTACATAAGTGTCAGGTATGGATAGACAAATCTGTCCTGAGGGTCACAGTTTGGGATCACTCGGCTCGCCTCATGATGCCAAACTGTGACCCGAGGGACAGATTTGTCTTTCCATACCTTACACGCATGATGGATTCTTTTTCTTGCACGCCTTAATGCGATGAGGCTTGATTTTCATACTATTTACCTAGAAAAATGCACAATCACGGTGTCCGTCATTTTGAATTAAAATGTTTTGACGTCATTGTGACGTGTGCACTTAACGACGAAATTATGTTAGGTCCTATATAACCAATGTTAAAAAAACACTTGAATACAGGGTGAGATAACAAGGGTGAGATAAGAATTTCTCACATGGGGTAAAATGTAGGATTTCTCTATATGGTGTGCAAGAAAATGATTTATTATTCTTTTCAGGGAGCAAGAGAAAGTAGTGGTACCAAAGGCTCCAGTGGCGGAAAATCAAGGCGACAAGAAAAAACAGAGAAGGTAAACTGCTACCGTTAAGTATTATATATTGCGAAAACATGCCCATGTGATATACTGAATTTTCCTAAAATTTTCACTTGAATTTTTTTTTTATATTTTTCTTATTTTTGCTAAAAACATAGATTGTGGGTACACGTTAGAACCGCCTGGGTGAGGCGGTTCTAATTAGTACCCACAACCTATGTTTTAGAGCAAAAATAAGAAAAATAGGTAAACCCCTGCATACCCCAGTTTTGCTATATAAAAGGGGGATATAAGGGGGTACATGTATTCATTTTACGGACATGTTTTCCTGATGTAAATAGTCAGGGTTTATAAATATTAGTTATTATTTATTACAAATTAAAAATCACAGTACAAAAATGAAATAACACAAGTTTTTCTTTCTCAGAACCGGTGATATTGTATGTCCTCACCCAGGCCAAAATGGCTTACATGGCCGAAAACTTGCCCATGCAATAAACAGATAATTTTTATGCCCCCAACTTTGAAAAAGTTGGAAGGGCATATTGCTTTTGGCTTGTCTGTGTGTCTGTCTGTCTGTCTGTCTGTCTGTCTGTGTGTGTGTGCGTCCGTTAACTTTTGAACGGTGAATGGTAGGGTTTTGAAATTTCATGTGTGTATTCCTCATGAAAAAATAGTTGACCCGTATTTTTTTTCATGTCCGAGTTATGCCCCTTTTCTGAGTTATGTCCCTTTGAAAACAAAATTTGAAAATCTTGTGTGCAAGATATCTCAAAAAGTATTTGAGCTAGAGCCTTCATATTTGGTATACTGATTGGGGCTGAGGAGTAGATGACCTGATTAAGTTTTGAGAACTTTCCGTCAAATTTTAACAAAAATACGGAATTTTGAAATTTTGATTGATTTTTCCACTTTTCGGTGAAATTTGAAACTTTTGAAAGGTGAATGTTAGGGTTTTGAAATTTCATATACAGATTTCTCATGAAAAAATAATTGACCCATATTTTTTTTTCATGTCTGAGTTATGCCCCTGTTTGGAGTTATGCCCCTTTCAAAACAAAATTTGCAAATCTTGTGTGCAAGATATCTCAGAATGTATTAAAGCTAGAGCCTTCATATTTGGTATACTGGTTGGGGCCGAGAAGATGATCACCTGATTAACTTTTGATGACTTTCCGTCAAACTTTGACAAAATTACTCGATTTTGAAATTTTCACTCCATTTCTAACTTGTATGTAAAAAGCTTACATTCAGTTTCTGGATCGCGGTCAAAACAGAGGCAACCGAACAGCTTCCTCAGGAAATTAAATTTCACTTCATTCGAATGAAATGAATCATACAAGCTGCCAGTTTAGGGGCAAGCATACAGTTGGGGGCATAGTGTTTTACAAACACGCATTTCTAGTTAAGATTTCAAAATTGAAAAATTTTGGCTGAAGAAATTTGATATTTTTCTTATTTTTGCTTAAAACATAGATTGTGGGTACACGTTAGAACCGCCTCGCCGAGGCGGTTCTAACGAGTACCCACAATCTATATTTTAAAGCAAAAATAAGAAAAATAGTTATACCCCTGCATACCCCAGTTTTGCTATATAAAAGTGGGTTTCAAGGGGGTATACATTACACGGACATGTTTTCGTGATGCATTGCCAAAATGGCTTACCTTTGGGTTTTATTGCTGAAGGGTAAGGCCATATTTCAGAACTTGCTTAATTGGTCAGTTACTGAGAAGTTTGTCAAAACCGAATTATGCCTGAAATGACCAGATAAAAGCTTACGACAGTATACAGTGTTTAGTATGACCAAAATTCGAAATTTCCGCAGTGGTCAATTAAACCCTTAGTCTGAATCCTTATCAACTATTAATGCTATTTCATCATGCCAAAAATGTTTTTTTTTCCATAATTTGTGAAAATCAGGTTAATTTGTAAATCAATTAGCAAACAAAAATTTACCCAAAGGTAGTGATTGATAAAGTCTTGTGCCAGTTTAACATCATTACGAAAACACGCCCAAATAATACATGTATATAGATTTTTCTTAAATTGTAAAAAGTGTAAATTTTCTGCAGAAAATGTTTGATATTTTTCTTATTTTTGATCAAAACATAGATTGTGGGTACACGTTAGAACTGCCTCGCCGAGGTGGTTCTTACAAGTACCCATAATGTATGTTTTGGAGCAAAAATAAGAAAAATAGGTATACCCCTGCATACCCCAAACATGGGGTTTAAGGGGGGTATTCAATACATGGACATGTTATCCTGATGTCGGCAGTGCCTCGTGCTGCCAAACTGAAACCCTCTGGTCAAGTTTACACTCATGACAGAATTGTTCTATTTCTAAGGCCAAATTGCTCAGATTCTCCATTTCTGTAATTTTGTAGAAACCATCCCATCTAAGAATTCTCAAGTTGCGGAGACTGTAATTATCGGCAAAAACCTCATGTTCTGTTTACCTGGCTTTGTATTACTTTGAATAAATCATTCTGTATGGGCCAATCGCCGAATCAATAATTTATCAAAGCGTGTAATGGGCCAGGTTTAATTAGAAAATTAGACAATTGTACTATTAAAGGTAATGAATATTTTGATAATTTTGCCGCGTAGTTGAGACTGTGATTATGTTACGACGTTAATGACTGATCAATATCTTCAAATAGAAAAAAAAAACAACTATCGCAATAATTGTCAAGTTAATTGGCATCCTTTTAATCAGAGAAAAAATACAAGGAACCACAAAGTAAAACAAGGAAAACTACTCCAAAATTGTTGCATTTTGGTATTAAAAGATGCTGTAAAAATGTATAAGATTATATTCCTTATGAAACTATCCTGCTGTCAAAACCAAAAGAAGAGAAATCAGATTAATGCCTTGTAATGATTGTCCCCAGTTTGTCATACATATTGAAATGTCTGAAAATGTCAATCAAATAAAACTGATATTGCACTGTTCTATGCCATTTATTTCACATTTTCTTGCATCATTTTGTATCATATTGACTAATTTTATGGAAAAACATGATTATAAAGTTAATTATCACAAACAGATAAATCTATACTATTGTATAATCCCCGAGGACTGAGGGTGAATTGACATCAATATTTCGTGGAGAAATTATTGACTTCGCTCCTAGAATATCTGTAAAATGGAAGACTATGGATTTACAGGCAGCTAGCAAACAAGTTTTAGGCACAAACTGGTCAATGTTATTGACGGCAACCTTGCTGTTCGATGGAAAGATCATAAACTTCCATCAGTTTATCACTGGCATACGTTTTGGTGACATGAAATTTAAGTCAGGAGACACTTTTCTGAATTCTTTTCCTGATTCCTGTAGTGATTTAACGACATGTTGAATGGATAATTAGCGAGCTTTGTGGTATTGTTTACTTGTAGCAAAGATGATGGTGCTTTGGCTGAGAAGAACTGGATTCTGGCTTCAGCTTTCTCCAAGTCTGGCGTGTTCTTTGCTATCTGTGATGATCAAAAGCAGCTCCATGTGTACAAGACAGAGCCAAAATGGGAACTTCTTTCTACCAGGTAGGGTCTGCGTTGGTTCACTCTAAGATGGCGTCTTTTTCTGATATAATTCCGTTTAAACTGGGACTGCCTCTTTAACGTCCCATACAAAGCGTGGTTCTGCGAGTTGGTCTCAGCAGCTATCTAAATATCCTGGTATTTATATACATTCATGGCTCATTGTACCTCGGTTCATATCTTGAAGGGAGTATTGATTTTTCTCTGAACAGTCAGTTACTGCTTCCATGGAAGCCAAAGTTAAAAATAGACAAGCTGAAGGGAACATGTACATTTATGGTGTAGTTATTTTAAGTGACTGTACAAATATGGTATTTTTTTGTTTTGAAATTACTTTAAACATATTTTAATAAGCCTCTTCACGAAAAAATCTGACCAAAGAATTTTAAAGCCTGCAGAAACTTCTAGCTATAATCTAGAATTTTTGAATACAGGAAAGCAATACATGTAGTATTTTTTCGAGGTAGCAAACAGTAAAGGAAACACTCAGACAGCACAAATTCAGGCAAACCTATTTTACAGTCTCTTAGAGTCTTGGATTGATGTTTTTTGTCATCTATTATTAAACCTGTAGTAGAGCTCAATCTTCCTTGTAAATGAGAGAAACCGGCGTTAAGTTGTACAACCAGGCGAGACATTGAAGATCATTGAAACTGGGTTCTCGGGTAAAGGCACCTGCTTTAAGTCAGAGTTCCTATAGTTTCTCTACGAAGTAGGGCTTGGGAAGACAAAGACAATAATATGGCTGCTCAGCTTGAAATAGTTAACTGCATGGTTATCAATGGATATTATACATGTACATGTCAGCTGAATCACAGCTCATATAATAAGGAACTAGACATTTTTCCTTATATAGAATCTGACTAATTTTCCTTATATTGCTGGTGACAAATACAGAAGTTCTAGAAACTGAAATAATACCTGATTTTGCATTACGAAAACATGCCCGTATGATATACAGTAATTTTTTTCAGGTCAAAAATCGATAATTTTCAGAGGAAAATTTTTGATATTTTTCTTATTTTTGCTCAAAACATAGATTGTGGGTACATGTGGGTACCCACACTCTATGTTTTGGAGCAGAAATAAGAAAAATAGGTATACCCCTGCATACCCCAGTTTTACTATATAAAAGTGGGGTTTAAGGGGGTATTTATTGCACGGGCATGTTTTCCTGATGGGCTGATACCTCTAGCCAATCATGGCTGCCTTTATTACTACGCTATAAAATAGAGCAATTAAGAATTTGTTTGAATAATTAATGAAGTTTTCTGCGAAACATGGGTATTGCCTGGTGAAATAAAACCTACGAAACAGCTGCCGTCCAAAGTAAATATTTTACCTTTCAAAATTAGAATTACGCCGCTTTTATTTCAATATGGTGGGAACAAAACACAGCATGTAACATATGTCGTAGAATTAATTAGCGCGAAAGTGGAAAGTTTCAGATGCTTCTATGAGTTGCAAATTTGAACAGCCAAGGTGCAGATCAGTCTTTCCATTCATACAGTTTGATTAGCACAATTGTGAATAGGTCATTGATTAAAAAAATATTGTGCAAAACATACATGCTCTCTTTATATGGGACTCAAAGCTCATCAACACCACTTTTCTCTACATTACGAAAACTTGGTCATGCAATATATTTTTAGTTTTTTTTTTCAGCTGTAAAAGTTGAAAATTTTATCAGAAAATTTTTTTTATATTTTTCTCTTTTTTTTTTGCTCAAAACATAGATTGTTGGCCTCGCAGAGGCGGTTCTAACTATGTTTTGGATCAAAAATGAGAAAATTAGGTATACCCCTGCAAACCCCAGTTTTTTCTATATAAAAGAGAGGTTTACGGGAGTATACATCATACGGACATGTTTTTGTGATGGGGATGATGAGTTTTGCATTTTTAAGTCAAACAGAGTGAAAATCAGAACTGTACAAATGACATTCATGTTTGTACATATTTGGCAGAATTTTTTTTAGGTCAGGTGCATTTTTTTTTAATTTCTGTGTTTTTGAGCAGTGAATTCATTTCTTCCCATTCATTAACTGAACTTTTTTTGCACCCTGGGTAATTTCCCCAACAAATATATTCAAGAAACAATCAGTGTCAAACAGTTTGGATTTTCATTGGTCAGTTTGAACCCTAAGCAGACCAAACTGTTTTCGAAACAGCAGAAGACACTGATATAGGTTCAAAACATTGAAGAACATCAGGAAAACATGTCTGTGAAATGTATATCCCCCTGAACCCCACTTTATTATAGCAAAACTGGGGTATGCAGGGGTATACCATTTTTTCTTATTTTTGCTCCAAAACATAGATTGTGGGTACTCGTTAGAACCGCCTCGGCAAGGCGGTTCTAATGTGTACCTACAATCTATGTTTTGAGCAAAAATAAGAAAAATATCAAAATTTTTCAGAGGAAAATTTTCAATTTTAAAGCTCAAAAAATCTCTGTATATTGCAAGGGCGTGTTTTCGTAATGTTTGGATATTGACAAGAAAGCTATTAGTCTTGCGAGAATTACTGATAAAAAGAAATTGAACTGCCACGATAATTTATTCATAATTAATATAAAAGAAAGTTGCTTCCAAGCAAACTGGTTTTTGTAAGGCTTAGTGTTCTCTGGCTAAGTGTTCTCTGTGCAAAAATAGCTAGGGCTGCCAAGTTATGGGCTTTCGCTTGTCCAATGAAGAGTCCATTTTTGATCAGACCGTGCCTTTGTCCACTTCTTGCCTGTGTTAGCATCTATGAATGATTAAGAAAAGGGTTGTAAGGCATTTTCTTGGACAGATTGGCTGTTTCAGAATTTCTTTGAAGTTTCTTATCTGTTTCATTGGCTTCCATATTATAGAGAGGTAATCAACAGAAGGCTTGAAAACAATCAAATGAGCCGCCACATGGGAAAACCAACAATCTGCATATGCGAAAACAAAGGCGCAGATCAGCGTTACCGCGAAGCTGATCAGTGCCTTTGTTTTCGCTGCACGGATAGTACATTTCCTCTACTTTCTAAATCCAAAATTTCCAGCCTCTAGCTATCTTCTGTGCTTGTACAGCTCGGTTTGTGTCAGACCTGTTCAAAAACCACATTGTTGGTTTTCCCATCAGGCGGCTCAAATGATTGAAACTGGGGATGGGTTATTAAAAAAAAAACAAAAAAAAGAAGATGTCTATAAATGGTTTGATCGTTGTTCTCAACAGACACTCCCAAATACATGTTGATTTGACAAAATTATTGAAATCAACAATGCCTCAGTTTAGCTTCTTGTAAATAGTTTTAATGGCCCATCCCGAATGTTTTTCTCCCATTTTGCTAAATTCAAAATTTAGCCACCCACCCCACACCTGAGGTGATGATCAGAAACTGATAGACTCAGTATCTGAAGAAAGAAAATGTGCTTTGATGCAAGCCCCTGAAATTTTGGGGCTGTGACTATTCTGCTCCAGTAAGACCAGTAAGACCCACACATTCACAGGGCACCAGCCGTAGACTTGTACTCACACTGCAGATGTTACCACAAATTAGGTAGCTCTCTCTCTCTCTCTCTCTCTCTCTCTGATACATCCCACCGGACTTGTACAAATGTAAATATTTGTTGTTACTGTTGTGTATCGTTGGCTCGTTGACAAAACCTCGTAACTGCACTTTTTTCAAAAAATCGTTTTTTCACATGGCGCGATTCAAAACATTCAAATTCAGCTTGTGACAAAGCCTTGTAGGTTATGTCCAATGGGAAGTTAGTTTTTCGATGACCTTACAAAACCTGGTAAGTACAAATGGTAAACGGACTTGAAAAAAAGGTGACAAAACCTCGTATAAGCAATTTCAAAAAATTCAAATACAAGAAAATCTTTATCTTTTAGATATGCAAAAGTTGCATATGAATGATTTCTCATAAATGCATTCTTTAATTCATCATTAGAATCTGCTTCTAGCTTTCATTTATCAAGTTTTGTATATACGACAATTTGTAAACATGCACATTTATATATTATTAATATACAAGTTTTAGTTTTTTGCTTCTCCTGAAAAATTTGTTTTTTTGCAGTTACGAGGTTTTGTCAACGAGCCAACGGTATTTATGTTTTGTTTTCTGTTTGTATTTGTACATATGTTTGTGAGGAGACCTACCAGTGACCCACGGGTTGTTAGGAATCCTTGTTAAAGAAATAAAGCATTAAATGAAATTAGGTAGCATCTAGAACTACTGCTGCTGATGACTGAGCATAACCACAAAGAGGCTCTTTATTTTGTAGAAACAATTGCCTTAAGATAAAAAAAATACCAGAGAAAAAAAAAAAAAAAAAAAACCCTCATAATCGGACATTTTGTCTCATTCTAATCACAACTCAGGTATAGAAATAACTATTCTGAAAATAATGAGCGTTATTCAACAAAGCTCTCATATATCAAGTTTCATACGTTTCCATTTAAACTTGTTTTATCCGAGGCAATTTTTCATTATCAATATTTTTCCAAGCATTTATGGCATTTCCTGTTTTTGGAACTCCATTATTGTCCCAGGTCAGGTGACATGCCCGCAGTAAATTGGCTGGTTTTCAGGGGTTGGAATAAATTTTGTTTTAGTGAGAAATATTTTAATTCTTATTTGCAATTGCATTGATGTGATGACTTTATTTTACCTTTGGCAGTTGACAGAAAATCAAAACTTTTGATCATTTTGAATTATTAATCTCAAGTAGGAGTAATTCACATTCTAGGTTAAAACTCTAGAAAATCTCTTTTTTTATGCCCCCAACTTTGAAAAAGTTGGAAGGGCATATTGCTTTCGGCTTGTCTGTGTGTGTGTGTGTGGGTGGGTGGGTGCGTCTGTTAACTTTTAAACGGTGAAGGCTAGGGTTTTGAAATTTCATATGCACATTCCTCATGAAAAAATAGTTGACCCGTATTTTTTTTCATGTCCGAGTTATGCCCCTTTTCTGAGTTATGTCCCTTTGAAAACAAAATTTTAAAATCTTGTGTGCAAGATATCTCAACAAGTATTTAAGCTAGAGCCTTCATATTTGGTATATTAGTTGGGTCTGAGGAGTAGATCACCTGATAAACTTTTGAGAACTTTACCAAAACTTTGTCAAAATTACGGAATTTTGAAATTTTGATTATTTTTTCAGTTTTTCAGTGAAATTTGAAACTTTTAAACGGTGAATGCTAGGGTTTCGAAATTTCATATGCACATTCCTCATGAAAAAATAGTTGACCCGTATTTTTTTTCATGTCCGAGTTATGCCCCTTTTCTGAGTTATGTCCCTTTGAAAACAAAATTTTAAAATCTTGTGTGCAAGATATCTCAAAAAGTATTTAAGCTAGAGCATTCATACTTAAGTCCAATTCGCATGCGCAAAAAATACACGCGTGTTAATATACTCCGGTGTGTAAATATACTCTGGTGTGCAAATCAACCTGTGAGTAAATTTAAATTGCGTTCGCATGGGTTTTATCACCAGGAGTATTTTTGTATGTAAATTTATCAAAACCTGTTCATTTAAGTTTCCTGTATTTGCAAAACAAGAAGAGGCTGCTTCAAGATGTTCTTGTAGACTTTGGCTGCAGAGGAGAATCATGTAATGGTCAGGCATAACCTTAGCAGTTATACAGTTCCCTTTTATCATCCTTTCACAAGGAATTACTATTGAAATGCCCCAAGAATCCTCACCAAGAATGATGAAGAAATAGTGTGGCTGTTTGCACTCCATATGATCTAAAATTTGATGAATGGCAATATAAATTTATTTAGCAACAACGTTTCAGCAACTGTCATATAATCAGTTATGAACAAAAAATGTGAAAATTTGTTATCTAAAAGCAGAATATTGACTTGAAATAAAAATACTCATGGGTAAATTTTACTTTGCGTCCACATGGGACAAAATAGTAAATTTACACGTGTGTATTTGTAAAAAGAAAATTTGCATCTGGTCAGACCCAGGAGTAAATTTACCCATATGTAAATATACTCCGGTGTGTATTTGCGTTCGCATGCGCCATTTGCTTACCCCGAGTAAAATTTGCACACCGGAGTATATTTACACATGTGTATTTTTGGCGCATGCGAATTGGACTTTAGTATACTGGTTGGGGCTGAGAAGTAGATGACCTGATTAACTTTTGAGAACTTTCCGTCCAATTTTGACAAAAATACGGAATTTAGAAATTTTGATTGATTTTTCGACTTTTCGGTGAGAATTGAAACTTTTGAACGCTGTATGCTAGGGTTTTGAATTTTAGTATACAGATTCCTTATGAAAAAATAGTTGACACGTATTTTTTTTTCATGTCTGAGTTATGCCCCTTTTCTGAGTTATGTCCCTTTGAAAACAAAATTTGAAAATCTTGTGTGCACAATATCTCAAAAAGTATTTGAGCTAGAGCCTTTATATTTGGTATACTGGTTGGGGCTGAGAAGAAAATTACCTGATTAACTTTTGAGGACTTTCCGTCAAATTTTGACAAAATAAGGCCAAAAAAAAATAAATAAATGTTTCTCAGGCCCCGCCGCATCTCTTTCAGACCCACCGCATTACCCTTTTTTATTGCTCAAAATAAAAAAAATACAGAAACTACCGCATTTGTCTTGAAACCTTTACTCTTGTCACTTTTTTCCACTCGCGGTTTTCAGAAAAACGACTGCGCATGACGGCTAGTAACACGGTATTCGTTGTGACGCGGTTCCGGGACATTTCGAGCCTTCACCAAAGGACCGAACTGCTTCGTCATGATGTGCAGGTACAGTATATGGTAATGTCTGTTAGAGGTATTCAATTTTTAGTCAAAAATACATAGGGTCTAGGTAGCAATCCCACGTTCTATTGTCCATGTACAGTTTACGTACGAACTTTAGTTGGGCTAAATTACATGCGGTCAATATTCTGATGCTTGTTTCAGCTGTTTATATCATAAGGTTTAGGATAGCCACTGGATAATTGTATTAAACATGTAGACACCTGTACTGCTATATAGCCTGGTAAACCAAAATTTCATCCACCCAAATATCACGACGGCGGCACCAAGGCGCCGTTTTACCCTTGTGTTCCTTTATACTAATTTATTTATGTGCAAGTAAAAAATCAAAACTCGCGGAGAGGAAAAATGAAATATCGTTTTCCGGGCATTCGCCAAGGCGCAGTTTTCTTAAAGTTTCTCTTTTAAGTACTTTAATAATTTTTGAATAAACACATTTGAAACGGAAAATTGTGTTTTTGATAGCCTAATGTGTATGAATCATGTCGTCTGCTCAAAATTCGTGTATACTCGTGAGTGATAATTGTCATCTCACTAATGATTAGGTGCCATAATCCATTGCTCGCGAAGCGTGAATTAATGACACTCAAATTATATTAATCCATAATATACATAGTTTTGAAAATAAGCCTAGCGATACACGTTATCGCACTCGTGACTATGGGATTATTGGTAGACCGTAACTTTACCGTAAACATTGGGTTATTATAGGCTATTGATGACACGTTGGTCAATGATTTCGTCAACAATTATTGTGGTCCAAAACATTAGGACACCTACATTTAATATTCGCGATTGAGAACGGTAATGTCCGGGAAGGTATGTAAAAGTTCACGCTGAAAAACAAATGTGATTTCTTTACTTTCCCGCTGGGAAAATGAGTGTTTTGAGCATCCGCAAGAATCCTTTGTGGAATAATATAATTAGTCATGCCATGTATGTTCGTGTAGTGTTCCGCCGCTGACTTACCGGCACACCTCGTTTTAACCCCGAGTAAGGGTATTGCAATCACCAGACTCTAATCATCTAATGATAGAACCAAGGACTGTATATCGATATACTGTCCTTGATAGAACTAAACTGCCCGTCACCAACCACCACCTCAATAATTGTATTCCCATCACGGAAGTTATCTTTTTGGGAGAAGAGATGCCAGTGCTTGCTTTATGAATGATGAGCGCCAAGCTAGCAAGGTATTTTGGTACCATTTTTAACGTTTTTGGTATCACGCGGCCCGGGATCAAACCCGATACCTCCCGTGCCCGAAGCGAATGCTCTAATCATTTCGCTATCATATGATCACCGATGTGTGATCGGTACAATGTTCAAACTTTCATTCGAGTGAAATTAGAAAATAAGGACAAGAATAGAATGTGTTACTTGCTGACACAACATACAGTGGATTTCGATTCTTTTCCGACAAGTTATAAAATGTCTTGACAATAATTACTAATTGACGTCGTCATTCGCTATCTCATGGGCCAATGGGCGGAGATTATGACTCGTGTTGAGATGTACTCAGAGAGCGTGATAATCATGATAATTGGGGGGAACTCGTGCTGACTGATGTTCTCAAATCTATTGTTATCGGATTAAGTGATAGACCAATAGGTATGATATTCATTTGTTTCCGAATTACTAATGCTCAACCAATTTTGGCAATCACAAATTAGGTGTGAAATATCGATCATTAAATAAACGAGAGTTACCGTACGGTGACTCGGGCATAGATCGCTGGAAGCATATTGTCCGTTTATCACTCACTCGCCATATCTCCATACCGACCCTCCTCCCCCCCCCCCCCCCCCCCCCCCAGAAAAAAAAAAAAAAAATGCCGCCGCCCGCATTCGTTTTTGTTCAAATAAAAATTAAAAAAAAAACCTGCCGCCCGCATCTGTTTCTTCAAAAAGTGGCCTGAGAAACAATGGTATTATTTTTTTTGGCCTAACTCAATTTTGAAATTTTTACTCCATTTTAACTTGTTGGCATAAAGCTTACATTCTCTGTTTCTGGATCGAGGTCAAAACAGAAGCAACCGAATAGTTTCTACAGGAAATTAAATTTCACTTCATTCAAATGAAATAAACAAACCCTACAATTTGCCAGTTTAAGGACAAACATACAGTTGGGGGCATAGTGTTTTACAAACACCCATTTCTAGTTCTTTCTAGAATTAATTTTCATGTCTGAAAGATTTTCGGCGCCCAGGGATCTCCATTGTTGGGCAGCTTACTGAATCTGTGAGTCCTGGTTTTTGATTCATCAGGATGTTTATCTTGATTTTAAATATTTGTTTGTTCTTGATGATTCATGGACTAGTTAGAGATTCACCACAAGGACTGAAGAACTAGCTAAATGTTATGAACCACTGCAGAAGCTCATACATGTGATATCTCCCGATCTCGTCGGGTTTTCCCGATTTTGGGCTTCCTAACCCGATTGTCCCCCGCCGAGCCCATTAGGGCCCAAATCTCCCGATTTCAGTATTTGCCTATCCCAATTTTTCGGCAATGTTCCATTTTTAATATTGCGGTAATATACGGTACGTGTTATTGATCATTGACCCGATAAATACCTTGGAGTAATTTAGGAGACAATGCAGAATAGATGGCATGTCACTTTATTGGGTAATTGGCGAAGTTAGAAGGGATTAATGATGCGACAAATTGTCAGTCTTACAGGTACAGTGTATAATGTAAAACGCTAATTTGATCAGAGTTCACCTTTAGAAAGATTAATGGGTCTTTAATTTGGAGGGCATGGATTAAACATTGCCGACAACCTCAATAGGACAATTAATTATGATTGTCCTTTAAAGATTATCGGGCATTTTAAGACGTGGGACCGATTTATCTTTCATTTTTGTGCATTTTTATCGGTCCGATAAAAACATTTTTTTTCCGATTTTTCCCTGAAAAAAGTTTGCCATTTTTTTTTTTTTTTTTTTTGTTCGATCGGTCCTTATATTCACAAGTTTCAGACGCAATATACCACTACTACACACGTGTCAACATGATAAGTGCCCCTGTTAATTGCCTAATTATCAAAACAATTTTTGCGGGAAAGTGTGAAAGTTACTGAAACGTGAGGACAGGTAACCTTGCGTTTTAATGTGTTGCGTAAACATCGCAGTAATTCATGCAACACGTGCTGATTGGCCCATTCTAACTAACGCGTGGGCGGAGCTTCTCAATAATCTACCGAAGCCGCTTTGACATTGTGCAATTTGCTGTAATAATGTCCGTCTGTCTTTTCAACACTGCGTAACAATTTTCTGATTTTGAGCTCGGAGCAAAAATTTAATATTAAACTTCAGACAGATAGTGACCAGCGATAATTGGGTGGCGGCGCGATTCAATTTCAATGATTAAGTTTAAAACAAATGCCATATAGTTCCGAAAGATCAGATTGAACGGGTATTTCATACACATGAAAATGCCGCTTGCGTCGAACGTAGCGTAAGGCAAAAAGTCAGGTAAAGTTTCCGACCTGCAAACTATAGGAACGAAAAGGTTATAATCAGGGGGAGCAACTGCGTTATCGAACCTGAAAAATGCGGGGTACCAGCTGATAAAAGTAAACATTGGAAACTACAAAAACTTGAACACAAATTTCTGTGGAAAATGGAAAGAAATTAGTACGTTTTTCTGCTTTTTTCGTTGTCTGTTTTATTTCAATACATTGTGAGGGTGAGGTTATGGCCATGTAAAATCGATTTAAGCCCGCCAGTAACTGTGTGTTACTGATCGTTCCAAGTTGATACTTCTGTGGTGGTTCTTTTTGTTTTTAGCTCGCCTGCACGAAGTGCACAGAGCTATTGTTGTCACCTCGGTCGTCCCCGTTTACGTTTATGAGTACGTCCGCGTCACACTTTCGGTTCAAGTTTTTTAGAAGTCTATATCTCTTGAACATGTAGATGTATCAAGTTGATACTTTGCATATTGGTAGATATTGGTCTGAAGTTTTATGCAGTTCCATCATGACCCATCCTGGGTGACCTTGAGGTCAAGGTCACAGACTTAGAAATTTTATGTTAAAGTTTTTCATAAAAGTTTTTAGAAGTCTATATCTCTTGAACATGTAGATGTATCAAGTTGATACTTTGCATATTGGTAGATATTGGTCTGAAGTTTTATGCAGTACCATCGTGGTCCATCCTGGGTGACCTTGAGGTCAAGGTCACGGACTTAGAAATTGTATGTTAAAGTTTTTCATCAAAGATTTAAGAAGTCTATATCTCTTGAACATGTTGATGGATCAAGTTGATACTTTGCATGTTTGAAGATATTGGTCTGAAGTTTTATGGAGTACCATCATGACCCATCCTGGGTGGCCGTGAGGTCAAGGTCACAGATTTAGAAATTTTTTGTTGAAGTTTTTCGTTACAGTTGTTAGAAATCTGTATCTCTTGAACATGTTGATGGATCAAGTTGATACTTTGCATGTTTGTAGATATTGGTCTGAAATTTTATGCTTTTACGACCCACCTGAGCGACCTTGAGGTCAAGGTCATGGGTCATAGATTTTGTTAAATTTAGTGGCAAAGCACAAGTCAGGCGAGCTACGCTGTCCTGCGACAGCTCTTATTTGTCTTGGTGTTTGAAAGGTTTGTGCTGTTGGCGCCTTATGTGTGTTTTCATATTTTTAGTTAAGTTAAGGTAACTGAGTGACCACCTATTGGGAAAATAGCTGCTCATTTGGCTTACGAAATGTTTTCTTGGTATCAGTACCTGATTGTTGGTTTGGTATTTTCCCACCTCGGTTTTTGGAGTGGGAATCTTTTTCTGATTGCACCTTTTCCTGATCTTTGCCTACTTGTACCTTTTTCCAAATTTTGGTAGTATACAAAGTACATGTAGCTTTTTGCAGAAAATTTGTTGAAAAAAGTATTGGGCCATTTTTGCTTTTTAGCAGACATGTCCGTGAAAAGTATACCCCCTCATACTTCACTTTTATATGAGTCAATGTCAAAATTCGTCAAAATTCTTGTCTTCTCAATATTTTATGAAAACCACTTACCAGATCGTGATTTGAATTTTTTCATATGATACTACTGATCATGCTTAATAATAGTAAATGATAAAACATTATTTGATTGGTGTAGAAATACCTTTTTTCCAGATTTAAAACCTCATTTTTCATCATTTTTGCCTGTCCCTCGAAAAAAATAGAAGATTCAGCACAACTTTTACAAGTCGCTGTAAATATTTGTGTAGTTTTGACTGGTTGTATCAAAAAGAACATTATTAAGGTAAATATAAGAGGTTTCAAAATGGGATATTTCATTTTATTTTTCATATTTTTTGGCAACAATAAATCCGTCCCTGGATTTATGTCCTTACCGTAACGCAGTGATAAATCGACAAAATAATATAGGATCCCGTATGTTGGCAAATCTGGTTATCTGTCATGCTCACTGGGCACTTTCTATTTACGAGCATTGCAATTGTTTTGAAATGCTGCTACTGAACTGCTCAAGGAAAATACTGTTTCAGTGAGTAAGCCCAGAAGAGTATATTTTTTGTGTGTCCACTGACCGTAACGAGATATAAGCACAGTGAATACTTTGAAAAAGGTCTGATTCTGACATATTGATCCAATTACATTTCTCAATAGCAAACCACTTTTGCTACCATGTTTTAATGCATTACTATTATTTAAGATAGAAATTACTTAAAATATGTCCTTACCGTAACAGTCCTTACCGTAACAAAATAAAATGTTATGGTAAGGACTCGTATTGTTACGGTATGGACATCAACTGATAAACAGTAAAATAAATTAACCTGTGTGTTATTTATGTAGATATATTTGCTATGAGAAGCTGTAACTTGTTTCAATTAGAGTAATAGGATTATTAAAACCCAATTTTATAAATGAAATTTTTAGACAAATACGTTCAAAGGAATTATTCCGTTACGGTAAAGACATTTTGGTGAAATACCATGCCTTTTTGGAAAATCATTTGGAAATCGAAACTAGAAGCAATACAATTGTATGTCATGTAAAATATATTATTTTTTTGAAAAAGAAAGCTATCAGGATTATGATTGAGAACAATTATTTCCTACAAAATGTGTTATGTCCATACCGTAACATGCTGGTCCATACCGTAACGATATCTCAGAATGTTTAACTGTACCAGAAAACTAACAAAACTTATTAGACTCAAATCACCATAGAAGATACCAAAAGATTAAATTTATACTTGTTATTCATCATTCAATCATACTTGCCTGTATTGCTGTCAAAAAGGCAAGCATTGATATTTATTCTAAAAATGTCCATACCGTAACGATTTTATCAATATAAGATCTTGTCCATACCGTAACAGAGAATGTCCATACCGTAACAACATAAGAAAAGAATATACTGTGTAACATTTTATTAGTTGCTTTTCTATGTTTACATTCTTTTGCATTGACACTAAGAGGATTTATCGGTGAAAATAAATAAACATCTTTCTTAATCACTGTCTTCATTTAGCAACATATTAGTGCCCAAAGTCAAAAATGTCCATACCGTAACATGCATCTTGTCCAGTACCGTAACGGTAATAAATTTCCGAAAATTAGTTCTTTATAAAGACTTCATGTGGATCATTACCACAAAATCAATATTATCAAGATGAATAAATTGTCTGCAGTATTGTTGTTGTATAGCAACATGCTTTTTAAAAATGTTATTTAAAGCGGAAAACATCTAAAATCTGTAAAAAGTTGTTTTTGCTTGTATGATCACTGTTTTTTTTCTTCTATCATTACAGCTGTTGTTTTTTTTCTTCAGTACATGTGTAGAAACAATCTGTTTATTTAATTGCATATATCAGAAATAAAAAGTTGTTGCATATTTAAAAGAAAAACACAATTTAAAATTTGTTACGGTATGGACATTTTTCCTGGTCATGTGACTTTTGACGATCTATTTAAGCAATCTGATTGGTTGTTAAGATTACCTTTAGTTTGTTTTGATTACTTTAGGGTTAGCTTGTTACTTTCACACAAAAAAAATTTAACTTTCTTTCAGGTGCTTTTTATTTTTTCCCACATTCAAAATTTGACGAATTTTGACATTGACTCGTATAGAAAATCTGGGGTTTGCAGGGGTATACCTATTTTTCTTATTTTTGCTCCAAAACATAGATTGTGGGTACTCGTTAGAGCTGCCTTGCCAAGGCGGTTCTAACATGTACTCACAATCTATGTTTTGAGCAAAATAAGAAAAATACCAAAATTTTTCTGCTGAAAATTTTCATTTTTTTTTTTACAGTTAAAAAAGCTTTGTTTATTGCATGGGCAAGTTTTCATAATGAGAATGCCTATTTAGTACCTGGTTAATCACTTTCAGAAACTGTTTGTCACTGACAGACCTTGATACGACCTAAACAATCACATGGCTGAGCAGTTAAGAGCACTGTTTCTTAATCTCTTGATCATCTCACCGCTGTGACTGGTGTGGGTTCAAGCCCCGCACTGGGCACATGTGAGACAAGCCAAGTTCTGCTTGCTGGTGTGCCAGGTGGTTTTCTCGGGTTTCTCCTGTTTTTGCCCCATCTAATGATTGGCCTGTCTCATATGAGCTGAAATAATCTTAAAAGGGATGTAAAACTGAATAAAAATAAAAAAATAAAATACATGTAAGATAAACAATCACATGGCTGTTAAATGCCAATTGAAGCTCTTGTTTATGTACATGTACAGCAAATGCCTTGAAGAAGAAACCTGTAACATCGATATCCATTCTTGATTGGAAACATGTCCAGTTTGTAAATGAAAAAACAACAACAACAAAAAAAAAAATATCATGAAAATGGGCAGGTATACTTTGAAGATTATTTCTATACCATTATCAGTCAAGAAGAGCATTTGTCAGTTAGTGATGAAAGAAATGTGCATTAAGTACTGGTAACATGTCTCTGGGAGGCTTGGCAAGAATGAATAATGTAGAGGGCCCTAAGGAAGATTTGTACCGAACCAATTTGGCTACCCTCTCAAAATAAAGAATTTGCTTACTTTTTACTTACTAGTTGGGATAAATGGTAGCCCCAACATGACATTAGTTGTTGACTGCTGACATAAAGCAGAGAAAAATCTGAAAATGACTAGTAAGAGGCATGCTTTTGAAATGCAATGCACTGTTAGTTTATGACTTTTATGACTTGGAGCTTAGAATAAAGATGAACAAGCCGTCCTGGCTGACGCCAGCTTGACAAATGTTTATGGTTGTAGTCCAACAAATCTTTTATGAACCTTTTTCAGTGATTGTTTGTTTTAGCGGTAGAACAATGTACGGTGTTCAATTGCTTAATGGAATATCTGTGTAGCTCGCACGGATTGCTCCAGATTCAAAATGGAACTTGGGTGCTTCGTCCTCATATTTCATTATTGGGTTATATATTAGTGCATTTTGTGGAAATGGTCTTGAAAAACGAACATTATTATTTTTCATTTTAATATTTTTTGTGTCACCATCCCGATAACATGTCCGTGTTACAATGTATACCCCCTTATACCTCACTTTTATATAGCAAAAACTGGGGTATGCAGGGGTATACCTATTTTTGATCCAAAACATGGATTGTGGGTACTTGTTAGAACGGCCTCGCCGAGGTGGAGGCGGTTCTAACGTGTACCCACAATCAATGTTTTGAACAAACATATTAAAAATCTCAAAAGTTTTCAACAGAAATTTTTGAAGTTTTACAACTTAAAAAATCTCTGTATATTGCATTGGCAAGTTTTCGTAAAGCGAAAATCATACAAATCTAACGAGTCACGGTAGCTTTGCCAGCAGTGAGGCTGCTTAAGATGTTAGAGACACCAAGATTAGCTATCCAGCCAGCTATAGCATTTTCTTTTATGAAGTTTTAATGATGGAAGAGTGTGCATTAAGTTACTGGTAAACTGCTTTGGTAAGCTTGCTCTCCTAAATTTCTCTTTTTAATTTTGGATATATTTAGATATTGTTTTAACATATTCAAACAAATCACAAACATATGCGTAAACATACAAATTTTGTGAGATGCATGATGTTTCAGAAATACAATGTTCTAGAATCAGCTCAACCTATAAAGATAAATTCCTTTACTAATGCCTTCTCTGTTCCTAGATTTATGTACTACTTGTCCGTTATCACTTTGAAAAAAAAAATAAAAATGGTTTAACCCAAACAAAGACCATGTACATTCTCTGTGGTGTGAGGCCGTCTTTTTTATGCCGCTATTCTCATTGGAAGAATAGGCTTCATTTTCATCATAAAGCTAACATCTTAACACGGCAGATTCGTGTTGCCGTTTTTATTGAACTCATTTCCCCTCTGGAATTCTATGAAGCAAACTTGATTAAATATTTTTTCCCCGTCAAGATAAGGCTGTGTTCAAGTGTTGGAATATTCTCAGAGATAGGACAGTCGTATTCACATTTGAGCCGCCTCGTGGGAAAACCAACAATGTGGTATCCGACCAACCGACCTGTACAGTCACAGAAAAGAGCTAGAAGCTTGAAATTTTGGATTTAGGAAGAAGAGGGATTGTACTATCCGTGTAGTGAAAACAAAGGCGCTGATCAGCTTGGCGGTTACCGCGAAGCTGATCTGAGTCTTTGTTTTCGCCTATGCAGATTGTTGGTTTTCTCATGAGGCGGCTCATTTGTTTGAAAGAGCCATTAGTTCTGAGGGTTAAACTTGGTAACCAGAGGTAACATGCAAACAGTCATATTCTCAAAGAATTCAGGGGGCCCAGTTGTTCAAAATTAACGATATCGCTAGTTAACAACGATTTGTTAGAATTTCAAACATGAATAATATTACAAATACACTGCTATTTTTTGTTGAAAAAAATGTGAGAATCCTTTGCAATGCAAAGGATTCTCACATTTTTTGCAATGAAAAGGATTCTCACAATAACATTGTATTTGCTTTATAATAAGTCGGCTTTAATTTAACGAGTTGAGGTCTTAACCATGAGGTTTTTGAACAAATGGTACAGGATGACTAGGAAAAGTCATCTTAAAAATAAGGAATTCGAAAGCAATGGTTTTCTGCGTATGGAAAAAAAGGCACTGCTTACATACTGACGGGCAATTTGTTTTGTCACTGCCTATGGCTTTTAGAATGGCAAAAATTTTACATGACACTGGTGTTCTTCAAGGGCTGAACAGTTTAGCTAGGGGGTGATCTAGTTCATAACTATAGATAGCCATCCTTGGTGCACATCTAATTTTAGTAGATAGCCATCCTCGGTACGCATCTTATTTTAGTAGATAGCCATTCTCGGTACGCATCTTATTTTAGTAGAGTGCCATTCTTGGTACGCATCTTATTTTAGTAGATAGCCATCCTCGGTACGGTTCTTATTTTAGTAGATAGCCATCCTCAGTATGCATCTTATTTTAGTAGATAGCCATCCTGGGTACGCATCTTATTTTAGTAGATAGCATCCTCGGTACGCATCTTATTTTAGTAGATAGCCATTCTCGGTATGCATCTTTATATAGATAGCCATCCTCGGTACGCATCTTATTTTAGTAGATAGCCATTCTCGGTATGCATCTTAATATAGATATCCATCCTCGGTATGCATCTTATTTTAGTAGATAGCCATCCTCGGTACGCATCTTATTTTAGTAGATAGCCATTCTCGGTATGTATCTTAATATAGATAGCCATCCTCGGTACGCATCTTAATATAGATAGCCATCCTCGGTACGCATCTTAATATAGATAGCCATTCTCGGTACGCATCTTAATATAGATAGCCATCCTCGGTATGCATCTTATTGTAGTAGATAGCCATTCTCGGTACGCATCTCAATATAGATAGCCATCCTCAGTATGCATCTTTGTTTAGCCACTGCATCAGAAAACGAACAATTATCTGCATATTTGAAAGCAAAAGCACAGATCAGCTGAGCAGTAACTTCGCACAGCCGATCATCACTGTATGTTTTTGCTACATACCCCCGGTAGATACTACAATGTCTCTTCTTTGTAAATAGGAATTTTTGGACCTGGTCACAAACCCAGATTCTTGGTTTTCTCACTATGCAGCTTGTTTGAAACAACATATGAGCCGCCTCATGAGAAAACCAACAATCTGCATATGCGAAAACAAAGACACAGATCAGCTTCGCGGTGATCAGCGCCTTTGTTTTGGCAACACGGATAGTACACATCCTTTTCTTCTTAAATCGGAAATTTCAAGCCTCTAGCCATCTTCTGTGACTGTACAGCTTGATTTGTGTCGGACCTGATCGGAAACCGGTTTTCTGACAAGACGGCTCTTATGGTAGCAGATGAAGCCTAGTTTAATCATACAAGAAGTAACAAGAGATATGTTTTATTGTTTGACATTTTTTCTCTTTAGATGAGCGGCCTTGTGGGAAAACCAACAATGTGGTTTCCGAACAGGTCTGATACAAACTGGCCTGTGCAGTCACAGAAGCAGGCTAGAAGCTTGAAATTTTGGATTTAGAGAGTAGAGGAATGGTGCTATCTGTGTAGGAAAACAAAGGCGCTGATCAGCTTCGCAGTTGCTGCGAAGCTGATCTGTGTCTTTGTTTTCGCCTATGTAAATTGTTGGTTTTCTCATTCAGTCCCTCAGATTTTAACCCATTTATGACGAATAGACTTTCCCATCATTATCCACTTTCATATATGTAGGGAAAATAGGAGAGGTTTTCAATTTTTATTTAATTTTTCGATTAAATTTCTTTCAGCAAACAGAATAGCCCCAGATGGTATGCTGCATTCTGCGGCATTACATCTTGGGCTATACTGTTTGTCTAGGTCCCAGAAAAAGGACGCAAGGCTTATATGAGTCAAAGCCAACAGCTTGACTTGCCAATAACAGAAAAATATGCTGTGTCTGGACGATTTTGTACGGTTTTAGGTTTCTTATAAAACTCTAGAGAGAGCTTTAAAGTTTATTATTTGTAAAACATAGAAAGATTACATCGCAAAATATAAATGCTATTTTTAAAATGGACCCGTAGTTACGTAGCCACAAAATATGTAAAAAAAAACGAATTATACAAAAATACATTTTAAAACTATTCAAAAAAAAAAAAAAAAAAAAAAAAAAAAAATATAAATTGTGGATACTCATTATAAGGGCATTAATGAGATATTTTATAATGAGTACCCACAAACTTGAGTTTGTATGGAGAAATGGCAAAAACTCCGAACACTGAGTTTGAATAGGTTACGGAATCCAATAAAAGCCTTTTTAACGGATGTCATTTTTGCACCACATTTCAGTTGATGCATGACAAGTTCCGTATAATGCAACTTTAATTGGTATTAGATTGAGTTGCAGTATTCAACATGAACTAAATGTGCACTGTCAAAGACTTTTCAGATTGCTTTGAAAAGGTTGAAATTAGACAGCTTTTTGCGCAGGTATCTCAGACCTTGACTTGGTTTTTGTACTCAATGGTGGTGAAAGTTGGTCCTTTCTATCGTTGCGTTATATTTTGTTTGTTTGTTATGAGTGAATTGATGCTTTATGTCCCAGTCAACAGCAATGGTCATGTTGGGATGTTACCACCATTTTATGGGACTTCAACCCAACATTAGGATGTCATGACACTCAAAATGTGCTTCATAGATATAACCACCCAACTATGGCAATAAGGCTTTATGTATGGATGGTTTGACTAAACCACTTTTCCTGGACAGACTCAGACATGAGCGGTTAACCAGTAATCAGATGGTCAGTCAGTAGATTGGAAGCGATTAGAAGCTTTGCCTGGAGGCACAAGCAGCCCATATATTTCTCCTAGGCCCCAATGGCCAGTGGGGGGGGGGGGGGTTGGGGAGGGCTGGGGGGCATGTTATATTTTAAGTATAATGTGGTGAAAAGTCTGTAATAAATTTCCTTCATTCCATATAAAATATTCTAAGTGGAAGATGAATGAGTGTTTATTTTTGTTTGGCCCATTTTCATTTTTTTTCTCTAAAATATGATTTTCTTTGTTACATTATATTACTGCTTGCAATTGTTCCATGCAGTCTTCTGCGAAATGGACGTTTTGTTCCAACAACTTGTCATTACTCTCAGGGGCTAATTGTGACACTCTTAAACCAACATAGCATTTTCCATTAACGGGACAGCTTTCATAACTGAAGCACGCTGTTTGACTTAAATACACATGTAAGTGAAAACAAACCGCGTCATTAGCAGGCTCCGAAACCCATTATGCCTTATTGTCCTAGTCCAGAATTACCTCATTCATTGGGAAAATATTTGAAAACTCGTTTGTTTGAGGTACCACTTATTAGTAAAGGGAAAATCTATTTATTGATGGATGCTGAGTATACCTATTGTTCTAGCCTGTTTGCTCTCCATAGTTTTGGGTAAATACCCATTTTATTAATGTATTGACATAATGCGGGCTTACGATGTTCGCACTTGACAATCCACAATGGATTTCAAAAGGGTTGGTGTAGATAAAAACGTCCCATTGTCGACCCGTGAATGGATCAATGAAAACTACCCTATAACCACTTCAGAAGCAGACTCCCTAAACTCTTGAAGCGAGAACAATTTATCCGCTATTTTTTTTCTCTCCCAAAACAATTTTTGTCATCATTGATTTGTAAACCCGTTAACTCGTAAAATATGAGTTTTAAATACCTTTAAAAACTATTTTCAGGTAAATGATTACTCCTAAATTCTGCGCAATTTGTCAAATTATTCATGCCGTCTAAAGCTGCAAGAGACAATATCAGATCGTTTGTAAAAAGATTAAGTTTCGTATTTGTGACGGTAATGTAAATGGGCCACATGGTGAGAAAACCAGATTTTTGCCTATGCGAAAACAAAGGCACAGATCAGTTTCGCAGTAACTGCGAAGCTGATCAGCACCTTTGTTTTTGCTACACGGACAGTACAAATCCTCTACTTTTCGAGTCTCTAGTCACCTTCTGTGCTTGTACAGGTCGGTTTGTGTCAGACCTGGTCGTAAACCCCGAAGACCGTTTTTTTCACGTCGCGGCACAATATGTAACAGTGATTACATCAGTTTTGAAGTCTGGTGACATTAAGATAAAGTTACAACAAGAAATATAATGAGCCTTGCAGCAGCTGAGTTTAACTTGGTAAACAGACAATCCGTCTTCCACTTCTAGTATGATGACTCAATAGGGAGCACATTTTGAGTGTCATGACATCCTAATGTTGGGTAAAAGTCCCATAAAATGGAGTCCCGACATGACCATTGCTGTTGACTGGGACGTAAAGCATCAATTCAAACAAATCAAAGAAAGAAAGACAGCTTAAAGATCCTTTATTGTTTCATATGAGCCGCCTCATGGGAAAACAAACAATCTGCATATGCGAAAACAAAGGCGCAGATCGCGGTAACCGCGAAGCTGATCAGCGCCTTTGTTTTCGCTACTCGGATAGTACATTTCCTCCTCTACTTAACTCCAAAATTTCAAGCTTCTATCTCTTTTCTGTGCTTGTACAGGCCGGTTTGTGTCGGACCTGTTCGGAAACCACATTGTTGGTTTTCCCACGAGGCGGCTCATATAATAAACCAACCTCAGGTTGGATACATTACTTCCATGAAGATTTGGACATGACATTACGAAAACTTGCCCATGTAATATATGGAGAATTTTTTTCAGTAGCAAAAATTAAAAATTTCATCAGAAAAGTATCGATATTTTTCTTATTTTTGCTCAAAACATAGATTGTGGGTACACGTTAGAACCGCCTCGCCGAGGCGGTTCTAACGAGTACCCACAATCTATGTTTTTGAGTAAAAATAAGAAAAATAGGTATACCCCTGCATACCCCAGTTTTACTATATAAAAATGGGGTTTAAGGGGGGTATTCATTGCACGGACATGTTTTCCTGATGAAGATAGGCCATAAATCCCTTCACTGATTCAAGAAGAATAGTTAATGTATTGTCAGTTTGCAGTGAAAGAAATGCACATGTTATACTGGTAATCTGCCCCTGAGAGGCTTGTCTAGGAATATTGTGGTTAGGATAAATGACCGTTATGACAGAACCCTACTGAAAATATCCATTGTAATTTCACTGAAATTCCAGTGTAATTTCAGTGCAAAAATTCCCCCTCATTTCACTGAAATTTCAGTGCTATATCATTGAAATTTCAGTGCTATATCAATCAAATTTCAATGAATTTCATTGAAATTTCAGTGCTATATCACTGAAATATCACTGAAATTTCAGTGTAAAAATTCCCCCTCATTTCACTGAAATTTCAGTGATATAGCACTGAAATATCAATGATATAGCACGGAAATTTCAGTGAATGTCTGTGAAATTTCATTGCTATATCACTGAAATTTCAATGAAATAGCACTGATATTTCAATTAAATAACACTGCCTGACACCTAGTTGCAATATGTCTGCAGGATTGATTAGAAAATGCAAACAAATACAAAGAAGTTATTATATAAGAAGTTATTATATTTGTTGAGAACAGCATGCACACATTTTCATATCTTAGAATAATAGCATGTTCTTCAAAGTAACTTACATTTACTAGCCCTATATATCCTTTATCATTTTTTTTTTCAATCCATGATAATTCTCTCATTTCCACATGTCTTCTACATAAACATCCTCTAGACCACTTCCCATCAATGTTTTTGCACGTTACTAACTCTGAACTTGTCTGCTGTTTTGTCTTCACATTTCTAGTTTGTAGTCATTTTGATGCCTTAGATGTTTGAAGATTTAGTTCAGATTAGATTTTTGTTTGCCTTTCAAAATTATGTGCAACAGGAAAAGGAAGTAAGGTCAGAGGTCATGGGATTATGGGTAATGTGGTTATTGGTCATGTGATCATTGAAATTTCATTGAAATAGCACTGAACATTTCAGTGATATTTCATTGATATTTCACTGAAATTTAAATGTTACATATCATTGATATTTCGCTGAAATTTCATTGACATTCCATTGAAAAATAAAAGTTCACTGAAATTTCAGTGATATTTTATTGCTAATAAGGGTTCCATTGCAATTCACTGAAATATCTTTGAAATTTCAGTGATATTTCAGTCATATTTTCAGTAGGGAACCTTTGCTGTTGACTGTCGATGTAAAGAAATTTTAACAAAAATATTAATAGAGCCACCACATGGGAAAACCAGCAATCTTGATAGGTGAAAACAAAGGCGCAGATCAGCTTCCTGCGAAGCTGATCATCGCCTTTGTTTTCCCTACACGGATAGTACATTTCCTCTACTGTCTAAATCCAAAATTTCCAGCCTCTAGTCATCTTTTCTGACTGTACAGCCTGGTTTGTGTTGGACCTGGTTGGAAACCCAAATTGTTGGGTTTCTCATGTGAAGACTCAATTTTGATTCTAATGGCTACGGTGCCTTTGTGGCACAGGGGCGGAAAAAGAACGTGGCCCGACTGGGACTCAGGGTCTCTCGCTTACCGTGCGAGCACTCTACCACTGAGCTACCACCATTTGGTGGGTCCGTGCTCGGGCTGCAAGCAGCAACCTGAAAGAGACTGTCTCGTCTGTTCCGGCATGGTTCCGAGCAGATTCGGGGACGAATCTAATTAAGCAGGGGGGAAAACCCCCCACACTGGCCACCAAATGTCACAGGGGCGGAAAAAGAATGTGGCCCGACCGGGACTCAAAACCCAGGGTCTCTCGCTTACCGTGCGAGCACTCTACCACTGAGCTACCGAGCCACTTGATCGACCAATTACATTTGTGTGGAGCCAATCATCCAAACCTGTCTCCATATGTCCTTTGTGTGGAGCCTATTATACAAGCCTGTCACCATATGACCGTGGCTTATTTGCTGTAAAACATTACAGAACTGTATAACCACCAGGCCACGAGGTTATAAAACTTTTTTCATGCTCAACTCAGCTGAGCATAAAATTTGAACTGCCCATTAATACCAAAATAACTAAAATATATTGAAAATGGAGGTTTAGAATGCCTAAGCCTGTGATTTATCCTGCTTATTAATGAGCAGGATAAATTTTAGTTTCAGCTGAGCTGAGCATGTAAAAAGTTTTATAACCTCGGAACCGGTTGTGCTGCATGTTATGTACCAGTCATTTATAACCACGGCCCCCCTACCTACGAGGAAGGGTAGGGGATAGCCGGGCTAAAGTGCAGGGCAATTACTATTTTAATGTCCCGACACTGCAGGGAAAATGACAGGGTTTTGATATTAAGATCCTAACCCCAGGGAGATTTTCTATCGCGAAGTGCAGGGCAAAGAGCATGGTTTTGACCACTAGTTTGTCCCATGGGGGTTACTAAGGGTCTATAGCAAGGCATTGAATACAAAAAAGTCATAAGCCCCGCCCTTCCTTGTAGGTGGGGGAGCAGTGGTTACAAATGACTGGCGCATTGCTCTCATTACAACATGCAGAGCTGAGACTGCATAAACTGCATTGTTGTTCAGTTGTGTGTCCCATTAATAGAGCCGCATCGTGAGAAAACCGGATTTTTGCCTATGCGAAAACAAAGGCACAGATCAGCTTCGCAGTAACTGCGAAGCTGATCAGCGCCTTTGTTTTCACTACATGGATAGTACAATTTCCCTTCTTTTTAAATCTGAAAATTAAAGCTTCTAGCCTGCTTCTGTGACTGTACAGGTCGGTTTGTGTCAGACCTGGTCGGAAATCCCAAAGACCGCTTTGGAGGCTAAAGAAGACTTGGGACTCGAATTACAGCTTAATTACATTGCAATTCATACCGTTGATTACAGTACCAAATGTGCATGAAAAGGGAGGGAGTTAATTCAAAAGGTGAATGGCTATATGTGTCATTTTCATATTAAATCATGGACATAGAAAAAAATTCTATGTGCGAGCGACGTCAGCTGAAAACTTTATTTTTTTAGGCTTAAGGCCCTGATCAGATAACCAGTAACTTAGCAGTCCCATCAGCACCGTTCTGTGTAGATATTACAGTTTCTTTACATTCTGAATTTACAAAGACTAGTTTCCAGTAGTTGCATGTGGCCTTAAGCCTGTTTTGTGTTTGCCCATAATGGGAAACCAGTCTAAGATGGGTTTTCTGGTGACAAGGATCATTGGTAACAGATGCATACATGCTTTCAATTTCTGTTATATAAGCTGAAAAAATGAAATAGAATATGACTTTCCCTAAAATGAAAATGAGCCTGTGGGTGAGAAAACCAACAATTTGGGGTCTGACCAGGTCCAACACAAACCGGGCTGTACAGTCACAGAAGATGGATAGAGGCTGGAAACTTTGGATCTAGAAAGTAGAGAAATTGTACTATCCATGTAGTGAAAACAAAGGTGCTGATCAGCTTCGCAGTTACTGCGAAGCTGATCTGCGCCTTTGTTTTCGCCTTTGCAGATTGTTTGTTTTCCCATGTGGCGGCTCAAATGTAGTCATAATTATTATTTCTTTCTTTTTTTAGTCATAAAAACAGATATAGGTAAGGTAAAAGCAATGTAGGTGAAGGTCAGATCCATGACAAAGCTTGGTTTGATCCCCACAGGCAGCACCGTGTTGTGTCCTTGAGCAAGGCACATTAACTCGCCAAAGCACTGGTTAATACCCAGGAAGTGATGGCTCTGTCCCGACATGACTGAAAAATTGTTGACGGGGACGTTAAAGCTCAAAACAAACAAAGACTCCAGATGGAGATCAGGGGTTTGAACCCAGCTTCGTCAGGTTGTGTCACAAAACACATTTTCCCCATAGTACTTGATAAAATCCAAGAAGCTATGACTCTGTTATTAATTTAACTCATTTAAGCCTGTGTCCCTTTCATGGGACATAGGCAAACAGAATAGCCCCAGATGAGACGCCGCAAAATGCGGCGTCCCATCTGGGGCTATTCTGTTTGCTTAGAGAATTTTCATCGAAAAATTGAATAAAATTTCAAAATCACTCCTGACGCCCCTAAAAATGAAAGTGGACTCATCCAATTGATAATGATAGGAGAATTCATTCGTCAAATATTTGTCAAATATGGGTTAAGTGAGTATGGTGGCGTTGTGGTAGCAAGCATCCAGTTCTGGAGCGAGAGGTCAAGGGTTTGGTTTGAAACCTCTTCCCCCATATTGTTGTGTTTAAAGGTAAGCCCTCTAAAGTACAGGTCCTAAGGTTATAAAACTTTTTTCATGCTCAACATAGCTGAACATGAAATTTCATTTCTTCATAAATACTGAAATAGCCCAAATTAATTGAAATTTTTGGTTTTAGGTCATCAAAGCCAGTAATTTATCCTGCTTGTAGATGTTAAAATGCCAACATAAAATGCCAACTATTGTTGGCATTTTAACATTTATGAGCAGGATAAATTTAAGTCTCAGTTGAGCTGAGCATGAAAAAAAAAGTTTATACCCTTGGGGCCTGGTTAAGTTCTCAAGAAGTGGTAGCTCTGTCCTGACATGACTGGCATGTTAAACAACAAACCAAACAAAACTTTAGTAATTTAGTTTAGTAATAAAGTTTTCAGACACAGCTGTTTACAATGACTGTCATTTTGTTTGAGGCCAACAGATTGTAGGATTTAGATTTCAATCTGTAATCTTCTTATCAACTTATTTTGGAAACAGGAATATCCATGGTAACAGATTTTATGAAATATGACATCACTTTTGGAGCCTATTCAGGGAAAAATATGCCCTTTCTTTGTGTTGCTTGGTTGGTAGAGGGTTGGGATAGTACATGCAGAACAGTACACTGTACTGACAAAGCCTATTTGGGTACTATGACACAACTGAGCAGAAAATAACATCCTTAATATATATTGTCTTAATGATGGGATTGTGTGGACACCCAAGACAGAGTCTGTTGTTGTTGTTTACCTCTGGTCCATTATGTTAACACACCCACAATATATAGGTTTTTCTTAAGTTGTAAAACTTGAAATTTTCAGCAGAAAATATTTGATATTTTTCTTATTTTTGTTCAAACATTGATTGTGGGTACTCTTTAGAACCGCTTCACCACGGCAGTTCTAATGAGTACCAACAATCTATGTTTTGGAGCAAAAAAAGTAAGAAAAATAGGTATACCCCTGCATACCCCAGTTTTATTTTATAAAAGCGGGGTATTCGGTACATGGACATGTTATCCTGATGCTTAGATGAAATTGTGACATTACTATGAGAAACAAACTATCCTCAACTTTTCTGATGATATCTTACGAAAACATGCCCATGCAATAATAGGATTTTCTGAAGCTGTAAAAATTGAAAATTTTCAGTAGAAAAATTTCGATATTTTTGCTCAAAACATAGATTGTGGGTACACGTTAGAACCGCCTCGCCGAGGCGGTTCTAACGAGTACCCACAATCTATGTTTTGGAGCAAAAATAAGAAAAATAGGTATACCCCTGCATACCCCAGTTTTGCTATATAAAAGTGGGGTATAAGGGGGTATATATTACAAGGACATGTTTTCCTGATGTATCTTGATGTACATGCATCCTTCTATTTGACAACAGGAAGTTTTACAAAAACTTGCCCATGCAATTTACAGAGATTTTTTATTCAGCTCTAAAAATTGAAAATTCTATTGGCAAATTTTGATATTTGTGATATTTTTGCTGGAGGCGGTTCCAACAAATACCAACAATCTATGTTTTAGATTAAGTAAAATGGGTATACTCCTGCATACCCCAATTTACTAAGTAAAAGTGGGGTTTAAAGGATATTCATTTACATGGACACGTCTTCCTGATGTTTTTTTTTTTTTATTTTTAGATTGACAGTCAGGTTTTTTCATGATAAAGCTTATTCATTCTCATCTGCAGTATGGCTGTTTGTACATTTGAGCCACCTTGTGGGAAAACCAGTAATGTGGTTTCCCCGAACAGGTCCGACACAAATCAGGCTGCACAGTCACAGAAGCAGGCTAGAAGTTTGATATTTCAGATTTAAGAGGAAGAGGAAGTGTACTATCCGTGTAGCGAAAACAAAGGCGCTGATCAACTTCGCAGTAACCGCGAAGCTGATCTGCGTCTTTGTTTTCGCATGTGCAGATTGTTGGTTTTCTCATGAGGTGGCTCATTTATTATTGTGTCTCTCATTTAACAGCAGATGAAAATTACTAGTGTCATATTAAATTTTGTTAAATATAATGAAATGAGCTTTTTCCATAGAAAAAATAACACCAAAAAACATGAGGTAGTTTTCCTCGAAGTTCTACTGTTACAGTGGTTCAAATTTCAAACTTTGCATAGGGCTGTATATGGAATACAGTAAAACATGTCTTAGTGGCTACCTCTTTTAAGCAAGCAACCTGTTTTAACCCATATTTGACGAATGGATTTTCCCATTTTTATCATTTGGGTGAGTCCACTTTCATTTTTAGGGGCATCAGAAGTGATTTTCATTTTTTAAATAAATTTTTGATGAAAATCCTCTTAGCAAACAGAATAGCCCCAGATGGGACGCCGCGTTCTGCGGCATCACATCTAGGGCTATTCTGTTTGCCTATGTCCCATAAAAGGGACGCCAGGCTTAAATGAGTTAATAAATAATTAAATCATTATCAAATGCTCATCATATTTTGTCATAACGAATCATATTTTGAGCCGCATCGTGAAAAAAACAGAGTTTTGCCTATGGGAAAACAAAGGCACAGATCAGCTTCCCAGTAACTGCGAAGCTGATCAGGGCCTTTGTTTTTGCTACACGGACAGTACAATTTCTCTTCTACTTAATCCAAAATTTCAAGCGGCTAGCTTTCTTCTGAGACTGAACAGGCAGGTTTGTTCAGCCCTGGTCGGAAACCCTGAAAGACCGGTTTTCTAGTGTCGTGGCTCATTTATTTCATGGCTTTGATAGAGGCAGACTCATTGAAAACAGGCTGTAACTTGAGGACAGCCATTCGTTTGAACATAAAACAAACAGGGAAAGTTTTGATGTAATAATTGAATTTTATGAAATATGGCCTGTGCAGGAGGAAGATAAATGGTTTTGAGCAGCTGATATGGTAAATTGTGAGTGACTGCATGGAAACCAACAAACAAATCGCTTTGCCTTATATTTTCATTGTTGTTTTATAATGTAAATAGCACAAATAAAATATTTGAAAGAAAGATGTACATGTATCTTTAAGGCTTCCTCAGTTCTAGCAATTTTATCCGTATGGACACTAAGCCAACCAATATCTTTGCATCTTTTGAGACCATATTAGGTTTATTTATTTTCGCTTCATACTGTCAAATTGACATCGTCCACATGTTTATGATAGCTTAGCCAATTTCCACGGAATTCGCTTTCGTGTTGTTAGCCTGGCTACTTCGTTCCGTAATTAATTTCGTTGTCCATTTCCAGTCGGCAGCCCATCACGTTGCTGTCAGTTGTCATAATGCCAGAGGTCTGCAATTTGATTTCCAAGCGCATTTAGTAGAACCACAGAAATTAACAATTTTCCAGCCAGTGTCCACTGCTTTTATTAAGTTTTGCAGCTTTGATGCAGAATGTTGCCCGATTTTCGATCCTTCCCATAACTCTGTGATTACAATTTATATAAATGGAACGTACATAAAGAAAATGGTTGAGGAAGGTCTTCCAAGTGTTGAACTTTTTAATGTATATTTTTACAGCAAGTTTTCATATTGTTTGTCCAGTGTACATATATAATGCTTTTGCATGTCAGAGAAAATACCACCCCCACCTTACACACACCAGAGATATAGTGTGGACTTGGGCTTTGGGGTGAACAAATCCTTACTAACAAGGTCATCTAAGTAAATGTGCCTCAGCAATCAGCTTGGCTGAGTTCAGATCATGATATCCATTTTTGGATTTAAGTCCAATTCGCATGCGCAAAAAATACATGCGTGTAAATATACTCCGGTGTGTATATATACTCCGGTGTGCAAATCAACCTGAGAGTAAATTTAAATTGCGTTCGCATGGGTTTTATCACCAGGAGTATTTTTGTATGTAAATTTATCATTTCTGAATTAAAACCTGTTCATTTAAGTTTTCTGTATTTGCAAAACAAGAACAGGCTGCTTCAATGTCTTCTTGTAGACTTTGGCAGCAGAGGAGAATCATGTAATGGTCAGGCATAGCTTAGCAGTTAGACAGTTCACTTTAATTATCTTTTGACAAGGAATTACTGTTAAAATGCCCAAAGAATCTCACGAAGAATGATGAAGAAATTGTGTGGCTGTTTGCACTCCATATAATCTAAAATGTGATGAATGGCAATAAACTCTTATTAAGCAACAATGTCCACAGTTTCAGAAACTGTCATATAATTAGTTAAAGACAAAAAATGTGAAAATTTGTGATCTTAAAGCAGAATAGTGACTTGAAATAAAAATACTCATGGGTAAATTTTACTTTGCGTTCACATGGGACAAAATAGTAAATTTACACGTGTGTATTTGTAAAAATAAAATTTGCATCTGGTCAGACCCTGGAGTAAATTTACCCATATGTAAATATTAATATACTCCGGTGTGTATTTGCGTTCGCATGCGCCATTTACTTACCCCGAGTAAAATTTGCACACCGGAGTATATTTACACGTGTGTATTTTTGGCGCATGCGAATTGGACTTAAGTATTTTATACTGTTATTTATTAAACTGAAAACTTTGAAGAAGTTTGGCTTACATGCAGACTGGTTGTATAGTGTATGCTCCACATGGTTTAGATCTTCTAAGTGATTGTATTGTCTATAGTTCCATGTTAGGACAAAGATGCTTAAGTTTCCTCAGCTAGGCCATTTCCAATTAAGCCTTCGCATGAGAAAACCAGCAATTTGGGTTTCTGACCAGGGCCGACATAAACCGGTGTGTACAGTTTCAGAAGCAGTCTAGAAGCTTGTAATTTCGGATTTTAGTAGAAGAGGAATTGTGCTTTCCGAGCAGCATAAACAAAGATGCTGATCGGCTGTGCAGTTACTGCAAAGCTGATCTGCATCTTTGTTTTCGCCTAGATAAAAATACATTTTACACATGACTCGGCTCAATTAAGAACAGACAAAACTATCTGGACAAATCGGAGAAAACAAGTCCTTGTGTCAAGATTGATATGACATTAAAGACGGTGATGGATCAGTACTTTGGCTTCATTTCGAGTTAGCATGAGAAAAGCTTTATTTGGTCACCAACACAAGATTGGAAATGATGAAAAAAACCTTCTGCCCTATGGCTAGTTAGCTCACTTGAGCCTTTATTCATTAGTCCACACTTTTCAAAGATCTTCTTCACTGAAACTGATGGGCCGATGAAAACCAAATTTTACATAGAGTCTCCATGAACATCATGCATATGTGTAGGGTGTACAAAAGTTTGTTCGCAAAATCTGGGTCACATTTTGAACATGGCTACCATGCTCATAAATACTTGAAGCGCTAGAAACCTTGCATACACAATTTCGCCTTTTATTTATGTTTTTATACAGCAGAAATTATTTAATGTTCACAATTATAAAATGGGGGGAGGGGGATGAGGTATGGTCGGCCAAGTGGTAGAGCATTGGGCTGCAAAAAAGAGGTGCTGGCTTCAAATCTGTTTCGTGTCCTTGAGCCAGACATAATATCTCCCCACAGGAATGCTGATACCAAGGAAGAAGAAGTCCCTCTGTCGCGATATGACTGAAATATTGTTGACTCCAACTTTGATATTAAACCACAAATCAAACGCAAATAGGACATTTCTGGAAACTCCCAGGAAAGAGATAATTCTCAGCACAATGATGTTAAACACTGTCAGTTCTTCTAGGGTTAAGAGTGTTTTATTGCGATCACAAAACTTTTAACCCCTGAACGCTCTAACATTTACCCACATGAGCATAGTGGACAGACCCATTCTTGCCTATGGGATGTGTTTGACTTTTTCTTCTCGCTATTTTCTCTTCAGTGGGCTTATAAACAAGTAGAAATTAACTGTAGAATAGCCAACTTCCAAATGTGATGTTCTGCAGCAGCTGCTTCTAGTGTGGGGCTATACTGTTTACAATATATGCCAAAACATTAGCAGCCTGGCTTACAAGGGTTAACCAGAAAATTGTCTTCATTCCAAAACCATATATAGCAGCGTTATTTTAACTACTTCTCTACAACAAGGCGGTAATTAACGTCAATTCTTCCCGACACAAATTGGATTGCCCAGTGGACTAAGCGATGTTTTTACTTCCTCTGCGCGCTAATCAGGTAGTTGTTCCGAGAACGATAATGCCAGGAACTTAGACTGCCAACTAATGCCAGACTGGTCATCTGTTTTTACACACATTTTCATTTGATCCAATTTAGTATCAAGTGATATTGGAGCCAGTCTAAATGAATATGAATTCTTGAGAAAATGAACAAAGAAAAGCCTTACAGGGAAAACCTAATTTTAATAATACCTTTCAGCATAAAAATATATAGTTTATGCACCTGTGACTGCTCCCCCCCCCCCACCCCCACATATGGGGAAGGGTGAGGGATACCTGGGCTAAAGTGCAGGGCAATTACTTTTCGAGTATCCTCTCAGTGCAGGGGAAATGATGGGGTTTTGACCTTAAGATCTTTACCCCAGGGAGAATTTCTATTGGTATGGGCGGGGCAAAGAGTAAAGTTTTGACCTCCAGTTTGGCCCCTGGGGACGGGGCTCATAGCAGGGCACTTAAAGCTGAAAAGTCATAATCCCCGCCCTTCCCAGTAGGTGGGGGAGCAGTGGTTACAAATGACTGGTGCATTATTTGGAAGGTCAGAATAGTCTTCATACTTGTCTCTGCTGAAGGAACACCTAAGACCGGGGAGTATGGTGGCTTTATGGTGTTGGGAACTCCACCGACAACATAGCATTATGAAAACTTGCCCATGCAATATACAGAGATTTTTTTTCACCTGTAAAAATTGAAAATTTCATTGGAATTTTAAAAATAGTTTTCTTATTATTGCTCAAAACATAGATTGTGGGTACACGTTAGAGGCGGTTCTAACGAGTACCCACAATCTATGTTTTGGAGCAAAAATAAGAAAAATAGGTATACCCCTGCATACCCCAGTTTTGCTATATAAAAGTGGGGTTCAAGGGGGTATACATTACACGGACATGTTTTCCTGATGTGTTGCATTGAGCAAGCCACATTAACTGATTCCATAGTACTGACTATTAGGGGTCCAGTTACTGGGCTCTAGGGCGAAAAACTTCGCCCTAGGAGCACAGGAATCGCCCTGGGGAGCCCCAAGGGCTACTAAAACTTCGCCTGCTAATTTCTGCAACTTTTTTAAAAGCTGTACTTGTGTAAACAAAAACGATGTCTAGTGCAATCAACTGGAACATCATCCCTACCTGTCAACACTTCAAACAGCTGGTAGTTGGTTTGCTAATCCCTTTAGCATATCAATTATCATTGATTAGGTCATAATTGTGTTAAAATTAGTCACTAATAGCCAGGAGGCACTGATTCTGTCCCATCATGGCTGAAAAATTGTTGACGGGAATGTTGAAACAGAATCCAAGACTTGTCTTATTTGAATCATATTCCCTGTTACCATATACTTGAATGAGAATGTCATCAATCTTGCCGCAGATATTCAAAACTCTCTTGTTTACCCAAGGGACAGCTTATTGTAAAATTACAGAAACAATATTTTGAGCCGCGTCGTGACAAACCGGCATTTTGCATAGACGAAAACAAAGACGCAGATCAGCTTCGCGGTAACCGCGAAGCTGATCAGCACCTTTGTTTTCGCTATACGATAGTACAATCCTTCGTCTTAAATCTGAAATTTCAAGTTTATGAGTAGTTTCTGTGACTGCGGTCAGTTTGTGTCAGACCTGGTCGGGAACCCTGAAGACTGATTTTCTCACAACGTGGCTCATATTATTAGACATAAATATCCTAAATTTTGGGACAGACAAGTTTGCAACACAGTGAAGACATTGCTTAGCCTTTGTAGATTGAAGCTTTTCTAATCATTCGAAATGTCCATGGAGCTTTAGATTTAGCATTACTTATCTCATACCAAAATTTGTGATTAATTTTAAGTATTTTTTTTGTGAGTTTTCCCTTTCTTTTTTTCATGTCCTTATTTTTCAGTTTTTAGGTATTAGCCGGAATTTAATTAGCAATGTTACTTTAGAAAGCAGCTTAAAAACAAGATTATAGCGTATAAGCAGCAGCAGGTAGCCTTAGTTTGCGTTATTCTTTTGCGTTATGAATTTCCGTCGCTTCTTAATAACAAGGTATAATGCTGCGATTTAACTAAATAACATCTCTCATACGAACAGTCTTTTCAATTTTCTCATCCTTTTGCATGTTTGACGTGATTATGCTCGGTAAAGCAAGAGAAATTTTCTTGAAAGATTTCCGTGTGGCACAATTGAGTCTCCTGCAAAGAAAAAGATTTCTTCAGAATTTTTCCTAGTCTCGTAACTTCTTGTCCTGTTGCTTTGTTTGATTATTCAAATGATGTTTTTGAGAAATTCTAGTCAACATAGACTTGCTTGATGTATGGAAGACTGAAAAAACAAGTACATTTTTGCGACTCTTCCTATTGATTGGTGTATTGTATGCGTTACATTTTATCATGCTGCCTTTAAAACCCTGCTTAAGAAGTCCCGGTATTACCATAAAGCAGTTATTTGAGCCGCGACGCGAGAAAACCGGTCTTCGGGGTTTCCGACCAGTTCCGACACAAACCGGCCTGTACAGTCTCAGAAGCAGGCTAGAAGCTTGAAATTTCGGATTTAAGAAGAAGAGAAATAGTACTATCCGTGTAGCGAAAACAAAGGCGCTGATCAGCTTCGCGGTTACCGCGAAGCTGATCTGCGCCTTTGTTTTCGCATAGGCAAAAATCCCGTTTTCTCACGATGCGGCTCATTTAATGAAATATTAACCTTTGCATCATACGGAATTCTTAAGAAAAGGAATTTGGGTTAAAACTCAGAAGAAATAACTTAAAAGAAATTGTTTTTTTTTTGTCTGAAAATTCTGGCATGTGCTATTATGTAATATTTGTATAGAAGGCCATGGGAATGCCACAATAAAGTAAGCCAAACAAGCAATTTGGGTTCTTGACCAGGTCCAACACAAACTGGTCTGTACAGTAAAAGAGAAGCAGGCTACAAGCTTGAAATTAATGATTTAAGAAGAAGAGGGACTGTACTATCTGTGTAGCGAAAACAAAGACGCTGATCAGCTGTGCAGGTACTGCAGTTACTGCACAGCTGATTTGCGTCTTTGTTTTCGCATATGCAAATTGTTGGTTTTCTGATGGTGCGGCTCAGTTAAAATAGAATATTCTAGGAAAGAATTGAAGGCCCAGCAATTCATACAGTTAGATTTAAAATCCAAACTACTCTGACAGCATGAAGAAAAGAAAACCAAGCACCCAGTAACAAGAAGTACTCCCAATGGAAAAAAAAACAAGTACTTAGTATTTATCCTTTGTATTTAGTTTTATTTATATACATATAAATATATATTAACATTTGAGCCGCCTCGTGGGAAAACCAACAATGTGGTTTCCGAACAGGTCTGACACAAACGCCTATACAGCTACACAATCAGGCTATAGAAGCTTGAAATTTTAGAGTTAAGTAGAGGAGGAATTGTACTATCCGAGTAACGAAAACAAAGGCGCTGATCAGCTTCGCGGTTACTGCGAAGCTGATCTGCGCCTTTGTTTTCGCATATGCAGATTGTTGGTTTTCCCATGGGGTGGCTCATTTGTTTTATTACTGGAATGACAGGAAAAAACATGCCATGAACCCAAGCATGAACTGACTACTAGGGAACTAATGTAAGGAATGACTAGGGCCAGTCAAGATCAAGACCCTTAAGCCATATGCCCTATGCCTTAAGCTGCCCTTGAAAGAACATTGGGAAAAGTCAGGGGCGGATTCAGGATTTCTGGAAGGGGGGTTCAAATCCATCAAGAGGGGGTTCGTTTTCAACATTTTACCTAATTTTTCATAAATTTCCCCATCATTACGAAAACTTGCCCATGCAATAAACAGAGATTTTTTGAGCTTTAAAAATTGAAAAATTTCAGCAGAAAAATTTTGATATTTTTCTTATTTTTGCTCAAAACATAGATTGTGGGTACACGTTAGAACCGCCTCGCCGAGGCGGTTCTAACGAGCACCCACAATCTATGTTTTGGAGCAAAAATAAGAAAAATAGGTATACCCCTGCAAACCCCAATTTTACTATATAAAAGTGGGGTTTAGGAGGGTATTCATTGCACGGACATGTTTTCCTGATGTGAAATTGAAATAATTTGGTTCCAGAGGGGAGTTCAAGTGAACCACACAAACCCACTCTAAATCCGCCACTGAAAGTGTCATTCTAGTTCAAAACACTGGTTAGAGTCTTGATAGATGAGTGAAAGAAGTTTAGAATGGATTTTACTGATACTCAGAACCGTTCTACAAGTGAAAAGGTTGATTATGTAGAATACTTGTGAGAAAAAAAAGTCCCACCCTTGGTATTGGAAAACCGACTTTAAAATAATGATGATGATGGTGATGATGATGATGATGATGATGATGATGATGATGATGATGATGATGATGATGATGATGATTGATGATTGATGATGATAATGATGATGATGATGATATTGTTGTTGGTGGTGGTTATGATGATAAATGGCTGGTCAGAATCCACCCTGGTAAAAAAAAACCAGAAGACAGTGGCAGTCCGTTTGTGCATGAGAAATTAAAACATTATGTCTTATCCTACATCCCACCAAGGACCGTATATCGAGAGGACGACACACTCTGATTATTTTGCCCTTTATCTACTGTGACATGATTTTTGACCCAAACGACCCGTTGTCCCGCGTGATCCGGCAAACGAGCGGTAGTTTCAAAATTAGAATTAATTGAATGGAATTATCTTCTCTGAGCCAGTAAGTAGAACCTTTAACAATAATTAAATCCATTTACCAGATTAAAGGCCTTTTAATTATTTTTCATCTGACATATTTATCTTTCCCCTAATTGTCACATTACAGGTAATTTTAGTGGTTTTCTTTACCCTTATTTTGTTACTATTTTTGACCTTAAAATGGCGTCATGGCGACCAATTTTCACACAGTCGTCATAAATCGGAACCGATTACATACTTAGATATAAGCTGCGTGCTATTAGTAAGAGTATAATATTTATGAAAAGCAGATACATCAAAGTTTCGGAAAATTTATATAAGAGTTTGATATTTTGAAATGTGTAGTAGTAAACTTATTAGAAATTACAAAGTCCGCGTGACAAAATGGTGGACCGTTTTTAGAAAACGAAAATCAACGGAGGCGCTTTTGGAACACTTTACAGCTTTATTTGAGCTTTCTACCAATAATTATTTTGTTTACTTTGTATGTTAAAGACAAATCTTCAAGTTAACATATGCAAAACCTAAGTTCAAGCTATACTGTCAGTTTGTCAGGACGATTTTTTCCTGGAAATTTACGGCTCATAAATTTGTTTAAGGGGTTTCTTTTTCCTACGTTTTTTCCTAAATTGAAAGGTTTTCGTTTAAAAATTGGTTCTAAAACTGTCTGTTATGATGATGGTAGACTTTGTGCACTTAATTTTCTTTATTTATCAATTTGAATGGAACCAATCTTTGCAGTTAAAAACTAGAACAGGTATGATTTCTTATTTCAAAATGGCGACAATATCGACTGCTGCGGCTTAGCGGACAGGTAAAAGTGGCATAGTACATAGTCAATATTTCATGGGCGATTTCCATTGAGTGTGTCGTCCTCTCGATATACGGTTTTTGATCCCACATTGTTCATTTGCTGATTTAGGGATATGAAATGATTTCGTCATTGCCTCTCTCTCTGAAAGGGTCATTGTTAAATCTCTGTCTAAGTTTTCTTCCTATATTGTAACATTGCATTTCATGGTATCAAAGACCTCTAAGTCATGTATTCAGATGGAATCAAGCACAGCAATTATTTGCAGTTCATTTAGAATTAAATTCTGCAGATTTGAATCTGTCATTACAAAGTTGACTAATGCCTCTTGAAATGCTGGGACCTGCCAATTATAGTTGGTCTTCTAGTGGAATATAAGAGGATAATTCCACTTCCAAACATGGCATTATTATTCATGCCAGACTGGTTTTCAAGTGGAAAGACTTTAGCTGCTAAATTATTAGCTCTGGCATGGCAAAAACAATCTAGAACACTAAAATCCCCTGCAAGTCAATTGGAAATTACATGTATAGGCTGTGTTTCTAACCTTTACTCTGACTTTGAAGCTGATTTTGCAAAGCAGTCTGGCAGGAAGTGGTCAGCTCGACTGGGTCTCTGCTATTTTGGGGTTTAATGTATTAAGGTAGCTTGTCCCATTCTATGCCACCTCATTTCCTCTGCCAGTTTGTGTTGTGTGTAAGCATGACATCGGTAACTATGGTTACAAGGCTTACAGCTTCACTGGTTAAATATCCAAGACACAGCAACAGTAAAGGATCCATGACATTTCCGGAGCAGTCGATCAGCAGTAACCTATTCATTAGAATTAATCAGATTATGGTATCTTCTTGGAAACCTTTGGTCTAGAGCTTTAGTACAGGATGTTCATTGTAAGCCTGAGGGAAAAGAACTGTATTTCAATTGCTTTTCAATGTTTCCAAGGACGCTTGTTGTTTGTTATGATGCCAGTATTTCTGTATATAGGCAGAGTTAAACTCTTACAATTGGGCATAAAAGATTAATACATCAAATTAACATGATTAACTCCTATAAATGACATGTTTTCAGAGTTACTGAGTGTAAGGAAAAAACATTGTCATTACCAGCAAGAAACATATGATCAAGTCTACTCAAAGGAAAACCTGCATCATGAAAACATGTCCGTGCAATGAATATAGTAAAACTGGGGTATGCAGGGGTATACCCATTTTTAGCTCACCTGAGCCGAAGGCTCACAAGGTGAGCTTATAGGATGGCCATGCTCCGTCGTCCATCCGTCGTCTGTCTGTCGTCCGTCGTCGTCCATCCACAATTTCAAAGATCTTCTCCTCTGAAACCGCTTGGCCGATCAAGCCAAACTTCATGTGCAGTATCCTTATGAAGGGGGAACAAAAGTCTATATAAATGGTCCAGTTCACATGACCAAGATGGCCGCCATGGCTATAAATAGCAAAAACCTTTAAAAATCTTCTTCTCCAGAACCAGTGAGCCGATTTCCACGAAACTTGGTATGTAGCATCGGGGACGCGGGCCCATCATAGTTTATATAAATCATGACCCTAGGATGACCTTGACCTATTTTAAGGCAAGGTCAACTTGGGTCGCCAATGTATTTGAATGGGAAAAAATGGTAAAATGCTATTTAATGTGTAAAACTTACTGGGAATAGGCCAATGGACAGAAGATTAATGTTAATGGAAAATTTTAGCCCCTGGGGGGTTGTCTTCCCCTGCCTACATGTATATGACCATAATATTGAAATATCTTCTTCTCTGAAACCGCTAGGCCAATCAAAGCCAAACTTTGTGTGGAGCATCCTTAGGAAGAGGGAATGAAAGTTTGTATAATTGGTCAAGGTCACATGACCAAGATGGCCCCCATGGCTATAAATAGCAAAAACGTTTAAAAATCTTCTTCTTCAGAACCAGAAGGCCTATGATTTTGAAACTTGGTATGAAGCATCTCGGAATGGAGCTCTACAAAGTTTATATAAATCATGACCCTGGGATGACCTTGACCTATTTTACAGCAAGGTCAACTTAGGTCGCCCATGCATTTGAATGGGGAAAAATAGGAAAATGTCATGTAATGGCAGAAAACTGCTAGGAATGAGCAAATGAACAGAAGATTTATGCTTATGAAAATATTTTAGGCCCAGGGGTTGTCTGCCCCTGCCCCGGGGCTATATACATGTAGATGACCATAATATTCAAACAGCTTTTTCTCAGAAACTGCTTAGCCAATCAAAGCCAAACTTTATGTGGAGCATCCTTAGGAAGAGGAAATGAAAGTATATATAAATGGTCAAGGTCACATGAACAAGATGGCCACCATGGCTATAAATAGCAAATTTTTTTTTAAAACCTTCTTCTTCAGAACCAGAAGGCCTATGATTTTGAAACTTGGCATGAAGCATTAAGGAACGGAGGTCTACAAAATTTGTATAAATCATAACACTGGGATGACCTTGACCTATTTCACGGCAAGGTCAATTTAGATCGCCCATGCATTTGAATGGAGAAAATTGTTAAAATGTAATTTGAAGGACAAAACTTGCAGTTAATTGGCACATGGACTGAATTTTTATGATTTGAAAAAGACATTGACTCCAGGAGTTATTCTGACCCTGCCCTAGGGTTATATACATGCATTGTACCATTCTAGTCTAACAAGTTTATTGGTACATGTATATATCTCAGGTCTCAGGTGAGCGTTTACAGGACCATTGGTCCTCTGGTTCTTATTTTTGCTCCAAATCATTGTTTGTGGATACACGTTAGAACTGCCTCGCCGAGGCGGTTCTAACGTGTACCAACAATCTATGTTTTGAGCAAAAATAAGAAAAATATCAAAATTTTCCTACTGAAAATTTATATTCTCTACAGCTTTAAAAAATCTCTGTATATTGCATGGGCGTGTTTTCGTAATGAAAAGACAAATAGGAACTGATGCAAAGTAAGAGAATGTACCATAATCCAGGGGAGCAGCTATTTCCCAAAAGATAACCACTCAGTTACCTGAACTAATTGTATGAAAACACAAATTTAATGAAAGGCGCAAACAGTTCAAAAATGGATTCTGGGCTTCTATAGTCTTTCGGATGTGAATTTAAAAACATTAGGTCCAGTTGTTAAAAATTAACGACATTGTTAGTTAAACAGCAGTCACACATTAGCGTATAACCCAAACATGCGCCGGGCGTATGAAAAATAACACACCGAAGATTTTGGACGTATAAAAATTAATTTGTACCTTTAACTCGCCTTAGCAGTCACACATTAGCGCGCGACTGAGGCGTGTGCCGGACGTATAAACAATCTCAAAGTATGTTTGTCTTACATCCCAGACACTCTAAGCTCACGCTATAGACGCGCAGCAAGCGTTCAACGCGCGTCTCACACACGCTTGGGGCACGCTACTGAAGCAATTTCTCATAAAATCGGAACGCTCATGTAGCATACACTGACGTGCTTCAAACGTGCGCCAAACACATTCGAAGTATATTCAACGTGCCTGTAGCGCGCGTGGAACGTATGTCACACGCCCGGGACACGCCGAGCTTCTAGAAAATTTTTCAGCATGTTTAAAAATTTTTGACGATTTTTAGCGACATACAGCAACGTGCGCCGGACGTACACCAAGTGTACCCAATGTGCTTGTAACGCGCTTTGAACGTGTCTCTGACATGCGCCTGGCGTAGGTGGAATTTTGCAATTTTTTCAACACACCCGGCGCGCGTTTCACTTATACGCTACTGTGTGACTGCTGTTTTAACGATTTGTTAAAAATTACAAATACACTTACTTTTTGTTGATAAAATGTGAGAATCCTTTGCAATGCAATAAAATGTAAGTCGGCATTTTATCTTGTCCTTGAGAGTGCAAAATTACTGTAAATTCGTTAAATTTTGGGAGAACTTTATTTGCCAATTCGTTGCCTCACGTATTCAAAGTTTCCGCTGATAAAGAGTTAATGAGAGCTTTAAAGAATGCAAAAGTACTCATTCACAAATTCAAGAACTGGTTTATAGTTTGGAAGTACATGTAGAAACATCGGGAAATAAAGGTCATGCAAAAATTTCCGAACTTACAGTATTCTGAAAGCTGCAGAATTAATAGCAAAAGGTATTTAAAAATACTCCTGGAAAAGGTCTCAGATCTTATATCTGTATATAATCATTTGTAACCACGCCATCCTTGGGGGAGGGCGAGGGATAGCCATGGAAATGAGTGGGGCTTTGACCAAAGTTTTGCCATGGCATTGCGGGGGGAACACTTGGGGTTTGCTTTATATTGGCAAAAAGGGCTGTGAAATGAAAAGATAGCAGGCTGCGGTAGAAAACAGGAGTGGTTTTACCAACGAGCCGTCCCCGCAGGGTGGTGCTTTTAGGCGGGATTTGCTGGACCAAAAGTCAAAGTCCCCGCTATTCCCCTGGGGTGTGGAGCCATGCTTACAAATGTCTAGTGTATAAATATCTCTTTTTACTGCACCATGTGACAACAAATAACTGTCAAGCATGGTTGAATGTCTTCGTCACAATGAGTCCTTATCATATGACACTCCACTAATGATTAATTGAATGACAAAAACTTAATTATTAGTTCAGAAAGAATTTATCTTTTCCTAGAAATTATCTCTTCAAGAAATAGCTGAGCTACGATACAAGATAAGGTCCTTTGTATGACAGCGACATGATTTGATTTAGATTCTGTTGCAGGTTTTCTGTCTTTATGAGAGGAACAATTATAGTAAGCCGTGCTCAGTAAATCTGCTTTGTGAATCAGTAGCTGCACAGTTTTGTCCAAACCATGGTAGAGGAATGGATATGAATCACATGATCACCATGTGATGACAGTTGATTGGCCACAAGATACTGTATATTCGGAAGTGTTTGCGAGAAATTAATTTTTGCTAATATATTTGAGAATTTGTTGACGCTCAAATTCAAGTTCTCACTAAATAATGAGTTACTTTAGGCTTTATAGACTGCAAGAATACTCATTCGGGAATTCAAGAACTCGCTAATAATTCGGAATAGGAAAAATTGAGAAATAAATGTCATGCAAAAATTTCCGAACTTACAGTAGTACATGTACAATCATTCTGCTCATCAGAACTCTGGTTTCACATACAAAGTTCTTTCTGCTCATCAGAACTCTGGTTTCACATACAAAGTTCTTTCTGCTCATCAGAACTCTGGTTTCACATACAAAGTTCTTTCTGCTCATCAGAACTCTGGTTTCACATACAAAGTTCTTTCTGCTCATCAGAACTCTGGTTTCACACACAAAGTTCTTTCTGCTCATCAGAACTCTGGTTTCACATATCAAGTTCTTTCTGCTCATCAGAACTCTGGTTTCACATACAAAGTTCTTTCTGCTCATCAGAACTCTGGTTTCATATACAAAGTTCTTTCTGCTCATCAGAACTCTGGTTTCACATACAAAGTTCTTTCTGCTCATCAGAACTCTGGTTTCACATACAAAGTTCTTTCTGCTCATCAGAACTCTGGTTTCACATACAAAGTTCTTTCTGCTCATCAGAACTCTGGTTTCATATTTCCTACTTACAATACTATTGCAGCCCAAAGCTGCCTTTGATCAAATCATATCCTTTAAACTCTGGAGCATATTTTGTATGTTGTGGATTTCTTGATGCTTTGGAGAGTAGAAATTGTCTTAAAGTACATTAGTTCTTCCTTTAGAAGCGGCCAGTTTCTGACACAAATAGGCATTTAATTAGTTCGGCATATAAACAACTGATTGCCAGCGGCTTGAAAGACAATACATGTCATTAGAATATGCGGGGACACAAGATAATAGATAGCTTTCACCTTTATCTTTACTGTAATTAACAGCATTTTCAGAAAATGTTTCTGACCAAATTCGAGACTTATCATATAAAAAAACCTTTAAGGTATGTGAACAACTGAAACTTAGATCAGACTGAGGATGGTTTGAATCTTTCATGGTTAGAAACCCAAAACTGAATTTATGATGAATGTCGTAGGACTGTCGCACGCACACTAACAGATCTAAATACATGTAGTCTTAAAAACAGAATAAGTAAGATAAGGATATTATATAGACTGCTCAGATATGCAGGCTTATTATCTACATTGTTGGTTGTTGGTGTTCGCAGTTGTCACAAAGATTTGTTTCTGATATTGCTCATATGGCTTCCATCTTGTCTATTTATATTGTAGCTGCTGTATCTAATTGTATGTTATCATGTACCATGTTTTTTTTCACTGACCAGTCTAATTGTATGGTTAACATTACTCTCAGACATTCTTGTCTTTGGGCACTCTGGTTAGATATCATAGAATTATACACAACTTTGATTACGCTACTGTAAGTTTGTAAATCAAGATTGTTCCTGGATTCCCACCTGTGGGAACAACTTACCACATCAAGATGATTTGTTTCCAGGCAGATATTTTCTTCTTATTTTCGCTCTTTACCTGCATTGGTTGTTCTGTGTCGCAGTGGTTGTCCGTTGATATAAACTGTCCGTTGATATAAACTGGTATGGTGCTTTCCCTTTATACTCGCCGATACCTTTTAAAATTCTTTTTAGCTCACATGAGCTAATGGCTCACAATGCCAGCTATTAGGATGTCCATGCTCCAGTGTCTGTCCATCTGTCATCATCCACATTTTCAAAGATCTTCTCTGAAACCGCTTAGCCGATCACGTTGAGCTGTCAAAAATCTTCTACAGAACTGGTGGGCCAATTTCCACGAAACTTGGTATGTAGCATCGGGGACTCCAGCCCATCATAGTTTGATCAAATGATGACCCTGGGATGACCATGACATATTTTACGGCAAGGGTTTACAGGGGTATACCTATTTTTGATCCAAAACATTGATTTGGATCAAATTTCGCCATTGCATTTCTAACAATTAATATAACCACAATCAATGTTTTGAGTTTAAATATTAAAAATATCAAAATTTTTCCAATGAAATTTTCATTTTTTTTCAGCTGAAAAAAATCCCTGTATATTGATGGGCAAGTTTTCATAATGTGGAGCATGCTCAATGAAGAGGAAAATGATAGCAGTGACTCAGATTGAGGTTGTATCTAGAGCAGGTGAAAAGAAGGTGCTCTACCATAGTATTAATTAATGCTACAGCTTAATTAATGACATTGTTTGAAAAATTAATGAAACATCCCTGCCAGTGTATGCAGAATGATACTCATCAGGAAAACGTGTCTTTGAAATGTATACCCCTTTAAACCCCACCTTTATATAGCAAAACTGGGGTATGCAGGGGTATATCTATTTTTTCTCCAAAGCACAGATTGTGGGTACTCGTTAGAAGCGCCTCGCTGAGGCAGTTCTAACATGTGCCCACAATCTGTGTTTTGAGCAAAAATAACTAAAATATCAAAATTTTTCTTCTGAAAATTTTAAATTTTTACAACATGAAAAATATCTGTATATTACATGGACGTGTTTTCATATTGTGATACTTTTATGATAAGTTTGGACTGCTGAGATCAGGATTACCTGCAGCCAAATTGGTTGATATTTGGTTGGTGTTCCTATCAAAATATGTAAACAAGAACATATAGATGGAAGGGGTGGCCGTTATGGTTAACACAAACACTTTTCACCATTGCAGCCTATGTTCAGTTATGGTGTAGGCATGTGACAAGGTACATGTAGTGGTCGCCTATCCAGGATAAGCTTTTCCCTGGTTTTTAAGACCATGATAGTGACAATATCTACACCTTAAAGCCTCCATGAGCTTTCAGTATAACTGAAGTAAAAAAAAAAAAAAATAAAAAAAAATACCTTCTCTTGTCCCATCGAAATGCCGTCATTCACAATCATACTGACTTGGAACTATAGAAAAAGTGTGAGAAGGTAAAACTTGACGCGTCATTGAAACATACTGACGTGGAACTCCAGAAAAAGTGTCAGAAGGTAAAACTTGATGCGTCATTGAAACATACTGTTGCGGAACTCCAGAAAAAGTGTGAGAAGGTAAAACTTGACGTGTCAATGAAACATACTGTTGCAGAACTCCAGAAAAAGTGTGAGAAGGTAAAACTTGACGCGTCATTGAAACATACCGTTGAGAACTCCAGAAAAAGTGTGAGAAGGTAAAACTTGACGTGTCATTGAAACATACTGTTGCGGAACTCCAGAAAAAGTGTGAGAAGGTAAAACTTGACGCGTCATTGAAACATACTGTTGAGAATTCCAGAAAAAGTGTGAGAAGGTAAAACTTGAGGCGTCATTGAAACATACTGATGTGGAACTCCAGAAAAAGTGTGAGAAGGTAAAACTTGATGCGTCATTGAAACATACTGACGTGGAACTCCAGAAAAAGTGTGAGAAGGTAAAACTTGATGCATCATTAAAACCTTCTGATGTGGAACTCCAGAACAATGTGAGAAGGTAAAACTTGACGCGTCATTGAAACATGTTGCGGAACTCCAGAAAAAGTGTGAGAAGGTAAAACTTGACGCGTCATTGAAACCTACTGATGCGGAACTCCAGAAAAAGTGTGAGAAGGTAAAACTTGAGGCGTCATTGAAACATACTGTTGAGAACTCCAGAAAAGGTGTGAGAAGGTAAAACTTGACGCGTCATTGAAACATTCTGTTGGGAACTCCAGAAAAAGTGTGAGAAGGTAAAACTTGATGCGTCATTGAAACATACTGACGTGGAACTCCAGAAAAAGTGTGAGAAGGTAAAACTTGATGCATCATTGAAACCTACTGATGCGGAACTCCAGAACAGTGTGAGAAGGTAAAACTTGACGCGTCATTGAAACATACTGTTGACAACTCCAGAAAAGGTGTGAGAAGGTATTAAAACTTGACGCGTCATTGAAACATTCTGTTGGGAACTCCAGTAAAAGTGTGAGAAGGTAAAACTTGATGTGTCATTGAAACATACTGACGTGGAACTCCAGAAAAAGTGTGAGAAGGTAAAACTTACTTGGCAGTCCAAATCCAAAAAAGTGGCTTAGTTTTGTTTTTGTTGGCATTTTTGAGTACATTATTCTACCTATGCTCATAATATTCCTTGGCATGTGCCCAAACTCGTACGGGTGGATGCCAAGTCTGTAAATGACCCTGGGCCACAGAACAAGGTCAAAGGTCAAACGAGTGCAAAATAGCCAAAATCTGTAAAAATGAAAATAAACAATAATGTTTTGGAGAATAATGGACTGATTATAGATAACTTGTACTCATGTCATTCCTTGACATGTGTCCAAAGACATAGAGGTGGAATCCAAGACTGCAAATGCTCCTGGATGACAGAATTAGGTCAAAAGTCAAATGAGTGCAAAATAACAAACGCCCGTTACAATAATCAAGTATTTCTTAAATCAAACATGAACTGACTAAAGACAGCATGTGCTTATTTTTTTCATTGACAAGTGTTTAAACTCATACGGGTATATTCCAAGTCTGTAACTGCCTCTGGGTCACATAATTAGGTCAAATGTCATATGAGTGCAAAAATATCAAAACCTGTTATGATAACTAATAGTCTTCTAGCTATCCATACCCCCTCCCCCAGGGGGAATTTTCTACATTATGATTTTCTAAAAGTGCATTAAAAAGCTATCAAATCCTGTTTTCTGCCATCTGTTTTACGCTATGTTCTATTGAAGTACCCTAAACATTCATTTTTTTGCGTTTTTGTAATGGGGTTACACAAAGAAAATTGAAGATATCTCAATTACTTGTAATCCTAGACCATTGAACTTGGTCTCATTTTAAAGCTTAAAGCTTAGACATAGCCCTTTCTTTCAATGATAAGTAATAGAAAATATCTAATTTGCATATTCATGAATTTTCATTAAAACTTTAAAATGAATAAAAAGAAACAATTAAAAATCAAGTATCCCATAAACTAATTTCATGCCTAAACTATCATTGCGACTCATTGTAATTGTACCAATAATACTATTTGACAAATCTGTTGATGTCATGGGCCTAAATAAGAATTATCTCATTTGCATTTTCATGAATATTAATGAAAATGACGAAAATCAAGATTTACTAAGGGACAATCTATTGCCATTTGAAGGGTTTAGGGTTGGATATTTTATAGGATGTACCTTACACCCTTAGAACAAATGCCCATGGGTGCCAGTTTGGTCAGAGGATCACTTTCTTTCACATTTGTGTCATGTAAAATCACAGTGTTCACCCCACCCAAAAAATTTCTTGGCTACTAATACACCTAGAGAGCAGAAATAGGTATCAAATGATTCCTCTTACAATGCTTGATAACCATGTAATAAGACATAAATATCAAACTGACTTCCTGGTGTTCGAATATTAATGAGAAGTTTATATATTAAAAAAAAAAAATCACAGAAAAATGGAGTATACCAGCATAATTGCTTATATCTCGTCAACCAAAAGCCCTAAAGAGCTTAAAATGGTATCAAATGATTGATATGACAATGTTCTATAACCACGTAATAAGATATATAAACACATCAGCTATCTTAATGCTCAATATTAAAGAGAACTTCAGATAATAGAGAAAAATAACAGATACATGAAGGGGGTCTACCAACAAAATTGCTTATATCTCAGCAACCAAAATCTTTAGAGAGCTGAATTTTATATCAAATGATTGATATGATAATGGTTTATAATTATGTGATAAGATACAGAAAGAATTCAACTTTCTTGGGGTTCAAATCTTGATGAGAACTTCAAATATTAGAGAAAAATCACAGAACAATGGAGGGTGTATACCTACTGGAATGTTTATAGCTCAGCAACCAAAAGCCCTAGAGAGCAGAAATTGGTATCAAATAATTGCTATAACAACATTCTAAAAACCATAAAATAAGACATATAAATAATCAGACTTAAGTGTTGTTCGAATATTGATGACATCTTATAATATTAGAGAAAAATCACAGTAAATGCAGGAGGTATACCTACAGAAATGTTTATATCTCAGCAACCAAAAGCCATAGAGAGCAGAAATTGGTATCAAATGGTTGCTATGACAATATTCTACAACCATGTAATAAGGTATACAAACACACTGATTACCTTGTTTCTCAAATATTTAAGAAAACTTAAGATATAGGAGAAAAATCACTGGTAAACGAAGGGGATATACCAATAACATTGTTAATATCTCAGTGACCAAAAACTCTAGAGAGCTGAAATAGGTATCAAATGATTGCTATAATAATGTTCTATGATACTGTGATATAATGCATCAATAATCTGACTTTCTTGTTGTTCTAATAGTGATGAGAACTTTAGATATTAGATAATTATCTCAGAAAAATAGAGGGGGTATACCAACGGAAACGTATCTATCTCAGCAACCAAAAGTCATAGAAAGTTGAAATTGGTATCAAAAGATTGCTATGACAATATTTTTTAACCATGTTATAAGATATTTTAACAAGCTTACTTTTATGTTTCTCAAATATTTAAGGAAACTCAAGATATAGGAGAAAGATCCTTGGCAAACGAGGGGGGTTACCAATAAAACTGCTAATATCTCAGTGATCAAAATTTCCAGACGACTGAAATTGGTATCAAATGATTGCTAAGATAACATTCTATAACCATGTTGTAAGGCACACAAACAATATGACTTTCTTGTTTTTCGAATATTGATAAAAACTTTAAATATTAGTGAAAAACCACAGAAAAGTTGATGGGATATACCAACAAAATGTTTTATAACTTAGCAACCAAACGTCCTAAAGAGCTGAAATTGATATCAAATGATTGTTATGATAATGTTCTACAAACATGTGATAAGATAAATGAATAGTTTGACTTTCTTGTTGTTTGAATATTGATGAAAACTTAAAATATTTGATAAAAATCACAGAAAAATAGAGGGGGTATACCAACGGAAACGTTAATATCTCAGCAACCATAAGTCCTAGAGATCTGAAATTGGTATCAAATTATTGCTTTGACAATAATGGATAACCATGTAAAAATATATATGACCAAGCTGACTATCCCAATGCAAAAATTTACGAAAACTTAAGATTTAAGAGAATAAAAAACACAGACAAATGCAGTGGACTATACCAATAAAATTGGCAATATCTCAGCAACCAAAAGCTGTAGAGAGCTGAAATTGGTATCAAATGATCATTTCCTATCCACAATTGATAAAAAAGTACCTAAAAGAACTTTATCCCCATCAGAATACCACTGACACTGATGTTTATACAGACAATTGTAAAAGGGCGTGAAAATAAGCATTTTTGCACTAAAGTGACCTTTGACCTAAGTCAACATTAGTTTGTTGTAACAATTGTAACTGATTACACGATACAAATGTATTTGGTGTAATTTGGGGTGTTTTTACACACACAAAAAAGGAAAATATTTCATAAGATACTGCTATAATGTTGAAATATCTTAAATTTTGCACTTAGTTGACCTTTGACCTATTTTTGGGACTCTGGGGAATTTTCAGACTTGGCATCCACCCTAGCATGTATTGTTACACATTAAGGTACACATTGGGCATGGATGCCAAAATGTACTCAAAAATGCCAACAGAAAAATATTTGGGGGGCTTGGGAGGCCAACTAACTTGACGCATCATTGAAATAGCATGGAAATAACAACAGATGTGTGTAGATGTTATGATTGTGAAAAAAAATATTCAAAAGTTTTGAACCCAGTTGCTTTTCATCAGCATCGGTTGTTTACAATTAATTCCACATTGATAAAAGACTGCCATTCCCAAAATGAGTAAATATTACATTATGAGCCACGTCATGAGAAAATCAACATTTCGCATATGCAAAAACAAAGGCACATATCAGCTCTGCAGTTACTGCAAAGCTAATCAGCGCCTTTGTTTTTGCTTCACAGATAGAACAATTCCTCTACTTTCTAAATCTAAAATTTCCAGCCTCTGGCGATCTTCTGTGCTTGTACAGCTTAGTTTGTGTCGGACCTGTTTGGAAACCACATTGTCGGTTTTCTCATGGCGTGACTTATATAAGTATATATCATTCTTATACTGAAGCCAGACAAGCCATAACATGTAGAACATACCGATGACACTGATTTCTCGTATATCGGAACTATTTTTTTTTCTTCCGAGCCGAATGATTTGAGCTCAGTCGTGAGACATAATGTTGCAAAACAGATTTTTGAATATGGGAAAGTAATGGCACAGATCAGCTGTGCAGTAACACTGCAGCTGATCAGCGTCTATATGTTTTTCTACATAGATTGTTATCTTCCCCAATCTTCCTAATTTCAAAACTTCAAGCTCTAAGCATCTCCTGTAGCTGAACAGTCTGGTTTGCGCCTGAACTGATCGAAACGGCCAAATACTGGATTTCTTCTTATGAGGCTCATTTTCCATCTGCCTGTTTATCTGAAATCACACGTCTCCCCGAAGATCATAAAACAAGCAGTCAATTATCCTCTACACTCGTTTCTTACCTAACGTCGGAGTAATTTGTCAAAATTTGTTTTAAGAAGTCATGGGTCGCAAGACATCACAATTCAGTCGGACGAGATATTTCAAGTTCAGAACGCCAGCCAGATTTCTTTGACAAACTGATATTGCAAATGATGTATTACTAGAGCAAAATCAATGGCCGTCATTAATATTAGGACATTATCGTCAACGGGAACTGACAGCGAGATTCGCCAATGTCCCAACCCACCATTTCAAGCCTGACCCCTCCCTAATGAGGCCAAGCAATTACAAAACGCTCCCATTTTCACTCGTAAAACACGAAGTAATATGACAATTGGGTGATCACATTTTTCTGCCTAATGAATTTCAATCAGTTTCCGTAGAAACAATTTCATTTAACTTCAATAAAGTTTGACTGCTGAATGTCGGAAGTAATTCTCAAGTGCTCCGAAGACATGATCTAATTTACACGATGTTTGGAAAAACAATTCATGACTAGTTCAAGATAACTATTCTTTAGGGAACTGAAAGCCCAAACAAAAACACACACACACAAAAAGAGGTGATAAAGCCACTCTCCTTGTTAACCAGGGGTCTGAGGTCCCAGCTTCTTCAGACTTGTGGATTAGAATTAAACAGAGATCCCATCACTGTGTGACCTGAGCTGTTGATGGGATGTAAAAACAACTCTACAAGAATATATGATTTATGTTACTAGTTCTTAATTCTTCTAACTGATTTCTATGCTGGTTTCTGAATCTTTGTTTTAGCTAGTGGTTTCTTCATGGTATTTTTGGTTCCTTATTTTGGCTAGTGGTTTCTGCTCAGTATTTCTGGTTCCTTATTTTAGCTAGTGGCTTCTTGATGGTATTTCAAGTTCCTTGATATCAGCTAGTGGTTTCTGTATGGTATTTCTGGTTCCTTGATTTTGGCTAGTGATTTTTCATGGTATATCTGATGTTGGCTAGTGGTTTCTGCATGGTAATTCTGGTTCCTTGATTTTGGCTAGTGGTTTCTGCACAGTATTTCTGGTTCCTTATTTTGGCTAGTGATTTTTCATGGTATTTCTGATGTTGGCTAGTGGTTTCTGCAAGGTATTTCTGGTTCCTTGATTTAAGCTAGTTGTTTCTGCATGATATTTCTGGTTCCTTGATTTTGTCTAGTGATTCTTCATTGTATTTCTGGTTCCTGATTTTGGCTAGTTGTTTCTGTATGGTATTTGTGGTTCCTGATTTTGGCTAGTTGTTTCTGCAAGGTATTTGTGGTTCCTGATTTTGGCAAGTGGTTTCTGCATGGTATTTCTGGTTCCTGATTTTGGCTAGTGGTTTCTGCATGGTTTCTGCATGGTATATCTAGTTCCTGATTTTTGATAGTGGTTTCTATGTGGTATTTCTGGTTCCTGATTTTGGCTGGTGGTTTCTGCATGGTATTTCTGGTTCCTGATTTTGGCTAATGGCTTCTGCATGATATTTCTCATTCCTGATTTAGGCTAGTGGTTTCTGCATGCTATTTCTGATTCCTTGACTTTGGCTAGTGGTTTCTGCACAGTATTTCTGGTTACTTGACTTTGTATTGTGGTCTCTGCTTGTGGTTTCGTCATGGTAAGTCTGGTTCTTAATTTTGGCTAGTGGTTTCTGCATGGTATTTCTGGTTCCTGATTTTGGCTAGTGGTTTCTGCATGGTATTTCTGATTTCTGATTTTGGCTAGTGGTTTCTGCACCATATTTCTGGTTCCTTGATTTTGGCTAGTGGTTTCTGCATGGTATTTCTGATTCTTTGGTTTTGGCTTGTGGTTTCTCTAGTGGTTTCTTCATAGTATTTCTGGTTCCTGACTTTGGCTAGTGGTTTCTGCATGGTATTTCTGATTTTGGCTAGTGGTTTCAGCATGGTATTTCTGGTTCCTTATTTTGGCTAGTGGTTCCTGCATGGTATTTCTGGTTCCTTATTTTGGTATTCATGGTATTTCTGGCCCTTGCTTTCAGTTAGTGATTCTTCATGGTATTTCTGGTTCCTGATTTTGGCTTGTGGTTTCTGCACAGTATTTCTGTTTCCTGATTTTGGCTAGTGGATTCTGCTTGGTGTTTCTAGCCCTTGATTTTGGCTAGTGGTTTCTGCATGGTATTTCTGGTTCCTTATTTTGGCTAGTGGTTTCTGTGTGGTATTTCTGGTTCCAGATTTTGGTATTCATGGTATTTCTGGTCCTTGATTTCAGCTAGTGATTCTTCATGGTATTTCTGGTTCCAGATTTTGGGTAGTGGTTTCTGCACAGTATTTCTGGTTCTGTATTTTGGCTGGTGGTTTCTTCATAGTATTTCTGGTTCCAGATTTTGGCTAGTGGTTTCTGCATGGTATTTCTGGTTCCTGATTTTGGCTGGTGGTTTCTGCATAGTATTTCTGGTTCCTGATTTTGGCTAGTGGTTTCTTCTTGGTATTTCTGGTTCCTGATTTTCGCTAGTGGTTTCTGCATGGTATATCTGGTTCCTGATTTTGGCTGGTGGTTCTTTCATGGTATTTCTGGTTCCCAATTTTGGCTAGTTACACTATAACTAGAATAATAAACCAGGAATTGGCTTGCAAATCTGCAGCAAAGATTAGGAACTTGTAGATAGAAACAGGACACAAATATACATTGAAACCAACCAAAGGAAACTGAAGCAGAAATCAAAATCCAAGAATTTGCATGAAAATCATAAACACATTCAAAAATAGAAACCGAAGAGTATTTCTCACAAAACTGGGGGGTGAGGGTGGGGGGGGGGGGATTTTAAATAAACTTTTATTTTTATACGCTAGAAGGACTGTGAAAATGAGAAAAATATAGCATCTCTTCTGCAATATGTCTCCTTTTCCTGAATAGGAATTCATTCAAAGAGAAATGAAAGGTAAAAGCCGATATATTAAGGTCCATTCAAAGCAAAATTGCTGGCAGTCTGCGATGGACAGCAGACGTAAGTTGTCATAGAAAATGCATCGCCTAATTTAATTCAATGCCACGCAGACCGACTTATTAATAAGGATAGAAGAAAAAATGCTTTTCAAGATGTATCACCCTATATAAAGCATCTGTTTTGATGGATACCAGTTAAGAAACCAGTCTGTAAAAAGAGTGAATATCCAAACCAGAATGCTTTTACACAGTGATCAGTTTATCTGGTTATATCTAACCATTTACATGTAACTATGTTCTAAGACTTGATGATAGAAAATGTCATACAGTGATGTCTCAGAAAAAAAATAAAGGCTATTATTATTATCATTAACTGAGACAGACCTTATCAAGAGGTAGATAACCAATATTTAGTGCACACTCTTCTGCCATTAACTGACAACAGCTCTTCTTGCAGGTAATGAGGACAGTCATAAGAGTTCGAAATTTGGGTAGATTCGACCATGGACTGCAGAGTTAGCTGCCCTTGAGTGTTTGAAAAAATCCCCATTGACTTACAATGGGAAAGATGTTGTGAACACTCTAGCGCTTTCATTTCTGATCAGATCTTCTTCATTCTTGCAGGTAACAAGGACAATCATAAGATCTCAAAATTCAGCAAGATTCGACCATGGACTGTGGAGTTGCCTGCCCTTGAGCGTTTGGAAAATGGCTGTTAAGTGTTGCTTTATTCTTGGAAGTAACAAGATCATCCATAAAATCTCAACGGTTGAGTTCGAATTTCGACCAGATCCGACCTCTGGCTAAGGAGTTATCTGCCCTTGAGTGTTTGAAAAATCAATATTAATTTTTGTGTTGTGGCCACTCTAGCATCTTTGTTTTTCAGTGGATCTTCTTCATTCTTGCAGGTAACAAGGATAACTACAATATCTCGTATGAGTTTGAATTTTGATCAGATCCGACCTCTGACTGCGCAGTTATCTGCCCTTGAGTGTTTGAAAAATCAATATTTTGTGTTGTGGCCACTGAATTTTGTTTTTCAGTGGATCTTCTTCATTCTTGGAAGTAACAAGAATAACTACAATATGTTGGATGAGTTCGAATTTCAGCCAGATCCGACCTCTGACTGCGGAGTAAGCTGCCCTTTAGTGTTTAAAAAATCAATATTTTGTATTGTGGCCACTCTTCTTTATTCTTGGAAGAAACAAGGATAACCATAACATCTTGGATGAGTTACAATTTGAGCCAGATTCGACCCTGGACTGCAGAGTTAGCTGCCCTTGAATGTTTGAAAAATCAATTTTTAGTGTTGTGGCGACTCCAGCATCTTCAATTTTGATAAAAAAAAAAAACACTTTGTCCAGTGACTGTACTTGTTGACTCTCAGGTGAGCGATCGTTGCCCTTGGGCTACTTGTTTCTTAAGTTAATTGTAACTATTGAAAAGTTTCAGTAGAAATTTTTTTGATATTTTTCTTATTTTTGCTCAAAACATAACTGAGGGGGTTCTAACGAGTACCCACAATCAATGTTTTGGGCCAAAAAAATCAAATAAAAAAGGTATACCCCTGCATACCCCAGTTTTTAGCTCACCTGAGCCGTCAGGCTCACAAGGTGAGCTTATAGGATGGCCATGATCCGGCGTCCGTCCGTCCGTCGTCCGTCCGTCCGTCGTCCACCATTTTCAAAGATCTTCTTCTCTGAAACAGCTTGGCCAATCAAAGCCAAATTTTACATGAAGCATCTATGGGAAGGGGGAACCAATGTGTATATAAATAATCCAGGTCACATGACCAAGATGGCCGCCATGCCCATATATGGTAAAAACCCTTCAAAAATCTTCTTCTCCGGAACCACTGGACCGATTTCAATTAAACTTGGCATGAAGCATCGATGACTCAAGTACTACAATGTGTATATAAATCATGACCTTGCGGTGACCTTGACGTATTTTACGGCAAGGTCAACATAGGTCGCCTTTGCATTTGAATGGGAAAAATTGTTAAATTGTCATTTAAAGGAAAAATCTTGCAGAAAATGAGCAGTAGGACTGAATATTAATGATTCTGAAAAAAATTGGGCACCAGGGGCTCATCCGCCCCCACCCCGGGGCAATATACATGTATATTATCATAATATTCAAACATCTTCTTCTCTGAAACCGCTTGGTCAATCAAAGCCAAATTTTACATGAAGCATCTATGGGAAGGGGGAACCAATGTATATATAAATAATCCAGGTCACATGACCAAGATGGCTGCCATGCCCATATATGGTAAAAACCCTTCAAAAATCTTCTTCTCCATAACCGGTGGACCGATTTCAACAAAACTTTGCATGAAGCATCGATGGCTCAAGCACTACAATGTGTATATAAATCATGACCTTTTGATGACCTTCACCTATTTTACGGCAAGGTCAACATTATATAAGGTCGCCAATGCATTTGAATGGGGAAAACTTTTAAAATGTAATTTAAAGTGAAAGTCTTGCAGGAAATGGGAAGTAGGACTGAATATTAATGATTCTGAAAAAAATTGGACCCCAGGGGCTCATGTGCCCCCACCCCGCGGCAATATACATGTATATTTCCATAATATTCAAACCTCTTCTCCTCTGAAATCGCTTTGCCAATCAAAGCCAAATTTTATGTGAAGCATCTATAGAATTGGGGAATGAATGTGTATATGAATAATCTAGGTCACATGACAAAGATGGCCGCCATGCCCATATATGGTAAAAACCCATCAAAAATCTTCTCTGAAACCAATAGACTGATTTCAAGGAAACTTGGCGTGAAGCATCGATGGCTAAAGTACTCCAATGTACATGTATATATAAATCATGACCCAGTGATGACCTTGACCAAGTTTATGGCAAGGTCAACATGGGTTGCCTATGCATTTGAATTGGGAAAAATGTCATTTGAAGGGAAAAGCCAGCAGGAAATTGGCAAATGGACAGAATATTGAAGATTCTGAAAAAAGAAAATGGCCCAAGGGCTTCATCTGCCCATGCACTGGAGTTAAATACCATAATATTTAAACATGTTTATTGGTATATGCAGCAGATCTCAGGTGAGCGTTTACATGACCATTGGTCCTCTGGTTCTATATAAAAGAGGGGTTTTGAGGGGGTATACGTTACATGGACATGTTTTCCTGATGGAAATTAAGCAACTGTGACAGTGTTTGGTGAAATAGGGATTCCAGCAGAAATCTTCAGAATATACTGACACAAGTTGTTGCTGCAGATTCGGATCTAATAGCACATGAGCCGCATCTTGAGAAACTGGGCTTATTGCCTATGCGAAAACAAAGGCGCAGATCAGTTTCGCAGTCACTGCACAGCTGATCATCACCTTTGTTTTCGCTACCCTGATAGTACAATTTCTCTTCTTCTTAAATCCGAAATTTCAAGCTTCTAGCCTGCTTCTGTGACTACACAGGCCAGTTTGTGCCAGACCTGGTTGGAAACCCCGAAGACCAGTTTTCTCGCGTCATGGCTCACATTGCTGAGAATTGTTTTTCAAAATAAAAGTGCATGAAATTCACATTGTGAACCTGAAATAAGTTGAACTGAAATAGTGCCTTTCAAATTTAGGAAAAACATTTTAATTAAGTAGAACAATGTTGGTCCCACAATTAAACATTAATCAATTGTTCGTCCTGTCATGCAATCTTCAAGTTAGCTATTTAATATGGCTGTCCCTGGAGATTGCCCAGAATTCTATTTCACTGGCTTTTATCCTGATATAATTGGAATATTTGAGCTTGTGCGTGAGAAAGCCAACAATTTTGGTTCCGACCAGGTCCGACACAAACCGGCCTGCACAGTCACAGAAGCAGGCTAGAAGCTTGAAATTTTGGATTTAAGTACTATCTGTGTGGCGAAAACAAAGGCACTGATCAGCTTCGCAGTTACTGTGAAGCTGATCTGTGCCTTTGTTTTCGCATATCCAAATTGTTGGTTTCCCCATGCGGCGGCTCAAAATTTTGTCTTTCTCTCAGATAACAAGAAAGTTATAGGCAAAGCTTTGTTTTGAATGCATTTTTATAGCTTTAATACATATATAGTTAAGATACATCTTTGGAAATATTTCTTGTTGACCATAATTGTCTTGCATGATAATAAAATCATCTTTTTCCATTACATGCAGGTCAGTATGTGTGGCAGCACTTTCCATGAGCCGCCGCATGAGAAAACCAACAGTCTACATAGGCTCCCATGTAAAAGTTACATACCAGAACATTACATAGCCACATTTCTAGTCCACTTGGCACTGGCGGGTAGTGTGTCCGATTTGTAGTAAAGCAAAACAGAACTCAACAATTTTTTTTTTTCGTGAAGATTTGGTCATGAAAATATTACTGTGGTCATTTATCACCAGTTGTCTATTCAATAAAATAAGTCTATTCAATAAAATAAAAGTAGTTGTCATTTAATGGCAAAAAAAAAAAAATCCACCAAGTTTTGGAAATTGCTTCCATTAGGCTTTCCCAAGGGCAGCTTGGCTAGGATTAAGTACAATCCCAACATGACCATTTCTGTTTACGGAGGAGTAAAGCATTAAGACCTAAAGGATGATATGATTGTGTGTTTCAGGTTACATGAAATTTTAAAATAGGGATGGTAGGTAGGAAAACTTTTTTATTTTGGTGATCTTTTTTGCATGGAGGAGACCATAGCTGACATGAGAAGCCTCCGTGGTGCAGTGGTTATGTCACTCGCCTTGTAAACCAGGGGTCGCAGGTTTGATCCCGGGCTTCTCGTCCGTTGGATTGGACTATAAACAGAGGTCCCCTCTCCATATGACCTTAGATGTTGGTGGGACGTTAAACCCCAATCAACCAACCAACCATAGCTGACATGGAAATCCCTTAAACTGCCTAAAAAAGTTTGGGTCGGGTGGTAAAAATTAGACACGGTCGGATAACTGGAAACAAACAATTATTTTTAGGCCTAAATCAAACAAACAAAACTTCCAGCCTGCCGTTTGTGAGTTTATGTGTTTAATTTGCATGTTTGACAGATGTGTTTGCATGAAGTATTTATTTTTTTCCCCATACCATATTAAATCATGTTTGCTGGCTATGTGTTCTGGTTAAAAATATTCAGAATATTATGATGTTTTAACATAATTGAAACATTGAAAATATTCAAATAGGGAACACAATAGTCAACCACATGTACATGATGTTTTCTTCACAATATTTCTTTTTTCTGTATTATTAAACTTGCCAATCATCAAGCGCTGTTGCATCACCATTCAATTTCCCAGGGTTTTTTGCCATTCTACAAGCTTGCATATAAGGCAGTCATCAGGAAAACATATCCGTGTAAAGTATACCCCCTTAAACCTCACTTTTATATAAAAAAACTGGTGTTTGCCGGTGTATACCTATTTTTCTTATTTTTGATCATAAAAAAAAAAAAATAAAAAAAAAAAAAAATAAAAAAATAAACATTGTGGGTACTTGTTGCAGCCACAAACAATGTTTTGAGCAACCCTATCAAAAATAGCATACAAAATTTATCCAATGAAATTTTCAAACTTTTCTGCTGAAAAAATTCTCTGTATAATATTGCATGGACCAGTTTTCGTAATGGAAGTAATTCTAGCCATAATGAATGGAATTGAATGACAGGTCAACAGGGTTTCTAGTAACACAAAATCTGCATTAAATCGGCACAATATGAGCCGCGACGCGAGAAAACCGGTCTTCGGGGTTTCCGACCAGGTCCGACATAAACAGGTCTGTATTGTCACAGAAAAAGGCTAGAAGCTTGAAATTTTGGCTATAAGTAGAAGACAACCGCGAAGCTGATCTGCGTCTTTGTTTTCGCATATGCAAAAATCCGGTTTTCTCACGATGCGGCTCATATCTCCGTCTAAAAGCAATTATCAAATTGTCCCAACAAAATACGTGGAGAATGATGTTCATTTAGTACTCTTTTGAAATTGTTAGGAAAATGGCATTGTGGGAAGTAGGTCTGATCTAGTTTCTGTTATTTGGTAATTGCCTGAGTAGTTAATTTCTCCAGAAATGAATTTTTACTCAGGATCAAAATTGTCAAGCCTCAGATCTACAATAAATCAAGGGAATGATTATGGCACAGAGGTAGAGTCAGACCTTCAGGGGTTCGAATCCTACTGCCACAGTGACTCAGTTTAGATCAGAAAGATACTTTATCCCCCATGCTTTAAATGCTGATAAAGTAAAAAATAACAAGTGTTCAGCCATACTGGGACAGAGCCACTTCCTCTTCAATAATGATATTTGAGCCAGTGTTTGACAAAACCAACAATTTGGGTTTCCGACCAGGTCCGACACAATATGGCCTGTTCAGTCACAGAACAAAGTTAAATTCTTGAAATTTTGGATTTATGTAGAAGAGGAATTGTACTGTCTGAGTAGCGAAAACGAAGGCGTTGATCAGCTTCGCAGTTACTGCGAAGCTGATCTGCACCTTTGTTTTCGCATATGCAGATTGTTGGTTCTCTCATGCAGTGGCTCAGTTGAAACAGTAACTTTTATTAATGGATGCTAGCCACAAATGTCGCCTTTCTGGGAAACAGCTTGTGGTCTTGCTTGTCATATGTGTTGTTTTATTTCAAGTGATGTCTAATACATGTACATCTTTTTTTTTCCAAAGGTGTGTCTGTGTTGGAAGGTATCAATTCCTGGACTTTTTATCGCACCTTCTTATAGCAGGGTGCGATATAGGAGTCCAAATTCTTGTCCGTCCGTTCGTTCGTGCGTTCGTTCACTCGTCCATCTGTCCGTCAACATTTACGTCGAAGTTTGACATTTACGTCGAAGTTTTTGTTTTCTCTGCATTAGTGGTAGCCATGAGTGTGAAACCTTGCATAGTAATTGTCCTTGACATACCCTTCAAGCATGCACCTTGACCCAGTGCCCTTGACCTATATTTCATGGTCCATTGACTTTGTTAATTTTTACGTCGCAGTTACGTCGAAGTTTGGTTTTCTCTGCATCAGTGATAGCCATGAGTGTGAAACCTTGCATATATAGTAATTGTCCTTGACATACCCTTCAAGCATGCACCTTGACCCAGTGCCCTTAACCTATATTTTTCAATCCATTGACTTTGCAAATTTTTATTTCAAAGTTACTTCGAAGTTTGGTTTTCTCTGCATCATTGATAGCTGCGAGTGTAGACCTTGCATAGTAATTGTCATTGACATACTTTTCAAGCACTCACCTTGACCCGGTGCCCTTGACCTATATTTCACGTTCCATTGCATTTGCCCGATGCAGGTGCGATATAGACCTCCGCGGAGTTCTTTGTCATATACTTAAACTAATTTTGTAAATATGGTGAAGTCTCAATTTTAATGGTGTAAGGGAGGCAATTCAATAGTGTTGAAAATGACAATAATTTGTCCTCAAATTGTACAAAATGCATTTTTAGCCTGTCATCACTATTCAGAATGCATCAACCTTTACCATTGGTCACTGCCATGGAGGGAAATCATGACTGCAAGAAAAACATCGTTTTCAGTTGAAGCACCAAAAATAATACTAAATTTGAGTCACATCAAATACATAATATTATTCTTTTGAAATATCATCCCGGGCAGAAGTTCTGTTGGTTATTGCCACCTAGTAGAAGTTTATTTCTGTAGAATTAGGCATCCGTGTGATTATATTCATTGAAACGTGAACGTGTATTGAACCTGACACTTTATTGATGGGGCCTTGATCAAAGGCTACGTTAGAACATCACCGAGATGAGAAATATTTCGTGCTTGTCGTATATAGACAAATTACTTACATCCTCGCAACGTTCTGTAAATTTGCTTCGTATTTGCTGTCGACGCTTTCCATTATAGATGTTCATTGGTTGATTAAATAGTAGTTAATCTTGAAAAATAAGTGAGCCTGTGCGTGAGAAAACCAACAATCTGCCTATGCGAAAACAAAGACGCAGATCAGCTTCGCGGTAACCGCGAAGCTGATCAGCGCCTTTGTTTTCGCTACACGGATAGTACAGTCCCTCTTCTTCTTAAATCCAAAATTTCAAGCCTCTAGCTCTTTTCTGTGCTTGTACAGGTCGGTTTGTGTCGGACCTGTTCGGAAACCACATTGTTGGTTTTCCCACGAGGCGGCTCAAATAAGTATGAGTCGCTGCAGTGTAGGTTTCCGTGTTTGTACAGCGGAGATTTGAGCCGTGACGCGAGAAAACCGGTCTTCGGGGTTTCCGACTAGGTCTGGCCTGTACAGTCACAGAAGAAGGCTAGAAGCTTGAAATTTCGGATTTAAGAAAAAGAGAAAGTGTACTATCAGTGTAGCGAAAACAAAGGCACTGATCAGCTTCGCAGTTACTGCGAAGCTGATCTGCGCCTTTGTTTTTTGGCATAGGCAAAAATCCGGTTTTCTCACGATTCGGCTCATTTGATAAAGTAGACAGTGTAAATAATTGAGATTCATGTCGAACTCGATGTTTGCTTTCGGGTGGCAATTTCTTGTGTAAATTTCAAATCTCGTTATGCACGAAGATGTAACTAATGGTCCCGAGAATTCTCATCAGTCGAAATGAAGCGTAAGTCAGTTATCGTTAAGATGGAATGGTCTTCATCATGAGAAAATATGTCTTCTTGGTTTTCAGCAAGGCAGGACATAGTGTCTTGATAAAGCTCAGAGACCAATAGTTGTGATTTAGAAACTGTAGACTTTTAGTAAGCAACAAAGGCTTGGGTCAGACTGTGCAGATATGCAGACTGATCAGCTTTTGGATTATTTTCCTTCTGTTAAAGTTGTTTTTCTCCCAATATGGCTTAAATGATTTTGTCTCATAAATTTTTTGCTGGATCGTCAGATTGATAATAAATCTTCATTGTCGGATCATGAGATTTAATATCCCAATAACCATTTTTCAGCTTATTATTTGTATGTCCGTCAGCGTGTGATGAAACAGGACCATATATCAGTCATAGTGCCAGTACAAAGTGGTCTTTGACGTTATTGGAAACTGCATTTTGAACTGTAAAATGTAATAAAAGGGAAATAACCAGTTAACTCGATGTGAGACACATTATCAAATTTGTTACTACCCTTTTGTTAATTAACATCATTGTGTACAATGTAGCCCAAAGATTTAACAGCTTTGTATATTTTACACACACAATATTGTATAATCTAGCCCTTAGATTTAAGAGCTGTCTCTTAAAATACATGTAAACAATGTTTTGAAAAGATGCAGCTGCTTTTTAACCCTCTCATCTGAGTCTCCACTGTCTGCTTATGCATGGATCCAGAACAGTTTCATAGAAGTGATCCCAGCGCTGAAGAGGGGTCGTACTATAACAAGAATCAATAATTCAGGATCTTGACAGTGGGTCCAGACGCGTTGGATTGTCCCCCACCCTCACCTCTGGCTCCAGTCATGCTGCTTATTCAAAAAAGTAATACAGTATCGTCATACATCATTCTTTCTTTTTCAGACAAGTTCCAAAGCATTGTACAGCCGTAACCTTCACCCACAGTGAAAGCCATGTGATAGTAGCAGACTGCCCCGGTTACATGTACAGGTACCCTGCAGAGAATGATGGGATTAATTGAAATACAATATGGTCATGCATCATACTTTCTTTTTCAGACAAGTTCCAAAGCGTTGTACAGCTGTAACCTTCACCCACAGTGAAAGCCATGTGATAGTAGCAGACCGTCCTGGTGACGTGTACCGGTACCCCACAGAGAATGATGGGAAAGAAGGGGAGCTAATTCTGGGACATCTTTCCATGTTGCTGGACTTGGTGAGTAAAAATGAGCCTCAACTCAAGAAAACTGGTCATTAGGGTTTCCGACCAGGTCTGACACAAATCCGTCCTTACAGTCTCAGAAAATGGCTAGAAACTTGAAATTTTGGATCTAAGAAAAAGAGGGATTGTACTAAGTATGTAGCAAAAACAATGTGGCTGATCAGCTGTGCAGTTATTGCAAAGCTGATCAGCACCTTTGTGTCCGCATAGACAAAGATCTTGTTTTAACACAGCTCATATGATAATTATGTTACAGTAGTTTTTGAATTGTTGTCGACTTTTTGTAGTGTATACTCCACTTGGGAACAAAAACTGATTCTTGCACAGTAGACCAAAAGCTTCTATAGTGTAGTGGTACCATAAATTCGGAAATAATCTTGTGACTTCTATTTCGTGATTTTTCTGTTGTCAAGATATTCGCGAATTCTTGAATGGGTGAGCGGGAATATAAGAAGTCTATAAAACTTGAAATTACCTATTTACAGATAATAACCAAAGATGACCACTACATCATAACATGTGACAGAGATGAGAAGATTAGGATCAGCCATTACCCCAACGCCTACAACATACACACATTCTGTCTCAAACATACAGAGTAGGAAAATTCTTCATTTGAGCCGCCTCATGAGAAAACCAACAATGTGGTTTCTGAACAGGTCATAGACAAACCAAGCACAGAAGATGACTTTGAATTAAAAAGTAGAGGAATTGTACCATCTGTGTAGCGAAAACAAAGGCGCCGATCAGCTTCGTAGTTGGTTTTCACACGATGCGGCACATTTAATAAAGCTAAATGCAAATTGAATAGCCTCCTTACTCTAAAGAGTACGGCCTAAGATATGTACCAACTCATCACCTTAGAATGGTCAGTAGCTAGAATCTATGATTTATTTCAAATACTTAAAGCCTGCTGACAAAATACATAAAACAAAAAGTTATTTCACATGGCAATACCTGACTCATTTTACTTGGTGCTGCATGCGCGGATCCAGAGGGGGGGACTGGGGGTCTGGACCCCCCCTGGAATTCGAAAATTTTACCTAAAAAAAGGTAATTTCGGGATTTTTGGGGGGTTGGACGGACCCCCCCTCGTCTGTGACAAAAAATTACCATTTTTGTTGGACCCCCTCTCATGAAAATTTCTGGATCTGCGCATGTGCTGGCTAAGGGATAGCTAAGGGATATAATCAAATTTGCCGTCTTGAATTTAAGAAGCCATTGGAGCACACATAAATTGTTGAGGAAGTGCTATATATATGTATTTTCACTATCATGAATATTCATTATGGAATTGTTGTATTGTAGGTTTGTGAGTCAGCTGCTATACATTGACAAGTTTGACTGTCTTCTTTCTTGTTCTGGGGTGAGTAGAACACCAGGAAAACTATTTGTGACCTTGTGCACAATGTGACTATGCATAACTGAAAAGTAATTTTACCTAGGAGCGTGGAGTGCAACAACAGTTACTGAATTTAGAGGTCCCTGGTTTGAATCCCACTGGCACCGAGGTTTGTCATTGAAAGTAACTTTCTATAATTCTAGTTAATATCTGTGGCTCCATTCCTTCATATCTTGCCTGGGAAGTTAAACCAGAATATAAACAAGCTTTTTATACCCCCCGCAAAACGAAGTTTTAGGGGGGTATACTGTTTTCAGCCTGTCCGTCATTCCGTCATTCCGTCATTCCGTCATTCCGTCATTCCGTGATTCCGTGACTCCGTGATTCCGTCATTCCGTCAACATTTGGACATCTTTGCTGAATAACTTGAGTAGCTTTTGCCTGATTTGTTTCAAATTTTCACCACACTTGCACCATCAGACAATACATGTGTGGTATGAATTTAGGGGCCAAAGGGTCAGTATTGCAAGAGTTATAGGACTTTTTAAGTCTTCCTATAACATGTTTGCCATAGTACTGAAAGTACATACTTTGTGAAATCAACTCCTCTTACAGCTTTCAATGTTTCCTTTTAATATTTTGCTGATATGTTTCAGATATGTTGCAGATGTGCATGAACAATTGTCATGCTGAAAAAATCATTTTTGACAAATTTACAGCATTTTTAACTTAGCAAATTTTTCTATAATTGCTTATATTCAATAATGGTTGGTAGTGCATACTTTGTGAAATCAACTCCTCCTAGGGCTTTCAGTGTTTCTTTTCAGTACTTTGCAGACATGTTACAGACATATTGAAGATGTGCATGAAGAATTATAATGCTGAAAAAATAATTTTTGACAAATTTACAGCATTTTTTAACTTTGCCATTTTTCGACTATTGCTTACATACATACTTTGTGAAATCAACTCCTCCTAGGGCTTTCAGTATTTCTTTTCAGTACTTTGCAGACATGTTATAGACATATTGAAGATGTGCATGAAGAATTATAATGCTGAAAAAATAATTTTTGACAAATTTACAGCATTTTTTAACTTTGGCATTTTTCGACTATTGCTTACATACATACTTTGTGAAATCAACTCCTCCTAGGGCTTTCAGTATTTCTTTTCAGTACTTTGCAGACATGATACAGACATATTGAAGATGTGCATGAAGAATTATAATGCTGAAAAAATAGTTTTTGACAAATTTACAGCATTTTTTAACTTAGCCATTTTTCGACTATTGCTTACATACAATAATGGTTGGAAGTGCCTACTTTGTGAAATCAACTCCTCCTAGGGCTTTCATTGTTTCTTTTTAATTCTTTGCAGATTTGTTCTAGATATATTGAAGATGTGCATGAAGAATTTTTATGATGAAAATTTTAGTTTTGACAAATTTACAGCTTTTTAAACTTAGCCAATTTTGACCATTTCTGCTTATATTCAATTATGGTTGATAGTACATACTTTGTGAAATCCAACTCCTCCTGGGGCTTTCAGTAATTCTTTTCAATACTTTGCAGACATGTTACAGACATATTGAAGATGTGCATAAAGAATTTTATTGGTGAAAAAATAATTTTTGACAAATTTACAGCATTTTTCAACTTAGACATTTTTCAACCATCGCTAATATACAATACGGCTGGTAGAGCATACTTTATGAAATCAAGTCCTCCTAGTGCTTTCATTGTTTCATTTGAATTCTTTGCACACTTGTTCCAGATATATTTCAGATGTGCATGAATAATTCTTATGCTGAATAATTTATTTTTGACAAATTTACAGCTTTTTTTTAGCATAGCCAATTTTTGACCATTTCTCATGATAAATAATGATCAACAGTGTACAGTGAAATCAACAATAATTTTACTCCCTGAGCTTTCAGTATATTATTTAATACCTTACAGACATGAGTCTGACATACGGAGGATTTTCATGAAGGATTATAATGCTGAAAAAATATTTTTGACAAATGTTTTGCATGTTTGACTTAAAGGAAGTTATTGGCCTTAGATAATTTTGCGGGGGGTATACTGAAAGCCTTGCTTGCAGCCAATTTCTAGTTGTAAATGAGCCTATGCATGAGAAAACCAACAATTTGGGTTTCCGACCAGGTCCAGCACAAATCAGGCTGTACAGTCACAGCATAAAGCTAGAAGCTTGAAACTTTGGATATAAGTAGAAGAGGAATAATACTATCCGTGTTGCAAAAACAAAGGCGCTGATCAGCTGTGCAGCTCTGCGTCTTTGTTTTCGCATATGCAAATTGTTGGTTTTCTCATGCGAAGGCTCAAATAAAAAGTGTATGTGTAACCTAGGCTTGCTCAGGTATCAGTTTTCCTAGCTGTACATATTCAGAAAATATTTTCTGATTTTTTAGTCAGTTAAGAAAAGTTGATTTTTTGTCAGGTAAGATAAAAAAAAAAGCTGCTTTCTCGATGAAAAATCAAATGTGGTTCTCAGATAGTCGTGTTCTGTTATATTATGTCTCCAAATTACTATTGCCACTGGAAAGACAATACTAAGAAGTTTAAGGTCTGATGAAAAAGTCTTAAATTATCATGAGATATACATATTACAGTATCTAGCCAACTATAATTTCTATCATAACCAAATGTTTTCCAAAGGTTAAGATTATATCCTTTATAACTCGGATCCAATATGGGTTTATTAGGTCTGAGCTTATAATTAGGCCTAATATGCTTCTGATTTTATCTTTCCCAATACCCTCAACCTCAGATAATAATCATAACAGCAATGTGGCACTTTCATCTGATCAGACTCGGCTTTTCATTCACTTGGGGTAATCTTCACTTTCAAAATTCAAATCATCCTTCATGTGGTTGTTTCAGGATGGGACTATTTGTTCATGGAATCTCTCAGGAAAATTACTACATTGCGTAAATTGTCAGAGCAAACATTCCAAAGACACCAGTCAAATGGAGATTTCAGCCAATGGGTCGGGAGATACAGAGGTCAAAGGTCAAACAGGAGAAAGTCCTGAACCATCGGCTTTGAAGAGGATGGTGTATGATGATCATCTCAATATTCTAGCAGTCATTTATTTCAAGTAAGCTTTTAATTTAATTGTAACAAAACTTGTAACAAAATGTCTGATTGTACAGCCAATGTCGAGAATTTTTGACTGCATCAAATGCAATATACGCTTACAAACCCAACATCATGAGTTATGTATACAAAAAAGCTGAGGAATTATACTGAGTTCCACAGCCACCGCAACTCGTCATTAGATTGTTAATAATTTTTTGTAGTTTCAGTCGATTCATCCGAAATTCCGAAAATATGTAGTCAAACCATTTTCAAAGACATCCTGTGAAAATCAGCCATCAGACGTTTTTCGTTCGCCTACAATTGCGTAAAAACTGGCTAAGGGGTCATTTTGAAAAATGAAGGAGATCAGCGATTTTAATGAATATCTTGCTAAACTGTGCAAACCACCCTAATCTAAAGCAACAAAAGACATTGAAAAATGACTTTCCCATTGCTGCAATACACTTTATTCAATAAGGCTAGGTTGCCAACACAAAGCATATGGTTGACATCTGCATTGACGTCGACCATATGACCAAGTGACGTTGAACGCCTAGAAACAAGCATTTTTAGGGTACTGAAAATCATTGCCAGTTTCTGGTCGTTGAGCCGTGGGTTTCAACACTGGTATTTCCATACACTCGTCGGACGATCGTCCAAGATTTGAATTGTGTGAATTTTTTTTAAAAATTTCGAGCCAGCGCACGCGTGGCACGTAAAATGCATTTTTGTACTCTGGGGCGTGTTCCCGCGCATGCCCACTAAAATCTCAGATTTGATAACACACAAAGATTATCAAGTCATTTTTATAGTGATAGGGCACAAAAGTTTTCACATAATTGACCAATTTAAAAGAGGAGAGGAAAAAATAAAGTTGCGTTGGCTGTGGAACTCAGTATACAATATTCTTGATGTTTAAATGTTTTAAAAATACATGTATTTGGATGGAAATTCAGAGTTTTTGGATTGTTTGGTCAAATCTTTAGGGGGAGCATGGTGGTCAAGTGTCAGACTACATGGTTGTGTCCTTGAGCAAGACACATTTACTCCATATAGTACTGGTACGATCCAGAAAGCTTTGGCTTCATCCCGACAAGACTGAAATTTTTTGACTGGAATGTTAAGCCTAAAAGAAACAATTTTTGTTTTCAGCTCACCTAATCTATCATTCTTCACACTGTCACATCATGAAAGTGGAACTCAGCTACAGGAATTAGACCATACCTCAGTCACTTCCTGTCACAAGGAATTATGGGATATTTGCTTTGACCTTGACCACAGGTTATGGCTTCTGCAAGCCAATGAGGAACAGCCTGTTAGAGTTTGTCGGTGTCAGCAGGAAGGAAATCAAGTTCAGGTATTGTAAACAAGAACTTCCAATTTTACAACTAAATTACATGTAAAAAAAAAAGCCCTTTGTAACATAAACTGATATAGTCCAGTTGCCAAACATGGATTTGGCCTGTGACCTGGAAATGTGTGCCGCATAAAATGTTTTTATGGATTTCACTTCTTGATACCTTTCAGATGAAGAATCCGAGTGATGCCACCTTGGCATCATTGAGCATTTTGAAATATTCAAAAATTCAAAATGGCCGACAAATGGCGGAAAATATTGCAAAAATCAACATAAAACATGTATTTGAAGCAAAAAGCTCACTTCTCTTGTTGTCCTTACTGTCTTCTTTTGGTTCATCAGACCATGCCAGTTCAAAAACTGCATCATGAATTGTTTGAAAAAATCAAAAATCAAGATGGCGTCCAAGATGGTTGGCATAAACAAGAAAACAGCATCCCAGATTTGCATATACTCAATGTTTTGTGTTTAAAATGCTCATTTTATGTTCTTATTAACAAAAACACCATAATTTAGTTTTGTGTATGTTTTGACACGCTAATCATAACAAAAAGGCAAGATGGTGACCAAGATGGCCGCCGAAAAAAAATGATATAGAGAACTTGGTCCCTAATAAACTGTCTTAACTGTCTTGTTTTTGACTTTACTTTATTTTGTTAACAGTTCAAGTTTGAGTTTAGTTCTGACCCAACATCGTAACAATGATGCAAGATGGTGGTCTAAATGGCCGCCTTAATCTTAATATAAGAGAAAATGGCCTCTGACTCAAAAAGCTTATCTAAATGTATATTTGTTAAGTTTTAAGTAAGCAGAATAAACAGAGGGATGCAAATCTACATCATTTAATGAAAGATAGAACAGGCACTTTATTCTAAAACTGGGATTAGGTATTCGTCTGTGTCATTACCATTGTACTACTTAGCAAAGCCATCAGCTATATTGTTCAACTATTGCAATAATTGTTTCTTCAATTCAATTGCATTTGCAAAATACTGTACAGGTTAATTGTTTTATGAAACGCCTCTATTTTGATGATGAGCATGGTTGTTCAGAAGCATACCCACAGCAAATCATTCTACTTGAAGTATACTATCTGTTGCTGGAGCCAGACTGTCTAGTGTTGCAATTGGCATAAGAGCTCAGAACACTTCAACATTATTTCGACCACCTGACTTAAGTTTGATATAAGATCATGCACCCTTGACCAAGCGTGGATTGTCAAATGGATATCTGGGCATGTATTGGTTTCTCATTGTTTTGCGTATATGGTGATTATACGCATTATATGGTGATTATACGCATTAAGCTTGAGAGTGTTTATTAGCCTTTGCTTACCAGTTTTACATTAAACCATATATCATAGAAATAATTCTACATTGCTGCCATAACATCCTCCAAAAGCGATAATTCCTCTGATGTTATCTGGCAACATTGAAGAATGTTGTGAGCCAACTCCTGAGGGTATACCTTGGCACGGTAAATCTACCTGGAAGTGTCTTGAATAAATAATATTTGCTTCAAATGCGTTTGTGGCTTTTACTTAAATGAGTTTTGCGTACCGCCATTGTAATAGCCATAGAAGTGATCAAGTGATCATCATTTGGAAACTTACCAGCCAACTTTTGCAAGTTCATCCATCAATTTAAATCCATGCGCTAAGAAGACTGAGTCAAAGTTTACATGTGTATTTATTTAAAATGTGACAACAGCACATTATATATAAAGTTGTGATGTTGTATTTCCAAATATTCAGAGTTTCTATGCACATTTTAAACTTTTTCTGTTCTTAGCATTAGCGTCAGTTCGACTCTTCTATCTGCGTTTCTCAGTCTGTTACATCCTTTCCGAATATGCTTCAGACCAAGCGCCTAGCGTTTTAGAGCTCTGCTGAAGGATTCACTAAATTATCTTTAAAAAATGCAGTCCTCTTTTCTTCTTTATTATATTTAAACTGTAAATTTTACGAGTACTTTCATTTAGTGGTGTAGATTGATTTGCTTCCCTTCCTTTATTCTGCTAAATCAATATGCAACACATTAAACTAATGTTTTGTTCAGTGAAGAAGATATCAGTCGTATTAAAATTACGCAGGGCACATACGCTCCAGTATCATTTTGCAGTGTCAAAACAAAACACGAACATTTAATTGCGATGTGTACACCATAAAATGATCATTTCAAATACAAGTCATTCAGTATTAGCAGCACTGGAATGCTGCTGTAGCCAAAGAACATTAAAGCATGAATATGATGATCCTCTTGGTCACCCTCTTGTTTTTTTGTTGTTATCAAGTTGGGTCAAATAATCAAAAACAGTTCATTTGTCAACATAATTTGAACAGTTGAATTCCAAAACATTGAGCAAATGCAGCAATCGAATGCTATTTCAATCAGAAATTATGTACTCATATTTTATGATTATGGCTGCCGTCTTGGCCACCATCTTGGCTCATTTTCATAATGTGGGAATAAACAATTAACCATGCTGCTCACAACATTATATGAGCATTGCAAACGCGCTACATTTAGTATATTCTGCACAGGAATGTTGTTTAATCAGAGAACACAACCTTTTAAGGATGTTCGCTGCCAATGTAAAAGTATTCAAACTTTTTTTCTAACCACTCTTTTTCGATTCCAGATTACATCACAAGACATTTGAAAGCAAAATAAGTATAGGGTAGTGTGCATTTTTTCGAGCTACAGGCCTTTGAATGAGACCTCTGAACACTATGTTTTAAATTTAGTAAAATTAATTTAATTTTCAATTCTTTGAAACATACCTGTCTTGAACAAAAATACACCTAGAATGCTTTCAAAAGTCATAATATTTACATAATGCAGACTATTTTGGACCAAAAGCATAGAAAAATTTGCAACTTGAAGTGGGTGACAAAATTTTATGAGTCGTTTTCCAACCCTACCCCCATACTTGAAAACTCGGAAAAAATCAATATTTTGAAATGTGCCAAACCCATATTTGTAGATTCAAACTTTTTCTTGTATTTTCACACAAGATAGAACTTGGTTATATTGTTCGAATAAAAGAAAGAAATATATAGGGTAGTGTGCATATAAGAGAGAACCAACAACTTGAAAATCGCCATTTTAAGCCTTTTTTCGTCTGTTTTGTTTCTTAAAGCCCATTTCATAAAAGCACCCAAAATTTTAAAACTAGCACACCAAAGACAGAAAGACCGACTTAGAAGGCCATTTACACATACACTGCTGCTAAAACAAACATCGAACTAATGCAATTTATTTGAAGATGTAAAATATTCAAGTTTAATCTACCCTACCCCCTAAATTTTACTGACAACTAAAATTTTCTGAAAAGTTGCAGAAAATGGGGTGAAAAAATGAAGTTCCTTAGATTGACAATTTTCATGTCTCATTCAATGCATATCATCAATATGTATCCAAATATAAAATATTAGGAAAATATCTGCAACTGTTTTCGAGATATTCAACAAAAGAAAAACTGGAAGTTCCGAAATGTCAAATGTTAGAGCGAACATCCTTAAATTATAATTATGGCGGCCATTTGGGTCGCCATCTTTTTTTTTGTTGTGGGTCATAATCGAAAACCAAACACTTACGTATTATGTGTACAACAAAAATAGACTTCGAAGCACAATACACTGTTTAATGCAACACTTGAATGCCGTTTTATTAAGAAAATATTGCTTTTAGTATGATTGTGGCAGCAATCTTGTCCGCCATCTTGCCTCATAATAATGACATGGGGGTCAAATCTTAGAATTATCTTTTTAATATTGTTTACAGCGTAAATTGAGCATTTTAAACACAGAGAAATTAGTTTACTAAACCCTGGGTGACGTTTTCTTGTTTATGGCGACCATCTTGGACGCCATCTTGATTTTTTCAAAACGCTCAATGATGCCAAGGGGGCATCATGCAGTTTCTGAACTAGCATGGCTCAGTGAACTGGAAACCACAATAAAATTTCATGCGGCACCATCTTCCAGGTTATGCTGATGGCTACTGGACTAATATCTGATGTAGATCCTTCATTATCAGGACTGTTGTGCTCACCTGCTGGAATTTCCTGTAGAATTACATATGCATGAAAACAATGCAGCTTAAACTACGAAAATTTAAATGTGCAAATCAAAATTTGTATTTATTTGCTCCTCTAATTGGTTAATTTCTTAATGGTCAAGCAGATTGAAACAGGGTTGATCTTGAAGGCCCCTGAATGGCCAAGTCTCACACAAATTTGTATTTCACTCGATTTCACATGCTCACATTCAAATGTGTAAGAACCTCACGCGAATGTCGACCTACATGAAAAGTTTTGGAAAACTAACAAAAATTATCTCACTCTAATGCAGTTTGAAAACTTGGCAGCCCTGGTGCAAGTAAGCTATGAAAAAATGGTCTCTCAGGAGCTTGATCTCCTTTGAACTTGCAAATAACTTTTTTATCATATGACTTAGCTGTTTTCCAGTGGATAGTGTGGTGTAATAAAAAGTGTTATGACCACATGTGTATCAACTTTTGCAGGAATATGTGATGCCATTGATGATGTCTGTAACAACATTGTAAATTTTCATTGAAAATATGTCTTCTTTATAAGGCAATAAAATCCTGTTTTGAAAGTCATATGATAAAACAAGAGTCATATGATATAGCAAATCTTACACTCGTGGTCATTTCATATAAAATTTATTGAACTCGCCGAAGGCTCGTTTAATAAATTTCATATGCAATGACCACTCAAGTAAGATTCTCTATACATGGCTCAGCTAATACATGACATACATGTATTGTGATTTAGTAATGATGGCATGTAACTCTTGAGCGAAAAATTTCTTCCATGAATTTGTTTTATTGGCCAACTCTTATCATTTCTAGCTGAAGGATGCATCCAATGAAGAAGCAATATCAGACATTGTATCAAAATTGAATTCCAGTTGGGACTTCTTCTCTGGTGAGTATTATATTATAAGAATCTTACATGAGTGGCAGGGATGGAATGACAAATCTATCCTGAGGGTCACTTTGGCATCACGAGGCTCGCCGAGTGATGCCAAACTGTGACCCGAGTGAGAGATTTGTCTATCCGTACCTTACAAGCATGATAGATTCTTTTTCTTGCATACCTTAATGCGACAATGCTTGATTTTCATAACATTTACATTGAAAAACACTGCAATCATGTCCGCCTTTTTGACGTCGTCGTAATGCATGTGCTTAACGAGAAAGTTAGGTTACGTCCAATGTTAAAAAGGAAAATGTGAATGCAGGGTCAGACAACTAGGGGTAGATAAGAATTTCTACCCCTGGCCAAAACTTGGAGATATACTGATATTTTCTCGACACGTGTGCAACAAATAACAGTGCATCACAAGGAATAGACAGGAAAGACCATTCTGTCGTTCAAAAAAAAGTCTTTGCTGTTTCTGATAAGGGACCGAGGTTATAAAACTTTCTTTATGCTCAACTCAGCTGAGCTTGAAATTTATCCTGCTCATAAATGTTAAAATGCCAACAATTGTTGGCATTTTGACATTTATTAGCAGGATAAACTACTAGTTTTTGACTTTTGAACCTGAATTTTCCACACTTTTTGACTATTTTTACATTTATGAGCAGTTGAAATTTCATGCTCAGCTGAGTTGAGCTTGAACAAAGTTTTATAACCTCGGGACCAGGTCTCTGTAGAATTGAGCTGCACAGCTTCACAAGATTGATAGAGACTGAATAATTTCAATTTTCTATGTTCTGATTATTTAAACTTAACAGGCATAAAGATTGATTTTATATAGCTTGTTTTATCAGATCAAGCTTCAAATAATTAATTTATTAAGGCGCAGTTTCATGTTTAAAAATAAAACACATAAAAAACTCAGTTTAATATCAGTATTGCTTTGATACTACATGCGAGAATTTAATTTTTGCGAATATTCGCGAGTTTGCTGCCTCGCCAATTAAATGTTCTCGCAATAAAGAATCTCTGTATGCCATAAAGACTAAACGAACACTCATTCGCATACATGTATTCAAGACATCCCAAATTATTTGGAAAAAAAAAATGCGAAATAAAAGTCACACAAAAATTTCTGAATTTACAGTATGTACATGAAATTATGTAGTCTTCATTCTCTACAAAAGACAAAAGTGAACATTGTAAGAAGCTTTCCATAACGAAAACTTGCCCATGCTATATACAGAGATTTTTTTTAGCTGTAAAAAATGAAAATTTCATAAGAAAAAAAATGATATTTTTCTTATTTTTGCTCAAAACATAGATTGTGGGTACATGTTAGAACCGCCTCGCTGAGGCGGTTCTAATGAGTACCCACAATCTATGTTTTGGAGCAAAAATAAAAAAATAGGTATACCCCTGCATACCCCATTTTCACTATATAAAAGTGGGGTTTAAGGGGGTATTCATTGCACGGACATGTTTTCCTTATGTCATGAAACGATGTAATTTTTGTTCCAGCTTCCCTATCAGCGCCAGGCCTCTATAGTATACTACAGAAGACCAAAGTCGACAATATGAAGGAGTACATGGAGAGAAAGAATGAGAGAATGAGCGGGAAAAAACTCAAACAAACGGCTGCAATAATTGAACCAGAGACGAAGAAAATGAAAGTCAGCTGATAGTGGGATAGTCTGGGACATATGAGCTGCAACGTGAGAAAACCAGACTTCGGGGTTTCCAACCAAGTTCAACACAAACCTACCTGTAAAGTCACAGAAGCAGGTTGGGAGCTTGAAATTTTGAATATAAGTAGAAGAATGATTATACTATCTGTGTAGTGAAAACAAAGGCGCTGATCAGCTGTGCAGTTACTACACAGCTGATCTGCGGCGTTGTTTTCGAATATGCAACAAAAAAAAAATAATCAAAAAAAAAGTTTTCTCATGACATGGCTCATATATGAGGACAGTTATTTGAGAAAGATTGGGAATGGTAGCTTTGTTGGTTGGTTTGCCTGTCTACCCAAAAAGTGGTGGAATGCCAACAAAACCGGCAAAAATATCATTATGTCAGACAGATGTCCAGCAAAATTGTTAAAGTTACAATCATTTTGAACGGAAAGATAAAGGCTGTGCCCTGCAAAATAAGCTTTTTTCCAGCAAGAAATTGCAGTCTTCAAGACAACCATTTTATTGACTGAAAAAAAAGGTGATCATAAAGACAAGTTACATCAGTGAAATGTATATCCCACATTTATATAGCAAAACTGGGGTATGCAGGGGTATGCCTCTTTTTCTTATTTTTGCTCCAAAACATAGATTGTGGGTACTGGTTAGAACCGCCTCCGAGAGGCGAGGCGGTTCTAACGTGTACCCACAATCTATGTTTTGAGCAAATATAAGAAAAAATATCAAAAGTTTTCAATTCTTAAAGTTTAAAAAATCTCTGTATATGGCATAGGCAAGTTTTCGTAATGGCCAGCATGATTATTGTAGACTCACACCTATAATTGAACAGCTTAGTTTGGCACATTTCTTTTATAAAGATTTGGTCATGAAAATATACAACTATTCCTCCTCACCCTGCGATGTAAGAAGAGCATTTTTGTCAGTTATTGGTGAAAGAAATGTGCACTAAGTACTGATGATCTGCTTCCAGGAAAAATGTTGCTATGGTGATTGACTCCCCACGACATGACCTCACCTGTTGACATAGAAATTTAAGCATTAAAACAAACAAAAATGTGACAAAAGTTTTGAGGAAGGGTTTGTCTGACACAAATTAGACTTTGTTTGATTTAATGCTTTACCGGGTATATACATGATCAACAGCTAAGGCCATGCTTGGATAGCCAGTTAACCTAACCAGACTGTTCCTGGGTAGTAAACATTCCTGAGGTAGATTATGATTATTCCATACTATTGCATTATGAACAAATGAGCCGCCTCGTGGGAAAACCAACAATGTGGTTTTCGAACAGGTCGGACACAAACCGAAGCTTGAAGCTTGAAATTTTGGATTTAAGTAGAAGAGGAATTGTTCTATCCGAGTAGCGAAAAAAAGGCGCTGATCAGCTTCGCAGCTATCGCGAAGATGATCTGCGTCTTTGTTTTCGCCTATGCAAATTGTTGGTTTTCCCATGTGGCGACTCAAATATTAATAATTAATTTTAACTGGTGGATAGCAACTTAAATACGCTGTGATGGAAGAACCTAATATAACTATGTATTTGGTTAGCACAAATATAGTTATACAACATGCAATGGTAATGATTTTATGGGAGTCTGCAGGACAATATTTAAAACCTTCGTCTAGAATAATCCTGAAAACCAATATGGAAAGATTTAGTAAGGCATCTTGTATATGTTCATATATGTTTATATAGATGGCCATTAATAAAATGTCATGTTATACTCATCACAGTTTTGTTTTGTTTTTTTGCAAAACCTTTGTTAGCAGGTGTTACGTGCCAGGCGTAACTAGAAGATTAAGGAAACCAACAAGTTGGTTAGCCAGCAACAAGTTTTGTTTAAAATTTAACAAATCTATTTAGAAGTGATTTAACCAGTAATTACATGTGAAACAATCAAAAGCATATATACAATCAAACAAAAATGAATGTACAATACCTTTCAAGATGTTAATTCCCTTAAAGAATGTCTGAATGTCCCTCAGAATTTTTTAACACAAGTCTGTATCAGTTTCTGATCCCAAGAATTAAAGTTTGTTTCAAAATAGCACTATGTCCCAATCCAGAATCGAATATCACAAAGTAATCCAAGAATAAGTTTAAATTCCAGTAAGATAGATTTTGACTTCTTAATAGTAACAGTACCCAAAGATTGTCCTTATGAAAATCTGTAGCCCTTATATAGCACTGAGGAACATTCAGGATTCTTCCAGCAAATTCTATGATATCATATACTAAAAATAACAAGTTGTTTACCAAAATTTAATGTTCTGGAATATTCTAGAGAGGCCATTATCCTTCCAGAAAATTCCACAACATTCTTTTGACATAAAAAAAGATTTTTCTAGAAGATTCTACATCTTTCCAGGTTCTTCCAGATTTTTCCGGACTTTTCTGTCAAAGAACAATTTGAAATTTCTAGAAAATTCTGAAGTAAACAACCTGTTTATGTCCAATATCTGGGACACTAAAAGTAAATAATTGCTAAGGACAACAATTAAACATCATACTTTCCTGGGCATACTCCCTTGGGAAGTTTACCAGTACTGAATGCACATCTTTCAACAAGTAACTGTCATACATAACACTTCCCCTCTTCAAAGAAAAGAAAGTTTTATAAAATAAAGCTTTCTTTTGCAATACTGGATAATTGTATATAATATGTTTAGCAAAATTTGTGCAAAACTAATCAAATACAACAGCACAAAGCTGGACATCAGCATTGTAGAGGCACTTAAGCTCTGCTTAGGGTGTCTGGAATGATATTATCTCTTCCTCGGATATGTCTGATGTCAAGATTGTGCTCTTGCAACATGAGACTCCACCTGAGTAAACGCTGGTTCTTGTTTTTCATTTTATGTATGAAAGTCAGTGGATTGTGGTCACTGAAGACAACAATTGGTGCATGTGAAGAAGCTAAGTAAACTTCAAAGTGCTGAAGCGCAAGGATTAGAGATAGGCATTCTTTCTCTATGGTAGAGTAATTTCTCTGATGCTTGTTAAACTTTTTGGAAAAATAACAAACAGGATGGTCAACACCATTGTCATCTTCTTGCAACAATACACTGCCTGCACCAACATCACTGGCATCTACAGCCAACTTGAACTTTTTGTCAAAACTTGGTGCTAAGAGAACCGGAGCACTTCTAAGTATGGCCTTGAGCTTATCAAATGACTTCTGGCAGTCATCTGTCCAGACATACTTGGCCTTCTTACCAAGCAAGTTTGTCAGAGGCTCAGCTATAGCCGAGAAGTTGTTGCAGAATTTCCTGTAATATCCTGCCATACCCAGAAAGCGCATCAGTTGTCTTTTGCTAGTAGGTACAGGAAAATCTGAGATAGCCTCAACTTTAGCTTCTACAGGTTTTACCTGACCTTGACCTACAATGTGTCCAAGAAATGTCAAGTTTGCATGGCAAAATTCACTTTTTGCCAAGTTCACAGTTAGTTTAGCATCACTTAGCCGGTCAAAGAATGTTCTGATTGTCTGCAAGTGTTGTTGCCACTCCTCACTGAAGATAATAGCGTCGTCGATATAGGCTTTACAGCCATCCAGATTGGAAATCAAACTGTTGACCAGCCGCTGAAAAGTCGCAGGCGAGTTCTTCATTCCAAATGGCATGACTTTATACTGGTACAGTCCATCTGGTGTAACAAATGCTGAGATCTCCTTTGCTCTGTCCGTGAGGGGTATCTGCCAAAATCCCTTTAGCAGATCGAACTTTGTAACATACTTGGCATGTCCAATATTATCAATGCAGTCATCGATTCGTGGGATGGGAAAAGTGTCTGTTTTAGTGACAGAATTGACTTTTCGATAGTCTGTGCACATTCTAAATGTCCCGTCTGGCTTTGGTACAAGAATACAAGGAGAACTCCATTCACTTTGGCTGGGTTCAATGAAATCATTGTCCAGCAAATATTGAACTTCTTCCCTGAGATATTGCTGTTTTACAGGGTTCATTCTGTAAGGATGTTGCTTTACAGGTTTTGAACCTTCAATAATGTCAACATCATGATAGATTTTGTCAGTTCTGGATGGAATGTCCGGAAATAAGTGCTCATATTCGAGAACTGTTTCAGTTCAAGTCTTTTGTCTGAATCAAGGTGAGACAGTTTCTGATCAAGATTCTGTAGTATGTCAGAATTCTGGAGTTTCGATGACGAGGGATCAGATTTCTCCAAGTTGAAGTCCTCAGAGTCCATTTGATTTTGTTCATGAGGGACAGAATTAACTATATTTACTGATTAAATAACATTACTATCTCTATCAATGTACTTTTTAAGCATATTAATGTGACAAAGCTGTTTTTGCTTGCGCCTCCCAGGAGTGTTGACAATGTAATTTACGTCACTTAACTTTTTGTCAACAGTATAAGGGCCGAAGTATCTAGCTTGCAAAGGGTGGCCTGGAATTGGCAAAAGAGCAAGCACCTTGTCTCCAGGTTCAAAATTTCTGTCTTGAGCATTTTCATCATAACGAACCTTCATTTTGTTTTGAGCTGACTTGAGATTGGACCGAGCTGCTTCACAGGCTTTTGATAGTCTGGTTTTGAAATCAGACACATACAGAAGTAAGTTCAAAGTAACTTCATCATCTGAGAAAAAATTCTCTTTGAGGAGTTTTAATGGTCCACGTACAGTATGCCCAAAAACAAGCTCAAATGGGCTGAACCCAAGAGACTCTTGCACAGATTCCCTAACAGCAAATAAAAGCAAATGTATGCCTTCATCCCAATCCTTTTCGGTGTCAAAGCAGTAAGATCTGATCATGTTTTTCAAAGTTTGATGGAATCTTTCTAAGGCACCTTGGCATTCAGGGTGGTAAGCCGATGACTTGTATTGCTTAATTCCAAGTTCGTACATGACTTGCTGAAAAATTCCTGACATAAAATTTGAGCCCTGGTCTGACTGGATAGATTTTGGGAGGCCTACAAATGTGAAGAACTTCACAAGTGCATTAACTATTGTTTTAGCCTTGATATTTCTGAGTGGGATAGCTTCAGGAAAGCGAGTTGAAGCACACATTATGGTCAGAAGATATTCACAACCTTTCTTTGTTTTGGGTAAGGGACCTACACAATCAATAATCACTCTGCTGAAAGGTTCATCAAAGGCAGGAAATGGCCTGACATTGGAGTTTCATGGGCCAAGTTCAAGATTTCAGGGCGATAAACCCTAGGAACCACAATTTGGTGGTTAACAGTCCACTCATCTTCTGCGGAGACATCCGGGTGACGCCATTTTCTCATCAAAATGCCATTTTTTGACATAATAGCAAACAGGAACCTGGGATATTTCATTTTCATTAAAAGCCCTTTCAAATAAAGGCGAGATCTCAGGATCACTGTGTTGTTCTTTACAAAGCTGTGACCTTGACATCTGGTCATGACCTTGGTCATTTGAGTTGGAAGGTGAAAGGTCATTTTCTGACCCTGACCTTGGATTGCTAGGGTCAGTCTGAATATCAGACTGACTAGGGGAAAGAGATGTTGAAATCTCTTTATTAAAGGACTGACCTATCAAAGTGTCAGTTAAATTTATGTCTTGCATCCCATCATATAATTTGGCTTTCTTAGCCATTGCCCTAGTAACAGCACAAGAAGGGTAAAGGTCAGGAATTTCCTGCTCAATGGGATCAGGCGGTTGATCAACACATGGTGTGCTGGTCAAAAGTGGGTTTACCACAACCTTATCTCCTGCCAAATCATTGCCTAACAGCAAATGAATACCTTTAAAGGGTAAGGAAGGTCTAATACCTACAGCCACGGGACCTGTTACTAAGTCAGAGGACAAATAGATATTATGGAGGGGTACGTTAACAAATCCACACTCTACGCCCTGGATAAGGACACTTGTCCCAGAAGAAGACTTCTCGGAAAATGGCAAGGTATCTGCCAAGATAAGGGATTGAGAAGCTCCGGTATCTCGTAAGATTTTGATAGGGGTAGACTGGGCAGAGTCACTGTTAAGTGACACAAAACCATCTGATAAAAATGGTTCATAAATCTCCATAATAGAATCCTCAGAGACTGACTCTTTACAAGTTCTGGTCAGTATAGGGTTTCTTCCTGGATACAAGACTGTGGTTTAGCCTTTAAGGAGGTGAGGCCTGTCGGTTTAGCACTATCTAGATTTTCTCTTTCTTTCTTTCGCTTCAGTGCTAAACATTCAGAAATAATGTGGCCAGTTTTCTTACAATAATTACAAATTGGCTGGGATAAGGGATTTTGTCCTTTGTTTTCACTAGAAAATTTGGGTTTTGGACTGGAATTGTCAGTTGGATTACTGGGATTGGCTTTGGGACCGGACTGAGGGGAATATGGTTTTGACTGAGGGGTAATTTGCTTTGATTGAGGGTTATATGGTTTCCTAGGATATGGCTTGTTGACAAATGAAGCCTTATGAGTCAAAGCATAGTCATCAGCTAAACGTGCTGCTGTTTCCAAGTTTTCAACTTCTCTTTCGTTCAAAAAAGCCGTTTGAATTCTTCAACAAGCATGAGCTGCCTTAGCTTTGCATGATCAGAACCTACTTTCTTTGAAGAACACCATCTATCAAATAGTTGCTCTCTTGTTCTAGCAAACTCAACATGAGTCTGGTCATGTTCTTTTCTACAGTCTCTAAATTTCTGCCTGTATGCCTCAGGGACCAACTCATAAGCCTTAAGAATAAATTCCTTTACTGTATCATAATCTGAGCTTTGCTCAAGAGAAAGCTGAGTGTAAATTTCTCGAGCTTTACCAATTACAACACTTTGCAAAAGCAAGGTCCAGTGCTCTTTTGGCCATTTCAAGTTTTCTGCTACCTTCTCAAAATGTAGAAAATATTTATCAACCTCTTTTTCTTGAAATGGAGGAACGAGTCGGATATGTTTTGTTACATCAAATATTTTGCTTGTGTCTGAAGATAAAGATTTTGATTTTTCATTAAATTCAATTTCTTTGATTCTTAACTGAAATAGCCTTTCTCTTTCTTTTTCTTCATTTTCAAATCTCAATTTTTCTTTTTCAATTTCGAGCCGTTCTTCTCGTTCTAATTTTTCTTTTTCAAGCCTTTCTTCTCGTTCTAATTTTTCATATTCTAAAGCTCTTTGTTTCTCCTTCTCTCGTTCTTCCATTTCTAACCTTTGTTTATGCATTCTTTCTTCCCGTTCTAAAGTTTCCAATCTTATTCTTTCTTTCCTTTCGGCCTTTTCTGCCCTTATTCTTTCATCCCGCTCTAAAGTTTCCAACCTTATTCTTTCTTCATACTCAAATTTTAGTTTTTCCATCTCAATTTGTCTTTTGATTTCTAGTTCCCTCAACTGCAAGTCAGTCTGAGTGACTAGAATCTGAGAAGTAGCCGAGGAATCAAAAATTTCCTCGTCAACAAAAAACTGAATCAAAATGTTCTTAATTTCATGTTTTAACATGGAAGTCTTGATATTTGACAACCCATAATGATCAGCTATGTCTAAGAGATCACTCTTTTTGGCCTTATCTAGCAGCTCCTGAGAAGGCGCAGCAATAAAGTCACTTAGTTTGAATGACATGGTTGTTTTTTTTTTTTTTGCTGGCTTTAGCTATTTAAACAGCAAACAGTGAAGATACTTTAGAATTTTAAATAAATTTGGTGCACAAGAAATTTCAATCCCGGCGCAGCCCCCAATTCTGTTACGTGCCAGGCGTAACTAGAAGATTAAGGAAACCAACAAGTTGGTTAGCCAGCAACAAGTTTTGTTTAAAATTTAACAAATCTATTTAGAAGTGATTTAACCAGTAATTACATGTGAAACAATCAAAAGCATATATACAATCAAACAAAAATGAACGTACAATACCTTTCAAGATGTTAATTCCCTTAAAGAATGTCTGAATGTCCCTCAGAATTTTTTAACACAAGTCTGTATCAGTTTTTGATCCCAAGAATTAAAGTTTGTTTCAAAATAGCACTATGTCCCAATCCAGAATCGAATATCACAAAGTAATCCAAGAATAAGTTTAAATTCCAGTAAGATAGATTTTGACTTCTTAATAGTAACAGTACCCAAAGATTGTCCTTATGAAAATTTGTAGCCCTTATATAGCACTGAGGAACATTCAGGATTCTTCCAGCAAATTCTATGATATCATATACTAAAAATAACAAGTTGTTTACCAAAATTTAATGTTCTGGAATATTCTAGAGAGGCCATTATCCTTCCAGAAAATTCCACAACATTCTTTTGACATAAAAAAAGATTTTTCTAGAAGATTCTACATCTTTCCAGGTTCTTCCAGATTTTTCCGGACTTTTCTGTCAAAGAACAATTTGAAATTTCTAGAAAATTCTGAAGTAAACAACCTGTTTATGTCCAATATCTGGGACACTAAAAGTAAATAATTGCTAAGGACAACAATTAAACATCATACTTTCCTGGGCATACTCCCTTGGGAAGTTTACCAGTACTGAATGCACATCTTTCAACAAGTAACTGTCATACATAACACTTCTGACACCATGTTATGTCCCATCGCACCACTCATTCATTCGAGATCACATGATGTGTAGCTTCTACAAATAGCACAGCTATTCGATACAATGTATCATATAAGTACAATCTCTGACATACTGCGTCAGGGAGTCGACTCTTTGGCTCAGTGGTTAGAGCACTGGATTTCTACCCCGGCGGTCCGGGTTCGAATCCCATCTGGGACGTGGGATTTTTTTCAAGCTATGCATCATCTCTTAATTACGAATTTTCATATTCGTAAGATGGGGGCTCGTCCGGGATGGACCATTTGAGTCATTTAGTCATTATAATGACATTCTCGTAATCATAAATGATTACTTTCTCGAAATGGGGGTGTGTTATGTCCCATCGCACCACTCATTCATTCGAGATCACATGATGTGTAGCTTCTATAAATAGCACAGCTATTCGATACAATGTATCATATAAGTACAATCTCTGACATACTGCGTCAGGGAGTCGACTCTTTGGCTCAGTGGTTAGAGAACTGGATTTCTACCCCGGCGGTCCGGGTTCGAATCCCATCTGGGACGTGGGATTTTTTTCAAGCTATGCATCATCTCTTAATTACGAATTTTCATATTCGTAAGAATTTTCATATTCGTAAGAGCAGGCAAGTCTGGGAAGGGCCACTAGCATAAAAAGGAAACTAGAAGACCAGCATATCTGCTGTTAGGTACAAGAAAATGAAAATTGGCTACCATATTCATTCTAATTGGCGCATAGTGCACTTCATCATGGAAACATCTCTGTGTGGAACTTAACCCCTTCAAACATATACTTATATAGTAAAACTGAGGCTTAACAAAGCAATAATTGATGTAATTTAAAAGTCAAAGATGCTAAATTCTACCAAAAATCAATATAATAAACCATTATTTTATGATAGGCAAAGTAAATATTTGTAAAATTAAAATTTAGTTCATAAATATATATTATATATGTAATTAAAAGAAATTCCCAGGTAATCATGGAGAAGTTTCCGTAATGTAACTTTTCAAAATAACTAAAAGTTAAGGTAACTAAATATGCATCAAGTGCTAAAATAACCATGTCAAAAATATCCATGATTGTGTCAGTTTAGTTCCAAATCCTTGCCAAATTGTGTTTGATAACGTATAAGAAAAAAAATAATGTGGCTAATTTGGTATTAATGTGTAAAATTAGTATAAAGTTGAGCAGTGTGCGCTTAGCAGGATATTTCATGAATCACCAGGGTGTGCACTTATTGGAGCATATGCGCTAATTAGAAGGAATACAGTATTTTGATTTGGGTCACTTGACCAAGATGTCCACCATACCTATTTCATTGTACCATAGGAAAACATGTCTGTAAAATAAATACCCTCTTATGCCCCAATTTTATATTGGGGTATGCAGGGGTATACCTATTTTATCTTAGTTTTGCTTCAAAACATTGATGTGGGTACAATCTATGTTTTGAGCCAAAAGTATCAAAAATTTTCTACTGAGTTTTTTTCACTTTTATAACTTATGAAAAATCTGTACATCACATGGGTGTGTTTTCGTCATGCAAAATTTTAATGCACCTGCCAAGTTTCATGCTTGTATCGGGAAGTGCAGGATATGTCACTTTCCGCTTCACTAACAAATCTTAGCAGTCAGTGAACTTTGGTATGTAGCATCTGAGACTCCAACAATCATAGTCTATGTAAATCCTGATCTTGGATGGACCTTGAGCTATTTGACAGCAAAGTCAAATTTAGTTTTTCTTTTCAGAAAGTTTTGTTGCCAATTACCTGAAAACGGAGATATAAACAGTTTAATGATTTAATGAAGTTACTGGTATGTAAGTATCCTAGGTCAAGGTCATTTTTGAGCCTGGCCAAGGGTCTTTGTTAACTCACCTGACTTGAAGGCTCATAGGTGAGCCTATAGTGTACCCATTTCCCATTTTCTTTTATCATTGTCATCATTGACCTCGCTGTTCAAGCATCTTTTCTGAAACCACCATGCCATCAAAGCCAGACTTTATATGGAGGAGCATCCTTAGGAAGAGAGGCTCAAGTACAGTATTGGGGACCCAAGACAATATGACAACATACAGATATAATGGATATAAGCATACTAGCCTAGAGACTATACCTATCTATCTACTATATAACATATCTACTACATGTGCTATATATATGTAGGCCATACCTACTACCTATTTTCTACTATATAATACACACACATACAATGCGGAAACACTCAGACTATATAACAATGTACATCAACTAAATACAATTTTACTCCAATATACTACAGTATACTCCATATACATACAAAATATAAAAAGAGACCGAGTTCTCAGAAGATCTACTAAATAAATGACTAAGAATAGTGAAAGAACATACATCAAGCTAAAAATAGACAACACATATGTGACTTACAGATCGACACTGACGTATATCTGTCTCGTCTCTCTGCATAAGACGTGGTTTTCGCATCCCCCTTTTCTTGCTTGTAGCGGTGTGTTCGCCTCCTCTGCTGACCACATAAATGTGATTTTCATCTAAATTCTTCAAACTTCAATAAATCAAATGTTCGCCAATTGAGCACAAAGGCAATTTTTATCTAAATTTCTATATTTCAAAAATCGAGGATGGCCATTTTCGCCGTCTCTCCTTCCAAGCACCGTCCATGAGCAGTTCTGGGATGATTTGCATTCATGGAAAGTACTCTGTTTGACTCTATTTTGTGCTTATTACCTTGATTTTTATCTGGTTGCCTCCAGCCCTGGTTCCCCAATGTTTAACTTACATAGCTAATACACAATTACCGAGTAAATTAAACACACCGCTACAAACTGACTTTATGTAGTAAAGTGACGCGCAATTTTTGCCGCCATTTTTAGCAGATACTGGGCCCTTTCAAAGGGCGTTCATGAATTAATTTTAAGTCGTTTACCCACTGCCGAGCATACAGTGGTGTCAACTTTGTCACATTTCATGTGATTTTTATGTATTTGTGTATTTTTGCATTGTTTTTTTTATTTATTTTGTTTATTTACCTATTTTCATTTTTTTTTCCAGTTTTTACCTGTAAATACATATTGACTCTGAAGAAGGCGAAAGCAGACCTGTTTATAACTACGTTTTTTGCGTAGTTTCTACGTTTTTGGGCTTTAAAATACGCTCTACGGATCGCTAGGTCAAAACTACGCATCTCGCGAAATTCCAATTTTTCGGTCATTTTTTGTCTGTTTTGGTCCATTACCCGGACATTCGTCTATTCTATTCTCAGCTAAGGGAAGTAACTGGATCTTCGATCTCGATCATTTAGGCTCAAAATTGTTGGAGTAGAGGCTCGATAAACGGATTAGCAAGCGTCTTGTGGAAAATATTGCACTTTTCTCGCGAATTCTCGCGAATGCCCTGATGGCAATATCATGTTTTACTCCCCGCAACGGAATAAATTGCATCTAAAGTTGTTCCCCTTTACAATTTAATAAGAAAATAATATGCAAATTAGGTTTATTCCGTGTTTAATATTTCATATCTATAAGTCTGAGAAATCTGGAGGGTGGGTGGGTATGGTGGGAGCTGGTGGAAATATAGCGCGGGGAGTAAAACAGGATATTGCCGCACTGATTTTAGCCTCCATTTTTAGATGATAGATTTTTAGAAAAAAAAAAAACTTTATATTTTTGTGGAAATATCGAAAAGAAGAATGAAAATGAACTTGAAGAACATGAAAAACCCTCAACTAAAAGGCAGAGATTCAAAAGTGGTCCGGCTAATCAGAAATTCCTGCCCCTTTATCACGAACTTTGGCCATGTTTGGAGCGATCAGACAAGGGTGACACATTTGCAAAATGTACTGTGTGTAATTCGCACTTCTGTTGTGCTCATTCTGGACGATATGATTGTAAAAGACATATTGAAAGTAAACAACATAAAGACTTCATAAAATTGAAACAATCTAGCCGTTCGATAGCAAATTATTGTGTTGAAAACCAGACAAAGACCAACCTTGATATGCAGATTGTAAAGACTGAAGCCATTACTTGTGAGATTATTACGGATAACAACTTGTCGTTAAGCACAGCCAACCCTTTGTCGAGATCTTTTAAGGTCATGTTTCCAGATTCGAAAATTGCCGCTGGTATATTCACAAGTTTATTTTTCTTAAATACATGTAGTAATATTCTTTCACAAGACTATTAATATTGATAAAGCTTTCAATGAGTGGGAGTATAGGAAAGGACCCACATCTAGCAAAATAGCTCCAACAATTCTTCAGTATGTTTAAAAAAAATAATAAATAATGATAACGGATCAGATCTGTTTTACTTTGTAATGCAGTCCTTACTTTTGGATTTTACTTCTTTTTGCACTGTGGTAATATATGTATATTAAATTGATATTATGTATATTAAATTGTGTACAAAGTTTTTTGTTTGTTTTAGCCTTTCGTTTAAGGCAATCGAAGATGTTTGACGCATCCTATGATGGACTACACTTAAGTACCCAAAACTACACATATCCTCATTAGTGACTACACATGCCATGTTTTGAATGTAAACAGGTCTGCGAAAGCCGAAAGCGCGCTTAGTTTGATTTATTCTTGCACTGTTAATGGTTTAATCCCCCTATATACTTATTTCAATCATTTTCGAATCCTTTCTTAGGATCCAGTGCCACCGGGAAGATTTTTGTTTGATGTTTGTCCTATTTCTCCCAATATATATATATATATATATATATATATATATATATATATATATATATATATATATATATATATATATATATATATATAAGTAGAGAAATAAAGATGTACTAAATTGGCGAAGGTAGGTTTCGAACCCGCAGACTTCGGCTTCGGCGCCTAGCTATACAGGGCCATCCCCTCTACCGACTGCGCTACTACGCTCCTTATAAAAGGAGTTATCATAGCTCAGGTTTAGAGGAGATTTCCCTGCATAACCCGTCTGATAGGTTACTAGTTTTCGTTGTGCAAGCACACTCGTCTATATACATGGAATAACTGGATCCTATGGGATGCCAAAGCTTGGAAATAATATTTTCATATCAAAGATATACAAACTTCAACAGCTATTCCTACCAAGATCATTTCTGATACAAGTACATCGGAAAAATTATAAAGTAGAGAAATAAAGATGTACTAAATTGGCGAAGGTAGGTTTCGAACCCGCAGACTTCGGCTTCGGCGCCTAGCTATACAGGGCCATCCCCTCTACCGACTGCGCTACTACGCTCCTTATAAAAGGAGTTATCATAGCTCAGGTTTAGAGGAGATTTCCCTGCATAACCCGTCTGATAGGTTACTAGTTTTCGTTGTGCAAGCACACTCGTCTATATACATGGAATAACTGGATCCTATGGGATGCCAAAGCTTGGAAATAATATTTTCATATCAAAGATATACAAACTTCAACAGCTATTCCTACCAAGATCATTCATTATATATATATATATATATATATATATATATATATATATATATATATATATATATATATATATATATATATATATATATATATATATATATATATATTTAGATCTGTCTTAGTGCCGACCTGCCGACCTGCCGACCTAACAGCTGATAGAGACACTAATATGGACCTAAATATATATTACAAAGTGATGGAATAGGGGATTTGCCTGTAGGTCGGCAGGTCGGCAGGTCGGCACCAATTTAAGTTTGTGGCTATGTAAGGGTATAAAATATTCGGTGATGTCAACAAGATTAACTGTCGTCAAACCAAGTAGATGTAGTCGGCAGGTCGGCAGGTCGGCACTAATATGGGCCTACATAGACATTATAAAGTATAATTATGGGGTGTGTCGGCAGGTCGGCAGATCGACAGGTCAGCACCAGTATGTTGGTCGGGGTGCGACGCCGTCTTCGGGTAGTGGCCCTGTCATAATACGACGCCTGGGGGGGGGGGCAAGCCCCCCAACCCCTTGCAACAGAATAGATACTCCATATCGGGCATTGATAATAACCCTGCTGGATAGACACATGCCTGCCTACCTGTCAACCTCCCTAATATACCATATTGAAACGTATTGGCATGGAGATGTGCCGGTAGGAGGGCAGGTCGGCAGGTCGGCACCTATTTAAGTATATGGCTATGCATATAAATATATATTTATATTTAGATCTGTCTTTGTGCCGTCCTGCCGACCTGCCGACCTACCGGCACTGGTCGGAAGTCAACGCCATCTTTTGGTAGTGGCCCTGTCATTAGACGACGCCTGGGGGGCAAGCCCCCCAGACCCCCCGCAACAGAATAGATACTCCATATCGGGCATTGATAATAACCCTGCTGGATATACACATGCCTGCCTACCTGTCGACCTCCCGAATATATTATATTGCAATGTATTGGCATGGGGACGTGCCGGTAGGAGGGCAGGTCGGAAGGTCGGCGGGTCGGCAGGTCGGCAGGTCGGCACCAATTTAAGTATATGGGTATGCATATAAATATATATCTATATTTAGATCTGTCTTATTAGTGCCGACCTGCCGACCTGCCGGCACCTTGGGGGGGGGGCAAGACGGCAGTTCGGAACAAATATGGGCCTACATATACATTATGTGGTGTGGTGTCGGTGTTTTTGTGGGGAGGGTCCCCAATAGACAGTCGTCTAATGACAGGGCCACTACCAAAAGATGGCGTTGACTTCCGACCAATGCCGGTATGCCGGTAGGTCGGCACCTATTTAGGTATATGGCTATGCATATAAATATATATTTATATTTAGATCAGTCTTAGTGCCAACCTGTCAACCTCCCTAATATACCATATTGAAACGTATTGGCATGGAGATGTGCCGGTAGGAGGGAAGGTCGGCAGGTCGGCACCTATTTAAGTATATGGCTATGCATATAAATATATATTTATATTTAGATCTGTCTTTGTGCCGACCTGCCGACCTGCCGACCTGGTCGGAAGTCAACGCCATCTTTTGGTAGTGGCCCTGTCATTAGACGACGCCTGGGGGGCAAGCCCCCCAGACCCCCCGCAACAGAATAGATACTCCATATCGGGCATTGATAATAACCCTGCTGGATATACACTGAAACAAAGTTATAAAGAGGCCACTTTTCAAACTCATTTTTTGTTTCTAAGCCAAGTTCAAAATTGCACAATTTTTTGCCAAAAGACGTGTCTTTCAAATAAGTAAAGTTCCAAAGTGTTAAGAAATAATTTTCTTTTACTAAAGGCGTTTTTGGAGTAAAAATGCAAAAATCAATGTTTTTAAATAAAAATTGGATACAGCACACCATTTATTGAAATTAGGAACGGGTGTCATCAAAGGGGTCGTTACGGCTCGGAAAAACATCAAACATTCGAATTTTCTCTACTGGTAGAATTTTTATGCATTTTTAAAAATCGCCAATTTTGAGATTTTTTGAAAAATTCATAAATGTGCCTCTTAAACATGTTGACCCCTGTTAAATTCACTTGATGAGGCCTGGAAATGAGAGATATAATTCGACTGAACTGTTTTTGACCATTTTCGAGGACCAACATGTCAAGGCTGTCGCACACTTCCGGTTTCAATGCCAATTTTTAACGAACAAAATAACAAAATTTGTGGACGATTTTTTTAATTTTCAAAGTTTATCAGAGTCTAGTATTTGACCTAAATAATCGCTGAAAATTTCAATGCCGTGCTGCTGATAATAATGCAACTGGAGAAGAACAAAGTTGGTATGCAAATTGCATACAAAAGCTGAATTCCTGTTATTCAGGTTGTTGTCTTCTTGCAGGTGCAAAACAGAAACGAAGATTCTTATTGCAGCAACACTTTTGACTTAATTTTATCTTGCATTATGGCAGTCAGTAGCACTTTCAAATAAATTAAAATGTAAAAACACAACGTCATAATATGACATTTAATTTGATGTTAATAAAGTGTGACTTTTTGAAATAGGGTACCTTTACACATGCTTCGTCTGTGTGAGAAGTATCACGCATTTTGGAATGCAGAAACTCACAGAGCCACTGTTAGACATTGATTTATTCATATGATCATGATTTTTAATTGATCGTATTTTACTTTCTGAACTAGAAGACAAAATATGAGGTGGCCTCTTATAACTTTTTTTCAGTGTACACATACCTGCCTACCTGTCGACCTCCCGAATATATTATATTGCAATGTATTGGCATTGGGACGTGCCGGTAGGAGGGCAGGTCGGAAGGTCGGCGGGTCGGCAGGTCGGCACCAATTTAAGTATATGGCTATGCATATAAATATATATCTATATTTAGATCTGTCTTATTAGTGCCGACCTGCCGACCTGCCGGCACCTTGGGGGGGGGGGGGGGGGGGGGGGGCAAGACGGCAGTTCGGAACAAATATGGGCCTACATATACATTATGTGGTGTGGTGTCGGTGTTTTTGTGGGGAGGGTCCCCAATACTGTACTTGAGCCGGAAGAGACAACCAAAGTTTGGGGAAATGGCCCAGGTTACATGAACATGCCTATTCATGGGAAAACCCTTCAAAAATCTCTGGAACTGGTGAACCAATTTCATTGAAACTTGGTACAATGTATGTAACATGTGAACTCTAGCTTATCGATTTTTGTTTAATTCATATTAAACCTTGAGTTGACCTTTCTTTTAGCTGCAAAGTCAAATTTAGTCAAAAGGGCTATTTTCAGTGGGTTTTTAATATAAAAGATTTGTAATGCGACCTGAAAACTGGCAGGTACAGACAATTTAATACCGAGTAAATGAATTTATGTAAGTTCAATGTCAAGGTCATTTTGCACAAAGGTCAAATCTCAGGTGAGCATTCTCAGGACCAATGGTCCTCTGATTCAAAGACTAAATCTCAGGTGAGCATTTTCAGGACCATTGTTTCTTTGGTATTTCAAATTCAACTGAGACAATTCTTTTCACCAAAATATGGATAACCAAAAACTCTGGCCCTGAGGTTATAAAAAATGTTTTCATGCTCAGCTCAGCTGAAACTAAAATTTATCCTGCTCATAAATGTTAAACTGCCAACATTTATCAGCAGGTTAAATTACAGGTTTTTGTGGTCTAAGCCTGAAATTTCAATTTATTTGGGCTATTTCTGTATGTCTGGTATGGTATTGTCAGTTTGACGTTTCACCAGTAAACTATTCTGATTCTGATGAGCAGTTTAAATTTCATGCTCAACTCAGTTGAGCATGAAAATATTTTGTAACCTAAGAACAATACACTGAGCTCCTAAAAGTAATGATTAATATTTAGGAAGCAGTGGCCCCATTATTGACTTTCAGTGATTACATTAACCCATATTTGACGAATGGATTCTCCCATCAATATCATTTGGGTGAGTCCACTTTCATTTTTAGGGGTGTCAGGAGTCATTTTTAAATTTTATTCCATTTTTCGATGAAAATTTTCTAAGCAAACAGAATAGCCCCAGATGGGACGCCGCGTTTTGCGGCGTCACATCTGGGGCTATTCTGTTTGCCCATGTCCCATAAAAGGGACGCCAGGCTTAAATGAGTTAATACTGCATACATCATCGGCATGTACATGGCATGTTATATACCTTGCAGTGGTTATACTGTTCTTAAACAGACATAAGTTGGATTCATCTTTAACATTAAATGAAGTAACATTTAACCCTTTTCAGCATAACTGTGCGAAGAAGTGGTAAATATATCTGTTGTTCATACAAATGTAAGTAAACTTTCTCACTTTAAGTCAGATTAATATAGAACAGTTTTTATTTGCACTGAAGTTTATGTATACCCTTCAAAACTCAGCTTGCCTTAGCTAAGCTTAGCTCAGATTTACTTGCTTTTGCTTTTACTAGATAAAGATTACTTTACGTCACTTCACTTTCACTTCTCACATCTCTTCATTTTACTTCACGTCACTTCACTTTCACTTTTCATAACTCTTCATTTCACTTCCTGTCACTTCACTTTCACCTTTCATATCTCTTCATTTCCCTTCACATCATTTCACTTTTCATATCTCTTCATTTCCCTTCACGTCACTTCACTTTTCATATCTCTTCATTTTACTTCACGTCTCTTCACTTTCACTTTTCATATCTCTTCATTTCCCTTTATGTCATTTAATTTTCACTTTTCATATCTCTATATTTCACTTCAGGTCACTTCACTTTCATTTTTCACATCTCTTCACTTCCATTTATGTCTCTTCACTTTCACTTTTCATATCATTTCATCTCACGTCTCTTCACTTTCACTTTTCATATCTCTTCATTTCACTTCTATTTTTCTTTTCATATCTCTTCATTTCCCTACATGTGACTTCACTTTCACTTTTCATCTCTTCATTTCACTTCACATCACTTCATTTTCACTTTTCATATCTCTTCATTTCACTTCACGTCACTTCACTTTCACTTTTCATATTTCTTCATTTCCCTACATGTCACTTCACTTTCACTTTTCATTTCACTTCACGTCTCTTCACTTTCACTTTTCATATCTCTTCATTTCCCTTCATGTCACTTCACTTCCACTTTCATATCTCTTCATTTCCCTTCATGTCACTTCACTTCCACTTTTCATATCTCTTCATTTCCCTTCATGTCACTTCACTTTCACTTTTCATATCTCTTCATTTCACTTCACGTCTCTTCACATTCACTTTTCATATCTCTTCATTTCACTTCACTTCACTTTACGGCACTTTCATTTCACTTCGTGCAATTTCATCCAAAATCTTTGATTTGTTGTTTACTAGAAAGTCCATGATGGCTTCATCTACTTCAAAGACAATTGCGGACAGGAAAGGAAGACAATTCAAATGGTGTGAACACAACGGTCATGGATTTTTCGAGGTTTTCTCTAAGCTAATGGTACCTGAAGGGTGGGAAGCCAAATTGAAGAAAATCAAATCTCTTGACATTCGAGATGATGATATACTTATTTGTACATTTCCTAAGTCAGGTATACTAGTTTGCAATGCTTTTAAAAGCATTTTGTCAGTTATGTTGATGCGAAGACAACTCTTCCTGGGTATGGCTGTTCTGGGTGCTTAAGTAAGTTAAACATCTCATATGATAACCAATGTCACTTTTAGTCAAAATTTGAAGCCACATTTGTAAATGCCAATAATATTTGGAATGTAAGCATTAAGAAAACTTGCCTATGCAGTATACAGACAATTTTTTCAGGAGCAAAATAGAAAATTTCATTGGAAAAATTTTGATATTTTTAATATTTTTACTCAAAACATTGACTGTGGGTACACGTTTCAACAACCTTGCCGAGGTGGTTCTAACGAGTACCCACAATCTATGTTTTGGATGATCAAAATAGGTATACCTGCATGCCCAATTTTTGCTATATAAAAGTGCGGTTCAAGGGGGTATACATTACACGTATGGACATGTTTTTGTGATGTTTTTGTGGTAGACGCAAAAACAGTGGAATGCAAAACATCTGATGGGATCTACAATGTTTTATCATAAAAATGGAAAAGAAAAAGGCCCACCTGGGTCCAACTGATGTTTTTCTTTTGCTCCGGAGTTAGTAAGTTATTCGGCGCCCAGGGATCTCCATCGTCGGACAGCTTACTGAATCTGTGAGTCCTGGTTTTTGATTCATCAGGATGTTTATCATGATTTATTTGTTTGTTCTTGATGATTCATTGACTAGTTAGAGATTCACCACGAGGACCGAAGAACTAACTAAATGTTATGAACCACTGCAGAAGCTGAGGGTGAGGTTATGGCCATGTAAAATCGATTTAAACCCGCCAGTAACTTTGTGTTACTGATCGTTCCAAGTCGATACTTCTGTGGTGGTTCTTTTTGTTTTATGTCGTGGTGTTTAAAATTTTTGTGTGCTGTTGGCGCCTTATGTATGTTTTCATATTTTTAGTTAAGTTAAGGTAACTGAGTGGCCACCTATTGGGAAAATAGCTGCTCATTCGGCTTACGAAATGTTTTCATGGTATAAGTACCTGATTGTTGGTTTGGTTTTTTCCCGCCTCGGTTTTTGGAGTGGGAATCTTTTTCTGATTGCGCCTTTTCCTGATCTTTGCCTACTTGTACCTAATAATAAGGATACAAGACTTACAAGGCAATACATATACCATGATCGGTCTATTAAGCACACAGTTTACTCAGCTTTTCAAAACTGTCACAGAGTTAAATTAAAACTGTCTACGAGGGTGGTTCAGAAAGTTCTGTCATAGGTGTTATAACTTTGTTAATATACATGATAGGTTGCTGTATTATACCTTGATTGAAAGGACTACATTTCTCCTTTATAATGATGCCAAAACAATGCACGAACGAAATAAATATTTCGAAATACATGCCTTGAAAGACACCTGGGGTAAAACCACTGGCACGTTTTCTTGAATTTGTGAATATTATTGTGTGCGTTTCTTGCGTTATATCTTTATAACTTCCGATCAAATTTTCTCCAACTTTACAGTTATAAGTAATAATATATTTAGAAAAGCAATATGACAAAAATTGCCGTTATCGATGCTATGCTGACTTTATAATAAAGCGATGTATATGACGTCATGTAAATACGTACCCCTATAGCGTTTCTGGCACCGCTGCACCATTATATGTGTTTGCTTTTTTATAAGTACTATAGAGCACGCAAGGATGAAACAATTAAATGGTAAAATGCATTTTAAGCTCCCTGGACTACGTGTAGATGTCAATAAATGTCATTTGAATTTAAACCGTATTTTTAATGTATGTACAACAAGCCAATTTCAATATTTCATTTTACTATAACTCAATTAAATTCAGCTGAATGATTTTGATTTTTGCAGGATATATTCATCTATGTTTCAAAAATATATTACATGGATTATATTTTTTCGGAGTCGATTTTCTTTAAATAATATTCACAAATTTAAGAAAACGTGCCAGTGGTTTACCCCTGGTGTCTTTCAAGGCGTCTATTTCAAAGTATTTATTTCTTTTCGTGCATTGTTTTGGCATCATTATAAAGGAGAAATGTAGCCCTTTCAATCAAGGTATAATACAGCAACCTATTATGTCTATTAACAAAGTTATAACACCTATGACAGAACTTTCTGAACCCCCCTCGTAGCTTCTACAAAATTCATCCTGAAAAGACATTGGCATGTGCTTCTTGGCTTTTATCTTGGCACTTTTTCTTTCTGTCTTTCCTTATTCTAGGTACACACTGGATTTGGGAAATTGTTTCTATGGTGATGTCTGGGAAGGCGGAATATGAAACAAGGACAAAGGAAGCATTGATGATTGAATTTCAGTAAGCTTTATAAGGCATTCATTTTCTTCTGAATTTGTCATTGCAGTTTCCGCTCTGTATTTATTTAACTTTTGTAGCACTTTGTGGCTAATAGTGATTAGGCATGGGATACTGTAGCCAGAGGACTGGGTTTCAAAACCTACAGCTTCTCGATTCGGAGTCTGACGCTCTACCACTATGCCACCGTGCTCCCTATGCATTTAAAATAGAATTTCTGTTATGTTAAAGTATCAGTGTAAATGCAATAGAATTTCTGTTATGTTAAAGCATCAGTGTAAATGCAATAGAATTTCTGTTATGTTAAAGCATTAGTGTAAATACAATAGAACTTCAGTTAAGTTAAAGTATCAGTTTAAATGCAATAGAATTTCTGTAATCAGAATAGATTCATTTTCTTACTTATGTTTAATATATTTGGTCCCATTTAGATAATACTAGTCTTTGTATCGACTACCATGTTGAAAGTTGTAAAATTTCAGTAATTCTCTTTGGCTCCATGTTGCCAAATCTAAATTAAGGGTCACTGACGAGACTTTAATAGTCGAAACCGCGGTATGGCCCATCCCCTTTCTCATTAATGTGTTCGCTGCTCTTAAAGGATCTCAGTTTTAATTTTTATTTGCTATTACTGCAGCTAGTGTTGTGCCGTGTGGCGGCCCTAAAAAGTCTCCCCGTACATCATCCATAGTGCAGGTTATATTTTCCTTTTGGTCCTTTGAGATCAGCGATGATATTCTGAGAAATCAAATTTATTATCGGTTAAGATTCATTTTCTTACTTATGTTTAATATATTTGGTCCCATTTAGATAATACTAGTCTTTGTATCGACTACCATGTTGAAAGTTGTAAAATTTCAGTAATTCTCTTTGGCTCCATGTTGCCAAATCTAAAGGGTCACTGACGAGACTTTTATAGTCGAAACCGCGGTATGGCCCATCCCCTTTCTCATTAATGTGTTCGCTGCTCTTAAAGGATCTCAGTTTTAATTTTTATTTGTTATGTTAAAGTACCAGTGTAAATGTAATAGAATTTTTTTGTAATGTTAAATTATTAGTGTAAATGCAACAATTTTTTTTGGCGCCCATTGGGGCCTAGGAGAAATAGACGGACTGCTTGTGCCTCCAGGCAAAGCTTCTAATCTAATGACCATCTTAATTATTACTGGTTAACCGTCTGAGCCTGCCCAGGAAAAGTTGTTTAGTCAACTAGACATACATATAAGCCTTATTGGCTTAGTTGGGTGGTTATATTTATGAAGCATATTTTGAGTGTCATGACATCCTAATGTTAAGTAAAAGTCCCATAAGACCTCGGTAGCTCAGTATGTAGAGTGTCCGCTCCGAGATCGGGAGGTACCGGGTTCGACCCCGGGCCGCGACATACCAAAGTCGTTAACAATGGTACTAGTTGCTCCCCGCTTGGCACTCGGATTTTCGGGGTAGGGCTAGGACTTGTCGCTCCGGTGTCAGTATAATGTGACTGGAGGTGGTATCAGGTAAAAGTGTCTGGGATCTGATACCACAGTGAGGCAGCACTATAAAAGTGAGCATTGAGCTCCCTGTCACAACCAGACACCGTCGTGATATGACAGATAATGTTGAAAGCGACGTTAAACCCAAACAAACAAACAAAATGGAGGCAACGTACCGACATGACCATTGCTGTTGACTGGGACGTAAAGCATCGATTCAAACAAACAAACAATGCAACAGAGTTTTTGTTATTTTAAAGTATCTGTGTAAAATGTAATATAATTTCAGACCCTCAGAATCTGTATCATCTTTGCCCTCTCCAAGAATTCTCAACACCCACTTATCAGCTAGCTGTCTACCCGAACAAATCGTCAACAAAAACATCAAGATCATACATGTATTGAGAAACCCCAAGGATTGTGTGACATCGTACTACCACCATTCAGTGCCTTTCAACAATATGTTTCCGGGTGAAAAACCATTCGAGACGTTTTCTGAATTTATCCCATACTTTACTGGGGAATATGGTGTTTGTAGGTAACCTTAAACATATACTGTTCATGTTTGAGACAAAAGAATTCAAAGCAGCACCAATCGTTAGTTCTTATAAAAACAGCAATTACAAGTGTCTCATTTCATACAATGTCAGGTACTTGTCTGTTGCTTGGCCCATCGAGGTCCAACTGGTGTTTTTCTTTTGCTCCGGAGTTAGTAAGTTATTCGGCGCCCAGGGATCTTCATCGCCGGGCAGCTTACTGAATCTGTTGAGTCCTCGTTTTTGATTCATCAGGATGTTTATCATGATTTATCTGTTTGTTCTTGATAATTCATTGACTAGTTAAAGATTCACCACGACGACCGAAGAACTAACTAGATGTTATGAACCACTGCAGAAGCTGAGGGTGAGGTTAGGTACCTGTAAAATCGATTTAAGCCCGCCAGTAATTTTATATTACTGATCGTTCAATGCGATACTTCTGTGGTGGTTCTTTCGTTTTATGTCTTGGTGTTTAAAATTTTTTGTGCTGTTGGCGCCTTATGTATGTTTTCATATTTTTAGTTAAGTTTAGGTAACTGAGTGGCCACCTATTGGGAAAATAGCTGCCCATTCGGCTTACGATATGTTTTCATGGTATAAGTGCCTGATTGTTAATTTGTTTTTTTCCCATCTGGAATCTTTTTCTGATTGCGCTTTTTGCCTGATCTTTGCCTACTTGTGCCTTTCTTTAGCAATGACTCATAACCACGCAGTTTATAACTTGAATTAAACTATAGCAGATCTAAAGCATACAGATCCATGTTCAAATACAAAACAAATGATATTATTAAAACGGCTCTAAACATGAATTGCATGTTAAGGTATTCATTTTACTTCAGATATGTTTGTTTCAATGTGGCGATACATAAAAGAAATGGATTCATTTATCAAAGCTCATCCAGGACAAGTGCTCACACTGCGTTTTGAAGATATGAAAGAGGTAACATTTTCTCGGTACAACACTTGACTTTGGTTCATAAACTTGGGATAAGATATTTTTTGTTTGTTTGTTTGTTCTTTGTTGCTGTTTTTGGATGTTGTTTTTGTTTGTTTGTTATGTTTTTCTTCAGCAAAAGCTCATGGCATCATAAAAGTATAAAAAGTGCAGTGTAAAAGGGTATGCATACATTACACTGAGAAGTTATTCTGATGACTTGCTCACTCGCTCACTCAAATGACCGATTATTCTCTTTGTGGCAGTACTTATTTGTCTAACACTTTGGCTGTTTCTCACCTAGGTGTTGGCCCTCCTTGTACCAGGTCCTGTGCGTTGTTTAATTGTTTGCAATAAATGGGTGCGTTTGTGTGATTTCTATCTTATTTATAGAACCCTATGGATGCGGTGATGAAAGTTGCTGAATTCCTAAATAAAGATCTGTCAAAGGATGTCATTAAAAAGATTGTAGAAAATTGCACCTTTGACAAACTAAAAGCAGCTAGTGCCAAGTTGAAAAATGATGTTAAGTTTGGCGGGAAAGAAGAAACATCTGAAACAGACAAAGAGAAGAATGGACAGCCAAATATATATAGAAAAGGTAAAGATAGGTGCCAGTTATTCAAAATTAACGTTAGTCGTTAGTTTAATAATCGTTAAAATTTCAAATGCCAATATTACAAATACACTGTTATGTTTTGTTGAAAAAATGTCAGAATCCTTTGCATTGCAAACGATTCTAACATTTTTTTCAACAAAAAATAACAGTGTATTTTCTTTTGAAGTCGATATATAGATAACAAATTGAGGGCTTAACAGCAGCGTTAAGCTAACAAAATTTTTGAACTGGACCTAGGTTTTGAAGCATCTTGAAATATAATACTTTTATTATTATCATTATTGTCATCACTGTTATCATCATTATAATTCACAGGAAATTTTACATACATTTTTTAAAAATCAAATTAGTGACAAAAGGTAACTTCAATTATTATTATTATAAGAAGGTATTTTCATAAGAACACAAAGTCTACTTGAATTGTCACATACTCTCTTCCAGACATTGCTAAGTTAATTTTAAAAAGACCACCGTCTGTATCAAGAGATGATGTTATTGAAAATAAAAGGAAAGAACCGAGCTGTACAAGTGCAGAAGACGGCTAGAGGCTGGAAATTTTGGTTACAGAAAGTATAAGAATTGTACTATCCTTGTAGCGAAATAAATGCGCTGATCAGCTTCGCAATTACCACGAAGCTGATCTGCGCCTTTGTTTTTGCATATGCAAAACGTTGGTTTTCACATGAGGGCGGGGGGCTCATTTATTATTATTATTATCATCATCATCATTATTATTCATTATTATTATTATCATTATTATTATTATTATTACCGTATTATCATTATTATCGCAGGGATAGTTGGAGACTGGAAGAACCATTTCACTGTGGCGGAGAGTGAACGGTTTGATCAAATCATGGAGGAACAACTCAAAGATTGTGACCTAAAGTTTAGACACGAAGACGTATAACAATCGTTAATGGTGGACAACAAAAAGGCTTAAAGTTTTTTTGTTTTTTTTTTTTGTTTTTTTTTTTTTTGTTTTTTTTTGGGGGGGGGGGGGGGGGGGTTGGGAATTGGGTAGCGATACGGGCGCGTATCTTTAGCCTGTATTGACTAGAGATACGGTGCCGTATTCCTAGCCACTGCCATAAATTTATACAAAATTACAACAAGAAATGCGATAATGTAAATCATACATTCTGGCTCAAACAGAGTGTATACTGTTTCGTCGAAGGTACTGGTGGAAGTGGAAAGACCTATCTGTCATTACAGAAAATATAAAAGAACTTGCCAGAATTTTATAGCCTAAAATATTTTTGTAGCTCGTTCATATAACATTTCATTGTACAGTCTTTTTTCTCGCAATTGGGGCAAGCGCAAAGTAGAATAAAACACAAGAACGAAAATTTTGATCTAAAATCCAAATTCAAATCGAACCACTGCAGAAGCTAAAGGTGGTTTTGGATCGTAACACCATCCATCCTACAGTATTTTTATATTACTTACAAGGCGTCAGTACGTCTGTTGTGGTTCTTTCCGCTTTATATTTTGGTGTCGATAATTATGCTGTTTGCACATTAAATATGTGTATGTGCGTATTCATATATTAATTTAAAAATGTACAAGTAGGCAGTGATCAGGAGAAGACGCAATCAGAAGTAAATTCCCACTCCAAAACACGAGGTGGGAAAAACTAAATTGACAATAAGGTAATTATATACTCATCAAAAGAAGTTTTGCACCAGTTAATGTTTTTCTCATTTTAAAATAATGTCTAGTATAGATATTTTTCAAATAAACTTTTAAAACTTAATACCATCTTAAAGTTCTGGACTTCCTGAATAACAACACAATATTTTTTCTTAAAAAGATTAAATAAAAATGTGCAAAAATGCATGTTTTTGAAAACACCAAAATTTGGGATGCAGTAAAAAGCCCACATCTTTATTTCTGGGCTTCCAAACCCGAATTGGTTTCACATCCTTATTCGAGATACTGAAAGCAATTTTTTAAAGCAAAAAACTAAAAATTGATTTTTTTTGACAAAAACTCTATTTCTGACCAAAAATAATGATTTTTGAAATATTGTTTAAATTGTAAAATAATGCTTAGTAACTCATCTCTCCAGTAAAAAGGTTGTGCTTCTTTCAAACGCAGCATGCAGCAGCCATTAATGTTTAACTGGAGGTACTGGTTTTCAACACATCCAAGTTCAGAATTTTTAGAAAGCTGCATATCAAAAAAGTACTCATGCAGCATCTTTGACATGAGATTGCCTTTAACAGAAAGAACACAGGCAGCAGGTTTTGGTGTCAGAACATCTCATAGTGATCCAAAATTGAAATGAATTTCGATTTTACTCATTTTTTCCAATATTTATCATTTTTTTCTCAAAAATTGCAATTTTGTCAAAAAATGAATTTTTACTAAAATATTGAGGATTTTTTAACTTGTTTTTAGGCTTAATCATTAGCTTTGGAGCTCTTGTGTGTAAATTTGGAAACAAAATTGTGTTCTTAATGCTGTGGCATTTTTTGTGGAATTTTTTCGATTTTCCAATTTTCAGCATTTACAGAAAATGGGAATTTTCATTTTTTCCTAAAATCGCTTCCGCAACGATTTTTGGTCTTATCACACACATTATCAAACTCTTTCAGACTGTGCAAATTCAAAAAGCTAGGTTATAAATTTGTTAGTTAAAATGTCACTTAAAAATATGAAAAAATCTAAATGGTGCAAAACTTCTTTTGATGAGTATACTTAGAAAACATATCGTAAGCCGAGTGAGTAGCTATTTCTCAATAGGCGGCCACTCAGTTACCCGAACTTAAATAAAAATACGAAAACCTACATAATGTTCAAACAGTACAAAATTCGACTCCAAAACATAAAACAAATGGAACCACAACAGAAAAAGGCGCAATAAATCCAGGTAACCGAGGGCCACCCTTGAAATAGCTGTTCACTCGCCTTACTTTGTGTTCTCTTTGTGTCATTGTAGTTATTTCCCCATCTGGGATTTAGGTTGGGACTTTGATTTTGATTGCACAAGTTTCTGATAAAAACTGGAAAGAAACAGAAACACCTATGGTTATATAGAAAAACGGTAAAATAGGCAATGATCAGGAAATTACGCGATCAGAAAGATCGAATTTAAAGATGTTTTTACTTCCTTTTCCATTTGATTGATCTATTCTTAAATATTGTGTTGATGTTTTTTTTCCTGTTCTTCAAGCTTGGGAAAATAGCTGCCCATTCGGCTTACGATTGTTTCACCTGATTGTTAGTTTGGTTTTTTCCCCCACCTCGGTTTTTGGAGTGGGAATCTTTTTCTGATTGCGCCTTTTCCTTATCTTTGCATACTTGTACCTTTGTATGGTCTTTTGTGAAGCTTAGGTAACCAATACATTGTAGGAAGTTTGTCTTTGCATTCATTGACACAAACAGAAAACTTAACAGGTAAATCGTTTAAGTGAGTGTCTGTCTCCAGATAAGCCCTGGTACCATCAAGCTCCTGTTTTAAGGTGTTAACGTAGTGAAGCCTACAAACGACAGCAACATTGTTTGCGGCTTTGTCTGCCAGAACCAAGACTTACTGTGAATAAAAATTGTAAATAAAACCAAATATTCCAAGAAGCACGGTTGAAATATCGCATGTGGTTTTGCCAGGGTACATACACCAATTTTCGTTCTTATTTCAAATGAAAGGGAGATAATCTCGAAATTTAGAATTTTCGACTCGTTATTTTTCGAGACTTCTGCTGAATTTTGCAAAGATTTTATTTTGGATTTTGTCACTGACAACAACTCCTATTCGTTCAGGCTTTTGCGTAAAGGGCAGACTTTTGTCATTTATTGTGTACTTACAAAAATGATGTTTTGCAAAAAAGAATCCAATAATTGTGTCAGTAGTATGCAACTATAATCCAATTTTGTAAACATGTCATGTTTTTGTACTTTTACATATCGACTAATCCTCGAAAACGGGCGTGCAGGTGAGCTGATTAGACGCATAGTACCGGAGATTTTCGGGAAGTCCGTTATAAGTAAGTAAAGACTTTATGTAAAGAGGGTATCTACATTTAGCATATATCCATGTACACATACAAATAAAAATATGCGCAATAGCTAATCTTCCATGAGGCCTCGTGAGGTAATCATGCGTATTAAATCATGGGCGTTTTCTACATTGATTCCCAGTTAAACACTAACCGTGTGGCTACGAGTCCGTCGTGCATTACAATGGGGGCTGAGATTTGATAGCAGTAAGACAGGAAGTTAATAATTTAGAAAGTTCAGTAGTAGTATGAGAGGTAGAAGGTGCAATAAATCTAGCTTTGTGTTACTGATCGTTCCAAGTCGATACTTCTGTGGTGGTTTTATGTCTTGGTGTATAAATTTTTTTTGTGCTGTTGGCGCCTTATGTATGTTTTCATATTTTTAGTTAAGTTAAGGTAACTGAGTGGCCACCTATTGGGGAAAATAGCTGCTCATTCGGCTTACGATATGTTTCATGGTATAAGTACCTGATTGTTAGTTTGGTTTTTTCCCCCACCTCGGTTTTTGGAGTGGGAATCTTTTTCTGATTGCGCCTTTTCCTGATCTTTGCCTACTTGTACCTTTTCATTCATTGTATCACTTGTAGTAAGCCAACTCCTTTATTGTGCATGCGAGCCTGATTGCTCCAAAACATAGTTTGTGAGTACACGTTAGAACCGCCTCGGCGAGGCGGTTCTAACGAGTACCCACAATCTATGTTTTGGAGCAAAAATAAGAAAAATAGGTATACCCCTGCATTCCCCAGTTTCGCTATATAAAGGTGGGGTTCAAGGGGGTATACATTACACGGACATGTTTGCATGATGTGATTAAAATAGGTATATAGGGAGATTAAACCATCAACAGTGCAAGAACAAATCAAACCGAGGGCTTTCGGCTTTCGCCTTCTTCAGAGTGAATGTGTATTTAAGGTAAAAACTGAAAAAACAGAGGACCATTGGTCCTGAGAATGCTCACCTGAAGCCTGATCTTGGAGTATTAAGTCATCTTGGAATGACCTTGACCTTGAATACTCACACACCTTTATTGACTTCATAAGTTGTCTGCATCTGCAAAGTTTCAGGTCTCAGGCTGCAATAGTTTCCAAACCCAGTGATTTCTGAGAAAACCATAATTTTAATTTTAGTATTTAAATGACCTTGGGTCAAGGTCAAGAAATGACATTGGCCTGCATTAATTACTTACCTTCATTGACTCCATTAGTTGTCTGCATCTAGCAATTTTCAGGTCTCAGGCTGCAACAGTTTCCAAAATATCCATTGTTATCACCTTTTCCCATGTAAAAGCCTATGTTTCCAAAATTGACCTTGCCGTAAAATAGGTCAAGGTCATCCTAGGGTCATCATTTCAACAAACTATGATAGGCTGGAGTCCCAAATGCTACATACCAAGTTTCGTGAAAATCGGCCTGCCGGTTCTGGAGAAGAAGATTTTTGAGTGGTTTTTACCATAGTTGGGCATGGCGGCCATCTTGGTCATGTGACCCGAATTTCGCAATCAAACTTTCGTTCCCCCTACCCACGGACGCTCCACATAAAATTTCACTTTGATTGGCCAAGCAATTTCAGACAAGAAGATCTATGAAAAATGTGTATGGACGACAGACTGGCCAAGGTCAAGAGATGACCTTGACCTTAATTAATCACATACCTTCATCTACTCCATTAGTTGTTTGCATCTACCACTTTTCAGGCCTCAGGCTGCAATAGTTTTCAAAAAATCCATAGTTTTCACTTTTTCCCATGTAAAAGCATTTTTCGAAAATTGACATTGCCGTAAAATAGGTCAAGGTCAGTGTCATCCTATGGTCATCATTTGATCAAACTATGATGGGCTGGAGTCCCAAATGCTACACACCAAGTTTCATGAAAATCGGCCAGCCGGTTCTGGAGAAGATGTTTGAGTGTTTCTTACCATATATGGGCGAATTTCACTTTGATAGGCCGAGCAGTTTCAGAGAAGAAGATCTTTGAAAAGTGTGTATGGACGACAGACTGGCCAAGATCAAGAGATGACCTTGACCTAAATTAATCACATACCTTCATCTACTCCATTAGTTGTTTGCATCTACCACTTTTTAGGCCACAGGCTGCAATAGTTTTAAAAAAAATCCATAGTTTTCACTTTTTCCCATGTAAAAGCCTATGTTTCCAAATTTGACCTTGCCGTAACATAGGTCAAGGTCATCCAAGGGTCATCATTTTATCAAACTATGATGGGCTGAAGTCCCCGATGCTACATACCAAGTTTCGTGGAAATCGGCCCACCGGTTCTGGAGAAGAAGATTTTTGAAGTGTTTTTACCATATATGGGCGTGGCGGCCATCTTGGTCATGTGACCAAGATATCGCGAACAAAATTACAATGCCACTATCCAAGGAGGCCCCACATAAAATTTCAACTAGATCGGCCAAGCGGTTTCAGAGAAGATCTTTGAAATTGTGGACGACGACGGACGACGGGATCATGGCCATCCTAGATGAAAATATGTATATAAATAAAATGAAACAAAAACAATGCAAAATACACAAAAATCACGTAAAATGTGTCAAAGTTGACACCACCGTATGTTCAGCAGTGGGTATACGACTTAAAATTAGTCGATAAGCGACATTTATTTGAAAATGGCGAAATGAACGGTCCCTTTGTATAAAGTCAGTTTGTAGCGGTGTGTTTAATTTTCTCGGTAGTTGTGTTATCGCAATTTTTGTACAAGGCAACTAAAAACTTACAAGACAAAGCCGGTTTGTTTGCTATTTAAACAATGGATTTTGGAAAAAGGTACAAGTAGGCAAAGATCAGGAAAAGGCGCAATCAGAAAAAGATTCCCACTCCAAAAACCGAGGTGGGAAAAAAACAAACTAACAATCAGGTACTTATACCATGAAACATATCGTAAGCCGAATGAGCAGCTATTTTCCCAATAGGTGGCCACTCAGTTACCTTAACTTAACTAAAAATATGAAAACATACATAAGGCGCCAACAGCACAAACAATTTTTATACACCAAAACATAAAACAAAAAGAACCACCACAGAAGTATCGACTTGGAACGATCAGTAACACAAAGTTACTGGCGGGCTTAAACCGGTTTTACATGGCCATAACCTCACCCTCAGCTTCTGCAGTGGTTTATAAGATTTAGTTAGTTATTCTTTGGAGTATCTTTGGCTGGTCTTTGACATTAGTTATGATATAAAAATGTCATATTTTTACCACACTTTAGGCAATATATTTTAAGAAAATGCCGATTTTTAATGAAAAATCGCATGTTAACTTGTAACAAAAATAAACGGTTGTTCTTACATGGCTACCAAACAGTTAAACATATCTTGAGATAAATCCTTCTTATTTTAATGATTAAATGCTTAACCAATTTTTCCTTCCCTTCGAAACAGAAATGTTGGACCCTGAGACAAGTGAATACTGTGGCAGACATCAGTTGTGATTTATTTAATAAATATCTGCAAAATTTGTCGTGGAATAATCACAAAAACTTGATATTAAACCGCAAATTGCCATATTTTAGTTGTATTTTGCCGTCTTTGACCGTGTTGAAACGCCTGTTTCGAAGGAGGGAACAAATAACCACAAAAACATTGAGTAATGTTGCAAACTGATTTGGTGCTGTCTAACAATGATAAAAAAAAGTGGCAAAATAGCATTCTTAGATTTTTGTACTAAAAAATAATCATCGATCGATCCAAGTAGTGTATGTTTTGTTTACCTTTTGTTGCACCTCACACGCAAAACCGGAAGAACGTGAATCGGATTTCTGTTAAGTCGTATAATAACATAATGAAACCAGAAGGGCACCAGTAGATACCTGTGCGTGTCTATGGAAGCGTATAGGTACCCCTGTAATATTTGTTTCTCGAGATACTATTTTGTCATAAAATCGTATAAAAATCAAGTTATTACACCATAAAAATTTTGTAATATTGAGATAATTACTACGTTTCCACGTTTTATCTATCTCGCTACGTAATAGTTTTTGTCATTGAAATTATATGGTAATCTGATCTGCACTATGTATTAATTTAGTGCAGCATATTACACCATAATTTCCACGATATAATGCTCTATTGTTTTGCGAAAATTCGTGTTTTTATGGCAAATTATTAGATGTTTATGTTGTAATGTTAAGAAAACGGCAGTGACGTACGGCTTGACCGTCGCTAATGATTGGTGCAAAGACGAATTAAGGATGGCGGCTAATTTGATCTCGACCTAAATTGACCTTGCCATAAAATAGGTCAAGGTCATCCCAGGGTCATGATTTATATAAACTTAAACTGTGTAGAGCTTCGTTTTCCGATGATTTAGCATAATTTTTAAAATTATAGGCATTCTGGTTCTGGAGAAGATTTTAAAGTGTTTTGCTATTCATAGCCATGGCGGTCATCTTGGTCATGTGGCCTGGACTATTTATATAGCCTTTTGTTCTCTCTTTCAAAGGCTGCTCCATATGCATAAAAATAAAACAGATCTTTTAAAAGCACTAAACACATGAAGAGAAAGGGGTTGGACCATAACGCGATTTCGCCTACTTTTAAGCCTCTTCAGTTACCCTACAGATTTGACAACATGGAGCCAAAGAGAATTACTGTAATTTTGCATCCTTTAAAGGGCAGTTGATACAAAGACTCGTATAATCCAAATGGGGCCAACTCTATTGAATGTTGATTAGAAAATGAATCTAAACCGATAATAGTTTACAGATTTCTCAGAATACCCTTGCTGATCTCAAAGGACCAAAAGGAAAATATAATCTGCACTATGGATGATGTACGGAGAGCCTTTTTAGGGACGCCACACGACAGAACGCCAGCTGCAGTAATAGCAAATGAAAATAAAACTGAGATGCTTTAAGGACAGTGAACAGGGGACGGACCATACCGCAGTGTCGGCTACTTAAGCCTCTTCAGTGACCCTATAGATTTGACAACATGGAGCAAAAGAGTATTAATGCAATTTTGCATCTTTCAACTTGGTAGTCGATTCAAACAAATGTCAGTATGACCCAATAGTTATTTCATTGAATTACAACAGCTGTAAACACATGTCAGTGTGTCCCGACAGTACTCTAAGGTCGTCATTCTCATACAATGAATAAGTAATACATGTTATTTTATTTTACATTAAAGACTTAAAACTACTCATAGGAAACATAAAGTCTTCACCTTGTTTTGAAATTTAACACCTTCTGTATTCATAACGTATAATGTTACTTGCGTTACATTATTCAGTATGCCTCTCAGAGCCTAGGTTCTTGGTAACAGTCTTAACAGTTGTTCAGAGCTTTGGTACTCAATTTACAAGGAAGCATCAAAACCATAAGATATAACCACCATTCCCAGAAATTAACATGTTTTGGGTAAATAGTAATGCATCATATTGACATATGAGACTTGGGGTTAGGCTGCTGAATACTTCATTTAAGACGATACGTACAAGAAAGAAAAAAATAAACCTTGTGTGTCATTTGAACATGGTAATGGAAATAAAAATCCTGTTTTTGGCAGTACCTGTAAAAGTGAATGGTGTCACTTATAATGTATTTTTCAAAGGATATTTTAATTTACATAACATGTACATATTTCAGTCAGGGGAGGTCAGAAGTTTGTTCAAACAACATTTATATGTAGCATAGGCATGCAGAATGCAGACTTTTCAGTAAGTTTAGCAAAATGATAAAATACTGTGATATGCCTGTAGCTACGAGCCTGTGCACGTAAAACAGTCATATCATATCTTCCATTTTTACAGTAATATATGTAACAGCCTGTTACATGATAATGCCCAGATGCTCAGAGTGAAAACATCTCTTCTTGGGCCAAGCTTGAGTTTTTATATTGACAACACCTATCCAAGCAACAAATGACAAACCAAAATCATATTGCGCTGCGTTTTCTTTGGGGCCTTAACTTTTGACAAATTAACTTCTGTTACATACGTTACATGTCACAAAAATATACAAAAATAGTCAAACACATAAATTTTGTAAAAAATATCTTGCTAGCTTTATTGTTGTAGATATTGGCGTTAAGGTTTTTTTAAAATGAATTTTCAAGTTGACGGGACACATTAGAATGACGCAAATACAGGGATTCATTATGTTTATAATGTTACACTACTGACAATTATTTACACTGTAAGGATCTATAGCCTTCAATTATCTTAAAGCAGTCTATTACTTTCTAAAGTTAAATGCAGAGCCAAACAATTAGGCAAAGTGAACCATATCAACAAACAATCTATAATTTTACAATAGAAGATAAAAATTTTAGACATCTCTGAAGGATGGCATAGTTACGTCCTTAAAGCGTAACGTATGTAACTTTATTTTTTGTTTTAAAAAGCATAATCAAGTCTCACCAGCAGTTATATGTAATTACTAGTAGTTGCAATGAAAACATATTGCATGAACATGAAAATAGGCAACATGCTTATGGTTTGAGAATCTGCTGGCTGTACTAGAAGTCATATATCAAATAAGCTAGGGTATGTCATTTTCACCCACAATAAAAGTACTTTTGCAAGACCGAAAAAAATTAAAACATTGGTTTTCATACTTCCCAAAGATAGTACTAAACAACTATACAAAGGAAATTTTTGCTAAACAGGTGGCCACCTAAAGTGCGTTTTTGGTGGTATTTTCCCATCTGGCACCTTCACTATATCACCCGTAGATGTTGATATTGGAAAATGTTAGCCAAATGGGGCCAAATGGGGCCAATATATTGAACCTTGGTTAGAAAATGAAATGAATCTAGACCATAATAATTTTCTGATTTTTCAGAATATCATCGCTGAAGTTTGGCTTTGATTAGCCAAGTGGTTTCAGATGAGAAGATATTTGAATATTTTGGTCATTTACATGTACGAGGGGTGATCGGAAAGTACGTATAAAAATGCTGTAAAATAAGTTTGCGTCAACCGATGGATATGAAATTTTGTACGAATAAACATTGGTCCTTTTATAATTAAGTGCCACAATGACGTCAGACGTTCATGCACGAGGCAGCGTAATGACGTCACTTCACGTGACCCGGCGCACCTGTACCTCTGGGTTGACTTTGGTAGTGTATTTGGTGAGATTGGGAAAGTTGGTCGACATTTTTTAATGGAAACTAATTTTCTAACATTAATTGACCATTTTTCGAAAACATACGGCATTCTGATGCTTTATCTACTAATACGGTGAAATTGAATGCAACAGGTTAGCGTAAAATTAGACTCAGACCTTCAGCTGTTATTTACAATCTCCATGCATGTTTACACAAAAGCATTCCGAATGTGTCATACAGCCTCAGTGCCAAGCGTGTACTAACCGGTCAAAAATAGTTTTACTTTACACATCAAATTTTGAAACCCGAAATTCACTGTGAAAAACTAAATCCCGCTCACCCTCACGTCGCATACTGTTCACAGAGATATTAAATTTTCTCTCCAGGTGATGTTCCATAAGAAAATTCTCTGATTTCCTCCTTAAAATCCATAATTTCTGTGAGATTTACACACTCAGCTAGCTCGTTTGCTCTCATTTTTTTACGCAACGCTAAGCCAATTTGAAAGAAGCTCTCCATGTTCACGTGACAAAGCGCGCATCGTGACGTCAAGGCACACACGTGACGTCACGCAGGTCAAGTTCAGATGCACTGACCACGTGTCAACCATGTGTAATCCTGTTTTATTCAATCGGAAATTGTTTTGATCAAATAGAACCATCAAGGTCCGCAACGGAACGTAGTGGAGTGAGGTTCCGCAACTATCGTAAAATATGCACGAACGTCGATTTCAGTTTATAAACTTAAATTCAATACCTTGTTTTCTGGCTGGTGTTTAACGAAATGATACACGACTGGCATAAACTATAAGTAGTAGAGACGATGTCAAGAATATATATGTTTCGAGCTTGAAGTAAATATTTAAGAAATGAATTTCATTTTTCTGGTGTTCATGGAGCTATGAACCGCAGTGGGTCGCGTGCAAAGTGAATGAACCCCGAAGGGGTTCACGTAAGCTTTGCTAGCGACCCACTGCGGTTCATAGCTCCATGAACAACAGAAAAATTAAACTCATTGCTTATATTTACATTCATTTCTCTCTATCGCTTGTTGAAAAATCACCAAGGCGGTCACATTTACCAGCAAACAGAGAATCTACACACAGTGTGTGTTCAAACAGCGGAACGGCGTCGACGTTTACAACGTCCAATCAGATTGGCGAGATTCATGTTTTTTGACGTCAAGTTTGGATTACGTCACGTCGCGTGACACAATGTTGTTCATGGAAGTATGAACACAGATGAACATCTGATGGTTCATCTAAGGAGGTTTTAGAAAAATGTAAATATTATAGGAATGAATTTTATTTTTGTTGATTTTATCGATGTGTAAACTCAGGCGAATCACTCACAAACTAAATAAAGCCCGAAGGGCTTTATGAAAAAGTTTGTGAGTGATTCGCCTGAGTTTACACATCGATAAAATCAACAAAAATAATAATTCATTCCTTATAATTCCAACTTTGTCCCATTACACTGCATTTGTCTACATTGATTTAAATTTTTATAGCCAGCGGAAGAAAAATAGAGCAAAACGAAGAGTAAAACGGATCTACATAAGGCAGCCATCTTGAAAATTTCCAAAGCATAAAACTCACTTCTCGCAATAAATAGAAGCTATAACTGGCCTGCTATAGGCAGGCTGTCAAAGCGGGAGCTTTGAAACGTCTCCCCTTCATTCAAAATTGTGCTTTTGTGAGAAATTATCGCCGTCTGGACCGATAGAAAGGCATGTCGATTTGAACTGGGGCTCGGAATATTAGAACTTCAAACATCAAATTTCAACACACAACAGGAAGATTAAAACACTTACCGTACGATGTTCTGTTAAACGAAACTGTGTCCATGTTAATAAAAATTCCAAATATTCATTTCGACGCCTTCAAAACGCGTTCATCCATTGTTTTTATGACGTTTAGATTTGATGACGTCAACGTTTTTGAGAAGAAACGTCACGTTATCACGTAACGTCGCGCCGTTTTTAACTGAGTATTCTTACGCATTGCTTTTATCGAAGTATAAAAGCTTCCAAACAGCCAATCAGATTGTAGGAAATTAGTAAAGTTGGAATTATTCCCAAATGCTTTATGTCAGGTTTCAAAATCGTAGGCCTTCTGGTTCCGGAGATTGAAAACGTTTTAATATAAATAGCCATGACGACCATCTTGGCCATGTGACATGTATCTGTTACATAAACTTTTGTTCCCAATTCCTAAATTTGAAGTTTGGCTTTGACTGACCAAACGGTTTCAGAGACGTTTGAATATAAAATAGAGAAATTTGAATGCAGTCCCACTCTGTACACTGCAAGCTTCGTGCATCGTCAACAACCCGTGACTGACTGAATCCCGCTTAAACTGTTTAGTTAATGGTACACGGAACCAATATGACCTTTGCCACGACATGTTTGAATATAAAATAGATAAATTTGAATGCAGTCCCACTCTGTACACTGCAAGCATCGTTTATCGTCAACACCCCGTGACTGACTGAATCCCGCTGTAACTATTTAGTTAATGGTACACGGAACCAATATGACCTTTGCCACGACATGTTTACGAAATGGCATAATGGCGCTTTTAATGCTACTATCGCATCGTGTCATGATGAACGTGCAGAAACGTATCCAAACGTATCTGCGCGCAATGGATCGTGTCAATCGTAAACCCTTATCGTGATGATCGTAGCTGCACGTACTTAATCTTAGCTGATCGGCCAGCTATATCGTAACAGATCTGGTTATCAATTGTGACTTTAACTCATCAAATAGGAACAAATCACAGCACGTATGAAGTCGCATCATCTCGTAGCTAAACTTGAACTTCTAGAGAAGTTCACGATTCGATACGGGTGGCTGATGATCGTGTGCTAGTGTGAAAGCTGCATTACTTATATGAAGAAGATCTACATAAAAGCAGTTTACAGAATTAACGATGGCCCTTCTCACCATTACTGAAAGAAAACTATCATGAATATTTTTTTTCAAGTGGTGCAATTTGTTTACCCTTCTACGACCACTGAAAACGAATGTACAATACCTGTGCACAAAATGCTACTGAGGCCCTCCCAGGGGTTTTGGGGATTCAGGGAGAAGGGCTATTTATTTTCAGGGATTTGGGGAGAAGGGTCATTTATTTTCAGGGATTTGGGGAGAAAACATAGTTTTAGGGAGCAGGGAGCAGGGGGCTGAGGAAAAACATTTTAGGGAGCTGGGGAGAAAGGTCATTTTTCTTTCAGGGAGCAGGGAGCAAAGACCCCCCCCCCTGGGGGGCCTCGCTACTGAGTAGCAAATTGCGTATGCAGAGTACACACACTGCATCCATCCCTGTGGTTTTAGATATACATCAGTTAGCAAATTTTGCCAAAACTTTAAGAATTAATGAATGGATGGCTAACTAATACTGTATTCTTTACAACATAAGATAGGTCAACCAGCTGTTATAATTCGGATCCAATATAAAATCGTGTACCAACAACAGAAAGGGCAATCTGCGGCATAACTGCATTTTGGTCACATCGAACTGAGCTTACAAAAGCGACAAAACAATTGGCAGATTGGGATCAGTGATGAATGCTAAAGTACTTCTTATCCTTGGATTCCTGTTATTGGGGGTTGCATATGGTAAGTTTAATGGTTTGAAACCTCTTTAATTGATAACTAAATCGGGGGGAATGTTCATAACGTCATCATCGATTTGCGTGTTGTTTTTTTTTTTTTTTTTTTTTTTTTTTTTTTTTTTTTTTTTTTTTTTTTTTTGTTGTTGTTGTTGTTGTTTTGTTGTTGTTTTGTTTTGGTTTTTTTGCGTCGTTGTTATCAAACTAAAGAAATCACTATTCATATCAATAGAAAAAGCCCCAACCACAATTATATTTTGGCATAATGTTTTATTCGCAAGCCAATTTTCAAACTTTTTTCGGCACTTTTTAAGACTTTTAGCATGCAGAAGGGTAACATACTCATATTTTTTCTTGATATAAGGTGTTTCATAAGTGTGATTTGAAAAAGGCAGTTCTGAAAGATGATGTATGGACAGTAGTGGTCCTGCTCTATATACGTCTTGTTATAATTTCTGTAACAATCAGGATAACATGTCCGTGTAATGTATACCCCCTAAATAAATAAAATGAAACAAAAACAATGCAAAAATAAACAAAACTCGCATAAAATGTGTCAAAGCTGACACCACCGTATGTTATGACTTAAAATTAGTCGATAAGCGCCCTTTGAAAGGGCCCAAAATCTGATTGAAACCTATTATTTACCTATTTTCTTTCTTTCTTTTTTTATTTATTTATTTATTTTTTTTTTTTCATTTTTTACCTGTAAATACATAATTTACTATGAATAGTTAAGACAGAAAATGAGAAAAGATGCTTCGTTATGAAGGTACAGGCATTTTGTGAGGAAAAGGGTTTGAGATCATTATAGGGGTATACGGGTATGCTGAATCCAAAAACCAATGTTGGCAAGCTGAGAAATGGCTCCTTCACGATCTAATTTGCATATTTCCAAGATGGCCGCCAAAATTAAGAAAAACATCAAATGCTGCAAATAGGTATATGTTTAGGATTCCAAACTGCTACAAAATGATAAAAATATTACATTTTATAATGATTAGAAGGTCTTCAATGAATAAAAAAAATCTCAAAAAGCAAAAGGTTAAGGTGGGGGTGTGGAGGGGGCAGGGGTGTGGGCTTTTCTACTTGTACCTCCAAAAGTGGTCATATTTCCACTGTAACAAGTCCTAGATCACTGCACCTGGTCTCACTGTAAAGCATAGATATAGCCTTTTGGTCTTTTGGTAAGTAATGCAAATTATCGAATTTGCAAATTCATGAATTTTAATGAAAAGTTGAAAACATTAAAAATGGCTTATAAATGATTTTAAAATCCGTACATAAACAAATTTCAGGGCGAAGCTATCATTATGACAACTTGTTATTGCCCCAATAATACCATATATGACAAATATATTGATGTCATTGGTCAATATGAAACTCTGCTCATTAGCATATTCATAAATATTAATTAAAATGTCAAAAATAGGGGCGAAAACCAGGGAAAAACTGTGGCCAATGAAAGATTTTTGGTGCGTTATATGATCGGTCTCGCAAAAAAGTACAAATTTTCATGACTGACAGTTTGATCAGATGGGCCAATTAAATGCCATAAAAAGTTGTCTTCAACAATGAACACATTTGCATGATGTAAACATCACATTGTTTCCACAACCACCCTTGTGTGATTCTATAGAATGGTATGAACTTACGAAAATACCCATGTCCCACCAAAAGCATACTTTAGAATACTATGATTGGTCTGATAGTATTGCACTGACATGGCAATTAAACCTTCATAACTAATATTGAAATCATTGCATTTACATATATTCATGAATAAAAGTCATAATGGGAGAAAAATCGTGGAAAAATAGGGGGTATACGTACAAAAACACCTGTACCCAGGCTGTTAATGAACCTAGGATGCCGAAAGAGATATCAAATGAATGCTGTGGCAATATAGTATCACTCTAAAATATGATATAAGAATAATCGGATTTTTTAATTTCATGTATATTAATGAAATCTTTAAAAACAGGACAGAAAAAATGGAGAAATTAAAGGGGTAAACGTAAGAAATGGCTTGTATCTTGGCAACCCAAAGCCCCAAAGTGCTGAATAATGTATCAAATGGTTGTTAAGGCAATATTATGTCATCCTGTATTACAATTTATAAGTCATTTGATTTTTATTTTCATGAATATTAATAACATCTCAAGTTAGAATTGGGGTAAAATACCGAAAGCATAAGGCGGTATACACGTAAAAAACGCACATATCATGATTACTGATAGACCTAGAGAGCTGAAATGGGTATAAAATGATTGCTTAGACATTGTTCTATGACCATATAATCTGCTATCAGCATTATCTGACATATTTGTTGTATGAATGTTAATCAAATCTTTATAAATACGAGAAAAATGACCGGAAAATGAAGGGGGTTTACAAATAAAATTGCTTAAGACTGGACTGCAAATAGACTTAGAGAATTTAAAGAGGCATCAAATTATTGCTAGTACATGTACAATTTATTATTGCCATATGTTCAGATTTATAAAGCTTATTTGTTAGCTACCAAGATACAAGTGATTTTGTTTGAGCACAACCTTTAACTTTATGTAATTTTTACATTTTTTCGTAACTTTCATGGTTTTTAATAGGATATGGTTAATCTATCAGACTACATGGTTTATTATAACAGTATGGATGATATATTATTGCCCTAGCAACCACTGGATTCCATTTTCAGCACTTTGCGGCTTTTGGTTGCCAAGATGCAAGTGTATTTGAAGGTGTATCTGTTTAATCTTTTCCTTTTTTCTCTCTATTTCATAAGTTTTCATTAATGCAATCGAAAATCAATTTTTTCTTATATCACACTTCAAAGGGATAGTACAATACCTTAGCATTTATTTGATACCATTTTCAACGTCCTAGGTTTATTTACAGCTCAGGAACAAGTGATTGTGTATGTACACCACATATATTTTTCAATGATTTTCATCCCATTTCTTACGTTTTTCATTAATATTCACGAATATGCAAATTCAATGATTTGAATATTAGGATTACTATTATATTGTTATGTCCAAGCACTACTATCAGATCAATCTTTGTATTCTAGAGCATGCTATTGGTAGGATATGGATATTTTTGTGAGTGCATGTCATTCTTTAGAATCACACAATGGATGGGCGTAGAAATAATTTGATTTTACATCATGCAAAATGATCATTGTTGAGGAAAATATTTCACGGCATTTAAGTGGTCCCTCTGACCAAACTGGCAGCCTTAAAAATTTGTCCTAAAATGCAAGAAATATCTTATAATCCACTCAAAACCTTTCAATGGCAATAGTTTTCCCCTGCTTTTGCCTCAGTTTTCAAAATTATAATTAATATTCATAATTATGCAAATGAGATAAACTTTTTAAATAGGTCCATGACATCAATATATTTGTCACATGATATATTACTAGTACAATAACAGTGGCATAATGATGGTTTGGGCCTGAAAATTGTTTATTTATGGATTTTAAACCATTTTTGATGTTTTCATTAAAATTCATGAATATGCAAATTAGATAATTTGCATTACTTACCACAGGATAAAAGAGATATGTCTAAGCTTAACAATGAGACCAGGCTTAGTGGTCTGGACTAGCAACAGTGGCGATATGATCAAATTTGTAGGTACACTCCTCGTCAAGAATCACGTTAACAAGTTCCCATGGAAACCATGCATTTTTTCATAGTGCACTGGAGTTTATCTTAGGGGGGCAAAAATTCTTTGCATTTAAATTTATGAATTTTAGTCAAGCAATCATCTAACAATATATTTTTAGTGATTTTATGCTCTGATTTTGACACACAAATGAAACGTTTCATCAATATAACAGAATCTAGATATTTTGGTGGCCATTTTGAAAATATGCAAATTAGGACATGAAGACGTCATTTCTCAACTTGCCAACATTGGTTTTTGGATTCAGCACACCAAATTACCCTTAGTGCAAGTGTCAAACCCTTTTCCTCACAAAATGCCTGTACTTGTTAACTTTTCTCAATTCTTGTCTTAACTAGAAGAAGGCGAAAGCCAAAAGCGCTCAGTTTGATTTGTTTTTGCACTGTTAGTGATTTAATCCCCATATATACTTATTCTAATCATTTTTCGAATCCTTTCTTAAGATCCAGTGATACCGGGAAGATTTTTGTTTGATGTTTGTCCTATTTCTCCATATATCGGACTTAGATGAATAATGCAAATGTTAATTGCTTTATACATTTAACTTTCAAATGACACCAACACCATGAATATATGTTGACCAGAAGAGGCAGACATGAAAATACATTTAGGTCAGGAATTTTCCGAAGGTGGCAAATAATTATGACCATTGACTATAAAGTTAATTGAATACTGAATTGCTGGTCTTTTTAAACTTTCAGAAACAACAGCCCAGCTATACGGACTAAACCAGAAGGGCAGTCCTAGGCGGAAAAGGGATGTGAAACTACGTTCCCCGTGTCCACCATTTTGTAAAACCACCGACAACGAACAACCCGGCAATGAGTGGGCGCCAGAAGAATAGTACCAGTAAATAACGTGGATACCGTATTTATATATCTGAATCTGCTCTAAACATGGTGAAATGTTTGCCAAATATTTAACAGACAGTGCCAGCATATGGATACATATGCGCATTTAGCCCATTTATGTATGCCTGTTTACTTAGGCTAGTAAACCATGAAAGAAAAAGCTAAAATTACTCGATCATTTACATAGATTGTTTTCATGCACCAAACTTTGGTTTGGAGATCTAGATAGAATAGCGTATGCACGTAGTCAAATGTTGTTGTACAAGCCAAGTTCTGCTTGCGGGTGTGTCAGGTGGTTTTTCCCCGGGTACTCCGGTTTTCGCCCCACCTACCGATTGATTCGTCTCGATATGAGTGAAAAAGCTTGAAAGGGACGTAAAACTGAATCAAGAAAAAAAAAAAAAAAAAAAAAAAAAAAAAAAATGTTGTTGTCTGTTTAGTTAAATGATAATACCTCTGTAAAACTGCATGCATTTTATGTTCATGTTTATACAGCTATGCAGACGTAGTGAAAAACGAAATGCATAGTAATAACCATACAGGCGTTCGACATATAGTCAACCGTGATACAAAACATAATATACGGACGTGCGCACTTGAAAAGGTTAAACAAACACACGCACGCACACACACACAAAAAAAAAAATGTGGTATTGTCTGTATTCCATGATTTTACTATGTACGTAAATATGCAAAAACATATGCATGTTATAAGAATTAAAATACTGGCCTCTTTTAATTTGATATCATGAATGCTTAGTATTATTAATGCGAAATAAACATCGTAGTCAGCCGCATTAAACACTGTCTCGGTCGATTGGTGATAGCAGAGAAGGGTACATTACGAAAACATGCCCATGCAATATACAGAGAATTTTTGAGCTGTAAAAATTGAAGTTTTAAGCTGAAATTTTTTATATTTTTCTTATTTTAGCTCAAAACATAGATTGTGGGTACACGTTAGAACCGCCTCGGCGAGGCGGTTCTAACGAGTACCCACAATCTATGTTTTGGAGCAAAAATAAGAACTAGAGGACCATTGGTCCTGTAGCTCACCTGAGAGATTATCACATTGTAAGCTCATGAGATTTAAATTAATTGAGAATCGACCAATGAAAGTCTATGCATGGACACTATTGACCCCCGGGGCATGGCCGAATTTGACCCAGGGGCATGACTGGCACAATTTATAATGGGGACTACCAAACATTGCTACATACAAAATATAGAAGCTCTGGGCCTTTTGGTTTCAGAGAAGAAGATTTTTTTAGTTTTTCCCATTGTAAGTCTATGGAGAATATCTACCCCCGGGGCGTGGAAAATTTGACCCCAGGGGCATGGCTGGCACAATTTATGTAGAGGACCATTAGCCATTGCCACATACAAAATATCAAAGCTGTGTGCCCTGTGGTTTCAGAGAAGAAGATTTTTGAATTTTTTCCCATAGCAAGTCTATTGAGACTATCAACCTCCGGGGCCTGGCCAAATTTGACCCCAGGGGCATGAATGGCACAATTTATGTAGAGGACCATTAGCCATTGCTACATACCAAATAACAAAGCTGTGGGCCTAGTGGTTTCAGAGAAGAAGATTTTTTTAGTTTTTCCTATTGTAGGTCTATGGAGACTATCCACCCCCGGGGCGTGGCCAATTTTGACCCCGGGGACATGATTGGCACAATTTATGTAGAGGACCATTAGCCATTGCCACATACAAAATATCAAAGCTGTGGGCCCTGTGGTTTCAGAGAAGAAGATTTTTTTAGTTTTTTCCTATTGTAGGTCTATGGAGACTATCGACCCCCGGGGCGTGACCAAATTTGACCCCAGGGGCATGATTGGCACAATTTATGTAGAGGACCATTAGCCATTGCCACATACAAAATATCAAAGCTGTGGGCCCTGTGGTTTCAGAGAAGAAGATTTTTTAATTTTTTTCCCATAGTAAGTCTATGGAGACTATCAACCCCTGGGGCGTGGCCAAATTTGACCCCAGGGGCATGAATGGCACAATTTATGTAGAGGACCATTAGCCATTGCTACATACCAAATATCAAAGCTGTGGGCCTAGTGGTTTCAGAGAAGAAGATTTTTTTAGTTTTTCCAATTGTAAGTCTATGGAAACTATCCACCCCCGGGGCGTGGCCAAATTTGATCCCAGGGGCATGGCTGGCACAATTTATGTAGAGGACCATTAGCCATTGCCACATACCAAATATCAAAGCTGTGGGCCCTGTGGTGTCAGAGAAGAAGATTTTTTTAGTTTTTTCCTATTGTAGGTCTATGGAGACTATCGACCCTCGGGGCGTGGCCAAATTAGACCCCAGGGGCATGATTGGCACAATTTATGTACAGGACCATTAGCCATTGCCACATACAAAATATCAAAGCTGTGGGCCCTGTGGTTTCAGAGAAGAAGATTTTTTAATTTTTTTCCATAGTAAGTCTATGGAGACTATCAACCCCTGGGGCGTGGCCAAATTTGACCCCAGGGGCATGAATGGCACAATTTATGTAGAGGACCATTAGCCATTGCTACATACCAAATAGCAAAGCTGTGGGCCTAGTGGTTTCAGAGAAGAAGATTTTTTTAGTTTTTTCCTATTGTAGGTCTATGGAGACTATCGACCCCTGGGGCGTGGCCAAATTTGACCCCAGGGGCATGATTGGCACAATTTATGTAGAGGACCATTAGCCATTGCCACATACAAAATATCAAAGCTGTGGGCCCTGTGGTTTCAGAGAAGAAGATTTTTTATTTTTTTTCCCATAGTAAGTCTATGGAGACTATCAACCCCTGGGGCGTGGCCAAATTTGACCCCAGGGGCATGAATGGCACAATTTATGAAGAGGACCATTAGCCATTGCTACATACCAAATATCAAAGCTGTGGGCCTAGTGGTTTCAGAGAAGAAGATTTTTTTAGTTTTTCCAATTGTAAGTCTATGGAAACTATCCACCCCCGGGGCGTGGCCAAATTTGACCCCAGGGGCATGGCTGGCACAATTTATGTAGAGGACCATTAGCCATTGCCACATACCAAATATCAAAGCTGTGGGCCCTGTGGTTTCAGAGAAGAAGATTTTTTAATTTTTTTCCCATAGTAAGTCTATGGAGACTATCGACCCCCCGGGGCGTGGCCAAATTTGACCCCAGGGGCATGAATGGCACAATTTACGTAGAGGACCATTAGCCATTGCTACATACCAAATATCAAAGCTGTGGGCCTAGTGGTTTCAGAGAAGAAGATTTTTTTAGTTTTTCCCATTGTAAGTCTATGGGACCTATCTGTTGCCATGGAAACCACAATTTTGATACAATCTGCTCCAAAACCTAATGCCATCAATCCCCCAACCCAATTATGGTTCACATTAAATTTGATCAAGATCGGCCTACTAGCTTCAGAAATATTCTTCTTTGAAATTGTGGACGGACGACGACGACGGACGACGACGGACGACGGACGACGGACGACGACGGACGCCGGATGCCTGCCTATCCTATAAGCTCACCTGTGAGCCTTCGGCTCAGGTGAGCTAAAAATAGGTATACCCCTGCATACCCCAGCTTTACTATATAAAAGTGGGGTTCAGGGGGGTATACTTCACATGGACATGTTTTCGTGATGAAGAGATTACACTTCCCTGGTGATAGTAGTAGTGGCACTACTGAGCGATGTTGGCCATGAGCGCATATAGCTTCTGTCGATATCAAAAGTTCATATTCAACAGATACCCCTTCCAAAACAGATACTTGTATAAAACAAATGTTCCTCCGCATAACAATGCCCACGCATTAATGATAAGCAAAAGGAAACTGAGAACAGCATTGACATCAATGCTACATGTTTTAAATGGTTTGTTCCAAGGCTTGGAGACTAATTACATCTGTGCTCACGGCATCATACATGCACATTTAAAGACTGTCTGTCTGATTTTTCAAGGTCATTCTTACTGTACTTTGATGTATGAAACCGCAGTTTCGCCTACATTGTCGTTGACATTTTTAAGTGGGTAGTGTTGCAGATCACTAATCTAATTAACACAGCTGGTGTCTGGTTGAAACATTATCTCTGCATCCGGAACCGTGACGGCTGCTCATAATTTTTGCAAACAATGCATACACTGTCTTGGGTATATTATGTTGAGTTAAGTTTTTTTTGCAAATTTGGGGGTGTTACAGATGTGCCCACGCATGGATTTTTTTTAAATTTTACACATAAGTAGGTCATCACATATGAGCTGTAAAAATGTATATATTGAATTAAATAATTAATTATAGGACTCAGGAGGCAACCCTGGCTCACTCCCACAATGACATCATACCTGCCCTCATCATTGTGTGCCCTAAATCTTCAGTTTTATAATTTTCTAAGATTTGTCATGTGGATTGGCTCGAGAACATCTCAGGCATTATACTTATACTGTAAAAAAACATTTTACAGAAGTATTATATTGTTTTCCTGATTAAATAATTATAAAATTTCTCAATTTTTTCTCTAAAATTTACAAAAATTACTAAATTCAACTTCAAAGATAAATATGTTCCAGTCTTTGTCAAGATATCATATTTGCATAAAAATATGTCATATATATCCTCTTGATTTGAGCAAAATTTCATGATAATTTAAAACCGGTAACAGTGTCATTTTTTTCACATTATATACATGTAGGTCACTTTTCATAATTTTAACAAAATGTTGAAATTGCTCCAAAACAGCACAAAAAGGTTTTGGATTATGATCATTATGCACATTTCTGACACACATTGTGCTAAGACAATCCTGAATGGCATACATTTAGATACGTTCATGTATCTGAGTGGCCAACTGTTGGGAAATAGCCGTTGTCTTGACAAACTGTACATTCTCTTTGTGCAAGTAACTATTTGTTATTTCGCTTGCTTTTCCAATGGGAATTTAGGTTGAACATTGGCTCTAATTGCACCATTGCTTACTTTTGCCAAAAAGATGTTATTCGTAATGGTCCTCTACCATCTTTCACACTTGACTGTTTTCTTTAGGTTTAGAACGATATAAAGAAATTCTAAAATAGCAGTGAGACCAAATGGCTTAAAGTTTGCCTTCAGTTGAATCAATTCTAAAAGCTCTAAATTATTCTAATGAGGAAACAATAGAGGATGTTTAGCGTTGTTTAAGTGATAATCAGATGGTATGCTTCTCATATTGGACTGAGACAGGGAAATCCATGTTGACTTGTCTAGTGATAATCTGAATCTGACATTAATATTTCTTACTCTTGAACTGATAGTATTTTATTGTAAAATGGCACAAGTGGAAATATAGACAAATGTCCCTCTTATATCCCTTACTGTACTCAAATCTTAAAACTTTGATTTTCAACATACGATTTGATTTCGTCTTTACATGAGACTTAAACAGACCATACATTCTGTAAAGTCATATGGCATGATAAACTTTAAGCCTTCAGTCAAATGCAACATCATTGCATTTCATATGTTACGCACATAAATGCTTGCAAAATAAACATCAAACCAAAATCTCCTATAAACTGTATGCATTTAGGCTAATTATGAAGTATGCTTCATCGTTAAGGCAAATCCACTTCCTATATTCACATTCCTATGGATCTTATTCAGCCTTTTAAACGTATATTGTACGTTACATATATTACATCCTTCAAAACTGAATATTAAAGTTAATATTTTCTCAGTAAAATAAATTTAGTAAAGTACATTCTGTCAAGTCATGACAAACATCTTGTAGACAATGATTTTCCTTTCATACAAATACAAACATTGATCTTTCATATTATGTGCTCTTATCGGTTACACAATCCTGCTAAGTACTAAGATAGGCTTTGCATCAAAATAGAATATTCAATGCTGAATAAATATGTCAGAAAAACAGATTTAGTAATGAGCTTATAATCTTTTCTTAAGATTAATATCATGGTACATGTATTTTGATGTTCATTGAAATGTTATTTCTTAATTTGTGATTTTTGTAACATGCTATAAATTAAATAAGGATAAGATGAATGCAATTGTAGTTTAGCACATGTATTAACTAGTTACATATAACATCCTTTTAAAATATTAAGAAGAAAAAGTTCAACTCTTAAAGATCCTATTATATGAAAAGTTTTTACAGTACATGTTTGCGCTAAATGTAACATATGTAACAGATTGAAACGGTTACTCAGACGACTTCTGAATTCAGGAAGATAAATAGTATTGCATTTTAAACCCTGCAGTCATACTAATTTGATGTTTAAAACACAAAACATTTTTTTTTATGTTTTCATATTTTTAGTTAAGTTAAGGTAACTGAGTGGCCACCTATTGGGAAAATAGCCGCTCATTCGGCTTGCGATATGTTTCATGGTATGGGTACCTGATTGTTAATTTGTTTTTTTCCCCACCTCGGTTTTTGGAGTGGGAATCTTTTTCTGATTGCGCCTTTTCCTGATCTTTGCCTACTTGTACCTTTTTTGAAATCTATACATTCTTTTAAGTCAGTCCAAACGGTAACTTATGTAATAGAGTATAAGGTCTGTGGGTTGGGTTTCATTAAAAGCATGCTATAATAATATAAATTGCTTATAATAAGCCTGCAAGAAAAATCCTACAGTCATAAATCATTTATTAAAGTACTTTGTGATTATTAGTGAACAACTTTACATTTTGATGAATAAGGGTCATGTGTAATTAGTGTAAAAAAACACCATGTTACCGGTCCACGATTTTCGTGAAATTTCACGAATATATTTCTAACATATGTGGGCAGTTTTTATATTGAAATGGTGTCTTGACAAAGACTGGAACACAGAAAAATTTTAATTCAAATTCTACCTCTTTTAAAATAAGAAGGTGAAAATTGGGGTTACATGTACACAAAAATGACTGCTCCGCCACTATCTTGATACTTACAAAGTCATTTATAGTATTAGCAAACTTACCAATGACTACTATAATTCTGGAAAGATTTCTACATTTGCTTCATGAATTGTTGATCACTATAGAAATGTTTAAAGTGGGGTACCCTCAGCCATGGTAGTGACGTCATATATTACGTCATAATTTGTCAATGGAATTACATTTGCAAGGGAATACACCATTATTATAGCGGTCATAACTAAGACAATTAACGCACATAATTTCATAAAATTCCATGCGTGGGCAAACTCCCATGTTAATTTCCCATACCTTGTAACAGGCCCTTTTAAATGATACGTATTTTAGTCAAAAATGCTGACGTGCCACTAAGGATTTAATCGATTCTATTCGAAGCCAAATACACTATTTTTGCTATTGAATATACCAAGTGAACGTAATTATCGTAAAGGTTGCCAAGTCAAGTCAAGTCAAGTCAAAATATCTTTATTCTCTCGAAGTCATATGACATGCGAGGAATTACAAAATACAAAAGACATATCATCAGTACAAGACGGAATACAAACTACAAAGAAACAAATACAAAGAACAGCATTATAGCTGGACACTGACCCCAGACGGACCAGATACCAGACAAGTGGGCACATACGCTCTAAAATACTGCTATCCGGTCCCGTATCCGTCAGGGTTCAAGTTCGAGCTACAATACACAGTAATAAATGAGTATAAACTATATCAGATGTAAATTTGGGGGTTGGGGGATCTTACTAATCATCATGTCAGCCGCTAGGGTGTCTGGGGTGGGGAGCAGACATGAGATAAGATAGGTAAGATAAGATGAAATAAGATAAGATGATAAGATAAAATAAGGTAAATAACGATAGAATAAGACCAGTATAAGGAAATAATAAGCTACTGTTAACAGGTACCTAATTACTTATAAGTGAGTATATACATAGAAATAGGATAAACATGCAGTAAGTTATAGTGCATGCTCAGGTCAATCCTTTACGTCATTCAAAACAAAATCAGATAGGAAAAAGTCATGTAACTCGTGCGTTTTCATGAATGGAATAATCATATACATAGATAAGTTGTTTCTTGTTCCAAAGATGTGCATTATCACTGGATTTGGTAATTCTTTCATGTAAGTAGATTTTATAAAGAAAATCGTTTCTTATGGATGGCCTGGCTTTAAGACAACATGGGTCAAATAAGCATTGAAATGATCAACAGTGGGAGCAGCTATGAATGCTGCGTGGCGTCAGATTAGAACAAGCTTCGTGCACTATGAGGAAAAAGATGACTACATATTTAAACAACATAAGCACTGTGTATGATGTTTGAAACTTTCATGTATCCTGGAAGTAATATCAGTATTATGTTTCGTAAAGCCGCGTCACGGCTAAGCCCAATCAAACCAACAAATTTAAGCAGTGGGCGACTACTGCACAACTCGGTATGCGAAACTAGATGTTGGTCTGTGTCTTTACCGGTCGTAGTGCGTAGCTCATACAAAATATATGCACATGTACATTCAAGTTATTTTACAGGTAACTACATGCAACCCATCTCACCCGTTTTAGTTTATGCCGTGCCTCGTATAACAAAATCTCTAACATGAATGTGGTCAAATTGAGTCACGACGTGAGAAAACCGGTCTTAAGGACCCCCTACCAGGCCCGACACAAACCGGTATGCACAGTCACACAAGCATGCTAGAGGCTCGGAAATTCAGATTTAAGATGAAGAGAAATTGTACTAACCGTGTAGCGAAAACAAAGGGGCTGCTCAGCTTCGCAGTTACTGCGAAGCTGATCCGCGCCTCTATTTTCGCATAGGCAAAAATCCCGTTCTCTCACGATGCGGCTCAATTTATCCTAGTTACCACTAACCTTATAAAGTGACAGTTTATAGTTTTGATCAAAGTATATCATACCATTCTGGATTGGTAAAACTTTTACATTTTCTAACATACACAATGTATAAATGAAATGAGCAGGGGCATCGTTCAGACACATCAGTTAGTTTGGATAAATAGGAAGCAACCCCAGGGGCTCTAACTCGCTCCTCCACTTGCGCTATAATCGTAACTGGCTACGTTCTTTCATAGCTTTGGTCCGCAGCAGTAATTTGGAGCAATAACCGAGGTGTTTGTGGAGAACTTGAGGCGCCTCGGGTGCCCCCAACTATATAATGAATGTATATAATGCCAATATACAGCTTGGCACAATTCAGAACATGCACTAGGACGTCTTTGCCAAACACAAGTATCATCTTTAAAAAATAAAAATTAAAAAATTTATAAAGTAAAAGAACTTGCATTAAGGGGAGTGGTAGTTATTCACATTTTGTCCACTAAGCCCCTGTCATACATAAGCCAAAATCCCTCAGTCAACTTAGAGATGCGTTTTATTGCGAAATATGATTCTCGTTTGTTTAATTAATAATTGCTTTATGTCCATTTCAACATCCAACGTCCCGACATGACCATAACATACATTACTCAGACTCAAAACAACATTCCAACTTTGCATTTGAGCCTGCCCACGCTCCATCATTCTACATGCTGCATTAATTCTGCTTACGAGTACATGTACCAGAAATTACGTGTACCCTCAACGTTTTCAGCATGACGTTGCTTTAAATAACATCCATACTTTTATTTTCCGTTTTTGGATATCAACAAACTATATATAATCATGACACCACGAGATACCGTAACAATCTGACGTTCCTGTGGCATGTGAAATCAACTCAGAGGTCTAGGCTCGAAACTGACATGGTACTAAAGTAGCGGTCCCTTCGACCTGGCCCCGAGGTTATAAAACTTTTTTCAAGCTCAGCTCAGCTGAGCATGAAATTTCAACTGCTCATAAATGCTGAAATAGTCAAAATTAGTGGAAAATCCAGGCTCAAAACTCAAAAGCTAGTAATTTATCCTGCTTATAAATGTTAAAATGCCAACAATTGTTGCCCAATTTGTTCAAATCGGCGGGCTGGTCCTGTGAACACCACGTAACGTAACGTAACGTAAAAATCCAATTAGAAGCAGCTAGAATAGTTACTGGTACTACCAAATTAATTTCTCTCACTAATCTTTATAAAGAAACATGTTGGGACAAACTTCAAAAAAGACGCGACGACCATAAACTAACTTTATTTTATAAAATGCATAACAACCTCACTCCGAATTATCTCTCTTCATTAATACCACAGCAAGTAGAAGCCATATCTAGATTTTATACACAAAAAACAAGTTGATAAATTTAGACATGGTTTATTCAATTATCACAAACAAAATACTAATCATATCTCTAAAGCTTAAAACTTAACACAAGAAACAATATGTACACACTTCTACCATTTACATAAAATAAAAATAACAACTTTGGCTCTTTCTTGGGGGCAGCTCACTTCTACTATCTTGAATTGCTTTGGCTAACCTGGGGATCAACCCTACAGTCGGACTACTAAACTATGAATGCCGTTCAGCATCAGTGAATCGATTCCTCATTTAGGCTGTAGCAAGCATGAAACGGTGCATGAAAAGTGGTCTTTCCAAGCATAATAGCGATGCATGTCATGGTATTGTCTGAGCATGAACAAATGTGAATAGGTCATCTAGACTTTGATTGTTAATGCTTGCTTGTCTTTTATATATAAGCTCGACTCCGAATTGCGGTATCAGACATGGTACTGATTTGTTGAACCGAAAGAATTGCATGTGACCTGAAGATTGCTACTGCGTAGGTAAATCCCATACTCAGGTTAGCCTGACTTTTGCATACGTGCTTGATAAAGCATGATATTTTGGGGTAAAAAGGCCATGCTGGCAGATAATAGGAGAAAACAACCCCAAAGACTGAATCAGAGTTTCCTTGAATTTCATATCTGTAAATTAATAATAAGCAAACTAAAGATATCTCATCCTATAATTATGAAAGAAGACTAGCTAATGATGGTGCTGGGGATGGCAGGCGGGATAGCTTAACAGACATGTTCATTAAACTGATCCAATTTGAACACTGAACCAAGAACTGCTTTTCAGTAACCTAGTACCATCTAGACAGTTATACATAGTGACATAAGAGAATTCTTTGATGTAGACTCAGCATTGCATTTGCCAGACAATTATTTATAGTTACATAACAGAAACTGTTTGATTTAGAATCTGAATTGCATAACACCACTAAGAGGCTATCCAACTTCATGCAGGTGTGTGATGCAGGTGTTGTCACCAAATTATCAATGTGAAACAGTCTGATCATGATTCCTGTTGAGCATAAAAGACCTTGATAGATATTATATCAAACCATAAACCATATCTAAAACATGAACATGAGCAAAGAAAAACAAAAACTGTGTATAAACTGTAAATAAAATTATTCTCATTTTATACACAAAAAACAAGTTGATAAATTTAGACATGGTTTATTCAATTATCACAAACAAAATACTAATCATATCTCTAAAGCTTAAAACTTAACACAAGAAACAATATGTACACACTTCTACCATTTACATAAAATAAAAATAACAACTTTGGCTCTTTCTTGGGGGCAGCTCACTTCTACTATCTTGAATTGCTTTGGCTAACCTGGGGATCAACCCTACAGTCGGACTACTAAACTATGAATGCCGTTCAGCATCAGTGAATCGATTCCTCTTTTAGGCTGTAGCAAGCATGAAACGGTGCATGAAAAGTGGTCTTTCCAAGCATAATAGCGATGCATGTCATGGTATTGTCTGAGCATGAACAGATGTGAATAGGTCATCTAGACTTTGATTGTTAACGCTTGCTTGCCTTTTATATATAAGCTCGACTCCGAATTGCGGTATCAGACATGGTACTGAATTGTTGAACCGAAAGAATTGCATGTGACCTGAAGATTGCTACTGCGTAGGTAAATCCCATACTCAGGTTAGCCTGACTTTTGCATACTTGCTTGATAAAGCATGATATTTTGGGGTAAAAAGGCCAAACGAATTTGCGGTAGCAAGTGAGGCCCCCAAAATATTAGAGCCATGATTGCAATACTGATGAGTAACTTAAGGATGTTCGCTGCCAATGAAAAAGTATTCAAACTTTTTTTCTAACCACTCTTTTTTGATTCCAAAATACAACACAAGACATTTGAAAACAAAATAAATGTAGGGTAGTGTGCATTTTTTCAAGCTACAGGCCTCTGAATGAGACCTCTGAGTACCATGTTTTAAATTTGGTAAAATTAATTTAATTTATAATTCTTTGAAACATACCTGTCTTGAACTAAAATACACCTAGAATGCTTTCAAAAGTCATAATATTTACGTAGCGCAGACAATTTTGGACCAAAAGCAAAGAAAAATTTGCAACTTGGAGTGGTTGACAAAATTTTACGATTCCTTTTCTAACCCTACCCCCATACTTGAAAAGTCGGAAAAAATCAATAATTTGAAATGTACCAAACCCATATTTGTTGATTCAAACTTTTTCTTGTATTTTCACACAACATAGAACTTGGTAATGTTGTTCGAATAAAAGAAAGAAAAATATAGGGTAGTGAGCATATAAGAGAGAACCAACAACTTGAAAATCGCCATTTTCGGCCTTTTTTCGGCTGTTTTGTTTCTAAAAGCTCATTTCATAAAACCACCTAAAATTTTAAAACCAGCACACCAAAGACACAAAAAATGACTTAGAATACTATGTACACATACACTGCTGCTAAAATAAACATCGAACTAGTGCATTTAATTTGAAGATGTGTAATATTCAAGTTTAATCTACCCTTCCCCCTAAATTTTACTGACAACTAAAATTTTCTGAAAAGCTGCAGAAAATGTGGTGAAAAAATGAAGTTTCTTAGATTGACAATTTTCATGGCTCATTCGATGCATATTATCAATATGTATCCAAATATAAAATATTAGGAAAATATCTGCAACCGTTTACGAGATATTCAAGAAAAGAAAAACCGGAAGTTCCGAAATGTCAAATGTTAGCAGCGAACATCCTTAATGTAAATAAAGCACGCAAAATTTAATAAATTCCAGACCAGCAACTCAATATACCCTTCCAATGTTATACCAATTGTACAAAATTGAAAGAAAACAATGAAAGCAAAACTTGGTCTCCGTTGTGACTCATTATAAGGCAGAAAAGCCTGGGCTAAAACCATATATAAAAAACTCCTTTTATTTTTTGGAGAAAAATTCATGGAAACCTTGGCCTTACTGCCAGTAATGAGAAACAAATCATTCTTCCCATGTACAGATATTACCAACACAATGAAGAAGGATATCATTGACAATCAAATCCCTGTAAATATAAGTTTGCAATGAAGCTCTGAAAAATTGCTCATTTGTTTGTTTGTTTGAGTTTTATCCCAGTCAACTATTTTAGTCATGTCAGGATGGAGCCAACTCTAATGGCTATTCAGATGAGACATGAGAACAAGTTGTTAAACACATCCCAAGTCCTTACTCACTGTAAGGTTGATGGCTATCTAATAAAGGCATGTTTAAAGACATGATCTGAAGCATAATCATAGGGTCCTCTGTTCGATCCCATCATAAGTTGTTGATCATGCTTGTGTAGACTCCTCGGCGTATAATTTTATAACCATGCCAGTGAAATAGAATAACTAGGTCAATAATCTATAACATGCAAACATTATAAACATATAAATCAATGGTATGAAATTCATACATAACTACGTTTGATCAGATGAAATATGAATGCAGGTTCTTGCATCCTTATAAGCACACTATGACGCTATCCTCAGATAGGGCTTAATATTATCCCAGTCTAAAATGTCAACATTTAGTCATGTAAAGACAGAGCCATTGTTCATGGGTGTATCTTGCTCATGGATACAACCCAGCACCAGTAGTAGAAAATCCTGGTACAGCTATACGTCTATGTATAATGTAGAGCAGTAGGTTGTCATGGTCAAACAAAATACTTACTTACTTACTACATCCAAAAATATCATGACATTAAATTTAAGTATTTTTCTTTCCCTGGTAAGACCAGTACTGCAACCCCTGGTTTACAGGGAGAGTGACTTATCCACTGCACCACAGAAGTATATGTAATTATTTGGATGGAACCTAGTGCAAGTTCTTTCGCCTAACTGCAGTCTCAAACTGGCCCTAAGTTTGCCTAGTTGGAAGGCAAACAAAGGTGCATGAGCTAAACATGGCTAGTTCGAAACACATGTAAATGCCACAATTTCATTATCACAACTAAGATCTATTACTTCTATCTCTACAAATTATGAATGGACACCTTGTGACACAACTGCAAATTGTTTGGTTAAGCTACATTTGCAGTGTCCATAATAGCTATTCATCATAAGTCCCAAAGCTGTCAAATTGTCAATCATATGGCCCCTGCTGCATCTGCAGGAATCTCCATGCAGATCGTTTATCCATTATTATGTTAAACAAAACCTTAATGAACATTATACGCATCCTAACAGACTCTGAGTGACTTGCAGCTGGTCACTCTAACAGGTGTTTGGTGTAATTAAATTCTATTAAGACTGCACCTTAGATTTTATTGCATATGAACACTTGGGCACATACTTGCTGTGATTATTGTGATCTGCCTAGGAGAAAAAACCAGATAGAACTGATTGCTCTGCTAAGAAGATAACACCTATAAATTGACTGTGCTTGTTGATTATGGTCAGCCTAGAAGATAATACATATGTAGATTTCCTCAGTTGATATCATAGTTATGCACCCCATGCCCGAGTACAATCCACACAGCTTAGATTGGTGCCTAGAAGATACTTCTGCATCAATGCAACTATACTGTTAAACCATCACTAATTGTCACTGTGTATAATATTTAAAACAATAGCATAGCATATTTTCATGTATATAACACCTAAAATTATTCTAACTTATAAACAAACCATAGTAATCAGCATATACTAATCATTACTAAATGCTTTGCTAAAAGCACTAAATTACGACCTCTCAAAATTGGTTCTGTCTTGGCTTTGAATATTTGAGCTTTGGAAAATCTAACTGAGGAATTGTCCAATACTTTAAATGATTTGATTTCCCAGAGCCAAAAAACATGACAAAAATATGAGGCTTCAGACTGAGTAAGGCCATGATCCTCTTAGTTTGTGCTCCTAAAAAGAATCATGATCCTCCCTTCAGGTATGACACTGGCAATCCAGTGGCATGATGCAAAGTGATCCAGTGATTGAGATGAAAAAGAGTAGAGGCTGGGCGGTCCAGAGCTAGTGCATGCTGTTGGCCGATCCAGCAGTGGAGACGAGGCTGGGTGATCCAGTGGCTTGTGCATGATGCTGGGCGATCCAGCAGATTGAGACGAGGCTGGGTGATTCAGCGGCTAGTGTGTGCTGTTGGCTGATCTAGCAGTGGAGACGAGGCTGGGCGATCCAGCGGCTAGTGCGTGCTGTTGGTGATCTAGCAGTGGAGACGAGGCTGGGTGATCCAGCGGCTAGTGCATGCTGTTGGTGATCTAACAGTGGAGACGAGGCTGGGTGATCCAGCGGCTAGTGCATGCTGTTGGTGATCTAGCAGTGGAGACGAGGCTGGGTGATCCAGCGGCTAGTGCATTATGCTGGGCATTCCAGCAGTTTGAGACGAGGCTGGTAGATCCAGCGCTAGTGCGTGCTGCTAGTCGATCCAACAGTGGAGACGAGGCTGGTAGATCCAGCGCTAGTGCGTGCTGCTAGTTGATCCAACAGTGGAGACGAGGCTGGTAGATCCAGCGCTAGTGCGTGCTGCTAGTCGACCCAACTGTGGAGACGAGGCTGGTAGATCCAGCGCTAGTGCGTGCTGCTAGGCGATCCAACAGTGGATACGAGACTGGTAGATTCAGGGCTAGTACATGATGCTTGGTGATCCTGCAGTAAGAGACGAGGCTGGGTGATCCAGCGCTTGTGCGACTGCTAGTCGATCCAACAGTCGAGAAGAGGTTGGGCAAACCATATATTAGTGCATGATGCTGTGCGATCCAGCAGTAGAGACGAGGTGCATGACATGACCATATGGCTAGAGTACTGACTGCATCTATCCTGAACTTGTCATATGGACAATTCCCCAATAAAGATTAACCTGATGACATAAAATTAAACCATTCTTTACTGTGCTAAATCAAAACATGATTTTTACAAACAAGCATCTTAGACTGAATGAAACCCTCTATGTCTTACTCCATATCAGAAAAGAATGAAAACTTTCAATCTGTGACATGGATGGTTTGACCCATCACTTATCCTGGACAGGATCAGGAGAATAACCAGTAATCAGATGGCCCATGAGCAGGCTATTTAATTTTTGTTTTCCAAATTGGTGTTACGTCCCTTCAAGATTATTTCAGCTCATAAGAGGCGGGCCAATCTGTAGCTGGGTGAAAAATGTGAGAACCCCCGAGAAAAACCACCTAACACACCCGCAAGCAGAACTTGGCTTGTCTTACATGTGGCCAGTGCGGGGCTTGAACCCACACCAGACACAGCAGTGAGATTATGAAGTGATTAAGAAACAGCGATCTTAAACTTTCTGCCGCCAGACTGATGGTAATAAAATTGCACACACAGCATGCCTACTCAGCCTCTCTTGTGTGAGAGTTTAAAATAGAAAAGAGCTATGGTATTTGTCCATAATATTAATCTTATTAACCAGCATTTGAACTTCAATCTGAACAAACTTATGACTTGGATCAGTACTCAGCACTGCAACCGAGGCTGCTTGAAGAGCTAACTAGATAAAACTAGAATACAAAATATGACAGGTTTATAGCATTGGAGCATGATCGGTGCTGGAAACATATACATACATAATATATTTCATGCATAAACACAGCACCCAAGCATTTTCACTAATGCTTAACACTTGCTCTCCTATCTCCACCAACAGAATTGCAATAAACTAATTCCACCAAAAGAATAATTAAAAACACTTGGACGAAAGACCTCAGATTTAAATACTGACACACTTGGAATGACTTCCTTTCCTATATAAACTGACACATATTAGACACTAATTTAAAAAAAATGCTCTGCTTTCTTTTTAACACAAAAGATGGCTTCAAAAAAAAAAAAAAAAAAAACATGATGCCACTATATCTCAACACTTTCTGCCCTTAAACTCCACCAATAGAATTAAAATAAACTAATTCCACCAAAAGAATAATTCCGAACCCTTAATAAAGAAAGACACAAAGCCTTAAATTGCTGACACAATAGGAATGACTTGCTTATTGCATAAACACTGGCACAGACTAGACACTTAACTAAAAACAAAATGCTCTGCTTTACTTTAACACAAAAATGGCATAGAAAAGCCCATGATGGCACTTAATCTGGACACTTGTTGATTCCACCATAAGGAATTGAAGACTGCATGGAAATTTAGCGAATCTGTTTAAGGCGAGCTGTTGACTTGGGTGCCTGTGTGCGATACACAGCTGAATCAACCATGAGAAGTTAAGAGTCTGATCTTTCTCTAACACCGAAAGGCTTTTAAGCTTTGGCACTCCACAAAACCATGCTTTGCCCCATACACATTCCAAGAAGCCATACACATTCCAAGAAGGGGATTTCTTTTATACTAAATTGTCCAAGATGGGGATTTCTTTTATACTAAATGTTAGTCATATGCACCATAGATTACATGAATTCAAGCAGAAAAGGAAAAACATTAGTTACACATTATCCCATGTAACCATATACAAGAACCTAAAATTCATGTAGTATAAACTCTGCCTAGTCATGGTGATCTAAATGAAGAATCCTGGATTGGTGGAATTGCCTTTCTGTTGATTTAATGCACTGTTTTATATGAAAGATTCTAATGTTCCAACATAATATGGTATCCATATTCATAACTGAATATATCACAATAATGTGAAAAATGATAGAAAAATGTTACTCAAGAATCCTTTATAATCCAATATACATGTATATGTGTTAATACATATAAGTCATTATCCTAGGGTTAATCCATTGCACTTTGAATTCAATCCATGAAAGTGTTAGGAAAATGTGAATATTAGAAGAAAACAAGTTATTTATCCCAAAATTAATAACATTCCATGTGAATAATAATAGCTTAACAGACATGTTCATTAAACTGATCCAATTTGAACACTGAACCAAGAACTGCTTATCAGTAACCTAGTACCATCTAGACAGTTATACATAGTGACATAAGAGAATTCTTTGATGTAGACTCAGCATTGCATTGGCCAGACAATTATTTATAGTTACATAACAGAAACTGTTTGATTTAGAATCTGAATTGCATAACACCACTAAGAGGCTATCTAACTTCATGCAGGTGTGTGATGCAGGTGTTGTCACCAAATTATCAATGTTAAACAGTCTGATCATGATTCCTGTTGAGCATAAAAGACCTTGATAGATATTATATCAAACCATAAACCATATCTAAAACATGAACATGAGCAAAGAAAAACAAAAATTGTGTATAAACTGTAAATAAAATTATTATCATATAACCTTAGAAATGCACAAGATATCCGTAATGTAAGAACTAGTTCAAAGGTTTACTATGATTCCTTCCTTCCCTCAACAGTAAGACAGTGGAATAATTTACCAACTGAAGTAAGACAATTAACGTCATTAAACTCATTCAAATGGTTTTTGAAAAAGGACAAACCCTCAGTTCCACGATACTACTATTATGGAAAACGTAAAGCACAGATACTACATACACGGTTACGCACAGGCTGCAGTTCCTTAAATTTTGATCTATTCGTTAGAAACATTTCTGACTCACCAATGTGCCGTTGTGGTAGTCTTGAAAACGCGCAACACTATTTTTTTCATTGCAACTTGTATAACCGACAACGGGTAGTTCTTTTGAATTCAGTTGCGAATTATTGCACACCAACGGTAATTACTTTATTACAAGGTAATCCATCTCTTAGCAACGATATAAATGAGCAAATTTTTAAGCCCGTTCACGATTTTATTATTGATTACCAACGCTTTTAATATTTGCAAATGAATTTTATGCGACGTCAAAATCTTACATATGCTGTACTGAACGCCTTGAGACCATACTCCCTCCCTTATTCCCTGTCTTTCCATCCGATTATTATTAAGAAAATTCTGATTTGCAATCCATTTTTTACACTTGTGACCTTTTTGTTTTATTCTCTCTGTTTCACGATTACATGCATTGTTATTTTTTCCCTCTTTGCATATTGAATTCATATTTCAAAGATCAATCAGATACCAAATAATCATGTACCTATCCGCCAATGCAATACAACTTACGTCTGTCAAGGAGATGAACTATATAAGCCTCGCTTTCGTTCTAATCCTTTTCATCATGAAATTGTCTTACCATGTGTATTGATATGTTTGTTTATCTGAATAAAATATGTTTAAACTAAAGGTTTACTATGATTCCTTCCTTCCCTCAACAGTAAGACAGTGGAATAATTTACCAACTGAAGTAAGACAATTAACGTCATTAAACTCATTCAAATGGTTTTTGAAAAAGGACAAACCCTCAGTTCCACGATACTACTATTATGGAAAACGTAAAGCACAGATACTACATACACGGTTACGCACAGGCCGCAGTTCCTTAAATTTTGATCTATTCGTTAGAAACATTTCTGACTCACCAATGTGCCGTTGTGGTAGTCTTGAAAACGCGCAACACTATTTTTTTTCATTGCAACTTGTATAACCGACAACGGGTAGTTCTTTTGAATTCAGTTGCGAATTATTGCACACCAACGGTAATTACTTTATTACAAGGTAATCCATCTCTTAGCAACGATATAAATGAGCAATTTTTTAAGCACGTTCACGATTTTATTATTGATTCCCAACGCTTTTAATATTCGCAAATGAATTTTATGCGACGTCAAAATCTTACATATGCTGTACTGAACGCCTTGTGACCATACTCCCTCCCTTATTCCCTGTCTTTCCATCCGATTACTATTAAGAAAATTCTGATTTGCAGTATGGACGTGTATATCCATTTTTTACACTTGTAACCTTTTTGTTTTATTCTCTCTGTTTCACGATTACATGTATTGTTATTTTTTCCCTCTTTGCATATTGAATTCATATTTCAAAGATCAATCAGATACCAAATAATCATGTACCTATCCGCCAATGCAATACAACTCACGTCTGTCAAGGAGATGAACTATATAAGCCTCGCTTTCGTTCTTATCCTTTTCATCATGAAATTGTCTTACCATGTGTATTGATATGTTTGTTTATCTGAATAAAATATGTTTAAACTAACGTCAAATCGACGAAAACGTCAAAATGTTTTTAAGATCACGGAAAATCAATACAGTTTTGTTGATATTGAACGCAAAATCAGTTTTATAAATATCACACGAAAGATTGGTTTATGAACTTCAACGTCATTCTGCCAGTTTGCTAAATTTACCATTTCATTCTGCCAGAAAAATGAGCAGAATGGACAGAATGGGAAAATCGAAAAAGACATTTTTCATTCTGCTGATTCTGCTCATTCTGCCAGTTTGCTAACCTTAACATTTCGTTCTGCCAGCAGAATGGCAGAATCGGAAATTCGAAAAAGACATTTTTCATTCTGCTCATTCTGCCAGTTTGCTAACTTTGTCATTTCATTCTGCCAGCAGAATGAGCAGAATGGGAAAATCGAAAAATACATTTTCATTCTGCTCATTCTGCCAGTTTGCTAACTTTACCATTTCATTCTGCCAGCAGAATAAGCAGAATGGGAAAATCGAAAAATGCGTTTTGCATTCTGCCAGTTTGCTAACTTTACCAGTTCATTCTGCCAGCAGAATGAGCAGAATGGGAAAATCGAATAATACATTTTTCACTCTGCTCAGTCTGCCAGTTTGCTAACTTTACCATTTCATTCTGCCAACAGAATGAGCAGAATGGGAAAATCGAAAAATACATTTTCATTCTGCTCATTCTGCCAGTTTGCTAACTTTACCATTTCATTCTGCCAGCAGAATAATTAGAATGGGAAAATCGAAAAATGCGTTTTGCATTCTGCCAGTTTGGTAACTTTACCATTTCATTCTGCCAGCAGAATGAGCAGAATGGGCAGAATGGGAAAATCGAATAATACATTTTTCACTCTGCTCAGTCTGCCAGTTTGCTAACTTTACCATTTCATTCTGTCAGCAGAATGAGCAGAATAGGAAAATCGAAAAACAATTTTTTCATTCTGCTGATTCTTCTCATTCTGCCAGTTTGGTAACCTTACCATTTCATTCTGCCAGCAGAATAGCAGAATCGGAAATTCGAAAACTGAGACATTTTTCATTCTGCTCATTCTGCCAGTTTGCTAACTTTATCATTTCATTCTGCCAGCAGAATGAGCAGAATGGGAAAATCGAAAAATACATTTTCATTCTGCTCATTCTGCCAGTTTGCTAACTTTACCATTTCATTCTGCCAGCAGAATGAGCAGAATGGGAAAATCGAAAAATGCGTTTTGCATTCTGCCAGTTTGCTAACTTTACCATTTCATTCTGCCAGCAGAATGAGCAGAATGAGCAGAAAAGGAAAATCGGAAATGCATTATTCATTCTGCTCATTCTGCTAGTTTGCTAACTTTACCATTTTATTCTGCCAGCTGAATGAGCAGAATGGGCAGAATGGGAAAATCGAAAAAGACATTTTTTTTCATTCTGCCAGTTTGCTAACTTTACCATTTCATTATCCCAGCAGAATAAGCAGAATGGGAAAATCGAAAAATAAAACATTTTTCATAAAGGTTCAAGTGATAGAAATACCCATCTCGGCTCTTCCCACTCAAAAATATTATGAACGCTTACTTTTTAAATCATTTCCAGCGCATATGTAAATAAATTTGAATTTGAATATGAAGTAAGATAAATGCAGACAAAAACTTGATTAAATCGAAACAGTATACGTGTGGTGAATGATGATTCCCGAGGGATATGAATATTTAAAAAAACAACATCTGCATCTTAAGAGGAATAAGTAGGCGTCAGTGACAGTTGATAACTGACAGTTGATAACAATATGAATTCCAAACCTGTCGCCTGGGCTATGCAAAGCTCTTCCTCAAAAAGATCTATCCACTCGCATTTTACATTTGGTGGGCGGTATACTGAACAAATCAAAAATGGCTTTTTATTTTATACTTAGCAGTGAAATTAATGTATATCAAAAAATGGATAAAAGTGATATTTTCACTGCATAATTGATATTGATATTTTCACTAGTGATTGATATCAGCCGATATTTTCACTGTAGAGTTTGGATTACTTCTGACGTTTCCATTCACTTGACGTCATTAAATGTGCCTTACTTCAGAAATTCAAATGCCTATAACTCCATTATTTACGAACGAAAACATAAAGTGTGGGTATTCATTTTCTTAGTTAGAACGTTAGGAACAATGTGGTACCAAAATTATTTGTGTTTTCAAAAAATTTTGGCGTTTGCATTTTCACCGCCTGCTTTGTAAATAGGAAAATGCCCGTGTATTGTATAAAATAAAAAGAAAATTTACTTTTTATCGGTAAATACCAAATATATTTCATCTCGTGACTTGAAAACATCTAAATTTTCACTCGTGCTACGCACTCGAGAAAATTTTGATGTTTTCAACTCACTCGATGAAATATATTTGGTATTCACCTCAAAAAAGTAAATATCCTCTATGTGTTAGGCAATGCTATTTCTGCCCTAATTGTTTCAAGTTTCGATATTTCATATTCATGTCTTCTTGTGTATTTGAGTGATTTTCTCAAATGAAGAATAAGACTGCCGCCAGTTTTGTTCCGGGTGTCCATTCTATCCTTGCGCAACATATAATATCCTTCAATTGCTACCTGTTGGTCCATGACACTTGGATCATAGACCTAATATATCAGCACATTTATCATTAGACATTAGGATTCGCAATTCATCAATTTTAGGAAGAATGTGCTGTATATTGAGGTTACAGAAATGTAACCCTTTTAGAGGTATTTAGCTCTTATTTCACATCCATTCGTTGTGATACAAATTGCATTAAACAACAGTCACACATTAGCGTTTAACCCAAACGCGCGTCGGGCGTATGAAACATCTCAACCCGCTGAAGATTTTGGGCATATAAAAATTAATTTGTACCTTTAACTCGCTTTAGCAGTCACACATTAGCACGTGACTGAGGCATGTGCCGGACGTATAAAAAATCAAAGTTTTAGAGTACGTTTGTTTTACGTCCCAGACACGCTAAGCACGCGTTATAGGCGCGCAGCATACGTTCAACGCGCGTCTCACACACACTTGGGGCACGCAACTATAGCAATATCTCATGAAATAGGAACGCGCATGTAGCGTACACCGGCGTGCCAAAAACGTGCGCAAAACGCTTTCGAAGCCTATTCAACGTGCCTGTAACGCGTGTAGAACTTATTCGAAACGTATAAGTCACACGCCCGGGACACACCAAGCTTCTAGAAAAAAAAAATAAGCATGTTTATGAAAAAAATTGATCCCGGACGCACACGAAACGCGCATCGATTTTTAGCCGGGCGCACAACAATCGTACCCAACTTATTTTATACTTAGCAGTGAAATTAATGTTTATCAAAAATGGATAAATGTGATATTTTCACTGCAGAATTGATATTGATATTTTCACTAGTGATTGATATCAGCCGATATTTTCACTGTAGAGTTTGGATTACTTCTGACGTTTCCATTCACTTGACGTCATTAAATGTGCCTCACTTCATAAATTCAAATGCCTATAACTCCGTTATTTACGAACGAAAACATAAAGTGTGGGTATTCATTTTCTTAGTTAGAACGTTGGGAACAATGTTGTACCAAAATTATTTGTGTTTTCAAAAATTTTTGGTTTTGGCATTTTCACCGCCTGCTTTGTGAATAGGATTGTATAAAATAAAAAGAAAATTTACGGTTACCGCGAAGCTGATCTGCGTCTTTGTTTTCGCATATGCAGATTGTTTGTTTTCTCATGAGGCGGCTCAAATGTGATAATGTGCTTTATATTGTTTCGTAGAAGGTACTTGCGGAAGTGGAAAGACCTATCAGTCATTACAGAAAATATACTCGCCAGAATTTTCTAGACTAAAATATTTTTGTAGATCGGTCATATACCATTACATTGTACAGTCTTTTTTCTCGCCATTGGGACAAGCGTAATGTGGGGGCGGGGGTGGGGGGGGGGGTGGGGCTTAAACCGGTCTATCCATAGTGCAGATTATATTTTCATTTTGGTCCTTTTATATTCTGAGAAATCAGAATTTTTATCGGTTTAGATACATTTTCTAACCAAGATGTAATATAATTGGTCCTATTTGGGTAACACTAGTCTTTGTATTGATTTCCCTGTTGAAAGTTGCTAAATTAAAGTAATTCTCTTTGGCTCCATGTTGCTACATCAAAAGGGTCACTGAAGAGGCTTAAGTAGCCGAAACCATTGTATGGCCCATTCCCATTCTCATTTATTCGCTCGCTGCTCTTGAGGGACCTCAATTTCAATTTTCATTTACATTGTCCTAACCTTACCCTCAGTTTCTACAGTGGTCCACAACATTAGTCCTGGTGGTGAATCTCTAACTAGTATAAAAATATCTTTGAAGATCAAATTGACCAACTGTTCATGTGAGGTAGCGTTCCAAACAAAGAGATAATAAAAATTAAAAATCACTTACACAAGAGCCTGTGCATGAGAAAACCAGCAATTTGCATAAGCGAAAACAAAGCCGCAGATCAGCTTCGCGGTGACCGCGAAGCTGATCAGCGCCTTTGTTTTCGCTACACGGATAGTACAATCCCTCTTCTTCTTTAATCCGAAATTTCAAGCTTCTAGCCCGCTTCTGTGACTGTACAGCCTGGTTTGTGTCGGACCTGGTCTGAAACCCAAATTGTTGGTTTTCTCATGCACAGGCTCACAACAGAGGGGACAACAGAGACGCAGTCAGACAATCAGGATATATAGTCACCCCAAGATAAAAAATTAATAAAAACAAAGCTGAAATCCTTTAAGAGCAGTGAACGTATTAATGAGAAAAAAGAGGATGGGCCATACCATGGTTTCGGCTACTTAAGCCTCTTCAGTGACCCTATAGATAGGCAACATGAAGCCAAAGAGAATTACTGTAATTTTGCATCTTTCAACAGGATAATCGATACAAAGACTATTATAATCCAAATGGGGCCTTTAAAAAAAAAAAAAAAAAAAAAAAAAAAAAAAAAATCAGTTAAGTTTATTTCAGCTCATATGAGACAGGCCAATCAGTAGGTGGGGCGAAAACGGGAGAACCCCGAGAAAAACCACCTGACACACAGGTGAGATGATCGAGTGATTAAGAAACAGCGCTCTTAACCGCTCGGCCACGGGGGCCGCCGGGGCCAAATTTATGAAACGTTGCTTAGAAAATGAATCTAATGACAGGTCTCTCGACTTTCAGAAGACAGCTTGATCCCCTTCCAACGCCAGCTCAGGATCTCTGATGTATTTTTCTAACTTATCGTTTTCTACTGAATGCCGATAGTGCCCGAAAACTTGGGTATTCATAGCGTGGGCTTCATATCGCATTATATGAATCACGTCACCCCTATAACTCTGATTACGTTTTCACGCCAATTCATTTTTCACAGATACATATGAGCCGCCTCATGGAAAATCCAACAATGTGGTTTCCGAACAGGTCTGACACAAACCGGCATGTACAGCTACAGAAGCAGGCTAGAAACTTTAAATTTTGGAGTTAAGTAGAGGAGCAATTGTACTATCCGAGTAGCGAAAACAAAGGCGCTGATCAGCTTCGCGGTTACCGCGAAGCTGATCTGCGTCTTTGTTTTCGCCTATGCAGATTGTTGGTTTTCCCATGGGGCGGCTCATATAAAATGATTTATAGCGAGCTATTCATTTTGGTGCACCCAAAGTTCAACAACTGATAATCAAAGTAAGTTTCATCCAATACAAACACAATTGGAAAATTGCGCGTGCGATGCATGCTGTCAAATTTTGTTATTAAGCATAACAAATCAGTCTATGAAACCGAATACTCCTCTGTTAAAAGGTATCCTGTTCGTTATCATGTTTAAATGTAGATAAAGCCGCGATTTAGGAAAAGAAGCGATGTGACAGTTTTTGCTACTGGCATATGGGCTTTTTACACATTCCTATCATTAAGCTCCCAGTGATCTCAATGAAAAGCCAAAAACGACATAGGCCCTGCCGTCGTCATGCGATGCAATGGGCGGATCTCCGAGCCTATGCCAGCCGCCAACAACATCATTCTGGTTTTCCTCCGAGCGGCCTAAATGGTAGGCTGTTGCTTCTATGCTACTGTAGATTTTCCTCGTTTTATGGATTCACCTGCTGCCATATGGACTGCCGTTATGATTTGTTTGGTATGAATTTTCCTCTGTCCTCTTATTACTACATGATCCGTCTCGCAAGAAAACTCGCACCAAGGTTTAACAAAACACTGACAAAATCAGCTTTACAATTCGGATGAAGAGAGTATGCATAATCACCCCGAAACTAACTTAACTCATTTAGGCGTTATATAGGCAAACAGTATAGCACCAGATGGGACGCCGCAAAACGCGGCGTCCCATCTGGGGCTATTCTGTTTGCTTAGAGGATTTTCATCGAAAAATGGAATGAAAATTCAAAATAGCTCCTGATGCCCCTAAAAATGACAGTGGACTCACTCAATTGCTAATGAAAGTCCATTCGTCATAATTATATGGGTTAATAATGACTCGATATACGTGGATGACGTGCTGGTTGTTCGTCTCTCAGAAGTAAAAATGACCTTATGTATTTCTTGAAATAGTAGATGCCCGCCCATGTGTGTTGGTGAGTTAGTTCTTTGATGGCTGACTAGGCCAATAAACGACCTTTTAGAACTGAGCCAACTCCATGAAGGTCTGCACCTACAGAGGCTGTTTTGCATCTACAGAGGCTGTCTAGCCTGATCTCGGTGTCGAGGATATGTGAGTTAACTGCAGCTCACTGTGTCCTACACTACGATGGACCAAGCAGAATTGTTACATGCTACAAGGATTCTCACCTCTATTCGAAGTAGCTGATTACAGCTGAACGTTTTAATGTTTGAAGTTTCTAAAGAAAAAAAAATGTTTTGTAAAGAACATCTGGAATGATACCAACTTGAACACCAAAACCCGACTAATATTAAACAGATAAAAATTAAAACTGAGATCCTTTAAGAGCAGTGAAGACATTAATGAGAAAGGGGATGGGCCATACCGCGGTTTCGACTACTAAAGTCTCGTCAGTGACCCTTTAGATTTGGCAACATGGAGCCAAAGAGAATTACTGAAATGTTGCAACTTTCAACAGGGTAGTCGATACAAAGACTAGTATTATCTAAATGGGACCAAATATGTTAAACATTGGCAAGAAAACGAATCTTAACCGATAGTAAATTTGATTTCTCAGAATATCCTCGCTGATCTCAAAGGACCAAAAAGGAAATATAACCTGCACTATGGATGATGTACGGGGAGACTTTTTAGGGCCGCCACACGGCACAACACCAGCTGCAGTAAAAGCAAATAAAAATTAAAACTGAGATCCTTTAAGAGCAGTGAAGACATTAATGAGAAAGGGGATGGGCCATACCGCGGTTTCGACTACTAAAGTCTCGTCAGTGACCCTTTAGATTTGGCAACATGGAGCCAAAGAGAATTACTGAAATGTTGCAACTTTCAACAGGGTAGTCGATACAAAGACTAGTATTATCTAAATGGGACCAAATATGTTAAACATTGGCAAGAAAACGAATCTTAACCGATAGTAAATTTGATTTCTCAGAATATCCTCGCTGATCTCAAAGGACCAAAAAGGAAATATAACCTGCACTATGGATGATGTACGGGGAGACTTTTTAGGGCCGCCACACGGCACAACACCAGCTACAGTAAAAGCAAATAAAAATTAAAACTGAGATGCCGTTTCTAGCGACTCAAACTATGTTTTTGTCAAAATAAAATGTCACTTCCTCTTGTATAAAAGATTGTACATGTTTGTGATTGTGTACCAGTAAAATAAACTTTCAACTGGTGTTTTTGCTCCGGAGTTAGTAAGTTATTCGGCGCCCAGGGATCTCCATCGTCGGGCAGCTTACTGAATCTGTTGAGTCCTCGTTTTTGATTCATCAGGATGTTTATCGTGATTTATCTGTTTGTTCTTGATGATTCATTGACTAATTAAAGATTCACCACGATGACCGAAGAACTAACTAAATTTTATGAACCACTGCAGAAGCTGAGGGTGAGGTTATGGCCATGTAAAATCGATTTAAGCCCGCCAGTAATTTTATATTACTGATCGTTCCAATGCGATACTTCTTTGGTGGTTCTTTCGTTTTATGTCTTGGTTTTTTTTTTAAAATTGTGCTGTTGGCACCTTATGTATGTTTTCATATTTTAGTTAAGTTTAGGTAACTGAGTGGCCACCTTTTGGGAAAATAGCTGCCCATTCGCCTCATGATATGTTTTCATGGAATAAGTACTTGATTGTTAATTTGTTTTTTTCTTATCTCGGTTTTTGGAGTGAGAATCTTTTTCTGATTGCGCCTTTTCCTGATCTTTGCCTACTTGTACCTTTTTTCAAGCCTAGGATAGCTAAAACAACAAATATAAAAAGAGCATTTGACTACCAGAGGAAGAAACTAATTAGTTCCAAAAAAGTAGCCTATCGGCCATTGGTTGTGGCCATAAATGTTATGTTTGTATACTAAATCCCCGAAAATTTCTGATGACAAAGTTTCTGTTTCTTTTATTTATTTTGACGCATCACAAAGTGTACTCACGTGAGCAAACTAATTGGGAAATTTACCATCAGGAAAACATGTCCGTGAAATGTATACCCCCTGAAACCCCACTTTCATAATTTGCAGGGTATGCCTATTTTTCTTATGTTTGATCCAAAACATAGATTGTGGGTACTCGTTAGAACCGCCTCACCGAGGCGGTTCTAACGTGTACCCACGATCAATGTTTTGACCATATATATTGAAAAATCAAAGTTTTCCCATGAAATTTTCAGTTTTTACAGCTGAAAAATTATCTGTTTATTACATGGGTGAGTTTTCGTAATACAGGTCGCACGGACCAATGACATTGGTTGTCACCCCATGACAAGATTGGCTTAAGAGCCACAAAATCCAGCGGATGCTATCAAGGGACAGCGGATATATTTTAATTAAAGTGTTTTGAGCCTTATCACGAGAAAATCCGTGCGAGTGGTCATGTAAAGCTGCACTGAAGCATGAATGTTGCTTATTATTCGATACACTGTATTAAATTGTCTTGTTGCGTGTAAAGAACGACCATTCCATATGCATCGTGCACCTTCGCTTTTTCGAATTTGATTTTCAGTCACCCATTGTGGAAACAGTCTGTTGACCAGTTTCTTAATTGTCGCCTTTGATGATAAAATAATCTAAATATCATTTCAAAACACGAGTTATAAAAACAATCACATCAAGCTTTTTAAAGTGGTTAAGCATCTTATTATCTTAAAAGAACAATCGGATACAAAGCACTTATTTTATTTATTTTTTCTTTTTTTTTAAGACAAAAACTTAAACTTTGCAAACACACAATTATGAAAATAGGCATGTGTCGGTAACCGAGGAAAAATTAACACTATGCTCACGATGTAATTTCTTCATTAATATAAATACACATTACGTCAGGAAAACATGTCCGTGCAATGAATACCCCCTTAAACCCCACTTTTAAATAGCAAAACTGGGGTTTTCAGGGGTATTCCTATTTTTCTTATTTTTGTTCCAAAACATAGATTGTGGGTACTCGTTAGAACCACCTCGGCGAGGCGGTTCTAACGTGTACCCACAATCTATGTTTTGAGCAAAAATAAGAAAAATATTGAAATTTTTCTACTGAAAAGTTTCATTTTTTACAACTTTAAAAATCTCTTTATATTACATGGACATGTTTTCGTAATGAATGGCTCCAAGCATTATGGAGCACCTATTTGCTGACTAGATGTTTGGCACTCTACCCGGTAGGGCACAAGGACATAGTGACCGTTTCCATCAATAGAAATAACAGGAAAGTTGAAGTAGGAAAGGAGACTGAGATCCTTTAAGAGCAGTGAACATATTAATGAGAAAGGGGATGGACCATATCGCGGTTTCAGCTACTTAAGAATCTTCAGTGACCCTACGGATTTGGCAAAATGGAGCCAAAGAGAATTACTGTAGTTTTGCATATTTCAACAAGGTAGTCGATAAAGAGACTAGTATCATCCAAATGGGGCCATATATATTAATTGTTGAAAATGAATATAAACCGATTTTTTTTTTCAGATGTAGCTCTTTTCCTAGTCATGCCATTTTTATTATTAAATGCAGCAACGGCGTTTTCGTGTTTTGTAGTCAGCAAGGCAATGGTTTACATGACATGGTTATGAAAATATTTTTCTTAAGATATGTATGCGTTAAGTTGAATACTGTCGTAAAGGCAAAGTGTAAAACCATTCTGTTGCCTTCTCTATAATTCTATGAAACGTCAAGGGCGCTTTTCGTAAACCAAATGACACAAGTCTGAATAGAACTTCCTCGGTTTACCATTTTTCATTTCAATCTGTGGTTAGAGTTGTTCCTGTAGGCGCCTGTAAAACCGGTTTAAGCCTCATTGTAATTTTATATAACTGATCGTTCCAATGCGATGCTTCTGTTGTGGTTCCATTCGTTTTATGTTTTGGAGTCGAACTTTGGGCTGTTTGAACCTTATGTATGTTTTCATATTTTAATTAAGTTGGGGTAACTGAGTGGTCGCCTATTGGGAAATAGCTGCTCACTCGGCTTACGGTGTGTTTTCTAAGTATAAGTACCTAATTGTCAATTTGGTTTTTCCCACCTCGGATTTTGGAGTGGGGATTTCTTTCTGATTGCGCCTTTTCCTGATCATTGCCTACTTCCTTCCTAATATGATATTACATGATCATTTCAAAATACTCAGACAAAGTTTAGGAGACTTGTAACTTTGTGTTACTGATCGTTCCAAGGCGATACTTCTGTGGTGGTTCTTTTTGTTTGATGTCTTGGTGTTTTAATTTATTTTTTTTGTGCTGTTGGCGTCTTATGTATGTTTTCATATTTTTAATTAAGTTAAGGTAACTGAGTGGCCACCTATTGGGAAAATAGCTGCTCATTCGGCTTACGATATGTTTCATGGTATAAGTGCCTGATTGTTAGTTTGGTTTTTTCCCACCTCGGTTTTTGGAGTGGGAATCTCTTTCTGATTGCACCTTTTCCTGATCTTTGCCTACTTGTACCTTTTTGTAGGTAAAGCAACAGAAGCATTGTGCTAGTATTTCACTCAACAGCCGTTGAAATTTATAGGTGTCAAGTTAAAAATACTATCATAACGTCGTAGAGTAAAATGTATTTCCACGCATGTCCGATCTGTTGCCTGGCAGTTAAATATAAATTATGATAAATAAAAAGAAATATGTTATTCCCTTCAAATAAAAGGCTCTCATCCCCTTTTTCGTCCAAATCAAACCAGTATCAGCTCCGCCTCCGCTTAATTTGATATCATACACCATGCATACTATAAGCAAGACGGTTGTCACCAGCCGAAATAATTTTAAAACATTTATTTACTTCCTCTTTTCGTTCATTGGTCTATTCTTAAATATCATTTTGTTTCTTTTTGTCTGTACTTAAGACTTTCATTCATTGTATCACTTGTAAGACAACTCCCTTAACTTTAATACGCATGCGAACAACGTAGCACAGAATGATTAGCCTGTGCGTTCATGCAGTACTATCAGCGTCGTATTGTTTACCTTGAAAATTCATGTAATGATTATCAATTTTGAAAATGCGTAATCTGACTCTTCTGCCTCAGAGTATTGGCTTGAATAATGTCAAAAATAGGTCGAAAATAGGTTTGCTCGTGTGAAGGCTCATATAATATGACATATAGGCCTTATTATGCAAGTCTCTTTAATTAGCATGAAACATACGCATAGGGCGGGATTAACTTAATTTCATCCGCTATATAAGCCCCACGAAATCACTGACGAGCATACATCAAGGTGACAGTGCCAGATATGGAAAATGTACTTGGTTCTGTTTCACTGAGAAATGATTGTTTCCAAATGTGTAAGTATTTGCATGCTTTAGACCAAAACTCATCGGACCTCTATTCTGGTTTGAAGTAAGTGGATAGTAAAAATTTTAGTATGCAACTTTATAATATACAAATGGAAATAAGTTAGGGAACACCTGTAATAATGTGACTACCAACTTTGGACTGTATATATCTTTCTTTGTAAAATTTATGAAGAATATTTTGACAACTTGATATGATCTGTAGTATCAAAAGTTGTTTCTATGTGAAAATGGTAAGCATCAATCATTAACTGCGGCGGACAGCGACCATCTTTGATTCAGAAATGTTTCGCTAGATTAACGGAACGCGCTGATATTCTTTGCGATAACTTCATTCTTTGAACTCGCATTGTCATATGTTTTCTTAAGCATCATGTTGAGAACTTGCCTGTGGATTGGGTATCATTAATTCTTTATTTTCTGACCGACTGTCGGCGGTAGATCCATACTTTTCCGGGGGTAGCTTTCATGATCACGTTTTGTTCTTTGGCTGTACATTTTGCAGGTTGTAAACGTTGGGCCAGATCTTCGATATATAAAGGATCTTACACGAGTGGTCATTTCATATGAAATTTATTAAACGAGCCTTCGGTGAGTTTGATAAATTTAATATGAAATGACCACGAGTGTAAGATTCGTTTTATCATATGACTTTTAAAAAAGGATTTTATCGCCTTCGAAGTGGACATATTTTCAATGAAAATTTACATTGTTGATACGGACGTCGTCAATGACGATACGTATTCCCGCAAATGTGTTAATACACGTGTGGTCATATGATTTTTATGACATGATGTTATCCACTGGAAAACAGCGACGTCATATGATAAGACCCTTTAGGAATTTAAATAATCCACGTTCTGGTCATAGCGCCATAGCAAAATTATTCTTTTACGGCTTTATGTGCAAAACATCTAACAATTTTGCCTTCCATAGAAGTCAGTGCAGTTTGATTAATTGGTTTGAAGATGAAACACGAATGTTTTAGATCCGAAGTCGTTTTTTCATTGAGAACGATCAGATGCAACATTATATTCCTGTTTCGCTTTCAAAAGTTGACTTTTGCGGAGTGCAGAAGCAAAACGGCAAACTCGTATTCAGTAAAAAGTGAAGTTTTTCATGTATGGCACATTGTGTCCTCCGCAGCACAAGGACAAAATGTTGTGAATGTCCATAAATTGGCCTGTCGCTAGACCAAGGTATGACATACATGTGATAAAAATTTCAGTATCGCCAGAAAATAGGAAAATGGATTTTTGAAACATTGCCCAAGGGCTAAAAGTGTTCCCTAACTTAATGCCATGTTTATAGAAGGCATTCGTTTTTAAGCATATCACACGCGCTATCTAAACTAAAGGTCCCTCGCGAAAATTTCTGTAACTTCAGTACATCCATATTTGAGCCTGTGCGTGAGAAAACCAACAATCTGCCTATGCGAAAACAAAGACGCAGATCAGCTTCGCGGTAACCGCGAAGCTGATCAGCGCCTTTATTTTCGCTACACGGATAGTACAATTCCTCTCCTTTCTAAATCCAAAATGGCCAGCCTCTATCCATCTTCTATGACTGTACAGCCCGGTTTGTGTCGGACCTGGTCAGAAACCCAAATTGTTGGTTTTGTCACGCACAGGCTCATTTTTTCTTGCAAAGTGATTGTTCTCTACATTGATTTCATTATCAAAGACATGAGTTCTCTCTCTCTCTCTCTCTCTCTCTCTCTCTCTCTCTCTCTCTCTCTCTCTCTCTCTCTAACCATACATGAGTACTGGTACTTATTCAGTACTGATGATAGCCGTGAGCGCTGAAGGGCAATGACGTTACGAAATCAGAGATGATTGCGCCGGATAGACCATAGTGACCTTTTTTTGTTTTGTCTAAATTTTTACTTCAAAATGGCTATAGCTTTTTACTTCAAAATGATGAATAAAAGCCTCAACGACGTTACAATTCGCCGGATTTTTTGTTTTGTTTTGACTGTAGATTTTTAATACTGCGTTTACACTATGTTCCCGGCGGCCCCGGCAGCCCCGTTTGCTAGAAACGGGTCGTTATTTTTTCCTGATATTTTGCCACGATATATTAAACATATTCCGATTTATGTTCATGTTATTTTATAAGCATTTGTTCATGTTGTAATTATTATGTTCATGTTATTTTATAAGCATTTGATTGAGCTGTATAGAAGCGGCTTGTATAGGGTATTTTTGGATACTGGATATTGGCCTATTTTTTAAGGGATACTGGGATATTTGTGTTTTTTTTATTTTGGGATATGGGATATTCAGGAATTTTGGGATATGGGATATTGGAATTTATTTTGGGATACGAGTTAAATTAAGCTTGCGATATGGGATATTTTGGACGGTTTATTTTGGGATATAGGATATTGGCTACTCCCTAACCAAGACTCAAAAGTCTACGTTATTTTGGTTAATCCCCCATATAGGTGCGTTCAGTTATTGCTATACTTCTGGAAAATTCAGAAACAAATTAACAACTCTTCTTTTTTGTAAACAGTTGTCACCGACAAACAATTGACAACTGTAGATATTTATTTATACATGTATATTTAGCTCACCTGAGCCGAAGGCTCACAAGGTGAGCTTATAGGATGGCCATGATCCGGCGTCCGTCCGTCGTCCGTCCTTCCGTCGTCCACAATTTCAAAGATCTTCTTCTCTGAAACTGCTTGGCCAATCAAAGTGCAATTTTATGTGGAGCATCCATGGGTAGGGGGAACTGAAGTTTGATCGCGAGATCCGGGTCACATGACCAAGATGGCCGCCACGCCCATATATGGTAAAAGCACTTCAAAAATCTTCTTCTCCAGAACCGGTGGGCCGATTTCCACAAAACTTGGTATGTAGCATCGGAAACTTCAACCAATCATAGTTTGATAAAATGATAACCCTTGGATGACCTTGACCTATTTTACGGCAAGGTCAAATTTAGAAACATAGGCTTTTACATGGGAAAAAGTGAATACTATGGATTTTTTGAAAACTGTTGCAGCCTGAGGCCTGAAAAGTGGTAGATGAAAACAACTAATGGAGTAGATGAAGGCATGTGATTAATTTATGTCAAGGTCATCTCTTGACCTTGGCCAGTCTGTTATCCATACACACTTTTCAAAGATCTTCTCCTCTTAAACCGCTTAGCCAATCAAAGTGAAATTTTATGTTGAGCATCCATGGGTAGGGGTTACGAAAGTTTGATCGCGAAATCCAGGTCACATGACCAAGATGGCCGCCACGCCCATATATGGTAAAAACCACTCAAAAATCTTCTTTTCATGAACCGGAAGGCCGATTTTCACGAAACTTGGTATGTAGCATTTGGGACTACAGCCCATCATAATTTGATCAAATGATGACCCTAGCATGACCTTGACCTATTTTAGGGCAAGGTCAATTTTGTAAACATAGGCTTTTACATGGGAAAAAGTGAAAATTATGGATTTTTTGAAAACTGTTGCAGCCTGAGACTTGAAAAGTGGTAGATGCAAACAACTAATGGAGTAGATGAAGGTATATGATTTAGGTCAAGGTCATCTCTTGACCTTGGCCAGTCTGTTATCCATACACACTTTTCAAAGATCTTTTTCTCTGAAACTGCTTGACCAATCAAAGTGAAATTTTATGTGGAGCGTCCATGGGTAGGGGGAACGAAAGTTTGATCGCGAAATATGGGTCACATGACCAAGATGGCCGCCATGCCCAACTATGGTAAAAACCACTCAAAAATCTTCTTCTCCAGAACAGGCTGGCGGATTTTCGCAAAACTTGGTATGTAGCATTTGGGACTCCAGTCCATCATAGTTTGTTGAAATGATGACCCTAGGATGACCTTGACCTATTTTACAGCAAGGTCAATATTGGAAACATAGGCTTTTGCATGGGAAAAGGCGAAAACAATGGATATTTTGGAAACTGTTGCAGCCTGAGACCTGAAAGTTGCTAGATGCAGACAACTAATGGAGTCAATGAAGGTAAGTAATTAATGAAGGCCAAGGTTATGTCTTGACCTTGACCCAAGGTCATTTAAATATCAAAATTAAAATTATGGTTTTCTCAGAAATCACTGGGTTTGGAAACTATTGCAGCTCAGTTTCCTCTGTCCCTTGGATAACACCTGAAATAAGGAGGAAGATTCGCAGAAAAAATGCAACTCATGCAAAAGCGAAAAAGACTGGTAGTGCAAAATTTAGATCTAAATTTGAATCTTTACGGAAAGAGATCAAAGCTGATATCAGGAAGCAGCATGATCTTTACGTGAACAACTTGGTAGGAGATGTTAAGGCTAATCATAGAGATTTTTACAGGTACATAAACAGTCAGAAAAAAGATACCCAAGGTATTCCCCCGTTGAAAAAGAGAAATGGAAGTGGAATTGCACAATCCGAATTTGAGAAGGCGGAAGAATTTAATGGTCAGTTCTCGGATGTTTTCACTAAAAGTGAATACAAACAGGTCCCTCTTATGGATAGATCTGCCCCATTCATGCATGATATTGTGGTCACAAAGGAAGGGGTTACCAAACTTCTCAAAGGTCTAAACCCGTCTAAAGCCTTAGGGCCTGATGAGCTTCATACCAGGGTCCTAAAGGAACTGGCTGTGGAATTAGGGCCGGTATTCGCCCATCTCTTCCAGCAGTCAAATGATACAGGTGAAATTCCTAAAGAATGGTCTCTTGCTAATATTTGCCCCCTGTTTAAGAAGGGCGACAGGTCACTTGTCCGCAATTACCGCCCTGTTTCTTTGACATGCATTCCTTGTAAGCTTCTTGAACATATTGTATGCTCGAATATTATGGCCCATCTTGATGAACATGAACTCTTGTCGGACAGGCAACACGCATTTAGGAAATGGCATAGCTGTGAAACTCAGTTGACTACAGTGATAAATGACTGGGCCAAAATCTTAGACAAAAAAGGCCAGGTCGACACTTTTATACTCGATTTTGAAAAGGCTTTTGATACTCCTCCCCATGAACTCCTTAAAAGCAAATTGTTTAGCTATGGAATAAGTGGAAAAACACTGAATTGGATAAATGCTTTCCTTTGTTTCCGACAACAAAGGGTAGTGGTTAATGGTATTAAATCGGATTGGGCTCCAGTTGTGTCGGGTGTCCCTCAGGGCACCGTTCTCGGCCCCTTGCTGTTTTCCTTGTATATAAATGACATCTCAGCAGACATTGAGTCTGAAATAAGACTATTTGCTGATGATTGTGTTTGCTATCGTGAAATCAAGAATGAAGAGGATACATTGAAACTTCAGAGAGACGTTGATCGTTTATGCAGTTGGGCTAGGAAATGGGGAATGAGATTTCAACCCGTCAAATGCAACATGATGCAGCTGACAAATAAATGGTCTAGTAAGATACAGGCTAACTACACCCTTGAGGGCACTGTACTGGAAAACGTTGAAAGCATAAAATACCTGGGTGTAACTATCACAAATGATTTGAAATGGAATACTCATATTTCCAATGTCTGTACAAAGGCTAACAGAAACTCTCGGATTCTTAAGTAGAAATTTGTATTCTTGTCCCCCAGATGTGAAAGAAGCAGCTTATAAAGGACTGGTGCGGCCGGTCTTGGAATATGGAAGCTCAGTTTGGGACCCTCACACTCATGGCCTCCAGGAAGAACTGGAAAAGGTACAAAATCGTGCGGCAAGGTTTGTGACGATAAATTATGTTTTTGAAACTGGGAGCATGACTGGCATTTTAGGTCAACTGAAATGGGAATCTCTTCAGAAAAGGAGGAAGGATAGTAGACTTATATTGCTATACAAAGGTCTAAAGGGTAAAGCCAGAATACCCACAGATGACCTTATCCCAAAGAATAGGCGTTGTAGAAATCAACACTCTTTGGCTTTTCAGATACCTTCAGCTAGCAAAGAAGCGTACAAAAGTAGTTTCTTTCCACAGACTATCAGGGACTGGAATGACCTCCCTGATTCACTTATCTCCCCTGCTGAAATGTCTGATGACTGTGTGTCCAAGTTCGCTACACTCGTGCGTTCAATGGACTAATTTCTCCCCCATCCGAACCCCCTGGTGAAATAATGTCATTTGGCGTGTCACCAGTAAACTATTCAGATTCAGATTCAGAAACTTTGCAGATGCAGACAACTTATGAAGTCAATAAAGGTTTGTGAGTATTCAAGGTCAAGGTCATTTCATGATGACTTAATACTCCAAGATCAGGCTTCAGGTGAGCGTTCTCATGACCAATGGTCCTCTGGTTTATAAGGTATGAGGGCAGATATTTACTTTTTAAATATAAAACTTGCAGATTTAGTGACTTTGTTTCTGTTGTATGCCTATTTTGATTACATAATAAACAAAGTCAAGATTCTTTAAACAGAAAGTTAGCTAATATTCTACTTTCAAAGATTCCACATCGAACCATGGATGACCATGGATACCGGGACCCAGTTGTTCAAAATTAACGATGTCGATAGTTAACGATTCGTTAAAATTTCAAATAACAATGTTACAAATACACTGTTATTTTTTGTTGAAAACAAATGTGAGAATCCTTTGCATTGCAATGGATTCTCTCATTTTTTAACGAAAAAAAATAAAATAAATAAATAAAAAAATAACTGTGTATTTGCTTTAGAAGTCGATATATAGTTAACAAATTGAGGGCTTAACGACAGCGTTAGGCTAACGAAGTTTTGAACAACTTGACCCGGATTGTCATTTTGATCATCGTAATTTGTAATAGAATAATCATTTTTGTACTAAAACTAATAACTTGTTTATATATGGACACTATTTTAAAAGATGTAACTACGTGGATTTCATTTAATATGTTTCTTAAAATTTCATCGTATAGTAGCCGTTACAAAGTAAAATCAATGCAGTTTCACAAGAAACATAATATCCCACCAGAATTTTGTACGAAGAAACCTACTTGTGAGTTTCTTCATGAGGCAAAAGTATTTCTTAAAACACCTCTTGAATTCTATACTGCCAAAACGCGGACTGCCATTTCATCAAACAGTTTCATGGTCTGCTTCCTCTGTACAGAATAATATAGTTTGCTGACAGTTTCAAAGAACAGCGTTTTATTGCTAGGCAATCTTTCACACATCATCTTCATGTAAAGCCAAACCTCTTCTTGAACCATAGGGTTACCTGTGAAAAGGTACAAGTAGGCAAAGATCAGGAAAAGGCGCAATCAGAAAAAGATTCCCACTCCAAAAACCGAGGTGGGAAAAAACCAAACTAACAATCAGGTACTTATACCATGAAAGCCGAATGAGCAGCTATTTTCCCAATAGGTGGCCACTCAGTTACCTTAACTTAACTAAAACTATGAAAACACACATAAGGCGCCAACAGCACAAAAAAATTTAAACACCAAGACATAAAAGAAAAAGAACCACCACAGAAGTATCGCCTTGGAACGATCAGTAACACAAAGTTACTGGCGGGCTTACCTACTTACCAAATTCAGAACCTCCTATTATTTGAAACCAATCAGAAATACTATTTTTCTTTTCAATAAACTTGTTATCCATGCTAATACTCCCAAGTCTTGAGATTGTAAAGATTCAAAACATGTTTATCAACCAGCCGGACATATAGTTACTGGAAATTTAAAAATAATTTCGGATTCTAGAATTCGCAAAATTGTTTCTAAAGGTCCGAAATATAGATTCCCTTCCTACATTAATTTCGACAAATGTAGAGAGGAGATTGCATCTGCATTAAATGATTTCGGTAATCGATGGTGTAAACGAGAGGGTGTTGAGGATAATGCTCTTAAAGAATGGAAAAGAAGTATCTTCACTATCGTGGATAAACGTATTAAGTTTTATTCACAAAATACTAATCTTTTACCTCCTAAACCCAAATCGTCATTTAGGCATTTGAAGCAGGGTATCCAAGAATTTCATAGAAAGTATGTCTTGGTTCCGGCAGACAAAGCCGCAAACAATGTTGTTGTCGTTTGTAGGCTTCACTGCGTTAAGACCTTAAAACAGGAGCTTGATGGTACCAGGGCTTATCTGGAGACAGATACTGATGAAGTGTCTGTAGTTAAATGATTTACCTGTTAAGTAATGAAGGCCAAGACAAACTTCCTACGTTGTATTGGTTACCTAAGCTTCACAAAAGACCATACAAAGCTAGATTTATTGCAAATTCTAGCTCTTGTACTACCACTGAACTTTCTAAATTAACTTAACTTCCTGTCTTACTGCTATCAAATCTCATGTTATAAGATACTGTGAGACAGTGTATGAAACTTCAAATAAAAATTGGTTTTGGTCAATAAAAAATTCTGGTGAGGTGCTCAATAATTGAAGTGTAGAGGGTTCCGTGCGACAAGCTTGTCCACGTATGATTTTTCTACTCTGTATACAACATTACCACATAATCTAATAAAAGAAAAACTTCTGGATTTGATAGAGTGGACCTTCAAAAGGGCATTAAAAAACTATGGTTCACTTTATTTGGCATGTAATGACAGAAAGGCTTTTTTCACTTCCTCTGACCAAAGTCGGTGTACACTTTGGTCATGTCAGAATGTGTGCGACGCCTTGTCCTATCTCCTTGATAATATTTATATTAGATTTGGGACCAAGTTATACAGACAAATTGTTGGAATTCCGATGGGTACAAATTGCGCACCTCTCGTAGCTGATTTATTTTTATACTGCTACGAAAGAGAGTTCATGGATTCTCTTAACCATGATAATCAAGCTGATGTTATCGAGGCTTTTAATTCCACATCTAGGTACCTCGATGACCTTTTGAACATTGACAACCCTTATTTTGAAGGTATGGTCAATCAAATTTATCCACCTGAACTTCAGTTGAACAAAGCCAATATCTCAGATACCGAAGCCCCCTTTTTAGATCTACATCTTTCTGTTGCAAATGGATTTGTTTCTTCTAAAATTTATGATAAGCGCGATGACTTTGATTTTGATATAGTAAATTTTCCTTTTTTGGATGGTGACGTTCCTCGTCGTGCTTCTTATGGTGTTTACATTTCGCAACTTATTAGGTTTGCTAGAGTCTGCAATCATGTTACAGACTTCAACGCTCGAAATAAATGTTTAACGGCAAAACTTCTCCAACAGGGCTATCGGTATCATAAACTTCGAAAAACCTTTTCTAAATTTTATCGTAGACACTATGAATTGATTTCCAAATATAATGTTGGATTAAAGACGTTTTTAAGTGAGGGCCTTTCGGAACCTGAATTTTATGGTGACTTAGTTTACTTTAAGAAACTTATAGGAATTAATGATTTTTCTTTTCAGTTCAGAAGAATCATAACACGTTACAGACGTATAGGTTATAACTTGAATGTTATGCGACAGTCTGCATGCTTAGTTTTTAACCCAATCATGGTTGATAACTATGCTGCCTTCTTTAATTGCACGCCGGTGGGTCGGGCGTCAGACTCTATGATGGCCCCGACTTAAAGCTATTCATTTTAGTTGGTTGGGGCCGGAGCTTCTTGTCTATTCCTTGGCCCACCGGGTTCCAACTGGTGTTTTTCTTTTGCTCCGGAGTTAGTAGGTTATTCGGCGCCCAGGGATCTCCATCGTCGGGCAGCTTACTCAATCTGTGAGTCCTTGTTTTTGATTCATCAGGATGTTTATCATGATTTATTTGTTTGTTCTTGATGATTCATTGACTAGTTAGAGATTCCCCACGAGGACCGAAGAACTTACTAAATGTTATGAACCACTGCAGAAGCTGAGGGTGAGGTTAGGATCCTGTAAAACCGGTTTAAGCCCGCCAGTAACTTTGTGTTACTGATCGTTCCAAGGCGATACTTCTGTGGTGGTTCTTTTTGTTTTATGTCTTGGTGTTTAATTTTTTTTTTTTTTTTTTTTTTTTTTTTTTTTTTTTTTTTGTGCTGTTGGCGCCTTATGTATGTTTTCATATTTTTAATTAAGTTAAGGTAACTGAGTGGCCACCTATTGGGAAAATAGCTGCTCATTCGGCTTACGATATGTTTCATGGTATAGTGCCTGATTGTTAGTTTGGTTTTTTCCCACCTCGGTTTTTGGAGTGGGAATCTCTTTCTGATTGCGCCTTTTCCTGATCTTTGCCTACTTGTACCTTTTTAAAATTTTTCATGGTTTTTGTTAAATTCGGGTAACTGAGTGGCCGCCTATTGGGGAAAAGATGCTCATTTAGCTTACGCTATGTTTTCTTAGTATAAGTATCTGATTGTCACTTTTGCTTTTACCCATCTCGTTTTTTTTTTTTTTTTTTTTTTGGAGTTGGAATTTCTTTCTGATTGCGCCATATCCCGATCATTGCATAGTTTTACCTTTTTAAGTCAGATAAGATATTTTATTTCCTCCAAAATTAGAGAGCATAGGATTTTTTTTTCTATTTTTATTTAGTTTAGCGTCCCCTTTAAGATTATTTCAGCTCATATGAGACGGGCCAATCAGTAGGTGGGGCGAAAACGAGAGAACCTCGAGAAAAAGCACCTGGCACACCCGCAAACACAACTTGGCTTGTCTAATATGTGCCCCGTGTGGGGCTCGAACCCACACCAGACACAGCGGTGAGATGATCGAATGGTTAAGCGCTGCACTGAAATATCAGCGCTCTTAGCCACTCGGCCACGGGGCAGCCCAAGGAAAGTTATACCCCCGATATCAAGAAAGTGTTTGTGGAATCTAATTATGACATGCATTTTCTTGCATTAACACGTATTCTTAACCTGCCGTTGAATGGCCGGGCAATACCCCTGACTTCTACATGTATAGAAGATGTTTGAAATAGCAAGAAGAGGTGATGTGAGAGATTACCTAGCGATTATTATAAGAATCTTATATGAGTGTCAGGGATGGATAGACAAATCTATTTTAAGGGTCACAGTCGGCGGGCCTCGTGATTCCAAACTGTGACCCAAGGGACAGATAAATGAATCAATCATTGGTGTTCAGTGGAGGTTGGAAAATCTTAACCCGAGGGTTCACCCGTTCCAATGGGAAAAGAGACTCGCCGAGGCTTCTTGCTATTTTACTGGAACGGTGGCCACTTTTAACCTCCCACATTACTGGTTTCCACATCGGAAGCGGTGATAGGCTTCGCTTCACACCGTGTCACGTGCGCATGTCTTCTAGTATGACTCGTCAGGCTTCAAAACGAAAGTATTATACCAAATGGTTAGTTAAAATGATATATACAGGGTGTTAAGAAAGTTCGAAGACATCATTCAAAAAGACACTAAGTGTTTAATAATGTATTTTGATATCATAACATAGAGTAATTTTAATATTGATAATATGACATACAAGATATTATGGACAAAATTTTGTTTATATCAAACTGATGAGAAAATTATATGTGGCAATAAGCGACCCCTCTCCTGAAAGAGTGTCATGAAATACAAAATGTGGGTTTAACCAGCGCTTGTCTGAGAAACTGTTCAAAATTCCAATACCAGTGGATTCATATTGAATACATTGATTACAAATATTGTCGGGAGAACGTTTTATGCTAATTTTAGTAATCTTTTCCTCGTAAACATTGTGGAATTGCTGAGCAATGTCTTAGGGTACCCCCATTCTTGAAATAGGTCACAAGTAGTAGGGGGAATAGGTAAATATTTTACAAACATTTGAAACTGCGTGGTTATTGGCATTTCTTTTTGTAATATAATGCTATTAAATATGTTGTGGCAAAACGAAAACTCATTTTTGATGTCGTCCCTCCCATATCTTTGAACAAAACTTAATGAACAAGCCTGCCCCTAAAATTTGTTAACATGCATTAAAAACTTCATTATTTTGAATATGACATACACATACAGTAGTTGATTCAGATTATCGTTTTTAGCTCACCTGAGGTGAGCTTATAGTATACCCATGCCCCGGCGTCCGTCGTCGTCGTCCGTCGTCGTCCGTCGTTCACAATTTCAAAGATCTTCTCCTCTGAAACCACTAGGCTAATCAAAGCCAAACTTCATATGGAGCATCCTTTTGAAGAGGAAACGAAAATTTATATTTATGGTCATGGTCACATGACCAAGATGGCCGCCATGGCTATAAATAGCAAAAACCTTTAAAAATATTCTTCTCCAGAACCAGAAGGACTATGATTTTGAAACTTGGCATGAAGCATCAGGCAATGGCGCTCTACAAATTTTATATAAATCATGACCTTGGGATGACCTTGACTTTTTTTACGACAAGGTCAACTTAGGCAGCCCATGCATTTGAATTGGAAAAAAAATAGGAAAATGTCATTTAATGGCAAACAACTTCCTAGGAATGAGCAAATGGGCAGAAGATTCATGTTTATGAAAATATTTTGGGCCCAGAGGGTTGTCTGCCCCTGCCCTGGGGCTATATACATGTGTATGACCATAATATTCAAACATCTTCTTCTCTGAAACAGCTTGGCCAATCAAAGCCAAACTTTATGTGGAGCATTCTTAGGAAAAGTGAATGAAAGTTTGTATAAATGGTCAAGGTCACATGACCAAGATGGCCACCATGGCTATAAATAGCAAAAACCTTTAAAAATCTTCTTCTCCAGAACCAGAAGGCCTATGATTTTGAAACTTGGCATGAAGCATCAGGCAATGAAGCTCTACAAAGTTTATATAAATCATGACCTTGGGATGACCTTGACTTTTTTACAGCAAGGTCAACTTAGGTTGTCCATGCATTTGAATGGGAAAAAATAGGAAAATGTCATTTAATGGCAAAAAACTTCCTAGGAATGTGCAAATGAACAGAAAATTTATGTTTATGAAAATATTTTGGGCCCAGAGGGTTGTCTTCCCCTGCCCTGGGGCTATATACATGTGTATGACCATAATATTCAAACATCTTCTTCTCTGAAACCGCTTGGCAAATCAATGCCAAACTTTATGTGGAGCATTCTTAGGAAACGTGAATGAAAGTTTGTATAAATGGTCAAGGTCACATGACCAAGATGGTCACTATGGCTATAAATAGCAAAAACCTTTAAAAATCTTCTTCTCCAGAACCAGAAGGCCTATGATTTTGAAACTTGGCATAAAGCATCAGGCAATGAAGCTCTACAAAGTTTATATAAATCATGGCCTTGGGACGACCTTGACCTTTTTAGCTCACCTGAGCCGAAGGCTCACAAGGTGAGCTTATAGGATGGCCATGATCCGGCGTCCGTCCGTCCGTCGTCCACAATTTCAAAGATCTTCTTCTCTGAAACTGCTTGGCCGATCTAGTTGAAATTTTATGTGGAGCGTCCTTGGATAGTGGCATTTCAAGTTTGATCGCGCAATCCAGGTCACATTACCAAGATGGCCGCCACGCCCATATATGGTAAAACCGCTCAAAAATCTTCTTCTCCAGAACCGGTGGGCCGATTTCCACGAAACTTGATATGTAGCATCGAGGACTTTAGCCCATCATAGTTTGATAAAATGATGACCCTTGGATGACCTTGACCTATTTTACGGTAAGGTCAAATTTGGAAACATAGGCTTTTACATGGGAAAAAGTGAAAACTATGGATTTTTTGAAAACTATTGCAGCCTGAGGCCTGAAAAGTGGTAGATGCTAACAACTAATGGAGTAGATGAAGGTATGTGATTAATTTAGGTCAAGGTCATCTCTTGACCTTGGCCAGTCTGTCGTCCATACACACTTTTCAAAGATCTTCTTCTCTGAAACTGCGTGGCCAATCAAAGTGAAATTTTATGTGGAGCATTCATGGGAAGGGGAGATGAAAGTTTGATTGCAAAATCAGGTCACATGACCAAGATGGCCGCCATGCTCATATATGGTAAAAACCACTCAAAAATCTTCTTCTCCAGAACCGGCTGGCCGATTTTCATGAAACTTGGTATGTAGCATTTGGGACACCAGCCCATCATAATTTGATCAAATGATGAACATAGGATGACCTTGACCTATTTTACGGCAATGTCAATTTTGGAAACATAGGCTTTTACATGGGAAAAAGTGAAAACTATGGATTTTTTGAAAACTATTGCAGCCTGAGGCCTGAATAGTGGTAGATGCAAACAACCAATGGAGTAGATGAAGGTATGTGATTAATTTAGGTCAAGGTCATCTCTTGACCTTGGTCAGTCTGTCGTCCATACACACTTTTCAAAGATCTTCTTCTCTGAAACTGCTTGGCCAATCAAAGTGAAATTTTATGTGGAGCGTCCATAGGTAGGGGGAACGAAAGTGTGATCGCGAAATTCGGGTCACATGACCAAGGTGGCTGCCATGCCCAACTATGGTAAAAACCACTCAAAAATCTTCTTCTCCAGAACCGGCCGGCCGATTTACGAGAAACTTGGTAGGTAGCATTTGGGACTCCAGCCCATCATAGTTTGTTGAAACGATACCCTAGGATGACCTTGACCTATTTTACGGCAAGGTCAATTTTGGAAACATAGGCTTTTACATGGGGAAAGGCGAAAACAATGTATATTTTGGAAACTGTTGCAGCCTGAGACCTGAAAGTTGCTAGATGCAGACAACCAATGGAGTCAATGAAGGTAAGTAATCTATGAAGGCCAAGGTCATTTGTTGACCTTGACCCAAGGTCATTTAAATATCAAAATTGAAATTATGGTTTTCTCAGAAATCGCTGGGTTTGGAAACTATTGCAGCCTGAGACCTGAAACTTTGCAGATGCAGATAACTTGTAAAGTCAATAAAGGTGTGCGAGTATTCAAGGTCAAGGTCATTTCATGATGACTTAATACTCAAAAGATCAGGCTTCAGGTGAGCGTTCTCAGGACCAATGGTCCTCTGGTTTACAGCAAGGTCAACTTAGGCCGCGCATGCATTTGAATGGGAAAAATAGGAAAATGTCATCTAATGGCAAAAAACTTCCTAGGAATGAGCAAATGGACAGAACATTTATGTTTATGAAAATATTTTGGGCCCAGAGGGTTGTCTGGCCCTGCCCTGGGGCTATAAACATGTGTATGACCATAATATTCAAACATCTTCTTCACTGAAACCGCTTGGCCAATCAAAGCCAAACTTTATGTGGAGCATTCTTAGGAAGAGTGAATGAAAGTTTGTATAAATGGTCAAGGTCACATGACTAAGATGGCCGCCATGGCTATAAATAGCAAAAACCATTAAAAATCTTCTTCTCCAGAACCAGAAGGTCTATGATTTTGAAACTTGGCATGAAGCATCAGGCAATAGAGCTGTACAAAGTTTGAATAAATAATGACCTTGGGATGACCTTGACTTTTTTTACGGCAAGGTCAACTTAGGTTGTCCACTCATTTGAATGGGGAAAATTGTTATAATGTCATTTGAAGGGCAAAACTTGCGGAATTGACTCCAGAGGTTGCTCTGACCCTGCCCTGGTGTTATATACATGTATCTTACCATTCTGGTCAAACAAGTTGATTGGTATATATCTCATTACAGGACCATTGGTCTTCTGGTTGAAAAGACATGAGCTTTCTGTGTAATTGAAGTAAAATAAATAAAGTTTAAATGATAACCCTAACATAATATTTGAATCCTGCCAATGCGGATTTCCCTCCCTTGTGCCATAATCATACCACGCCACTGTTGTACCATACTACCCAAAGCCCAGGGCCCTTTTCCCAAGATGCAACAGCGACGCGAGCTGCCTGAGGTGGAGGAAAGCCAGGGCATATCTCGGCATATCCGGGATGTGCCTGTGAAACCACCCGCGCCCGCCTGGCGACTACCAGACTACATACATTTCGACATGTTAATTCATTTTAGTATGAAAAACATTGCCCATAGAGGGGCGCGAACCCGTACGAAAGTTGTATGAAGCAAAGCGGAAATCTCCTCGCTCCCTACTCCGCTACAGCGGACGCCCGAACACCTATGTAGTTCTTACCAATTGGACCACCCATCTCTGAATAAAGAACTCACTTACTTACTTACTTACTTACTTACTTACTGTAGAAAGTGCTTTTTCGATGAAATATTGTGTCCTTTTAGTGAAAATACCGCTAAAATGATTACTTGAATGCCTATCTCATATACACTGTTGTCTAACGACTCCGTATATGCTCGGATTGGTATTGTAGACTCCGGTGAAAATAGGATTGGTAAGAGTTTCAAAATGGCGGAAGGGGATGACAGACGCGAGGTCAACAGGTAATTTTGTTCTTTTTTAAGCCTTCATTTTCACCCTCAAAACAAATTGGGGGTTTGAACATTAAACTTTATCATTCCTAAGGGCACTTTGAAATTACCAGGTGGTATGGTTCTCCGAATGCCTGGCAGCCCTTGATTATATGCCTGCTCATTTAAACATGAATATGTTGCCTCGTGTCATGATTGAAAAAAAAAACACATGCAAAACAATAATTTTAGTGTCTGTGCAATCCCCAATTGTGACTTGAAGCTTATTTTAACCATTTGTGAGTAAATTCGTACAACATTCATGTAAGTATGTGATACATCGCATGTATATTTCACATATTAAAACCTCGCACACAAAACGCGCGACACGGAATGGTTTTGTTTTGGTTATGGGCAAGCCACGGGTTGGTATGAGTAAGAGTCCGGATTGGTATAAGAGGGATGACGGATTGGTATTACAACAAAAGTGCGATAATTTACAGATAAAATTGATTTTAGCAGCAATTTCAGTGCATGCAGCAATAATCTTTACGAAAACACGACCATACAATGTACAGAATTTTTTTCGGCTGTAAAAAACTGAAATTTTCCGTTCAAAATTTTTAATATTTTTCTTAAGTATGCTCAAAACATAGATTGTGGGTACAAGTTTGAAACGCCTCGGCGAGGCGGTTCCAACGAGTACCCAAATTGTATGTATTAGAGCAAAATACGAAAATCAGTGACACCCCAGAAAACACATTTTTTCTTCATGAAAGTGCGGTTTAAGGGTGTATACACACACTTCACCGACATGTTGTCCTGGTGTATCCCCCTACACACACAGTACATAGGATATACATGTATGTTGTTTTGCTTGTACGTATGTCTGTCTATCTTTCCTTCACAACTCGTATCCGCTCTATATCTTGAAAACATACAGTCAGCCACAACACACTTCTAAAGCAGAACGGGGACATGTCAAGCCATTGCTTGCAAATTTTTCGAGGAATTTTACTCTGATGATATCATACGCATTATCGTTCCTGCTCTATAACTTCAAATCTTGTAAAGCACAATGAAACGATGCTTGGATATTTTTCGAGTTGTTTGCCTTTGATTTTTTTCATTGCAATTTTGCGTCTATAACATCAAACTCGTTTAAGAGATTCATAATTAAACACAGAAACAACATGTTTAAAGTCAAGATATCAATTCTTATTTGAGAATAGCTTTGTGCCACTTGCCTTTCACCATAACCATGAATCGTAGAGTAGTTTTACTGTGTGCAAATATATATGCAAATTTAAGACTCGGTACTTTTTGATGTGTGGAACAACTTCATATGAAGGTAATAAGAAAAAAAAACATGAGCCGCCTTTTGAGAATACCAACACTTTGCATGTGCGAAAACATAGGTGCGGATCAGCTTCGTGGTGACAGCGAATCTGATCAGCGCATTTGCTTTCGCCACACGCATAGTACAATCCCTCTTCTTCGTAAATACAAAATTCCATGCTTCTAGCTGTCTTCTTCTGTGGCTGTACAGCCCGGTTTGTGTCCAACCTGGTCAAAAACCACAACGTTGGTTTTCTTACGAGGCGGCTCATATATTGTTTATTAAATTCTTTATTTATAGTTATTTGTTCCAAAGGAGCAGTAGTAACATTTGAACTCCATCTCTTTCTGTAGGTTCGCTGAAAATAAACCGGAAATATGAAAATAAGAGCATTAGAACGTATTGTTTATAAAAGGTCTTAGGTCAGATATACACTGTATATGTTATAAAAACGAAAATGTATCGTTTTGATGGTGAATTCTCATCTCAAACACGTTTTTTAAAGAACAGATAGCATAATCAATCCGCACTCCTTGTAGAAAAATCTAATTCCGATCCGGGCCCTAAATGAAACCACACCGTAGTCTAACACTTGCCAATCCGGGGCTAACGCGTGTGATTCGAAACTATGAAAATCAATTATTTTGATAGCAAATAATGAAAGTACGAGAAGTACAAATCACTTTCACAAAAGACAATACCCTCTTGTTGCATTCAATACAGAAACAGGTTGCAGAATGCCAAATAGGGCTAATTATTTGCCTCATTTTCTAGGTCACCGCTTGATTTGACTAATGCATTTTCGGCGAGCATTCACTTTGATAAACAATATTTCGCTCAGGGACACTGGTATGCAAAGAATTATACGAGAAATAATTAACATATTTCACCCATGGACATTATTCTGTAACATGAATTAAGTTAACCTACCTTACAACATTGTTCTATCCGAGTTTTGGAAATGTGTCAACACGTTTTTGGTATAGTGCCGCCATTTTGAAACTCTTACCAATCCTATTTTCACCGGAGTCTACAGTACCAATCCGAGCATATACGGAGTCGCTAGACAACAGTGTTGTTGTTAAATGACGGACCGCGCATAAAATACACTTGTTAATATTGTCGGTAAAAGTTATGCGTCTGTGATTATTTTTATTTCGTGTTATTTGGTAAATGAGAAATGCATTCAAGAAAATGTTTACAGCAAAAAATTACTCGAACATTGATTTGACGTCATTTTACCCATAAAACACCATTCACTTGCCAACGTTTTTCTGTGTAATCCAATTCGAACCAAACTCGCATGGAAACATCTCTTTGGGGTCAAGGAAGCAGATATCCGCTAAAAGATTTTTGATTCGTTTCTTTAGACACTCGTGAGAGGCTTTGTTATTTTGACGTTCATTCGCCTTAGTTTTCACTGTGCTCAAAAGCGGATACAAATTAGCGTTTTCGCCCGGGGAGGGCACTCCCTGGTAAGCAGTGTACCGATGCGTGATCAAAGGATTGTTGAACATACCCTAAACAGTGTGATCGACATTTAAAATTTGACCCCCTTTTCACTGTGTTTGCTTTAAAATGTGACCCTTTCCAGTGTGTCCCGTCAAAAGGTACCCCTTTCCACTGTAGTCAACTAAAACACTGGAATGCAATAATTCTTTTATAACCACGTGAAGATGCTATATGTGTAATATGCAAACAATCTGCCTGATGGCTTCAGAGAAGTAATTTTAAAATATAGACAGACTACAGTAACGGAAGATGGATGCCAGGTACCTGCCTATCCTATAAGTCATCTTTGAGACTTTGGCTCTGTTGGGTTAAAATGCTTAAAAATGTGGAACTGATATGATCAAACATTTGGTCATGCAATCAACACATGAAATAGCTAAAGTTACAAATAGGCAACATACAGGTACAATAAGAAAAGATGGTAAACCTTAAAATGCACATACAAAAGAAATTGTCATCACTGAAACGAGAAACAGACTAACCACAGAGGAAGTATCGCCTTGGAACTGTCAGTAATAAAGTATTGGGGGTTTAAATTGTTTCAGGGCTTTCAAGCTTTGCCCTCAGCATCTGAATTTGTTCAAATGTACACAGAAAATCGACACAAATATATATGAAATAATGGTTGGTTGGTTAATTTTGTGTTTTGTCCCACTAAACAGCTAAGGTAATATGGCGATAGGAAATTAGTTTAAGTCTTGTACGAAAAACTGGAGAAGCCTGGAATTGACCCCTGGTTTACAAGGCAAGCAGCTTTCCCACTACACCACTAGGCTTCTATACATACTTGAAATAAATCTTGATATAGTAGATAAATACCAAGCACTTACATATAGCAAGCATTATGGAGAGCAGGGTACAAAAGACAAGATTCAATACATTTTTACCATTTTTATTTGTATGAACTACTCAATTAGCAGAAACAATAATTTTTATTGAAGCAACACACATTGTTGAACAGAAAGGGAAAATCATATCTTATCCCTTAGGTTTTAGACATTTTAGTCATTTCGGCCCAAAACATATCGGCCAAGGACGCCTCGGTCCACCCCTTTTCACAGCGTTTTAGCAGAATTGTAAAAAACATACCCTTTTTCCACAAAAACGACATTTTGCCTACCCTAAATGATGTCAGCGCTGCGCACTGCCCTTCTTGAAAAAAAGTACCCTTTCTCATCGTTTTTTTGATCACGCATCGGTACACTGCTTACCAGGGAGTGCCCCCCCCGGGCGTTTTCGTGAATTTCTTTCTGAGCGAACATTCTCTGTAGCAAGAGCTTCTGATCAAAACAAAATTTCTGTCTGATGATCATTAGTGTAGAGGTGTCTGAATAATGAAAACATGCATAATTTTCAGTGCATGGCTGACGTTCTTTTACGTTGAAATATTTATATTTTTCTAAAACTTCCTTAGATGAACCTTCGGGGTTCATTCACTTTGCACGCGACCCACTGCGGTTCATAGCTCCATGAACATCAGAAAAACGAAATTCATTTCTTAAATGAATAAGATCTCAAATACAGACACAATTGACATTCTTAAAGAGATGTTTAAAGACTACCATATAAATCAAATCAAATCAATTTATTCATTCCCAGACTTACAGTGTAAGCAACAAGGGCAAACATATATGGCGAATACAGTGGATGTTCACGTATACAGTGTATAACCTATAATTTCAGTTTATCGGGGACCTGGCTCCGGATCGGACTAATTTGGTGCTGCATTGCAAACGCGACTGCTTTGCAATGCCGCTCCGAAGTAGTCACAATAGTGCAAGATGGGTCTGGAAATTTAATCACGTTGGGTAGCCTTAACGAAATCTACGGGATCAAATCGCCTTTTCCGGAGCCTACGGGATTAAGCAGCGGGAATTTTGTTTATTTTTACATAAGGCTGCTTTCTTCCAGAGATTGTTTTACGCAAAAAATGCTCAGGAAAGGCATAGAGTAAGTTGTGCACGGGACTTTGTAAAAATCACACACAATTTTGATCGCATAGTGATTTAGTACAGAATGATGCGTTCGCATGCGTGACAATTTATTTCCAACGATCTAAAACATTACGAAAACTTGCCCATGCAATATACTGAGATTTTTTGAGCTTTAAAAATTGAAAATTTTCAGCTGAAAAATTTTGATATTTTTCTTATTTTTGCTCAAAACATAGATTGTGGGTACACGTTAGAACCGCCTCCGCGAGGCGGTTCTAACGAGTACCCACAATCTATGTTTTGGAGAAAATATAAAAAATAGGTATACCCCTGCGTACCCCAGTTTTGCTATATAAAAGTGGGGTATAAGGGGGTATACATTACACGGACATGTTTTCCTGATGTGACGGACCGCGCACAATATGCACTTGTTAATTGTCGGTAAAAGTTATGCGTCTGTGATTATTTTTATTTCGTGTTATTTGGTAAATGAGAAATGCGTTCAAGAAAATGTTTCTACAGCAAAAAATTAATCGAAAATTGATTTGACAGGTTCAATGAAAAGAGTCAATGACTTAAACTACAGTTTTCTGTACAAAAGTAACATGCCTGATAAGTTCCGGGTCCCGTGGACTAGAATATACAATAACCTTACATTTTTTATCCTAAAAAAAAATCTTCGACTGAAGTAGCGTTCATGGCCAACTTCATCAACAGAATTCTCGTAGGCTCCGTTGCTGATCCCGTACGCGCCGGAAAAAAAGCGATTTCATCACGAAAACATGTCCGTGTTATGTATACCCCCTTGAACCCGACTTTTATATAGCAAAACTGGGGTATGCAGGGGTATACCTAATTTTCTTATTTTTGCTCCAAAACATAGATTGTGGGTACTCGTTAGAATCGCCTCGGTGAGGCGGTTCTAACTTGTACCCACAATCTATGTTTTGAGCAAAAATAAGAAAAATATGAAAGATTTTCAGCCGAAAATGTTCAATTTTAAATCTCAAAAAATCTCTGTTTATTGCATGGGCAAGTTTTCGTAATGATCACGTAGATTCCGTACCCACCGTGATTAAGTTTCTTGATCCATATTGCACGATCGTGACTACTTCGGAGCGGCATTGCGCAAAGCAGTCGCGTTTGCAATGCAGCACCAAATTAGCCCGACCCGGAGCCGGGTCCCCGATAAACTGAAATTAAAGGTTATATACGTGAACCTCCACTGCATTCGCCATATATGTTTGAAATTAGTCTGGGAATGAATATATTGATTTGATTTGGTAGTCTTTAAACATCTCTTTAAGAATGTCAATCGTGTCTCTTTTAAAAATCAGTATTTGAGATCTTATTCATTTCAACAGCCATGCACTGAAAAATATGCATGTTTTCATTATTCAGACGCCTCTTCATGAATGATGAGACAGAAATTTTGTTTTGATCAGAAGCTCTTGCTACAGAGAATATTCACTCAGAAAGAAATTCTCGAAAACGCTGATTTGTATCCGCTTTTGAGCACAGTGAAAACGAAGGCGAATGAACGTCAAAATAATATAGCCTCTCACGAGTGTCTAAAGAAACGAATTAAAAATCTTTAAGCGGTTATCTGCTTCCTTGATCCCAAAGAGATTTTTCCATGCGAGTTCGGTTGAATTTGATTACACAGAAAAACGTTGGCAAGTTAATGGTGTTTTATGGATAAAATGACTGTTTAAACCGGCACCTGTTCCACTCTTTAAAACGTCATTTTTATTGCTTTTACCAATCGAGGATCAGAACGTAGACTGTTATATATCACAGCTGAGAAACACGTGGTATGGAATGGGTGACGCACAATGAAATTCTGTCCGAAGTTGAGATGAGAAATTCGAGTTTTCTCCTATAGCGTTTACTCTGTTGACTGATAGATAGGTACAGTCAAAGCAGAAATTGTTTATTGAATGAATGTAACGTAAAGGAATCCAGGTTAAAATATATGAAGTATATGCAGGGGTATTCGTATTTTTTCTTTATTTTTGCTCCAAAACATAGATTGTGAGTACTCGTTAGAACCGCCTCGAAAATATTTAAAAATCATTTAAAAAAAATAATAATAATCTCTGTATATTGCATGGGCAAGTTTTTGTGTAATGGTTCGAAATAAATGTAAAATTGAAAGTATCGACTTTCGGAAATCAAGAAACAACAAACTAATTTCAGTAAATTTAAAAAAATGTAAATATTCCCCTTGGTAAATATTTCATTTTTTGAAAGAACAAATGTACAATGTTTTACCAAAATTTTTATGAAAACTAAATTGACAGCAGAGAGAGAGAGAGAGAGAGAGAGAGAGAGAGAGAGAGAGAGAGAGAGAGAGAGCGAGTGAGAGAGAGAGAGAGAGAGATCTTTTATAAATTTTGTGTCATTCGAAAATACGTAGTAAGACAGTTTGTTTGATACTATCTAGGTTTGTCATTCAGAAGCGCAATCAAGTTCTTTTGCGCCGAATTCACATAAAATTGTAATAGCGTGCATCAAACGAATAAACTGAATACGAGGTATATTGTATTTCAGTTTATATTATTTTCAAGGCTATTATGTGAGAAATCCGTTCAACATTATACATCCGGGTTAATACCCATGCTTGCACAACTGTGTGCAATTAAGCTTCTTACGTGGACAAGCAAACGTGTGAAATATAATTATACCTTATAGTTTAACCCATATTTGACGAATGGATTTTCCCATCATTATCAATTGGATGGGTCCACTTTAATTTGGCCGTATATTAAATGCGCGGAAATCATACCGTGACGTTGTTTGAAATGCGCGTGAAATCGAGGTATCAAATGCGCGGATGACCTGTAGGGTAATTAGCCGATAATCACTCAGGTAACCTATGTTCACACTGGCGTTAGTTAGGTACGACCGTTATATTTGTCATATTTTAACATGCTTTTATAGGTTTTAGACGTTTTAATAATGTTTTTTAAATTGTATTTTATCCAAGAATATTATTTTACCCATCATGGATTTTAAAATTTCTGACACAAATAGAGGAAAGAAAAGCTTGTTTCAGTTAAAGAATTGATGCAGTGCTCCGGTGATATTTCTTGGAAGTGTACGAATAAGAAATGTAAATATCGTTTGAGAACAGACAGTGGTAGTTGAAGAACTATGGTTGAATCTCGCTATCATAACTTTGGTCTTGATAAAGCAATTGATTTCTGCGCTTTTTAAACGCGCATTTGATAGTCTTTTTTCCGTGCATTCGTATAAAAAATCAGCGCGCTTGATATATCGATCCGCGCATTCGTAAAACGCAGCTTTAATTTTTAGGGGCGTTAGGAGTGGTTTTTAAATTTTATTCACTTTTTTGATGAAAATTCTCTTTGCAAACATAATAGCCGCAGATGGGACGCCGCGTTCTGCGGCGTCACATCTGGGGCTATTATTGGAAAAGGTCCCTCAGGACCTTTTCCACACTGTTTACTTTGAATATGAAGAAAATTCTACCCATTGTCGACTGCTCTCTCTCAATTACGCGTTTTGTCACACAAAGCGCTTAATAAAAACTAGTGACCCCGTCTATACCGACCAGACAGTTAACCGCAATCAATTAAATTTATCCATTTTTGACACTCCCCGTCAAATAGCGGTAAAATCTAGCAAGCAGTCTCGATCGTGGTGACTGCTTATCATAGCGCATCTAGGTTTAGATCGTAGATATCCTGACGAGGGGTACAGACACTATAGGAACTCTATATGGCTGACTTTTAGTCCATCATTTCGGTCCCATGGGTCTGTTTCTGGTAGTGTGGCTGCAGGTCAAAATTCAGAACTCTGTCACAAATTGACTGCACTGCAAAATGGTTTTCTACACATCGACATATTGATTGTAATCGTGTTCCCTTTAGTATTGGCTTTGGTTCCATAACTTCAGAAATTTTGGTCAATGCCTTGAGTAACAGATACACACACTGGTCAAGCGTTCATAACAAGAAACGACATTCATGTATAGGAAACGAAACTGAAACGTATGAGAATCGAAATTAATGACAAACCAGAGAATCAACAATACTGAAATCTAGAGCAAAAGGAATCTCTTATAACAAACGGCTGCTGACCTTTTTATTGGTTTCTTTTTAAAGAAGCCAACTTGTGTTTGTCTATGTCCCATAAAAAGGGCACCAGGCTTAAATGAGTTAAGTAAGTACTGCGAAGAAACATGAGTAATAAAACCACAGAGTCAAAGTCATTTTTATTCATTAGTTCGCCTGCTCGAAGTGCACAGAGCTATTGTTGTCACATCGGTCGTCCGCGTTTACGTTTGGGTTAAACTTTTTAGAAGTCTATATCTCTTGAACATGTACAGACGTATCAAGTTGATACTTTGCATATTGGTAGATATTGGTCTAAAGTTTTATGCAGTACTATCATGACCCATCCTGGGTGACCTTGAGGTCAAGGTCACAGACTTAGAAATTTTATGTTAAAGTTTTCAAAGTTTTTAGAAGTCTATATCTCTTGAACATGTTGATGGATCAAGTTGATACTCTGCATGTTGGTAGATATTGGTCTGAAGTTTTATGCAGTACCATCGTGACCATTGAGGTCAAGGTCACGGACTTAGAAATTTTATGTTAAAGTTTTTCATTAAAGATTTAAGAAGTCTATATCTCTTGAACATGTTGATGGATCAAGTTGATACTTTGCATGTTTGAAGATATTGGTCTGAAGTTTTATGGGGTACCATCATGACCCACCCTGTGTGACCGTGAGGTCAAGGTCACAGATTTAGAATTTTTTGTTGAAGTTTTTCGTTGAAGTTGTTAGAAGTCTATATCTCTTGAACATGTTGATGGATCAAGTTGATACTTCGCATGTTTGTAGATATTGGTCTGAAATTTTATGCTTTTACGACCCACCTGAGCGACCTTGAGGTCAAGGTCATGGATCATAGATTTTGATAAATTTAGTGGCAAAGCACAAGTCAGGCGAGCTACGCTGTCCTGCGACAGCTCTTGTTTTTGTCATGTGAGTTGATGGCATCACAATTTTCACCCGTGCTGTGCATTCGTGAAAATTGTTATGTTTTCAACGCATTCGAAGAAATATATTTGGTAGTCACCTAAAATGTATATATCCGCTTTGTCTATCTTAATCTCAAAATGGAAAAGACGTGGAAACGAGTACGTCATGCAGACCTGACGATATTTTAACAGTTTATATAAAAGTTATGTCAAAGACTGATATAGCAAAAAGCTATTTTCAATAAGAATATCTTAAAAACTAAAGATCTAATCAAAGCAAACATTTTGGTGCAAATTTTGCTCAGAATTGGTCAAGGAACAAGTGAGATCTTGGCATTTGAAATTTTGGGACATATGGATTTTTTTTTAAATTCAAACACAATGCATTAAAGTCATATCACACAACTAATGACAGAAGCTACGTTGAAAAGTTGAAATGCAAAAATTGTTTGAAAAAAAAAAAATAACAGAGTTGTGTTAATTTTGATTATGCATATTCAATAAGGGCTATATTTTCGCATCAGTGTAAGTAAAGTGCTGGTCCCACTGCGCTTAAGATTGCTTCAGATTGCTATATATACGATTCTCTAAATATTAATTTGGTAGTCATTTCTTTGGCCCCAATATGCAAATTAATTAGAAACCACAAACACGTTGGTAAACATGATTTGCATGCGCAGTCTTATCACAAAATAAATGGTTACACAATCGTACGATTGCTTACGATTCAGTGGGACCGGCACTTTAGTATGTTTACTATGTAAGTAATGTTTTATTATAATACTATGTGCTTATCATCGCGTCATTCTTTAAAACACATTATTGGTCCATGGAATGTATTAAGATGCATAAGATAATTATTCATTGATACAAAATGATCGTCTACGGTTCAAAATACCACAGAAGATTTACAATATCACAGTTTGAGAGCGATGTGCACATTTTATCAAAATTACTTAAGGTATAAAAGTTCTGTAATACATTTCTAGCTTTTGCAAAGAGGGAAGTTGGCATATCTTTATAAATTCGACATTTGCAAATGACATGACATTCGTATTCTACAGCATCACAAGCGAGGCATTTGTTTTCATGTATAGATATAGTGATGGTCGAGATGTATTCCCGTGCGATTTTCGTGCTAAAATTGATTTTTTTGCTTTAAGTGATTGTTTGTGTGTTATTATAATGGAAAATGATGGGGTTCAATTTTTCCGACTCCTCGAGCCAATTATATGGGCTCTTTTTCTAGGCCACGCCCATTTTTGCGCATTAACTACACTGTTGACACTTGTTATGTTGTTTATGCTACTAAAACTAGCTTTTTGCCTTGTATTTTGCATCTGAGACCCCCTTTAGAAGGATATGTAACAATAAAAACACATTTATGATAGGTATTAGCGATGTAAGCACAATATATCTCTAAAACATAGTGGGTGGGGTAATCTAATGGGGGAAATAAGTATGAAAATTAACCATACTCTATGAACGGTGTATAATGACGCTGAAAGAAAACGAAAACACATCAAACAGATGAATATTATGTAATAAACAGTTGTTAACATGGTATTATCTTTGCGTTGCCCATAATTAACTATATACGAGGGCCATTCAATAAGTAATGCGAATTGGCATGCAATTTCTTCTATGTTAGAATTATATGCCCTTAACCCCGCTCCTAAATATACTAAGCTAAATTCGGATAAAGCTATTGCAGTGCCTTTACATATTATACACGAGGGTCGTTAAAAAGTAGTATAGATACATATGTAATTTCACGCATTGCACTGTACATGTAATGCATAAAATGCACACATTATTACAATACAACTGCGCTAGAATCGATCTTGGCTAATACAATGTAAGATTACACAGTTCTGGTGAATTAAATAGTGCCATGTCAAAGCGATATTGTTGTGATTTTAATAATTGTATGATAGTTTCAAATGATGGATAAACCGAAAGCCCATGCATTTTATTGAATAAAGTATCGTTAATAAAATCCGACAATGATTTAAACGTCATACAAGTAACCAAAATATGCAATGACTACCTACGCATTAGAGTCATCTTGTTAGCTTAAAGCAGCAAAGGCGTCCATAATTAATAACTCTAAGTGATAAATAGCAATGTATTGCAGGGTATAGCCACTTACATCAACATCGGAAATAACTCTGCAAACACATTTGTACTTTCAATAATATGTGAAAGGACAAATATCTATGCAAAGGGTGATCGGGTTGGATATGGGCACCAGCCTATTTGGGCCTAAAGAACACGTTCTGGTCATATTCGAGATCATATTGTCTTTCCAAAAGAAACGAAAAATACCCCCAGGACAAATAAACATGTATGAAATGTCCATATCGGAAGTCCATTCAGGTAATATAGATCCATGCCTGTTAATATGTGCTTCACCAAGTCCTTATATTATGATTTATTCGTTTAACATTGACTGTGATGATGACTCATAAAAACGAAATAAGTAACTTAATACTTAACGCAACTGGACTTAGGATCGCGTTTTCAACGGTTAAACGCTTGTTATGTTTCGGTCTGTTTCACTTTCCTTCATATGCATTTGCATTACTTATTGGACGACCCTCGTGCATTATCTGTATAAGTATAGCTAATGTAGCACTGCCCACACACACCTGCTTTAGTCTTAAACATTTATTTATAGCGTTGTTAATGAAGATATAAAAATATTCTCCGACATGTTAGTGGAAAAATGAATGTGAGTTCGCACTACTTATTGAATGTCCCTCGTATAAAAATGAAAAGTAGGTTTCTTCTTAAACAATAACACGTGCAACTTTTTTGTATTTGTACATCTGATTCAATGTCGGTTTTTACTCTGCCAGTATATGTAAGCGAACAGAACGAATTATTCCATTGAATTCCCCCATTAAATTACCCCACCCACTTTCAATTAGAAGACAATGAAGAAAATATAAACAACAACTGTAATAAATTGGTTCTCTGGCATTACAGAAGCCACAAAATGATACATTCGATGCTACATACCACACAAAAGTACAGTTTTCATTCAGAAACAGCTTTATTATTGTCTGCAGTGTAGAAAAAATCATAAAATGGGCGTGGTCTTAAGAAGAAGCCCACAAAATTGGGTCAATGGGTCGAAAAAATTGAACCCCATAATTTTTCAACAATATAACCCATAAACAACCATTTAAAGCAAAAATATCAATTTTAGCACAAAAATCGCACGGGAGCAATATTTCTTACATCTCGACCCTCACTAATAGGTTTTCATACCTTCCGGTTTCTATTTAAATTGGGGCTTCACCACATCTGAATTTGGCCAAAGCACTGCTATGCGCCCTAGGATCTTTTGTTTGCCTATGTAAGCTAAAGTCATCAGCTTCATATAAAATAGCATCATCGAAGACCAAATCCAAGGAGTCGTCAAGCAATAAATCTTGCAGGTACCCACATCTGGCACTGAAATCTCCGGCAAGTTAGGTATTTCTCAATTACACGCAAAAGTTTACACTTGGCAAAAATGCCAACGCACTAGTTTTAAAAATTGACTAACTTTCAATTCATTTAAGGTTTTCACATTATTCCTTAATGAGCATTTGCGCATAATAACTACCTAAATTTAAATAAATTTAATCACGTGACCATGTCATAACAGGATCATGTAAAAGCAGTTTTTCTGCACCTGCTGATCGTGGTGACTGTCTTTTGGCAATCTTTGAATGGAATTAGAGAGTTTGATGTTCGTCGAATAGAAGTCACAAAAAAGATTTCGCCTCTCTGTCGAAAAGTTCGCAAGAGCGGTCGGCAAAGTAGTAAGGGTAGCTCGTTTAGCGTAGTTACGTTTAAAATACGTTTACAATCAATGGAACAATGGCCTTTCATTTTCGCCTTTTTACTCTAACAAGTCGCATGATATCATAGTACCTCTAGTTTGGGCGTCGACCGTTTCTTCTTATGTTGACATTTCAGTCACTTTTACCTCTGTCCGTCGTTCCAAGACAGTGTCGCCCTTCACAATAATTCACATGCAAGTGGTAAACGTTTGGCTTCAAATCTGCGTTGCTCAGTGGGCTAACAGTATTAAAATTGTGACCGGACCAGATTCTGTCAATGCTTATCGCTTTTAGTGTTAGTAAGAGCAAAGGGGGTTCGATTATCCACCGGGTGCTGGCTGTGTAAGATAAAACAATCTGGAACCTTAAGAAATCAAACTGTTATTTACCAGTCTTTTTAAGATGCTTTTTTCGATACAAAAATGACTTTCATGTCTATGGGTGTTGTACGTTTTACTCAAATTCAATAACATTATTGAACAGATTATGGTTTTGGACTTAATTTGCGATTTTTACAGGCGTATCGATTTTATTGATTTTATTTAAGCAGATTTCGATTTTTCGAATGAAGGGTACGGTTTCTAAAAGTTCGATAATTTTCGACCGAAATCACCGATTGCAATAAAATTTCAGCATTTTGTTCCAAAATGGTTATTTTCATCATGTAGGGAATTTGAAGACTTACAGTCTTTTCGTTTTTGAAATATTTAACAAAATGTTACTAGGTGCGTTGGGATTTTTGTTAAGTATATTTTCAAAAATATCAATACCATTTTTGACTCATTTTTCCTACTTCCTCGTTATATATTGGAGATCCTTCTGGTGATATGTAAAGGAAGCTCTATATCTATTTTTCTTCCACCCTGGTTACCCTTTAACAGTAACACAACACAGAATAGAATATTAAATTAGAAACTGTAGAATCAAAATGAATGTATTACTTCTGAATTTCAAGACCAATATGGTAAAATATGGCTAGTTTTTGTAGTAAAACAATTAAAGAGATCATTAAAACAAAAATTAACAGTTAGATTTCATTTGTATTGATTATGCATATTTAATGAGGGCCTTATGACATCATAAAGCCTCAAGAATATCCAAGAAGACCGCCTCCTCAAGCAGAAATCAAGATATATTCAAACCGACATAACTCCTTAATTTTCATCCGATTTTAATAAAACTAGCACCATATTCTTAAGGGAGCTGATGACTTTCATTAAAGATAGATTGTACTTCAGCATTGCCTTACTTCTTTAATCGCTGAGCACATTGCTTTCTCGTAGCCTAGAAATCACTTTCACGGGCTCTTGCTCTTATGTCTGTATTAACTATGGTTCACTTTATTTGGCCTGTAATGACAGAAAAGCTTTTTTCACTTCCTCTGACCAAAGTCGATATACACTTTGATCATGTCAGAATGTATACGTAGTCTTATCCTATATCCTGGACAATATTTATATTAGATTCGGAACCAAGTTATACAGGCAAATTGTTGGAATTCCGATGGGTACAAATTGCGCCCCTCTCGTAGCTGATTTTTTTTATATTGCTACGAAAGAGATTTCATGTATTCTCTGAACCATGACAATCAAGCTGATGTAATCGAGGCCTTTAATTCGACTTTTAGGTACCTCGATGACCTATTCTTATTTTGAAGGCATGGTCAATCAAATTAATCCATCTGAACTACAGTTGAATAAAGCCAACACCACATATACCGAAACCCCCTTTTCGGATTTACATCTTTCTATTGCAAATGGGTTTGTTTCGTCTAAGATTAACGATAAACGCGCTGACTTTGATTTTGGTATAGTAAATTTTCCGTTTTTGGATAGTGACGTTCCTCGCCGTGCTTCGTATGGTGTATACATTTCGCAACTTATTAGGTTTGCTAGAGTCTGCAATCATGTAGCGGACTTCGACGCGCGAACTAAATGTTTAACAGCCAAACTTCTCTAGCAGGGCTATCGGTATCATAAACTTCGAAAAACATTTTCTAAATTTTATCGCAGACACTATGAGTTGATTTCCAAATTTAATGTTGGGCTAAAAAGGTACAAGTAGGCAACGATCAGGAAAAGGCGCAGTCAGAAAAAGATTTCCACTCCAAAAGCCGAGGTGGAAAAAACAAAATTAACCGTCAGGTACTTATACAATGAAAACACATCTTAAGCGGATAAGGCGCTGTTGCCAACAGCACAAAAAAAATTTAAACACCAAGACATAAAACAATAAGAACCACCACAGAAATACTGGCGGGCTTAAACCGGTCTTACAGGTACCTAACCTCACCCTCAGCTTCTGCAGTGGTTCACAACATTTAGTTAGTAAAATCGTTACACGTTACAGACGTATAGGTTATAACTTGAATGTTATGCGACAGCCTGCATGCTTAGTTTTAACCCAATCATGGTTGATAACCATGCTCTCTTCTTTAATTGCACGCCGGTATGTCGGGCGTCAGACTCTATGATGGCCCGACTTAAAGCTATTCATTTTAGTTTGTTGGGCCGGAGCTTATTGTCTGTTGCTTGGCCCACCGGGGTCCAACTTGTGTTTTTCTTTTGCTCCGGAGTTAGTAAGTTATTCGGTGCCCAAGGATCTCCATCGTCCGGCAGCTTACTGAAACTGTTGTCCTCGTTTTTTATTTATCAGGATGTTAATCATGATTTATCTGTTTGTTTTGATGATTCAAAACTAGTTATAGATTCACCACGAGGACCGAAGAGCTAACTAAATGTTATGAACCACTGCAGAAGCTGATGGTGAGGTTATGGCCATGTAAAATCGATTTAAGCCAGCCAATAATATTATATTACTGATCGTTCCAATGCGATACTTCTGTGGTAGTTCTTTTTGTTTTGTGTCTTGGTGTTTAAAATTTTTGTGCTGTTGGCGCCTTATGTATGTTTTCATATTTTTAGTTAAGTTTAGGTAACCGTTGGGGAAAATAGCTGCTCATCCGGCTTACGATATGTGTTCATGGTATATGTACCTGATTGTTAATTTAGTTTTCCCCCCTCGGTTTTTGGAGTGGGAATCTTTTTCTGATTGCGCCTTTTCCTGATCTTTGCCCACTTGTACCTTTTTTATGAAAGTTCACTAATGGGGGTTCATTACCCGAAATTGCGCAACGTAGCCCATACTATATCACCCTTTTTAATCCAAATAAAAAGGTGATTTCAGACATTTTCATTTCTCCTCCTTTTCATTTCTTGCTTCAAAAATAAACAAAAATTACAACAAAATTTTATTGCAGTTTTATCTTGATTTTTTTTATATATTTTACATATCAAGGAGAACAATTGAAATTAATTGGCTGATTGAAAATGTATATGTAGCAAATTTAATTTCTTCCCCCTTTTAATCCAAATAAAAAGGTGATTTCAGACATTTTTTTTCTCCTCCTACTCATTTCTTGCTTCAAAAATAAACAAAAATTACAACAAAATTTTATTGCAGTTTTATCTTGTTTTTGTTTTTATATTTTATGTATCAAGGAGAACAATTGGATGATTGAAAATGCATCTGTAGCAAATTTAATTTCGTCCCCCTTTTAATCCAATAAAAAGGTGATTTTAGACATTTTTACTTCTCCTCCTATTCATTTCTTGCTTCAAAAATAAACAAAAATTACAACAAAATTTTATTGCAGTTTTATCTTGATTTTTTATATATAGTTTACGTATCAAGGAGAACAATTGAAATTAATTGGCTGATTGAAAATGTATATGTAGCAAATTTAATTTCTTCCCCCTTTTAATCCAAATAAAAAGGTGATTTCAGACATTTTTTTTCTCCTCCTACTCATTTCTTGCTTCAAAAATAAACAAAAATTACAACAAAATTTTATTGCAGTTTTATCTTGTTTTTGTTTTTATATTTTATGTATCAAGGAGAACAATTGGATGATTGAAAATGCATCTGTAGCAAATTTCGTCCCCCTTTTAATCCAATAAAAAGGTGATTTTAGACATTTTTACTTCTCCTCCTATTCATTTCTTGCTTCAAAAATAAACAAAAATTACAACAAAATTTCATTGCAGCTTTATCTTGATTTTTTTTATATTTTATGTTTCAAGGAGAGTAATTGAAATAATTGGATGATTGAAAATGCATCTGTAGCAAATTTAATTTCGTCCCCCTTTTAATCCAATAAAAAGGTGATTTTAGACATTTTTACTTCTCCTCCTATTCATTTCTTGCTTCAAAAATAAACAAAAATTACAACAAAATTTTATTGCAGTTTTATCTTGATTTTTTATATATATTTTACGTATCAAGGAGAACAATTGAAATTAATTGGCTGATTGAAAATGTATATGTAGCAAATTTAATTTCTTCCCCCTTTTAATCCAAATAAAAAGGTGATTTCAGACATTTTTTTTCTCCTCCTACTCATTTCTTGCTTCAAAAATAAACAAAAATTACAACAAAATTTTATTGCAGTTTTATCTTGTTTTTGTTTTTATATTTTATGTATCAAGGAGAACAATTGGATGATTGAAAATGCATCTGTAGCAAATTTCGTCCCCCTTTTAATCCAATAAAAAGGTGATTTTAGACATTTTTACTTCTCCTCCTATTCATTTCTTGCTTCAAAAGTAAACAAAAATTACAACAAAATTTCATTGCAGCTTTATCATGATTTTTTTTTATATTTTATGTTTCAAGGAGAGTAATTGAAATAATTGGACGATTGAAAATGCATATGTAGCAAATTTAATTTCTTCCCCCTTTTAATCCAAATAAAAAGGTGATTTCAGACATTTTATTTCTCCTCCTACGCATTCTTGCTTCAAAAATAAACAAAAATTACAACAATTTTTTTTTTGCAGTCTTACCTTGATTTTAGCTCACCTGAGCCGAAGGCTCATAGGTGAGCTTATAGTATACCCATGCGGCGTCCGTCCGTCCGTCGTCCGTCCGTCCGTTGTCCACAATTTCAAAGATCTTCTTCTCTGAAACCACTGGGTCGATTGTTCTCATATTACACATACAGCATATATAGGTAGGGGGAAAGAATAATTTTTTTTTTTTTTTTTTTTTTTTGTTTTTTTTTTTTTTTTGTTTTTTTTTGTTTTGATCGGAACTCTGGTTGCTATGGCAACTTATGCTTCCCAAAGTGAAAATTTCCAGTTTTTGCTGTCTTGTTGCAGATATTTGATTTTTTTTTTTTTTTTTTTTTCAGAAATGTTTATTGAGAAGTCCTCTACTTTTCATGTGACTTATGTCCTAATCCTTCATTTTGATTGGTTGCAGGGGCCCCATATAGGGCAAAATTTCGAAAAACATTCAAAAATCTTCTTCTCAGAAACTGTCAAGAGGATGAAGCCTGTACTTTGTATACATGTTCCTGACAGTAGCCTCTACATAATTTGTGTTTTTTTCATTCCAGTCGGATAAGAACTCTGGTTGCTATGGTAACTTTAAGTTTCCATAGACTTATAATGGGAAAAGTGGAAATTATCTATTTTTTTTGGTGCAATTGCAGATATTTGAATTTTGTTTTTGCAGAAATGTTTATTGAGTAGTGCTCTACGTTTCTTGTGATTTTTGTCCTAATCCTTTACTTTGATTTGTTGATGGGGCCCCATAAAGGGCAAAAATTTGAAAAAACATTCAAAAATCTTCTCCTTAGAAACTGTCTACGGCATGAAAAGGTAAAAGTGGGCAATGATCAGGAAACGGTGCAATCAGAAAGCAACTCCCACTCCAAAAAGCGAGGGGTGGGAAAAAAACCAAATAGACAATTATGTACTTATACTGAGAAAACACACCGCGAGCCGAGTGAGCAGCTATTTCCAAATAGGCGGCCACTCAGTTACCCGAATCTAACTAACTAGTTATGATTTGAAAAAGAAATTGACATCAGTGGTTATTCTGACCTTGCCCCGGGGTTATATACATGCATATTACGGTTTTATTACCATTCTATTACCTACTATAGACGAGAAGACCCCCCATATTAAGAACATACCGATCTATGTCGATCTATGAACAAAAACACAACAGATGTTTCAATGACACGGATTATGCATTTACTGCGCTATACGTGTTGCCTATCTCTACTCAAAATAAATCAGTTATTTCTTTTTTAAAGTACACAAGGATAGCTTTTTTAAAAAAAGCTAGTATCGCCCGTTTGTTGACATTATCTAGACCACCAAAATGATGTCAATTTAGTCCTAGATTGCTTAAGAATTGTAATTCGGCTTAACAAATCTGTCAGGATATACATGTAGGTCAACTGTCTAATTTTTTATTCCTCGTTCACCCCATTTGTGTGGAAAGGTATCATGGGATACCAACGGAAATAAGTTGTTGATTTAAAAAGGAGACGAAACGACCTGAAAAAGGACTGCGTACACACACAATTGCTAAATCAAGTCCACCCACCCCCAGTAAAGGGGAGATGTTCCGAATACCGAACCAGTTTTAAGACCAAAGATATGATTGGTCGATATTAATCTAGCCAATCCCTTCCTGACTTTTAATTGTCAGTTCCTGTCGGCAAAACGTTGCTAGTTACCCGCTGTGTCGAACGAAATATATAATATTTCGACAACCGTTCACAATTTTCCTATTTGGATTCCATCGGTTTTCTTCGCTGTTTCTTTAGGAAAATCCTACCGTATATGTCACCCGTTGTGACGGGCGACAATAATCTAAATTCCTCGACAGGACTGCTTGTTGTATGCAGAAGAGCTGTCACATCCGGGCATCTCTGCTGGGTTCATGTAGCAGGTGGTACTGTGGAGAAGTATACCATATTTCTCCCCCATAAAACTCTTTTGCAAGTATTTCTTGAATGCTCTAAAAGAACTGAAATATTATTTGAGACGAGAACCCGAAGCTTAATTTCATTTGCTATTTATGTAAATGAATAAAGACTTTTTACATGAATCCATCGCATTTGAAAAGTTGAATTTTCAGGAGAAAATACAGGGTTTTCTCAAGTTCCACTCCGAAAATAATTATTTCGGACTAGGAAGACTTCCCTAAGTTCAATTTACATAATTTTATCTTGATTAGCCTTTAAAGTTAGTTTATGTTTCTTATAATATATGTACATTTCTTTTGGAAGGCTGATGAGCACACAAACCGAATTAAACTCTTAGCAAGTGTACTTCCATGTTATATGCCTAGCTGGGGTTATACTGTCTCGCCATGTTTCACGACTATTATATGCTCTTTTATTTTTTCTCATGTTGTTTACTTTTGTAAACCTGAGATGTTGAAATAAACTTGTAAACTTGTAAAAGTCAAACAAGTTTATTGGTATATATATCTCAAGTCTCAGGTGAGCGTTTACAGGACCATTGGTCCTCTGGTTTTTTTATATATATATATATATATATATATATATATATATATATATATATATATATATATATATATATATATATATATATATATATATATATATATATATATATATATATATATATATATATATATATATATATATATATTATGCATCAAGGAGAACAAATGAAATAGTTGGATGATTGAAAATGCATATGTAGCAAATTTAATTTTTTCCCCCTTTTAATCCAAATAAAAAGATGATTTCAGACATTTTCATTGCTCCTCCTACTCATTTCTTGCTTCAAAAATAAACAAAAATTACAATAAAATTTTATTGCAGTTTTACCTTGATTTTTTTTTTTATATTTTATGTATCAAGGAGAACCATTGAAATAATTGGATAATTGAAAATGCTCTTTAAGAAAAACTGGCTTATTTATTTATTTGTTTGTTTATTTATTATAAAAAAATGTAGTTTCACTAGGATGGTGCACGAAAAGTTCGGGGATTCATTTGACAAAGAATAACGGAAAAATGACAGTGTGGGTGTGTGGGCAACGGGTACATTTACACCGAATTAACATAAAATTGTAATATCGTACATCAGAAACGAATTTACCTGAATAGAAGGTATATATTTTCAGCTTATATTTTTTCAAATGTGATCATAATTGTACATCCGGGTTTTCATTCGCGTGCTGGCACACCTGTATGCTATTCAGTTAATAGACCTTGCTATCCCTCTATTTGAGCCGCATCGCGAGAAACCGAACTTTTGTCTATGCGAAAACAACGACGCAGATCAGCTTCGCAGTAATCAGCGCCCTTATTTCGCTAAACGGATAGTACAATTTCTCTTCTTCTTAAATCCGAAATTTCAAGCTTCTAGCCTGCTTTTGTGACTGTACAGGTCGGTTTGTGTCAGACCTGGTCGAAAACCCCGAAGACCGATTGTCTTGCGTCGCGGCTCATTTATAAGTGATCATCATTTCAGGAAAACATGTCCATGAAATACATACCCCATTAAACCCCACTTTTATATAGAAAAACTGGAGTATGCAGGGGTATACCTATTTTGCTGCAAAACATAGATTGTGGGTACTCGTTAGAACCGCCTCGCCGAGGCGGTTCTAATTTGTACCCACAATGTATGCTTTGAGCAAAAATAAGAAAAATATCAAAATTTTTCAGCTAAAAAATTTCAATTTTTAAAGCTGAAAAATTCTCTGTATATTGCATGGGCAAGTTTTCGTAATGTTTATAAGTGGTCATCATTTCAGCCATTGAAAAGGAAACAGAACATGGTCTATTGAAGACAGCAATAGATGATAATACTGGCGATGTACTTGTACAGATGGGAGGTCATGTGTATCCAATAGACTCAGAATTTTCAGGAGGTCACTACACGGACCACTATACAGATCACTATCCACAGACAAGTGGTCAAGACTATGGAGGCGATGTTCAAGGTAATGTATGTGTGCGTTCGGGGTTCTCCAATTGTACCATTGGTTCGTAACATTTTTATCATTTTTACCAATTGAATTACCAATAATTGTACTATTGGTAAAGAAATTGGTGCAATGGTAAAAAATGTTAATACGGTTGTTGCAAATGATACAAATGTTACCAACCAATGGTACTAGACTGCTCCACTGCGCATGCGTCGGATTTGAAAATCCAATAACACAAGCGGACAGCTGCACGCCAATATTTACATCCAAGGATTCGTGGATGTACTTAAATGCACTCAGAATGCATTGACTGACTCATGAAGATAAACGATTTTCTATTGGCTGAAACCATGGTAACAAGGAATAAACAAGTTGGTGGCTGGCTTGCGTGTGATTGATAATGAACTCGCCAGTAGAAGCAGGCTACCAATGGTATTGGATAAAAGTATATCAAATTAATGTTTTTCAATAACTACTGTTTTTCGTTAGCATGTTCTTGAGTGGGAAAGAATTGAGGGACGGGGTTAGTTCGGGAAGTATCAGAATGAACTTGGCTATTTAATGTGTAATTGCAAGAAGGTAGGAAAACAGACAAAAAGGAAAATTTAGATCGTTCACGTTCATGTTCATTTAGATAAATACTAAAATGGGAAAAATGTAATTCGCTTTCAAGAACAACGTTTTCATGACGCGTTTGACCCTTAAAATAGTCATTAAACATATCTCAAGTTTAACACATCTGCTTTGCAGATAACAGTGCTACGCAGTACAGTTGTGGACGAGCTGAGAATTGTTCCTTGTATCATAATCAAGACAACGCCAAAGTCCAACTGCATATTCCTAAATTCAGGCCCTCGAAGACAACTTGCCTATCTGTGAAATCTAAGGCTGAAGCTTCTAGAGTAAAGAGTGCAGTAGAAAAAGAAGGGTGCAAACTAATCAGTGATATCAGTGCAGAGCATATTCCAGTTAAAGTGAAAAGCGATACAAACGATACGATGAACTTGGGCTCTGGTAAATCAGCAGACTGTCGCTTTAAAAAGCATATGTGTCACCGTGTCTGCGACACACCAACTTACTTAAATTCTGACAATAAAATGACTTTTAGCTCTGGCTCTTATAATAATGTTGAATATAGCAGTATGTTTTCAAATATTGACGAACACGCTGATGCACCCGACAATTCCGTGTCTGATGCACAAGTTAATAGAGTTGACAGCGAATTTGATCCTAATTATCAAGTGAAAGTTCAAGACACCCAAAGCTCAGAGGACCTGACACCAGAACTTTGTCCCCAATTAAATCAGTCCGCTTTAAAAATGTCAAGAAGTTACTGCTATGGCGAGAGCTCAACGGACTACAGTACTCTTGATGACCAACATTCCGGGGCATTCTACGATCAAAGCTATATGTCTTACTATTCTTCGACGTCCTGCTACTATGCATCAGCAAGGTATTCAGACATGTCGTATTCGGTGAATATGACTGAAACGACGAACGAAATATCATCCCCTGCTTCAGAATGGCCAAGTGACCCAAACAGATACTACGGATCACACCCACGAATTTATTCCTCGTCTGGTTGCAAACCCTGTGTAAAGAAATGTAGGTATCATCTCATTACGAAAACTTGCCCATGCAATAAACAGAGATTTTTGAGCTTTAAAGTTGAGTTTTTTTTTTTTATATTTTTCTTATTTTTGCTCAAAACATAGATTGTGGTACGAATGAAAGTGAGTTTTATAGTTACAGCAAAATGACATAAGATACTCATTTCAAACTTTATATGTTAAGATTTTAGTAGAGATAACCAATGCGTGACCGATTTTCCATGTAGCCAGATAGCAGCAGGGCCCGTTCAGAACCATCAAAGTCCCCCCCTTGGCCTAAAAGCAGTGGTGGGAAAACCCAAAATTATAATCAAGTGCCAACACAGAGAACGTGAGCAGCTTTATCCCAAAGTTGTCCACTCAGATATCCAAACTGAACTAATAATATGAAAAATTGTCCCCAACAGCACAAAATTCGACACCAAAACATATTTAACAAATAGAACCACTACAGGAGATTCAAAATGGTGCTTTGATATAAGATATAACCTGCTTAGTCACGGATTAAAGGGCAGAGAATGAACGTATTCATAAACGAAATATAATGATATTATTTTGTAGCTTCATTGGGAGCCTTGTAACCAAATACCAAAACTGTAACTTTAATAGGAAAAGTGTGTATTGTAATCGCCAATCCTTTTGTACATATACAGGTGGCAAATGATTAGCCACCTGACATATACTATATCACATGTGGCCCGTGCGCTACCTTCAAGCATATCAGGGTTAAAATATGAAATAAATATAGGTTTAAAATTTAACGTCTCGTTACGATCTCCCCTCGTTAAAGACCTACTTCCCTGTCTATTAAGGGTCATAAGATAAGGGACAGTAGAAAACCTAGTGGCCTGACAATGACTCGGAATACAGGTAGGGGCCAAAAACATGAAAATTCAATATTGATTGCAGAGGGGGGGGGGCAGTTTTATTGCACAGGTTATCAGGGGCCATAAAACCAATAAACAGTAGAACTACAGGTATTATCCTTTAGGGGTCTCTTTATTACCCCCTGATAAATACCTCATTATGACAGTCCTTTGATCTAATGATCATTAGGGGTCATTAACCGAATAAACAGTTGTACCAATATAGCTCCTGAGGAGCTAAGTCTTTAAAATAATGCCGACTACATAAGCAAACACACTGTTATTTTGTTGATAACATGTGAGAATCCTTTGCATTGCATTTGTAATATTTGAAGTTTTAACTAACGATGTCGTTAATTTCCTGATCTTATGGGAGCAATGAAAAAATTCAATGGGAAAAAATTATGGGCCACATTGCGCAGTTTCGGGTATTGAACCTTCGTCAGTGACCATTTTAAAACAGGAAACGAAAGCCAGGAAATTATGTTGTAATTTCGATAATTTACATATAAGGGATCAAAGATCAATAAAGGGCACAATATACATACCACTTTTATATCTTATTTTACGAATTACCCAACCGTTTCGCACCCACAACCTGTGTATTTCGTCTCCGAACAATAAAACTACCAAAATGCATGTATTGGTTGGGTGTAGCGCTAAATTGCTGATGGTTTAGAGGACAGTGATTGAATCCAACATACCAACATGGTTGATAAAGGATTGGGGCTTAAAAGGTGATCGCGAAGGAAGCATCATTCAATTTAAGATTGCATGTAGTACTACTGAGTGTTTTCATGAATGAATCTGAAGTGCTTTTGAAGTGTTCGTGTGAGGAAAATTGGATGTGATCCCATATATAACAAGTTGTACATCACTTAAAAGGTGTAAAACGTGGACCCTTTTTAGTTGACCCTGTCAAAGATTAATCTGTATTAAGACATTTATGTAGAAGACGTGCAAGTTCAAATGAAAACGAAGATGTTCGTAACCGAAATAAATTAAAACAGCTTACAAAGAAGTTATAAACTAGGCTGTTGTTGAAATGGTATCATGTTCTTATAGTCTCCAATAGATATGGTTTGTTGTGTTGTGAAGTTTATTCTTATTAATGTTTGTCATTGATTTTGCACCAACGTTCTCTTTAATAGGATCAGCTCCTTAACTCATTTAAGCCTAGCGTCCAGGCTATTTATGGGTCATATATACATAGGCAAGAAGTGACGCCGCGTTCTGCGGCGTCCCATCTTTGCTTACAGGATTTTCAATGAAAACTGGGATAAAAATTCAAATTCACTCCTGATGCCCCTTCAAATCACAGTGCACTCATCCAAATGATAATGATGGGAAATTTAGTGCATTCGTCCAAAAAGGGTTAAATATAGATACATTTATCAGCAGCATCATAAGCAGACACATCATAATCGCTGAGGCGGTTCTAACGAGTACCCACAATGTATGTTTTCGATCAGAAATAAGAAAATTAGGTTTACCCCCTGCAAACCTCAGTTTTTCTATATAAAAAGTGGGGTTTAAGGGGGGTATACATTTTACAGAATTGTTTTACTGATGATTGACCCATGATTGCATCTGTGACCCAGAGTTCAGTCCCTCTCTTATCTCTTGCATTTCATGACTGAAGATTATTAGAGCTCTGTCGTCATAATTCTGTCACTGAACCATTTTTCATTAAGGAGTTGTCGACTCAAGTTCGTATGACTGAAGATTATTAGAGCTCTGTCGTCATAATTCTGTCACTGAACCATTTTTCATTAAGGAGTTGTCGATTCAAGTTCGTATGAATTTAGTCACACTCTAACAATCAGACAATACGTATGTTTGGTTTGATATGTGCATCAGGGCTTTGGCAACTTCATTATACCGTTCTTTAACTCATTTAAGCCTGACATCCTTCTTGTGGGACATAGGCAAACAGCAAATAGCACAGAACGCGGCGTCCCATCTGGGGCTATTGTGTTTGTACAGAGAAATTTCATCTAAAAATGAGATTAAAAAAGATAAAATAAAATCACTCCAAACATCCCCCAAAAATGAAAGTGGATTCACCCAATTGATAATCCAATATGGGTTGATGTATACATTGGTGTTTCATTTTAGTGAAAAGGGGTTGCCGTCTGTGGGAGTTTATACGAAATCTGTTACTGGATCCAGCGTCCAATCCCTCTCTGATACGCTGGGAGGATCGGTCAGAGGGGATGTTCAAATTGGTGCAATCCAAGACTATCGCCAACATGTGGGGAATGAAGAAAGGCAATCGAGGGATGACGTACGAGAAGCTGAGTCGTGCTATGAGGTACCTGTTATTTTGGCATTACGAAAACATGCTTATGGAATACATAGTAGTTTTTTCTGATATGATCAGATATGGAAAATGATGCACTTGAACATTTTGATATTTTTCTATCATTTTGCTCAAAATATAGATTGTGGCAGGAGCTACACGTTAGAACCTTCTTGGCGAGTCGGTGTTAACGATGTTTAGAAGAAAAATAAGAAGACTTGTATGTTTGTATTTGTATTTAAGAAATATAGACTTCACGTACACTTTCAAGTTAGGAATAGTTTTGACACTTCCCCCAAGCAACGCGAAACCGGAAGAAGCATGAAAGACGTATCGCATTCTAATTTTCACACACAGATGTGAGACCACCCCAATTATATTGTGATCCGTATTTTCTTCACTGTTGCTTCTTTATATTACAGGTATTACTACAAACGCAAGGTGTTTGCTCCAGTTCTTGGGAAACGACTTGTGTATAAATTTGGGCCTCGGGCTGTGGGTTGGAGAGAATAATTACCAGTTTGGTAACTCGACCATTTGGTACCACGGGTCATTGAAAGGAAAGTTAGCGCGTAAATACAGTAAGCTGACACTGACAAGAGGCATTTGACATTCTGTACGACTGAATGAAATAAGTGACGAAATAAAGCCCGCGCCGATGCTCACATAGACATGGCATCACATTGCTTAATACTGTATATAAAATGTGACAATGCATGCTTTATTCACGAAGGATTGCGCTGTTCTTTTTTCAAACTGGATAGGCGGAATCTGAAAACGAAATTATGGAAGAACCCATATCAGCAACCTATGAGAAAGCAAGTTGTAGCTGATTTTCTAAAATAAAAAGAAAATCTGACTTTACAGTGTTTTCGATTACCACCTTCCTGGTTTTACTGGGAGAATTTTGATATATCCATGCTTTTGTTGAAATAATTGAAATAAAATTGTATTACTTACAAAACATTTGCCTTGCTCATTAAAACCCAAACTTTTGACATTTTGAAATAGAAAATGAAACAAGGCACCGGCGCCTTTTAGTTGGGTGGTCTTCATAGTGAAATACAGTATGTGTTTTGAAAAGGAGAAAACATCTTAATTACAGCTTTAATAGTACGCTGGTAGGTTAAGCGTCAGATTCTATGATGGCCCGACTTAGAGTTATCCAGTTTAGTTGGTTGGGCCCGGAGCTTCTTGTTTGTTGCTTGTCCCACCGGGGTTCAACTGGTGTTTTTCTTTTGCTCCACATTTTCAGTAATGTTGTTTGGTGCCCAAGGCTCTTCACCGCCAGGCCGCTTATTGTATCTGTGAGTCATCGTTTTTGATTCATCATGGTGGTTATCATAATTGTTTGTCCTTGATGATTCATTGACTAGATAGAGATTCACCACGCGGACCGAACAACTAACTAAATGTTGCTGGGGGTGGGGGGGATTAAACCAGCATCCGATACTTCTGTCATCAGCAACAAGCCTGATTTGAGAGTCAATGCCAACAGATATGTCATTTATGTACAAGGAGTACACTTGAACAATGGACCGAGAACGGTGCCCTTTGGGACACCAGACACAACAGGGGCCCAGTCAGATTTAACACAAGTATCTACTACCCTTTCCTGCCCGATGCACATAAATCATTTATCCATTCCAATGTCTTTCCACCTATACCGTAACTAAATAATTTGCTTTTAAGAAGTTCGTGTGGAGGGGTGTCAAAAGCTTTTTCAAAGTCCAAAATAAAAGTGTCAACCTGACCTTTTTGTCCAAGATTTTTGCCCAATCATTTATTACTGTAGTCAGCTGTGTTTCACAACAATACCATTTCCTGAATGCATTCTGTTTGTCCGACAAAAGATTGTGTTGGTCTAGATGGCCCATGATATTCAAGCAGACAATATGTGTTCTAGCAAGTAAGAATAAAGGGACCAGGAATTAATGCAATTAAATTTAAAGTCCCAACATAGACACCAGGTAGGAAAGAAAATACATAAAACACAACAAAACATTTTTCCGACAACACACATGAAGAGCAGAATGACTAGCTCTTTCCCATCAAGGTAGCCATCCGGCTAAGTTTCAACTGGAACGAAAGGTAACTAGCACGACAGAGAGGCACTCTGCATGCACAATAAATAGTAGTATAATGAAGATAAACCAGTTTTCCTGGGACACCGATTATCGTTTTTACTGGGGACAAATATAATGAAGATAAACCACTTTTCCTGGGACACCGCTTATCGTTTTTACTGGGGACAACGCTGAAAACTATTTTTTTCCCGGGGACATAGATCTTTCCCACCAAGGTAGCCATCCGGCTAAGTTTCAACCGTAACGAAAGGCAACGAGCACAACGGAGAGGCAGGCACAAATAACAGTAGTATAATGAAGATAAACCACTTTTCCTGGGACACCGATTATCGTTTTATACATCTGTTGTGGTTCTGATTGTTTTGTGTTTTGGAGTCGAATTTTTGTGTTTGAGCCTCATGTACGTTTTCATATTTTTAGTTCAGTTCGGGTAACTGAACGGTCCCCTGTTGGGGAATAGCTGCTCACACGGCTTACGATATGTTTTCTTGGTATACGTACCTAAGTGTCATTTGAGTTTTTTCCCACCCCTCGGTTTATGGAGTGGGATTATCTTTCTGATTGCGACATTTCCTGATCATTGCCTAATTGTACCTTTTTACTGGGGACAAGTATAATGAAGATAAAACACTTTTCCTGGGACACCGCTTATCGCTTTAACTGGGGACAACGCCGAAAAGTACTTTTCCTGGGACATCCTCGATTTCATAAAGAAAGAAAATTAAATAAAAACAAATAGGCGAACACATGTAAAAGCCTGATTAGAGAGTCAATGCCAACATTGCAAGGAATACAAGTCAAAGAAGTATGCAAGGAATACAAGTCAAAGAAATTTCTGTAGTATCGGATTCACAGTTTCAGTTGAAAAGTTCTGTCTTCTCCAGCGAAGAATATTTGATGTGGTTCTTTGTTGCTCATGTGTTGCCATCGGGTTGCTTAGATGGATATTGACGGATGCAAAGCAACGAGAAGGTAAGAATGAGCGGTGGGCGTTTTAACGGACCTATTCAGACTCGGTCTTCGGTCACCCGTTGCACCAATTTGTGAAAGGCGGAAGTAGGTCAAGATGTAAGGAAAAACGATTAATTAGAGAAAAATCTTAAATTTATCAAGTAAGATGTCTCGAGCGATGATTCCTAGCCAACAGAAGTTGGCGGAGAAGCTGACGATTCTGAATGACAGGGGCCAGGGAATGTTGACAAGGATCTACAACATTAAAAAGGTGGTACAACATTTATTGGATTTGTGAAAGGTTTTCGAATGTTCCACTGATTCGGACAACCAATATATTTTTTACTAATACCTTACCCATCTGAATCTGAATAGTTTACTGGTGACACGCCAAATGACATTATTTCACCAGGGGGTTCGGATGGGGGGGGGGGGGGGGGGGAAATTAGTCCCTTGAACGCACGAGTGAAGCGAACTTGGACACACAGTCATCAGACATTTCAGCAGAGGAGACAAGTGAATCAGGGAGGTCATTCCAGTCCCTGATAGTCTGTGGAAAGAAACTACTTTTGTACGCTTCTTTGCTAGCTGAAGGTATCTGATAAGCCAAAGAGTGTTGATTTCTACAACGCCTATTCTTTGGGATAAGGTCATCTGTGGGTATATTTGGCAATTCATTGGTTGTATTACATGCCTATTTATTGACATATGTATATTTCTCCACAGTGCATGGCCAAGGTCCCACATGACAAAAGTAGCACAAATAGTGTCAGAGAACCAAATCACCTTTATCTGACCGAAGGTCTTGCTTTTGGATAAAACAGTAGTGTTGGCTATTCGCACATTGATAACAACCATCAAAGCTCACATTGTTCCCCAAAGGTTAAGGGCATATAATTGAGCAGTGCATTGGAAGCAGCATTGCCTGATACTGTCTCCTGACTGTAAGATATGGTACTCGGTATGTCAAAGGCTGTCTAGCCTGACTTTGGTGTCCACCAGCCTAGTTCCAAGTTTTGTACTTAAATCTGCTGCACAAGTACCTTTTGTAATAATGGTCAATGAAAGTGTTGCATTTTGTTCAAGTTATTTATTTTTCCATCACGAAAAAACATGTCCATGCAATGAATACTCGTTAAACCCCAATTTTACATGTATAGAAAAACAGGTGCTTGCTAGGATATACCTATTTTTCTTATTTTCGATCCAAAACATGTTGTGGGTAATCCTTAGAACCACCTCACCTAACATGTACCCACAATCTATGTTTAGAGCAAAAACAAGAAAAAAAAAATTCAAAATTACTCAACTGAAAATTGCAATAAGAAAAATGTGTATATTGTATGAGCATGTTTTCGTTACGCATTGTTGATGCAAAATTTTATTCAACTCATCTATCATTTTGATGTACCAGTAAAGGTAAAATGCGAAACAAAAGACCGAGCCTGTGCATGAGAAAACCAACAATTTGCATATGCGAAAACAAAGACGCAGATCAGCCGCGAAGCTGATCAGCGCCTTTGTTTTCGCTACACGGATAGTACAATCTCTCTTCTTCTTAAATCCGAAATTTCAAGCTTCTAGCCTGCTCCTGTGACTGTACAGCCTGGTTTGTGTCGGACCTGGTCTGAAACCCAAATTGTTGGTTTTCTCATGCACAGGTTCATTAGTATAAATGGACTCTCTAATTAATTTTACAAGTTAACATGAATCTTTCATTTAATATTTGTTAATATGCTAGCTAGTGCCCCATTGAATTGCATTGAACTGTCACGCAGTGTACTTTATGCATCTTTTGTATTTTATTTCTGTCTAACACAGATGTGTGTAAGTATATGAATATTAACTAAAAAATGAGCCATGTTGTAATAAAACCAATCTTCAAGGGTTATGACCTGTTATGATACAAACGAAGCTGGAAAGCAGCAGATAGCTTAAGACTTATTTTGAATTTAAGAAAAAAGATAGACTATACTATCTACTTTGTGAGAGAATGGTGCTGATCAGCTCTGTGTTTGCTGCCTAATTGATCTGCACCTTTGTTTTTGCATATGCAGTAAACAGATATTCCAATGATGCTGCTCATAAATATAAGCTGTGACATGAGAAAACCAGTCTTCTTTTTTTTTCAGACCAGGCCCCGATGTTATAAAGCTTTTTTCATGCTCAACTCAGCTGAGACTAAAATTTATCCTGCTCATAAATGTTAAAATGCCAACAATTGTTGGCATTTTAACATTTATAAGCAGGATAAATTACTAGTTTTTGAGTTTTGAACCTAAATTTTCCACCAATTTTGACTATTTAAACATTTATGAGCACTAGAAATTTCATGCTCAGCTGAGCTGAGCTTAAAAAAAGTTTTATAACCTTGGGGCCAGATCTGACAAAAACCGGCCTTTGCAGCAACTGAAGATGGTTTGGACTTTAGGATTTAATCAGGATAGGGGTTGTACTATTGATAAAGAGAAAACAAGGGCACTGGAAAACAAAGGCACTGACAGGCTGTGCAGTTCCTGTGCAGCCGATTTTCGTCTGTTTCTGCATTTTAAGGCAAGAAGCCGGTTTTCTCATGACACAGTTCAACGTTTATTATTGTGACATAAGTAAGCCAGTGATTTGAGCCACCTCGTGGGAAAACCAACAATGTGGTTTACGAACAGGTCTGACACAAATCAGGCTGCACAGTCACAGAAAAGAGCTAGAATCTTGAATTTTTGGATTTAAGTAGAAGAGAAGCTGTACTATCCGGGTAGTGAAAACAAAGGCGATGATCAGCTTCGCAGTTACTGCGAAGCTGATCTGCGCCTTTGTTGTCCCGTATGCAGATTGTTGGTTTTCCCATGAGGCGTCTCATTTGTTGTGGCTATGCTTGCTTTTTAATGAAAAAAAACACTTACTTTTATTTGAATTATTTTGATTGCACTCAATACACTGACCAGTGAAAGACAATCACAAATGTTTGATTTGTTTGATACATGTTATTTGTGCCGTGCCAAAATGCTATGTGAAAGTTTAAACCTACAATAATTATTTTGTGAAGAATGGTTGAAATTTGGACTAAATTTATCAATACTGTACATCCGGAAATTTTTGCGAGACTTTTATTTGGCGAATTTTTTAATTATTGGTGAGGTCTTAAATTCCGGAGTTAGTGTTCTTATAGTCTTTATGACATAATTTATATATTTATTTAAAGTTCTTCATTAGTGAGAACCTCGATTTCATGGGGCAACAAATTCACAAAAATTATGTCCTAGCAATTATTTCCGAAGTTACAGTATTTATTTGGTTTTATATGCATGTTACTTATGCATGTTGCTTATTTTAAGTCTGTTTTGAAGTTGTTGTCTTAATGTCATATTTCTTGGAAAAAAAAAACATCAATGCTTGAAGGTTAATCAAACATTAAACCACTAAAGTAAAAATTATTGCTAGTCATGCAAAACATTACGAACACTTAATTTTAAAACTTTATCATGAGAAAATATATTTCACGACAAATTAAAACATAGATTCAGTAAGTCAAACTATCCCATGATGCGGTTGAAAGAATTGCTAAGAATTGTACATGTATTTTTCTAGTAAGTAAATATTGTGCAGTGCTTTTGTATTCTTTCAGTGTTGTCAGTAAAAACAGTTTGTTCGACTACAATCCCCTATTTTTTTGTACATTAAAATTAATTTGTAGATACAGTGTATATGAAATATGGAGGTCCCTCATTCAATACTTCCTGAATGAGTTTTTTTTTTTTTTTATTGAATTAACCCTGATGGAAATGTTCATTTTCCTCAACGATCATGTTACAAAATCTTTCTAAATACTAACAGTTTAGGTTAGTTTAGTTTTACATGTTAAAAAGCCTCCGTGGTGCAGTGGTTATGTCACTCGCCTTGTAAACCAGGGCTCGCAGGTTTGATCCCGGGCTTCTCCAGTCCGTCGGATGGGACTATAAACCGAGGTCCCGTCTCCATATGACCTTAGCTGTTGGTGGGACGATAAACCCCAATCAACCAACGTTTTACATGTTGACAATTGATGCATTCAGGGATCTTCCATTGGTAACCTAGTCTACTTACCATCGGCTACCGATGGCACCAGTGGTACCATTGGTTACCAACTAACACTGAACGAAAATTGGTACTGATCGGTAAACAAATTGAGTCTGTGTTTGAGAAAACAAACAATTTGGGTTCCTACAGGTCCGACACAAACCGGGCTGTACAGTCACAGAAGATGGTTAGAGGCTGGAAATTTTGGATTTAGAAAGTAGAGGAATTGTACTATCCATGCAGCGAAAACAAAGGTGCTGATCAGCTTCACAGTTACTGCGAAGCTTATCTGCGCCTTTGTTTTCGCCTATCTAGATTGTTGGTTTTCCCATGTGTTGGCTCAAATTATTATCATTTCAGGTAATATGGATTGCTTCCAATCCATGGCTGACAGATTTGGCATTTCCAAAGGATCATATCATGCATGCGTTTGCTGCCTGTCACAATAGAATCCACAACTTCAAAATACTATCTCTGAGTCTCTGATCCTATATTGTTATTCAGCGCATTGGGCATTGCAGATCGAATTAAACAATCTGGTCTCTCAATGTTCTGTAGTGTATATTTTATGGAAACAACACACTTCTTAAGCAATAAAGGGAATCTCCTTCTATTCAGCATGAATTTTTTATGTTGTCTTCGCTAAATGGCAGCCTTAGTGGAATAAGAAAAACTGCAGTTTGATAGTTATCTGTCATCTTTAATTTACTCGAAACAAGGCTACTGAAGCTACCCGACTTGTCTACTCGAAGGAGGATTGGCCACCAACAAAATATCCTTCCATATACCAATGGTTACCGATTTCTACCAATGGTGCCTATAGGTACCGATGGTAGATCCCTGAACGCGCCCAATGTAAAGCAAGGTTTAAAACGAACAAGGTTTTTTTGCGAAAGATCGTATGCTGTTTGATCTATTTCTTCAATTTATGTGAGATGCGTAACAGTGAATCTTTATTCAAGAATGCATTTCAAGCTTCAATTTCAACAAAAAAATCACTTCACCAACCATATGAGCCACCTCGTGGGAAAACCAACAATGTGGTTTCCGAACAGGTCCGACACAAACCAGGCTGTACAAGCACAGAAGATGGCTAGAGGCTGGAAATTTTGGATTTAGAAAGTAGAGGAAATGTACTATCCGAGTAGGGAAAACAAAGGCGCTGATCAGCTTCGCAGTTACTGCGATGCTGATCTGCGCCTTTGTTTTCGCCTAGGCAGATTGTTGGTTTTCCCATGTGGCGGCTCATATAATTAACTCATTTAAGCCTGACGTCCCTTTTATGGGACATAGTCACACAGAATAGCCCCAGATGTGACGCCGCAGAACGCGGCATCCCATCTGGGGCTATTCAGTTTGCTTAGAGAATTTTCATCGAAAAATTAAACAAAATTTAAAAATCACTCTTGACACCCCTAAAAATGAAAGTGGACTCACCCTAATGATAATAATGGGAAAATCCATTCGTCAAATACGGGTTAATTGCATGTTCTGTGATGTTTGGCATGATGAGAAAACCAATATTGTGATTTACGAACATGTTCGAAACAAACCAAGCTGTACAAGCACAGAAGATGACGAGAGACTGGAAGTTTTGGATTTAGAAAGTAGAGGAACTGTACTATCCGTGTAGCGAAAACAAATGCGCTGATCAGCTTCGCAGTTACTGCGAAGCTGATCTTCGCCTTTGTTTTCGCATATGCAGATTGTTGGTTTTGAAGCGGCTCAAATGTATTTTGAATCTTTGGCATGAGAAAAATGAGGTACTTTGATAGTAGTGTTGCGCAAATTTTTGAGCGGCCTCATGAGAAAACTTAAAATTGCATAGGCGAAAACAAAGACTCAGATCAGCTTCCCGGTATCGGCGAAGCTGATATGCGCTGTTGTTTTCGCTACATCGACAGTGCAGTTCCTCTTCTTTCTAAATCCAAAATTTCAAGCTTCTAGCCTGCTTCTTTGCTTGTACAGCTCAGTTGGTGTCAGACCTGTTCAGAAACCACATTGTTGGTTTTCTCACAAGACGGCTCATTTGTTGTTCGCATTTGCAAGAGCAGTGGTTTTTCATGTCAACAAATGAGCCTGTGCGTGACAAAACCAACAATTTGGGTTTCCGACCAGGTCCGACACAAACCGGCCTGTACTGTCACAGAAGCAGGCTAGAAACGTGAAATTTCGGATTTAAGAAGAAGAGGGATTGTACTATCCATGTAGCGAAAACAAAGGCGCTGATCAGCTTCGCGGTTACCGCGAAGCTGGTCTGCGCCTTTGTTTTCGCATATGCAAACTGTTGGTTTTCTCATGCACAGGCTCAAATACATTGTAGATGTTGGGCACCTCCGAGAACAAGCCCCAGTTTCTGTCGGACAAGCAGCTGGAACCAGCCCTCAAGTTTCTACAGAGACGGTTCCCCAACATCGACTCCAAGGCTGGAGCGGTAAGTTACAATTAAAGCATGTGTAACATAATTTTTTATCCAAATTCCAAGAAAAGAAATTCATGTTATGCTAGGCATAGAATGAGAATATACGTTCTGTTAGTTTGACGTCTCACAAATTCACTACTGACAGTCACGTGGTATTGTTTACATACAAACCGATAAATGATCGGTGACACACAGACAGAAGTTGAGGTTAGATATTTGAGTTTTATAATGCAACAACCCTACATATCGGCCTAATAAGGGTGGGTTCATAAATAGAAGCTTTATTTAGCTACTGACCGAATAAAGGCCATCTCTACTGACCAAATAAAGACCGCGTTGCAATTTTTTTTAACGCAACAAAAAGGAGTGCGCCAGTGACGTCAAATTTAGTCACGTTTTGTGACGTCAATATCCACCATTGTTATGCAACGTTACGTAGATGAAACAATGGACAAGAAAAAAATAATTTATCAACAAAATGTACTGCTATGGCGGCGAATTTTGAGGAGTCTTTCTGCGGAGTGATTGCTGAGCTGTTGACTAAATAAACAAAATGGCAGAAAGCAAATCTCCTCACATCGGGTGAGTTTTTTCTCAAAATTTGTCGGTTTTCGTTGCATTATAAAGTGAATAATTACCCTGTGACCAAAAATAAACCGATTTATCATGCTCAGACTGTAAGCAGATGAAAGGGCTTGCTGAAAACTCGCCCTTTCATCTGCTTACTAAGCCTCACATGATAAATCGGTTTATTTTTGGTCACGGGGTAGTTATTTACTATTTCTCCTTTACAGGGTGTACTCTACTGAAAAATAGATGGGTGCAGTCCATGCAGAAATTGATCATTTATTGAAAGAAAGTAACATAAGAAATACCGGTTATTTTGTTTTTGCAAACACTTCAATGTTATTGTGCTTAATGCATGGCTTTTATTTATGCTCGTTATCGGGCGCCACGCAAAACACGTGTTAATAATGAGTAACTGAAGTCCGCCCAGAACAAGCATAAGGATGAAAACATTTAAGCGTATTGAAATGTGATGAGGCTCTAAAATGTAGTGCACCATTATTTCTTTCGTTTGTGCAGAATTTATGCAATAATACCGATCAAAAATGATTTTGTCATTCATTAACATGGGCTTGGTCTCTCGAGGAGTGTTGAAAATCTCGGGCTGCACCCGTTTTCAACACACTCCTCGATTGATTGATTGATTGATTGATTGATTGATTGGGGTTTAACATCCCACCAACAGCTAAGGTCATATGGAGACAGGACCTCGGTTTATAGTCCCATCCGACGGACTGGAGAAGCCCGGGATCGAACCTGCGACCCAGGCGAGTGACATTACCACTGCACCACGGAGGCTTCTTTACACACTCCTCGAGATCTAGCACATGTTAATGAATGGAAAATCATATTTGATTCCTATATTATTTGATGAACTTCATGTCACCTGTTTCAGCTGGTACCTATCAACAACATCAAGAGTGAGGTAGTCAAATCACTGTCCTTGTACTACTATACTTTTGTAGACATCATGGACTTTAAGGTAACTACTACTAGGTACTGTAAGTTCAGAAATTTTCATGTCACTTTTATTTAGCGTATTTTTGATAGCAGAATTATTAGCGAGTCTTTGAATTTGCGAATGAATACTCATGCAGTCTTTCACGCTTATTGTAATTCTTTATTAGGGAGAACTTTATTTTCACGAGGCAACAAAGTGGCGAATATTAGCTAAAATTCAGTTCTCGCGAACATTTCCGGATTTACAGTACCTTTAACGTAGGTTAAGCATTATGTTCTGCATTTAAGAACACGGAAATGTATGTCATTTATAAAAGTTTCTTCATATAAAGATGCAGACATAACTTGCCAGAAATCTAAATTGAGTTTCTTTTACTTGCAACAATAGATTTAAGTTACAACGATAAATACAAGATATTGGCGTTCGGTCCGAAGTGGACTCTCACATTTTTTTTTCATTTATGGTAACACCAGTTTGTGCTTTTTCAACTTTGAATTATTGCTGATTTTAGGAAAACTAAATCTTAATGCTATGTTTTCAGGATCATGTTGCGGATCTCCTGACCACCATTGATGCTTGTCAAGTATTCCTGGATATAGTAAGTTTTTTATTTATTTACAGCCCCTTTCACTCGAGTTTGCCGTTTGAGCATTTGCATCACACAAGAAGACCATGTGTTCTGAAGATCTGAGTATCTTTTCATGTTGTCCACAAAGACATCTGGATTGATTGATCTGCTGATTTGAGTGACAGTTTCAAACCAAATGACCTTTAAAATGGCAAACTCGAGTGAAATTTTTAACCTACTATGTGGAATGTTTGCCATGTAGATATCAATCAGGTAACTGCTTAAAGTGATAAGATTTAGCTTTTGTCTCTATCCTGTTACAAATGTGTGTTCTTAATATGCATTGTATATGTTGTGCAAAGAATTTTGAAATACAGTCTAACCTGTCTTAAGCAAGCGGCCAAGGGAAATTGCAAAATCGCTTGCTTAAGACAGGTGCTTGCTGAATAGAGGGTCGATTTTAGTCAAAGTTTTCAAGATTCTGTTTCGTCCCGGCCAAGGGTACTCATCAGATAAAATGTAATGGAGATTAAAGCTAAGTTTTTTTTAAAGGGGGGCTGTCATTAAAGCAATTTGAATGAAAACAAAGGAAGCCACACCTTTTTCCCAAACACATTTCAATAAACTACCAGATCAGAGCCTCATTGGACAACTTGGTTAATCACACACACAAACACACACGCGCACACATGCTGAAACACGTGACAGCAATTAACGAGACACAATTATCAGGATTATCGGTAAGCATGGCCAATTTGTTGACAATGCTTTGATCATTGTCACCTTATTCAATCGACTTTTCTCACCTTTACGATGACACTATCCAATTTTCGCACCTTTAACGATAGTAAAACAAACATGTGCTGATTGGCAATTAACCTCACCTGGCAAATTATGCGGTCAGTGAAGAGCAAAAATGCTTCAAACGATCCAAAACTTCTTTTTATGTCGCCGAAAGAATCCCAGCTGGTATGGTTCTCTTTATCCTCTAATTTCAAAGGCAATCAGCGTTTAACGCCGGGATACAGTCATAGGCCTTTGCTGGTTACCGCTTTTACAACAATTTTTTTTGAATGAAACCGGTAACCGCACGCCGTGCTCCATTCATCGACTAGGTAAAAAATAAAAAATTTCCTCCAATTGCGGGTGATCGTTTTACCCGAAACCATTATTTTGGTCGCCGCACAGCGTAAACGGCTTACACTTTCAGAAACAAACAAAATTGACCGCAACAAAAAAAAAACATGGCCGCTTAAAGTGAAAATTTAGCGATTTGGGACAATTTTTGCTGACCGTTGACCGCGTTTGAGAGGTGCGTGCTGAATAAAGGTGCATTTGCGTTAGAAATCGTTCGGGGGGACCCGGAACTGACCGCTGACTGCAGGGTCACGCTGAATAGAGGTGACCGGATCGGCAGTTTAGACTGTATAATGTGCTTAAACCAAACAATTACAATGTTTTTATCAGAAGAGGTGACATCATTACCTAAAGATAAATGCTGAATAGATTTTAAGAACACCTGGCACCTGGGACACTGTTTCAGTTCTAAAATAGAATAAAAAGTTACTTGATCTACAAACAAACGGCAAACTCTAGTGAACAAATTTGATTGACCTTAATGCTCAAATGGCAAACTCGAGTGAAAGGGGCTGTATTATTGAACATTTTAGAAAGAAAGATGACACAGTATTTTCTTATCCAACTACATGTATCACTTTGAAAGTTATTTGATGCTATGCTACTCATCAAGTTTAATTGGCATTGAAATGATGTGTTAATTCTTTACTGAGAACTAATATAAGAGACTCCTGTCAATCACAAACAGGCCCCTTTCATCTTACAGGTTACTAGTATATGAGTCAATATATATTTTTGCAACCATTTCAAGGGGTTAGTTGTTAAAAATTCAAACATCTCAAATAGGAAAGTGACATTAATAAACAAGTTTATGGATCTCTCCCCCGTGTAGAACACTATTCGGTGACCCTTAAAAGATATCTAATTTGCATATTCATGAATTTTAATGAAAACAGTAAAAATGACAGTAAATCGTTAAAAATCAATAAATAAACTAAATTTGAGGTCGAAACTATCATTGTGACACTTTGTTATTGAACCAATAATACCATATGACAAATTTATTGATGTCATGGGCCAAAATGACAATTTTCTTATTTGCATATTCATGAATATTAATAGAAAATGTCGAAAATCGAGGAAAAACGAGGGATAAACTCTAGCAATGTCAAGGTTTTGGATGGGTTACAAGATCTACCTTGCATCCCTGAAACCAATGTTCATGGCTGCCAGTGTGTTCAGAAGGACCATCTAAATGTCATAAAATATTGTCCTCAACGATGGACACATTTGCATGATGTAAAATTATATAGTTTCCGCATCCACCCCTACTGTGATTCTAAAGAATAGGGTGTACTCACAAAAATATTCATATACGAACAAAAGCGTGCTCTAAAATACTATAATGGGTTTGGTTGTGATGCATGGACTGATCAATTTAACCGTAATACCTATTTTTCAAATCATTGATATTGCTTATTCATGAAAATGAATGAAACACACAAGAAATCAGAGAAAAAAGGGGGTATACATGTACATACAAAGTCACTTAAACCATAGCTGTTCACAAACCTAGGATGCTGAAAGAAGTGTAAAATGAATGCTATGGCAATGTTCTATGACCCTTAAGTCTCATATAAGAATTATCTTTTTTTCAGTTTCATGAATTTTCATGAAAACGTCATAAATTTGAATGAAAAAATGGAAAAAATTTAACCGGCAAACCTAAAAAATGGTGTGTATCTCGGCAACCAAAAGCCCTTATACGCTGAAAATGGCATGAATTGATTGCCAGGACATTAGTATAACATCCTGTACTACAATATATAAGTCAATTGATTTTTTGTATTATGAATATTAACAAAACCTTTCGAATTTAGATGGAAATTACGGAAAAATTAAGGTGGTATACATAGAAAATCACATGTATCTTGGCTACTGACTGACCTAGAGAGCTATACTTGGTATCAAATAATTGCTAGGACAATGTTCTATAACAATATACTGTAAATCCGGAAATTTTCGCGAGAACTTAATTTTCGCTAATATTCGCGAAGTCGTTGCTTCGCGAAAATAAAGTTCTCGCTAATAAAGAATTACTATAAGCTTTATAGACTGCACGAGTACTTGCTCGCGAATTCAAGAACTCGCTAATAATTCAGAAATCGTAAATTCGCGAAATAAAAGTCTCGCGAAAATTTCCGAATTTACAGTAATCCGATGTTTAAATCACCAGCTTCTTTTATTAGAATGATATTAATAAGATTTATATAAATAAGGGAAACATCAACGAAAAATGAAGGGGTACTTCAACAAAATTGAATACATTTCGACTACCAATGGCTGTAGAGATCTCAAAATGACATCAATAATAGCTAGGACAATATTGTATTATCATGTATTCAGATAAACAAGGGTACACTTGCTGGCAACCAAGATTCAATTAAATTTATTAGCACAAGCTTCAATTTTTTGTTAATAAAGGGTGTTAAGAAAGTTCGTTCCGCGCCAAAATTGTTTTCCTTATAGCTCGATTTTCATGCTTCGAAATTAAAAAGTGACATAACCAGATTTTAATTTGGATGTGTATGAAAAGATAAAAGCAAATATGCTTTAAATCAGATTACTGATCATGAATAAAATGGGCGCCAAACACTGGTACCCATTTTCTAACCCTTGAACTTTTACACAAAAATGGGGGTATACTAGAAAATATCTTTTCCATGCTAAGACCAGTGCGTAAAAACCCTCTATAATTTAATAAATAAAGCCTTAATTGAATACTTATTTGCCATTTATACTAGTTTTATGATGTCTTCAATTTTAAACCTGTAAAGAAAAATCAAATGTCAAAATTTTTACAATTTTCTCAGAAAATCGGAAAATTCCGGAAATTTTGAAATTTAGTATCCTTAGAAAATATACATCTGTGAAGCAACTCGACGTTGGACAAGTTTCAACTGCTATATTGTATCCGAGAACACAACACATTAATAGAAAATGCATCATTTAATTAGTTTTTACTTATAAAATGGTTTCAAACCATGTGGTAAACTGCGGAACGAACTTTCTTAACACCCTTTATTACACTTTTCATACATTTTATTCAGTACTCACAAAAATTAAAATAAAAAAGTGTGATTAGGCTATCAGACTGCATGACATAATTGCATCATCCTAGCATTCTATTGGTACCATTTCAGCACATATGGCAATTGGCAGCTGAGATATATGCAATTGTGTTGGTATATCACTTCATTTTTCGTTAATTTTTCTCTTATTCTTAGTGATCTCATTAATACCTATACAACAAAAGTCACTATTTATTTATATAACAGGTAATATGGTTATAGAATATTGTCCTATAGCACTCTATGTCTATCAGTAGCCAAAATTCATGTGATTTTCTATGTAAACTGCCTTAATTTTCCCGTAACTTTCCTCTAAATTCAAAAGGTTTTGTTAATATTCATGAAATAAAAAAATGAATGACTAACATATTGTAGTACAGGATGGTATAATATTGCCCTAGCAACCGTTTAATGCCATTTTTAGCATGTTAGGGCTTTTGCTTGTTGAGAAAGGCATCATTTTTATGTTTGCCGGTTAAATTTTTCACCTTTTCATTCCTATTTATGAAGTTTCCATTAAAATTCATGAAATTGAAAATAAGATCATGCTTATATATGAGACATAAGAGTCAGAATACATAGCCATAGCATTTATTTGATAGTTCTTTTAGCATCCTGGGTTTGTAACAGCTCTGCTTTTAGTGATTTTTTACGTATACCCCCTATTTCATCTAAGATTTTCTCTGATTTCTTGTGTGTTTTATTTTTTTCATGAATAAGCAAAATCAATGATTTGAGTAATAGATATTAAGGTTAAATTGCTAAGTCCATGCATCATTATATGACCAATTATAATATTCTAGAGCATGCTATTGTTTGTATATGAATACTTTTACGAGTACACCCTATTCTTTAGGATCACACAAGGGGTGGATGTGGAAACTATATAATTTGTTTACATCATGCAAATGTGTTCATTGTTGAGGACAATATTTTATGGCATTAAGATGGTCCCTCTGACCACACTGGCAGCCATGAAAATTGGTTTCAGGGATACAAGATAGATCTTATAACCCATCCAAAACTTGCAATGGCTTTAGTTAATCTCCGTTTTTCTTTAATTTTCTATATTTTATTAGTATTCATGAATATGCAAATGAGATAATTTTCATTTAGGCACATGACATCAGTACATTTGTCATATGCTATTACTGGTTAAATAACAAAGTGTCGACCTCAAATTAGTTTATTTATTGACTTTTCATGATTTTTCTGTCATTTTTTTTTTAAATATTTTCATTAAAATTCATGAATATGCAAATTAAATATCTAGTATTTCTTACCATATGATGAAAGGGCAATGTCTAAGCTTTAAAATGTGACCAAGTTCAGTGGTAATGAATTTTGTATGCACACATCCATGCTCCATTTTTTTTAAATGACCTTAATTAATTTTCAAATGTTCAAATGTGAAAAATACCGCTGATTTTGAGAATCTTCCGAAACCCAAATAAAACTGAATCATTCCATATTTTGGACAAAGGAAGTGCGGTTTGTTGGATACAAAGACAATGTTGAAATTTGCAGACAGTTTGAACCGAAAAGACAAAGGTACAGGTTATTATGCTGAAAGTTTCTTTTTTACTGGCTTAACGTATACTTTGTTCTCTTGTTTTTTACTAGAAGAATCAGCTTTTTGATGAATGTTCAATTATTTCCTTAATGTAATAACAGGGTAATTTGGGGTTATATGGACAATTGGGGAATATGGGCCACCTTGTGTTTTCTTCAAATATTTTACTCAAGACTCATGTTTGACAAAAAGTAATAACATTTTGTTATTCCCTGGCTATCCATCCTAAATTATCAAAATCATTTTTACATTCATACCTAAGCTGGTGTTTTCGGAAAGGTTAAATTCATGAACCCAAATAAAACAGCCTGTGAAAATCTTGCCCTTAAAATGTTTAAGTTTACACTTAAGGGGATGCCAATTGTTAAAATCTAATACTTGTATATTTTTACCTGTATAAAGAAAAATGACAATTTTTCTAAGGAGACTGGGCATTCTTGACACATTCTTGTATGAGTCATTCAAACATCGAATACATATTCTTTTATGCCCCAAACCTCAGCTCTAGAGGGCTCAGCAGCACGCTTATCAGCATTGTTCAAGTCACTTCCTGGTTTGATTCCATTGTCATCCGTCTGGCATGCCGGATAAATTTTACTAAAAGCTTTCACCGTAAACATGATCTCCAATGTCTTGACTACAATCTGTGAAAGTATTTTGAACAAAAAGTCAATATTTTGGGAGAAATCATACTATTTACTGTATCTGCTGTATAAGGTTTTCAGCATATATGATAAATACCATGTTTTCCCCGAGAAGAAATCATCTCCGAGTGGACAAACTTTCACAGATTGTAGTCTGGCTTTTGGAGATCATGTTTATGGTGGTAGCTTTTAGTAAAACTTATCCAGCATGCCAGACAGATGACAACGGAATCAAACCAGGAAGTAACTTGACCAATGCTGATAAGCGTGCTGCTGAGCCCTCTAGAGCTGAGTTTTTGGGCATAAAATAATCTGTATTCGATGTTTGAATGACTCATACAAGAATGTTTCAAGAATATCCAGTCTCCTTGGAAAAATTGTCATTTTTCTTTATACAGGTAAAATTATACAAGTATTAGATTTTAACAATTGGCATCCCCTTAAGTGTAAACGGCAAGATTTTCACAGTCTGTTTTATTTGGGTTCATGAATTTAACCTTTCCGAAAACACCAGCTTAGGTATGAATGTAAAAATGATTTTGATAATTTAGGATGGATAGCCAGGGATTAACAAAATGTTATTACTTTTTGTCAAACATGAGTCTTGAGTAAAATATTTGAAGAAAACACAAGGTGGCCCATATTCCCCAATTGTCCATATAACCCCAAATTACCCTGTTATTACATTAAGGAAATAATTGAACATTCATCAAAAAGCTGATTCTTCTAGTAAAAAACAAGAGAACAAAGTATACGTTAAGCCAGTAAAAAAGAAACTTTCAGCATAATAACCTGTACCTGTACCTTTGTCTTTTCGGTTCAAACTGTCTGCAAATTTCAACATTGTCTTTGTATCCAACAAACCGCACTTCCTTTGTCCAAAATATGGAATGATTCAGTTTTATTTGGGTTTCGGAAGATTCTCAAAATCAGCGGTATTTTTCACATTTGAACATTTGAAAATTAATTAAGGTCATTTAAAAAAAATGGAGCATGGATGTGTGCATACAAAATTCATTACCACTGAACTTGGTCACATTTTAAAGCTTAGACATTGCCCTTTCATCATATGGTAAGAAATACTAGATATTTAATTTGCATATTCATGAATTTTAATGAAAATATTTAAAAAAAAAATGACAGAAAAATCATGAAAAGTCAATAAATAAACTAATTTGAGGTCGACACTTTGTTATTTAACCAGTAATAGCATATGACAAATGTACTGATGTCATGTGCCTAAATGAAAATTATCTCATTACCAATAAAAAGATTAATGATATTTATATAGAACCAAGTTTCACGTAAAATTAACCTAATACACCATTTTTAGAAGATGATGCAAATGGTCATTTGCATGAGCCATTTTTCAGTGTTGGAAAATTTCTCCATTGACATAACCGTCGTGTCTGGGGTAATATGGACCATCAATTTCCCAATGTAAATTTTCCTTTTGGGGTAATATGGACCATCTAAGAATTTTGTCTCAAACTCTTTCTGAAAGTAATACACTGAACATTTGATACCACATGTCTTTAGAACTTTAACTTTTGCACTTGCGTGATATATTTTAAGCTATCTTTGAAAATAGATTGTTTTACAAGTGAAGTTTATAAGCATTTGAAATCTGTGACATTTTTGCGAATGTCCGTTTTTTTAAGTTTGTCAAGGTGTTTTGAATTTTGATGCGAAATATTTTTCCAGTGAATTTGTTTCGTGAACATCTATGTTTATTTTATGCTAAATAGACTTTTAAATAGAAGTTTAAATTTTGTTTTCCGAATTTATATGTTGACATCGTCAGCATTTTAAAGTTGTGGTCCATATTACCCCAGTAGAGTGGTCCATATTACCTCAAATGTTTGGGGTAATTTGGACCACCCAGTGAGTGTGTTTATCGTAATACGCAACAAAAACTAGCATACAAAATGATGTAAATTTTATATTAAAATGGTTTACAGATGCCTGCCTCAAAATAGACACGGTATACAATAATAACGTAAATAGCCTGTGGTTGAATTGATTCATTTTGTGCTTAAGCGGTCCATATTCCCCCAAAATTACCCTATATATTACTTGATGTAACGTGTGTTTGATAAACAGACATATTTGACATCTATTTGCTGAAATTGTATAAACCATAAAAGTTTGATATTTGGAAGAAGCAAAAACGTTCAAATGCAGGTAGTATTGGCCGTATTGCGCAATTTTGGGTACTGAATCCTCATCAGTGACACTTTATAAAGTCTGCAGACTCTCTGGCTGTATTGGAATTATTGTTATACACTGAAACTCATAAAATCAAAGCATATAAGAAATAAATATCCTTTCCTCGAAATATTGTCCCTGATGTAACGATTTCTGTCCCTGATGTAACACTTTTCACCGTTACATCACGGACCGTTACATCAGGGACATATTTTAGATAAATCACCTGTAAATTGCTTCCAATATACTTGTGTGTTTATTGTTATGGTGAAATGTTTACACAACCATTAAACACGTTTTATGAATAGTACCTACATATTGTCGCTTGAAACAAATAACCAGTAGAGGCTGTTACATCAGGGAACTATTACAAATATACTCACTCACCTGAAAGTTGTAATTATTATTTTTTCAGATCTACTCTATAGATGTGTCATCATGGCAGTCAGCCATATTTAATTTCAATGTAGCTCTTCAAAATGCAAATAGATGTTCCACCTTTACCAAGGGGAGTCACTTTGTACTTGGTATTTTTAGATAAATTGTTACATCAGGGACAAAATGCTAGGTACAAAGTTTGAACACGTAAATTTAGTATTAATACCATGGATACTTGCTATCAAAATGTATTATGTCGTGCATGAATGATTGAATAAAGATGGAGTAGTATTTAGAACAACCGCCTTAGCAAAAAAAATCATTGAATCAGAGAGAGATATAAAAAAATCATTTTGCAGACAGCGAAAATATGCCATTTTAGACACTTTGAGTGACAATTTTTTATATGTGCTAGCACTTTAACGATTTTGTTTTGGCTGACCCATACTCACCTCGATTCACACCACATTCCAAGCATAAAACATTTACCAGAAGTAAACGGTTTTCAGAAAAAACGTACCCGGACAGGATTTGGTTACGAAAAAATATATTGACTCATATAGTCTTCACATTTTGGATATAAAAGCATGTGTTGTACATGTATACTCAGAAGCATGAAATAGTTTGAAAAGACCCATATCATTTATCACATCTCATTAGCAGCAATCGCAAACAACCAATTTGATTAACAAAAAAGAGTTCTTAATTGCTTAAGAAAGACATTTTGCATTGCCAAAATGATGATGCAGAACGTAAATTGAACCGTTCTCAGTTGCCAACACATGCTTTTTGGCAATCTTAAGGATGTTCGCTGCCAATGAAAAAGTATTCAAACTTTTTTTCTAACCACGCTTTTTCGATTCCAAAATACAACACAAGACATTAGAAAACAAAATAAATATAGGGTAGTGTGCATTTTTTCAAGCTACAGGCCTCTGAATGAGACCTCTGAGCACAATGTTTTGAATTTTAGTAAAATTAATTTATTGTTTTATTCTTTGAAACAAACCTGTCTTGAACAAAAATACACCTAGAATGCTTTCAAAAGTCATAATATTTACGTAACGAAGACTATTCTGGACCACAAGCATAGAAAAATTTGCAACTTGAAGTGGATGACAAAATTTTATGACTCCTTTTCCAACCCTACCCCCAATCTTGAAAAGTCGGAAAAACTCACTATTTTGAAATGTACCAAATCCATATTTGTTGATTCAAACTTTTTCTTGTATTTTCACACAACATAGAACTTGGTAATATTGTTCGAATAAAAGAAAGAAATATATAGGGTAGTGTGCATATAAGAGAGAACCAACAACTTGAAAATCGCCATTTTCAGCCTTTTTTCGGCTGTTTTGTTTCTTAAAACCCATTTCATAAAACCACCTAAAATTTTAAAACCAGCACACCAAATACACAAAGACTGACTTAGAAGACCATGCACACATATACTGCAGCTAAAATAAACATCGAACTAGTGCAATTAATTTGAAGATGAGTAATATTCAAGTTTAATCTACCCTACCCCCTAAATTTTCATGACAACTTAAATTTTCTGAAAAGTTGCAGAAAATGGGGTGAAAAAATGAAGTTTCTTAGATTGACAATTTTCATGGCTCATTCAATGCATATCATCAATATGTATCCAAATATAAAATATTAGGAAAATATCAGCAACCGTTCACGAGATATTCAACAAAAGAAAAACCGGAAGTTCCGAAATGTCAAATGTTAGCAGCGAACATCCTTAAATGCCTTTTTTGGCAACCCAGCAGGCACATGACGTCATAATGACGTCAGATCGACGTCGATGCGATGTCATGACGTCGCATCGACGTTGATATGACGTCATGTGCCCGCTGGGAATTGGGAATGCACTTATATATAAAATCACTTGTTCCACATTGCCGCTAATACAGTGTGTTTATACTTGTATGAAAATTTGTCATTATGTTTTTCAGACTTTGAACTTTGACCTTACCCGCGCTTACCTCGACCTTGTAACAACATACGTCTGCATCATGATTTTGGTATCCAAGGTTGACGATAGAAAAACAGTTCTGGCTCTGTACAACGTTGCTCATGAATATCTCCATGGATCTGGGTGAGTAACCATGGTAACTGACACTTGACCTTCAGCTATAGTAACCTTGACCTTGTCACAACATACGTCTACATTATGGTTCTAGTTTCCAAGGTTGATGATAGAAAAACAGTCCTAGCACTGTACAATGCCGCTCATGAATATCTCCATGGATCTGGGTGTGTAACCATGGTAACTGTCATTTGACATTCAACTGTAGTAACCTTGACCTTGTCACAAGATATATGTCTGCATTATGATCCTGGTTTCTAAGGCTGATGACAAAAAACAGTAATCATGGTAACTGACCTTAGACTTGGCCTACGTTACCATATATTATATGAGCCGCGACGTGAGGAAACCAGTCTGCGGGGTTTTCGATCAGGTCCGACACAAACCGAGCTGCACAAGCACAGAGGATGGCTAGAGGCTGGAAATTCCGGATTTAGAAAATAGAGGAATTGAACTATCAGTGTAGCGAAAACAAAAGTGCTGATCAGCTTCACAGTTACTGCGAAGATGATCTGCGCCTTTGTTTTCGCATAGGCAAAAATCTGGTTTTCTCATGCGGCGGCTCATATATCTCTGTCTTGTTGCTGGTTTCTAAGAAAAAGCATGATGATTGTTAGATTATTTATGATCATTTTTTTCAACATTTTGAGTTGATTTCAAAGTTTTTTCAAGGAAGTTATTTATCTTACTTTATCTTTATTTATCCTTAAAATTTGCATTTGTATAGTATGTTTTCTAGTGCCAAGAGATTTCAATATTTATGGCATGTGTAATGAAATACTAAATGCTGAAATTTTGAAATGAAAAAAATGCAGTATACGTAGATGTTTGCAGAAAATGTTTGAAAGAAAACAGCAAATATTGACTTCTATTTATGCCTTGTGTAGACCACATGAAATACATATTATGCACCAGTCATTTGTAACCACTGCTCCCCCACCTATGGGGAAGGGCGGGGATTATGACTTTTCAGCTTTCAGTGCCCTGCTACATGTATAAGCCCCAACCCCAGAGGGCAAACTGGAGGTCAAAACTTTGCTCTTTGCCCCACCCTTAGCAATAGAAAATCTCCTTGGGTAAGGGTCCAAATGTCAAAACCCTGTCATTTCCCCATCACTGCGGGGACACTTGAAAAGTAATTGCCCTGCACTTTAGCTCTGCTATCCTCCACCCTTCCCTGTAGGTGGGTGAGGGGGACAGTGGTTACAATTGACTGGTGCATTAAGATCTCATTTCTATATTCCACAGAGATGCTTCATTCCCACGTCTCGGTCAGATGATCCTTGACTATGAAAACCCCATGAAAAAGATGACAGAAGAGTTTGTGCCCCACTCCCGGGTCGTCATCCCTGGTCTGCTGTCCCTACACGACATCTACGGCAAGTGTACACAGTCCGCGGAACAGATGAGGGCTGCACAGGTGCTGAGTCTGATCGCCGAGCCGTCAAAGATTATGAATGTGCCAATAACCACAGTGGTAAGTTGTCATTTTCATCCCTGTCATTGTCAGAGAATGATACTTAACTTCATCAGGAAAACATGTCCGTGTAATGAATACCCCCTTAAACCCCTCTTTTAGCAAAATTGGGGTTTGCAGGGGTATACCTATTTTTCTTATTTTTGGTCCAAAACATAGATTGTGGGTACTCGTTAGAACCGCCTCGCTGAGGCGGTTCTAACATGTACCCACAATCAATGTTTCAAGCATAGATAAAGAAAAATATAAAAAAAAATCGACTGAAAATTTTCAATTTTTACAACTTAAGAAAAGTCTGTATATTACATGGGCATGTTTTCATAATGTATAAGGAAGTTTTTGTTGGGATGGGTTAAAAAAACTAAACTATGTTGCCCATGACCTTTTAACCTTAATAATCTTGGTAAAAGACATAGAAATAATTGGCCAATTTTAAGGTTAATTTAGCTGTTAATCTGCATATGTGAAAACAAGGATGCAGATCAGCTTTGCAGTAACTGCACAGCTGATCAGCACCTTTTGTTTTCGCTACACAGATAGTACAATCTGTCTTCTTCTTAAATCCAAATTTTCAAGCTTCTAGCCTGCTTCAGTGACTGTACTGGTTGGTTTGTGTCAGACCTGGTCAGAACCCCATATTGTTGGTTTTCTCTAATGTAAATGATGATATGAAGAAAAAAAAAACATTCTCTTTCATAGAGGATCTTACACGAGTGGTCATTTCATATGAAATTTATTAAACGAGCCTTCGGCGAGTTTAATAAATTTCATATGAAATGACCACGAGTGTAAGATTCGTTTTATCATATGACTTCTTAAATACGATTTTATCGCCTCTAAAAGTGGACATATTTCCAATGAAAATTAACATTGTTGTTACGGACGTCGTCAATGACGTTACGTATTCCCGCAAAAGTGTTATTACACGTGTGGTCATACGATTTTTATGACATGACGTTATCCACTGGAAAACAGCGACGTCATATGATAAATGTGGGTTATGTGATTTTGATATGATTTTTAGACTTATTGAAAGACAGGCTTATTCAACAGTAATGGACTTACACTTCATGGAATGAAAGTAACACTTTGCTTTGCAGAAAGAGCAGAATCGAAAGGTTGTACACAGTTCCTACCCAGCTTGTCTATATGTTAAATGCAAAAAGCCCTAAACCATTGTTTTAATGTGCATATGGTAAATTAGCCCATGATCAAAAGTAATAATGACTTGTAGCCACCCACCATCAGAAACAAACAATTTTCAACAAATAAAGGAGCTTGCCAAAGGCAGATTTTTTTAATTTAGAAACTGGATAAAACTTATTTTGAACTTTTGTTCTTGAAAAAAAAAAGATAACAAACCACACCTTTTTTTCTCAGCAAATGAATAATATAATACATGTTTATTCTCTTCCTTTTTAAACTGTACGCCCCTAATTATCTTATGTAGTTGTGCTAACTGGTTTTTGTCAGACGTGATTGGAAGCTCAAAAGGAATTTTCTATTCTAGTTTTGGGCCCGAAATCAGCCTCTGCAGCTTAGATGAAAGACAATATTGTATCTGATCTGGTCAACATCAGGAAAACATGTCCGTGACATGTACACCCCCTTGAACCACACTTTTATATAGCAAAACTTTGGTATGCAGTGAATACCTATTATTCTTATTTTTGCTCCAAAGCATAGATTGGAGGCAGTACTAAGGTGTACCCATAATCAATGCTTTGAGCAAATACAAGAAAATGTTTTAAAATTTCTACTGAAAATTTTCATTTTTACAACTTAAAAAAGACTCTTTTAAAGCAGCTCATTTACCATGTGCACATTGAAAGTCATACAGATTATTATCATTTAAGAACATACAAAAATAAGTTAACCCAATAGTTTTAATAGCTTGCTTTATGTAACTTTATTGTATGTTATTCCTAACAACCTTTAGAGAGAAAAAGTTAATTAGAACCATGTTACAAGAAAATTGTCTTCCCATGGAGCCTCTGAAATCCCTTTGTTATGAACCAGTCATTTGTAACCACAGCCCCCAAGGCCTGAGGAAGTGTGGGACTGTGGGGGATAGCTATGCAAATGAGTGGGGGTTTACCTTTGTATTGCCTCAGCAGTGCAGAAGAACTACCTGTGGTATGCACTATACATGCAAAAATGGCATTGTAATGAAAACTTAACACTAACAGAATGGGGATGGAAATCAGCAAGGGTTTTACCAAATGTGCCACCTCGTTGGAAAACCAACAAAGTGGTTTCCGAACAGGTCTGACACAAACCGACCTGTACAAGCACAGAAAAGAGCTAGAAGCTTGAAATTTCGGATTTAAGTAGAGGAGTAATAGTAGAAGCTGATCTGCGCCTTTGTTTTCGCCTATGCAGATTGTTGGTTTTCTCACGAGGCAGCTCAAATGGCTGTAGTGCAGAGCTTTATTATAATATAGCAGGGTTGTGCTGATTAAAAAGTCAGTCCCTAGTATCTTCATCCTTGGGGGTGGGGGGTGGGGGGCTTCATAACAAATGGCAATTACATTAATGGACTGAATGGTTCTGCAGGACCATTACGAAAACATGTCCATTTAATATACAGATTTTCCCTAAGTTGTAAAAATTGAAAATTCTCAGTAGAAAATTTTGATATTTTTCTTATTATACCCCCCGCAAAACGAAGTTTTAGGGGGGTATACTGTTTATACCCCCCGCAAAACGAAGTTTTAGGGGGGTATACTGTTTTCAGCCTGTCCGTAATTCCGTCATTCCGTCAACATTTTGACATCTTTGCTAAATAACTTAAGTAGTTTTTGCCCAATGTTCTTCAAATTTTCAACACACCTGCACCATTAAACAACACATGTGTGATATGAATTTAGGGGCCAAAGGGTCAGTTTTGCAAGAGTTATGGGACTTTTTAAACCTATACATAGAATGTTTGCCATAGTGCTAATAGTGCATACTTTGTGAAATCAACTTCTCCTACTGCTTTCAATATTCTCTTTTGATACTTTGCAGATATGTGCCAGAGATATTGAAGATATGCATGAAGAAGTATTATGCTGAAAAAATTTATTTTGACAAATTTACAGCATTTTGAACTTAGCCAATTTTCGATAATTGCCATATTCAACAATGGTTGGTAGTGCATAGTTTGTGAAATCAACTCCTCCTAGGGCTTTCAGTATTTCTTTTCAATACTTTGCAGACATGTTCCACACATATTGAAAATGTGCATGAAGAATTATAATGATGAAAAAATAATTTTTGACAAATTTACAGCATTTTTCAACATAGCCATTTTTGGAACATTGCTTATATACAATAATGGTTGGTGATTCATAGTTTGTGAAATCAACTTCTCCTAGGGCTTTCAGTATTTCTTTTCAATACTTTGCAGACATGTTCCACATATATTGAAGATGTGCATGAAGAATTATAATGATGAAAAGATAATTTTTGACAAATTTACAGCAATTTTTAACATAGCCTTTTTTTGACCATTGCTTATACAATAATGGTTGGTAGTGCATGTTTTGTGAAATCAACTCCTCCTAGGGCTTTCAGTATTTCTTTTCAATACTTTACAGACATGTGCCAGAGATATTGAAGATATGCATGAAGAAGTATTATGCTGAAAAAATTAATTTTGACAAATTTACAGCATTTTGAACTTAGCCAATTTTCGATAATTGCCATATTCAACAATGGTTGGTAGTGCATAGTTTGTGAAATCAACTCCTCCTAGGGCTTTCAGTATTTCTTTTCAATACTTTGCAGACATGTTCCACACATATTGAAGATGTGCATGAAGAATTATAATGATGAAAAAATAATTTTGACAAATTTACAGCATTTTTCAACATAGCCATTTTTGGATCATTGCTTATATACAATAATGGTTGGTGGTTCATAGTTTGTGAAATCAACTTCTCCTAGGGCTTTCAGTATTTCTTTTCAATACTTTGCAGACATGTTCCACACATATTGAAAATGTGCATGAAGAATTATAATGATGAAAAAATAATTTTTTGACAAATTTACAGCAATTTTTAACATAGCCATTTTTTGACCATTGCTTATACAATAATGGTTGGTAGTGCATGTTTTGTGAAATCAACTCCTCTTAGGGCTTTCAGTATTTCTTTTCAATACTTTACAGACATGTTCCACACATATTGAAGATGTGCATGAAGAATTATAATGATGAAAAAATAATTTTTGACAAATTAACAGCATTTTTCAACATAGTCATTTTTACCAATGCTAATATACAATAATGGTTGGTAGTGCATACTTTGTGAAATCAGCTCCTCTTAGGGCTTTCAGTGTTTCTTTTAAATTCTTTGTAGATTTGTTCCAGATAAATTTTAGATGTGCATGAATAATTTTCAAGCTGAAAAGTTAGTTTTTGACAAATTTACAGCTTTCATTTTACTTAGCCAATTTTTTACCATTTCTCATGATAAACAATAATGATCATAGTGCATACTGTGAAATCAGCCTCAAGTTTTAATATCTTGTGACTGGCATACTGAGGATGTAAAGGGTGTTAAGAAAGTTCGTTCCGCGCAAAAATTGTTTTCATCATAGTTTAATTTAAATGTTTCAAAACTAAAAAATGTCATAACAAGATTTTAATTTGGATGTATGTGAAAAGACAAAAGCAACTATGTTTTAAATCAGATACCTGATCATGAAAACTGTGGCCCTCAAACACTGGCACCCATTTTCTAACCCTTCAACTTTTACACAGAAATGGGGGTATATTAGTAAATATCTTTGCTATGCCAAGACAGATGTGTAAAAATCTTCTATAATTCAACGAACAAAGCTTAAATGAACTGCTTATTCGCCATTTTTAATAATTATGTGATATCTTCAATTATAAACCTGTTAAGAAAAATCAAATGTCAAAAAATTCACAATTTCTTCAGAAAATCGAATTATTCCAAAACTTGTGAAAAACAGTGTACTTAGAAAATATACATCTGTGAAGCAACTCAACGTAAGACAGCATTTCAACTGCTATATTTTTCTGAGAATGGAACAGATTCAAGAAAAATGTATCATGACTTGTCATTAGTGTTTGCCTACAAAATGTTTTCGAATCATGTGGCAAAGTGCGGAACGAATTTTCTTAACACCCTTTACATGAAGAATTATAATGCTGAAAAGATATCCTTGACAAATTTTCTGCATGTTTGACTTAGGAGGTTATTGGCCAGCTTCAGATAATTTTGCGGGGGGTATACTGAAAGCCTTGCTTGCAGCCAATTTCTAGTTTCAGCCTGTCCGTCACTCCGTCATTCCGTGATTCCGTGATTCCGTCATTCCGTCAACATTTTAACATCTTTGCTGAATAACTTGAATAGCTTTTGCCTGATTCATTTCAAATTTTCAACACACTTGCACCATCAGACAATACATATGTGGTATGAATTTAGGGGCCAAAGGGTCAGTTTTGCAAGAGTTATGGGACTTTTTAAGTCTTTATAGAACATATTTGCAAGTACTGAAACTACATACTTTGTGAAATCAACTCCTATTACAGCTTTCAATATTTCTTTTTAATATTTTCAGATATATTGCAGATGTGCATGAAGAATTATCATGCTGAAAAAATCATTTTTGACAAATTTACAGCATTTTCAACTTAGCAAATTTTCGATAATTCTTTATATTCAATAATGGTTGGTAGTGCATACTTTGTGAAATCAACTCCTCCTAGGGCTTTCAGAATTTCTTTTCATTACTTGGCAAACATGGTACAGACGTATTGAAGATGTGCATGAAGAATTATAATGCTGAAAAAATAATTTTTGACAAAGTTACAGCATTTTTTAACTTTGCCATTTTCTTTACTATTGCACATATACAACAATGGTTGGTAGTGCATACTTTGTGAAATCAACTCCTCCTAGGGCTTTCAGTATTTCTTTTCATTACTTGGCAAACATGGTACAGACATATTGAAGATGTGCATGAAGAATTATAATGCTGAAAAAATAATTATACCCCCCGCAAAACGAAGTTTTAGGGCGGTATACTGTTTTCAGCCTGTCCGTGATTCCATGACTCCGTGATTCCGTCAACATTTTGACATCTTTGCTGAATAACTCAAGTAGTTTTTGCCCGATGTTCTTCAAATTTTCAACACACCTGCACCATTAGACAACACATATGTCATATGAATTTAGGGGCCAAAGGGTCAGTTTTGCAAGAGTTATGGGACTTTTTAAACCTATACATAGAATGTTTGCCATAGTGCTAATAGTGCATACTTTGTGAAATCAACTCCTCCTGCAACTTTCAATATTCTGTTTTGATACTTTGCAGATATGTGCCAGATATATTGAAGATATGCATGAAGAAGTATGATGCTGAAAAAAATAAATTTTGACAAATTTACAGCATTTTGAACTTAGCCAATTTTCGATAATTGCCATATTCAACAATGGTTGGTAGTGCATAGTTTGTGAAATCAACTCCTCCTAGGGCTTTCAGTATTTCTTTTCAATACTTTGCAGACATGCTCCACACATATTGAAGATGTGCATGAAGAATTATAATGATGAAAAAATAATTTTTGACAAATTTACAGCATTTTTCAACGTAGCCATTTTTTTACCATTGCTTATATACAATAATGGTTGGTAGTGCATAGTTTGTGAAATCAACTCCTCCTAGGGCTTTCAGTATTTCTTTTCAATACTTTGCAGACATGTTCTACACATATTGAAGATGTGCATGAAGAATTATGATGATGAAAAAATAATTTTTGACAAATTTACAGCCATTTTTAATATAGCCATTTTTTGACCATTGCTTATACAATAATGGTTGGTAGTGCATATTTTGTGAAATCAACTCCTCCTAGGGCTTTCAGTATTTCTTTTCAATACTTTGCAGACATGTTCCACACATATTGAAGATGTGCATGAAGAATTATAATACTGAAAAAGTGAATTTTGACAAATTTACAGCATTTTTCAACATAGCCATTTCTTGACTATTTCTTATATACAATAATGGTTGGTAGTGCATACTTTGTGAAATCAACTCCTCTTAGGGCTTTCAGTGTTTCTTTTAAATTCTTTGTAGATTTGTTCCAGATATATTTTAGATGTGCATGAATAATTTTCATGCTGAAAAAATAATTTTTGACAAATTTTCAGCTTTTCTTTATCTTAGCCAATTTTTTACCATTTCTCATGATAAACAATAATGATCATAGTGCATACAGTGAAATCAACCTCAAGCTTTCAATACATTCTTTTAATATTTTATAGATGTGACTGGCATACTGAGGATGTACATGAAGAATTATAATACTAAAAAGATATCTTTGACAAATTTTCTGCATGTTTGACTTAGGAAGTTATTGGCCAGCTTCAGATAATTTTGCGGGGGGTATACTGAAAGCCTTGCTTGCAGCCAATTTCTAGTTTTTGCTCAAAACATAGATTGTGGGTACATGTTAGAAATGCCTCGGCGTGGCAGTTCTAACAAGTACCCACAATCTATGTTTTGGAGTAAAAACAAGAAACATAGGTAAACCCCTGCATACCCCAGTTTTGCTATATGAAAGTGGGATTTACGGGGGTGTCAATTGCACCGACATTGTTTTCCTGATGACAGCCTTTGGGTCAGCTGTGTGTCCAGTTTATAATGAAGCTGGATCCCATGCCTGGAAAAATCCAAATGAAGATTTGGTGATGTATATTTTGTGGCCATTTTTTTCCACTGATTTAAGAAGAGTTGTAGTCAGTTTAGAAGATTGTGCAGTCAGTAGTGGTAATGTGCCCATCAGAGATTGGCCAAAATAAACATGCAGTAGAAAGTAGAATATTGTATGATTACAGCACAGATGCATCTTTTGTTAGCTTTTGTTATCTGCACATTTTATTATGATCATGTTCATTGCACTCTTTTGTTAACTTGAATGCAACTATTATACACCATTAATTTGTATCACCAGCCCCTTTTGGACTGTGGATGGCAGGGGCACAGCGGGGCTTGATCCCAGGATTTAATCTCCAACATGTCCAATGAGTCCCGGGGCTAGCTTTTAGCAAGGCTTTAAAAATTGAAAAGCTAAAAGCCCCAGAGAAATCTATTCTGATTATGGACCATACATGCTATATAACAAATAAATCTCAATACTTCCAAGTATGTGCCTATTAGAGTCTTGGAATCTGTATTTTAAAATTGACAGAATTATGTTTGCAAATCTGCTTTATTTATTATTTTTAATATTATTTGCAATTTCCATATTGATGCTGCCCATCTTCAGAGATGATATAGATATGTCTTGTTTTGAAGCAGACCACTTGGGTAGTTTGCAAACTTGAAATGGAAATAGACCATTTTGCAAGTAAAGACCAAGTTTAATATTTGGGCCTGAAATAAATGTCTATTTTTAGTTTAAGGTAAAGAACCATAAAAACCGTGGCGCTTAAAGGTCCGTGCGTCGCGAACGACGAAATGCCATAACGTCGCACCAATAACGTCGTTTTCAAGATGGCGTCAGCTGTAGGTGTGCGGTCTGAACACACAGTAAATATCGACAGAAGCAAAGAAACGGGTTGCTTTTATTGTTAAAACAGATGCATATTATAATGGAGAGAAAAGAAGGTCCAGAAAATGCTAACGGCGATAATCAAATCCCTTTTCCAGTTTTATGCATATCTCTTTATTTTAGATTTTGAGCGTGTGCTTTCGGTTTATAGTATAAATCTGGTGACATTAAAGCCAGATGTACGTAATTGACCTCACGGTAGAAAATTTTTATTTTTTGCATGTGAGTATATTTTGATGTCCTGCATACGAAAATGAAAAGAAATCGATACCGTTCCGAGCTTGTTTCCTAGATATCGGCCTTCGAAATCGTCAAATTTGAGAGCGAAAATACATTGACGTCAACGTAAAATGCGATTCTTAGACCCCATTTTTGTTGATTTTCTTGATATATTTAAAAAAATCCACGGTAGGATTTTTTAGAAAACTGATATGTATTAGACAAATTCCTGAACTACAAGTAGATAACGAGAAAGTCCTTAGTTACCGGATTCGTTTTCCTGCATTAAGCGTTCGAAGAGAGATGGTCGTTGCTGAATTCAGTACGTTTTATGCGCGACGTCGATTTTGCGCCAAAATCTCCGACGCTATTTAGTATTCAGTATTTTTAACTGTCATGCAAATTCTTTTTTCTTCGGGATAACATGTCCAAAATCTATATTTTGAGCAAAAATAATAAACAATATCAAAATGTTTACATTCCTGAAGTCCTCTGCATAATTGTATATACATAGTTTCGTATTCCGAACGTAAACTGACGCTTGAAATGACGTTTCGAGCGAAAACTGACGTTACGAATGCGGCGTAAAAATGACGTTTCGACCCTTAGATACGCACGTTCCTTTGAGCGCCTTCAATTACGTACATCTGGCTTTAAGATCGTTGCTGCTCGTATATTTCCGTATATATTTCCCGGCGCTATATTACCACCCCACCCACGCTCCAGATTTCTCAGACTTATAGTTATGAAATATTTAACACGCAATAAACCTAATTTTCATATTATTTTCTTAGTTTATTCATTACGAAAACTTGCCCATGCAATAAAAAGAATTTTCTGAAGCTGTAAAAATTGAAAATTTTCAGTAGAAAATTTTTGATACTTTTCTTATTTTTGCTCAAACATAGATTGTGGGCATACGTTAGAACCGCCTCGCCGAGGCGGTTCTAACGAGTACCCACAATCTATGGTTTGGAGCAAAAATAAGAAAAATATGTATACCCCTGCATACCCCAGTTTTATTATATAAAAGTAGGGTATAAGGGGGTAAATATTTCACGGGCATGTTTTCCTGATGTGTAAAGGGGAACAACTTTCTGGATGCAGTTTATTCCGTGACTCTCCGTAACGAGCATCAACGCCCTGACTTAGAAAGTCTGCCGAAAGAACTGACAAAAATGAATTTATAGAATTTCCGGAAAGCTGGTGTACGTTATTTTGTACACTCATTTATTTCGGACGGCTTTATCGTGTGGAAGGTGATGTGCGGGACTCGAGGATCGAACCCGCCAAAGCCTCATTATTATCATTTATTTATTCAATCTGTTCATTCGCCTGATATTCTTTTTTTTTATTAAAATTTTGTTTATATATTTGTGGTGTTTTGGTGGCTTATCCGATCGAGCTTTCAAGCCTCGTGGAAGGAACTTGAGCTTTTGAGTGAGCCTATGCATGAGAAAACCAACAATCGGGGTTTCCGACCAGGTCTGACACAAACCAGACTGTACAGCCACAGAAGCAGGATAGAAGCTTTGAATTTTAGAATTTTATGACAGGCATATGTACTGAGCCGGGTTTCGAACCCGCAATCCCTTGATTGCTAAGCGAACATGCTATACATTACACCACCGCGGCCGTACGAAAACAAAAACGAAAACAATGGTGCTGATCAGGTATGCAGTTACTGCAATCAGGTATGCAGTTACTGCATTGCTAATCTGCGCCTTTGGTTTCGCATATGCAGATTGTTGGTTTTCTGAAGCAGCGGCTCGCACATAAGTTTAAGAGACACTCTATAATTTAAACGAAAAGCATGTAGGAAAGACCGACCAAATGTATTATATGAAACATAATCAGCTGACAAAACTTTATCCAGCGACCCATGGTCGATGGTCGAGTGGTGATTTCATTAACGCGCTTAACCATTCGACCTTTTCACCGCTGTGTCTGGTGTTGGTTCGAGCATCACATCAGACGCATGTGAGACTAGCCAAAGTCTTCTTGCGGGTGTGTCAGATGTTTTTTCTCGGGATTATCCTGTTTTTTTTTTTTTTTTTTTTTTTTTGTTTTTTTTTTAACGTTCGGGAAATAAAACTAAAACAGACTCTTTATATCCTTTACAAGCAATGAATTATACTAAAAGACAGACCTTACATAGCATGCATTGCGCGTTTGATGAAATGATAGTTTTGTTGAACAATAATTGTGATAAGTTTTAATTGAATGCCATCTGATTACTGGTTAACCGCTCAGGATTGAGCCTGCCCAGGAAAAGTGGTTTCAAGTCAAACCATCCATACATATACACATTACTGGCTTAGTTGGGTGGTTATATGTTAAGCCGTCATTTTGACATCCTAATTTGGGGTAAAAGTCCTTTAAAATAGAGGCAACGTCCCGGCATGACCATAGCTGTTGACTGGGACGTTAAGCATCAGTCCAAACAAACTAACAAACAAACACGTTTGACTGAAATTTGGGGTCAAATATTTTGAACAGTACCTCTATGTATACATACTGTTGAACTTGGGCCGAATTTGAACCATTCACGGTCGTGATATGACTGAAAGATCATTCGAGTTGAAAATTACTCAGACAGATACAAGCACGCGTTAATGATCTTAAATTCGCCGCCTAAAGCACATTCTAATAAACCAAATGCCGAACGTTTATGAAAGACGTCCGAAAAGTCAAAAGGCGCCATTTTTATGACGTCAACGTCACTTACGGAAAATTAAGATTTTTAGCTTACCTGTCTTCATTCGTTGACAAATACCGCCGAAACCAACCTGGTAGTCAAGGACTTTTATTTAACTTTTTGACTCACAATACAAAAACGAGACCATATTTAGTTTTTAAAAAAATTCTATGGATTAGTTCTCTTGTAAACGGCGCTCAAGTGCAAATAGCGACGCGTTTTTATTACTTTCCCATTACGTCACGTACAAATAAAGGCAATTTTAGCCATTTTAGGGGAGCGATTTGCAGGAAAACTAACCTAGTAACCATGTTTTTTTTATTACACGAATCGATAGATATAAATATTTTCTCTAAAATATCAAAAAATAAAAAAATTCTATGGATCAGCAATTTTATGGTTCTTTACCTTAAAACAATTTCAAACACTGTTAGACACGAAAACATGACCAAAATAAGTAACTTTAATATGAAAGCCTAAGTTATGATTATACTCATTTCAATGTACAATGTATAACCAATACTTTAGGCTATGCAATAAATGAGCGGCATCATGAGAAGACAATATGCGAAATCAAAGGCGCAGATCAGCTTTGCAGTAACTGCCAAGCTGATCAGCGCCGTTGTATTCGTTACATGGATAGTACAATTTCTCTATTTTACAAATCCAAAATTTCCAGCCTCTAGCCATCTACTGTGCTTGTGCAGCTCAGTTTGTGTTGGACATGTTAGGAAACCACATTGTTGGTTTTCTCATGATGTGGCTCAAATACATTGGGCAATGATTATGGGTCAAATGCTGAAGACCAGAGAAGAAAAAAGTGAAATAGTCAGTACTGACTAGAAAGAAAATTATAATTAAGGGGTCCTGCTGAATCTGAAGTTTCTGAACATGAGGGAGAAGTGACTTCTCCCTCCAGGAAAGTTAGGGAGAAGTTTGAGTACCAAGGGAGAAATTTTTTCATATCCTATTTCAGATTCAGTGTGAGTACCTGTCTCAAGATGTCATGGAGAGATGGATCATCTGTAAGTCACTTATAAATAATTTTCCCATGTCAACATGAAAATTTCTGCAGCCATCTTACCATTTACGAGACTGTAATTTTTTACCTCCAACCCAAAGTTTCGATAATAAGTTTTGGGACATTTACAAGGAATTTTACTGTCATCCATATTGTTTTTAGCTCACCTGAGCCGAAGGCTCACAAGGTGAGCTTATAGGATGGCCATGCTCCGTCGTCCGTCCGACGTCCGTCTTCCGTCCATCCGTCCACAATTTCAAAGATCTTCTCCTCTGAAACCGCTTGGCCAATCAAAGCCAAACTTCATGTGGAGCATCCTTAGGAAGGGGGAACAAAAGTTTATATAAATGATCCAGGTCACATGACCAAGATGGCCGCCATGGCTATAAATAGCAAAAACCTTTAAAAATCTTCTTCTCCAGAACCAGTGGGCCGATTTCCACGAAACTTGGTATGTAGCATCGGGGACGCGGGCCCATCATAGTTTATATAAATCATGACCCTAGGATGACCTTGACTTATTTTACGGCAGGTTAAAGTGTCTGGGATCTGATACCACAGTGAGTCAGCACTATAAAAGTGAGCATTGAGCTCCCTGTCACAACCAGACACTGTCGTGATGTGACAGATAATGTTGAAAGCGACGTTAAACCCGAACAAACAAACTATTTTACGGCAAGGTCAACTTAGGTCGCCAATGCATTTGAATGGGAAATAATGGTAAAATGCTATTTTAATGGGTAAAACTTACTGGGAATAGGCAAATGGACAGAAGATTAATGTTATTGGAAAATTTTAGCCCCTGGGGGGTTGTCTGCCCCTGCCCCGGGGCTGTATACATGTATATTTCCATAATAATGAAACATCTCCCCTGAAACCGCTTGGCCAATCAAAGCCAAACTTCATATGGAGCATCCTTGGGAAGGGGGAAAAGTTTATATAAATGGTCAAGGTCACATGACCAAGATGGCTGCCATGGCTATAATTAGAAAAAAACCTTTAAAAATCTTCTTCTCCAGAACCAGAAGGCCAATGATGGTCAAGGTCACATGACCAAGATGGCTGCCATGGCTATAATTAGAAAAAAAACCTTTAAAAATCTTCTTCTCCAGAACCAGAAGGCCAATAATTTTGAAACTTAGCATGAAGCATCAGGTTTAGGAGCTCTACAAAGTTTTTTTATATAAATCATGACCCTGGGATGACCTTGATCTATGTTACGGCAAGGTCAACTTAGGTCGCTAATGCATTTGAATGGGAAAAATTAGTAAAATGTAATTAAATGGGGGGAAACTTGCTTGGAGTATGCAAATGGACAGAAGATTTATGTTTATGAGAAAAATTTTGATCCCAGGGGGTTGTCTGCCCCTGCCCCGGGGCTGTATACATGTATATGACCATAATATTCAAACATCTACTTCTTTGAAACTGCTTGGCCAATTAAAGCCAAACTTAATGTGGAGCATCGTTAGGAAGGGGGAATGAAAATTAATATAAAAGGTCAAGGTCATATGACCACGATGGCCGCCATGGCTATAAATAGCAAAAAACCTTTAAAAATCTTCTTCTCCAGAACCAGAAGGCCTATGATTTTGAAAATTGGCATGAAGCATCATGCAGTGGAGCTCTACAAAGTTTATATAGATCATGACCCTGGGATGACTTTGACCTACAGTCAAACCTCTATAAAAGCGCCACCTTTGGGAGTGAGCTAAGCTGGCTGTTATACACAGGTGGCTGTCTTATCAAGGTTCAGTTAGAGCAGTTGTCATGTAGAAAATATTCTTACTGTCACAAGAAAAATCCTTTCTAAGGAAGGACTACCTGTATGTGTTTCATAAGTTGACATCATTTCATGCTTCTTTACACAAAAATATATACAAAGCCTCATGGGTATTAACTTAATTGATTTTTTTTTCTGCTTATTAACTGTTTTAAATACAATAATGAATAATAATTGTCCAATTAACAGCTTGTAAATGGGAAATTTGACTTTAGGCAAGTATGATGTGGCTGTCTTATAGAGAGTTATAAGCATTTTGGATTGATTTTACTGGCTGCTGGTTGTCTTGTGGAGGTGGCTGTCTTATGCAGAGATAAAATATAGTGAAAATGATTGGGAATGTTTCAGACTGGCTCTCTTATGCAGGTGGAGCTCTTATAAAGGTGGCTGATTCAGCAGGTTCAACTGTATTTTATGGCAAGGTCAACTTAAGTCACATATCCAGGAAATCGGTGAGCATTTATAGGACCATTGGTCCTCTGGTCCTATTTCCCACATGTAAAAATATCAAAAACGTTACCTACGGACATTATTTTAAAATTTCATGTTACCAGAAATACACATATATAATTTGTTTGTTCCAGTTGGTTTGATGTTGTGCCACCAGTATTTACAAGAAGCTACGACGTGGGACCTCTGGAAGACGGCACTACAGTCGGGATATGTCATACAGCTGTGCCGAGATGAGATATTACACATACACAGCTATATTACACACTTCTTTGAATCATTGAAAGGGTAAGGGATGTGAAAAATACTACACAGATATGAAGTAGAAACTGAACTGTATTTTATCCCAACTACTTATCCATCAAATATTAACTAAATTAAGAAGTCGCCTTCTGTAGAACTTGGGAGGTTCAACTTTAATTCATGATGTAGATGGATATTAAATTAAAAAGATAGATACTTAGCTAGAAATACACCTCAACCTCTTTATATCACTATTGCTGGAGTCCAAGCCAATTTCTATATAGCTATCCAATCCGGGTTATAACGAGAATAAAATGTATGGACATGTAGCAAAAATAGTCCAATTGGGGTCCAGCAATGATCAGTATTATATCCAAAATCTCGTTGTATCCAATTGTGTTATAAAGAGATCCAGGTGTATGTGATTTTATATCATAAATATTATGTATTCCGACAGGCAAAAGCTGGACAAAAGAGTGAATGAAGTTAAAGAGCTACAGAGTCAAGCTTTACAAACATCGTAAGTATATGTTCAAGTAATAATCTCTGAATTGCTAATTTTTTTTGTTTCAACCTTGTCTAAAAGTGGCTGTGGTACATTGATGAAATTTTAGCATATGATTTTTAAACCATATCAGTCATATATATACTGAAAAAAAAAACACTTTACACCAAGTACTGTTCTGTTTTATTTATATGTTGAAGTCTTTTTATATAGGAAAAAAAAACAGAAGTACATGCACTTGTTTCCATTTCTTTTATCTAGACCAGTTTTGCATCGAGAGAGAAGAAAATTCCTGCGCACTGCCCTAAAAGAGCTTGCCCTCATCTACACAGACCAGCCGGGCCTTCTGGGCCCCAAGGCCCTGTATGTCCTCCAGGCCCTGTCCATGGGCCAGTATGAGGTCCACTGGCTGCTGAGGCATTTTCACAACCCACCGTCAAAACGACACAATATTAAGATGAATCAAGAGGATTTTATTGACAGGTATCATGTGAAACTCATGTGCATTACGAAATTTTGCCCATGCAATATACAGAGATCTTTTGGAACAAAAATATGAAAAATATGTATACCCATGTATACCCCATTTTACTGTATAAAAATGGGCTATGAGAGGGTATACATTATATGGACATGATAACATGATGGGCAACGCCATGGCCTAGAGGTTAAGGATGCTGATTACTGCTCTTGATTATTAGCTCACCTGAGCCGTTAGGCTCACAAGGTGAGCTTATAGGATGGCCATGATCCGGCGTCCGTCGTCGTCGTCCGTCGTCGTCATCCACCATTTTCAAAGATCTTCTTCTCTGAAACCACTTGGCCAATTAAAGCCAAATTTTATATGAAGCATCTATGGGAAGGGGGAACCAATGTGTTTATGAATAAACCAGGTCACATGACCAAGATGGCTGCCATACCCATATATGGTAAAAACCCTTCAAAATTCTTCTTCTCTGGAACCACTGGACCGATTGCAACGAAACTTGGCATGAAGCATTTGGGACTAGAGTACTACAATGTGTTTATAAATTATGACCTTTGGATGACCTTGACCTATTTTATGGCAAGGTCAACATAGGTGGCCCATGCATTTGAATGGGGAAAATTGTTAAAATGTCATTTGAAAGGTAAAACTTGCAGGAAATGGGCAAATGGACTGAAGGTAGGTAATTCTGAAAAAAACTGGACCCCAGGGGTTGGTCTGCCCCCACCGCGGGGCAATATACATGTATATAACAATAATATTCAAAGATCTTCTTCTCTGAAACCACTTGGCCAATCAAAGCCAAATTTTATAGCAAGCATCTATGGGAAGGGGGAGTCAATGTGTTTATAAATAATCCAGGTCACATGGTCAAGATGGCTGCCATGCCCATATATGGTAAAAACCCTTCAAAAATCTTCTTCTCCTGAACCAATGGTCTGATTTCAATGAAACTTGGCATGAAGCATCAGGGACTGAAGTACTACGATGTGTTTATAAATTATGACCTTTGGATGACCTTTACCTATATTACAGCGAGGTCAACATAGGTCGCCAATGCATTTGAATGGGGAAAACCTTTAAAATGTCGTTTAAAATGAAAGTCTTGCAGGAAATGGGCAGTAGGGCTGAATATTAATGATTCTGAAAAAAATTGGACCCCAGGGGCAAATGCATATTTGCCCCTACTGCAGGGCATTATACATGTTTATTACCATACTATTCAAACATCTTCTTCTGTGAAACCGCTTGGCCAATCAAAGCCAAATTTTATGTGAAGCATTTATATAATGGGGGAATCAATGTGTATATAAATAATCAAGGTCACATGACCAAGATGGCCACCATGCCCATATATGGTAAAAACCCTTCAAAATCTTCTTCTCTGGAACTGGTGGACGGATTTCGAAGAAACTTGATGTGAAGCATCTATGGCTTAAGTACTACAATGTATATATAAATCCTGACCCTGTGATGACCTTGACCCAGTTTATGGCAAGGTCAACATGGGTTGACCATGTATTTAAATGGGGAAAACTGTTAAAATGTCATTTGAAGGGAAAAGCCAGCTGGACAGAATATTGATTATTCTGAAAATAAAGAAGAAAATGGCCCAAGGGCTTCATCTGCCCCTACACTGGGGTTAAATACCATAATATTCAAACATGTTTATTGGTATATGCAGCAGATCTCAGTTGAGCGTTTACTGGACCATTGGTCCTCTTGTTTCCTCATCTTACTCCTATGTCCAGTGTGCCAATTCAGTCTTAGAAGTAGTATATAATAAATGTACAATTTTTCACATATGTAGTTTGGGCCAAAGGTGCTAATTGATAAACCACAAAAATTGTAAATAAAGATATAACAGCAATTCTTTAAGAGCAGTGAGCATATTAAAGAGAAAGGAGATGGGCCATTCCATTGCTTCAAATTTGGCTACATGGAGCCAAAATGAATACTGTAATTTTGAAAATTTCAACAGGATAGTCCATACAAGCAATAATATTATACAAATGAGGCCTACCTTGATAAAAAAAAATAATACATAAAATGCAGCTTTTTAGCTCACCTGAACGGAAGGCTCACAGGTGAGGTTATAGGATAGGGAGGCACCCGGCGTCCGTCCGTCGGCATCGTCGTCCGTCGTCCACCATTTTCAAAGATCTTCTTCTCTGAAACCGCTTGGCCAATCAAAGCCAAATTTTGTGTGAAGCATCAATAGGAAGGGGGAACCAACGTGTATATAAGAAATCCAGGTCACATGACCAAGATGGCCGCCATGCCCATATATGGTAAAAACCCTTCAAAATTCTTCTTCTCCAGAACCAGTGGACCAATTTCAACGAAACTTGGCATGAAGCATCGATGGCTCAAGCACTACAATGTATATATAAATCATGACCCTGTGATGACCTTGACCTATTTTACGGCAAGGTCAACATAGGTCGCTAATGCATTTGAATGGGGAAAAATTTTTAAATGTCATTTAAAGTGAAAATCTTGCAGGAAATGAGCAGTAGGACTGAATATTGATGATTCTGAAAAAAAAAAATTTGACCCCAGGGGCTCATCTGCCCCCACACCGGGGCAATATACCTGTACATTACCATAATATTCAAACATCATCTCCTCTGAAACCGCTTGGCCAATCAAAGCCAAATTTTATGTGAAGCATCAATAGGAAGGGGGAACCAGTGAGTAAATAAGAAATCCGAGTCACATGACCAAGATGGCCGCCATGCCCATATATGGAAAAAACCCTTCAAAAATCTTCTTCTCCAGAACCGATGGACCGATTTCAACGAAACTTGGCATGAAGCATCGATGGCTCAAGCACTACAATGTATATATAAATCGATGACCTTGACCTTCTTTACGGCAAGGTCAACTTAGGTCACCAATGCATTTGAATGGGGAAAAATTTTAAAATGTCATTTAAAGTGAAAATCTTGCAGGAAATGGGCAGTAGGACTGAATATTGATGATTCTGAAAAATTTTGACCCCATTGGCTCATTTGCCCCCACTCCCGGGCAATATACCTGTACATTACCATCATATTCAAACATCATCTCCTTTGAAACTGCTTGGCCAATCAAAGCCAAATTTTACGTGAAGCATCAATAGGAAGGGGGAACCAATGTGTATATAAGAAATCCAGGTCACATGACCAAGATGGCTGCCGTGCCCATATATGGTAAAAACCCTTCAAAATTCTTCTTCCCCAGAACCGGTGGACCAATTTCAACGAAACTTGGCATGAAGCATCGATGGCTCAAGCACTACAATGTATATATAAATCATGACCCTGTGATGACCTTGACCATTTTTACGGCAAGGTCAACATAGGTCATCAATGCATTTGAATGGGGAGAACTTTAAAAATGTCATATAAAGTGAAAGTCTTACAGGAAATGGGCAGTAGGACTGAATATTAATGATTCTGAAAAAAAAAATGGACCCCAGGGGCTCATCTTCCCCCACCCCGGGGTAATATACATGTAAATTACCATAATATTCAAATATCTTCTCCTCTGTTAACCGCTAAGCAAATCAAAGACTAATTTTATGTAAAGCGTCTATAGAATTGGGGAATCAATGTGTGTATAAATAATCTAGTTCACATTACCAAGATGGCCGCCATGCCAATAATGGTAGAAAACCTTCAAAAATCTTCTTCTCCAGAACCGGTGGACCGATTTCAATGAAGCTTAGCACAAAGTATATATGGCTCAAGCGCTACAATGTATATATAAATCATGACCCTGTGATGACCTTGGCCTTTTTTACGGCAAGGTCAACATGTGTCACCAATGCATTTGAATGGGGAGAACTTTAAAAATGTCATATAAAGTGAAAGTCTTACAGGAAATGGGCAGTAGGACTGAATATTAATGATTCTGAAAAAAAATTGGACCCCAGGGGCTCATCTTCCCCCACCCCGGGGCATTATACATGTAAATTACCATAATATTCAAATATCTTCTCCTCTGAAACCGCTAGGCCAATCAAAGCCAAATTTTATGTAAAGCGTCTATAGAATTGGGGAATCAATGTGTGTATAAATAATCTAGTTCACATTACCAAGATGGCCGCCATGCCAATAATAGTAGAAAACCTTCAAAAATCTTCTTCTCCAGAACTGGTGGACCGATTTCAACGAAACTTGGCATGAAGTATATATGGCTCAAGCACTACAATGTTTATATAAATCATGACACTGTGGTGACCTTGACCTATTTTACGACAAGGTCAACATAGGTTTCCAATGCATTTGAATGGGGAAAACTTTTAAAAAGTCATTTGAGGTGAAAATCTTGCAGGAAATGGGCAGAAGAATTAAATATTAATGATTCTGAAAAGAAAAAAAAACAAATGGACCCAAGGGCTCATATGCCCCCACTCACCCTGGGGCAATATACATGTATAATACCATAATATTCAAACTTTTCCTCCTCTGAAACCACTTGGCCAATTAAAGCCAAATTTTATCTGAAGCATCTATAGGATGGGGGAACCGATGTGTTTATTAATAATCTAGGTCACATTACCAAGATGGCCGCCATGCCCATATAAATCTTTTTCTCTGAACCATTTGACAAATTTCCATGACCTTTGGAGTGAAGCATCGATGGCTAAAGTACTACAATGTATATCTAAATCATGACCTGTGACAACCTTGACCCAGTTTATGGCAAGGTCAACATGGGTTGCCCATGAATTTGAATGGGAAAAACTGTTAAAATGTCATTTGAAGGGAAAAGCCAGCAGGAAATTGGCAAATGGACAGAATATTGATTATTCTGAAAAAAGAAAATGGCCCTAGGGCTTCATCTGCCCTTACACTGGGGTTAGATACCATTATATTAAAACATGTTTATTGGTACACGTATATGCAGCAGATCTCAGGTGAGCGTTTACAGGACCATTGGTCCTCTGGTTTATTTGAGCCATGTCATGAGAAAACCAAAAATGTGGTTTCCGAACAGGTCCAACACAAACCTAGCTGTACAAGCACAGAAGATTGCTAGAAGCTTGAAGTTTTGGATTTAGAAAGTAGACAAACTGTACTATCTGTGTAGCAAAAACAAAGCTGCTGATCAGCTTAGTAGTTACTGTGAAGCTGATCTGCGACTTTGTTTTCACACATGGGAAATGTTTGTTTTGTCATGATGCGGTTTAGTTATAGTTTATAAGGGGCACCTTGGCATCTACTATCAGTGAAAGGCAGTGCCATTAGCTGAGGTCGAAAAGTATTGTCTTGTACAATATCCTTTTTCATTTTCAGACAAATTCCTGAATTGCTGTTCTATATGGAAGAGTTAAAAAGTAAGTTTCTTTTTAAATATTTAGTCAAAAATGAGCCACGTCACGAGAAAAACGGATTTTTGCCTATGCAAAAACAAAGGGGCAGATCAGCTGTGCAGTAACTGCACAGCTGATCAGCACCTTTGTTTTTGCTACACGGATAGTACAATTCCTCTTCTTAAATCAGAAATTTCAAGTTTGTAGCCTTCTCCTGTGATTGTACAGGCCAGTTTTTGTCAGATCTGGTAGGAAGTTGTTTTTTTTGCATTGCAGTTAAAATAATACATGCAACGCATGGTAACAAAACCTCTGGAAACACAGTTTTCCTTTATTTTTCTAATTTCTATTCAACACAATTTGGTGTCAATTTCTATAAATAATAAGACAATTTCCTTTGTCAGAATATCAACCAGGAAGAAAGCTTAACCATTTTCCGTATCCTACTTACTTGATTTTCTTTCAAAAATCAATAAGACCACCTCATACTGTGTAATATGGATATGACAATATATTCATATGTGTTGGTTTCAGTGTTGGTTAAGAAGTACCACCAAGTAATGCAGCGTTACTATGTCCAGTACCTGTCGGGCTACGATGCCGTCCTACTGAACCAACTGATCCAGAACCTTGCCATGTGTCCTGAAGACGAGTCAGTCATTCTCACGTCATTTTCAACATCAATATCCGCTATTACAGTGAGACAAGGTGAGTAATTGAAGTAGAAATCAAAACTGTTAGTTTTCGTACACTAACAGTCATAACTAAGCAATATTTAGAAACATGCTTTACATGCCATGATTAAAGTAACATTTGAGCCGCTGCACCAGAAAACCAACAATCTGCATATGCGAAAACAAAGACGCAGATCAGCTGTGCAGTAACTGCACAGCTGATCAGCGCCTTTGTTTTCGGTACACAGCACAATCTCTCTTCTGCCTAAATCCCAAATTACAAGCGTCTAGCCTGCTTCTGTGGCCGTACAGCTTGGTTTGTGTCAGACCTGGTCGGAGCCCCATATTGTTGGCTTTCTCATGCAAAGGCTCATTTGATAGCAGTAAATTGAGGTTTCATGCACCCTGGCAGACAACTCTGGTTCTTTCGTCGCAAGTAGTTTAGTGACTGTCATGATTAAATGAAATAAAAGGGCAACAACTTGATTTGTGGATTCTGTTACGTGCCAGGCGTAACTAGAAGATTAAGGAAACCAACAAGTTGGTTAGCCAGCAACAAGCTTTGTTTAAAATTTAACAAATCTATTTAGAAGTGATTTAACCAGTAATTACATGTGAAACAATCAAAAGCATATATACAATCAAACAAAAATGAATGTACAATACCTTTCAAGATGTTAATTCCCTTAAAGAATGTCTGAATGTCCCTCAGAATTTTTTAACACAAGTCTGTATCAGTTTCTGATCCCAAGAATTAAAGTTTGTTTCAAAATAGCACTATGTCCCAATCCAGAATCGAATATCACAAAGTAATCCAAGAATAAGTTTAAATTCCAGTAAGATAGATTTTGACTTCTTAATAGTAACAGTACCCAAAGATTGTCCTTATGAAAATTTGTAGCCCTTATATAGCACTGAGGAACATTCAGGATTCTTCCAGCAAATTCTATGATATCATGTACTAAAAATAACAAGTTGTTTACCAAAATTTAATGTTCTGGAATATTCTAGAGAGGCCATTATCCTTCCAGAAAATTCCACAATATTCTTTTGACATAAAAAAAGATTTTTCTAGAAGATTCTACATCTTTGGTTCTTCCAGATTTTTCCGGACTTTTCCGTCAAAGAACAATTTGAAATTTCTAGAAAATTCTGAAGTAAACCTGTTTATGTCCAATATCTGGGACACTAAAAGTAAATAATTGCTAAGGACAACAAGTAAACATCATATGTATAACATCATACTTTCCTGGGCATACTCCCTTGGGAAGTTTACCAGTACTGAATGCACATCTTTCAACAAGTAACTGTCATACATAACAATTCAAACATAGTTAGGTGTGGCCGAGTGGATAAGAGCGCAGATATCTCATTACCACACTTAACCATTCAGTCATCTCACCACTTTGACTGCTGTGGGTCGATCCACATGGGGCACATCGCCACACATGAAACAAGCCAAGTTATGCTTGTGGGTTTGCCACATGGTTTTTTCATGGGTTCTCCCATTTTTGACTGGTGAGATGAGCTGAAAAATAATCTTGTTAGAAAAATACATAGTTTGTCACATGATCCATACAAGCTTACAAGTCCAGAGTTGTAAACATAGCGATGTCTGTATATTTCAGTTGAAGAGAATGAGATGTTTGATTTCCGAGGATTACGTCTCGACTGGTTCAGACTGCAGGTATTACTTCCCTTTGGTAATTTATTCAAAACGTTCATTTTAAAGTTTAAGGTTGAAGTTGGTACACTTCAACCTCATTATAAGATGCCTCACTATAATCTGGCTTTCAATATAACATGGCCAATAGTGGCTCCAAAATTATTATTTTTTGCTAGATCTGTGTCTGTTGTAAGTAACATCATTAGACCACATTTTTGGGTCAGACTGCTTCTTTGGGCCCCAAATATAGCATAATAATGAAGTTGACCAGGCCCCGATGTTATGAAACTATTTTCATGCTCAACTCACCTGTGCATAAAATTTCAACTTGTCATAAATACTGAAATAGCCAGAATACATTGGAATTTTAGATTTAAATCACAAAAGCTTGTAATTTATCCTGCTAATAAATGCCAACAAATTTTTAACATCTGTGAGCAGGTTAAATTTCGTCTCACCTGAGCTGAGCATGAATAAAGTTTTATAACCTCGGGACCTGTACATGTTCTTGCAAATATTCTGCCTATATAATACGTACTTATCCTGAACAGTTGCTAGGTTGCTAACATAAATTAATCTGTACATATTCTTTCATCTCCACAGGCATACACAAGTGTGAGCAAAGCTGGTTTGATCTTAAAGGACCATCAGGACTTAGCTAAACATCTCAATACGATAGTGTTCCATACCAAAATGGTGGACTATCTCGATGAACTATTGGTTGAAGTTGGTGACCTCTCCATTTACTGGTGGGTGACGAAATATGAGCCTGTGCATGAGAAAACCAACAATTTGGGTTTCCGACCAGGTCCAACACAAACCAGCCTGTACAGTCACAGAAGAAACCCAGAATCTTGAAAGTTTGGGTATAAGTAGAGGAGGAAATGTACTATCCGTGTAGCGAAAACAAAGACGCTGATCAGCTTCGCGGTTACCGCGAAGCTGATCTGCGTCTTTGTTTTCGCCCATGCAAGTTGTTGGTTTTCTCACGCACAGGCTCAATTATACAATTTTTGATAGATATCAATAATTTTTGGCAAAATGAAGTATATTTATAATTATAGAGTAAGATTTGGGGAGTATTGTTGCATAGTGGTAGTTTGGTAGAATGTTGGACTTGGCCTCAGAAGTCTTGGCACTTAACCTATTTCTGCCAATTGTGTCCTTGAGCAAGGCACGTTTGAACTGTGTCATGAGAAAACTGGATTTTCGCCTATGCAAAAACAAAGGCGCAGATCAGCTGTGCAGTAACTGCACAGCTTATCAGCGTCTCTGTTTTTGCCACAAGGATAGAACAATTCCTGTTCTTCCTAAATCTGAAATTTCACGCTTCTAGTCTTCTTCTGTAGCTGCACAGGCCGGTTTGTGTCGGACCTGGTCGTAAACCCCGAATACCGGTTTTCTCGCATCGCGGCTCATTTACTCCCCATTCTGTTTACTACCTAGAATCTGGGTAGGAAAACTTGACTAGGGTGTGAACAGATCCTAAACTCTTACTTTGTTGTAAGCTTGATCTTCGGTCTGGGATAACTAAGTTGAGTCAATGAAAACAGATACTTCATTCAGTTCAAATTTTCATAAATAATAACTAAAAAAATATTTCAAGATTAATACTTCACGTGTTTCTATTTTTTCCAGTTTTTACACGACCATCTTTGAGCACCAGTTCAAGCAGTGTATGGAGTTTCCAGCTCAACACAGATTCTGTGTAGTATTTCCAATGATTTGTGGACACTTCATGAACTCTACACATGCTCTCTGCCCTGAAGAGGTGAGTTGCTAGGCAACCAGAACACTAAAAAACTAGGTTGCTGGGTAACTGGATTGCTAGGTTACTGAGTTGCTCAGTAGCTGGGTTGCTAGGTAACTGAGAAGGTTCTTTGTAGTCTTCCCAGTGACCTGCAGACATTTTGTGAACTCTACATATTTTCTTTGTCCTGAAGAGTAAGTTGATAGACAACCAGAACACTAAATAACTAGGTTGCTAGGTTACTGAGACAGTTATGTGTAGTCCTCCGCATGATCTGCAGGCATTTTATGACTTCTACACATTCTTCCTGTCCTGGATAGGTAAGTTGCTAGCTAACTGGAGTTTCTATGCAACAAAAAATTAGTTGCTAAGTAAAAGGGTTACTGGGTAAGAGAAAAATGAGGTAACTGAGTTGCTATATAAATTAGTTGCTAGGTAGCTGAGTTGCTAGGTTACTGAGTTGCAAGGTATCTTAAGATGTTAGATAACTGGATCACTAGGTAACTAATTTGCTATAGAACTCAGACGGCTATGCACATTTTTCCCAATAATCTGTTGACATGTTCATGAATTTTTCACATGCTGTCTGCCCTGAAGAGGTAAGCTGCAAGGTAACTGAGTTGATTGCTAGATGACTGAAAAGTGAGTTGCTAATCGTTACTCAGTTGCTAGGTAACTGAGTTGCTATCAAACAGAATTTCTAGGTAACTGAGATGCAGATTAGGTAACTGAGTTGCTATCAAACAGAATTTCTAGGTAACTGAGATGCAGATTAGGTTCTGTGTAGTCTTCCCAATTATCTTCAGAGATTTTATGAACACTACATATTTTCTCTGCCCAGAAGAGGTGAGTTGCTAGATAACTTGCTAGGAAGTGTTTGCTCTGTCCTGATATGACTGAAAAATCATTGAATGATGTGATAAGCCATAATTGAACAAACCAACATTTGATATATTAAGCTGCTTATGTCTTGGAAGTTTCTTGTCCAAAAAGTCTGTTTATGAGAAATCATCAGATACACACCTGATTTGTTAATCTCTGATGGTATGACCTATTTATCTGGTTACAGCGACACACTATAGGTACAACGAGTGTTCGGTACGCCCATTGGTTTCTCAAAGATATGGCAGAATAGGTTAATCAAGTTATTACAGAGATATTTGACGAACAGTGTATACTTAGCAATATGTCACCAGGTGAAAATACTTATATTCTTTTATGTATACTAATTGTTTTATTTTTTACAGCGACATTCAATAGGTACCACAAGTGTTCAGTACGCCCATTGGTTTCTCAAAGACATGGCAGAAGAGGTTAATCAAGTTATTACGGCTATATGTGAAGAGCAGTGTATGCTCAGTTATAAGGTAGATACGTTCTGAAGTATTTATTTAGTTTTGTTTATTTTGAATGTGTGTTTATCCACAGGCGCTTGAAGTTATGGCCATAGCTAAAAAAAATAATGCTTCACATAAGTGTCTACATGGCAATACAGTATTGCCATGTAGACTGCCATTTTAGGGCATATTTTAACGATTTATGGCAATAACTTCAAGCGCCTGTGGTTTATCCAGTCTTCCAATGGTAACACACTAGACACTGGTTTCTCGAGAATTTGACAATGAAGATGAATAAAACCATCACAGATATCTCTGAGGAGCTATGTATGCTCAGTTATAAGGTAGATAAGTTCTCATTGAATGAAATAAAACCAATTTCATCATCTTGAGGGTTAGTAAACTGATAAATTGGCGAGGTTCTAGCAAGCTTGTATTAACTTGAATTTAGGTTCCGAGCCATGTGTGCCTATATTTATACCCCGGGCATTTATGCCGACTGGCATATAGCTTTCGCTTGTCTGTTCGTATGTTCGTTCGTGTATTCGTTAGTTCGTTAATAATTCCAGAACGTTCGTGGAATTTATCTTAAAGTTTTGGTTAAAGTTTCTCTAGTAGTGTATATCTCATGAACCAACCATCAGAAACCATTCATATTTGGACCATAGGTACCCTATAGGGTTTGCTTTGTTTCCATTAGTTCGGATCCCATGGTCCATGCCCCAGGGTGGGGCTAGAGGTCAATATCTAGGTCACCTTTAAATGTTCCTTTTCTAAGTCCATATCTTAATAAACAATCATAGGAATGTATTCCTATTTAGATCATAGATACCATGTAGGGTTTGCTATCATTTCATGGCACTGAATTCTGGGTACCATCCCCTGGGGTGGGGCTAGAGTTCAACATCTAGGACACCTTTATAATATGATAAATACCATGATAAATTTTCTGTAAGTCTATATCTTGACATCCACAAAGTCTTGTCAGAAAGCATTCATTCTTCGACCATAGGCACCAGGTTAGGTTCATACTCAAGGGTCCATATGTGGGGGATGGGGCTAGAGGTCAAAATCTAGAACTTCTTTAAAAATTGTATTTTCTGTACTTTTATTTACAACCCTGCTTAGAAATCATTCATACTTGGACCATAGGTACTCTTTAAGCTTTGCTATGCATCTAATGACATTAAAGTCTAGGGGCCATAACCAGGATGGGGCTAGAGGTCAAGATCTAGGACATCTTATATTTTATTAAATTTATTTTTTTATTATTATTAAAGAATGACATCCTGTTTTCCATCTAGGACTGAGGACCTGACCCTCAATGTCCACGATCAAGTCTTAGATTGAGTATACAAGTCAGCTCTGTATACTGCTCTAAAATAGATGTCATTCTACTACACCCCCCCCCCTCCCCCCCCACACACACATGTGTCGGGTGTGGGCATGTGTGGGTTGGGGGGGTTGGCGGGTGCTACCAGCACGGGGATTGCGTGCCTCTCAAGGCACTTTTTCTAGTTTTTTGTGCCAAATTTTGCATTTAAAATTCACTACCCTGTGATTATCTGAATTTTGAATGAATACATGTTGATGCTTGAAAGAAATGGGGATCATTTTGGCCATATACTATAAAATTCAAGCCAATTCAAAACTGATACATTTAGTTTATACTATTTATATACTATTTATTTTAATTTTCATGTTTTTGATCACTGATGTTTGATCACTGATTTAATTCCTTTGAATCTTCTAAATTACAGTTGCTACCAAAGCACAGTGTACAGTCAAGCCAAAAGAAGAAAACCAAGAAGAAGGACAAAACACCTGTACAAGAAGTCATAGAAAAACCTGGACAGGAAAGCATGAGGAAGAATAGAGAAAATTTTACAAGGTGAGAAAAATATAGCATACCTTTACAGCCTAGTATTTGTGAATTTGTTGTCATGAAGTCTTAGACTCTAACCAAGCTGTGCTATGTCATTAACTACTGCAGTGTTACACCAGTCTGGGAACATGGTTTTGTACCGAGAAAGTTCTTAACCAAAAAGTAAATACTATACACTCTGATCAGACTGAACATTTTTGTACTCTACAATTTCAGAATGGACAAACTACACATGGCTCTGACAGAGTTGTGCTATGCTATTAACTACAGCAATGTTATACAGGTGTGGGAGCACGGTTTTGTACCGAGGGAATTCTTCCTGCAACACTTGGAGACTAGATTCAATAAGTAAGTTTCTGGGCCCAGTTGTTCAAAATTAACGACATCGTTAGTTAATGATTAGTTAAAATTTCAAACATGAATATTACAAATACAATGTTATTTTTTGTTGATAAAATGTGAGAATCCTTTGCATTAACAAAAAAAAAACACACACACAAAAAAAAAACAGTGTATTTGCTTATGCAGTTAGCATTTACTTCATGAGTTGAGGTCTTAACAATGACGTCAAGCTAACAAAGTTTTTAACAACTGGCCGCTGGTCTGTTGACCTTGTTGTTTCATGGGTTTTCCAAAATGATCTTCCAAGAGAAAAAAATTCTTAAGGAAGTGTGGTGTGTATTATTACTATCAGTCTTTGTCATCAATGGTAATGAAAAACTGAGTTTAGAATTATAGGGTCCATCCTCACATGTCCAAATACAATATTGATGAAAAAAAAAAAATAAGTACCATAGTTTAATTCGAAGGACTTCTGGTTTAGATGACGAAGTTAGTGAATGATATAAAATTGTTTCTTGCCAAAAAAATAATAAATAAATAAACAAGGTTGTTTGCTGTTTAGTATTTAATATTTTGCCTAGTTTGTCTTTGAAGCTGCACTATTTGTTTTTCCCAATAGGTGAAAGAAATATGGAATTTCTTTTTTAAACTCATTTTTATTCACCAGTTTTACTTATGACCTTACCTTTTTCCATTTCAAGAATGTTCACATTTAAAGATGTTTTCAAAAACCAGTAAGTAAAGTGTCGGAGAGAAAAATTGTCTTGTCTAAGATAGAAATACAGGAATGACATTCTTCTGCATGTTTATGCATTAATATTTTAGGACTGAGTAGTAGTTGACTTCATAATCTGGAAAGCATACAAAGTAATTATGGCATAGTTCTTCTTCAATATTAAGGAGAAAAAAACATGATTCGATATTTATCTATCTTTTTATATAGCCATATATGTGGAGAAAAAATTTCAAACATGAATATAACAAAAAGCAATGTTTTAGGCTACTATGATTGGTGTGACCAGCATAAGATTGGCCCAAACAGGGTTGAACATATCTACCTATGAGCCACCACATAAGAAAACCAACAATCTGCATAGGCGAAAACAAAGACGCAGATCAGCTTCGCGGTAACCTCGAAGCCGATCAGCGCCTTTGTTTTCGCTTCTCGGATAGTACAATTCCTCTTCTACTTAAATCCGAAATTTCAAGATTCTAGCTCTTTTCTGTGCTTGTACAGGTCGGTTTGTGTCGGACATGTTCGGAAACCACATTGTTGGTTTTCCCACGAGGCGGCTCCTATGTTTTACATCTTCATTTCTTGCTGTGTATCTAGCCGTTTTGTCAGGAAAACATGCCCGTGTAATGTATACCCCTTAAACCCCACTTTTATTTAGAAAAAACTGGGGTTTGCAGGGGTATACCCGTTTTTTTTTATTTTTGATTCAAAAAATAGATTGTGGGTACTCATTAGTATTGACTCATCAAGGCGGTTCTAACTTGTACCCGCAATCTAAGTTTTGAGTAAAAATATTAAAAATACCAAAGTTTTTCCAATGAAATTCTATATATTGCATGGGAAAGTTTTCGTAATGTATAAATGATCAGAAAAGTGTAAAGTAGCAATCAGTTAAAATGAAAATGCAGAGGATGTACTGGAACTGATGGGTATACTTTTGAAATCTGAGGAAAAAAAAACAAGATTTTTGAAGACTAGTTCTTAATAGAAATAGTTATTAGGCTTTTTAAATTAGCTGCACTGCTTTGAATTTCTTTTCCAGCTTTATTTGCAATAAGTTAGATACATGTCACCTGTGTATGTCCAAATGTCTGTATGTCTGTCCAATATTGTTGTGTAAAGTGAGATTGTATATTGCTATTCAGTTTCAGACTGCAAGGTCATTTCTTTCTTTAATACTATGTCACCATACCACAGATTTTTTTTTTTTTCTTTTTTTTTTTTTTTATACCCCGCCACTTCAAAAAGTGCGGGGTATTATGTTATACCCTCCGCAAAAAATTTGCGCTCGAGTGTCCGTCCGTCCGTCCGTCCGTCTGTCCGTCCGTCTGTCCGTCCGTCCGTCCGTCAACGCTTCGTTTCCGTGCTCTAACTTGAGCATTTATTGACCAATTTTCTTCAAACTTTGTATAGGAGTTTATATCAGGAAGGAGTGGTTTGGGATTGAAGATGGGCAAATTTCGTCGAATAAGTACAGAGTTATAGCCCTTGATTTACTTTAAAATTTCGTTTCCGTGCTCTATCTTGAGCATTTATTGACCAATTTTCTTCAAACTTTGTATAGGAGTTCATATTAAGAAGGAGTGGTTAGGGTTTATAGATGGGTAAATTTCGTCAAATAAGTACAGAGTTATGGCCCTTGATTTATGTTAAAATTTTGTTTCCGGGCTCTATCTTGAGCATTTATTGACCAATTTTCTTCAAACTTTGTATAGGAGCTAATATTACGAAGGAGTGGTTTGGGATTGAAGATGGGTAAATTTTGTTGAATAAGTACAGAGTTATGGCCCTTGACTTATATTAAAATTTCGTTTCCGGCCTATATCTTGGGCATTTATAGACCAATTTTCTTCAAACTTTGTATAGGAGTTCATATTAGGAAGGAGTGGTTTGGGATTGAAGATGGGTAATTTTCGTCAAATAAATACAGAGTAATGGCCCTTGATTTATGTTACAATATTGTTTCTAGGCGCTATCTTGAGCATCTGTAGACCAATTTACTTCAAACTTTGTTAAGGAGTTCATATCTGGAAGATGTGGTTTGGTATTGTAGATTGATGTCGTCAAGATATTATGTGCATTTGTACTAAATTAAATTTGCGTGGCGGGGTATCATGCATGCCTGCAGCGCTTTTATTTTCATTTTACAATTTTTTCATACATGTATATGACTTATATATCAATTGTTTTACGATATCACGGTCTGAATACTTTTACCATTATAGACTGTTGCACAGGTATGAATTACTGATAAGCATCATCATGCTTTTTAGTTATTTGCTAGTATAAAATTTTGCATTTTACTTCACGACAATATTTGAGCCGCCTCGTGGGAAAACCAACTATCTGGTTTTTGAACAGGTCCGACACAAACCGGCCTGTACAGTCACAGAAGACGGTAAGAAGCTTGAAATTTTGGAGTTAAGTAGAGGAGGAATTGTACTATCCGAGTAGCGAAAACAAAGGCGCTGATCAGCTTCTCGGTTACCGCGAAGCTGATCTGCGTCTTTGTTTTCGCATATGCAGATTGTTGGTTTTCGGCTCAAATGAAAAACATGAAATATGAAAATAATACAGCAAGCTCTTAAGAGTTAGAAAGTTATAGTACTGGCCAATATGTTCATTTGAAAATAAAGAATAAGGACCTGATACCAATGAAGTTAGATTTGATGGCATTTTCCCAGTTGTTCATAATATTACATTTGTAACAGAAGTCATTTTAAAAAAAAGGTAAATAGTGATAAAGCAAGTTTTGGAAACAAACATTAGGGATGCAAAACTTTAACATGGTATACCAAGAATCCTTATCAAAATATTATAAATCTAGGAAAATCAGCATTCTTGCAAGATCTGACCTCATCTAGCACTTGAAGCTTTGAACTATTGGATATAGCCAAAATCGGCTGAATCCCCCATTCGCGAGATCAGAAAAGACATTATCTAAAATATCAATAAAGTCAATATTATGTTGTTTTACCTTATGTATATGAAGACCTTGGTTGCCCTACAGAGAAATTATTCAATATCGAAAGAGAAACTTACAAAATACCATCAATTCCTGATTTTAAAATAAAAGTATGCACATGCCAAGTAGTCTCAATATGGTGGAAAATATGGCGGCAATGGCGATCATTCCCGATTGCCATAATTAAAAGTCAACAGGTCAGTGCTACAGCACTACTTGGTGGTGAAAATATGAAAATCAGGAAAACATGTCCGTGAAACATATACTCCCTTAAATCCCACTTTAATACACTTTTAAACTGGGGTTTACAGGGGTGTACCTAATTTTCTTATTCTTGATCCAAAACATACATTGTGGGTACTCGTTAGAACCGCATCGTACCCACAATCTATGTTTGGAGCAAAAATAATAAAAATTTTTTACTGAAAATTTTCAAGTTTAATAACTTGGGAAAAACCTGTATATTATATGGGCGTGTTTTCGTAATGAAATCTGCGTAATGTTCTTCAGCTTTTGAAACTATTCTAGCAAAATGTAATAATAAAAGCTTGTTCATCTTAAGCATTGATTATATTCTTTCTGTTTGAACGTATATATATATGCAGTTTCCATTTCGTAAACTAGAGAATTGTGCATGCTGAATTTGACAGATCAGAATGTATTCATCCTTGTTACTTCAATCTATTATGAGCCTGTGTATGAGAAAACCAACAATTTGGGTTTCTGACCAGGTCTGACGCAAACCAGGCTGTACAGTCACAGCGTAAAGCTAGAGGCTTGAAACTTTGGATATCAGTAGAAGAGGAATAGTAATATCTGTATGACGAAAACAAAGGCGCTGATCAGCTGTGCAGTTACTGCACAGCTGATCTGCATCTTTGTTTTCGCATATGCAAATCCTTGGTTTTCTTATGCGAAGGTTCTTATGTCTTTTTGGAACTCCTCTTTCTGTATTGGAGTGAATTCAAACCGGTTTCATTGGGGTTATATGAGCCGCGACATGAGAAAACCAACATTGTGGTTTCTGACCAGGTCTGACACAAACCGGCATGTATGGTCATAGAAGACAGCTAGAGGCTGGAAATTTTGGATTTAGACAGTATAAGAATTGTACTAATCCTTTAGTGAAAACAAAGGTGCTGATCAGCTATGCAGTTACTGCACAGCTGATCTGCACCTTCATTTTCACATAGGCAAAAGTCCTGTTTTCTCTTGAATGATGCAGCTCATATGTAACAGGGTCTGCAATTTTGGGTCTTGTGGAGTCAAAGATCAGTAATTTTGATTTTTAATACTGCAATTAATAGTATTGTGTATAATATGTAGAATTAAACTTTTGATGACCTAAACTTAGACTTTGTGTGAAAAATGACCACTGGACACTGAATTTTTTCTTCCAAATTAGTATTCTGTTGTTATACCCCCCGCAAAACGAAGTTTTAGGGGGGTATACTGTTTTCAGCCTGTCCGTCATTCCGTGATTCCGTCATTCCGTGATTCCGTCATTCCGTCATTCCGTCATTCCGTCAACATTTGGACATCTTTGCTGAATAACTTGAGTAGCTTTTGCCTGATTTGTTTCAAATTTTCACCACACTTGCACCATCAGACAATACAAGTGTGGTATGAATTTAGGGGCCAAAGGGTCAGTATTGCAAGAGTTATGGGACTTTTTAAGTCTTCCTATAACATGTTTGCCATAGTACTGAAAGTACATACTTTGTGAAATCAACTCCTCTTACAGCTTTTAATGTTTCCTTTTAATATTTTGCTGATATGTTTCAGATATATTGCAGATGTGCATGAACAATTGTCATGCTGAAAAAATCATTTTTGACAAATTTACAGCATTTTTAACTTAGCAAATTTTTCTATAATTGCTTATATTCAATAATGGTTGGTAGTGCATACTTTGTGAAATCAACTCCTCCTAGGGCTTTCAGTGTTTCTTTTCAGTACTTTGCAGACATGTTACAGACATATTGAAGATGTGCATGAAGAATTATAATGCTGAAAAAATAATTTTTGACAAATTTACAGCATTTTTTAACTTTGCCATTTTTCGACTATTGCTTACATACATACTTTGTGAAATCAACTCCTCCTAGGGCTTTCAGTATTTCTTTTCAGTACTTTGCAGACATGTTATAGACATATTGAAGATGTGCATGAAGAATTATAATGCTGAAAAAATAATTTTTGACAAATTTACAGCATTTTTTAACTTTGGCATTTTTCGACTATTGCTTACATACATACTTTGTGAAATCAACTCCTCCTAGGGCTTTCAGTATTTCTTTTCAGTACTTTGCAGACATGTTACAGACATATTGAAGATGTGCATGAAGAATTATAATGCTGAAAAAATAGTTTTTGACAAATTTACAGCATTTTTTAACTTAGCCATTTTTCGACTATTGCTTACATACAATAATGGTTGGAAGTGCATACTTTGTGAAATCATCTCCTCCTAGGGCTTTCATTGTTTCTTTTTAATTCTTTGCAGATTTGTTCCAGATATATTGAAGATGTGCATGAAGAATTTTTATGCTGAAAATTTTAGTTTTGACAAATTTACAGCTTTTTAAACTTAGCCAATTTTGACCATTTCTGCTTATATTCAATTATGGTTGATAGTACATACTTTGTGAAATCCAACTCCTCCTGGGGCTTTCAGTAATTCTTTTCAATACTTTGCAGACATGTTACAGACATATTGAAGATGTGCATAAAGAATTTTATTGGTGAAAAAATAATTTTTGACAAATTTACAGCATTTTTCAACTTAGACATTTTTCAACCATCGCTAATATACAATACGGCTGGTAGAGCATACTTTATGAAATCAAGTCCTCCTAGTGCTTTCATTGTTTCATTTGAATTCTTTGCACACTTGTTCCAGATATATTTCAGATGTGCATGAATAATTCTTATGCTGAATAATTTATTTTTGACAAATTTACAGCTTTTTTTTAGCATAGCCAATTTTTGACCATTTCTCATGATAAATAATGAACAACAGTGTACAGTGAAATCAACAATAATTTTACTCCCTGAGCTTTCAGTATATTATTTAATACCTTACAGACATGAGTCAGACATACGGAGGATTTTCATGAAGGATTATAATGCTGAAAAGATATTTTTGACAAATGTTTTGCATGTTTGACTTAAAGGAGGCCTTAGATAATTTTGCGGGGGGTATACTGAAAGCCTTGCTTGCAGCCAATTTCTAGTTTTTTTTTTGTTTGCTGATTCATTTAGAAAATCATTAACTAACAATGTGGAAATGTGTTACTTAAGATTTTTGATATGCCATTTCCAGGGCCCTGGTTGGTATGATGATGTATAATCCAGAAACCAATGAAATAGCCAAACCATCTGAACTGCTGAGCAGTGTAAAGGCCATCATGAGTGTACTACAGTCTATCGAAAACTATGGTATGTATTGTAAATTGTTTGTCATGTGCCATCAATCAATAATTTTTCACATCCTGAAAATATGTCTGTGTATTGAATACCTGTTAAAACCCCACTTTTATATAGTAAAACCGGGCTATGCACGGATATACCTATTCTTGTTTATGCTCCAAAACATAGATCATGGGTACTCGTTAGAACCGCCGTGGCAAAGCGGTTCTAACTTGTACCCGCAATCTATGTTTTGAGCAAAAGTAAGAAAAATAAAAAAAAATTCAATATTTACAACTTAAGAAAAAGCTGTACATTACATGGGCATGTTTTCATAATGAGTCATGTCAGACAAAACCCAGTGCAAGTAGTTGGGTTGGAATCCCCAACATCTGACACACTTATCCTAGGGTAGAGGCCTCTGTGGTACAGTGGTTAAATCACTCGCTTTGTAAACCAAGGGTCACCGGTTCGATCCCAAGCTTCTCCAGTCTTTTGTATGAGACTAAACCAAGGTCCAGACTCCATATGACCTACTTTGTTGGTGGGATGTTATACCCCATATTAACCAACCAACTAATAGTGCCATCATACTCCCCATTATTAAGAGCAACATTAATGGACAGAAAACAATGTTGGTTTCTTAGGATTTGTCTTCTAAATGTTTCTACATTAAATTTTGTATATTTTCAGTTCACATAGACATAGCCAGGGTGTTTAACAATGTACTGCCACAACAGACCCAGCCACATGACAGTTTTAGTGGGGAGAAGACAATTACAGCAAACTATACCAACTGGTGAGTATCACCTTGGCCTTGCAACATCCCCAATATGTATTTTAACTGTTATCGTAAATAAGAACAAATAGGGGCCAGTTGTTCAAAATTAAAGACATCGTTAGTTCACCGTTCGTTAAATTTTCAAACATGAATAGTACAAATACACTGTTATTTTATGTTGAAAAAATGTGAGAATCCTTTGCATTTTGTCAACAAAAAATAACAGTATATGTGCTTATGTAGTCAGCATTTACTTAACGAGTTGAGATAAAGCTAACAAAGTTTTGAACCCAGGTTTGTTACATGGTGATTCAAGCTATAGAATAGTGGTTAACCCACCAGCCTTATAAAATAGGTGGCAGGTTCGATCCCGAGCCTTCAGTCTTAAGACGAAACATTAAAACTAAGATCCTGTCTCTATATGACTTTAGTTATTAGAGTGTTTAACCCTAAATCAACCAACCAACAAGTAGGTGTCTCACCACCTCACTTCGTCATCAGTAAACTCCCCAGAGTACTGGATAAAACCCAGGAAGTGATGGCTCCATCGTGACATGACTGAAAAATTGTTGACTAGGACGTTAAACTTCAAACCAAATAAACAAACAAAACTGATTGAAAGATGGACTTGTAAATTTTCTCTCTATGTTCATGATAACTGTTCTAAATGTGTAACACAGCAAGCTTTCTCCATATTTAGATGTTTTTTTGATGCACGACGTTTCGTCGAAAATGTGTTTTGTCGAAAATGTTGTAATTTCAAAAATATTCACCGCAAAAATTTGAGATTTATTCCGTAAAAGACTTGCCTGTAGGTCCACATTTTGAGCCACCAACCACTAGGGTTAGGGTAAGAGCCTGGGCATGGGGACATTTTCGACATATGTAATTTTTGACGAAATGTCGCGGAGGCATTTTTCTTCATTATAGTTTCTATAAATTCTTATGCACTATTTTCTAACAGGTATTTAGAAGTGCTACTGAGACGAGTGACGTGTAATGTCGGTCAGATCATCTACTCGCCCAATCAGAAGGCGTTCGTCAGTCTGTCTGTGGACGGTCAACAGGTGCCATTTGCTGCCGAGGAGTATGCTGATCTGATTGGTAGGTATTTTAACTCTACAAAATATTAACCTAAGAATTTCTTCCTCAAATACAGACATTAAATATGCAGCCATTTTTAGCTCGCCTGCACGAAGTGCACAGAGCTATTGTTGTCACCTCGGTCGTCCGCGTTTACGTTTAAGTCGACGTAACACTTTCGGTTAAAGTTTTTAAAATTGTTATATCTTGATAGTCACTGACCAGAAATCATTCATATTTGGAACATTGCTGCAGATGAGGGTCCTCTGTGATTTAGTGTGAAGGGACCCGTGGGGTCGTGCCTGGGGGCGGGGCTAGAGGTCAATTTCTAGAACACCTTTGTACAATGCTCAGATGCTGTGTTAGTTTCTCATCAACTGTAAAGCCTAGAACTGTGATACCTTACATAAGGCTTCTCCTCGATGTCCCGACTCGGCACCCACATTGACCTACTGACCTTGACCTATATTTCATGCTCCAGTGACTTTGTCATTTTTTAAGCCAACCCTTAATATCTCATCAACTATAAAGCCTACAACCATCAAACCTAGCATATGGCTTCTTCTCGATGTCCCGACTCGGCACCCACATTGACCTACTGACCTTGACCTATATTTCATGCTCCAGTGACTTTGTCATTTTTTAAGTCAACCCTTAATATCTCATCAACTATAAAGCCTACAACCATCAAACCTTGCATATGGCTTCTCCTCGATGTCTCGACTTTGCACCCACATTGATCTAGTGACCTTGACCTATATTTCGTGCTCTAGTGACTTTGTCATTTTTGAAGCCAACTCTTAATATCTCATCAACTATAAAGCCTACAACCATCAAACCTTGCATATGACTTCTCCTTGATGTGCCGACTCGGCACCCACATTCACCTAGTGACCTTGACCTATATTTCGTGCTCTAGTGACTATGTCAGTTTTGAAGCCAACCCTTAATATCTCATCAACTATAAAGCCTACAACCATCAAACCTTGCATATGGCTTCTCCTCGATGTCCCGATCCCGCACCCACATTGACCTACTGACCTTGACCTATATTTCATGCTCCAGTGACTTATCATTTTTTAAGCCAACCCTTAATATCTCATCAACTATATAGCTTACAACCATCAAACCTTGCATATGGCTTCTCCTCGATGTCCGGACTTTGCACCCACATTGATCTAGTGACCTTGACCTATATTTCGTGCTCTAGTGACTTTTTCATTAAAGTTTTTAGAAGTCTATATCTCTTGAACATGCTGATGGATCAAGTTGATACTTTGCATGTTGGTAGATATTGGTCTGAAGTTTTATGCAGTACCATCATGACCCACTCTGGGTGACCTTGAGGTCAAGGTCACAGACTTAGAATTTTTTTGTTAAAGTTTTCGGTTAAAGTTTTTAGAAGTCTATATCTCTTGAACATGTAGATGGATCAAGTTGATACTTTACATGTTGGTAGATATTGGTCTGAAGTTTTATGCTGTACCATTATGACCCACCCTAGGTGAACTTGAGGTCAAGGTCATGGCCTTAGAAATTTTTGGTTAAAGTTTTGGGTTAAAGATTTTTGAAGTCTATATATCTCTATGTTGTTGGATCAAGTTGAAACTTTGCATGTTTGTGGATATTGGTCTGAAATTTCATGCTGTACCATCACAACCCACCTGAGCGACCTTGAGGTCAAGGTCATAGGTCATAGATTTTGATAAGTTTAGTGGCAAAGCACAAGTCAGGCGAGCTACGCTGTCCTGCAACAGCTCTTATTCATCTGGGTTGTTATAACCTAAGGTGTAGCTGCCATGGCTTATCATGGTCATACAATGCAAATAGAACTGGAGGATTACAAGCTTTAAAGAAAATATATTTGAGCCTGTGCGTGAGAAAACCAACAATTTGGGTTTCTGACCTGGTCTGACACAAACCAGGCTGTACAGTCACAGAAGCAGGCTAGAAGATTGAAATTTTGGATTCAAGTGGAAGATGGGATGTACTATCTGTAGCTAAAACAAAGTTGCTGATCAGCTGTGCAGTTACCTGCGCCTTTGTTTTTGCATAGGCAAATATCCGGTTTTCTGATTACGGGGCTGGTTTAAGAATGTCATGTCAAGTTGATACAGCATTGATGAAAATTTTTGTTTTGCATTTGTGTAAAGTTTTTAACTAACCTGGCTTTGGCTTTATTTTATAAGCAAACCTAAGCAATGAACACATTACTAAAACTTGCCCATGCAATATACAAAGATTTTTTTCAGAAGCAAAAATTGAAAATTTCATTGGAAAAAAATATTTTGGCTAAAAACATATGAGCCGCCTCGTGGGAAAACCAACAATGTGGTTTACGAACAGGTCCGACACAAACCGACCTGTACAAGCATAGAGAAGAGCTAGAAGCTTGAAATTTCGGATTTAAGTACAAGAGGAATTGTACTATCCGAGTAGCGAAAACAAAGGCGCTGATCAGCTTTGCGGTTACCGCGAAGCTGATCTGCGTCTTTGTTTTCGAATATGCAGATTGTTTGTTTTCCCATGAGGCAGCTCAATTATATTGTGGGTACAGGTTAGAACTGCCTCGCTGAGGCGGTTCTAATGAGTACCCACAATGTATGTTTTGGACCAAAAATAAGAAAAATAGGTGTACCCCTGCGTACTCCAGTTTTTTTCTATATAAAAGCGGGGTATGAGGGGATATACATTTCACGGACATGTTATCCTGATGAATATTCTTTAACTTTTACAGAGTTGAGGGCCCTTGCCGAATTAATCGGACCATACGGCATGAAATATATGGGAGAAAAACTGATGAAACATGTTGCTAACCAAATAGATGAATTAAAGGTTGGTTTAGCAGCAGTAGGTGCGATGTGTGAAGTTACTCCATTCATGATGAATGGATTTTCCCATCCCTATCATTTGGACGAGTCCACTTGCATTTTTAGGGGAATCCGGAGTGATTTTATAATTTCATTCAATTTTTAGCTCACCTGAGCCGTTAGGCTCACAAGGTGAGCTTATAGGATGGCCATAATCCGGCGTCCGTCCGTCCGTCCGTCGTCATCCACCATTTTCAAAGATCTTCTTCTCTGAAACCACTTGGCCAATAAAAGCCAAATTTTATATGAAGCATCTATAGGAAGGGGGAACCAATGTGTTTATAAATAATCTAGGTCACATGACCAAGATGGCCGCAATGCCCATATATGGTAAAAACCCTTCAAAATTATTCTTCTCCGGAACCACTGGACCGATTTCAACGAAACTTGGCATGAAGCATCGGTGACTAGAGTACTACAATGTGTTTATTAATTATGACCTTTGGATGACCTTGACCTATTTTACAGCAAGGTCAACATAGTTGCCCATACATTTGAATGGGGAAAATTGTAAAAATGTCATTTGAAAGGCAAATCTTGCAGGAAATGGGCAAATGGACTGAAGGTAGGTACCCCAGGGGTTGGTCTGCCCCCACCCCGGGGCAATATACATGTATGTTACAAAAATATTCAAAGATCTTCTTCTCTGAAACCACTTGGCCAATCAAAGCCCAATTTTTTACAAAACTTGGCATGAAGCATCGGGGACTGAAGTACTACAATGTGTTTATAAACTATGACCTCTGGATGACCTTGACCTATTTTACAGCAAGGTCAACATAGGTCGCCAATGCATTTGAATGGGGAAAACTTTTAAAATGTCATTTAAAGTGAAAGTCTTGCAGGAAATGGGCAGTAGGACTGAATATTAATGATTCTGAAAAAAAATTGGACCCCAGGGGCTCATTTGCCCCAGCCCCGGGGCATTATACATGTATATTACCATAATATTCAAACATCTTCTCCTCTGAAACCGCTTGGCCAATCAAAGCCAAATTTCATGTGAAGCATTTATAGAATGGGGGAATCAATGTGTATATAAATAATCCAGGTCACATGACCAAGATGGCCGCCATGCCCATATATGGTATAAACCCTTCAAAAATCTTCTTCTTCGGAACCAGTGGACCAATTTCGAAGAAACTTAGCATGAAGCATCGATGACTCAATTACTACAATGTGTGTATAAATCATGACCCTGTGATGACCTTGACCTATTTTAAGGCAAGGTCAACATGGGTTGCCTATGTATTTGAATGGGTAAACTGTTAAAATGTCATTTCAAGAGAAAAACTTGTATGGACAGTATATTGATTATATATTGATTATTCTGACAAAAAAAAAAATGGCCCAAGAGCTTCATCTGCCCCTATACTGGGACTATTTTCTATAACATTTGTATATACAGAAGATCTCAGGTGAGCATTTTCAGGACCATTGGTCCTCTGGTTTGATGAACTTTCTTCAAGCAAACTGAATAGCCCCAGATGGGACGCCCTATTAAGCTTCTACTTTGTCACATCTGGGGCTATACTGTTTGCCTATGTCCCATAAAAAGGATGCCACATGAGTTAAGTTTTTGTTTTCATGAGAAATTTTAACATCAAAATTCATATAACAGTTAGTAGCAAAATGTTGATGTTAAACTGAGTGTGAAATTTATTTTGCTTAGAGGTATTAAGATCATTCCAATAATTACATATTAGCATTTTTCCATATTTGAGTTTATTCATGCTCAATTTACTCGAGCATGAAAAAAGAATCTTTTTTTCTACTCAATGCCTTCTTCTAACCTCATAAAGATTTGAAAATAAAGTGTGTTATCTATTACATGCATTTTGATGGAGAAAAAATGAAAAATGAGCCGCCTCGTGGGAAAACCAACAATGTGGTTTCCGAACAGGTCTGACACAAATGGGCCTGTACAGCTACAGAAGCAGGCTAGAAGCTTGAAATTTTGGAGTTAAGTAGAGGAGGAATTGTACTATCCGAGTAGCGAAAACAAAGGTGCTGATCAGCTTCGAGGTTACCGCGAAGCTGATCTGCGCCTTTGTTTTCGTCTATGCAGATTGTTGGTTTTCCCATGGGGCGGCTCAAATGCTCTACTGGAAACAAGCTGCAATGTAAACCATATGAGCCGCATGGTGAGAAAACCAGATTTTTGCCTATGCGAAAACAAAGGCACAGATCAGCTTGACAATAACTGCGAAGCTGATCAGCACCTTTGTTTTCGCTACTCGGATAGTACAATTCCTTCTCTATTTAACTCCAAAATTTCAAGCTTCTAGCCTGCTTCTGAGACTGTACAGGCCTCTTTGTGTTAGACCTGTTCGGAAACCACATTGTTTGTTTTTCCACAAGGCAGCTCATTTATCTTGCTCATAAGTGTTAAGATCATTCCAATAATTATTAGCATTTGTATTCCATATTTTGATTTATTTATGCTCAATTTACTCGAGCATGAAAAAAGAATCTTTTTTCTACTCGGTGTTTTTTTTTTAACTTCATAAAAATAAAGTGGGTTGTCTATTGGGTGTGTTTTGATGGACTAAAAGTGACATATGCTCAACTGGAAACAAGCTACATTGTAAATAATAAAAAAAAGTCGATGAAGCTAACTTGTTTGGTTAAATTTCAGAAATTGGTAATACAGAACAAGGATATATTGGCTCAGTTGCGGACGAGCTTTGACAAACCTGACGTCATGAGAGATCTCTTCAGAAGGCTCATCAGTAAGTGCTCATTGGTGGGGAAGGGCTTGTCTGGTCTGGGTATGACCTTGTGGGTTGTTCGGAACGAAGGAGGTTGTTAGTTAAATTTTTAGACCCATTGTGAGTTCATGTATTTGGAGTCTTTAATGGGTCAAACTTAACTAGATAAGTATTTTAAAGTGTTCTGAATAATTTAAGATATAGACTCGAGAGTCTAGATATCATAAGTGAGCGGTCGCATGGGAAAACCAACAATCTGCATATGCGAAAACAAAGTTGCAGATCAACTCCGTGAAGCTGACCAGTGCCTTTTTTTTTTTCGCTACATATAGTACACTTCCTCTTTTTCTTAAATCTGAATTTTCAAGCTTCTAGCCTGCTATTGTGACTGTACAGCCCGGTTTATGTTGGACCTGGTCGGAACCCAAATTGTTGGTTTTCTCACCCACAGGCTCAAGTATTAACAAGGCAACAACATTCTTGACCAATCTGTCCATTGTATTTTTCACACCTCCGATGTATGCTCATTTAGAAAAATCAAAAACAAAAAGTTCCCTCATTATGGACTCATTTGACGCATATTATAGGTCCCAAAATGGCAGTTGGTAAGTTTTAGCCACTAATAACTGCATCGTGATCCCTTCTTAAAAAAAATCACATGGATAATTTCATTTCAAATTTAATGTTGATTTAATTGTCATTCCATTGAATCTTTAGGTCAGCATTGGAAATGTTTTGGTTTACTGTTTAGAGCAATCGTCAAAAGTTGCTGAGTAACTTATAATCTCTATACTAATTGACAAAGATGGGGATTTTTTTATAGGAAAGCAAACAACTATGCTGAAAATTGATTGACAGTAAACCATTCAATTTCTAACCATGGCCTAACTACAAATGGAAAGCATGAGCTTTGGTAGTCTGAAACTTAAAATTTATAAAATGCATGGTACACTTCAGACCCGTTATAAGGCGCTGGTCTGGGTCCACAAGTCGCATGTGCGTTATAGGTGAGTCACGTATTGCAAATCTACCGAGTCAGACCAGGCTGGTCGCAGTTTCTGTAGTTTTGTGGGTGGGGAAAAGCGCCTATACGGCGTGTTTATTGGCTTAATCAGGCAAATTGGCGGTTTATCGCGGAGTCCTTGTAAAATGGAATAAGCAAAAGTAAAACCTTGCATGTTCCGACATTTTAATCCGTTAAAATCGATCTACAACGATAAAATTCGTTTATTTACAACATACGATTTAATGTGAAAAAGCGTCCACGACATCGCGCTTATATTGCTGCTGTTGTTGTATCGTAGAGATCTTAAGAAAACAATGTGTCATTCACACTTTGCGAGTGGTGAATTGTGTCAGTCTAAAAATTACTGAAATGGCAATTATCACTTGTGAATATACACGCAGCTGACACGGTTTGTAAACAGTTTTAAATGTGCAAAAGATAATTAATTTTAATTGTTCTCATTGTACCATAAAGAGAAACTGTAAGAAAATCGCACCTTGGCAAACGCCTGACAATGGCTTTTTAGCTCACCTGAGCCGTAAGGCTCACAAGGTGAGCTTATAGGATGGCCATGATCCGGCATCCGTCCATCGTCCGTCCATCATCGTCATCCACCATTTTCAAAGATCTTCTCCTCTGAAACTGTATGGCCAATCAAAGCCAAATTTTATATGAAGCATCTATAGGAAGGGGGAACCAATGTGTATATAAATAATCCAGGTCACATGACCAAGATGGCTGCCATGCCCATATATGGTAAAAACCTTTAAAAATCTTCTTCTCCAGAACCCAAAGGCCTAGGATCTTGAAACTTGGCATGTAGCATAAGGGACTCAAGGTCCACAATGTGTATATAAATCATGACCCTGTGATGACCTTGACCTATTTTACGGCAAGGTCAACATAGGTTGCCAATGCATTTGAATAGGGAAAACTTTTAAAATGTCATTTAAAGTAAAAGTCTTGCAGGAAATGGGAAGTAGGAATGAATATTAATGATTCTGAAAAAAAAAATAGACCCCAGGGGCTCATATGCCCCCAACCCGGGGCAATATACATGTTTATTTTATACTTAGCAGTGAAATTAATGTATATCAAAAATGGATAAAAGTGATATTTTCACTGCAGAATTGATATTAATATTTTCACTAGTGATTGATATCAGCCGATATTTTCACTGTAGAGTTTGGATTACTTGTGACGTTTTCATACACTTGACGTCATTAAATGTGCCTCACTTCAGAAATTCAAATGCCTATAACTCCGTTATTTACGAACGAAAACATAAAGTGTGGGTATTCATTTTCTTAGTTAGAACGTTAGGAACAATGTGGTACCAAAATTATTTGTGTTTTCAAAAATTTTTGGTTTTTGCATTGTCACCACCTGCTTTGTGAATAGGAAAATGCCCCTGTATTGTATAAAATAAAAAGAAAATTTACTTTTTATCGGTAAATACCAAATATATTTCATCTCGTGACTTGAAAACATCTAAATTTTCGCTCATGCTACGCACTCGTGAAAATTTTGATGTTTTGAACTCACCCGATGAAATATATTTGGTATTCACCTCAAAAAAGTAAATATCCTCTATTATATCTCCACAATATTCAAACATCTCCTCTGAAACCGCTTGGCCAATCAAAGCCAAATTTTATGTGAAGCATCTATAGGATGGGGTAATCAATGTATATATAAATAATCCAGGTCACATGACCAAGATGGCCGCCATGCCCATATATGATAAAAACCCTTCAAAAATCTTCTCCGGAACCGGTTGACCGATTTCAAAGAAACTTGGCATGAAGTATCGGTATAATCGATGATTCAAGTACTACAATGTGTGTATAAATCATGACCCTGTGATGACCTTGACCTATTTTACGGCAAGGTCAACATAGGTTGCCAATGCATTTGAATGGGGAAAACTTTTGAAATGTCATTTAAAGTGAAAGTCTTGCAGGAAATGCACAGTAGGACTGAATATTAATGATTCTGAAAAAGATTGGTCCCCAGGAGCTCATATGCCCCCACCCTGTGGCAGTATACATGTTTATTTCCATAATATTCAATCATCTCCTCTGAAACCACTTGGCCAATCAAAGCCAAATTTTTTGAAGCATCTATAGGATGGGGTAACCAATGTGTTTATAAATAATCCAGGTCACATGACCAAGATGGCTGCCATGCCCATATATAGTAAAAACCTTTAAAAATCTTGTTCTCCAGAACCCAAAGGCCTAGGATCTGGCATGTAACATAAGGGACTCAAGGTCGACAATGTATATATAAATCATGACCCTGTGATGGCCTTGACCTATTTTACGGCAAGGTCAACATAGGTTGCCAATGCATTTGAATGGGGAAAACTTTTGAAATGTCATTTAAAGTGAAAGTCTTGCAGGAAATGGGCAGTAGGACTGAATATTAATGATTCTGAAAAAAAATTAGACCCAAGGGGCTCATATGCCCCCACCCCGGGGCAATATACATGTATATCTCCATAATTAGCTCACCTGAGCCGAAGGCTCACAGGTGAGCTTATAGGATAGGCAGGCATCCGTCGTCCGTCGTCGTCCGTCCGTCGTCCGTCCGTCGTCCGTCCACAATTTCAAAGAAGAATATTTCTGAAGCTAGTAGGCTGATCTTGATCAAATTTAATGTGAACCATAATTGGGTTGGGGGATTGATGGCATTAGGTTTTGGAGCAGATTGTATCAAAATTGTGGTTTCCATGGCAACAGATAGGTCCCATAGACTTACAATGGGAAAAACTAAAAAATCTTCTTCTCTGAAACCACTAGGCCCACAGCTTTTGATATTTGGTATGTAGCAATGGCTAATGGTCCTCTACATAAATTGTGCCATTCATGCCCCTGGGGTCAAATTTGGCCACGCCCCGGGGGTCGATAGTCCCCGTAGACTTACTATGGGAAAAAAAATTCAAAAATCTTCTTCTCTGAAACCACAGGGCCCACAGCTTTGATATTTGGTATGTGGCAATGGCTAATGGTCCTCTACATAAATTGTGCCAGCCATGCCCCTGGGGTCAAATTTGGCCACGCCCCGGGGGTGTATAGTCTCCATAGACTTACAATTGGAAAAACTAAAAAAATCTTCTTCTCTGAAACCACAAGGCCCAGAGCTACAATATTTTGTATGTAGCAATGTTTGGTAGTCCCCATTATAAATTTTGCCATTCATGGCCCTGGGGTCTAATTTGGCCATGCCCCGGGGGTTGATAGTCTCCATAGACTTACTATGGGAAAAAAATTCAAAAATCTTCTTCTCTGAAACCACAGGGCCCACAGCTTTGATATTTTGTATGTGGCAATGGCTAATGGTCCTCTACATAAATTGTGCCAATCATGCCCCTGGGGTCAAATTTGGCCACGCCCCGGGGGTCGATAGTCTCCATAGACCTACAATAGGAAAAAAGCTAAAAAAATCTTCTTCTCTGAAACCACTAGGCCCACAGCTTTGATATTTGGTATGTAGCAATGGCTAATGGTCCTCTACATAAATTGTGCCATTCATGCCCCTGGGGTCAAATTTGTCCACGCCCCGGGGGTTGATAGTCTCCATAGACTTACTATGGGAAAAAAATTCAAAAATCTTCTTCTCTGAAACCACAGGGCCCACAGCTTTGATATTTTGTATGTGGCAATGGCTAATGGTCCTCTACATAAATTGTGCCAATCATGTCCCCGGGGTCAAATTTGGCCACGCCCGGGGTTCGATAGTCTCCATAGACCTACAATAGGAAAAACTAAAAAAATCTTCTTCTCTGAAACCACTAGACCAACAGCTTTGATATTTGGTATGTAGCAATGGCTAATGGTCCTCTACATAAGTTGTGCCATTCATGCCCCTGGGGTCAAATTTGGCCAGGCCCCGGAGGTTGATAGTCTCAATAGACTTGCTATGGGGAAAAAATTAAAAAATCTTCTTCTCTGAAACCACAGGGCACACAGCTTTGATATTTTGTATGTGGCAATGGCTAATGGTCCTGTACATAAATTATGCCAGCCATGCCCCTGGGGTCAAATTTGGCCACGCCCCGGGGGTAGATAGTCTCCATAGACTTACAATGGGAAAAACTAAAAAAATCTTCTCTGAAACCAAAAGGCCCAGAGCTTCTATATTTTGTATGTAGCAGTGTTTGGTAGTCCCCATTATAAATAGTGCCAGTCATGCCCCTGGGTCAAATTTGGCCATGCCCCGGGGGTCAATAGTGTCCATGCATAGACTTTCATTGGTGGATTCTCAATTAATTTAAATCTCATGAGCTTACAATGTGATAATCTCTCAGGTGAGCTACAGGACCAATGGTCCTCTAGTATTCAAACATCTTCTCTGAAACCGCTTGGCCAATCAAAGCCAAATTTTATGTGAAGCATCTATAGGATGGGGTAATTAATGTGTATATAAATAATCCAGGTCACATGACAAAGATGGCCGCCATGCCCATATATAGTAAAAACCCTTCAAAAATCTTCTCTGGAACCGGTTGACCGATTTCAAAGAAACTTGGCATGAAGTATCAATGACTCAGGTACTACAATGTGTATATAAATCATGACCCTGTGATGACCTTGACCTATTTTACGGCAAGGTCAACTTAGGTTGCCAATGCATTTGAATGGGGAAAACTTTTGAAATGTCATTTAAAGTGAAAGTGTTGCAGTAGGACTGAATATTAATGATTCTGAAAAAGATTGGTCTCCAGAAGCTCATATGCCCCCACCCTGTGGCAGTATACATGTTTATTTCCATAATATTCAAACATCTTCTCCTCTGAAACCACTTGGCCAATCAAAGCCAAATTTTATGTGAAGCATCTATAGGATGGGGTAACCAATGTGTTTATAAATAATCCAGGTCACATGACCAAGATGGCCGCCATGCCCATATATGGTAAAAACTCTTCAAAAATCTTCTCCTCCGGAACCAGTGGACTGATTTCAAAGAAACTTGGCATGAAGCATTGATGGCTAAGGTACTACAATGTGTATATAAATCATGACCATGTGGTGACCTTGACCTATTTGACGACAAGGTCAACATAGGTTGCCAATGCATTTGAATGGGGAAAACTGTTAACATGTCATTTAAAGGGAATAAATAAAATAGAAATTGGCAAATGGACAGAATATTGATTATTCTGAAAACAAATGGCCCAAGGGCTTCATCTGCCCCTGCACTGGGGCTAAATACCATAATATTCAAACATGTTTATTGGCATATGTAGCAGATCTCAGGTGAGCGTTTACAGGACCATTGGTCCTCTGGTTTTTCTCAGTTACCATAAAGAGAAACTGTAAAAAAACTGATCCTTGTCGAATTCCCAGCAAAGGATCTTTTTAACCGTGAATTCATCCGCACATAAATGCCTTTAACTGTAATGTAATAAAGAAATATATAAGGGTAAAATGGCGCCTTGGCGTCGCCGCAATTTTTTTTTTCAAAAGTGGGTAGGGGAAATTTTGGGATCCAAGGTGCCCCCACGTTATATCCAACACTGCGTTAATTCAAGGCGCGGTATAGCGGGTCTGCCCTGTATAGTTAAAAACAGTAAATCCTTATTAATGCAGGCTAATACATTTTCCCCTTTAACACAACTATGTCAAAATAACTCTAATAGTAAGTTGTTTAGGGGAGCTACTATACATACATGTTATAACACCTGAAAATCATTTTCTGTTTGAACAGTCACGGGTAAGCTTTTTCTCTGTACATTTAGTGTTTTCCATGGAAATTAATTGATTTTTTAATTAATTTAAAGTCTTGAAATTAAATGAGGACTTACATGCTTAGATGTTCTAATTTTCGTGCTTTGGTATGTTTTAAAAGTATTGCTTGTAATAATGGGCATGGTTCAGTTTTCAGAAGTAGTGATTTTATGATTGAATTGTATCTAGTTAGTCCCATTTCTTTTCCCTTTTAATTTACATTGAATTTGCCTTTTTAACAACTGTCAGAAAGGGTGAAATTGGACTGTGTTTTCTTTGGATTAATGTTTAAGTAAGTTTTCAGTCATACCAAAATGTGTCTGTGCAATACATCCGGACCCAGTTGTTCAAAGCATCGTTAGCTTAACGATATCGTTAAGACATAAATTTGTTAAGCAAATATCAGCTAAAGTAACAAATACACTGTTATTTTTTGTTGAAAAAATGTGAGAATCCTTTGCAGTGCAAAGGATTCTCACATTTTTTCAACAAAAAATAACAGTGTATTTGTAATATTAATGTTTGAAATTTTAACGAAACGTTAACTAACGACGTCATTAGTTTTGAACAACTGGGCCCTGGATAACATGTCCATGTAATATGTACACCTTTAGAAAAACTGGTGTTTGCAGGAGTATACCTAATTTTCTTATTTTTGATCCAAAACATACATTGTTGGTACTCATTAGAACCACCACGGTATGTTTGAGCAAAAATATCAAAAAAATATCAAAAGTTTATCAATGAAATTTTCAATATTTACAGATGAAACAGATCTCTGTATATTGCATGGACGTGTTTTCGTAATGAATAGGTTGATATAGCCGTCCTGATGTACCATTTACTGAATAAGATTTTGTGGGAAGAACATGATTGTATTACTTGATGTACTGAGATTGTTATTCTGGAGCCAAAAAAAAAATGGAACAATAATGTTCGAGTTATTGCCCTTGATAATGATGACATTTCCTAGCAATATTATTAGCTTACTTGAGCCATTAGGCTCACAAGGTGAGATGATCCGGCGTCCGTCCGTCCGTCGTCCGTCCGTCCACAATTTCACAGATCTTCTCCTCTGAAACCGCTTGGCCAATCAAAGCCAAATTTTATATGAAGCATCAATAGGAAGGGGGAACCAATGTGTATATAAGAAATCCAGGTCACATGACCAAGATGGCTGCCATGCCCATATATGGTAAAAACCCTAAAAAAATCTTCTTCTCCAGAACCGGTGGACCGATTTCAACGAAACTTGGCATGAAGCATTAATGGCTCAAGCACTACAATGTATATATAAATCATGACCCTGTGATGACCTTGACCTGTTTTAAGGCAAGGTCAACATAGGTCGTGAATGCATTGGAATGGGGAAAACTTGTAAAATGTCATTTAAAGTGAAAGTCATGCAGGAAATGGGCAGTAGGACTGAATATTAATGATTCTGAAAAAAATTGGACCCCAGGGGCTCATGTGCCCCCACCCTGGGGCAATATACATGTATATTTCCATATTATTCAAACATCTTCTCCTCTGAAACCACTTGGCCAATCAAAGCGAAATTTTATGTGAAGCATCAATAGGAAGGGGTAACAAATATGTATATAAAAAATCCAGGTCACATGACCAAGATGGCCGCCATGTCCATATATGGTAAAAACCCTTCAAAAATCTTCTCCAGAACCGGTTGACCAATTTCAACGAAACTTCACACGAAGCATCGATGGCTCAAGCACTACAATGTGTATATAAATCATGACCCTCTGATGACCTTGACCTATTTTACGGGAAGGTCAACATCGGTCGCCAATGCATTTGAATGGGGAAAACTTTTAAAATGTCATTTAAAGTGAAAGTCTTGCAGGAAATGGGCAGTAGGACTGGATATTAATGATTCTGAAAAAAAATTGGACCCCAGGGCCTCATGTGCCCCCACCCCGGGGCAATATACATGTATATTTCCATAATATTCAAACGTCTTCTCCTCTGAAACCGCTTGGCCAAACAAAGCCAAATTTTATGTGAAGCATCTATAGAATGGGGGAATCAATGTGTATAAAAATAATCTAGGTCACATGACCAAGATGGCCGCCATGCCCATATATGGTAAAAACCCATCAAAAATCATCTTCTCTGAAACCAATAGACTGATTTCAAGGAAACTTGGTGTGAGGCATCGATGGCTAAAGTACTCCAATGTATATATAAATCATGACCCAGTGATGACCTTGACCAAGTTTATGGCAAAGTCAACATGGGTTGCCTATGCATCTGAATTGGGAAAACTGTTAAAATGTCATTTGAAGGAAAAAGCCAACAGGAAATTGGCAAATGGGCAGAATATTGAAGATTCTGAAAAAGAAAATGGCCCAAGGGCTTCATCTGCCCCTGCACTGGAGTTAAATACCATCATATTCAAACATGTTTATTGGTATATGCAGCTGATCTCAGGTGAGCGTTTACAGGACCATTGGTCCTCTGGTATAATAATTTTTTGAAATACAGATGTTTTTAACAGAAGTGTAGATATACCCCCAAAACATGTTGATGTTCCCAATGAGCTCAGTGGCTGGGAGAGCTCAGTGGCCTAGCATCAGGAAAACATGTCCGTGAAATGTTTACCCCCTTAAACCCCACTTTTATATAGCAAAACTGGGGTATGCAGGGGTAAACCTATTTTTCTTATTTTTGCTCCAAAACATAGATTGTGGGTACTCGTTAGAACGGCCTCAGCGAGGCGGTTCTAACTTGTACCCACAATCTATGTTTTGAGCAAAAATAAGAAAAATATAAAAACAATTCTACTGAAAATTTTCATTTTTTACAATTTTAAAAATCACTGTATATTGCATGGGCAAGTTTTCGTAATGGCTTAGTGGTTAGTTCGTCAGACTCTGGATTGAGGCAGTGGTGTCGGGTTGTGACCGCGAGCAAGACTTAACAATCCCCCAGTACTGGTGGATACCCAGGAAGTTGTGGTTCCATTCAAGCTAAAAAAAGTTGACTGGAAGTTTCAACAAAAACAAATTAACGTTAATGTTTCAGATGTAGACAGTGTGTTACTGCGGATGACAATCATTGGTGTACTGTTGTCCTTCAGAAACCTTGCACAAGAGGCACTTAACGATGTAAGTTTACTATTACTTTCTCATAGTCATCTGATTAAACACTTGACAGAAAATACATACTGTAGCTTAAGCTAGTATCTCACTGGCATGCGAATTTTTCTCGACTGTTTTGCGATTTTGGTCGCGGACCTTTCACACGACATTTGTGGTCATGATGGTTTTAAACATGTTTAGAAATTTTATGTGATTTTTTTTTTCAAAAATATGTTGCAAGACCGTCTTGCGACTATCATACAACATTCATGTGAGTGTTGCGAACCTGTCGCTGCAAACTTTTGGCGAATTTAGAATGCACAAATTTTGTGACACTCGTACGAATGTCATACGACAGTCGTGTGACAGTCTTGAGAAATCGTGAACACCTCGCGACTATCTGGCGAGAAAATAAAACTAAGTGACATTCGTACGAATGTCATGAGACACTCTCAAGAATGTCTCATGACTGTAGCAGGAATGAAAATGAAACTAAAGCATCAGTCGCAAGCTATATTTTCAAAAGTAGACCAAAATTCGGGAATTTGTCGCATAAATATCCATTCAATGGGACTGCAACGTGAAAGTTGTGTTTATATCGTTAATCTTTGTCGCGAATTAGTTTCCAGTGAGATAGGGGCTTTAGTTATTTGGTATTTAAAAGTAGAGATACTGTACTATCTTTGTTGTTGATCTATGTTTTTGATTCATATATGCAGTTTGGTTTTTTCTTGCCTTGCCTCAAATAGAAACTAGCAAACATGATGAGACTGGGACTGATGCAGGTCTGCACTGTTTCCCAGAACTGTTAAAACAGGGAGATATATATTATTATTTTCATCTTAAAAGTTTTTTAGTGTGATGTTAAAATAATGTTAATATTGTTAAACAGAAACAGATTATTTCTGTTTGTTACTCATTTACACATTAGGATAATACACCCTGCGATTTACACAGATTTTTAACCCATATTTGACGAATGGATTCTCCCATCATTATCAATTGGGTGAGCCCACTTTCATTTTTAGGGGCTTTAGGAGTGATTTTTATATTTTATCTCATTTTTCGATGAAATTTCTGTGCAAACAGAATAGCCCCCAAATGGGACGCAACGTTCTGCAGCGTCACATATGGGGCTATGCTGTTTGCCTATGTCCCATCAAAAGGACGCCAGGCTTAAATGAGCTAAAGCTGCAAAAAATGAAAATTGTCAGTTAAAAATTTTTGATATTGTCAATATTTTTGTTCAAAACATTGATTGTGGCTACGCGTTAGAACTGCCTTGACGAGGCGGTTCTAACGTGTGCCCACAATCAATGTTTTGAACAAAAGTATCAAAATTATCAAATTTTTTCCAGTGAAGTGTTCATCATTTTTGAAGGCGCAAATCTCGCTGTATATTGCATGGGCGAGTTTTTGTAATGTGTGTTTATTTTCGCAGGTGTTAGAAGACAGAGTACCTTTCTTAATGGGATCAATCAAAGACCTACAGCATTATGTACCAAGCTCAAAAGATTCCATTGTAAGTGGATTGATATGAAATATGCTTATAGTCGTCTAACAAATCTGTAAATATTCAATTAGTTTGGTGGGGAGTGTGGTGATGTAATATTAGTATGTAGGACATCCAGGTTTTTTCCTTAAATATGACATTTTTTCTCCCCATTCTATTTTTTAAAAGTAACCAAGATTCAGTTGCTTAACGACTGATATAAATGATAAAAATTGTTGACAGGAATGTTAAACAACTATCAAACAAGATAGATTCTAAATGCAAAGTACCAAACAAAAAAAAAAACAAAAAAAAAAGATAGAAAAAATCTAAGCAATAAAAGCAAAATACCAAACCAAACTTTGTGTTGGCTGTTCTGTAGGTTCTTTGCCTGAAATTTAGATAAATGGAATCTCCAGGATATAATAGCCAGTTGATTATCTGTATTGGTAAGAGCCAACCATTGTTGAGCAGGATAGAACTCTGAAGATTTTATAGCTTACGGTGATAACAGAAAACTTTATTTTTATCAAATGGTAAGAGCAAAGTGCCTTTTTTCTACCTTAAACATTCTTTTTTCTTCTGACAGCACTCTACCATGAGGCATAAGGTTTGTTAAGTGTGTGACAATAGTTTTTGTATCGTTGTATGTTTTGTGAATATTCTACTGGCATGTTCTCTTGAAACTACGAAATCAAAGAAAAAATTGCAACAGTGATAGATCAAATGGCACTACCTGTGTTGACGACAATGGATAATGACAGCAGTAATTTTAGATAATAATATCGATTTGGAAGTTGACTGAGACTAAATAATTTAAAATATGGCTGTTGATATATTCGGTCAACAGCGGGTTTCTGCGTTATATGGTATACTATTGCCAACAGTACAGGCAGTACCATTTGATTCACCGCAAGGATCACTGTCAGAGTTCACACAAAAAAATGAAACAAAACACCATTATAATTATGCCCAGACAAGTGCATTGGCTAGAGTAGCAGGGTTTCGTTGTATGCGCGAGAGTTTCAGGAGTGCATGTACATTGGGGTCTTTCTCTCTAAAACCAGAGCTTAGAAAATGGTTATGAAGCAATTAATGAGATAAGGAAAGTAAATGAAAGTTATGTTCTATATTGCAGCAAAAACGAGTTTGAACTCCCTCACATGAAAATGTCGGCGGTAAATAAATTTTGACAACCATGTAACTTAAATTGGATTGTAAATGATGATGATAGCCTATAAGATAGGAGTTTTAGTAGAGGCCCCTTAAAAGACAGATGAATGGCTCCTATTGCTAGTAAAGTTGGATTTTGCATGTTTGGAGATTGAATTGAGTTCTATTATCTGACCAGCTCTGTGAAGCTGAAAGAAAGCGCAGAGAACGCAAAGCCAATACCAATGGGCCACCAGCTGATTCAATGACATTGACTTGCTCTACTTGCAACCGACAGTTTAGAGCTAGAATTGGCCTAGTCAGCCATCAAAGAACTCACCAACACACACGAACCTATTCAAGAAATAATGATGGTCTTTCTCATTAGTGAGAGACGAACGACCATTAGCACAATATTAGGACTATAGTTAAGTATGGCAATTCAGATTTCATTTATGTGATGTTATTTGAACAAATGTTAGAAATGACTCCGATAGATGTGTTGTTAATTCTACCATGTGCACACAATACATGAGCTTCAACGCGAGAAAACTTTTTGGGGTTTCAGACCAGGTCCAACACAAACCAGTCTTCCAAAGGATCAAGTTTTTATATTTTATTTACATTCACAGAAAAAAGCTAGAGGCCTGAAATTGCGGATAAAAGAAGAAGAGGGATTGTACAATCTGTGTTAAGAAAACAAAGGTGCTTATCAGGTTCACGGTTACCGCCAAGCTGGTCTGCACCTTTGTTTTCGCATATGCAAAAATCCTGTTTTCTCATGATGTAGCTCACATAATAGTGCTCCCCAGGCTTTTCTTTTGCGCATAATAAGGTTTCAGAATGGCTTGACTTTTTGCTAGTTAGAAGTATAAAGATGACATTTCTTATCGAAGGAAACACAGCAAGTTCTATTTTGTATGTCTGTACTTCTTTTTCTTCAGTTCATTCTTTGCATGACAGATCTTTTTGTTGTTCTATATGTGAACTTCTTACTAAAATAACTTCTGTATAACATCTATTGCAGACGACAGCCCTGAATATAAAAACTGATGTCATAATTAACTCAACTTAATTTCTAATGGTTTCAATGCATGCTGGGATATTTTCATTGTGACTTCACTGGGGGTGATATTTATTGTATAAATGTACTGTTATTGTTGATTTAGTTATTCTATCGCATTCTTTTTGCCTGATTATTTTTTGGCACTTGGCCTTTATTACCATTTGCGCCGCCTCATGGGAAAACCAACAATCTGCATAGGTGAAAACAAAGACGCAGATCAGCTTTGCGGTAACCGCGAAGCTGATCAGCGCCTTTGTTTTCGCTACTCGGGTAGTACAATTCCTCTTCTACTTAAATCCGAAATTTCAAGCTTCTAGCTCTTTTTTGTGCTTGTACAGGTCGGTTTGTGTCGGACCTGTTCGGAAACTACATTGTTGGTTTTCCTACGAGGCGGCTCATTTGTATGTTTATAGTGGTTGCAAAAGTGTTAAAAGTTTTGGCATCCAAAGTATTAAATGCTATCTGAAAAAGTCCCAATAAACCAGATTGCAGTCATACAAAATTTTTAAAGGTTGCTAGAAAAAAAATATGATAGGTCTTGAAACCGAAAACATACACATACATTTTTGGCCTTATGGATATGTAAGGCTCTTCAAGGCTTAGTTTGAGGAATAAAAAGATAATGACAAAGCATTTTAACATACAGGGTAGTTTGAAAGTAATGTATTGATCTTATTCTTAGGGATCCATTAGGAGATGCACATTATTTCTAGTAAGTGTCCCTTGAAATTTGAACCTACATTGTAATGTGTAACATTTATTACTAAATCCATCCCAACATGACTGAAAGATTGTTGACTGGGCTGTTAAATCACAACTCAAACAAGGCTGGTGGTTTTACGGGTTCTCGGGTTTCCTCCACCATGTTTTACCACATAACACCAGCATTCATGCCTATAAGAATGTGTATATAAGTTTCATGAGCTTTCTAATTAGTTGAAGTAAAATAAAACATGTTTGAGCTCAAACAAATATATTTACTAAATTTTGTTACTAGGTGGTGAGCGAGCTAGCATCAGCAGCAGGTATACCATGTAGTGTTGATCCGGTACTGGTCCAGGAGTTACGCTCACAGAGAAATGGTATGTGGATTTCTTTCAGAAAATGAAAAAAACTTGACACACGTATAAAGTTTGGACTTGAACTTTTAGCTGGGCAACATGTAAAAGTCAGAATTGTTGATATTTCAAGGTGCTTAAAAATTGTATAAAACTTTTTTGTGTATACATGCATGTTCCAATAATAATATGTTATAATATGTTATAATTTTTAAACATGACCTCTCAAAGTGTACCTCAAATGCAACATGTACATGTATGACTGTATGTCCTTGGATTTTAGTTATGTGTCATGGATCTGTCAGTTTTTGGTATTTGCCTAGCTACTTCTTGCCAATATATTATTTATATTAACTCATATGAGCCTGGCATCCCTTTTGTGGGACATAGGCAAACAGTATAGCCCCAGATGTGACGCCGCAGAACGCGGCGTCCCATCTGTGGCTATTCTGTTTGCACAGGGAAATTTCATCGCATAAATGAGATAAAAAATAAAAATCACTCCTAGAATAACGCCCCTAAAAATGAAAGTGGATTCACCCAATTGATAACGATGGGAGAATCCATTTGTCAAATATGTGTTAATGTTGTCTTCTTTATTTTCTCAGAACACCCAGAAGCGGAGTATGATATAGCGTGTCTATTGATGGTGTTTGTGGCCGTGTCTATACCAAAATTAGCCAGAGCGGAATCATCATTCTTCAAAGCATCTGTCGAAGGTAGATTAACCCTGTGTGACAAATACTGATAAATCCAATGTCAATCTTTGTACCTCAAGCGAAACAACTTTGCTGTGAACGGAATGGACTGATTAGGCTGACCAGGCCCAAGATTATAAAACTTTTTTCTCATTCTTAACTCAACAGAGCATGACATATACATGTACTCTGAAATAAACAAAATTGGTACAAGTTTGGTTTAGATTACCAAAGCCTCCTGCTAATAAATGAGCCACCCCAATCTGCATAGGCGAAAACAAAGGTGCAGATCAGCTGTGCAGTAACTGCGAAGCTGATCAGTGCATTTGTTTTCACTACACGGATAGTACAGTTCCTCTACTTTCTAAATCCAAAATTTCCAGCCTCTAACCATCTTCTGTGACTGTACAGGCTGGTTTGTGTCGGACCTGTTCAGAATCTAAATTGTTGGTTTTCTTATGTGACATCTCCAATGTCTTGGTAAGTTGTTAAGCTAACAGACTTGGGAATCAATTGAAAGCATCACTGTACAGTGAGGCTATAATTGAATGAGCCACGACGCGAGAAAACCGGTCTTGGGGATTTCCAACCAGGTCTGACACAAACCGGCTTGTGCATCTACAGAAGATGGCTAGAAGCTTGAAATTTTGGATTTAGGAAGAAGCGGAATTGTACTATCCGTGTAGCGAACCCAAAGGCGCTGATCAGCTTCGCAGTTACTGCGGCTTTGGTTTGGCATTGGCAAAAATTTGGTTTTCTCATGACGTGGCTCAGTTATGATAATACATGTAGTAATAATGATGATAATAACAATAATAGTAATAAAATAATGTTTTACAATATGAGCCGCATCGTGAGAAAAACGGATTTTTGCCTATGCGAAAACAAAGGCGCAGATCAGCTTCGCGGTAACCGCGAAGCTGATCAGCGCCTTTGTTTTCGCCACTCGGATAGTACAATTCCTCTTCTTCTTAAATCCAAAATCTCAAGCTTCTAGCTATCTTCTTTAACTGTACAGACCGGTTTGTGTAGGACCTGGTCGAAAACCCCGAAGACCGGTTTTCTCGCTTCGCGGCTCATATGTTTTGTAATGATTTCAGGTCATTTGAACAACTGTCATTGTCTAGCACAAGCCATCAACCAACTAGCCGGGGCCATGTTTAGTATTCACGGACCAGGAGACACTGAACAAAGACTACAAGAATTTCTTGCTGTGAGTGACTTTATTGTTTTAGAGATATAAGAATATATCACATAATGATATATACTAGTAGATAAATTTGTCTTATTTAAATTATATTAAGGGGAGCGCGGTGGCATAGTGGTTGAGCATCAGACTCCGAATCGAGAGGTCCTGGGTTCAGTCCCAACAAGCGGCACCGTGTTGTCTTTGAGCAAGACACATTAACTCCCTATAGTACTGATTAAATCCAGGAAGCGTTGGTTCCGTCCCGACATGACTGAAAAAATGTTGACTGGGTCGTGGGACGTTAAGCATCAGTACAAACAATACATGTAGTTATATTAGAATGACTGATTTAATGCTAAACCAATAAGACAAAAGAAAATTTGTCCAAAAATGTCAGAGCATCCTCTTAATTTCTTGATTACCTGTTTTGTATAGGAGCTATTTTTCATGCTATTCTTCATGCTCATGTGAAACAAGTAAAGTTAAGTTTATTTAGTCGCGAATCAGCTGACTTTTAATTTCCGACTTACAACTTTTGTATGTGGAATAATCTTTTTAATGTAGCACAAGAAAAGTAAGGTATCAGTGCTTTTGGATCCAAGACTTTTGTTACTTTAATTACAGCTTGCTTCGTCCAGCCTGCTTAGACTGGGTCAAGAAAGTGAGAAAGAAGCCATTAAGAATAGAGAATCAGTCTACTTATTACTGGACAAGGTAACTTTATTGAACAGAACAGAACAAATTATAGGAGCCTTCACTTCTGGGTTTCCGACCAGGTCCTTCATAGACCAGGCTGTACAGCCACACAAAAAAGAAGCTTGAAATTTCACATTTAGAAAGAAGAGTGATCAAACCAACTATTTTTGGAGAAAAAACAAAGGCGCTGATCACCTGTGCAGTTTCTGCACAGCTGATCTGTGCCTTTGTTTTCGCATATGCAGATTGTTGTCTTCTGATGCGGCAGCTCATATACTTTATTACTCTTAGGTTATGTGACATGATATATGAGGTTAACTTATCACGTCCATCAGTTACGGCCGGATGTCATCGCTTCTTAATTGTATTTTCTAATACAGAGGAAGGAATAATGTGGTATTTGACCAAACAATGTCAAATTCCTACAGGAAGATTTATCAGTGGCTATATCTGAAAGTTCTTGGACAAACCTAATAAAATGTAAATCGGAATATTTGTGTGTGTTTTGAAAAATATTCAGTTACATACAAAAATATGTGTCAGTGATTGATTTTCAAGAGTTCAAATGACATAGTATCTCCAGTTTTTCCCAGTGAATCATTTTTTCTCAGTCAACTGGGGCCAGTTGTTCAAAATTTACGATGTCTTAAGTTAGCGATTCGTTAAAATTTTAAATGGCAATATTACAAATACACTGCTACAGTGGACTCGACAATGGCGAACCACTAAGACGTCAAACGCTATTATTTTAAATACGACCATGTGAATGTTATTGTATTTGGTACTAAGAACATCTAGCATATCTCAGCTATACAGGAAAATAATAATTTTAGTTCATTCAATTTTCTAATGGGAGATAACTCTGTTGATATGATACATCCCGCATTAGACAATGGCGAACCAAACTCGACAATGGCGAATCAAATAGTCTATAGCCCAAAGGAAACCATTTTAGAAGATTATTTTTGCATACAAATGGTGCCATCATCATGCAAAACTAAATGGTGTTCGATAATATTGTGTTGATCTTCTTTGGTGCCTTATGTTCACTGTCAACAGCAAATGCCCTATCGGAAAGGTCAATTATACCGATTTAAGCATATCGTATTGCTTTAATGAATCAATGTAAGCCTAAAATCAAGAGGGTTAAACCACGACTTGTGCCAATATTAGTTACGCCATTGTCCAAACCAAATTGTTCCTGGGCGAGCCTTCCAAAGGTAGATTATCAGTACTTTGTGCACATTCTTTTTACCACACAAAGTATGATTCGCTATTGTCGAATTTACATGTACACCTTTCCACGCTTATATCTACCTTCAATGTCAAAACTTTTATCAAAAACATGCATAGTGTATAACTAGGGATAATAGGCATTAAAGTTATGCAAAAATGGTTATGATAAAATGCATAGAAACGAGGTAAGAAACACATTTTATCTGAACGGCACTTTTAGCGGAACAATAAACTAGGCATCTTAGTTAAGGGGTCAAGCGTTTCAGCAACCCTAATTTTATTGTCCGGTGGAATTTTGACTCCATTCTTTTACCAAACATCAAGGCAAAGATGAACGTAAATGACTGAGTTATATAATAAATAATATTTTCTCTAAGATTCAAGAAATTCTGCAGTATCTTTACAAGTGATTCGCCATTGTCGATGATTCTCCATTGTCGAGTTCACTGTATTTTTTGTTGGAAAAATGTGAGTCTCTTTAATTTTTTCAACAAAAAATAACAGTGTATTTGCTTTTGAAGCCGACATATAGTTAACAAATTGAGGGTTTAACCACAACATTATATAAGCTATTGAAGTTTTTAACAACTATGCCCTGATTATGTGTTGCTACGCACTCACAATGTTGATTTGCTGACTTAATCACAACTTTTTATTATAAAATACTTTATTTCCAGATCGTACAAGAATCTCCCTTCCTCACGATGGATCTGCTGGAATCCTGTTTTCCCTATGCTCTGCTTAGAAACGCCTATCATTCTGTGTACAAACAAGCAGCATAATAGTGTTAACCCATGGAAAAGGTGACCAATTGGAACACCTCAAGGAGGACCACTTTTACATTGCCAGCTGTACTTAGAAATGTCTGTCATTCTTTGTACAAACAAGCAGTTTAAAGTGTCAACTTTTGAGGTTTTGGAAACATTTCGTGGTGTAGTTGACACAAAAGGACACAAGATGCATATTTAGTGGCTCTTCTAATAAATTAGCTGGTGTGTGAGAAAACCAATAATTTGGGGTTCCGACCAGGTCTGACACAAACTGGCCTCTACAGTCACAGAAGAAAGCTAGTTGCTTGAAATTTTTGAGTTAAGTAGAAGAGGAATTGTACTATCCGAGTAGCGAAAACAAAGGCGCTGATCAGCTGTGCAGTTACTGCACAGCTGATCTGCGTCTTTGTTTTCACATATGCAGATCGTCGGTTTTCTCATGTGGTGGCTCAATTGATTTCATTCAGTCAACAAACAAGCAACAACTGTAGAGTGTGTACAGTGTTAAGACAATGGAAATGTGACACAAATAAGGACATTTAGCAAAGAGACATCTTGTAAGCTGTCGTTCTGTCGACAAACAAGCCACAGGTCAATGATCAGGTTTTCCATATTCCTTTCTAACTCAGAAACTGAAAAATTCTTTCATAGAAATATTTTCATGACCATTCTTCATAAAAGAAATGTGTGGGATGTGAGGATCAAACAGGTACACTTTGTTTGGGACATGCTACAGACAAAGCTATCACATACAGGCTACACTTCATTGTAAAAACTTATCATATATATGTCATACTTTAGTTGTAAATATTGATAAAGTGCAATAATTGTTCATAGCTGTTTCATTTAAACCACAATATGACAAATCAACAAAGTGATGTGTGCACACAAGTGTGGTCAAAGATGATATGAGCCGCAATGGGAGAAAATCGGTCTTTGGGGTTTCCCACCAGCTCAAACACAAACCGGCCTGAACAGTCACAGAAGAAAGCTATAAGCTGATAATTTTTGAATATAGGTAGAAGAGGAATGGAACTATCCATATAGCGAGAACAAAGGCACTGATCAGCTGTCTTTTTTAGATCATTGATTATTCATGGGTCGGATTATATCATTTGGTTGAATAGCCTATTTAGTGTTAGTAGGACCTGGTGTAATGTCACCTAGTGAATACATTGTTGGATTCAAGAGGTCCTGTGTTGTGTCCTTGATCAAGACACATAAACTCCTGGGAAGCAATATCCTTATTAGTCCATTGTTACATGACTGAAAAGTTATTGACTGGAACATTAACCACAAAAACATACAAACAAAAAAAAAAAAATTCTTTTTATTCTAGGGTCATGCTCATTCTTTGGATACTGCCTGGTAATTTTGTGCTTTGCAACAACATTGGTACCTGGACCTCTTTATAAAACGGTTTGTTACAGCATGGTTTTGGATATAACACTGATCATGGTTGTACCCCATGATTTTAACAGGTCATAGGTTGAATTTGTGTTTAATGTCTCACCAACAGCTAAGGTCATAGGGAGATGGGGCCTGGGTCTAAAGCCTTATCAGAAAGACTGGAGAAGACTGATGAAACCCACAATACCCGGTTAAACATAATGAACCACCTGTGGTGGGGCTAACTACTACTCACAATTTCATCAGAAAATTGATCTTTGCCAGCATTTTGCATAGACATGCCTTTGTTGGTTTTGTCATAGTGTTTGTCAAGATATAGAGTAATCTCTTTGTTTTTGCTATTTCTTTTTTATTCTATTATTTACATTTTGTAAACAAGCATTTTATTTCATATGGGACTAAACTTTTATGCAAATCTATATAAGAATGTCTCTGTATGTCGTATAATTATTAAAGATTTTCCAGAAATTCTATTATTTTGTCTGTTCCTTGAAGAACCTTACTATAATCCGCGCACTGTTGATTGTCATGTCAATAGGTCGCACATTCCATTTACAGCGTCGAAATAGGTAAACATGTTATAAATAGCAATCCGGAAAGTGTACGCCTTTTTCCGGAGAATTAAGAGTTCTCCCTTTTATGCTAAATACATTTAGAATCCAAGATAAGTTAACGCTGCAGTCATAGTCGTGATAGTACGACCGTGGATCTCTAAGCGTTTAGGTATCGATTATATTTTGGTAGGCGTTCGAATCTCATTTTTGACTCTTTTTTTTTTTTTTTTCTTTCTTTCCTCTTACTTTTTTTTTTTTTTCTTTCCTCTTACTAGTACACTATTGTCTGTATTTATTTTATAATATTTTATGTCCCGCAAAACTCTCCAGATTCTACCGGGGATACAAATGACTGGTCCATTATACAAGTGCCACGAACATATATACATGTATGCACAAATCATCATTGTTAATACAGAAACTGAATATTTCAATTAACTATTGCTTACTAGTTATGTATAAATTATGTATAAATTATATATTAAAATCGAAGTTATACTTTTGTGAAAGAATACAAATAAAATTCAGAAGATAAAAAATAAATAAATGCATATTGGTTTCGAACCTCAGCCCCCATCCTCATACCTGTACAATATGTTGTAATTCACGACGGACTCGTAGCCACACGGTTAGTGTTTAACTGGGAATCAATGTAGAAAACGCACATGATCTAATACGCATGTTTACCTCACGAGGGCCTCATGGAAGATTAGCTATTGCACACATTCTCATTTTTATGTGTACATGGATATATGCTAAATGTAGATACCCTCTTTACGTAAAGTCTTTACTTATAACGGACTTCCCGAAAATCTCCGGTACTATGCGTCTAATTTCGTCAGCTCACCTGCACGCCCGTTTTCGAGGATTAGTCGATATTTAAAAGTACAAAAACCTGACATGTTTACAAAATTGGATTATACATATGAATACCATAACAAGACTTTAATAGTAAACATGTCAGGTCAAAGGTCACACTTGGTTCCATCTTCTGTTACTGTAAGTTGGGAAATGTTCGTGAACTTAATTTTCGCTAATTTTTGCGAATTCCATGACTCCCGATTCAAAGTTCTCACTCATAAAATGCTTAAATAAGACTAAGAACTCACTCGAATTCAAAAACTCGTAAATTTTAAATAGATAATTCACAGAATAAAAGTCACGCAAAAATTTTAGGATTTACAAGTAACTAAACAGGTAAACTAGGAAATTCAGGTCACAGGGAGACAACTGGGATCATTATACATGTGGCGTATACATGTATATCCACCCAGTTAGTGACGTTTTTTTGTTGTTGTTGTTTTGTTTATTTTGTGCTTATTCAAAGTCAACAATTTTTCTGTGCTTATTCAAAGTCAACAATTTTTCAGTCATCTCCCAATCCGGAGTATCATGACTGCAAATTCTTGACTGGGATGTTCAAGAAATCAAATTGTGCAAAACATGGATATGAAGCGTCTTGCACAATTACACAGTGGTGGTAGGTCCAGTCTGATGTTCTACCACTGTCACCTCAATCACCCAAATATAGGTAAACCTTGGTGTAAATGCTCAAGACCATAGGTCCACAGCTTAAGTTGTATCTATTCAGTCAATAATTTGCGATATTCCAGGGGCAGATAACCAGTACTAAGTGCACATTTCTTTTGTCATTAACTGACAACTGCAGGAAGGATTGTCCTTGAAATATTTGAGGCCAAATCTCCGTGAGAGGAATGTACTAGGGGCAGGATCTCAGTGAATTATATGAGCCACATCATGAGAAAACATGATTTTAGCCTATGCGAAAACAAAGGCGCAGATCAGCTGTGCAGTAACTGCACAGCTGATCATTGCCTTTGTTTTCGCTAAACGGATAGAACAATTCCTCTTCTACCTAAATACGAATTTTCAAGCTTCTAGACATCTTCTGTAGGTGCAGAGTCAGAACTGTTGAGTCGGACCTGGTTCGTAACACCGAAAACTGGTTTTCTTGCATCATAACTCATATACTAATCAAAAAAAATATGACAACCACTTATGGATTGAAATGAAACAACACAGTAATAACACATAATAAGATTCTTTTATTCTTTAATTATGGTAAAATTTAACATTTTTATCAGTAATGATATTGGCCACACCACAAAAAACTTTCTTAGTGTGTCATGTAAATCTCTTAGAATTTGATAAGTGAATATAATCCAACTCCTGACAAGTTTGAAATGAAGGCAAATTTCATTTTTTTTCTTGCAGAACAGCAATCTTTATATGAAACGATATATGAGCCATGTCATGAGAAAACCTGGTTTTTACCTATGCGAAAAAAAAGGCGCAAATCAGCTGTGCAGTAACTGCACAGTTGATCAGCGTCTTTGTTTTCGCTTTCTCGGATAGTATAATTTATCTTCTTCTTAAATCCGAAATTTCAAGCTTCAAGCCATCACGTGACTGTATAGGCCGGTCTGTGCCGGGGCCTGGTCAAAAACCACGTTGGTTTTCTCATGATGTGACTCATATTACAGTTACAGTGTGATTGCTTTGACCGTGCCGGTTTTATCCCATAATGAAAACTTACCCATGCAATACACATATATTTTTTAGCTTTAAAAAATGAAAATTTTCAGCCGAAAAATTTTGATATTTTTCTTAATTTTTTTTCTCAAAACATAGACTGTGGGTACACGTTAGAACCGCCTGGTTGAGGCGGTTCTATGAGTACCCACAATCTATGTTTTGGAGAAAAAATAAGGAAAAAGGTATACCCCTGCAAGTTTTTCTATATAAAAGTGAGGTTTAAGGGGTTATATATACTCAGAGGATAAAGTTTAGTCAGTAACTTTGACCAGCCCGATTACTATAATGCCCAGCCGCTTGTCTTAGATGTTCTCCTTCATTAAATTTGCAAAGTCAGTCTGTTTCTAATCCTGGAAAGAAAATCCACCAGTTGTCAATTTCGACAGAGTAATTGGTCTTTTTCGTAAAACATCATTTTTGTAATTACCCGATAAATGATCAAATCGGTGCTTTGATTAATAGCGCTTTCTGATAGAGGTTGTCGCTGATGTGTAGCAAATACATTATATGTCCGAGGTAAAGTGGCATGGTCTAAAAGAATATATGATGGGGTTTAGGCCGATACAAGGAAACTTCAGACAAGTTTTCAGATTATTCAAGTCTCATCCAAGGCTCTACTGAGGATTAGTCTCAAATAATCTGAAAACTTGCCTGAAATTTCCGTGTTGAGGCCTCAACACCAGCATTGATTATTTTTCTCACCCACCTTTTAAAACTTTTTGACTCTGAATAGGCTTCAAGTTCTGTTCAGGCGGCCGTTTTGTTTGGACATAAAACAATTAGTCAGTGAAAAAATAAAATTATTTTGTTATTTGCAAAAATATTAAATCAACATTTTATTTTGTGCAAAATAAATTTTGATTTTTATCAAAGCGGCAGACTATAATTACTCTTGATATCTTCCTGAAATTAACACCTGCTATGCTATTTTTGTCTCTGACAGTTGACACCCTTGTCACTTCCTTATATGGAAGTAAACACGAGTTGTACATTTCTATTAGCTATGACATTTTGAGACAGCTAAAGTGTACTAGTACTGAGATAGAACAATCTCAGACAGGCACACAAAGGATAGACTTGTCTGATGGGTGAGAAAAAGCAATCATACTGCATGTCTGCACTTCTCTTATTTTATTCTTTGTATATATAGTTACCTTTTCTGTTCCTTTTTTTTCCATCACGAAAACATGTCCGTTAAATGTATACCCCCTTGAACCCCACTTTTATATAGCAAAACTGGGGAATGCATGGGTATACATATTTTTCTTATTTTTGCTCCAAAACATAGATTGTGGGTACTCGTTAGAACTGCCTCGGCGAGGTGGTTCTAACGTGTACCCACAATCTATGTTTTGAGCAAAAATAAGAAAAATATCAATAATTTTCGATTTTTTGAAGCTCAAAAATTTCTTGTTTATTGCATGGGCAAGTTTTCGTAATGATTGAATGTAAAGCATTGAAAAATTTTAGTCCAGACAGTATCAGCTGGTTCAACAATTTAATAGTTTGCCAACCATATGTATAGAGCCTTCATTAGAGACGATAAGAAGATATCGAAACTGTCTGAAGCACATTTTTGTTGTGTTTTGAGACAAAAATGCAGTTCTCTATTATCTCAGAGGAAAAAAAGACTTTTTATGAAGCAGCCGAAGTTATTAGGATGATCAATGAATCTAAATAGCCATATTTACCACTAACCAATCATAATGAGAGTATGCGGGCGTTTTAACCACAATATTCAGCCATTGTAAACCTGTCCATTACGAAAACTTGCCCATGCAATAAACGGAGATTAATTGAAAATTTTCAGCTGAAAAATTTTGATATTTTTCTTATTTTTGCTCAAAACATAGATTGTGGGTACACGTTAGAACCGCTTCGGCGAGGCGGTTCTAACGAGTACCCACAATCTATGTTTTGGAGCAAAAATAAGAAAAATAGGTATACCCCTGCAAACCCCAGTTTTACTATATAAAAGTGGGGTTTACGGGGGTATTCACTGCACAGACATGTTTTCCTGATGTAAGCTTAAAGACAAAACGCAATTAAATTTTTCTTTAAAAGAATTCTATATAAGCATACTGAATGGTCAATCTACTCTTATGTTTCAATTAAAGATATCTAAAAGCTTCAAAAACAATATCTTGCATCTATTGTATTAATCATTGCCAATGGAAACAAAATCTGACATTAATTTCTATTGGCTGCCATTGGTTACCATGGCTACCAAAACACAAACACAGAATCACTTAAGCCAAGACTATACAGCGGTAACAACAGATTAGCAACTTGACAACAGCAGAGCTTAGCAACACAAGCTTAGGTAAGTAAATGCTAAGCTGATCAGCGCCTTTGTTTTCGCTACACGGATAGTACAGTTCCTCTACTTTGTGAATCCTGAATTTCCAGCCTCTAGCCATCTTCTGTGCTTGTACAGCTCGGTTTGTGTCAAGACTCGGACCTGGTGGGAAAACCCGAAGAGCGATTTTCTCACGGCTCATATAATCCCCACTCGGCTGTAGCTGTTGCCTTAGCCTGGTTTGTGTGGAACCTGGTCACTATCACGAAAGACGGTTTCTCAAGACACAGCTCAAGCTAGCACAGACAGATCAACAGACAAAGCAATAACATGCATATAAACAACATCATAAAAATATTGGGTGAAAAATGCCAAATTTACTGTAAAACCATTCAGGACTTCTCCAAGTTAGAAATCTACCACTGTGTTTTGCAAGTTTGTTTTGTGTTTAACCCATATTTGATGAATGGATTCTCCCATCATTATCAACTGGGTGAGTGCACTTTCGTTTTTAAGGGTGTTAGACCTGTGTTCGAATTTTTAATCCATTTTTCACTGAATTTTCTCTAATCAAACAGAACAGCCCCAGATGGGGCATCACACCTGGGCCTATGTCTCATAAAAAAGATGCCAGGCTTAAGTGATATAGACAAACAAGTAAAGAATTTACAGGCATGTCCAGCTAGAGCCACTGCTTCCTGGGTATTTACCAGTAGCATGGGGACTTCATGTGCCTTGCTCAAGGGGGTGGAAGTTACGTCGCTATTACCACTAGGCTACCACACTTCCAAGCTTATTTTTTACTTAACTTTTGACTTTGTGGTAAACATATCAGTATGATCATTGCACAGGGAAGACTCTGATAAGATTTTACAGTAAACTTGTCATAGATAAAGATTCAGATAAATCACTGGGATCAGAATGATAAGCCTCGTCATGGGAAAAACTGCTCTTAGCCTTGCTGACAACACAGATTCTGATCAGCCAGTGTAGTTGCAAAATCAAATCTGCACCTTCACTGTTGCTAATCTGACTGCTGGTTGATTTTGGGTTTTAGGTCCCATCAACAGCTCAGGTCAAATGGAGACCGGACCTCAGCTTATAGTCTCATCCAACAGAATGAAGAAGCAGGGGATCGAACCTGCGACCCTTGGCCAATGACATAACCACAGCGCCAAGGAGGCTTCTAAATTTCTTTGTATGATCCTGACAATTGGAATACTAAAAGTTTCAAGAATTGTCGCAGAATCTAAATTTGAAGAAAAAATCATTGTAGCAAATGTAACCAGACTGCACTGTTTGCACATGCTAAAAGCAGGTATTTTCATGACAAGACTCACAATATAAAATGCCCTAATGGATATATAGAAACACTAACAATTTTATTGTATATATAATCATAACAATCTTTCAAAACAAAACCAGTGTTGAATATGTTTAACATTAATATGACAAAGTGAAAACTTGTATATATGATGTAAGCAAGTGTGGTAAAATATATTATTATACCTGAAGAAAAAAGAAGTGCATGTACTTGGGTTTCCCCTATTTAGTTCTACGATCTGTTTGAATCGTTAAATAAAAATCGTTAAATAAAAATCCCTATGACCTCCATTTTAGTACATTGTACTCTGATTGAGCTCAAAGGACATTTGTGTCTTCAGATGAGAAAATCAACAATTTAGGCTTTCGACCAGGTCCGACAAAAACCGGCCTGTACAATCACAGAAGCAGGCTAGAAGGTTGATATTATGGATTTAAGAAGAAGAGAGAATGTACTATTTGTGTAGTGAAAACAAAGGCGCTGATCAGCTGTGCAGTTACTGCACAGCTGATCTGCATCTTTGTTTTCAGATATGCAGATTGTTGGTTTTCTAATGCAGAGGCTCATTTTCTAAATTTAAAAATCAAATTAGCACAAAGTTGTGTAAAATAAGCAAACATGTTCTTAAAATACCTTATACATTCCTGATACCTGCGAAAATTTACATGCAGTTTATTTTACATCAAGAACAGATAACAGTTTGCAGTGCTCCAGCTAGGATTTGAAAAGGGCAGGGCGGACTTGTGCTGAAAAGGGCACTTTCACTGCGCGGAAATAAGCAAAAAGGGCACTTTTAAGACCACGGCAACTCTGTCTTTGAAATAGCTAATATTCTTAAAATCTCATATACTAATACCATGTTGATATCTTTAATTCACACATCATTGGAAGTGGTGTCACCTGGGGCAATTATGATTAAAGATGTGTCAAAACTATTTTGAGTAATTATTGACAACAAACAAAGGCCTTGCAGTAATCACACTGCAACTAGAGCTGCACTTTTGGTTACTCCAGCCTCAAATTTAAACCATCTGTAACTTTCTTGTTTTTGTCTGATTTTTATGATCTTTTTACCAAAATAAAGGGCAGGGTACAAACTGCTTGAAAAAGGGCACAGCAGGGCGCAGGAAAAGGGCAACAGGGCGATGCGCCCTGCTAAATTATTCTAGCTGAGGCACTGGTTTGTGTTGTTTTTCACTTGAATAAGACAAGCATTTTAGCTTATTTATAAACATTCTCGAAATAAGACAATTAATAGCATAAAATCAAGATCAAATTAAAACTTTTGAGAGCTGTATAAAAATTAAGAATACCATGAGAAAACTATGCTTTTTGCATTTATGAAAACATAAGCATAAATCTGCTATCAGGCGATCAATGCCATTATACACTAGATAAATAGCGACTTCAAACCATTAACCACCTTCTATATCTGAATATATAGTCTGATTTGTGTAGGACCGAGAAGGGAACCCTAAAGCAAGTTTTCTCTTTCAAATCATACTCTCTCCTTAAACACTTGGTCTGCAGTTTAAAAAGCAACAGAAAAGACAAAATCTCCACCAACAAATACTAACTGAGGCATAAGCCTGTAAAGATGACAATAAAAATAATTCATAATGAAAATTAGTACAGTTTGTACATGTATATACAAAGCACCGGTTAGTAACATAACGACTGAGATCTTTGTTTCCTACTATGATACAATGTGTTTCTCGCTTCCAAGACAATATTGAAGTAGGGCACATGATCATGACAACAAAACCTATCACAATAATACTTCCCAACCTCTTTATAACACCATTTGATATACGACCATGGTTTTCATTTCATTCTGAATGTTTTGTTTTGAGGTCAACAATTTTTCAGTCACGTCTGGACGGAGCCGATGCTTCTTGGCTGTTAACCAGTACTCTGCCACCAGTGGGGATTATGAAACAATGCAAACCCCAAATAGTCATTTTAGACAGGTTTTTCAATAATTATTGCATCTATACATTAAATTCTCGATACAACACACACTGGATATCACTGGATAACATGGGAATTGGCTTGAATCCAAACAATAGTGTAATAAAGAGGTTGAGGTAAAAATAACCAATCAGACAAAAGAAGTTGAAGGAAAGCAATTGAGCCGCCACATGGGAAAACCAACAGTCTGCATAAGCTAAAACAAAGGTGCAGATCAGCTTCGCAGTAACTGCAAAGCTGATCAGTGCCTTTGTTTTCGCTACACGGATGGTACAGTTCCTCTACTTTCTAAATCCAAAATTTCCAGCCTCTAACCATCTTCTGTGGCTGGGCAGACGGGTTTGTGCCCGACCTGGTCAGAACCCAAATTGTTGGTTTTCTCATGCACAGGCTCAATTTAAATGACTTCTTAGCAACCTTCATTGTATCTCTTTGATTCATCTGATAAGGAAATAAAATAATTGTGGTGTTCTTGATTCTGAAGCTTAAGCTTTGAACACTCAAACTGAATTACTTGAACATTTTCTTAACTTTTTTGTACAAACTTAAGAACTATTATATATTTCATAAGCAGGCCTTTTTCAAAAATGAAAGACAGAAAGAAAAAGAACCAGAGGACCAATGGTCCTGTAAACGCTCACCTGAGATCTGCTGCATATACCAATAAACATGTTTGAATATTATGGTATTTAACTCCAGTGCAGGGGCAGATGAAGCCCTTGGGCCATTTTCTTTTTTCAGAATCTTCAATATTCTGTCCATTTGCCAATTTCCTGCTGGCTTTTCCCTTCAAATGACATTTTAACAGTTTTCCCAATTCAAATGCATAGGCAACCCATGTTGACCTTGCCATAAACTTGGTCAGGGTCATCACAGGGTCATGATTTATATATACATTGGAGTACTTTAGCCATCGATGCTTCACGCCAAGTTTCCTTGAAATCAGTCTATTGGTTTCAGAGAAGAAGATTTTTGATGGGTTTTTACCATATATGGGCATGGCGGCCATCTTTGTCATGTGACCTAGATTATTTATATACACATTGATTCCTCAATTCTATAGATGCTTCACATAAAATTTGGCTTTGATTGGCCAAGCGATTTCAGGAGAAGAGGTTTGAATATATATTATGGAAACATACATGTATATTGCCCCGGGGTGGGGGCACATGAGCCCCTGGGGTCCAATTTTTTTCAGAATCATTAATTTTCAGTCCTACTTCCCATTTCCTGCAAGACTTTCACTTTAAATTACATTTTAAAAGTTTTCCCCATTCAAATGCATTGGCGACCTATGTTGACCTTGCCGTAAAATAGGTCAAGGTCATGAAAAGGTCATGAATTATATACACATTGTAGTGCTTGAGCCATCAATGCTTCATGCCAAGTTTTGTTGAAATCGGTCCACCTGTTCTGGAGAAGAAGATTTTTGAAGGGTTTTTACCATATATGGGCATGGCGGCCATCTTGGTCATGTGACCTGGATTATTTATATACACATTGGTTCCCCCTTCCCATAGATGCTTCATGTAAAATTTGGCTTTGATTGGCCAAGCGGTTTCAGAGAAGAAGATGTTTGAATATTATGATAATATACATGTATATTGCCCCGGGGTGGGGGCGGATGAGCCCCTGGTGCCCAATTTTTTTCAGAATCATTAATATTCAGTCCTACTGCTCATTTTCTGCAAGATTTTTCCTTTAAATGACAATTTAACAATTTTTCCCATTCAAATGCAAAGGCGACCTATGTTGACCTTGCCGTAAAATAGGTCAAGGTCACCGCAAGGTCATGATTTATATATACATTGTAGTACTTGAGTCATCGATGCTTCATGCCAAGTTTGGTTGAAATCGGTCCAGTGGTTCCGGAGAAGAAGATTTTTGAAGGGTTTTTACCATATATGGGCATGGTGGCCATCTTGGTCATGTGACCTGGATTATTTATATACACATTGGTTCCCCCTTCCAATAGATGCTTCATGTAAAATTTGGCTTTGATTGGCCAAGCGGTTTCAGAGAAGAAGATCTTTGAAAATGGTGGACGACGGACGGACGACGGACGACGGACGGACGGACGGACGCCGGATCATGGCCATCCTATAAGCTCACCTTGTGAGCCTGACGGCTCAGGTGAGCTAAAAAAGGAGGTGAATAGTGTCTAAGCTATCCAAAAAGCTCATTAGTGCCAACGTTCCCCACCCCCCTCCCCCCATGTCAGCTCAATAAATCCAAAGTTTAAGCCTCAAGCCATCTTCTAAGACTGTATATAGCCCAGTTTGTGTAGGCCCTTGTTAAAAACTAAAAAAAGTACACATGTTCTTACAATAAAAATATAATGATGAAGAAATACAAATGAGCCTGTGCATGACAAAACCAACAATTTGGGTTTCCGACCAGGTCCAACACAAACCAGCCTGTACAGTCACAGAAGAAACCCAGAATCTTGAAAATTTGGGAATAAGTAGAGGAGGAAATGTACTATCCGTGTAGCGAAAACAAAGACGCTGATCAGCTTCGCGGTGTTACCGCGAAGCTGATCTGCGTCTTTGTTTTCGCCCATGCAAGTTGTTGGTTTTCTCACGCACAGGCTCAAATATTTTTACATCAAGTTGATTGTTTCCGTTGACAGCCAAAGTGTTATGAAATGATTTATATTAAAATAACTGAATGGATAATTCAAGTCATAATATTCAAATAAAAATATTTTCTTTTGAATCCATAAGTATTTCCTTTTCACATAATAATGAATAATTATTATTCATTGACAAAGGAGCCACATCATGAGAAAAACAACATTTTGCATATGAGAAAACAAAGACGCAGATCAGCTTCGCGGTAACCACGAAGCTGATCAGCGCCTTTGTTTTCGCTACAAGGATAGTACAATTCCTCTACTTTCTAAATCCAAAATTTCCAGCCTTCAGCCATCTTCTGTGCTTGTACAGGTCCGTTTGTGTTGGACCTGGTCAGAAACCACATTGTTGGTTTTCTCATGAGGTGGCTCAAATATAGCTCTGTCATAATATAGGACTTAATTGTCGTAAAATATAAGTTCTGTTCTTAAACTTTGCTATAAATTTAAAGAAGTTTCCTCATTAAAAATCTTTAATGAAAATGACTGATTTTCAACATAAACACACAAGTTATCTTGGGACTACCAATGCAACTGAGAACACAGAGGAAATTAATATTTGACTGAACACCCACATCTTGTGTATGTGAATACCTGTCAGGGAACAACTTTCAATGGATGAAAATAAAGTTGTTCCCAGACACATATTTATTGTCCATTGTTGCCTATTTGCATTGATTGTTCTCAGTTGCATTGGTTTTCCTTGGATAACTGGTGTGAAAAGTGCTCCACAACGTATTTCTCTGATTCAACCACTGAAGCATAGATTTACATTCTTTATCAATAACTAAGGTCATGTTGGGACGTTCAGTTATCCTAACAACACTGTTCCTTGGCAAGCTTCCTAGAGGCTGATTATAAGTATTTAGTGCACACCTCTGTCATTTAGTAAAGGAAGAAATGTGCAGTAAGAACTGGTAATCTGCTTTTGGGTTAGGATAACTACCCACCCTGACTTGATCTTTTTAGGAAATATAAAGCATTATATCTAACAATCAAAACTGTATTTTCAGCGAAATGACAGGATAATGAAATACTGGCCCCATAAACAGTTCCTAGACTGGTCAACTGATAGTAAGTAGACTAAATCTCTAACCGGGACCTATAACCAGGATATTAGTAAAAAAAAAATAATAGTAGCCTAATTATGACTATGATGATTATGATTTGAGCCGCGACGTGAGGAAATCTGTCTTTAGGGTTTCCGACAAGGTCTGACACAAACCAGTCTGTACAGTCACAGAAGAAGGCTAGAAGCTTGAAATTTTGGATTTATGATGAAGAGGGGTTGTACTGAGTAGCGAAAACAAAGGCGCTGATCAGCTGTGCAGTTACTGCACAGCTGATTTGCGCCTTTGTTTTCGCATTGGCAAAAATCCGTTTTTCTCATGTTGCGGCTCATTTTGTGATAAATCACTGACGATTTTGCTTATTTTTCCCATTGAAACATTATATTGTACTTCACACTGGTCATATAGAGACAACCACTGCAAATGAGAACAAACAACCCAGATAAAATCAATAAGTAACAATGTCTGGGAACAAATTTCCACAAATCATTCTGAGCCATGGTAAGCTGTTCCAACACAGGTATCTGCATCATGAGCCGCCTCGTGGGAAAACCAACAATGTGGTTTCCGAACAGGTCCGACACAAACCGGCCTGTACAAGCACAGAAAAGAGCTAGAAGCTTGAAATTTCGGATTTAAGTAGAAGAGGAATTGTACTATCCGTGTAGCGAAAACAAAGGCACTGATCAGCTTTGCGGTTACCGCGAAGCTGATCTGCGTCTTTGTTTTCGCCTATGCAGATTGTTGGTTTTCCCATGGGGCGGCTCATATATAGAGGATCTTACATGAGTCATATGATAAATCTTACACTGGTGGTCATTTCATATGAAATGACCACCAGTGTAAGATTTATCATATGACATTTAAAAATAGCATTTTATCGCCTTCATAGTGGACATATTTCAATGAAAATTTACTTTGTCGTTACAGACGTCGTCAATGATAATACATATTCCTGCAAAAGTGGTCATAGCACTTCTTATTACATGACATTATCCACTGGAAAACAGCAATGTCATATGATAAAACTTTAAATAGACTTATTGAGTACATATGCATTGGTTGTTCTCCATCTCATTGGTTGTCTCTGTATAAACAGAGTGTAACCTGCTCAGTAGATGCTCTTAAGACATCCGAGCACCCACATCTTGTGACAGAATTTCATTTGACAAAATTTGTCAAATTAATCACAAAAATACCGAACTTAATTAGAAAACTGGCTTTACACAATCATGATAAAGAGACATGCACTTATGTTCTACATGAGCCGCGTCATGAAAAAACCGGATTTTTGCCTATGCGAAAACAAAGATGCAGATCAGCTTCGCAGTAACTGCGAAGCTGATCACGCCTTTGTTTTCGCTGCACGGATAGTACAATTTCTCTTCTTCTTAAATCTGAAATTTCAAGCTTCTAGCCTGCTTCTGTGACTGTACAGGTTGGTTTGTGTCAGACCTGGTCGGAAACCCCAAAGACCAGTTTTCTCTCATTGCGGCTCATATGACGTAGAGTATAATGATATTGCTCTATGCTGCCATTGTATATGCAGACAAGCTGTTCTACCTTTAAAGTATACATGTAATCAATTTCTTTATGGAGAAGAAGAGTAAACCGGTATATTACATAAAACTAATCATAATCTGGCAGCATCTGTTATTACATTATTTCATTGAATGTCTCTGCAACTATAATCCTTTGCTCCCATCTGCCTTGCTTTTAAAGCACTGAAACTACCGTACTGCCCTACAACAGAATGTTAAGTTTATTGTTCACATTTAGATATTTCTGCTCAAAAAACGTAGATTGGAAGCTGGCACAATCTATGTTGCGAACAAAAATAAAAGGGATGAATATCCCTGCAACATTATTTCCACTACACTGATTGCCAGGGTTAGTCCATCGTCATATCATCATAATGATCAAACAATTTCCTACATGTTACCATGACAATCAAACATTAATTTCTGCATGTTACCATGACAATCAAACATTAATTTCTGCATGTTACTATGACAATCAAACATAATTTGCTGTGAGTGCCATGACCATCAAACATAATTTCCTGCATCTTGCCATGACCATCAAACACAATTTCCTTTATGTTACTATGATGATCAAACAATTTCTTGTGAGTTGCCATGACGATCAAACAATTTCCTGTTGGTTACCATGGAGATGAAATATAATTTCTTGTGTGTTACCATGACGATCAAACATAATTTCCTGAGTTGTCTGGACAGTGTTGTTGTGGGACGGGAGCGGGAGGTGGGGGTAGGTATGTCTCGTTTTTCGGTATATCGTAAATCTCGGAAAACAACGGTGGCGTTTTTGATCTGTGCCAGTTTGCACGATAATACTGTAGTAGCTCGTTATGATGTGATCCCAGCGCTCTGAGTTCTGAAAGTTTTACTATTGCCGTTCCGAACAGGTTTTCCTCCGTTGAGTGATTACGAGTCACTTGTAATTTTAACGCCTCTATAAGCTTGTCTTGTATTGTTTCCACACTCTTCATGTCACTAATGCCGTGACGATCTGAAACAAATTATATCAAAAATTTATAACTTTTGGAATGTAAACTAGAATTGTCACAGAATCTGACTATAGCCACCCTTCTGAGCTTTGTTCCAGGGCGAGAAAAACAATGATGGGTAACAATCCCAAGCTAGATCTTGTCAATGTTCATGTGCACACAAAATTTGGTCAGAATCTGTCGACTGGTTCTCAAAAACAAACTGAGCGGAAACAACATTCTTACATCAATCAAGGCCCGTAAGTCCTTCAAAATTTTGCCAAAAAAAAAAATGACGAGTAACAGCCCCAAGCTAGATCTTGTCAATGTTGATGTGCATACAAAATTTGATCAGATTCTGTTGATTGGTTCTCAAATTATTAAGCAGAAACGAAATTCTGACGTCAATCAAGGGTCGTAACTCTGTCAAACTTTTGCAAAAAATGAAGCGTAACAATCCCAAGCTAGATCTTGTGAATGTAAATCTACAAAATTTGGTCAGATTCTGTCAATCTGTTCTCAAGATATTGAGCGGAAACAAAATTGTGATGTCAATCAAGGGCTGTAACTCCCGTCAAAATGTTGTAAAAAATGATGGGTAACAATCCCATGCTAGATCTTGTCAATGTTGATGCTCATACAAAATTTGGTCTGATTCTGTCAAGTCATTTTCAAGATATTGAGTGGAAACCAAATGTTCATGGAATCACGGAAAGATGGAATCACAGAATGACGGAAGGACAGGATGAATCCAGTATCGCCCCACTTTTCCAAAGCGGGGCTATAATTAGTACAACTCTAGGTTTTCTTTGCAAAGTAGTTTCAGATTTATCAGTATCCTTATCAAAAATTCCTTCTTCGGTGCAAATAGGTTGTAAACATAATGTGGAATATCAATCAGCACAACTCAAACTAAGGGCTTTGCTTAGTTATTGCTAACTGGGCTCCACAGACAAAGCAGACAAATAGAGGCTGAAACTTAAGTTTCAGGAAGTAGAATGCTTGTACTCGCTATAAATACAAAGGTCTTACTGCATGCTTATACAAACATTTTTGGCTAGCTTGTGTTTATATGTTGTGAATTTTATTGAATATAATATAGAATGATTCTATGTTCATAAAGATGGCCAGTCTTTTTTGTTTTGTTTGTTTGTTTGTTTGTGTTGAGGGTTAACGTCCCAGTCAACACTTTTTCAGTCATGTCGGGACGGAGCTTTAACCAGTACTGTAGGGAGTTAATGTGTCTTGCTAAGGACACAACACCATGACGCCTGTGGGGATCGAACCCAGGACCTCTCGATTCGGAGTACAACGCTCTACCACTACACCACCGCACTCCCTTAAGTCTTTTTGTGAAAAGCTTAAGCTTGTTATTACCTGGTGTTGCCAATATAACTGCTGCGAGAAGGCCTATCTCTGTGTCATTCAGATTTAACTGGTTAATACTGCTAGCTACATCAAACATTGCTGTAACAAACTCCGGCTGAAAAAATATAGCAACATTCATTTTTTCTTTATTTTTTTTTCTTGTAGCTTGACATCCCAGTCAATAATTTTCAGTGAATCATGCTGAGATGGAGTGACCACTTCCTGGGTATTGAAGTAGGAGCATATTATAACTAGAATTTGTTTTCTATGTGAAAACTGATGTCTCCCCCCTTTCTACGTGCATGTCCAAAATATACAAGCAAGAGTTATAGTTCTTGTGCATCACATATCCTGTCATTCTGTTTTATAAGTGTACCAAGTTTCATTGAAATATCTCTTATGGTTTTCAAGTTATAGAGGGGGCACGAAAGTGTTTGGAAAATAATCAAAGGGAAATAACTCCAAAGATATGAAAGCAAGAGTAATGATTCTTGTGCATCATGGTTTATAAGTGTACCATGTTTCATTGAAAAATCTCTAATGGTTTTTGAGTTATAGAGCAGACACGAAATTGAATGAAAAATAACCAAAGGGAAATAACTCCAAAGATATGCAAGCAAGAGTTATGGTTCTTTAGCATGACACATCATCTCATCGTGCTATATAAGTGTACCAAGTTTCATTGAAATATTTCTTATGGTTTTCAAGTTATAGAGTGGACATGAAATTGTATGGAAAAATAATCAAAGGGAAATAACTCCAAAGATATGAAAGCAAGAGTTATAATTCTTGTGCATGACACATCGTCTCATCATGCTTTATAAGTGTACCAAGTTTCACTGAAATTTCTCTTATGGTTTTCAAGTTATAGGGTAGACACGAAATTGTATGGAAAATAATCAAAGGGAAATTTCTCCAAAGATATGCAAGCAAGAGTTATGGTTCTTTAGCACGACATGTAATCTCATCGTGCTTTATAAGTGTACCAAGTTTCATTGAAATAACTCTTATGATTTTCGATTTATAAAGCAGACACGAAATTGTATGGAAAATAATCAAAGGGAAATAACTCATAAAATACTCAAGCCAGAGTTATGGTTCTTGTGCATGACACATCGTCTGATCATGCTCAATAAGTGTACCAAGTTTTATTGAAAAATCTTAAATGGTTTTCAAGTTATACAGCGGACACCAAATTGTATCGAAAATAATCAAAGGGAAATAACTCCAAAAATACTCAAGCCAGAGTTATGGTTCTTATGCATGACACGTCTTGTCGTGGTCTACAAGTGTACCAAGTTTCATTGAAAAATCTTTAACGGTTTTCAAGTTATACAGCGGACACGAAATTGTATCGAAAATAATCAAAGGGAAATAACTCCAAAAATACTCAAGCTAGAGTTATGGTTCTTGTGCATGACACATTGTCTCGTCGTGGTTTACAAGTGTACCAAGTTTTATTGAAAAATCTTTAACGGTTTTCAAGTTATACAGCGGACACCAAATTGTATCAAAAATAATCAAAGGGAAATAACTCCAAAAATACTCAAGCCAGAGTTATGGTTCTTGTGCATGACACATCATCTCGTCGTGGTCTACAAGTGCACCAAGTTTCATTGAAAAATCTTTAACGGTTTTCAAGTTATACAGCGGACACGAAATTGTATCGAAAATAATCAAAGGGAAATAACTCCAAAAATACTCAAGCTAGAGTTATGGTTCTTGTGCATGACACATCTTCTCGTCGTGGTTTACAAGTGTACCAAGTTTCATTGAAAAATCTTTAACGGTTTTCAAGTTATAGAGCGGACACGATTTGTGACGGACAGACATACAGACAGACGGACGGACAGACGCACAGGGAAAAACAATATGTCTCCCGACCCTGTCGGGGGGAGACATAAATATAGACCTGTAAATAAAAACATCCAGCCAGAGCTGGCCTCAAACCCCGATCGCTAGGGTAGAAATCAGGCGTCACAACCACGAGGCTAAAAGGGCCAGACCAGTCAGACTGGTCAATTATGCACTCTATAAACCTTTACACTTTATACAATGCACTTGGCAGCCACACTAGCTACCACATTATTAACCAGTACTATTGACAGTAAAATTAATGTTTTGCCCAAGGACACTACTCAATTTGAACGCCCAACCATTCCTCTATAATAACAACTATAAAATGCTAAGCCGTATGTTCTTTACAATCATAAAATGCATAAAAGAGCTAAAACTACAGTATATTCATGCATTACGCTAGGTTAAGAAAAGCCCAGTGTCAAAGATAACACATGATGCCATCTATTCCACAATTTTCAAAAAAGAAAAAAAAAGAAAGAAATACACAGAATAAAAAGAGACAACTCATGACTGCTTTAAAGCAAGTACAGTCAGGTACAACTGCACTTACAAAAAGAAATATGTCTGAATTAATGAGCCTTGCTTGAATCAATGAGCCTGAACGTTTGCTACCTAACTTGAAAGTGTAGTGTCTCTAAACTGTATAATCTGGAGTTTTGAGCCTCTCTCTAGCTACTCTTATGAATGCACAGCCTGGTTTGTTAAAGACAAGCAGACGGTCAGAAGTCAGGAGCACTTTCCGCCATGAAGAGGCTCAATATGAATCTCATGGTATACACCATGTAATAAAAGTATTTTAATGGCAGTTTTTATGCAATAACTTGTATTTTTACACACAGATGTTTATACTTCAAAAACTGTTTTTCTTCATAAAGCATGTAATAATGTCACTCACACACAGATGTTTATACTTCAAAAACTGTTTTTCTTCATAAAGCATGTAATAATGTCACTCTAACTTATCCTTATACCCAGGGAGCCAAGCCCCGTTTTGGGGAGAGGAGGTGACATCACCTGCTATAGTTGGTTTGAATACAATTTTGGTTAGGCTTTGCCATCCTATTGAAGGCCTGGGTGGACTGCTCATGAAATTTTTTTGGCGCGATGGTTAAATTACACATTGTTTCAAGCTATTTCAGCTGCCTACGTATTACAAACGTTTTCTAGATATATGAACATATCCTTTGTGTTTCAGATCATAAACTGCTGAATTTTCTAGTCTAGAGCAATGCTAGGAATCACAGATAAAGCAGTTATCTTATTATATTCTTTACTTCATACTTTTGCAGCTATTGTTTTAGTATTTATGATGTTGAATTACCCCACCCACTTACATAATAATATGAATCATGAAATTTAAATAAATGCATAGTGATTCGTGAGACATTGAAGAGCACATGAATATGTGATGTGCTCATAAACATTACACATGTATTTATATTTATTTTTGTCATTCAGTTTCTTTATAAATTTGCATCTGTTCATCATTATTATGACCAAGTCCATGGTCAGATTACCGTTTCCTATAAAATGTCAGATGTAAGTTCTCATTGTTCCATAGGCTGGATCATGCACACCTTTAAGCAAGCGGCTATGAAATACAACAATTGTATCTAGTTAGTTGTACATTATTGTCATATCAATCATTTGATACCAATTTCAGCTCTCTAGGATTTTTTGGTTGCTGAGATATAAACGTTTCTAATGGTATACCCCCTCTATGTTTGTGTGATTTGTATCTAATATTTTAAGTAATCATCAATATTTAAACAACAAGATAGTTGAAATATTAATTTATCTTATCATCTGGTTATAGAACATTATCATGGCAATCATTCGATGCCAATTTCAGCTCTCTAGGACATCTGGTTGCCGAGTTATAAATTTTTTGTTGGTATACCCCCTCCATGTTTCTGTGATTTTTCCTCTAATATTTAAAGTTTTTATCAATATTGGAAAAACAAGTAAGTCAGATTGTTTGTGTGTCTTAGAACATGGTTATAGGACATTACCCTAGTAATCATTTCATACCAATTTCAGCCCTCTGGAGCATTTGGTCACTGAGAAATTAGCAGTTTTATTGGTATACCCCCTTCGTTTGCCAGTGATTTTTCTCTTATATCTTAAGTTTTCTTAAATATTTGAGCAACAAGAAAGTCAGCTTGTTGATATATCTTATTACATGGTTACAGAATATTGTCATAGCAATTATCTGATACCAATATCAGCTCTCTATGGCTTTTGGTTGCTGAGATATACTCGTTTTTATTGGTATACCCCCTCTATTTTTCTGAGATTTTTATCTAATATTTAAAGTTCTCATCAATATTTTAACAACAAGAAAGTAGTATTATTTATTGTTCTTATCACAAGATTATAGACATTATTATAGCAATTATTTGAAACCAATTTCAGCTCTTTAGAGATTTTGGTCACTGAGATATTTTCATTTTTATTGGTATACCCCATTCATTTGCCAATGATTTTTTCTCTTATATCTCAAGTTTTCTTAAATATTTGAGCAATAAGAAAGTCAGCTTGTTAATATAACTTTTAACATGGTTATAGAATATTGTCATAGCAATTATTTGATACCAATTTCAGCTCTCTATGGCTGTTGATTGCTGAGATATACACATTTCCATTGGAATTATTATACCCCCTCTATTTTTCTGAGATTTTTACCTAATATTTAAAGTTCTCATCAATATTCCAACAACAATAAAGTAGTATTTTTATGGTTCTTATCACATGATTATAGAACTTTGTTATAGCAATTATTTGAAACCAATTTAAGCTCTCTAGAGCTTTTGGTCACTGAGATATTTTCAATTTTATTGGTATACCCCCTTCATTTGCCAATGAGTTTTCTCTTATATCTTAAGTTTTCTTAAATATTGGAGCAGCAAGAAAGTCAGTTTATTTATATATCTTAATACATGATTATAGAATATAGTCATAGCAATTATTTGATACAAATTTCTTCCTCTATGGCTTTTGGTTGCCGAGATATAAACATTTCCGTAGGTATACCCCCTCCATTTTCTGCATTTTTTCTCTAATATTTTAAGTTTTTATCAATATTCGAACAGCACGAAAGTCTGATTATTTATGTATCATATTTTGTGGTTGTCATAGCAATTATTTGTTACCAATTTCTGCTCTCTATGGCTTTTGGTTGCTGAGCTATAAACGTTTCTGTAGGTATACCCCCTCCATTGTTCTGTGATTTTTCTCTAATTTTTAAAGTTCTCATCAATATTTGAACACCAAGAAAGTCAAAATATGTCTGCATTTTATCACATTATTATAGAACTTTATCATAACAATCATTTGATATAAATTTCAGCTCTGTAGAATTTTTGGTTGCTGAGATATCAGCAATGTTGTTGGTATACCCCCTTCATTTATCTGTTATTTTTTCTCTAATATCTGAAGTTCTCTTTAATAATTGAGATTAAGATAGCCAGCTTGTTTATATATCTTATTACATGGTTATAAAACATTGTCATAGAAATCATTTGATACCAATATTGAGCTCTCTAGATCTTTTGATTGCTGAGGTATAAGCAATTGTGCTGGTATACTCCATTTTTATGTGATTTTTTTTCTAATATATAAAGTTCTCATTGATATTCAAACACCAGGAAGTCAGTTTGATTACATGGTTATAGAGCATTGTCAAAACAATCATTTGATACCTATTTCTGCTCTCTAGGTCTATCAGTAGCCAAGATACATATGGTAATATAGGGGTAACACATTACTTCCTCTGCTTATTAGGGGTGGGGGTTAGCATTGTGTGACACAAATGGGCATTAAAGTGATCCTCTGACCAAACTGGCACCCATGAGCATTTGTTCTAAGGGTGCAAGGTAAGTCCTACAGATAACCCGCCCCAAACACTTCAAATGGCAATATGAGAAGCCAAGTTTTGCTTAAATTAATTTTGGCAGACTTTTTTCCGCATTTACAAATCATTGTGTTGTCTCTACATGAGTAAATAAACTTTGAAAAGGATGTAAACAGAGTAAAAAACACTTAAAAATGTTATAAAAATAATGATGGTATCAACATTTGTTGATAAAAATGTACGGATAAAAATATATTGATTCTCATAATTGCACATAAAATTTAACATACATTAAGTGGGTGGGGTAATTCAATGCCTTAAGATGACACATAGTTTACTCAAATGACACATTTACAGCTTTATACATGGGTAAGACATACTCAGCCGCAATCAGACAAGATAAAATGGCATCAGGATAGTATACGATAATGAAAAAACTTACTACAAATATGAATGTTCGTAATACAGTTGTATACTGCATTTCAGCTGTATAACAAATAGTATGTCTAAATACCGTCTGATTAAAGCATCACGCCAAAAAAATTTCCAGAGCAGTCCACTTAGACCTTCTTTTGGAAGGTCAGAGCTATCCAAAAATGCATTCAAAACAACTATAGCAGGAGATGTCACCTCCAACCTTTTTTTTGCGAGATAGAGACTTTTGGCTCCCTGGGTATTAGGGCAAAACAAATTGTCTTTGTTTGAACCTCCAATAAAAGGCATGCATGTACTTTTTTTAAAAGATGAGTCACCACTTCAATGTCTCAAATAATCTCTGTTATTCCCATTTTATTATCTACACCTTGGGAGGCTGAGAGTATCGTTGTTTTCGCAATGTGATTTAATATCCCAGTAAATGATTTTTAAGTCATGTCCAGAGTATGTTAAGTGTCTTTCTGACAAACACAACTCTGCAACTGTGCGGTTTGAGTTCAGGACCGTTAAAATCCGGATTCTGATGCTCTACCACTTGGCCACTGCACTGATGTGTTTATTAGTGCATGTATTTATCAGGGGCCAGTTGTTCAAAATTTTGTTAGCTTAACATTGTTAAGACCTCAACTTGTTAACTAAATGCGGACTACATAAGCAAATACACTGTTATTTTTTGCATTGCAAAGGATTCTCACATAATAACAGTGTATATGTAATATTCATTTTTGAAATTTTAACGAATCATTAACTAACATTGTTAATTTTGAACAAATGGCTCCAGGACAACATATCCATCAAAATGTGTATCCCTTGCACCCCACTTTTTATAGAAATGCTGAGGTGTACAGGGGCATATTTTTTTTTCTTATTTATGCTTCAAAAACTATATGAGCCGCGTCATGAGAAAACCAACATTTTGCATATGTAAAAACAAAGGCGCAGATCAGCTTTGTAGTAACTACGAAGCTGATCAGTGCCTTTGTTTTCGCTTCATGGATAGTAAAATTCCTCTACTTTCTAGCCTCTAATCATCTTCTGTGCTTGTACAGCTCGTTTTGTGTTGGACCTGTTCAGAAACCACATTGTTGGTTTTCTCATTCCACGGCTCATATTGTGTAGCGGTTCTATTTTATGTATCCACAACCTAAAAACCACTGTTGATTGCAAAGGTATGTTTTCATCTTGAACATTCCTCTAAGATCCTTATGGCAGACTTACAGCATACACGACGGACAATTCGTCTCTGTGAATCATGCTCCCGTCCTCGAACGTGACGTAATTCTCCATCTGGTTAAACATCCGCGCCATCCTCGTCAACCAAACCTCAAAGAACCCTGATTTTATGAGAACAAGTTGGTCATCTTGCACTAGATCTGGCATACCTGTAGACAAATAAAAGGATAACCATCGGACATTATAAAACGAGGCCTAAAGGTTATAAAACTTGTTTCAAGCTCAGCTCTGCTGAGCATGAAATTTCAACTGCTCATTAATACTGAAATAGTCAAAAATAGTGGAAAATTCAGGTTCAAAACTCAAAAACTAGTAATTTATCCTGCTCATAAATGTTAAAATCAACAATTGTTGGCATTTTAATATTTATGAGCAGGATAAATTTTAGTCTCAGCTGAGTTGAGCAAAAAAATTTTTTTATAACCTCGGGACCAGCTTCTAAAAGGCTGAGAAGTTTACTCATACCATTCCGCTAGACCTTTACTTGGGCTGGTAATAAGGATACCACACCCAGAGGTTCCTTTGGAGGGTGGACGGTGACCCCTCCCGGCCTACGAGTAATTTGACCATTCTGCTAGGCCTTTTTTTATTTGGGATGGTAAAAATGAGCCTCGTAACAAGAAAAACAGATTCAAAAATGCAGATCAGCTGTGCAGTAACTGCGAAGCTGATCAGCGCCTTTGTTTTCCCTACTCGGATATTACAATTTTTCTTCTTCCTAAATCCGAAATTTCAAGCTTCAAGCCATCTTCTGTGCTTGTACAGGCCGGCTTGTGTCGGACCAGGTAGGAAACCCCGAAGACCAGTTTGCTGGCGTCGCTGCTCATATATGAAGATGTTTCCAGTTTGATCAAATATGCTCCGTAATAGTACATTAGCACTTAGAGTCAGTCAATATTCTTCCGTGCATGATAAAAAAAGTTCTTCTATTAAGCAGTGACAATAGAGCATTTGAGCCGTGACGCGAGAAAACCGGTCTTCGGGGTTTCCGACCAGGTCCAACATAAACCGGCCTGTACAAGCTCAGAAAAGAGCTAGAAGCTCGAAATTTCGGATTTTAGTAGAAGAGGAATTGTACTATCCGAGTAGCGAAAACAAAGGCGCTGATCAGCTTCGCGGTTACCGCGAAGCTGATCTGCGCCTTTGTTTTCGCCTAGGCAAAAATCCGGTTTTCTCATGATGCGGCTCATTTTATGTTCTTAATGACAGACATTCTGAGGCGGAAAACCAATTACAGGAAATAGTTGCAGAAAATGGACGAGTTCTGGTAGTAAGAAAAATTGTTTTTGGTTGTTCATTATGCATGATCCGCACAAGACTGTGGAAATGTATTTAAGATATGACATATGGTTGTAGCACTTATCATTGGGTGAATGAAGTAGACTCCAATCAAGCTGCATAGTTGTACATGCTGATCATAGCTGCCTCTGTTGTTTTTGAATGTGGCATTAAATGGTATGGGGATGTGACATGACTCAAATAATATTATACAACTGATCGATTTTTTCATTGGTTATGCTTTACGATCTAAAGTGTATTTCCTAGTGTCTGATAATGGTTTTTAGCAGTTTTTTTGCAACTGTTTAAGTTATTTTCTTGGCACAATGGAGCATTTAGTTTGTCGCAAAATGTGCAGCAAAAATTTTGAAAATCGACTGACAGGTATAAAAGTTCTGGTCAAAAACATTTTTTGAGTAGGGATTTTCTGTACAAAAATCTCATGAAAGGGAGGTAAATATTTTCCCAAATTTTTTTTTACATTTTTGGTATTTTATTATGATTGCTCAAAAGCATTATAAAATGGCACAAATGACTTACCTGAAACAAAATCTTCATGATCAAGTAAAAATTTTCGAAAAGTACACACTTTCATGATCATGGATTATCTCCCTTGACAATGCAAAATCTCTATTCAAAATTTATTTTGGCCATTAAAACTTCATCTGCAGACTGATTTTCAAAATTTTTGCAGATCCTGTTAGGACAAACTATGATTTAGATTTTGACATGAAAATAATTTTCCAATCGTCTTCCACACAAAAAATTGCTGTGAAAAACCATTATCAGAGGCATGTTTTTTTAACTTTAGGAGATGCTTTGTAAAAACTGTTTTATGTTTTCAGCAAACAATTTTTCAGTCATGCTGGGAAGAACTAGGCACCATTGTTTTCCTGTTATTAACAAGCACTATAGGGAATTTATATGTCTTTCCAAAGGACAAAACTGGTATCATTGGGCTTTAACTTCCTGGTCCCGAGGTTATAAAACTTTTTTCAAGCTCAGCTCAGCTGAGCATGAAATTTCAATAGCTCATAAATGTTGAAATAGTCAAAATTAGTGAAAAATTCAGGTTCGAAACTCAAAAAGTAGTAATTTATCCTGCTCATAAATGTTAAAATGCCAACAATCGTTGGCATTTTAACATTAATGAGCAGGATAAATTTTAGTCTCAGCTGAGCTGAGCATGAAAAAAGTTTTATAACCTCGGGATGAGGACCTCTCCTTTCAAGATCTGACAGTTGCCATCATGCTACCCACACCCAACACAGAAAGGCCACCAGCCCACCAGCAATTTTGCTTTCAGATATACCATGCTGCTCACATCATGTATGCTAGTATTACCCATACTGACCACCCAGCAACACAGGTGGAAAAGAATTTGGCCCAACAATTATAACTTCAGCCCAGAACTTCTCTTATACCCTGACACACTCTGCCTACTGAGCCAAATGGTCAATCTAATTACAATAGTTTGAATGACCCAAGCTAGGCTCATTTAAATATAATATACCTGGAACTCTCTTTGCATCCAGACTGTATGGATGGAGTGATATATGTCGAGAAACAGTGCCACATCAACATGGCCCCGGGTTTAGGGGGCTCATTAAACATACCTGGTACTCTCTTTGCAAACTCTACAACGGACTGTATGGATGGAGTGATATATGTCGAGAAACAATGCCACATCAACATGGCCCCGGGTTTAGGGGGCTCATTAAACATACCTGGTACTCTCTTTGCAAACTCTACAACGGACTGTATGGATGGAGTGATATATGTCGAGAAACAATGCCACATCAACATGGCCCCGGGTTTAGGGGGCTCATTAAACATACCTGGTACTCTCTTTGCAAACTCTACAACGGACTGTATGGATGGAGTGATATATGTCGAGAAACAATGCCACATCAACATGGCCCCGGGTTTAGGGGGCTCATTAAACATACCTGGTACTCTCTTTGCAAACTCCACGACGGACTGTATGGATGGAGTGATATATGTCGAGAAACAATGCCACATCAACATGGCCCCGGGTTTAGGGGGCTCATTAAACATACCTGGTACTCTCTTTGCAAACTCTACAACGGACTGTATGGATGGAGTGATATATGTCGAGAAACAATGCCACATCAACATGGCCCCGGGTTTAGGGGGCTCATTAAACATACCTGGAACTCTCTTTGCAAACTCCACGACGGACTGTATGGATGGAGTGATATATGTCGAGAAACAGTGCCACATCAACATACGCTGGGACTCCAGTTCTTCATCACTGAACTGCATCATAGCATCCCCTATCTCTATCTTAGTCATCTGAAAATGGAAATGACAAATGAGCCTGTGCGTGAGAAAACCAACAATTTGGGTTTCAGACCAGGTCCGACACAAACAGGGCTGTACAAGCACAGAAGATGGCTAGAGGCTTGAAATTTTGGATTTAAGAAGAAGAGGGATTGTACTATCCGTGTAGCGAAAACAAAGGCGCTGATCAGCTTCGCGGTCACCGCGAAGCTGATCTGCGTCTTTGTTTTTGCATAGGCAGATTGTTGGTTTTCTCACGCACAGGCTCAAATAATGCATTTTAATAACACTTAGTGTGTGACTTACCCTTGCTTTCTAAGTGCAGAGTCCTTTTTTGGTGCTCCTACACTAAGAAATGTAAGCAACCTACATCTTTACAGTAATGACTATGGATTAGGGATAGGAACTCACTCTCCCTATTAAATAAATTGAAAAGGGGGACAACAGCAATCTCATTTACCAAGAGCTTATTAGACCCCCATCTAATGTGCTACTTGCATTTACTCATTGCTTGACTCGCATATATAAAACATGAACATGATTCACTTTAAACTGAACTGGCAAGCATTGGATTTGATCTGCATATCAAATGACACTCCGCATCAATTTTTCAAATCAAAAGACCGTAAATCATTATGCTCTAAGAGAGTGCAATCTTTATATGGATGCAAAGGCATGTTATGATGAAAATTTGCATCCTCAATAAAACTGTCATGTTTAATGCATGAACTAACTACACTCATGTGTGACAAGAATGTCATGAGAATATACATGACCATCCTGTGCATCAAGGTGTGTGGTGGCCCAGAGATAGTTTCAAGAGGTCCTTGATTCAAAACATTTTGGGGTACCGTAATGTGTCCTTGAGCGAAGTCCTTGAGCAAGACACATTGACACCCCATAGTACTGGTTAATACACAGGAAATAAAATATAAAAGTTTGATCCTTTGGAACCAATGCAAACATTCAAAGGGAGGTAACATGGGCCATAGTAAGCATTGGCTCCATCCTGACATAACTGAAAAATTGTTGACTGGAAAGTTAAACCATAAAACATTGAAACAAACATCGTGTGCATCGTCTTAGTATACATGTACTTTCATTTATGGGACATTAATATGAAGCTGTTGCCACATGAACCGCGAAGCAAGAAAACCAACAACATGCATAGGCAAAAACAAAGGCGCAGATCAGCTTTGCAGTAACTGCAAAGCTGATCAGCGCCTTTGTTTTCGATACACTGATAGTACAATTCCTCTACTTTCTAAATCCAAAATTTGCAGCTTCGACTGTACAGCCTCATTTGTGTCAGACCTGGTCGGAAACCACATTAGTCCAAAATGTAGGACAAAACATGTTACAATAATTAATAATGAACGAAAAACGATATTTTTTTAGCTTGCTGCAAGCATTTTGTTGTCTGGTTGACTGTTTGATTTTGTGCTTTATGTCTAGACAAAAACATCTCATGGAACTTATTTTACACATTCTAAAAGGCGCAAAGGTTGGAGTCGTCAGGTGGTACATGGTAGAGGAAAACAGAAAACCCGGGGAAACCCATAGTCCTTCTTATTGGCGACCACTACCATGTCTTGACCCGGATTCCACCCCGGACCAAAGAGGTTACAAAACATTGTGTTAATCCACAGTCAACAACAGCTAAGGTCATGTTGGAATGACCTGTTGTCCTAAATGGCATAACCAGAAAATTTCATGTCATACACAGAGTAAAAACAGCCAAATTTGTACTATCTAAAAATGCCAAAAACGCCATATTATTAACTACTTTTTATTTTTTACAGTACACATGACATGTATAGGGCAATACGCATAATGTTCCTGGGCATCCCAGAGATAGGTTATTTTTATGTCCCAATCTTCAAGAAAGCGATATGACAGACTTGAAGCTTGCAGGTCAACTTTTTAGAATGAGAAATGAGCCACCGCATGCGAAAACCAACAATCTGCATAGGCGAAAAGAAAGGCGCAGATCAGCTTCGCAGTAAGTACAGTAAGTAAGTAGTACAATTCGTCTACTTTCTAAATCCAAATTTTCCAGCCTCTAACCATCTTCTGTGAATGTACAGCCCGGTTTGTCGGACCTGGTCAGAACCCAAATTGCTGCTTTTCTCACGCACAGGCTCAAATTCAACCGATCAAGCTATCGTTCCTGGTTAGGTATTCAGGTAAAGTTTGAACCATATAATTTGCAAGGCTGTGGCTTTGATTTGATGAAACTCTCTCACATGCACCTACCAAATGTCACTTGCACATAAATGACAACTTAATTATTAAGAAGATTAATTAAGCAAGTTAAGTGGAAGAATTTAGTGAGGCTAGCTGCTATCAAATACATAGCAAAAAAAGGCCTTGCAAACAGGTGTTACAAATATTTATAATTTGCTTGTTTGATTAAATGTTTTATGTCCACAGCAAACAGCTGAGGTTACATAAGGACTATCACTATCCTTTCCACATAAGCAGATTACCAACACTCACTGCACATTTCTTTCACCACTAACTGACAAACACTTTCATGAATCAGCTGAAAAGGAAGGATGGCCATAGAAATATGTTCATCACCAAATCTTTATGAAACAAAAGTGCTTGACATGAAGATCGATTGTGGGTCCACAGTCAAGTCTGACATGCTACCACTTGAGCTATCGTGCCAGGTAAAATAGAGTAGTCAACCTACCAAAGAGGCGTGTTTCCGTTCCAGACTCTTCAGTTTATCTTCCGTGACTCCGCAATGTGCGTGATGGGCTTGGGATATGCTGAGAATGATATCGTATATAGCTAGCTGTTTATTTTCTAATGCTGTTTGGTCTAGACTCGCGTCCGATGACGTCACACGCTGTTCGTCGAGACTTTTGGATCTTTTTGGTACACGCCCAAATCTCACAGCTGGAAAGGTAAAAAGGAACATAATTTCATTGGGTATGTCTATAATACTATGTCATGAACTATACCAGGCCCCGAGGTTATAAAACTTTTTCCTTGCCCAACTCAGCTTAAGCTGCTCCACTGCATAGTCATAAGACAACTATTTTATTGAAGATATGGAATGGTCTAAACTCAGCTGAGCATAAAATTTAAGGAGAACCAAAGAACTGTCTCAGCAAGTCTGGGCTATTAGCAAGGATTTGCTTGACAAAAAGTCATCCTCAACATCCCCAGGCCTGAGGGGCCAATGGTTACAAATGACTCGTGCTCGAAGCACATACTTATCCCAGTATCTGAGTATATGTAACAAACTGATGTGTACAGACATAAATAGACCAAAACTATAAAAAAAAAATGAGCCATGACATGAGAAAACCTGATTTTCGCCTATGCAAAAACAAAGGCGCAGACCAGCTGTGCAGTAACTGCACAGCTGATAAGCGCCTTTGTTTTCACTACATGGATAGTAATATTCCTCCCCTACATAAATGCAAAATTGCAAGAGAGTCTAGCTATCTTCTGTGTGTGTACAGACCGGTTTGTGCCAGACCGGGTCGGAAACCCCGAAGACTGGTTTTCTCGTGTCACAGCGCAATAATTAAAAGAACAAGATGTCAATATCAGTCTCTTTTCATCATTTTTTTTTTTTTTTTTATTTCACGTCCTACGATTATCAATCACACTTTATAGAAGTCCCATAGCGAGCACTATTTGTGCAGAAATCAATCTCAGTTGAGCCGCGTCATGAGAAAACCGGATTTTTGCCTATGCGAAAACAAAGGTGCAGATCAGCTTCGCAGTAACTGCGAAGCTGATCAGCGCCTTTGTTTTCGCTACTCGGATAGTACAATTCCTCTCCTACTTAAATCCAAAATTTCAAGCGCCTATGTTTCTTCTGAGATTGTACAGGCCGGTTTGTGTCGGACGTGGTCGGAAACCCCGAAGACCAGTTTTCTCGTGTCGCAGCTCAGTTTATTATAATGACCGAGTGCTTTAAGAGCAGCAAAGCAACTAATTCATTCGTTCGTTCACATCACATCGTCTCAAGAGTGTGCTCATTGTTCCCGTTATTGGACAGCTATGATATGAGCCACCACGCGAGAAAACCAGTCCTCTGATTTCCAACCAGGTCTGACATAAACTGGACTATACACCCACAGAAGAAAGCTCGAATCTCGAAATTTTGGGTATCAGTAGAGGAGGAACTGTTCCATCTGTGCAGTGAAAACAAAGACAGGTTACTGTACAGCTGATTTGCATCATTGTTTTTCTCATGATGCGGCTAATATACTATAGGATTCTATTCCGCCAATACACTATTGTATCACTCGTTGGACTTTCCTTGAAGAAGATCTTTGGGTCCATTGGGGTTCCAATGAAACCAGGCTAGCCAGCCAGACGATATAAGTGCAACGCTATCATTTCTGAGCCATAAGCAATCTTGGCCAAATGTTTCATATTTGTTTTGCGGTTTATTGTCCAAGTCAACGATTCTTCAGTCATGTTTAGACTGAACTTCCGCTTTGTGGGTATTAACCAGTATTATGGCGAGTCAACATGTCTTGCTCAAGCAAACAACTCAAATCTCCTACTTCTTGATGCGGAATCTGGCACGGTCGTGTCATGAGAAAACAGCATTTCTGTTTATGCCAAAACAAAGACACAGAACAGCAGCTGTGCAGTTACTGTGCACTTACTGCACAGCTGATCAGCACCTTTGTTCTCGCTACACGGATAGTCCAATACCTCCACTACTTATACCCAAAATATAAAAATTCCAGCTTTCTTCTGTGGGTATGCAGGTCAGTTTGTGTCGGACTTGGCTTTCTCATGCCGCGACTCAAATATTAGGTGGGTTCCAGTCCCCAGCTCGACCTGGGTCTGCACTATATTTTGCTTACGTCTATTTCATCCGAAAAAACAACAAACCTTAGACTGGCTCCCGTCATCAAACTTTTGTTTTTATCAGAAAAACATGCACAAAATCTTCTGATGTTCTGAGCCTAAGAAGAGGGGTAACTCATACAAGAAAATATTTATGGAGGTTATAGAACATGGTATGATAGGATGATAGTGAACATAGGACGGGGGCCAGTCTAAACAAACCTAGGCATAGTTAGCAGCTGAATAGTAATCATCCGTAAAGTAAGATAAATCAGCTCGATTGATTAGGTTACTCAATATCCATTAGAAAGTGTCAATGCCCCCTTTGTAGTGTCAATGACACTAGCATGAGCACTTTGTAGTCTATCAAGTACACACTCGGAGTGTGAAAAAGGCAAGAACTTTCTATTCTGCTTGAGACTTGTGAAACAGTCTTTATAGCACAGGCTTTGTTTTTGCTTAACTCATTTAAGCCTGGCGTCCCTTTTATGGGACATAGGCAAACAGAATAGCCCCAGATGTGACGCCGCAGAACGCGGCGTCCCATCTGGGGCTATTCTGTTTGCTTAAAGAAATTTCATCGAAAAATGAGATAAAAATTAAAAATCACACCTAACACCCCCTAAAATGAAAAAGGACTCATCCAAATGATAATGATGGGAAAATCCATTCGTCAAATATGGGTTAATGTTCCAAACACAAATGCTTCAGTCATGTTTGGCCAATGTAGGCTGCAAAAGACTAAAAGATTAAATAGCTGTGGACACAAGATTGACTGCTCCTGTCCAGTGAGCACAGCTAGCATGGTGCGTTCCTTTACTGGAATGGACCAGAATGGGGCTGATTACCGTAATGGACTTTTTATTAGTATTTAGTTTTTGAATCGAGTGTGGCCTAGAATATGCACAGACTATGATTAATCCAAGAATTGTGTAGATTAGGTACCGCAAAATTGTGTTCCATACGATGGGGAAGAACCCTAGCTAAAATGCTCATTTACGCTTAGGTCACTGTCACAGGGCTAACACTTTTTACCCATTTCTATGAGCCGCGACGCAAGAAAACCGGTCTTCGGGGTTTCCGACCAGGTCCGACACAAACCGGCCTGTGCAGCAACAGAAGATGGCTAGAAGCTTGAAATTTTGGATTTAGGAAGAAGAGGAATTGTACTATCCGTGTAGCGAAAACAAAGGCGCTGATCAGCTTCGCAGTTACTGCGAAGCTGATCTGCGCCTTTGTTTTCGCATAGGCAAAAATCCGGTTTTCTCATGACGCGGCTCATATGATGTAGAACAACCCAAGATCTCTATTACAATCTTTATAAAAGAAACCTCTGGACAATAACTGCAAACCAGAGCCCAACCCTTACTGAGCTATCCTAAACCACCATGGGGAGCTAGTTTTGCTTCGATGAAACTAATCTTATTATGCAAACTTATTTGTTGGGCATATGAAAAGCATATTCAATGTACTCGATGTCACAGATAAATGTCCATTGCAGTAAATCTATTCTGGTAATCCATTCCAGTAAAGAATAGCACCACAGCTAGCACAGCCAGGATGCTTCGGCATCAGGAAAACATGTCCGTGCAATGAATACCCCCTTAAACCCCACTTTTATATAGAAAAAACGGGGTTCGCAGGGGTATACCTATTTTTCTTATTTTTGCTCCAAAACATAGATTTTGGGTACCCACAATCTATGTTTTGAGCAAAAATAAGAAAAATATCAGAATTTTTCTATTGATAATTTTCATTTTTGACAACTTTAAAAATCTCTGTATGTTGCATGGACGTGTTTTCGTAATGGGTTGCCAGATTGATGGATAACACATCCTTTTGTAATCTATGGGTTGTGCTTTCCAACATATTCAAACTTTTTTCCCCAAAACAGTCTGAAAACATGAGTGACAGCTCTACAAAAACGGCAAACTTTCAGGGAACTGATTTCTGGAATCAAGTTATTTTCTTCTCTCATTTCAGTTAATTTTTCCACTTTACTCTGAAGGACATATTGAACAGAAAAACCAGACAAAAAAGAAATTACATTGCCCATTATTTATAAAGAGCATTCACCTCTGGTCTCAAGGTTCATTCAACTTTTGGAGTAAGGTGACCCTGACATTTGGAAAACAGTCAAAATTTATATAAAATATATATTCTTTATAGCCTTTTGTTTATACAGCACAGAACACAATATACAGTATAATGTATTGCTGCTAATTAATCATGTATGTGTTAAAGTACATATTCCATATTATACCTATACCAGGTGTTATATTTACAATATATGCAGTGTCTTTTTAGGCATGACATTGTGTCCTATGTCCTGTACACATAAATTTGCCAGAGGCCGCAAAATCCCAGCCTTAGCGAGTCCACGGTAGGCATAAGATTTCCTGTACGTACCGTCGCAAGTTTTGGCAACGAAATTGTCAACTTTCATTTCTTAAAGCGGTGATCAGTTGAAACACTGATATCCATATAAGGCAACCTACCTCTAGTAGGTGGGGCCAAAACAGGAGAAGCCCGAGAAAAACCACCTGGCATACCCTAGAGTAGAACTTGGCTTGTCTCAAATGTGCTGTAAACGGGACACAAACCCACACTGGACAGAGATGCGAGATTACTGAATTATTAAGAGCAATAATGGGGGTGTAAATATGTATACCAATCTCCACACTGCTCATTCATCACGTGGTGGCCACACACAGTCATTAAGAAATATACAGCTGTAAAAATTGAAAATTTCATTGGAAAAAAATTAATGTTTTTGATATTTTTCTCAAAACCTTGATTGTGGGTGACACTTTAGAACCGCCGAGGCGGTTCTAAGGAGTACCCAAAATATGTTTTAAAGCAAAGATAAGAAAAAAATGTATACCTGCTAACCCCAGTTTTGCTATATATAAGTGGGGTATAAGGGGGTAAACATTACACAGACATGTTATTGTGATGAATAATGCAGATGCCGTTTGGATTTCCAAAGAATGTCTACATGATGTCTGAGTGATATGATGGGCACTACACAGACAGTCAGACACTGTGCAACAACAAAAGCTGCATAGGCTCAGTATCATAATCCCAAGTGTCTTCCATAATCTTGTGATTTTTTTATTGAAAAATATGACCATCAAAAATCTTGCTATGACTGAATGGTCATCACTCAGTCTCTCTACTACGGGCATGGGTGACAATTCTGTGATGCTACCTATGATGTGTCTATGGGCTGGTTTGATAGGAAAATTATAGCCACCGGCTACCGTTCACTGGAGTCCGCACACAAAAATACTACGGGCATGGGTGACAATTCTGTGATGCTACCTATGATGTGTCTATGGGCTGGTTTGATAGGTAAATTATAGCCACCGGCTACCGTTCACTGGAGTCCGCACACAAAAATACTATGGGCATGGGTGACAATTCTGTGATGCTACCTATGATGTGTCTATGGGCTGGTTTGATAGGAAAATTATAGCCACCGGCTACCGTTCATTGGAGTACGCACACAAAAATACTATGGGCATGGGTGACAATTCTGTGATGCTACCTATGATGTGTCTATGGGCTGGTTTGATAGGAAAATTATAGCCACCGGCTACCGTTCATTGGAGTCCGCACACAAAAATACTATGGGCATGGGTGACAATTCTGTGATGCTACCTATGATGTGTCTATGGGCTGGTTTGATAGGAAAATTATAGCCACCGGCTACCGTTCACTGGAGTCCGCACACAAAAATACTACGGGCATGGGTGACAATTCTGTGATGCTACCTATGATGTGTCTATGGGCTGGTTTGATAGGAAAATTATTGTCACCGGCTACCGTTCATTGGAATTCGCACACAAAAATACTACGGGCATGGGTGACAATTCTGTGATGCTACCTTTGATGTGTCTATGGGCTGGTTTGATAGGAAAATTATTGTCACCGGCTACCGTTCATTGGAGTCCGCACACAAAAATACTACGGGCATGGGTGACAATTCTGTGATGCTACCTATGATGTGTACATGGGCTGGTTTGATAGGAAAATTATAGCCACCGGCTACCGTTCACTGGAGTCCGCACACAAAAATACTATGGGCATGGGTGATAATTCTGTGATGCTACCTATGATGTGTCTATGGGCTGGTTTGATAGGAAAATTATTGTCACCGGCTACCGTTCACTGGAGTCAGCACACAAAAATACTATGGGCATGGGTGACAATTCTGTGATGCTACCTATGATGTGTCTATGGGCTGGTTTGATAGGAAAATTATAGCCACCGGCTACCGTTCATTGGAGTCCGCACACAAAAATACTACGGGCATGGGTGACAATTCTGTGATGCTACCTATGATGTGTCTAAGGGCTGGTTTGATAGGAAAATTATTGTCACCGGCTACCGTTCATTGGAGTCCGCACACAAAAAAATACTACGGGCATGGGTGACAATTCTGTGATGCTACCTATGATGTGTCTATGGGCTGGTTTGATAGGAAAATTATTGTCACCGGCTACCGTTCATTGGAGTCCGAACACAAAAATACTACGGGCATAGGTGTCAATTCTGTGATGCTACCTATGATGTGTCTATGGGCTGGTTTGATAGGAAAATTATTGTAACCGGCTACCGTTCAATGGAGTCCCCACACAAAATAACGAAATCGAAGCCATACGAGTGCCAAAGGTAATAGCAAGCTACATATGAGTCTGTGTCTCTACTCTTTGCGAGTTTCACATTCATTTGGGGCTCAAATTTTGTTTTCGTTTTATAAAAAAAAAAAGTTTCCCTCTAATATGGCTACCATTCGAGCTGTATGATAAATGAGCCATTACAACCAATGATCAAAGTCAAAATCTATTTAAAGTCAGGTTTACATAGTATTACATTTATACATGTATTATTTAAATTTGACAAATGGATTTTACCATTATTATCATTTGGATGAGTCCACTTTCATTTTCAGGGGCTTCAGACTTGATTTTAAAATTTTGTTCCATTTTTCGATGAAATTCCTCGAAGCAAACAGAATAGCCCCTGATGGAACGCCGCGTTCTGCGGCGTCACATCTGGGGCTATACTGTTTGCCTATGACGCCAGGCTTACAATTCATGTTAAAATTTTCCGCAGTACATCCTCCTGCAGTGTGCTTTTCACTGACCTACTGAGGGTTGTAACTGATATCTTTTTTGTGGGTAAATACTGCTTTCAAATTGGTTGAATGTACTTAGCTAACACACTGACACAAATACCAGCCAAGATGGTGGTCTCACTGCAAAATTTATCTTAATTTACAGTTAAGAAGGGTATTTATTGATTAATGTCTGCATGGCTGAAACCTTTTTCAGTGTATAATGTTCTAGGTAATTACTGTGAAAAATAAGAAACACAGGCTTGTATTGGTGTCGTTTCAGCTGTATGAGTTGACGAGACAAGTTGAATACTCAGATTTTTTTCTGACGTTGCCATTATTCTCAGACATATTTTAAGCCACAACAAGGCATAATTATATTTAACAACCAGACCATGATTCAATTTTGGGAAAGTTCATTTGCCTAGCGACTTTGGCTTGTTGCCTTAATATGAAAGATGTATTTAATTTTGTTTGCCTGATTTGAATTTTAGTCTCAGTCATGTCGAGAAGGAGCCAGCCCTTCCATCCAGGATCAGTGCCACTATCACTGTGGGATAATGCACTAGTCATTTGTAACCTTGCCCCCAGTAGGCAGGGGATAGCATTGGAACTGAGATGGGCTTTGACCCAAACTTCTGCGGTAGTGCGGGGGGAAATACCCAGGTTTTGCTTTATATAGACAAAAAGGGCCATGAAATGAAAACAATGAGGGGGGGGGGGGGGGGGGTTAAATGACTAGTGATTAACTGCCTAATAAGGATTTAGAACATTTTGTGAATTTCTGATACAATAATTTCAGGAATGACATGACTTATTCGGGAATTTCTTGGATGAAGCCATGCTTTGAAGTGATTAAGATGAAATTTAAAATGAAATAGTCCGAGGCTCCGATTCCTTTCTTAAAGGAACTTGTTAGGGGAGTGTGGTACTCTGGCAGTAAAGTAACTGTTAAGTGTCCGACTCCAAATCGACAGGTTCTAAGTCTGAACCACCCTACTGGGCTTGGTTGTGTTCTTCAGCAAGACATATTAACTCCCAATCGAACTGTCACATATCCGGGAACCAGTGGCCCTGTCTCAACATGGCTGAAAAATTGTTGACTGGGATGCAAAACCACACTAAACAACAATTTTATTTGTTATTTCACAAAATTGTTTCCTCAATGACAAAAGCTGTCAAAATACCAAATGTATCAATTAAGCAAATGAGGCCTGAAACATGAGAAAACCTTTCTCTTTAATATCCTCACTGCTGTTCAAGGAACACAGTTTTTATTTTTTGTTTTGCAAATGTGAAAACAAAGGTCCTAATACAATAGTTACTGCACTGATCAGCTTCTTTGCAAGTACAATATTTCTCCTCTTTAGCCATCTGCTGTGGCTGTACTGACCACCATTTTTGCCAGATCTGTTCAGAAACCCAGAACACAATTTTTCTCATGAAGAAACTTTAAAATGAACCGCATTGTGAGAAAACCAGATTTTTGCCTATGCGAAAACAAGGGGCAAATCAGCTTCGCAGTAACTGCAAAGCTGATCAGCGCCTTTGTTTTCGCTACACGGATAGTACAATTTCTTTTCTTCATAAATCCGAAATTTCAAGCTTCTAGCCATCTTCTGAGACGGTACAGGCCGGATTTGTGTTAAACCTGGTCGGAAACACTGAAGACCGTTTTTCTCGCATCGCGGCTCAAATACTGACATGTTAATTGATAAAACATCAATTATGACATAGGTGTACTGAATCTTTTCCACAAACTGTGAACAAGGTATGAATGGTGTTAATGAAAAAGTCTCACTATGACATATTTCTATTCACAGGCGTAAGGTTACTGTAGTGCAATACCCATGGTGTAGCATTTTCATTCTATAAGCTGATCAGCGCCATTATTTTTGCTACACAGATTATAAGTTCAATCCCTCTTCAACATAATACGAAATATCTAGCTTCTAGCCTGCTTCTGTGACTGTACAGGCCGGCTTGTGTCAGACGTGGTCGGATACCCAAATTGTTGGTTTTCTCATGTTTTAATGCCTATTTTTCTTATTTTTGCTCCAAAACATAGAGGCGAGGCGGTTCTAATGAAAACCCACAATCTACCGGTATCTTTTGAGCAAAAATAAGAAAAATATATAAAACTGCAGGACCAATGGTCCTGTAAACGCTCACCTGAGATCTGGGATATACACCAATAAACTTGTTTGACTATTATGGTCATGGGCGACCTATATTGACCTTGCCATAAAATAGGTCAAGGTCATCACAGGGTCATAATTTATGTAGATATTGCAGTACTCTAGTCAGCTGACTCTGGTCCACAATGCTACATGCCAAGTTTTGTTGACATTGGTCCACCGGTTCCAGACAGGAAGATTTTTGAAGGGTTTTTACCATATATGGACATGGCGGCCATCTTGATCATGTGACCTGGATTATTTATGTACACATTGGTTCCCCCTTCCTAAGGATCCTCCATATTAAGTTTGGCTTTGATTGGCCAAGCAGTTTCAGAGAAGAAGAAGTTTGAATATTACAAATATATACATGTATTTAGCCCCGAGGTACGGGCAAACAACCCCCTGGGACCAAAATTTTTTCATAAACATAAATATTCTTCCCATCTGCTCATTTCCAGCAAGTTTTCTGCAATTAAATGACATTTTCCCACTTTTCTCCATTCAAATGCATAGGTGACCTAAGATGACCTTGCCGTAAAATAGGTCAGTGTCATCCCAGGGTCATGATTTATATAAACTTTGTAGAGCTCCTCTCCCTGTTGCTTCATGCCAAGTTTCAAAATCATAGGCCTTCTGGTTCTGGAGAAGAAGTTTTAAAGGTTTTTGCTATTTATAGCCATGGCAGCCATCTTGGTCAGGTTACCTAGACAATTTATATATGGATACTCTCATTCTCCCTTCTTAAGGATGCTTCACATAACATTTGACATTGATTGGCCAAGTGGTTTCAGAGCAGAAGACCTTTGAATATTATGGTAATATACATGTTGGGGGGCAGACCAGCCCCTGGGGTCCAAATGTTTTCAGAGTCATAAATCTTCAGTTCATTTGTCCATTTCCTTCAAGTTTTTTCCCTTCAAATGACATTTTGACAATTTTCCCCATTCAAATGCATGGGCAACCTAAGTTGACCTTGCCATAAAATAGGTCAAGGTCATCCCAGGGTCATGATTTATATAAATTTTGTACAGCTCCTCTTTTTGATGCTTCATGCCAAGTTTCAAAATCATAGGTTTTCTGGTTCTGGAGAAGAAGATTTTAAAGGTTTTTGCTACATATAGTCATGGCGGCCATCTTGGTCATGTGACCTGGACTATTTTTATATAAACTTTCCTAAGGATGCTCCACATGAAGTTTGACGACGACTGATGGACTACGACACACAGACATCCTATAAGCTCACCTTGTGAGCCTTCGGCTCAAGTGAGCTAAAAAGTTCCAAGTGAAAATTTTCAATTTTTGCAACTTAGAAAAAATTGATATATTACATGGGCATATTTTCGTTATGCAACGTGGATCAAACATCTGGACCTCTCGGTATGGAGCCTGACGGGCTAACCACCAGGCCACCATGCTTCCCCAAGGCTTTATCTACATTCAGTTACAATGGGTGTAGTAGCTATCTTATGACACTTCTCAGATAGAGGGCATGAATCTTATGCACTAGTCATTTGTAACCACATCTCCCTCCACCCACCCTCGAGGAGGGCGGGGGACAGCCGTGGAAATTAGCAGGGCTTTGACCAAACTTTTGCCACAGCAGTGCGGGGGAAATACCCAGGCTTTGCTGTATATAGTCAAAATCGGCAGTGAAATGAAAAGATAGCAGACTGCGGGGGAAGACAGCAGTGGGTTTACCAACAAGCAGTCCCCACAGGGTGAAGCGTTTAGTGGGAATTTGCTGGACCCAAAGTCAAAGTCCCCACTATTCCCCGGGGGTGGGGGGGGGGGTGGGGGGGGCATGGTTACAAATGACTAGTGCTTTACTGCTACAACACCCAAAGTGTACATTTTTTATTGGTTTATGTGCACTTTCATGCTCGTTTATCTTTTAATTGATTAATATTTTATTTTTATATTGATCAGCCATATTGCCACAAAAAAAAGCAATCATTGGAAAACATGATCAGCTTGCATTGTAAAAGACAGATGTCTCGCTTCATTTTTTCTCGGGATTTCCAGCCGATTTCAAAATAATGAGATTGTAAAATATTAATTATCTGTCTGACGGTATAAATTTACTATTTGAGCCGCATCGTGAGAAAACCGGATTTTTGCCTATGCGAAAACAAAGCCGCAGATCAGCTTCGCGGTAACCGCGAAGCTGATCAGCGCCTTTGTTTTCGCTACACGGATAGTACATTTCCTCTTCTTCTTATATCCGAAATTTCAAGCTTCTAGCTATTTTCTGAGCTTGTACAGGCCGGTTTGTGTCGGACCTTGTCGGAAACCCCGAAGACCGGTTTTCTCGCGTCGCGGCTCATTTACGACCAAGAAATTTCATGACAATTTGTCAGAAGCCCTTTATTTCCTAGTCTCGCCTTCCTAACTAGGTCAGTATGTCAGCGTTCTATCAGTTATGCTTCGTCATGAGAAAACTGGATTTTTGTCCTATGCCAAAACAAAGGCACAGATCAGCTGTGCAGTTTTCGCTATATGGATAGTACAATTCCTCTTCATCTTAAACCCAAAATTACAAGCTTCTACCCTTTTTTTGAGACTGTCTCTACAGGCTGGTTTATATCGGACCTGGTCGGAAATCCCAAAGGTCGGTTTTCTCTCGTCATGGCTCTGTTACGACACAGCCTGCAGTACAGTTTATAAAACAGCAGATTGCATAAACGTGACATCGAACAAGGTTAAATGCAAGATAAAGTGGCTAAAAGTGTTATTATGTAGTCTTCGTAGGTGAAAAAAATAACTGTTCAAGAAATAAACCAACTTTATATTTTTACTCATTCGAAAAAGCAGTACACAATTAGTGGTGAAAGAAATGTGCATAAAGTACCAGTAAACTGCCTCTGGGAGGCTTGTAAAGGAATAGTGTAGCTAAGGATAACTGACTGTCCCAACATGAACTGAGCTGTTGAACTGGAGATTTTGCCTTTTGCACAATAGCTCTGCCGTTCGCATTCTACCTTGCAGGTTGTAGGGTGGGGAACAGGGGGGTCGAGGCATCGGGAAAACATATCTGTGTAATATATACCCCATATACCCCACATTTATATATATATAGCAAAACTGGGGTATGGAGGGGTATATTTTTGCTCCAAAACATAGATTGTGGATACTCGTTAGAAGTTCTAACGTGTACCTACAGTCTATGTTTTAAGCAAAAATAAGAAAAATATCAAAATTTTTGTATGCATTTTTCATTTTTTTTCCAAATGAAAAAACCAGAGGACCAATGGTCCTGTAAACGCTCACCTGAGATCTGCTTCATATACCAATAAACATATTTGAATAATATGGTATTTAACCCCAGTGCAGGGGCAGATGAAGCCCTTGGGCCATTTTCTTTTTCAGAATAATCAATATTCTGTCCATTTGCCAATGTCCTGCTGATTTTCCCCTTCAAATAACATTTTAAAAGCAGATGAGCCCCTGTGGTCCATTTTTTTTTCAGAATCATTAAATTTCAGTCCTGCTGCCCATTTTCCTGCAAGACTTTCACTTAAAATGACATTTTAAAAGGTTTCCCCGTTCAAATGCATTGACGACCTATGTTGACCTTACCATAAAATCAGTCAAGGTACCACAGGGTCATGTTTTATATATACATTGTAGTACTTGAGTCATCCATACTTCATGCAAAGTTTCGTTGAAATCTGTTCACCGGTTCTGGAGAAGATATTTTAAGGGTTTTTACCATATATGGGCATGGCGGCCATCTTGGTCATGTGACCTGGATTATTTATATACACATTGGTTCCAACTTCCTATAGATGCTTCATATAAAACTTGGCTTTGATTGGCCAAGTGGTTTCAGAGAAAAAAATCTTTGAAAAGTGTGTATGGATGACAGACCGGCCAATGTCAAGAGATGACCTTGACCTAAATTAATCATATACCTTCATCTAATCCATTAGTTCTTTGCATCTACCACTTTTCAGATCTCAGGCTGCAATAGTTTTCCAAAAATAGCTAATTTCCACTTTTCCCATTATAAGTCTATGGAAACTTAAAGTTACCATAGCAACCAGAGTTCTTATCCGACTGGAATAAAAAACACAAATTATGTAGAGGCTACTGTCAGGAACATGTATACAAAGTACAGGATTCATCCACTTGACAGTTTCTGAGGAGAAGATTTTTGAAGTTTTTTTCAAAAATTTGCCCTTTATGGGGCCCCAGCAACCAATCAAAGAAAAGGATTAGGACAAAACTCGCAGGAAACGTCAAACACTACTCCATAAACATTTCTGCAAAAACAAAATTCAAATGTCTGCAATTTTAGCAGAAAAATAGCTGATTTCCACTTTTCCCATTATAAGTCTATGGAAACTTTAAGTTGCCATAGCAACCAGAGTTCTTATCCGCCTGGAATAAAAAACACAAATTATGTAGAGGCCACTGTCAGGAACATGTATACAAAGTATAGGCTTCATCCCCTTGACAGTTTCTGAGAAGAAGATTTTTGAATGTTTTTCAAAATTTTGCCCTATATGGGGCCCCTGCAACCAATCAAAATGAAGGATTAGGACAAAAGTCATATGAAACGTAGAGGACTACTCAATAAACATTTCTGCAAAAACAAAATTCAAATATCTCCAACAAGACAGCAAAAACTGGCAATTTTCACTTTTTTCCATTATAAGTCTATGGGAAGCATAAGTAGCCATAGCAACCAGAGTCCTTATCCGATCAAAACAAAAAACACAATTATTCTTTCCCCCTACCTGTAGATGGTGTATGTGTAATATGAGAACAATCGGCCCAGCGGTTTCAGAGAAGAAGATCTTTGAAATTGTGGACGACGGACGACGGACGGACGGACGACGGACGGACGGACGACGGACGGACGCCGGAGCATGGGTATACTATAAGCTCACCTATGAGCCTTCGGCTCAGGTGAGCTAAAAATCTGTGTATTGCATGGGTGTGTTTTGGTAATGGGGAATGGGAGAAACTGTTGAATACAATGTCATGTACTTTTATCTTCAAAGAGTACAAGTGTTCTTTTCTATTAAACAGGTGTAACTTATGTTACTGTAGGGATCCTAAATTTTCGGACCAATCTAGAACTACAGTGTACAGCTAGATCATACTGCTCAAATAGAAACAGAATCTACATACAGATTCACATTTAATCAGCATGCCCTATTAGGGCCTTCTTGAAACCTTCTTGAAACCACCACATCAAACAATACTTAATACATATGTGCAAAAATTTACCACAATTAACAGTGATTTGTCTTAATTCTTCTATTATTGCTGAAAGCTCTTTTTTTATTTTCCTAATTATCATTCAAGCCAGGGCCTGACATAGCAATCAAAATCACCTGTGTGTCCACAAAAAAGGTAGCAAGTTCAAACCCTGAAGACTTTGAGTGGCAAAGACACCGGGATGATTCAAACGATGCTACCGGTACTGTCATCCAAGTACTGTGTATACCATTGCATGAAAAAAAACTTGGTGTCGTCCCAGTAAATCGACAGTCGTATCACGTCTTGGATGACAGCAAAGTCACTAGTATCATATTTAAGGCCGATGACAATATACACGGAGGACAGCAGTGCTTTGCATGTGATGGTATACCAAGTTCTCCGACAACAGCACAGGTAGCATCATTTGAATCACCCCCATGAAAGAGGATCACCACTCCGACAACAGCACAGGTAGCACCATTTGAATCACCCCCATGAAAGAGGATCACCACTCCGACAACAGCACAGGTAGCATCATTTGAATCACCCCCATGAAAGAGGATCACCACTCCGACAACAGCACAGGTAGCATCATTTGAATCACCCCCATGAAAGAGGATCACCACTCCGACAACAGCACAGGTAGCATCATTTGAATCACCCCCATGAAAGAGGATCACCACTCCGACAACAGCACAGGTAGCATCATTTGAATCACCCCCATGAAAGAGGATCACCACTCCGACAACAGCACAGGTAGCATCATTTGAATCACCCCCATGAAAGAGAATCACCACTCCGACAACAGCACAGGTAGCATCATTTGAATCACCCCCATGAAAGAGGATCACCTATTTTGATATTTCACAACTTGGATATCAGGCTTCTCAAGTCTTTCAGATGAGGCTTTAATCACCTGTCCCCATTTAACCTGATATGTTTGGTGTCTACAATTTTTCATTCATGTCTGGACGGACTGCCACTGCTCCCTTGGTTTGAACAAGTGATCTAGGGAGTTAATGTGCCTTAATTGCTCAAGGACACAACAGGGTGCCGCCAGTGGGGATCAAATACAAGACCTCTTGATTCGGTCAGATGCTTTACCACTATGCCACTGCGCTCCCCTTGGCCTGGTTTCTGTTGCACATTTTCTGAGATAATGGAAAAACTCTTGACAGTACACAGTGGAAAAAGTATGTTAAAAGTACGTAATAACTTACAGTCACGAGACATGCCGACAGCCAAACATTTTTTGAATCGGCAGTACTGGCAACGATTCCTGTTCAGTCGGATCACCATACACTTCCCCTCCCTCAGACACCGGTATTCTATCTGCTTCTGGATGCTGCGTCGGAAAAATCCCTACAACAGATGAGCTGCGTCATGAGAAAGCCAACAATGTGGTTTTCGACACAAACCGAGCTGTACAAGCACAGAAGATGGCTATAGAGGCTACAAATTTAGATTTAATTTAAAAGTAGACAAATTGTACTGTCTGTTTAGTAAAAACAAAGGCGCTGATCAGCTTGCCTGATTTTGCCTTTGTTTTCGTATATAAAAAATGTTGGTTTTCGTATATAAAAAATGTTGGTTTTCTCATGACGTGGTTCAGATCAGAAATTTGCCAGTATGAGGCTGAAAGTCCCAGTCGACAAGTATAATTTACAGTCATGTCGGGATGGATCCCCCGCATCTTGGGTACTGCACACTACCTTAACATGTGAAAACGTCACAAGCCCTAATTATGCTGTTGTTGAGTCCAGCCTGTTATTCAAGACATGCTTTTCACATCAGGAAAACATGTCCATGTAATATATAACCAGAGGACCAATGGTCACCTGAGATCTGCTGCATATACTGGTCAATAAACATGTATGAATATTATGGTATTTAATTCCAGTGCAGGGGCAGATGAAGCCCTTGGGCCATTTTCTTTTTTCTGAATCTTCATGTCCATGTAATATATAACCAGAGGACCAAACGCTCACCTGAGATCTGCTGCATATACTGGTCAATAAACATGTATGAATATTATGGTATTTAATTCCAGTGCAGGGGCAGATGAAGCCCTTGGGCCATTTTCTTTTTTCTGAATCTTCAATATTCTGTCCATTTGCCAATTTCCTGCTGGCTTTTCCCTTCAAATGACATTTTAACAGTTTTCCCAATTCAAATGCATAGGCAACCCATGTTGACCTTGCCATAAACTTGGTCAAGGTCATCACAGGGTCATGATTTATATATACATTAAAGTACTTTAGCCATCGATGCTTCACGTCAAGTTTCCTTGAAATCAGTCTATTGGTTTCAGAGAAGAAGATTTTTGATGGGTTTTTACCATATATGGGCATTGCGGCCATCTTTGACCTAGATTATTTATATACACATTGATTCCCCTATTCTATAGATGCTTCACATAAAATTTGGCTTTGATTGGCCAAGCGGTTTCAGAGGAGAAGACGTTTGAATATTATGGAAATATACATGTATATTGCCACGGGGTGGGGGCACATGAGCCTCTGGGGTCCAATTTTTTTCAGAATCATTAATATTCAGTCCTACTTCCCATTTCCTGCAAGACTTTCACTTTAAATTACATTTTAAAAGTTTTCCCCATTCAAATGCATTGGTGACCTATGTTGACCTTGCCGTAAAATAGGTCAAGGTCATCACAGGGTCATGATTTATATATACATTGCAGTGCTTGAGCCATCAATGCTTCATGCCAAGTTTTGTTGAAATCGGTCCACCGGTTCTGGAGAAGAAGATTTTTTAAGGGTTTTTACCATATATGGGCATGGCGGCCATCTTGGTCATGTGACCTGGATTTTTAATATACATGTTTGTTACCCCTTCCTATTGATGCTTCACATAAAATTTGGCTTTGATTGGCCAAGTGGTTTCAGAGGAGAAGACGTTTGAATATTATGGAGATATACATGTATATTGCCCCGGGGTGGGGGCACATGAGCCCCTGGGGTCCAATTTTTTTCAGAATCATTAATATTCAGTCCTACTGCCCATTTCCTGCAAGACTTTGACTTCAAATGACATTTTAAAAGTTTTCCCCATTCAAATGCACTGGCGACCTATGTTGACCTTGCCGTAAAATAGGTAAAGGTCATCACAGGGTCATGACTTATATATACATTGTAGTGCTTGAGCCATTAATGCTTCATGCCAAGTTTCGTTGAAATCGGTCCAGTGGTTCCGGAGAAGAGAGTTTTTGAAGGGTTTTTACCATATATGGGCATGGCGGCCATCTTGGTCATGTGACCTGGATTATTTATATACACATTGGTTCCCCCTTCCCATAGATGCTTCATGTAAAATTTGGCTTTGATTGGCCAAGCGGTTTTAGAGAAGAAGATGTTTGAATATTCTGATAATATACATGTATATTGCCCCGGGGTGGGGGCGGATGAGCCCCTGGTGCCCAATTTTTTTCAGAATCATTAATATTCAGTCCTACTGCTCATTTTCTGCAAGATTTTTCCTTTAAATGACAATTTAACAATTTTTCCCATTCAAATGCAAAGGCGACCTATGTTGACCTTGCCGTAAAATAGGTCAAGGTCACCACAAGGTCATGATTTATATACACATTGTAGTACTTGAGTCATCGATGCTTCATGCCAAGTTTGGTTGAAATCGGTCCAGTGGTTCCGGAGAAGAAGATTTTTGAAGGGTTTTTACCATATATGGGCATGGCAGCCATCTTGGTCATGTGACCTGGATTATTTATATACACATTGGTTCCCCCTTCCCATAGATGCTTCATGTAAAATTTGGCTTTGATTGGCCAAGCTGTTTCAGAGAAGAAGATCTTTGAAAATGGTGGACGACGGACGGACGACGGACGGACGACGGACGGACGACGGACGGACGGACGGACGACGGAGCATGGGTATACTATAAGCTCACCTTGTGAGCCTGACGGCTCAGGTGAGCTAATTATATACCCCCTTAAACTCCACTTTAATGTAGTAAAACTGGGGCATACAGGGGTAACCTATTTTTCTAATTTAATTGTGGGTACATGGTAGAACTGCCTTGGCAAGGCGGTTCTAACGAGTACCCTCAATCTATGTTTTGGAGCAAAAATTAGACCAGAGGACCAATGGTCCTGTAAACGCTCACCTGAGATCTGCTGCATATACCAATAAACATGTTTGAATATTATGGTATTTAACTCCAGTGCAGGGGCAGATGAAGCCCTTGGGCCATTTTCTTTTTTCAGAATCTTCAATATTCTGTCCATTTGCCAATTTCCTGCTGGCTTTTCCCTTCAAATGACATTTTAACAATTTTCCCAATTCAAACGCATAGGCAACCCATGTTGACCTTGCCATAAACTTGGTCAAGGTCATCACAGGGTCATGATTTATATATACATTGGAGTACTTTAGCCATCAATGCTTCACGCCAAGTTTCCTTGAAATCAGTCTATTGGTTTCAGAGAAGAAGATTTTTGATGGGTTTTTACCATATATGGGCATGGCGGCCATCTTTGTCATGTGACCTAGATTATTTATATACACATTGATTCCTCAATTCTATAGATGCTTCACATAAAATTTGGCTTTGATTGGCCAAGCGATTTCAGAGGAGAAGAGGTTTGAATATATATTATGGAAATATACATGTATATTGCCCCGGGGTGGGGGCACATGAGCCCCTGGGGTCCAATTTTTTTCAGAATCATTAATTTTCAGTCCTACTTCCCATTTCCTGCAATACTTTCACTTTAAATTACATTTTAAAAGTTTTCCCCATTCAAATGCATTGGCGACCTATGTTGACCTTGCCGTAAAATAGGTCAAGGTCATGAAAAGGTCATGAATTATATACACATTGTAGTGCTTGAGCCATCGATGCTTCATGCCAAGTTTTGTTGAAATCGGTCCACCGGTTCTGGAGAAGAAGATTTTTGAAGGGTTTTTACCATATATGGGCATGGCGGCCATCTTGGTCATGTGACCTGAATTATTTATATACACATTGGTTCCCCCTTCCCATAGATGCTTCATGTAAAATTTGGCTTTGATTGGCCAAGCGGTTTCAGAGAAGAAGATGTTTGAATATTATGATAATATACATGTATATTGCCCCGGGGTGGGGACGGATGAGCCCCTGGTGCCCAATTTTTTTCAGAATCATTACTATTCAGTCCTACTGCTCATTTTCTGCAAGATTTTTCCTTTAAATGACAATTTAACAATTTTTCCCATTCAAATGCAAAGGCGACCTATGTTGACCTTGCCGTAAAATAGGTCAAGGTCACCGCAAGGTCATGATTTATATACACATTGTAGTACTTGAGTCATTGATGCTTCATGCCAAGTTTGGTTGAAATCGGTCCAGTGGTTCCGGAGAAGAAGATTTTTGAAGGGTTTTTACCATATATGGGCATGGCGGCCATCTTGGTCATGTGACCTGGATTATTTATATACACATTGGTTCCCCCTTCCCATAGATGCTTCATGTAAAATTTGGCTTTGATTGGCCAAGTGGTTTCAGAGAAGAAGATCTTTGAAAATGGTGGACGACGGACGACGGACGGACGACGGACGGACGGACGCCGGATCATGGCCATCCTATAAGCTCACCTTGTGAGCCTGATGGCTCAGGTGAGCTAAAAAGTTGGTATACCCCTGCATACCCCAGCTTTGCTATATAAGAGTAGTGGGGTTTAAGGGGATATATTACACAGAAATGTTTTCCTGATGTTAGTTCGTTGCAGCCTGGTTTCGTATCAGACTCCATCAGAACCTCTAGAGGGAGTGAAAGACTATTCTTGAATAGATATGAGCCGCCTCGTGGGAAAACCAACAATATGGTTTTTTAACAGGTCCAACACAAACCGGCCTGTAGCGTCACAGAAGATGGCTAAAAGCTTGAAATTTTGGAGTTAAGAAGAAGAGGAATTGTACTATCCGAGTAGCGAAACCAAAGGCGCTGATCAGCTTCGCGGTTACCGCGAAGCTGATCTGCGCCTTTGGTTTCGCATAATGTAGATTGTTGGTTTTCCTATGAGGAGGCTAATATCTATGCACATAGCTGTTTGAAGCCATTTTCAATTGGTTGAAAGCCGTGTTCAAACGGCAAAACCCATGTACAAATCATGAAATTTATGTGCCGTTTGAACATGGGTTTTAGCCATTGTGATTGGTCAATGCGACATGACGTCATTGAGTTCCATCTAAACAAAATAGCCAACGTTGAAAAAGCTCCGCCGTTTTCGGCCAGTTTTTACATTGTTAATATTATTTTCAAGAGGTTTTAGTGACTTTGTGTGAAAATACAAGAATAGTGATCAACCAATTGTTTTGTTTCAGTGTTCAAGCATTCGCTGGATCACTCAGTAGGGGTATGGACATGCGGACTGCAGCCTTGTGTTCAAACACTTTTCTCGTGATCCATCCAATGTTTGAACAGTTGATCCCTACATTCATAATATAAAATCAAGCTTATAATTACCTTGCATCCTTCACAGGAAGTAACACCATAGTGGTAGCCACTGGCCCTATCGCCACACACTTTACACGGGACAAATGGCTGCTTTGGGCTGTTGGAGTCTGCCGGCTGGATGGTACTTTCTTCTGAAAACAGACGGGAACATTCTGTAAAAGCAAATTACAAACTAGTGCATAAGTTTGGGATCTAAATCAAATAAAATCTATAGTCCCTTACGAGCAGTGAGCCCATTAATGAGAAAGCGGTTGGGCCATACAGCAGTTTTGGCTCTACTGTACAAACTTATAATCCAACTTAAGATGTGTTAAGAATGAGAATACCAGAGGACCAATGAACCTCAGAGGGCTCACCTGAGATTTGGTCTTAAAAAAAGACCTTTGACAAACACCATTTTGGCCATGATAAAAATGACAATGACTTTGAATACTCACAAATTAACATCATTAACTCTTGGTGCAGTCTCTTTCTGCTTCAAGCAAACATGCATCTGTGCTACTAAAATTGCCAGGATAACATAGCACATGCTCACTTTTATAAATTGAATATTTGGCATTGAAAAGGAGATATACAGCAATCTTCATTGCAACAATCATAGCTTATAGCATTTTCATCCCAGAAATTGGCCACAAGACAGTTCAATGCCTCATTAGGGAAGAAATTCTTTCTAGAAGCATATAGTATTACCATAGAACTCTAAAATTCAGATTTCCAATGGTTCCGATTTATCCACCGTTAAACTTCGCCAATTCAGAAAAAATTCAACAGCTGCAAGCACAGGAGCTCCATGCATCATTAAAATTTAAGCAAAGAAGAGATCGAAAGAAAGTATCGTATTTTTCCAATTTTTTTGATAAAGCTAAGGCTACCATTTGACCAAATATGGTATATGGGGAAAAATGGTCTTGTTAAATGGCAGACTTTACAGAATAAAATAAAAAGCTATTTTTTTCCAAGATAGGAAATATGACCGCTATGTGAACTTTCTAGAAAAATACAGAAGAACAAAATCACCACTGGCACATTACGAAAACATCGCCCTGATTTTTTTCAAGCAAAAATTTATAATTTCATTGGAAAAAATTTGTTTTTCTTTTTTATTTTCGCTAAAAACATACATTGTGGGTACACGTTAGAACCGCCTCGGCGAGGCAGTTCTAACGAGTACCCACAATCTTAGTTTTGGAGCAAAAATAAGAAAAATAGGTATACCCCTGCAAACCTCATTTTTTCTAAATAAATGTGGGGTTCAAGGGGGACATGCTTTCCTGATGAAATTTCCATACACCTTTATGACAGTAATTTCAATAAATATACATACTTTCCATGAAATGGTGTCATCCCATCAAAACTTACGATTAACAAAATCACTGACATGACAGGTCATCGCATACATCTGCTCCAGCCCCTGGCTCCCGCTTTCCTCCCCTTCCAATCCAGGGGTGTACCGACAATCAGGGCTCAATTTTGGCGGGAAAAGTACAGGTCCATACAGTCCATGCCAGGAGGAATCTGGGGGTCGTGCATAACGATGGTAAAAATTCACAAAGTCAGGGGGACAGAAGGGGAATCTCTGTCCATTGTTGTTAGGATCTTGCATCTTGGGACATTTTTGTAACAAAGTTTGTTAATTTTCCTGGAATGTTTTGATTATTTTATGAAATTTAAATGTTTGAGGGGCGTCTCATTATGGGTTGTCTAATGTCATACTTTTCATTTTGTCACCGTAAACAAGTTTGACTTAAAGTAATATTGTTCATAATTGACAAAGATTACACTTTGAAACAATTTTCTGAAAGTCTCAGGCCAAACAAAATTATATATGTTTAAGGTTTCATAGCCTGCCTTTTTGCCAGCAACACTCAAAACATTTTAATCACACTTCCAGAAGGTTGAATCTTGACACCAACAAACTGACAAGGTTCTGATACATTTTCCTGGACAATCTAAAGCAATTTTAAAATTGATTTATATCTTTACTGGCCATTCCAAGATGGTTCTGCTGTGATTTGTCTTCATGTTTTATATCCAAGCTGTCTGTCTCTCTGTTGTGCTCATCAGTTTTAGTTTTTGGTCGATGCAATCTAGATGGCTACCATATTGGGGAAGAGCTAGTCATCTTGCTCTTCATGTGTATTGTATTGTATTTTTTTTTTTTTTTTTTTTACATTTTGTATTTTCCTGCCTTTCCCACCTGGTGTCTGGGTTTGGATTTTAAATTGAACTGAATTTTGAATTCAATTGTATAATTACCTGGACCTTTTATGTTGCTGCATCTGTATGTCTTAGAACATTACCAAAAGCTATATAAATACTGAATTTTAATAATATTGAATTTAAAAAGCATGAATTCAATTTAATAAAGTTCAAACTTACTAATCTTCCCTTATTGTATGAGGTGTCAAACAGGAAACCACATATTTTGTTTGGCCTCAACTAAGGAGTTTTTTTCCTTGCGTAAGTGGTGGGGTACCCGGACTTTTTTTAATGTCCTACATTATAGATACATGACTGTGTAGTATGATCAAACTGTTTACCATGTTTACTAAAACCAAATTTCAAAGCTCTAGCCATCTTCTGATTGCTGCAAAGCCAGGTTGTGCAACCACAGAAGATGGCCAGAAGTGTTTTAAATTAATCAGTACGAAAACATGCCCATGCAATATACAGAGATTTTTAGGTTGTAAAACTCACAGGTGTTTGAATCATAGCTTAGACCCCCCCTCCCCCCCCCCCCCCCCCCCCAAAAAAAAAAAATCTTTTTTTTTTTTTTTTCTTTTTTCTTTTTTTTTTTTTTTTTTTTTCTTTTTTTTTTTTTTTTTTGTTCTTGAATGAAAATATATTCAAAAATAACACCCCAAAAAAAAAACTCTGATTTTTTGTATTTAGAACATAGTCTATGTTCTAAATACAAAAAATCAGAAAAAAAAAATTTGGGGTGTTATTTTTTAATATATTTTCATTCAAGAACAAAAAAAAAAAAAAAAAAAAAAAAAAAAAAAAAGATTTTTTTTGTTTGTTTGGGGGGGGGGGGGGGTCTAAGCTATGATTCAAACACCAGTGGTAAAACTTGAATATTTTCAGTAGAACTTTTTCTTATTTTTGCTCTAAAACATAGATTGTGGGTACACGGTTCTAATGAGTGGGTACACGGTTCTAACGAGTACCCACAATCTATGTTTTGGAGCAAAAATAGGTATACCCCTGCATACCCCAGTTTTGCTATATAAAAGTGGGGTTCAAGGGGGTATACATTACACAGACATGTTTTCATGATGAACATAGATACTGATCAGCTTTGTAATATGAAACAATCATTTAATGTCTAAAACAATATTTTTGTTATTGTCTTTTCTTAAAGCAAGCCCATTTGAATTAATCAAATTTATTCATAATTAATTGTAATTAATTCATTAATTATTTTCAATTTTACTTGATGATTTATGAATTGCAAAAAAGTACCACTTTGTACCAAGAGCACCCAGTTTGTATGCACTTTATAAAACAAAATCATATTCTTTGTCTATCGTTCTTAAGATAAGAAATAGAATCAAAGAACCCTGGAAATATTCGTTTAAATCCATCTTCATTTTTTTCATTAACTCAGTAGCCTTAATTCACTTGTCAATTTAATCACTTCATTCCTGGTAGCAAAGCTTCACTTAATTTGTTCCACATTACGAAAACTTGTCCGTGCAATAAACAGGGATTTTTTTCACTTGTAAAATTTGAAAATTTCATCAGAAAAAATTTGATATTTTTCTTATTTTTGCTCAAAACATAGATTGTGGGTACACGTTAGAACCGCCTCGGCGAGGCGGTTCTAACGAGTACCCACAATCTATGTTTTGGAGCAAAAATAAGAAAAATAGGTATACCCCTGCATACCCCAGTTTTGCTTTATAAAAGTGGGGTTTAAGGGGGTATACATTTCACGGACATGTTTTCCTGATGATATTTAGCTACGGCACCAGAATTAAATCCACATTTCTCAGAGATAAGGCTGTAAATTCAATTTTAAAATTCAAATTTAAGAAGTTCAAATTTAATCCAATTATACTCCAAACTTGGAAGGAATTTCTGGCGAAGTTTCCTATGGATTAGAATCAATCCAAACTGAAACTGCCAATCCAAAAAAGCGGTCACACTCTCCCCTCCTAATACTAAGCACTGACCAACCCCTCACAATCACGACTATCCCTTGTCAAAATGATGTATGGGTGATTTGACAACTTTACATGCCATACTAGGTATTAACGCAAAAGGTCATCAAGTACATTGCGGCCAGAAATAGTATGGAAGCCATATTAGTGAGATACTATCCCACCCCGGGGCTAAAAATCACTGACGTTAATGGTCAAGTTGTACTATGTCACATCATCATGTATCATTATGATCACTCCAAATTAAGGCCCCGGGCTGTAATTTTAATTCACTAACTGAGCCACGATACGAAAAAAACAGTTTGGAGGGTTTCTGACCAGGTCTGACACAAACTGGCCTGTACAGTCACAAATGAAGGCTAGAAGCTTGAAATTTGGAAGAAGAGGGATTATACTATGGAGCGAAAACAAAGGCGCTGATCAGGAGTTACTGCGAAGCTAATCTGCGCCTTTGGTTTCGCCTGGGCAACAAAATGGTTTTCTCATGACGCGGCTCATGGAAAAATCAGACCAGGATCTAGCAATTTTCTCTCTGACTCAGTGCAAAATTTATGCTAAAAGGCAGTAAAAGATCAAAATCTTGAAGTGCTTTATTAATGTTCACTTTTGCATGATCAGCAAAAATTGATAAATTGAATTTGATGCAAAAATATCACAAAATAAAAAAAAAAACAATTTTTACTTGACTGTTTAAATACAATATGAGTCGCTGCATCAGAAAACAAACAATCTGCATATTTGAAAACAAAGACACAGATCAGCTGTGCAGTTACTGCACATCTGATCAGTGTCTTTGTTTTCGCTACACGGATATTACAATCCCCCGTATCTTCTTTTTAAATCCCTTATAGCATGCATCTGTGACAGTACAGTAGGTTTGTATTGGGGCTGGTGGTTTGTTTGATTTGTCTGAATTCATGTTTTACATCCCAGTCAACAGCAATGGTCATGTCGGGACGTTGCCTCCATTTTATGGGACTTTTACCCACCATTAGGATGTCATGACACACAAAATGTGCTACATAAATGTAATCACCCAACTAAGCCAATAAGGCCTATATGTATGAATGGTTTGACTAAACCACTTTTCCTGGGCAGGCTAAGACTTGAGCAGTTAACCAGTAATCAGATGGTCGGTCAGTAGATTAGAAGCTTTGCCTGGAGGCACAAGCAGCCCATCTACTTCTCCTAGGCTCCAATGGGCGGGGGCCCATATTCCCACCTGACCAAAATTGTTGGTTTTGTCATGCGAAGGCAGAAAATCTTTTGAGCCAGTGGCTACATCTCCCATGCTGGTGATGCAGGCATGAACCTTGAATGACTGAGGAATGCAAAAGATTCATATTTCATATCCTTGGACATCATGGACTTAAGCTTGGAGCAAGGTCTTTGTATCCAATTACAAACTGTGGTCTTTGTATCCAATTACAAACTGTAAAAGCAATGTTAACACTGGCTATCCAGAGACAATCAATGCAACTGAGAACAAAAGTGCAGATGAATCATTTGTTTGAATTTGTTTGAATTGATGCTTTACGTCCCGGTCAATAGCTACGGTCATGTCGGGATGTTGCCTCCATTTTGTGGGACTTTTACCCAAAAAGAGGATGTCATGACATCCAACAAGTGCTTGAAATATAACCATCCAACTAAGCGACAAAACGCTTATATGTATGAATGGTTTGACTTGAACCACTTTTCCTGGGAAGGCTCAGACCTGAGCGGTTAACTAGTAATCAGATGGTCATTCAGTATACGTAGTGTATAATTTTTATTTTGATTCAGTTTAACGTCCCTTTCAAGCTTATTTCAGCTCATATGAGACAGGCCAATCAGTAGGTGGGGCGAAAGCAGGAGAACCCCGAGAAAAACCACCTGGCACACCCGCAAGCAGAACTTGGCTTGTCTCACATGTGGCCAGTGCGGGGCTCAAACCCACACCAGGTACAGCGGTGAGATGATTGATTAAGAAACAGCTCTCTTAACCGCTCAGCCACGGGGGCTGCCGATAGAGTAGTGTATAAGCTTTGCCTGGAGGCACAAACAGCCCATCTATTTCTTTAGGCCCCAATGGGCGGAGGCCCATATTCCCACCCGGCCACCCTGCAGATGTATGTAATGTAGCGGTATATTATATATACCGTTATGGGAACACCATTGCCGCATATTGATTTTAACTGCATTGGTTGATCTGTCATGTTGGTTGTATGCTTGTACATGTATTTGAGGTTTAACGTCGAAGTCAACAATTTTTCGGCCAAGTCAGGACTGAGCCACTGCTTCCTGGGTATTAACCAGTACTCTGGGAGTTAATGTGTCTTCCTCAAGGACACAATACTGTGCTCCAACACAGGACCTCTCAATTCGATGTCCGATGCTCTATCACTACACCATCATGCTCCCCATGTTGGTTGTCTCGTGATAACTGGATACAACAAAACTTCCACTATGATGGATCAATACTGGTTTACTGACCCAGTGTGCAACTGACCTACTGAGCCACTGCACTGTGTACATAGATCAGGTATACTATAGACTTCATAATTGAGCCATGGTGCCAGAAAAATGGTCTTCAGTGTTTCTGACCAGGTCTGACACAGTTTAGCCTGTGCAGCCACAGAAAATAGCAAAAGAAGAGGAATTGTACTATCTGTGTAGCAAAAACGAAGGTGTTGAACAGCAGTGCAGTTAGTGTGCCTTTGTTTTCGCATAGGCAAGACTGGTTTTCTCATGACCGGCTCACATGGCTCAGGTATACATAGACTTATAATTACCTGACAGAAAATACCTGTAAAAATCAATTAATGTAAAACTCCAAAATATACGGACACCAAAATTTTGCAATAAATCAGGATGATGAAAAATCAGTGATCCACACAAAAAGAGCAGACAAAATGGGAAACATAAGGGGAAAAAAAGAAGTCAGCTCCTTTAGAAACAGTCTGATCAACATCATCGACATTTGTTTTCCATGTTTTATTGTCAAAAATTATAGGCTCATTACGGTAATCCAATTACCACTGTTCATACATAACATTGCATCTTCATGTGCAATGTTATGTGCTACAAATATGCACAAGTTGACAGAGTGCAGAGGTCATTCGGTGCAGTACAATCATAAGTACTGATCTATGGTAGAAGTAACTGACAATTTCAAATCAGTTTGAATTTTGCACTAAAGCAGGAAAATTCTGCTTTAAAACGGGTGCAATAGCTTTACTCATATAAGCCTGGCATTCTCTTTCTGGGGCATATGCACGAATGTGGTGTCCCATCGTTTGCTTACAAATTCATCGAAAAATGAAATAAAAATTCAAAATCACTCCTGATGTCCCTCAAAATGGAAGTGGACTCATCCAAACGATAACAGTGGAAAAGTACCGTATATGGGTTAATCGGTGAGGGATTGAATCCTTGATCTTAAGAAACATGAGTGCCTCTGGTCTCTTTGTAAATAAGCGAAAATTCCTTGATGCAGACTTGCATTTTATTGTGAAAAGTCGGGCGAAAAGGAATTTTCGTTTGTTTGATTAATTGCTTTAACATCCATTTCAACAGCTAACTTCTTGACATGACCATAGCTGTTGACTGGGACGTCAAACAATAAATCAAACAAACAAAACTGGGGTATGCAGGGGCATACCAATTTTTATTTTTGCTCCAAAACGTAGATTGTCGGTACTCGTTAAAACCGCCTCGGCGAGGCAGTTCTAACGTGTACCCAAAATGAATGTTTTGAGCAAACTATTAAGTTAAAAACAATGAACTTTTTCCAATGGATTTTTCAAGTTTTAGAGCTGAGAAAATCTCTGGATATTGTATGGGCAAGTTTTGGTAATGGCTTACATGTTTGTGTGACAAGGCCTTTATGGTTTATTTGGGATTTAATGCCCCATCAACAGCTTAGGTCATACTGAAAAGGGACCTCCGTTCCATGTCTTATCCGGAAGACTGAAAAGTCCCAGATTAACCCACAGGCCCCCACTTTACACCAACTACAGTCCTTTACACCAACTACAGTCAAAGGTTTTTCTGTCATCTACTGGATAAAATGTTTTTTCACATCTAATTACGTAACTTGCTTTAAATTTCTGACACACAAAATGTAAACTATTAAATTTATCTTATTTACATTGTCTAGGTGCAGCTTTTTGACATTAAGAAATGCAGATGGTAAAAATTTTGAAATGTTGCCATATACTTCATAATTTCATTGTGAATGAAAAAAAAAAAAAGATTTGGCAATTTTTCAAACCAAATGTAAGCTAACACCTTAATTTCCCTGAATATTTAGAGTTAAACATTTTAAATTATGAAAAATTTGGCACAAAATTCAATGAAGTTTTAAAGTATTTAAACAAGAACTTGGTAGTAAATTCTTTCCAAATTACACATTGTTAAGACAATTATTTTACATTACGAAAACACACCCATGCAATATACAGAGACAGTTTATTGATTATCATTTAAAATTGAAAAAAAATAATCAGATAAATTTTGATATTTTTCTTATTTTTGCTCAAAACATAGATCGTAGGTACACGTTAGAACCGCCTCAGTGAGGTGGTTCTAACGAGTACCCACAATCTATGTTTTGAAGCAAAAAAAAAAAGAAAAATAGGTATACCCTCCCCTGCATACCCCAGTTTTACTATATAAAAGTAGGGTTTAAGGGGGTATTCATTGCACGGACATGTTTTCCTGATGGTACCTCAGAGAAGTCTGTTGGTCGCAAGAGGATTAAGTTTAATTGAGCCGCGATGTGGGGTCTTCGGGTTCTCCGACCAGGTCCGACACAAACTGGCCTGTGTACCTACAGAAGATTGCTAAAAGATTGAAATTTCGGATTTACGAAGAAGAGGAAGTGTACTGTCCGTGTATCAAAAACAAAGGCGCTGATCAGCTGTGCAGTTACTGCACAGCTGATCTGCGTCTTTGTTTTCGCATAGGCAAAATTCTGATTCTCTCATGACGCGCCTCAATTAATTAACCAAGTTTCAAAATTGCCTCAGAAAATTTCATTTCCTATGACGATTTCACAGATTAAAAGACCTTATTGCACTTTTCAAATGTTCAACATCAGTTAATCAAAGATGCACCAAGTTCAGAGTGTGAAAAAATGCAGAATGGATCTTATATGCTTTGTCTGTCATGTCTGTGTGTGTGGATAATAATCACTTGCTTATAGAGCTGGTGGTTTATCGTCTCCTACACATGGACTACCATACAATTGTACAAAGGTCAACCAACACTATCTTTGGGGTACATTATTATAAGAAGCAGACAGTGTTATAAGTGAAGTGTTGCATGATATAATGAGGTTTCTAACTACATGTACAATTATTCTACCCATTCCGGATCAAGTTCGTGAAAATTGCTGCATATGCGCATATGAATGATTTGAATATAATAAACTTAGCATTATCTTGAAGCCAATTTTGTTCCTCGTCATCTGTAATGCTTTTCATTTTTGATCAAGCACGCGACTGTGACCACTGGTGCGTGAAAGTATATGCATAATTGAAGTCAATGCGAATCAGTTGGAGGTAATCCGAATCATGGACTAAATATCACCACCGATGGGTTTATTCTTCAAATTCTTTGCATGCAGTCATACAGTGAACCTTATGAAATATTTCAAGGACCAAAACATGTGCCTTTTTCAGCGTCTTTTTCCCATAGCCATGTTTGCTCAACCCCACCCCCACCGAACACACGATTTTCCATGGGTGATCTGAATAACCTCAGAATAGTATATGGTGCTTGTTAAAACGCAGATTATTTCATTGTTTACCCTTACTTTTATAATATAAACACCCAGAATGTAAAAATATACCTTTAGTTACAAACATCAAACAATACAGGTCATTTGAGAACATAAAATGACAGTATGCGGTTAAACATGATTCGGAGTAACTATAATGATACCATTTCAAAGTTTCTAATTAAATATGTTGTTATATTCGATTTTAGGGTGGAAACTTCGTCAAAATGACAGAAAATAATTGAGAAAAATGTTAGCAACCAATATCGAAAGATAACTTACATGGTACCTTTCATTTTCGGGAAATTCGGCGAGCCGCCGTGTGTAAAAGAAAGCTTTTTCCATCGTGTTTCTGTATATGAGCCGGGAACCATTGACATGAACAAGATGCTGACGTCATTATCCACGATCATCGATCGATTGAATGAAACATAGTTGAATCAAGAGTCAAGTGGCCAAGTTCGTTTTAAAAAATCTTGTTTTATATTTTTGTAAAATTCGTTTGAAAATTATTTTGATCCGGATCATCTACAGATCCGCTATGGCTACAACAGGTGTATAAACATACAGCAAAATAATGGATTTGGGAGCCATGTAATGGCAGAGTTGTATTTAAAACCACATTATAATGAGGTGTGCTAAAGGTGTTGTAATGAGGTTGAAGTGTATTGCTTAATGAAGTGCATTATCCACAAAATATTATCATGATCATTGTTTAAACAATTTAATTCTAGAAAATACATACATACATAACAAAACAATAACATAAAGGATAAGAAAACAAGCTTCAACAAAGCTTATATGAATCTTCCCCTAACTTTAATATGGAATAATGACCCCAGCAATCATTAAAGCCTTGTCACACATATGCATAAATATCTCAATGTATAACTGTGAAAAATAGTTTTTATTTACCGGGTATTTGATTTATAGGTGTATGTCCCAGACAACAGCTATGGTCATGTCTGGACGTAAGCGTAAAGCAATAAATCTAACATACAAGAATGCATTTTCAAAATAAAACGCAAGTCTGCGCAAGTCTGTGTCAAGGAATTTTCGCTTATGTGTGACGAGTCCTTTAGACACCAGGTCCTTCCTTATTTAGCCTACCGATCAAAATTCATCAGTTTTGACATACAACACCACAAAATTTACATTTCGTAACATATTGTTGGTGTGCCTCACAATTTGCCAACCTACTGAAGTTTCCACCCTTTTATTGGGAGCCCGGGAGCAGGCAGCTTATTGGGAGCCCGGGAGCGGGCAGCTTATTGGGAGCCCGGGAGCGGGCAGCTTATTGGGAGCCCAGTAGCGGGCAGCTTATTGGGAGCCCGGGAGCGGGCAGCTTATTGGGAGCCCGGGAGCGGGCAGCTTATTGGGAGCCCGGGAGCGGGCAGCTTATTGGGAGCCTAGTAGCGGGCAGCTTATTGGGAGCCTGGGAGCGGGCAGCTTATTGGGAGCCCAGGAGCGGGTAGCTTCAGCAAGGGAGCTGCCAGTATTATTTAACTTTCATTATGAAAACACGCCCACGCAATATACAGGGGTTTTAAAGTTGTAAGAAAACGAAAATTTTCAGTAGAATTATTTTGATATTTTTCTTATTTTTGCTCCATAACATAGATTGTGGGTACACGTTAGAACCGCCTCAGCAGAATACAATCTATGTTTTGGAGCAAAAATAAGAAAAATAGGTATACCCTTGCATACCCCAGTTTTTCTATATAAAAGTGGGGTTTGAGGGGGTATATATTTCACAGACATGTTTTCCTGATTGGTATGGCCCAGCTGGGGTTCACGTCCACCACTTATACCCCTCTTAAAGCAGACTGACTATTATACCCACTGAGCTATTGGAGCTGGTGTATCTAATATTTGACCATATTCCTTCTATTTACCTTCGAAGTACCTAATAAAATTTCTTTCTATCAGCACTAAAATGCATAAAATGTTAATATATATGGGGTTATCATATTCATACTTTTCACTGTGCTTGAAAGTCATGACGACATTGGTTAATATATCAAATGAAATGCAAGATATTGAAGTTTAGGATGAATAAAGCCGTGTTATATTACATTTAGTAGGTCCCAAATTTGAATAATGATGTAATTTTAATATGGCGATCGCTACTGACAGCCGGCTGTCAATAGCGAAAGTTCGCTACTGACAGCCGGCTGTCAATAGCGAAAGTTCGCTATTGACAGCCAGCTACACATTTTCATATAATGTGCATAAGTTTATTTCTCTATATTTATATTTAACATGAAATGGCTTCATAAATCCTAGTAACAATCAACCCCATGGGAGTCAAACATATCACAAGGAAAGCGAATAACTTGAAATTCAGTATTTATTATTTTCATTATAAAATATAAAATATTCTGTCAGAGCTGCATGAATATATTGTTATCACATTTATTATTGAAGTGTTTATGATTTATTAAGTCATTTATTATAAATTTATTTATTTATTAGATTACCCATCAGTTTATTCTGAAAAAGATGTAGGAACATGATGTTATGAACATTTGTCTATACAGCACTGAGTCACAGACAAAATTTCAAATTGTATTAAAAAAGATAAACTTTTATCCATTTCCTTCAAGTTTATATAACCATTTTAATCACTTTGTATCAGTATTCCTCCATTTTATACACAAATGTCTGAATGAAGTACTTTTCAAGTCGAGATCTATTACATGCCAGAGTTTCAACAAGATGTGATCCGACATGAAACATTTTGTATCCAATTTATGAAGAAATCTGTAATTTTGACGATTTTTTGCTTCCAAGCAGATATAATTGTTTAAATTATCATGTTTTTTTGTTAAATACAAAGCACATTCAAAATCTGCAGGAATTTTACATTTTGGAGATTTTTCCAAGATCTGATATTTATTTCATTCCCAATAAGTGTTATCCCCGGTATGAATTATTCTCCAGTAAGGCCTAAATGTGTGTGGACCCTGTTTATGCTAGTCTGGAGGATTCAACTCACCTCAGTTTCCATTTTCAGGGCCAGAAAATTTAGTTTTAATCTCAGAAATAGTTACATGTAATTATGACTTCTCAATAAGTGTTATCCCCGGTATGAATTATTCCTCAGTAAGGCATAAAACGTGTGTGAACTAAGCCATGACCTGTGTTTATTTCCTAGTCTGGATGATTCAACTCACCTCAGGCATCATTTAAACCCTGGAGTTCAAGTCTGACATGATACAGGTACAAATAGTACAAGAATAAATGACTTCTATATTGATTATAAAGGACCGGATTGATTTAGAATTTTAAAGATCTAGACTTTGGCCTTTTGTCCCAGTCACCTAACCCCATTTCCAGATCAAAAGACTAGTCTCTTGGATTTGATGGCATATATGGAATACAAGCCCTATATTTAGCCTACTTTTTCCAAGTATGCATTTGTCAATAGATGGACTTTAAGAAACATTAATAGGAAGAGAGTACCATGTTCTAAGGATATTTCAGATTATTTTTATCTCTAGCCCTACCCCAGGTATGTACATTTTGGCGTCATGTCATATACTATAAGCTAGAATCATGAGGTTTTAATGTTATTCATTTGTCTGACAACATTGACATTCTAAATCCATATCAGAAACTAACAAATATAAATTTAATCAGAAATATATAGCTGGCTGTCAATAGCGAACTTTCGCTATCGACAGCCGGCTGTCCATAGCGAACTTTCGCTAATGACAGCCAGCTCACCTAGTTGTTTATCAAATTGGTTTATAAAGTAAAAGTCATCTATGTGCCATACTAGAATTATAACAAGATGTGATCTGACATGGAAATATTATGAAGAAAGTGTTATATTTAAAAGATCTTGGATTATTTTGATCTCTATTTCTATTCCGGTATGGACCCTAAACTAAAGCTCCATGCCATTAAATGAAATCTACCCTTAAAGGTACTTATAGCTTAAGGAATGCCTTATAAGTTACAAAGGGGCTGTCAGAATAGATGGAAAACTTGAGAAGAAAAACATTAATTTAGTTATTACATGTACCACAAATTTTAACATTTTTTGAAAGTCTGACTTCTGGCCCAAATCCCAAACATACTTACAAAATATATGCTTAAAGGATACATGTGATGAACCTAGGGTCATATGATTTAATGCCATTCATTTATCTTACAATATTAAAGATAAGTCACCCATTAGAAACCCACAAATATAAAGAAATATATAGCTGGCTGTCAATAGCGAACTTTCGCTATTGACAGCCGGCTGTCAGTAGCCACTTCCTTTTAATATTCCAGCCTTTTAGTGCAATTACTAAGATATCGATACCAGTACCCTTAAAGTTTGCAGTGTGTGCTCATGCACAAGTGTTTTGGAAAAAACCTAAGTGTGCGCATTTTGAAGCATGCGGGCTAAATAGTATGAATACTGCATCTTTATCATTTGTTAACAATTTTTGGAGGCTGAGACTTTTATAATAGCAAAATTAATGTCAATTTTAAAATGTCTTCTTTTTTTTATTTTAAGTGTATGTGATCCAGAATAAAAACTTTATAATAGTAGCAACACTATAAAACTCTGTCAGCTGCCTTAAATGCAAAGTAGGCATTATTACACAAGCAGATGCCATTTCAAATTATCTGATTAAAGTCAACAATCTTTTATCTTTTTTATAAAAAAAAAAAAAAAGTATCAGAAAGCCATTTTAACAATTTAAATCAAAATTGAAAACTTGCAAATTTTGCGAGGAAATTTTGCTACTATGGCAATTAGTAGAAAAGCTGCCGAACTCAGGAGCCCGTGGTAATTTGTGATTTCTGGTATTGTAGCGAGATACTCGCCTTGATTTCAGTCTTTCTGATGATGTAGCGAGATACTCGCCTTGATTTTAGTCTTTCTGATGAGACTTTAACCAAGGCCTCATGACCATGTCCAAGATCCAAACTGTTGACATGGACCTTTGGTCTTATCCTGAAACGACACCTTACCTAGTACCTACCCTCCCATTGACAGGCCTAGAAATTTTTCTGAGGACCTACTCGTCCTGTGGGGCGAGTTGTAAACAATTTTCACTCGTCCTTACTGCTGGTGCACTCGTCCTTAAAATCTGGATTTCAAAAGAGACAAAAATCATCAAAAACTAATGTCGCCCTGCTTCGACATTTTTTGTCTACTTTCGATATCAAAATGGAAATTCTCGATTATTTGACTTTTGGTGTAAGCCGTTTTATCACATGGAGATAAAAGCCGGGACGTCTTAAGTCTCGATAGTACGACGCGCCGTGAATAAAATGACCAATGCTTTCCGGCATTTGGACCATGTACCGGATTTTATTGAATTTCATTTACTCAGGACTAGTGACGTAGTGCAAACATCCGGTTGACAATCGGAAACTAAATCTTCAGCTGATTTTGCATTTACGGACATTTACTGCCTCGAGTCAGTCCCGAAAATGCTACTCGTCCTGTCGGGCGAGCCAGGGTAAATTTCCACTCGCCCGTATCGAACTTTCACTCGTAAATACGAGCGGACGTGTGGATTTTTCTAGGCCTGATTGATCAAAGTCTTAACTGGCCCCCATGGTGAGTAACGACACTGTTTCTACAATGTGATGTGCCCTAGCCTGTGCAAAGTGCTAATTACATATTTACATATGCTAGTCTGTAAAGTCAAGGAGCCTGGTTAGAGTCTGACCTAGTTTGAAACATTGAGAACATGAGCTGAATTACCTTTTTTGATCTTTGGTTTCGCGCCGGTTGGGGAAATTGGTGGCGGCTCCATCACTGATGTCGGCATAGACACACTCCTTGACAGCCCCGGGTTCATGGTAGAGTTTGGCGACAGGGACATATTAGGATGACTCGTGGTGGCCATACACTGTGCTCCTGCTCCGTAATTATCCATCACCGCGGACATATTCCCATGGGTGATATGATCAGCTGTGAACTTTTGTACAAAATCTGGTAGATTTTGAAGATTTGTGTCAAAAAATCCATCAGTTGTAGTAATATTCTCCATGATGACTGATGGATAGATTATTTCCCATTCACTTTATGCACTGTCAGAGGTTTTTATCAAGCTGACATCAACTTTTTGCACTTGTGGGCCAATACACATTTTTTATCTTTTATCCATAATTGCCAATTAGCAAGCTAAACAGCAATTTACAGCCTTAGTACAGTAAACAAAATTAATGAAATGTACAGAAATATTTCAAACTATATCCATGTTTTGACATCTGTCAAATTAACCAACAAATAGCGTGGAAATTCCCAATAAATCACTAACATTTTAATTTTGCACTCTAAAAATAAACTGTAATGGCGTCCATATCACCTAAACAATCTCCGACTTCCTTCTCAATATTAAAATCCACTTGCTGAGAATTTCTCCTTATTTGCATTATCATATTAAACTGACAGATGTCTACCAACATTGGCGCACCAGTATTAAAATCTCCATCAACATAAAATCCAAGCTTGAAGACAGTCTCTCTGGCCTGGTCATTGACTTCACGCACTGTGGTTGATGCTGTACAAATCGTTAGAGAGCGAACTTTTCACAGTTGTCTCCCTTCATGCACAAAAAAGATTACCTGATGGATTACTCCCCTTTAGTTGTAAGCTACCATAATATTTCTAAGTTTTTGGACTGATGCTGTAGGTGATGGTGTTTGTTTTGTGCCCCACTCAACAGCTATGGCCATATGGAGACAGAACCTCATTAAAAGAAAAGCCGGGGCACAAACTCACTATTCAGGGTTTACAAGGCAAATGGCTTTACTATCAGGGATTGGAATTGCCTCCCCTATCTCTTATGCACTCTGCTGAAATATCAGATGAATGTGTATCCAAGGACTTTCACTCCTTGGTGCATCTAAGTTTACTACTCTTGTGAGAGCTCTGTATAATAGTCCAGGGACTTGAAAATAATTTTAGAGGTCAAGCCTCATATTTCCAATCGTTGGAATGCAGTTTATCTGCTAAGATTTCAAAGGCTGGGCCCAAACTACTCTGTATAACAGCTCTGCCTTGAGGTACATTATCAGTACCCCCATGTTTTGAGGGCCCAAAGGAAGATTGGCTCTGCTAATTGGGCCATCCTCATAAAATAAAGTATTTACTTACTTACGAATGCTTTCCTTGTTTAAACATAAGAGGAAGAATGGCAGTAGAAATATTTTCATGATCCAAATCACCCTTTATGAATGAAATGTACAGGTTGAGAGGATCAATAACGGTCAACTTCAAAACAATTTGGACAATTATGATGGAGCTATTGTGCCCAGTACCAGTATCTAGTGTCCCAGTACCAGTATCTCTAGTGTTCCAGTACCAGTATCTATAGTGTCCCAGTACCAGTATCTAGTGTTCTAGTACTAGTATCTACAGTGTACCAGTACCAGTATCTACAGTGTTCCAGTACCAGTATCTATTGTGTTCCAGTACCAGTATCTATAATGTCCCAGTATATATAGTGTTCCAGTACCAGTATCTATAGTGTTCCAGTACCAGTATCTATAGTGCCCCAGTACCAGTATCTATAGTGTTCCAGTACCAGTATCTAAAGTGTTCCAGTACCAGTATCTACAATGTCCCAGTATCAGTATCTACAGTGTCCCAGTACCAGTATCTTCAATGTCCCAGTACCAGTATCCAGTGTCCCAATATCCCAGTACCAGTATCTATAGTGTCCCAGTACCAGTGTCTACACTGTCCCAGTACCAGTATCCCAGTACCAGTATCTATAGTGTCCCAGTACCAGAATCTACAGTGTTCATTCTCTATTTAATTAAAGACTAGGCCGAGCGCATTTGAAGTTATGAATATGTGCACAGAATACAAAAAAAAAAAAAAAAAATCACTATTGACTCTATCATATGGGACATGTCACTTTGTGGAACTACACTCACAGACTTTAAATATGCAACATTTGCATTATCGATTCCATGATTTTCCCGAAAATTATTTGTTGAACTGAAAAGTACAATCAGTCTGCTTAACTTTGATACCAAAAACGAAATGCCAGTGTCCGTGATTAACTCCATACAGTATGGTTTCAAGTGTTACCCAAAATTCAACAAAAATAAATTGCATAATAAGTCAATGGAGGCGAAAACAATTCTTGAAGTCCAACATGATTTCTGGAAAGAAACATCAAAACCCAAATGAATGCTGTTGGTTGTCTTTCATTTGCATTAAAAACGCCGTAATTAAGTCAGTAGTTAAATGTTTTTGCAGTACCAGTATCCAGTGTCCCAATATCCCAGTACCAGTATCTATAGTGTCCCAGTACCAGTATCTACAATGTCCCAGTACCAGTATTCCAATTACCAGTATCTCTAGTGTCCCAGCACCAGTATCTATAGTGTCCCAGTCCCAGTATCTATAGTGTCCCAGTACCAGTATATATAGTGTCCCAGTACCAGTATCTTTAGTGTCCCAGTACCAGAATCTACACTTTACGTTTGACATCAGCAAAAAACGCAAGCGCCTTAAATGACATTGAAAGAAAGTGCCAATGTTTATTTTGCTTTTTCTTGTGCTTTACGTTGTAAGCTATGACCAGAGATGTTTTGCTTTCACACAAAATCCCTTTCTTGTAGCCACTGTTGGGTTTTCTTCAGAAAAGTTACTTCTCCACGACATTGAAGAAAGCAGCTTTAGCAAAGAATTCAGCGCACAAATTTTTATGGATAAATATTGTGTATGGTGTTAAGATTCAGGATATTATGTTTATTTTATGCTTCAGTTCAACTTTAAATCAGTTTTAATCAAGTGGTTATCTATGTAGAGTGTTGCGTTATTGAAGTCCATCAGTATCTAAGATTTTCATTAAATAACATCACAAGTTTTGTAACAGCACATGTAAACCAAGAGTAAATTCATTCACAGCATTGGAAAGCATTGCAGAAACATTATGAATTTATTTATGGGTTGTTTTTTTTTGTTGTTGTTGTTTTTAAATGATAATATTTTTCCTTTAAACTGAATAATATTCAATTAATGTGTGATGTTGTCAGGCAGATGCTACTATCAATTCACAACAACCTTCAGGAATTCACAATCTACCATCTAACACTGTCCACCGTAATTGTGATAATTCACAGTAAAGGAATAATATTTCTTATAAAATTCTTATCTGGAATTTAGTCATTCAGGACTGGGAAAAGAACAGAAGAAACCCAAACTATTGTAATTGCATAATTTATTCATCTTCACTTTTAACCCATATTTGACAAATGGATTCTCCCATCATTATCAATTGGATGAGTCCATTTTCATTTTTAGGGGTATTAGGTGTGATTTTTATTTTTTATCTCATTTTTCAATGAAATTTCTCTGTGCAAACAGTATAGCCCCAGATGGGACGCCGCATTTTGCGGCGTCACATCTGGGGCTATACTGTTTGCCTATGTCCCACAAAAGGAACACCAGGCTTATATGAGTTTATGTTAAGCTACAGGTCATATGGAGACAGGATCTCATCAGGAAAACATGTCTGTGCAATAATGAATAACCCCTTAAACCCCACTTTTACATTGTAAAACTGGGGTATGCAGGGTATACCTATTTTTCTTAACTTTGATCCAAAACATAGATTGTAGATACTCATTAGAACTGCCTCTGCGAGGCGGTTCTAACGTGTGACCAGGGTTCTAACGTGTACCCTGAATCTACGTATGTTTTGAACAAAAATTGTAAAAATATCAAAATTTTCTAATGAAATTTTTAATTTTTACAGCCGAAAAAAATCCCTGTATATTGCAATAATTGCATAGGCAAGTTTTCATAATGTCAGTTTTAAAGTCCTGCAAGAAAGACTGGAGAAGCCTAGGATTGAATCACAACCTCTGGTTTACAACAAATATGGTTTAATCACTATTCCACAGAGGCTTCTAAATAACATTATGAAAACTTGCCCATGCAATATACAATGTACAGAGATTTTTAAATTTGCAAAAAATGTTTTTTTTTTTTTTTTTTATTTTTCTTACTTTTGCTCAAAACGTAGATTGTGAGTACACATTAGAACTGCTTACTTTCTACGAGTACCCACAATCTATGTTTTCCTTGCCGAGACAATTGTAATGAGTACCCACAATCTATGTTTTGGATCAAAAATAACAAATATAGGTATTCCCCTGGATACACTGTTTCACAATATAAAAGTTGGGTTCAAGGGGGTATACTTTTCATGGACATGTTTTCCCGATGATGGTCATGTTTTCTGGATGAAATGTAATTCTGAAATTCTGACAAAAATAATCACAACAAACTGAAAACCTTAATAGGCACACATGTACTAGGACAATAACCACCATACTCTGTGATAACAGCTACTAAACTCAATAAACTGCTTACATTTGAAAAAAAATTGTGATAACTTAAATTTTCACTAATTTGTTGTCTGGCAAATTTAATTTGTTGTCTGGCAAATTCAAAGTTTTCACCAGTTGTAAGAAAGACTTTCTATCAATTATTTAGACTGCACAAGTACACACTATGATATACAAGAATTCTGTTACAATTAGGAAATAGGGAAATTCCCCATAAAACAGACACATGAAAACTTCCGAACTCACAGTTACCACATTAAATGTTCACATCTTGTATGTCAGATATAAATCATTTTAAGAGCTATTTTAAAGGTGGACATAGCATTTCAGTGACATTATTATATAGTTCGTCTAGATTCAAGAAAAAACACCCCAAATGATAAATATGTGTAAATGGTTCAGTACAACAAAATCACTGTGTTCAGTATTTTGTTTACCAGACAAGTTTTTAGATGTAGACTTTGGTCCATGTCTATATACTGAATGAGCCGCGTCATGAGAAAACCAGATTTTTGCCTATGCGAAAACAAAGGCACAGATCAGCTGTGCAGTAACTGCACAGCTGATCAGCACCATTGAGCTCACTACTCCGATAGTACAAGTCTTCTTCTTCCTAAATCTGAAATTTTAAGCTATAGCAGCACATGCCGGTTTGTGTCAGACCTGGTCCGAAACCCCAAAGACTGTTTTTCTCGCATCACAGCTCAAATGCTCTAGTCAAGTTTACAAACATTAAAAATTTGTTTACTTTCCACATTGGCATATCATCAACATGCATTTAACAACAAGGCCAAAGCTGATTCAGCATAACATATTTGCACCAACAACATTTTGCTTTAACATTTTACTCTATAATAATATTAGGCTAGTAGTTATAAGCTCACCTCACCTGAGCCAAAGGCTCATGCGGAGCTTATAGGATGGTAGTCCAGCCGGCGTCTGTGCATGCCCATTTCCTGCAAGATTTTCCCTTTAAAAGACATTTTCCCCATGCAAATTTATAGGCAACCTATGTTGACCTTGCCGTAAAACAGGCCCAAGTCATCACAAGGTCATGATATATATACACATTGTAGTACTTTAGTCATCAACGCACGAAGCATCTTCTCTACTGAAACCGCTTGGCTAATCAAAGCCAAATCTTATAAGCTATAGGAAGGGGAAACCAATGTGTATATCAAGGTCACATTAATGGGGACATTGCATGAAAATCATTAAAATTATTTCCAATCTACATGTAAAAGCAGGGAACAACCTATGGGGCGACTATGGAGAAAAAGTCTCCCTAAATGTACAAACTTCTGATTTAGATAATACTAGTCTTTCTGACTACCCTGTTGAAAGTTGCAAAATTTCAGTAATTCTCTTTGGCTCCATGTTGGCAAATCTAAAGGGTCACTGACGAGACTTCAATAGTCGAAACCGCAGTATGGCCCATCTACTTTCTCATTTATGTTTTTACTGCTCTTAAAGGATCTCAGTTAATTTTTATTCTCCCTATTTTAATCTGATAGAGTAGTGAAAATGTATAGAATATATAGGCAAACCTGAAATTCAGGTTCAAACTTCTCTAAAATTTTCTTTGGGAGAGAAAAAACTTCTCCCTAAAATTCTTGGCTAGGTTGAACCCTGGTAAAAGCTGATTTTTATTTAATGTATTAATGGTGAACAATCACAAGCAACAGCATAAGTCATATTCCAAGCTACACTGATCCAGGCTCCGAGGTTATAAAACTTTTTTCATGCTCAGCTCAGCTGAGATAAAAATTTATCCTGCTCATAAATATTAAAATGCCAACAATTATTAGCAGGATAAATTACAGCCTTTGGCGATCTGAACCTGAAATTTCAACCAATTTTGGTTAATGCAGTATCTATGAGCACTTTAAATTTCATGCTCAGCTGAGTTGAGCATGAAATTTTTTTATAACCTCGGGGCCTGGTTAAGGATCCCTGGGGCAGATTACCTGTAATTAGTGCTCATTGTATTCATCACTAACATAAAGGCTCTTCCTCAATTAGATCAGCTGGCTAACCTGCACTGCGATACACTTCGTGACCTCGCTCCACTTCCGAGGTTGCCTTTAAATCTATGTCGAACTGATTATGGATTTTGTAAGTCACTTGAAGATGCATTATTTTTGTGATAATCATGTTATTGTTGTTAGGTATTTGTACCAATGGCAAAAATCTTTCAGTACAACAAGAAATTGTCTACAAAGTTTAAATTAACATAGAAAAACAAACGATTTTCGACATTGAGTAACTAATTCTATGGTAGTCTCCCCTGATCTATTCATCGACATCATTGAAATTTTCCACATAAAAATGAAGTATTTTGTTGATTCTGCGTACTTTAACAACTAAAATATTTATAAGTTATTTCAAATATGCCAGAAGATAAGTTATAATAGCACAGTTTTACCTTTGCAGTTTTGCTAAATTTTCATTTTCGACCAAGGGCTCAATACCCGGTATATCCCATTTCCGTCGGTGTGGAGAGGTCTAACGGAACACCGATGGAAATATTCTGTCTATTCCTCAATCAGCTGAAGACAAATGGTCATAGAAATATTTTCCTGACCAAATTTTTCATGAAAGAACTTTGCTGGGCCTGAGAATCAATTTCAGGACAGCTTCACTAGAAATCACACTACCAATTGAGCATTGCAACCCCCTCCCTTAAGTTGTAGTTTCTCATTGATTTTTTTTAAATTCAGTTTTACATCCCTTTCAAGATTATTTCAGCTCATATAAGACAGGCCAGTCAGTAGGTGTGATGAAAACAGGAGAACCCCGAGAAAAATCACCTGGCACACCCGCAAGCAGAACTTGGCTGGTCTCACATGTGGCCAGAGCGTGGCTTGAACCCACACCAGACACAGCGGTGAGATGATCGAGTGATTAAGAAACAGCGCTCTTAACCGCTCGGCCACGGGGGCCGCCCTCATTGAAAGTTTCTTGATATGAACATGGATACTATCAGCTTATTGTTTCTTTGAGAAGCATCTAAAAGTCTCCTCCATTTATCACCAAACACCTGCCTAAATCAGTTGTTTGATAGCACAATCATAGCATGAGCCAGCTCATGCAACTACCGTATGCATCACATCACAAGACTTCATTTCAAACCCATCTAATACTATCATGAGAATAAGACTTTCTTAGTCTTTGTGTTAGTCATTAGATTTCGTTGTCGTAATCGTCTCACTGCCTCCCGGAGATGCTTTGGCTGTAGCGGACCAGAGTCTCCCCATTTATCTAACACATCTAGAGCTGAAAATATATGAGCAGCCTCATGAGAAAACCAACAATCTGCATACGTGAAACAAAAGGCGCAGATCAGCTTTGCAGTACATTGTAACTGCAAAGCCAATCAGCACCTTTGTTTTCGCTACACGGATAGTATAATCCATTTTCTTCTTAAATCCGAAATTTCAAGCTTCTAGCCATCTTCTGTGAATTTACAGACCAGTTTGAGACGGAACTACACCCGGACCTCTTTATAACACGCTTCGTTAAAGCACGGTTTTGGATATAACACGGTCCATCCATGGACCCCAAATGGTCTACTATTACTATATATCTATACATTTTACTCTCGTTATAACATGGATTGGATAGCTAACACAGAAATTGTTTTGGACCCCAACAATAGTGTTATAAAGAGGTTGAGGTGTATTTGGAAACCACATTGTTGGTTTTCTCATGATGTGGCTCATCATCATTTAACTTAGAATCAGAGCAAGTCTCATTTGTTTGTGGCTGTTAGCTAAAAATATCTATATCATATGACATAGAGAAAGTCCTTGTAAGCTGATTTTTTTTAACTTGTTTAAGCCTGGCAACCTTTTTAAGGGACATAGGCTGCTGGTGATAGGCAAAGAGAATAGCCCAAGATGTGACGCCCCAAAATGCAGCGTCCCATCTGGGGCTATTCTGTTTGCTTAGAGGAATTTCATTGAAAAATGGAAAAAAATTTGAAAATCACACACGAAACCCCTTAAAGATGGACTCATCCAAATGATATTGATGGGTGAATCAACTTATCATTAATGGGTTTAGCAATTTGCATCACACTATAATGCAAGACAATGTATTTCTATATGACATTTTACAGTTGAACAGACTGGCTTGTAAAACCCACAAAACAGTTATTCTTACTATGAGAACATTGGGTGAGCAAAACACATGTATGACATTTAAATTTGGTCCAAAACATAGATTGTGGGTACTCGTTAGAACCGCCTCGGCAAGGCGGTTCTAATGTGTAACCACAATCAATGTTTTGAGCAAAAATAAGAAGAATATCAAAATTTTTCTGATGAAATTTTCAATTTTTACAAGCTGAAAAAGAATCTCTGTATATTGCATGGGCGTGTTTTTGTAATGTTGAGTCCACAAAAACATTTACCAACCTTCTTCTACAATTTCTCCGACAAAAACCTTAGCAATGCCGGCCATGGCAATGACAACATTCTGAGCTACTGTAGTACCCGTGATAGACTGCATCAGCTAGAAAAACAGAACCATATGAGCCACATCATCAGAAAACTGGTCTTCGGGATTTCGGACCAGGTCTGACACAAACCGGGCTGTACAGTCATAGAATAAGAGCTGTCGCAGGACAGCGTAGCTCGCCTGACTTGTGCTTTGCCACTAAATCTATTAAAATCTATGACCCATGACATTGATCTCAAGGTCACTCAGGTGGGTCGTGATGGTACAGCATAAAACTTCAGACCAATATCTACCAACATGCAAAGTATGAACTTGATCCATCAACATGTTCAAAAGATATAGACTTCTAAAAACTTTAACCAGAAACTTTAACACAAAATTTCTAAGTCCGTGACCTTGACCTCATGGTCACCCAGGTGGGTCGTGATGGTACCGCATAAAACTTCAGACCAATATCTACCAACATGCAAAGTATCAACTTTATCCATCAACATGTTCAAGAGATATAGACTTCTAAAAACTTTAACCAAAAACTTTAACACAAAATTTTGAAGTCTGTGACCTTGACATCAAGGTCACCCAGGTGGGTCATGATGGTACCGCATAAAACTTCAGACCAATATCTACCAACATGCAAAGTATCAACTTGATCCATCAACATGTTCAAGAGATATAGACTTCTAAAAACTTTAACCAAAAACTTTAACACAAAATTTCTAAGTCCGTGACCTTGACCTCAAGGTCACCCAGGTGGGTCGTGATGTTACAGCATAAAACTTTAGACCAATATCTACCAACATGCAAAGTATTAACTTGATCCATCTACAACTTCAAGAGATATAGACTTCTAAAAACTTTAACCAAAAACTTTAACATTTGAGCAACGCCGACGCCAACGCCAACGCCGACACCGACGCCGGGGTGACTGCAATAGCTCTTCCTGTACTTTCGTACAGGCGAGCTAAAAAGGCTAGAAGCTTGAAATTTTGGATTTAAGAAGAACAGGAATTGTACAATCAGAGTAGCGAAAAACAAAGGCACTGATCAGCTTCGCGGTTACCGTGAAGCTGGTCTGCGCCTTTGTTTTCGCCTAGGCAAAAAATCCTGTTTTCTCATGATGCGGCTCATATACAATAGATGTGAAAGTACTTTACTTGAATTAAAGGTAATTCAGCCACAGCATGGGAAAAATAACAATTTTAGTTTCGACCAGGTCCGACACAAACCGGCCTGTATAGTCAAAGAAACACGCTAGGAGCTTGAAATTTCTGATTTAGAGAGATGAGACAATGTACTATATATGGGGCGAAAACAAAGGCACTGATCTGACAGCTGTGCAGTTACTGATCTGCACCTTTTGGTTTTGCCTAATGCATGCTGTTGGTTTTCTCATGCAAAAGCTCAATTATATTTAAACATTCAATTTTACCAAAAATACAGAACCTGATACAGCTTGCGTCTTTGATAGTTGGCCATTTAAATTTAATTTAAGTGATTGGCTGATTGAACTTAGCAGATCTAAAGTATTTTGATTAGGAAAATGCTTATGGCTTCTGATAGTTTTCATATGGCATGGGTGACTGATACAGTCCTGATCTTGAGAAAAGAAAAGCAACCAAATAACACATTTTTAACAGTTACATTGAACACTTACTCTTTTGACGGAAGCTTTAGGAAATGCAGCTCTTCGGTACATTTCATATCTATTCAACTGATCCTCGGAAAAATTAGAAACCAGTACTCTGAAAACAGAAACTTCACAAACTAAACATCATCGCCGTATCTTTCAAGTATTACAGATAAGGTATAGGCTTTATCAGAAACTTGGGCGATGACTCAAGAGGAAGCACTGTCTCTGGCAACTCTGGGTTGAATGACTATTTCTTCATCTTAATCCAAACAAGAAATTGAATGGGAAAGATTGTTCAAATGTTTCTGGCAAAGAAAATTGCATTTCAAATTCAGTGATTATTGTTTATCAATCATATATAAGTCTTGAGTGATTTTATCTGAATGTGTGTCGAAAGCTATAATTTGCAATATAAGTATAGAACTACCGGTATAATCTAAAAAAAAAAAAAAAAAAAAAAAATAATAATAAGTTCATGTTGTTATCAAACTGGATATTAAAGCCTTTATTTACATTTATCATTATGGCTTTCATCCTCATAAAAACTGCCTGTTTGTGAACTCCGATGAGATAAGAGTTTCTGGTTAAGTGGATAATCATTTAAAGGTAATTAAAGTATGCATATTTGATGGATTAGTCAGTACATGTATTCCTATTTACCCCTTGCAGAGTTTTTTTTTTTTATCCTATAAATTTGTCATGTACCCACAAAATTAAAGGTATTCAGTTTGCTGGTGTACGTTGAGGGTTCAAAAAAAAGAAAAAAAAAAGAAAGAAAAAAAAGAAAAAGGCAAGATGTTCCCTCAATTTCAAAATATAGTTGGAACCCTGTTTGTGGTTTAACTTCCCAGCCAACAATTTTTAGGTCATGTCAATACAGATAAAGCGAGGATACCTTGGAAGCGAGGTAGCTGAGTGGTTAGCACACTGGCTTCTTGTGCTAAAGGTCCCGGGTTCGATCCCCGCCGGCGGCGAGGAAAGTTTGTTGGTCCGGACTTGCTTCCCTTAATGTCATTTGCAGGAATGACATGATAAAGTGCGCCGTCCTTCGGATCGGGATGTTAACTGGAGACCCCCTATGCAGGGACAGTCATCCCCTGTGCAGGTTAAAGATCCCTACACAGGTTCTATCCTCATGCATGTAGGCTCATCCTGCAAACACAGTTAACACACCGGAGTGTACAATGTACACCTTCCAAGAATAATCAGAAATTGATTGATGGGAGTAACAAGAAAACAAAAACAAAAAACATTAATGGGTATTTAACTATTAAATTAGTGAATGTGTTGGCTCAGGGACACAACACTGTAGCCCAGTGCAGTTCTAATCCAGGGCCCGTCAAGTAAAGTCTACCTATCTGCTAGTACAGAGGGCTATAAATACAGTTTCTATCCCCAAACTATCCGGGACTGTAATGACGTCTCTGACTCTTTGATTTCCACTGTACCGCTAAAATGTCAGATGATTGAGTGTCCAAGTTCGCTTTGCTTGTGAAAGCTATGGACTTATTTCTCCCCCATCCAAACCCTGCGGTGAAATATTGTTATTTGACATGTCACCAGTAAACTATTCAAATTCAGATACCCCTAGGCCGCATATTAAATGCTGTACATACTGCATCTTCAGCCGCTCTTCCTCTTGCTTTGCTCTTTTTGCCTTGACTTCCTCATCTGTCTCTGCTTTCCTCTTTTTATCAGGACTTGACTGGTGTCTTTTCGATGGTGATTTACCCTTTGATTTGTCTGGTGTCTCACTTTCAGATTCAGAAGCTGACAGAGACTTTCTGGGTGATTTTTGTGAGTGGCTCTGTTTGGATGTTGAGGCTGTTGGAGACGGGCTACGCATTTCGTTTGAAGGTCCAGCTGTAGTTGATACAATTTCTGATTTTGGTTCAGTAGAATCCATGACAAGTTGCAGATAAATGTCAAAGACAGCTTAATTTAGTAAAAAATGACAAAAAATTTCCTGAACAAATAATGGGCGCATCGATTATTTATGTCAAGATTATAAGCCAGATATCTGGGCTTTCTGGTCAACTCTTACTGAGTCAACTCGTACCTATCTTGGTCAACTCGTACCCGAATTAACTGGTACCCAAGTCAACTCTTACCTTAATATTATTTTTTATCTTATTTTACTTGACTTGTAAAGATATTTAAAGGTATGGGCATGGAGTATGGGTCATCTCGAGCCACCAACAGTAATCCATATATTTGGTTAGCAGTGTAGTGATGGGTATAGACACTAAACAGACTATAAGTTGCGTGAGCTATCTTTTACAGCGATTGTGAAACCTGGACATTATACCAACGTCATGCAAAGAGACTTAATAATTTGCTCTTAAGCTATTTGAGAAAGCTGTTAAAAATCACGTGGAAAGACAAGATTCCAGATACAGAGGTCATAAACTAAAGCAGAGATGCAAAGCATACATACAGTCTTAAAGGTAGCACAGCTTAGATGGACTGGCCATGTTATAAGAATGCCTAATGAGCTACTTCCAAAGAGTCTTCTATAGAGAACTACAAGAGGGAAATCGCTCTCCAGTGGCCAGAAGAAACGCTATAAAGCAACATTCAAAGCCTCTCTGAAGGATTTCGACATATCAGTGGGGTCCTTGGAACAGACTGCACAGGAGCGATCAAAGTGGCGAGGTCTCTGACATCAACAAAGACGTAGCTCTCTATGAAAAAGGAGAATCCGTGAAGCTGAAAGAAAGCGCAGAGAACGCAAAGCCAATACCAATGGGCCATCAGCTGATTCTATGACAATGACTTGTTCTACTTGCAACCGAGAGTTTAGAGCCAGAATCGGTCTAGTCAGCTATCAAAGAACTCACCTACACACATGAACCTCATTCGTGAAATTCTGCTTCTGTACAGTGCATGACCTTTCACAGCGTAATGCACACACACACACACACAGAGAGAGAGAGAGAGAGAGAGAGAGAGAGAGAGAGAGAGAGAGAGAGAGAGATTTAGTCGCGTTTGCTATGGAGGGTTTTGAAGCCCTCAACTGTCTCTGCATGCACGGCCGCTGTTTCTATATGGTTCCACTCAATGATAGTATTCACGAAAAATTAGTTCTTTAGCTGATCTGACTTACATTGCTCAATTGTAAATCCTCTGTCGTTGTTCACATAATGTTTTTCATCTACGTTCACACTTTTGTATCCAGAGTATGTTTTGGGTTTAATATGTCTTTTAGGTTTTTGTGGTTTCAGAAATTCATTGATGGCTGACTAGTACAAACCCCTTGAATACCTTAAAAGAAAGACTAGTCTGCAACTACCACGCCTATGTTCGAGTGTTTCCAGTTCAAGTGTTTCAAGCATTTAAGTAATCGCGTGAATGATAGACCACAATTATGAAATAACGTTGAATCAAATGATAGACCAGTTATAAAATAACGAATCAAATGATAAAATCCCCTCCAAAGGCTTAAGTCCCTTCACCGCTATAGGTGAGATTACAGTTCACCCCAAAGGGGTCAGTAAACTGTTGAATAATTTGAATATACATAAGGCGCCTGCGCCAGATGGCCTGAGTGCTAGGGTGTTGAAAGAATGTAGTTCTGAAATTGCTCCTATTCTGACCTATATCTACAATGAGTCGCTTGCTCAGGGTGCTGTACCAGACGATTGGCGACAGGCAAATGTAGCCTCTGTATTTAAGAAAGGTGAGAAATATGATGCAGCAATTTATCGACCGGTGTCGCTTACTTGTATCTGTTGTAAAACTCCAGAGCATATGATAGTCAGCAACATAAACAAGCATTTGGCTCTTGAAAGCATTCTTGCTGACTGTCAACATGGGTTCCGAAGTCAAAGGTCTTGCGAAATCCAGTTAGTTCAGTTTTATCATAACTTGATTAGTAATCTGGATCGAGCTGTGAATCGAGGGAGGTGATGCTTTGCCTGGGGAGGATTAATCTCGAGCTCCTATAAGAGAAGTAACATATCATAGATTGAGATCAGAGAATCAGGGACATCATTCTAATCGCTGATAGCCAGGGAGAAGAACTAAGCAAATATGAATTAGGACTTGCTAGGGGTATCTAAAATGCAAAGGAGTGTTGATTTCTACAGCACATTTTCTTTGGGTTAATGTCACCGGTGGGAATTTTGGGTCCACTTTTAGACCTTTGTAAAGGAATATAATTTTATTATCCTTATTTCTTTTCTGTAAGTTTTTAAAGATGCCAGTCATACTTTCCTTTTTTCTAATATGTTTTTGATAATGCAAACATGGGACATATTTGATATTGGGTGATATGAACTGCCCTAAGATTGCCTGTGATTATTTTCCTACAATAAAACCAGAGTGCATCCAATTCCATTTGCATGAATTAAGAGTGTGTTGAGATGCTGAATTGCTATGTTCACTCCGACAAATAACGAGGGAGCTCACAAGAGGTCAGAATTTACAATATAGTCTACACTGCTTGCAGAATACCCTCCAAGCTAGCCTTTGTCTTGGTCTTCTTTGTCTTCTAACTAGATTTCTAGACTTTTGTGATCAGCCACTGAGGCTGCGAAAGATCATTGAGCCCTCTCTCTGCATCCCAGTCCGATTCAATTTTGGCGTTTCGACCCCTCTCCTAAATGGCCTATGAATCTAAAAAGGTACAAGTAGGCAATGATCAGGAAATGGCGCAATCAGAAATAAATTCCCACTCCATAAACCGAGGGGTGGGAAAAATTCAAAATGACACTTAGGTACTTATACCAAGAAAACATATAGTAAGCCGAGTGAGCAGCTATTCCCCAATAGGCGACCACTCACTATTCCCCAATAGGCGACCACTCAGTTACCTGAACCGAACTAAAATATGAAAACGTACATAAGGCCCAAACAGCACAAAAAGTCGATCCCAAAACACAAAACAATTAGAACCACAGCAGAAGTATCGCCTTGGAACGATCAGTAATATAAAATTACTAGGGGGCTTAAACCGGTTTTATAGGGCCTAACCTCGCCCTCATCTTCTAAAATATTGTGCTCAACTATTATACCTATATATTAAAAAACACACTGAATTTCTTTGCTTAGTATCAATTTTCAAGCCTGTTTTATTTTACTAACATGTTTTACTAAGCATCATTGAATGTGCACAACATTAGTTTAAGCCTTTTGATGTGTGCTATATGTTGGTGTTTTATGTAAAATGTTGTGATATAACTACTTTCCTGTGATGTTTGTTATTGCATGAATACTTGAACAGTCTTTCAATTTGTCTGTCTGTAAAATAGCGTTAATGGCTAATGTTTGTATGTTAAACATAATCATGAATGTTCATAACAACAAGCCCAAACGCTTATACATTCGGTTTCAATTATTCCTATGGGACCATTAATATTCTATTTCATTATTGTAAAACATAGTATTGTCTAAAACAACATTTCTTACCGGGATAAAATAAAGAATCAAAGCATGAAATCAGAAAATGCGACCATGATTTAACCATGTTTAACATTTTACATAACTGGATGCAGATTTTTCTGTACAACTCGTCCTTGCGAAGGGTAATGCAGCACAGATTAAGCAACTACACACTGTATACCTTGGTGCATATTGAGCTGGCTAAGCAATCCGTCTAAACTGACCTCTACATCATCAACATTATAGTCGTCTAATCAGATGCCATTTTTCAAATCCCACCATTCACTCATGATTAATCACTATCGTCATTACAATCATTATCCATCATTATCATCATATCCCCTGCCTGTTGGAAGTGCTCCCTATACCTGGCCATACGACATCCTTGAACACGCAAACAAAAGACTCTGACAGCTGTTCTGAACATTGATTCTAAAAGGTTTTTTTTCTGAACATGTACGCTAAATTGTCCACATGACGACCTTTATAAACATGTAACCCATAACGTCTAGTTTGTGACAACTTTTTCCGAACATCTTCCAGATCCTAACAACTTTCAAGAACAAAGTATTCCAAAATGTCCAAAAGTTTTCATATTATTGTCATACTTTGAGGTCATGCGACTTCTGTGTAAAAGTTAGTGTTAACAATCCTGATCGTTGCCTACTTGTACCTTTTTATAACAATCAATATATGTATAATTCATTTTGTGTCTCGGACCCCGTCCCTAGCCAGAAAGACAGACATTTTATTTGGAACTCCCAAAACAAGGCCGAAATATATTTCGATCCCAGTAGGGCAAACTACCCCCCCCCCCCCCCATCACACCCTTTAAAATCATCCAAATGATCGTTCCATTAGGCGGATATATTTTCTCTTGTTAGTCTGCACTGTTAGTGGTTCTTCTTTTTGAAAGAGGAGATGCTAGGGCTTGTCTCATAGTGCAGTGCATCAAAAATGGTAGTCACTTACCATTTCAAAACCTTTGGTATTGCGCGGTCGGGTGCGAAACCACGACCTTTCTTTCTCTCTGTATATACTCTTATACACCCCAGTGGACATTCTAAGCAAAAACGCTTGCCCGAGTCATAAGAATGTTAATATAAAAAGGACAACTGATGGTACACGATTTAAAGATGAAAGTGGAGCGAATGCGGAAAGATGATAGGTTATGAGATTAAGAGCCGGTAAAAACAAATTATACTCAGGATCTATGGTCTAGAATTTTGCAGGGCATTCCACTGGACAACTACAAGTGGGAAAATTTATAATGATCTTTGAAAGTTGGCAGTTGTTGGAATGTCATATAATAGCAGTATCTAGAGAAACGGGTGTCTGGTTGCAACTGAACACAATCCAGGAGATGTAATGCAACAGGGTCATGAATAATATTGTAGAAAAACTCGGATCCAAATTCCGAGTAGAAAATATATACGGGTGTGAGCCCTCACGCTTGTCTTTGGTCGAGGCTTCTCGAGGCTGCTGTTTGAACCTGATGTACTTATTTGTGTTCGGGTAACTGAGTGGTCGCCTGTTGGGAAATAGCTACTCGCTCAGCTTACGATATATTTTCTGAGTATAAGTATAAATTGTCAATTTAGTTTTCCCACCTCGGTTTTTGGAGTTGGAATGTCTTTCTGATTGCGCCTTTTCCTGATCATTGCCTACTTGTACCCTTTTTCCAACCCAAAGTTTCAACCATGTCCGATACACTGACACGTAGTAACATGAAACCCATCTCGCAGCTCTGTGTTGCACTTTTTCAACCTGTTTAGACTTGTTTTTTGTATGAGCATGCCATACGGCTGCAGCATATTCCAGCTGCAGCCTGACAACTGTATTGTATGCCATTTAGTTCTAGTTCTAGTCTTCGTAGAGCCCCCCCCCCTTAGAGTTGACAAGGCTACTCTACAAATTGCACTACTACGGGATTAGAGGAGCTATTCACAAATGGATCGCTTCATGGCTCTCTGGGCGCTTTCTAAAAAAGTGGTGTTAGATGGCCAAGCCTCAGATCGGTCTTGGGGCCGGTCCTTTTCTTGATTTTCATAAATGCTCTTCCGGACAATATCAGGTCATCCGTTCGCCTCTTTGCCGACGATTGTGTTCTGCATAGAAATGTTAAATCCCTCACAGATTGCCAGATTTTACAGGATGATCTGAGTAGCCTAGCACAATGGGGGACCGATTGGCAAATGAAATTTAATGTTGCCAAATGTCATTCAATGAAGGTGACCCAGCATCTCCCTAGCAATCAAATACACTTTAATTACTCACTGCATCAACAAACATTGGAACAGGTTCAGTCCGCCAAAAACCTTGGAATTACTCATGATTACAGACAACTTGGGATGGGGCCAACCGTTTTGGAAATCTCTTCTAAAGCAACTAAGACATTGGGTTTTCTTCGGCTCAATTTGGCACTTGCACCTAGGCATACGAAGGAAGCTGCATATAAAACATTGGTTCGCCCTCAGCTCGAGTATGCGACTCCTATTTGAAATCCCTATAATGACACTGAGACAGAAAAGGTGGAGAAAGTGCAGATGACATCAGCCAGGTGGGTCTGCAGGCGATGGCATAATACTAGCGTCGATGACATGCTTGATGAACTTGAGTGGCCATCTCTGAAGGACCGTAGGTTAAAGTCTTCCTTAACTTTCTTTTACAAGATTCACTACGGTACAGTGTCTCTCGACAAATATAAGTATCTGACCCCGGCACACAGACTAATATATTGCAGGGCATCTCATGATTCACCGTACACAAGATACATGTCCTATAGTGATGCCCTGAAGAATTCATTCTTCCCAATGACTATTCCATTGTGTCCTTCTGTGGTCGCATCTAAGACCACGGAAGAATTTAAAGCTCTTATTTAAACCAAGGGCCCAGAGATATACGTTTTACCATGCCTCTGTTTAGCTTCTTGTAAATAGTTTTTAGTTAAGTTTAGGTAACTGAGTGGCCACCTATTGGGAAAATAGCTGCTCATTCGGCTTACAATATGTTTTCATGGTATAAGTACCTGATTGTTAGTTTGTTTTTTCCCACCTCGGATTTTGGAGTGGGAATCTTTGTCTGATTGCGCCTTTTCTTGATCTTTGCCTACTTGTACCTTTTTAATGGCCCATTCCGAATGTTTTACCCCATTTTGCTAAATTCAAAATTTAGCAAACCCACCTCACACCTGATGATCAGAAATTGATCGACTCAGTATCTGAAAAAGTTGCCAAAGAGCTCTTTATTTAACTGGTGAAGTGTGTTTTATATACAAAGTTTATATACACCACAACTTGATCATTCCTTATCTCTCATGCCGGTGTGTTTGGTATTGATATTTCTACGGATAAAAGTTAGTGTTTTGGTGGCTTTATCGGTAATCCTATCTATGTGGAAGCGCCAGGACAGATTGCTAGAAATGTCAACCCCAAGATATTTGGCACATGTAGCGGCTGCGCACAGGTAACACTTTCTGTTTGACATAGCTACTGTGATATCGCTCTATTTATATATTCTTATATATTTACATTTTTCTAAAACCTCCTTAGATGAACCATTAGATGTTCATCTGTGTTCATACTTCCATGAACGACATTGTGTCACGCGACGTGACGTAATCCAAACTTGACGTCAAAAACATGAATCTCGCCAATCTGATTGGACGTTGTAACGTCGACGCCGTTCCGCTGTTTGAACACACACTGTGTGTAGATTCTCTGTTTGCTGGTAAATGTGACCGTCTTGGTGATTTTTCAACAAGCGATAGAGAGAAATGAATGTAAATATAAGCAATGAGTTTAATTTTTCTGTTGTTCATGGAGCTATGAACCGCAGTGGGTCGCTAGCAAAGCTTACATGAACCCCTTCGGGGTTCATTCACTTTGCACGCGACCCACTGCGGTTCATAGCTCCATGAACACCAGAAAAATTAAATTCATTTCTTAATTATTTTACGTAACGTCGGTTTGGCGTTACGACGCTAACGTCATTCATATAGTAACAGGTTGCATTTCACCATTAGGTTTTCCATAGGTGACAATGTTAACGTTTTGTCACCTAGCTCGAAAACTAGACATACAAAATTCACAAGAGTGGTCTCATTTTAAACGTTCATCATAGCCCATGAATTTAAATGAAGATTATCAGAATGTTTACCTACTCAATTCAAAGCTATGTCCCGTTAAACGGAAGCACCCTCAGAAACCATGTTTCGTAATGCGGGTGGGTCTTCAGAGGGGTTCATGGAGAAAAATCCGCCCCGTTCCCATCCGATACCGGGATTTATCGACTAAAACATGGCATTCGAAACGGCGCATGTTTCAAGTTTTAAAACAAACCCTTCACAGCGGAAATCAATAAACGATTATTGACAGGTGACGTCATTTTTGTCTCTAATACAAAGTAAATGCTCTCCCCGAAAAAGGCGGGGCGAGTACTCATGAATATTTAGTAGTATGTACCCTAAAGTCTATTGTAATGGCAGATTAAATTTAGAAAACACGAAACTTGTTATTTAGCCAAGCGACACAACATTGGCGACGAGGATAACGGAACATTTTAATAGCAAATATCACCTCATAGCAATTGGCGCTGTTGGAAAATGGCTGAGGGCGGAAGAAATCTCCAAATCCGACCGTTTACCGTGGAAGATGACCACATAGCAACGGGCGAGAAATGGGAGGAGTGGTTGGAAGAACTAGAGAGAGAAATGCGGTTCTTCCGAATCAGCGAGCCAGAGGATAAAAAGGACGCGATGCTAATTTATGGAGGTGCGGAAATAAGAAGACTGGAGTAAAGTCTACAGGACCCGAATGAAGGTGGCATTTATTCCAAATTGAAAGGAAAACTGAACAATTATTATGCACCCAAGAAAAATGAGCATTATGCTCGATATCTTTTCCTGAAAATGAAACCACATCAGGGCGAGAGCACAATAGCATATGCCGCTCGATTGCGTGAAAAGGCAGCGGACTGCAACTTTCATAGCAAGGACGAACGAATATTAGAGCATATAATACAAACAACGGAAAATGCGGAACTGGTTCGAAAAGTACTTCACAAGAAATGGACTCTGGAGCAAACATTGGCAGAAATGCAATTGCTAGAAGATACATCTACACAAGTAAATGCTATGGCTCACCATGACACTGACGGTGTAGCGAAAATCAGCAAAAGGAACAAAGGCAAAAACAAAACTTCGCAAGATGAACGATCCGGGGAAATTACTTACAGATATTGTGATCGAACACACCCACGGAAAAAAGAACTGTGTCCTGCATACGGAAAATCATGTGACATTTGTGGTAAACGCAACCATTTTGCATCAGTGTGCATGTCAGACAAAAAGCGGAGAAGAAAGCGATTACAAAGAGGCCAAGCTGGTTCCAGTAGGGATGTCAGGCGTGCAGCGCATGATTCAGAATCAGAGGATTCGGACAGCGACTTCGAACGGGAACTGGATTTTATTGATGAGTCAGTTAGACATTTGACTGTTGGAAAAATAAAAATCAACAAGGTAAGCGATTTTGAAAAGACTGTACCGGTTGTTATCAATGACGTCATCGTCCATATGGAACCAGATAGCGGAGCAGATGTTAATGTAATGGACGAATTCCAACACCGTGCACTCAAACGTAAATCATTTGATGAGATTGCATTGACAGAGAGCAAAACGAAGCTAAGCACGCTACAAAATGAGCTTGGTATATCTGGCGAATTCAAAGCTACCGCTAGAAACCTGACAAGAGGGACTGAAACGACATTCGTGGTAGTTAGAGGCAAAATAAACTCCCCACCGCTGTTAGGCAGAAAAACACTCTTCGAGTTAGGCATGCTCGAAATAAGACCGGACGGCACACTGAAAGAACCAAACGAACTCAGAATATAAGAAAAGCGTCCGATCTATTCTAGACCAGCAAGAGAAATCAAAATTAGACACTATTCTAGCACAACACGAGGAGATCTTTCAAGGCATAGGAAAGATTTACGACAAGAAAATGAATGAAGAATTCCTTGTCAAATTTTCGATGAAGCCTGATGCTACACCAGTGGCCCAGAAACCCAGACCGGTGCCGTACTATCTCCAAGAACCGCTACGCAACTGGTTAGAGGAGTGCGTCAAGGAAGAAATCTTCGAGAGAGTTGAGCCTGGCGAACCAGTGACATGGTGTTCCCCACTTGTAGTTCAGCCAAAACCAAGAGTTCCCAAGGAAGCGAGATAGCCGAGTGGTTAGCGCACTGGCTTCTTGTGCTAGAGGTCCCGGGTTCGATCCCCGCGGCGGCGAGGAAAATTTGTTGGTCCGAACTTGCTTCCCTTTGTGTCATTTGCAGGAATGACATGATACAGTGCGCCGTCCTTCGGATCGGGACGTTAACTGGAGGCCCCCTGTGCAGGGACAGTCATCCCCTGTGCAGGATAAAGATCCCTACACAGGTTCTATCCTCATGCATGTAGGCTCATCCTGCAAACACACCGGAGTGTACAATGTACACCTCCCAAGAATAATCAGAAATTGATTGATGGGAGTAACAGGAAAACAAAACAAAACAAAAAGATACTCTGGGGTAAGTAAAGAAAGCCTACAACCCCATATGATAAGAGCAAGTGTCGACTTGAGAGTCCCAAATAAATACATGGAGAGAAACCGAATTTTGCAAGCGCCTGTGGTTGAAGATTTTACTTGCAAATTTCATGACTGCAAGGTATTATCCAGGGCTTATCTGGAGACAGATACTGATGAGGTGTCTGTAGTAAATGCCCACTTAAACGATTTACCTGTTAAGTTTTCTGTTTGTGTCAATGAAGGCCAAGACAAACTTCCTACGATGTATTGGTTACCTAAGCTTCACAAAAGACCATACAAAGCTAGATTTATTGCAAATTCTAGCTCTTGTACTACCACTGAACTTTCTAAATTATTAACTTCTTGTCTTACTGCTATCAAATCTCATGTTATAAGATACTGTGAGACAGTGTATGAAACTTCAAATAAAAATTGGTTTTGGTCAATAAAAAATTCTGGTGAGGTGCTCAGTAAATTGAAGTGTAGAGGGTTCCGTGCGACAAGCTTGTCCACATATGATTTTTCTACTCTGTATACAACATTACCACATAATCTAATTAAAGAAAAACTTCTGGATTTGATAGAGTGGACCTTCAAAAGGGCATTAAAAAACTATGGTTCACTTTATTTGGCATGTAATGATAGAAAGGCTTTTTTCACTTCCTCTGACCAAAGTCGGTATACCCTTTGGTCATGTCAGAATGTGTGCGACGCCTTATCCTATCTCCTTGATAATATTTATATCAGATTTGGGACCAAGTTATACAGACAAATTGTTGGAATTCCGATGGGTACAAATTGCGCACCTCTCGTAGCTGATTTATTTTTATACTGCTACGAAAGAGATTTCATGGATTCTCTTAACCATGATAATCAAGCTGATGTTATCGAGGCTTTTAATTCCACATCTAGGTACCTCGATGACCTTTTGAACATTGACAACCCTTATTTTGAAGGTATGGTCAATCAAATTTATCCACCTGAACTTCAGTTGAACAAAGCTAATATCTCAGATACCGAAGCCCCCTTTTTAGATCTACATCTTTCTGTTGCAAATGGATTTGTTTCTTCTAAAATTTATGATAAGCGCGATGACTTTGATTTTGATATAGTAAATTTTCCTTTTTTGGATGGTGACGTTCCTCGTCGTGCTTCTTATGGTGTATACATTTCGCAACTTATTAGGTTTGCTAGAGTCTGCAATCATGTTACAGACTTCAACGCTCGAAATAAATGTTTAACGGCAAAACTTCTCCAACAGGGCTATCGGTATCATAAACTTCGAAAAACCTTTTCTAAATTTTATCGTAGACACTATGAATTGATTTCCAAATATAATGTTGGGTTAAAGACACTTTTAAGTGAGGGCCTTTCGGAACCTGAATTTTATGGTGACTTGGTTTACAAATTAAAGAAACTTAAAGGAATAACTGATTTTTCTCTTCAGTTCGGAAAAATCATATCACGTTACAGACGTATAGGTTATAACTTGAATGTTATGCGACAGTCTGCATGCTTAGTTTTTAACCCAATCATGGTTGATAACTATGCTGCCTTCTTTAATTGCACGCCGGTGGGTCGGGCGTCAGACTCTATGATGGCCCCGACTTAAAGCTATTCATTTTAGTTGGTTGGGGCCGGAGCTTCTTGTCTGTTGCTTGGCCCACCGGGGTCCAACTGGTGTTTTTCTTTTGCTCCGGAGTTAGTAGGTTATTCGGCGCCCAGGGATCTCCATCGTCGGGCAGCTTACTCAATCTGTGAGTCCTGGTTTTTGATTCATCAGGATGTTTATCATGATTTATTTGTTTGTTCTTGATGATTCATTGACTAGTTAGAGATTCACCACGAGGACCGAAGAACTAACTAAATGTTGTGAACCACTGCAGAAGCTGAGGGTGAGGTTAGGTACCTGTAAAACCGGTTTAAGCCCGCCAGTAACTTTGTGTTACTGATCGTTCCAAGTCGATACTTCTGTAGTGGTTCTTTTTGTTTTATGTCTTGGTGTTTAAAATTTTTGTGCTGTTGGCGCCTTATGTATGTTTTCATATTTTTAGTTAAGTTAAGGTAACTGAGTGGCCACCTATTGGGAAAATAGCTGCTCATTCGGCTTACGATATGTTTCATGGTATAAGTACCTGATTGTTAGTTTGGTTTTTTCCCACCTCGGTTTTTGGAGTGGGAATCTTTTTCTGATTGCGCCTTTTCCTGATCTTTGCCTACTTGTACCTTTTTCCAAGCTGGACTTACGTCAAGGTTACCACCAGTTGACCCTTCACCCCGCTTCAAGAGCCATTGCGACCTTCAGCACACCATGGGGTAACATGAGGCCCAAAAGATTAATATTTGGAGCGAAATCTTCACAGGACCTCTTCGACGAGGCGATGTTCAGGATATTTGGAGACATTCCCAAATGCCTAAATCAGAGAGATGACATCTTGATAGGAGGCTGCACACTCGAAGACCACAACAAAACGTTAGAAGCTGTTCTACAACGTGCAAAGGACTTCGGCATAACTTTCAACAAAGAAAAATACCTGTTCGGGGTCAGCGAGTTAGAATTTTACGGTTACAGATTCTCAAGCGAAGGACTCAAACCAACTGAAGACAAGGTCAAGGCAGTTAAAGATTGCAAACCACCACAATCCAGAGATGAGGTGAAGAGTTTTCTTGGAATGATAGGCTATCTTTCCAAGTTTATACCGCGGTACGCAGTACTGACAGCACCATTGCGACGACTGACAGGCCATGATGTGCCATTCTCATGGGGACCAGAAGAGGACGCAGCGTTTTAGAACCTGAAGGACAGCATTACATGCGATGATACAATGTCGTACTTTGATCCAAGGAAACCAATTATAGTCCGCACTGAGGCTAGCTTCCATGAAGGACTATCTGCCGGACTTTTCCAAAGGACAAGCAAAGGACTTCAGCCTGTACACTTCATAAGTCGTTCAATGACCAGCGCAGAAAAACGCTACAGCCAAACAGAGAAAGATGCGCTAGCTGTCAAATGGGCAAAGTCAAGATTCCGAATGTATTTATTAGGAGCGCCTCGGTTCAAAATAATCACGTCACACAAGCCGCTGATTCCAATGTTTAATAAATCCTGCACGAAATTGCCGCCAAGAATTGAAAAATGGATTATGGAGATGCAGGACGTTGACTACGAACTAGTATATGAACCGGGAAAAGATGAAGCAGATCCCATGGACTACTTATCAAGGCACCCGCTCCTAGAGACTGAAAAAGATGGCACTGAAAAGATCGTCAAAGCACTGGTGACCATTGAACATGGAGTGGTTATGAATAGCATAAAGGAAGCCACTTCAAAAGACGTAGTGCTCCAAGATGTTTCGACAAGAATGAAAGCAAATGACTGGGACAAACATCAAAGCAGACCGGAGATAAAGCCATACTACATGATAAGACATGAATTATCGAGAGCCAAAGGACTCATTCTACGAGACAGACAAATTGTGATACAAGAGGAACTTCAGAGACAGGTCATCGTCGCTGCTCACAGTCTGGGGCATTTTGGAATGACGAAGACAAAACAGATGCTTCGAGCTAAATACTGGTTTCCTAGGCTAAACGGCATGGTTGAGGACACCATATCGAGATGTCCCCAGTGTCAGCTAACAACAGTTGAACACAAACAGGAGCCTGTCAAACCAACGGAAATACCACATTCAGCCTGGCACACCCTTTCGATTGACTATGGAGGACCATATCCCGACGGTCACTACAACCTGGTGGTGATTGACAAGAGGACAAGATTTCCCGCTGTGGAACAGACTACATCGACGTCCTGCCGGGTTACCTGCGATCGACTACGGAAGATATTTGCTACACATGGAATTCCGGAAATAGTTGAGAGTGACAATGGACCACCTTTCAACTCAACAGACTTTCACGCATTTGCACAGGAAATGGGATTCAGGCACCATAGGGTAACTCCAGAGCACCCGCGTGCAAACGGAGAAGCAGAGAGCTTCATGAAAGTTCTGAACAAGACGGAGCAAATAGCACACAACGAGGGCAGATCAAGTAGCAGTGCTATTCAAAATATGCTGATGGGCTATAGATCTACACCGCATCCTGCAACGGGCTATTCACCATACGAAGCACTCATGAGAGACATTTACTAAAACACGGAACGGGACGGAACGAAAAAAAGACGGAACAGGCGGAACATTACGGAACAGATTATTATGGAATACGGAACAAAGACGGAACAAACAGAATGCGAAAAGACGGAACAGGCGGAACGAAACGGAACAGAATATTACGGAATACGGAACACAGACGGAACATTCGGATTGCAAATGGTCGGAACGATACGGAACACAATTATACGATAATACGGAACACGGAACGCATTTACGGAACGCAATTATTACAGTACGTAACGTCAAAGGTTGCTAAGTATCGTCGTCTCAAATCATTACGTTGTTTCTATAACCATTGTAGATCTTTAGGATAAAATGTAAAATACATATTAATCACTAGCGTTTGGATTCAAAGATTAAGAATGGCACAAGCCGCTCTTGATGAAATGAATGGTCTGGTGATTGAGATCTACCCTGTTATTTCAGATGGACAAACCAAGGAAATAAAAAGCCTCTGCCACGCACAAATCCGAAATATCTGAAGTCATATTATTACATCAAGGCTGACAACCGGGCGAATAAAGGATTTCGGAAGGAAGTATATTTCCCTGTCGGGAATCGATATATAATACTCATGAATTGGCATACGAGGGAGGCTTTATTCGCTTTCTATCTACATACCCAGATCTATGCGTTGTAGCTGGAGAAGTTGAAATGATACAGGAACTCAACAGCGTCATACAATTAAAAGACGAAGACCTCTTGTTGAGCTATGATACAACTTTTAATTTGGGCGAGTTTTATGTGTCTCCTCTGGTCTTCAAGCACGTTGTATTTACAGACAACCCGTTAGTGGCTGGTCTTTTCCTGATTCACGAGAGAAAATTAAGCGAGACACACGAACATTTTTTCAAGATTCTGTCATCGTTAGTGAAACCTCTGAAAGGTGTGCCTATAGTAACTGATATGGAATCAGCCATAGTTAAGGCTATCAGGGAAAACACGACATTAAAGCAAATTGGATGCTGGCGCCATCTCCGACAGGATGTTCAAAGGTGGTTAACTGACAACCTACCCAAAGTAGAACGATCAACCTATGTCAATGAGCTTTATGAGATATTGAGAACGACAACGGAACGACAGTGTGCAGACATGATTAAGAAGATGGAAAAACAGTGGAATGAAGAGTTTACACGCTATTTCAAGAAATCAGTCGAACCAAAGCTGGGATATTTCTGCGCATGGTCCATTGCAAATTCGTGTAAGCTAGACACAAAGAATGGTATAACAACAAACCAGTCTGAGGGCTTCAACTTCCTATTAAAAGATTTCCAAAGCTGGAAGGAAGTACCACTGGATTCTCTTTTGATGTCTCTGAAGCTAATACAAGGATTCTACCTGGAAGAAATAAGAAGAGGCAAGGCTCAACTTGGAACATTTCGATTAAAGCCAAAATATTCAAGGTAGGTACATTTTAATAAAAGTGTTCCGTGTGTTCCGTGGTGATTCTATTGACGGAACACTGTAGACTATTAGCTACGGAATGCACACGGAAGATGTTCCGCGTGTGTTCCACGTGTTCCGTGGTGATTCTATTGACGGAACACTGTAGAATATTAGCTACGGAATGCACACGGAACATGTTCCGCGTGTGCTCCGCCCGCATGTGTTCCGTGGTTATTCTATAGAATATTCGCCACGGAACGCACACGGAACATGTTCCGCGTGTTCCGTGGTGAATATTAGCTACGGAACGCACACGGAACATGTTCCGTGTGCGTTCCGTGGTGATTTTATTGACGGAACACTGTAGAATATTAGCTACGGAACGCACACGGAATATGTTCCGTATGCGTTCCATGGTGATTCTATTGACGGAAAACTGTTGTATATTCAACACGGAACGCACACGGAACATGTTCCAGTTTTCTTCTTGTATGTATGCCCTTTTGACTTATTGTATTTTCTTTTCATAGGTTTGCCTCAGACGTAATAGAGTTTGCCTCCAAAAAACTGGTGTGCCAGCCGAAAGACATAGTTTCTTCCTTGAGAGATAGAGTGCTCAAAGAAAGTGATGCAGATGTAGGTTTTCCAAAATCAGCTGATGCAGACAACAGCAGGGTGCTAAGGGCTAAATTACTTGCAACAAGTGACAACATTTCATTTTCATCACGGCTAGGTGTTTTTGTCATTGCCGATCAAGAATCTGTCTACACAGTTAAACTTTTCCCGACAGAATCATGTACCTGTCCACTTAAAAAGAACTGTGTCCATATCCTAGGGGTAAAGCTAGGACAGAGAATGGAAATACATGAGGATGAATTAGCGATACACTGAAATATCTAGAAGAAAAAGAAATGCGGCTGTTTCCTACCGCAAAGGGAACAAGCAAAAGACGCAAGGCAATCAAAAAGATTGAAAAAATTAAGTTGTATTGATGGAAACAACAGTTAAACAGAACAAAAATAAAGATACAAACTTTTTCCGTCATGCTGTTCCGTATTTTAGTATTTTTCCTTTATAAGTATTCCGCTTTTTAGCAATTTGACATTTGTCACTGTTCCGTTGTTTAGCAATTTTACATTTCTCCTTATTCCGTTTTTTAGTAATTTATAAACAATGCCATTCCGTTCCGTTCCGTTCCGTTCCGTGTTTTAGTAACGAGACGAAACGTCAAGACAAAGCTACGGAATGCACACCCTTAACGAGTACAACTGGTATCCAGCAAATGGAAAGACAAATAACTAAACAGGACAAAGAATATAAGAAGAAATGGTCTAAGCAGCACAGACAACCAGCGTGTAGGAAGAGTTACTTTGAAGTAGGAGATAAGGTCTTACTGAAAAGAAGAAAGATTAATAAATGGTCCACACCTCATGAAAAGGAGAATTACGTGATTGTTGGTGTGAATGGATCGGCAATCAGGGCCAGACGGAAATCTGATGGACGCACCATAACCAGAGATGAATCCAAATTTAAGCTACTGAAGATGCCCCGTGACGAGTACTGGAGGGAACGTCTTTTGCGTTCATCGAACCGTAGACGACAGACATCTACAGCAAGGGAAAGAAACGAGGGAGCGCAGAATGACGGACAGGACGATCGAAGTGAAGCCCAGGATGATAAAACACACCAACCACACCCACCACAAAGACGAGAATTACCAAAACGGAACAGAAGACCACCACCGAGATTCAGAGACTTTATTCTTAACTAATTAGATGCGCTTTCATATAGCGAAAACAACAGTCAGAAACTTAATTATACTTTCTCTAGTTTGGTACAAAATTAATACAAAAACTTTAAACTGTTACAATGATATTCATTTTGGAATTTCTCATTTAATGATTCAAAACATCAGAGACTGAAACTCTATCTTTTAAAACATGGGAGAAATGTGATATCGCTCTATTTATATATTCTTATTTATTGTACGTAACGTCGGTTTGGCGTTACGACGCTAACGTCATTCATATAGTAACAGTCTATTGTAATGGCAGATTAAATTTAGAAAACACGAAACTTGTTATTTAGCCAAGCGACACAACAGCTACCCGGACAGATATGTCTCAGAACCCGAGCTTCGGGAACTAGTAAGACCTTTTAGTTGAGATAATAGAACACAAAAGTCCATGTCACGTGTAGCGCTTTCATTTTCAAGCGTTTATGACGACCTTCACATTTCAGAGACAAGGGTCCTTAACTTGTTAATTTTGTAGTAATTATGGATGAGATCGAGCCCTTAATCAGCCCTTTAATTTGTTTATCGTGTTCTCTGTTTGTTTAGCCCTTAAATGCAACAAAATCACCGATACATTTTTATTTATTCATCATCACCAATTTTGTATTTTCATTTTAGCCTTTTGCCTCATCACTGAGAAGCGCATGAATATGTGTAAAGAAAAACAAATAAATAAGGAAGCGGTGCAAAGACTTCATATCAGATCATTTTGTTTTAAAAATCCTTCAGTTTTTTTTTATTTCTTTATGGAGCAATCAGTTGGTAACAGGTCATGTATTTTTGTAGTTGATTGTCAATTATTCATGCACTATTTTATGGTCTCATTCATAGTGGAAGGATACATCAAGTGTGTCAGTTGTTTGGTCTGAAACACCTGACAGGATTACTAAGGTGGAAATAAATAACTTTAAGGAAAGAAAACGAAGAGATTTAGTGTTGTGATGTACATTTAAATGAAATAGTTAACTGCGGCAATTTGGAGGCTACGAAATAAACTCTTTAAAGGCCGGGTAAGCATTTCCCTTTGATTTGTAAATCATGCTTATGTTTTATTTACATTTGTTCTTAAATCATGTTTACAGCCCTATCAACATACATGTATATCATTGCCAGATTTTGAAGAAAAGAATAAAGTGTAGTATTGTTTGTTAGTGTTGAGGTTCAATATCACTCTCAACAATTTTTCAGTCATGTGATCTCGTTTGGAGTATGAAGCTCTACCACCGCAAAGGTCATTACGCTCCCTTAAGGTATATAGAATGTCTATTTAATATGCATATGGATGAACATTACCAACATGGCTTCTAAATCAAATCTCTTTTCTCTGTGAATCTGTATGATGTGTCAAGCTTGTGACACCCTTATGAACGTCACTCAACTACCACACCGTAGTCAGTAGTAGTCTTGAGTTTAAATTGTAAATAAGGCACAGCTATCTTTCAAAAAAATGAAATTGAACAACATCTGTGCAAACATTGAAAGACACTCTCATGATGTCTCGACTATTGTGCATGACAGTTGAGTCGTTTGAAACGAATGCGATCTTGTGGCAGAAATGCACAATATTGTCGTGTAAATAGCCATCCAGTGAAACTGCATTTGAAAATTGTCTTATTTATAAAGCAAATCTCAGTTGCTAGTTTGTCAGGTCCCAGTGAGATGAAAGTTATACTCGAAGCAACATCTTCAAGTTTGCTGTACATCATGGAAACAATCGATAAAGACATGTCTTCTTTATAATTTTATTATGTTGTCTATGAGATTATGACATGTTCTATTGGTAGAATAACATTCACGCAAGAGTCACCTCCCCCATCAGCCCTGGGGAATAACAGGTACTTTGACTTTTGTCCTGCAAGCCTTGCTGAAACCCTGCCATGTGAGTTTGTAAAACCAGGGTGGTTTTCTCTATTTGAACATTACATGTCTGTATAATATAAGCCCCAGGTATATTCCCCACATTTTTGAGACTGATTCTGAAAATGTCAAAACCCAAAGTTCTAGGTTCCTTGTCCTCCCCAAGGGTTTTGGGGGCTGTGGTTACAAATTGCACATATCGAATCTCAATCTAGCATGAAAGTGTATGCCTAGTCCTCAGTATTCATGGAAACTTAAAAAAGTCAGTTCATGTCACATTCTCTAAATTGTGACCAACTTGATTTTAGATTATTAATCTAAAATCAAGTTGGTCACAATTTAGAGAATGTGACATGAACTGACTTTTTTAGTTAATCATTAACCAGCCATGGTAGGCCTAGAATGTCTTAATGAGTTAAGTGTACCTACCTTCATTACAATATTTAGAACCAATGTGAAGGTTGGGGGCCAAATAAATAAAAAAAAAAAAAAAAAAAAAATAGCCATTAAGATACTGTATAGCCTGATTTTTAATGTTTAATTCAATATGTTTTGGAGTATTGACATTTTTATTTCAATGCTTAAATAGCCAGACCATGAGAAATATGATTAAAGCTTATGCAAAAAGTAGTTACAGGCCAACACTGTCTATATTTTAATCTTTTCAAATTTTGATTTCAATTTTGACAGCTTTTCTAATTGTACACATTGGTTATAGTCGCAGTTGTTTGCTTGCTTCAAAGACCAGGTGCCGAGGTTATAAAACTTTTTACATGCTCAGCTCATGCTGCGCAGCTGAGCTTGAAATTTAAACTGTTCATAAATACTTAAATAGCCCAAATAAATTGAAATTTCAGGTTTAGATTCACCCTGCTTATAAATGTTAAAATGCCAACAATTGTTGGCATTTTAACATTTAGAGCAGGATAGGTTTCATGCTCAGCTGAGCTGAGCTTGAAAAAAGGTTTTATAACCTTCGGGCCAGGCTGTACCATCACCTGGGTGACCTCAAGTGGGTGACCTTCAGGTCAAGGTCGCAGACTTAGAAATTTTGTGTTATAGTTTTTGGTTAAAGTTTTTGTAAGTCTATATAGTTTTGAATATGTCAATGGATCAAGTAATTGAAGTTGAAATTTTGCATGTTGATATATATTGGTCTGCAGTTTTATGCTGTTCCATCATGACCCACTTTAATGACCTTGAATTCAAGGTCACAGACTTTGATAGTTTATGTTACAGCTTTTGCTGAAAGTTTTTAGAACTGTATATTTCTTGAACAGATGTATGGATCTAATTGATACTTTGCCTGCTGTTAGATATTATTCTTAAGTTTTATGCTGTACCATCTTGATCCACCTGAGAGACCTTGAGGTCAAGGTCACGGACTTAGAAATTTTAGGTCAATAAAGTTTTGGGCTAAATTCTTTAGTAGTCTATATCTCTTGAATATGTAGATGGAACAAGTTGATACTTTGTATGTTGGTAGATACATGTATTGGTCTAAAGTTTTATGCTATACCATCAAGGCCCACCTGAGAGACCTTGAGGTCAATGTCATGGGTCATAGATTTTAATAGATTTAGTGGCAAAGCACAAGTCAGGCGAGCTAAGCTGTCCTACGACAGCTCTTATATAGCCACAGGACCAGGTTACAGGATAACATTTTGTTACAGGTAGTGAAACTGCAGTGCGGCAAACACTGTTTTATGTGCCTTTAATATTTACAACCGCGCAAATACCAGCTTAGCTATTCACAAGTTTCAGACATCCCAAAATCAGTTGTCAAAGACGAGAAATTGATAGTTCACATCAGTCATCCAGGTGCAATTTAAAAATAGAAAATGTTGTTCATTTTTTTAAAATAGCCAAAAACTGTCAAACAATCACCTTGGTCTGTTTCAATATTTGCAAATAACCAATGAAATTTTTGAAAAGAGAAATCAACATCTGTCAATTCCATCTTACTGTGACCAATCAGAGATATTTAGGGTAATGATGTACATTTCAAGGATGATCCAAATATTGGACAGGAAATGTCAATTTCATCTTTATGACAACTAGTAAAGAGATGCTTAAAACACCTGGATTGCTAAGCTGCTATTTGCCTGGTTGTAAGAATTCAAGTCTTCACATTTTATACTGGTTTCCTTAAACAATATATGTGTGCATGTAGTAATACTTGTACATGTAATTTAAAATAGTCAAGTGAAAATTGACCACAGAATCTGTATACATTACAACCCTTGATTTATAATAGCTAGCAACATAATGTAGGATTTGTAATGTATACTTGTATAAGCTCTTAATTAAATGAGCCACCTCGTGGAAAAACCAACAATGTGGTTTCCGAACAGGTCTGACACAAACCGGCCTGTACAGCTACAGAAGCAGGCTAGAAGCTTGAAACTTTGCAGTTAAGTAGAGGAGGAATTGTACTATCCGAGTAGTGAAAACAAAGGCGCTGATCAGCTTCGCGGTTACCGTGAAGCTGATCTGCGCCTTTGTTTTCGCCTATGCAGATTGTTGATTTTCCCATGGGAGGGGCGGCTCAAATTGCTGTGCACTTTTAATTCATTAAATCTATATTGCTCTGATTAATTGGTCATATCCTTGATTGAATGGCCAGTCATGAGGTCATGTCTATGTTAAAACTTAAGTAGGTTATTTTTAAAACTTAAGTGGGTTATTTTCGGTCAGTCAAAATAGAATCCTGTTTGTTTTGGTAAGTTGTTAGAACTCTTAGTGCTTTTCTCTTGATTACAGAATAAACTTTTGAAGTGTAAGTTTGGATGTTTAAACTGGTAAATGTTTTCCTTTTGATGACAGTCTGTCAGACTCTGTCCGACCAGACAAAAAGTTAAACCTTGGTCAGAAAGAAAATTTGCCACACCAAACTGGAAGCCCTGAAAAGGTTAAGGCAATACAGGAGCAGACAGGATGTGGATCAGGTGAAAATTTGTTCAGCGAGACAAACTTCTGGTGTTTGTCTGACTTAAAGTCCTGTAGGGTCTTCATAAGTGTCAAAAACACTGCACTGGAGTAGTGGGAGCTTTGGCGTTACAGGCACGAAAGTATGCATAAGAGGTCTCAGCTTTTGCATCTGGAAAGCAGTTTCTTTCTCTGTTTTAGCGATGGTGTTTGCAATAATTAAGTCAACATTGATTTTGCTCCAGTATATATATATAGATACATTCTTGTTTACCTACAGGATCTAAGGTCTTAAAAAGTGTGTTTTTCTTCTCATGTATTATTCAGTTATGTTTGTTTTGATGTAAAATCTATTGATTTAGGTACAATATTGTCACAGCTTGTTAGTTCTGGGCCTTGGTTTTATGTACACCAGTTATCCGAAGACAACAAGCGTGACTCAGAACAACAAATGCAGGTGATGTCAATGTAAGGTTGTTGCCGGGCAGTTGGATGCAAATATCTGTCTGGCAACAACTTGCTATGGAATATAATGCTCCCTGGGCGTGCGATGGCACAGTGGTAGTCTGGTAGAGAATCAGACTTCGATTCCAGAGGTTCTGGGTTTGATTCCCACTGGCTGCACTATAATTTGTACTTGCGCAAGGTGCATTAACTCCCCAGAGTACTGGTTAATGACCAGGAAATAGTGGCTCCGGCCCAGCATGATTGTAAAATTGTTGACTGGGACGTTAAACCTCAAAACAGACAAAAGAATGATCGGTGGCAAGTTGTTCCCAAACTGGAATTTCATTTTTTGTGGCTTATTGATTTCATCTACATTGGTTGTTTTCAGTCACATTGGTTGTTTCTGGATAACAGGTGTGGGATTTTGGAACCTTCATCAAATGAGTAAAGCTCCTACAAGCATTCTGGTGAAACTGAGCAGACAGCTCACAAAATTCCTTAAGAGAGTCTGAGAGCATTCCTCAATTTGTATATTATTCATTGGTAAAACAATGTATTTGAGAAACTTTTTGCCCTCTAAAGCAATTATTTAAAACTGTCCTAAATTTTGAAGAATTGCACAGAAATATACTTTGGTCCCTATTAAAAAGTATTAAAATGAGTATTAGATAAATACACTTTATGAAGGCTATAATTTGTAAACTTTTCATTCAATAAAATCTTTGACACCAAACTTTATATATGATAAAACCCTGATGGGTTCTCATAGAATGGGGTATATAGCACTTTAAGATAGCCTTACATGTTAGAACTTCCTGATGAAACGATTCTGGTAAAAACTGCATTTGTATCATGCATAAGTGTCCATAGGTCCCCAAAGGTAGAATGCTAAATCAGAAGTTCTGTTTTCTAGCAGGGCTGGGGTAATCGTAATTTGTAATCGTAATCAGCTGTAATCGATTACAGATTTTGAAGTAATCAGTTGTAATCAGTAATCAGCCATTTTTCTGATTACAAGTAATTTAATTTAATCAATTACAATTGAAAAATGGCTTGTAATCATGATTACATTATGATTACATCTGATTACAATCAGATTTTGACTGGTTTTATGCTAAATGTTAATGTGTATCAATGGTATACATGAATATGGGCAAAATCCAAACCAATCTCCACCCCTCAAAATAAAGGAAATAATTCATGAAACTTTACTTTCTTGTCTGCAGTGACACAGGCAAAGGATGGTTTGTAAATTTCAGTTATAAAATGAAATGAACATCACAAACGTATTTGATATACATTTGATGCCTTTTGCAGTCTGATATGGAAACTGCATATTCACTAAAAATTTACATTATCTTACACCCTAAGCAACAAATCATTTTTAATACAGATTTCATTAGCCTTTCAACAGCCTACAACTTAAATGATTCTTCTAAAGTTCAAACTAATGCACCAATTAGGTTTATATGGCTGTGTCAGTTTAATTGGTTTTGTTGGTCTATTGAAAACAAAGGTGGTTCAGGGTGTGAACAATTTCTTTTGTTGTATATATGCTGATGAATTTTTTGATTATGCATTTGAGTCAAACAAATGGGAGATTTACCTGTGACCACACCTGTAGAAACTGTTAACAATCAAGATAGGCATTAGTAGACAATATAGTTTTCTTTACAAATGGGACATGGTAAGTTAACCAAAGATCATTAAGTTAGTGAAGTTAATCAAAGTTTTAGCTTTTTGCAGTTTGGTTTTCAAGGATAATGGCTTGTTTATGATTGTGTCCATTCCTGATCACTGCTTATTGTTTAACTCATGAAACACATTCTTTCTGACTGTGTTTTAGAAAAGAAATATGCATTTAATGAAGGTTTATATTTTGCAAGACTTTCATGAATATGCAATTTATCATCCTCACTCACTTGATAAAATTCAGAAAAATAACAACAACTCAATGGAAGACCAAACTTAACAATTCGTTGAACAGTATATGCGATGGGGTATTCAACAACTATGGTCGTGGAGGCGGGACCTTGATTTAAAATCTGGAATCTTGTCTGGTTCGTCGAATCATGTCTGGTTCGGCTTCCAGGGCCCATTTGTTCAAAATTAACGACATCGTTAGTTAATGATTCATGAAAATTTCAAACATGAATATTACAAATACACTCTTATTTTTTGTTGAAAAAATGTGAGAATCCTTTGCAAAGGATTCTCACATTTTATCAACAAAAATGACAAAAAATAACAGTGTATTTGCTTATGTAGTCGGCATTTACTTAACGAGTTGAGGTCTTAACAATGACCTTAAGCTAACAAAGTTTTGAACAACTGGGTCCTGGAAAATAATATGACAATTCTAAATTAACAGAATTGAGTTCAAATGATACTTTTAGTGAGTTGCTGTTGTTTCCACGTAAAATACCAGTGAGAAGCAAACACTTGCATTAAAGAAACCAATTAAGAACAGATGTTCACTGTCATCTTACAAAAGTAATCGAAAGTAATCTGATTACTTTGTTAAAGTAATTGTAATTTAATCGATTACATTCAAAATCTGAAGTAATCAGTTGTAATCGATTACATTTTTTGGACAAAGTAATCTGTAATTTAATCGATTACATTGCAGTGTAATCGACCCCAGCCCTGTTTTCTAGTATAGTTTATATTAACAGAAGTTGTTATGCACTAGTCATTTGTTACTATGGCTCCTATGGGACTGGGGAATAGCGTGGTTGCTAACTTTTCAAAAGCCTGGTAATGTGGGGTCAAAACCCGCCCCTGAAGTTTGAGTTGTGTGCATAGGGGCAGGGGATACAAATGATTGGTGCATTGCTATAGCTTTTAACTTTTAAGGGTCTCTTCACTGCAATAACTGATCCATCATGTTCACCAGTAAAAGTAAAGGATCTAGTCCTCTCCTGATTGATATAATCAGGTTAATCTTCTTGTAATATTGTTGACCTTGTGCCATGATCTATCTGCCAATTATCATTCAGGTCAATTCTCCTTATCGGTTGCTATTTTCCTATGTCCTGCTGCATCCATTTGTTGATCTAGGTCTGTACTGGTGGATCAATTTCTGCTGTTTATTTATATGAGCCGCCGCATGGGAAAACCAACAATCTGCATAGGCGAAAACAAAGGTGCAGATCAGCTTTGCAGTAACTGCGAAACTGATCAACGCCTTTGTTTTCGCTACACGGATAGTACAATTCCTTTACATTCCCAGCCTCTAACCATCTTCTGTGACTGAACTGCCCGGTTTGTGTCAGATCTGGTCGGGTTTTCTCACACACAGGCTCATATAGGATCCATGTCATTCTGTGGTTTGTTAGTTAGCTTCTTATCTTGTAATTGCTACTGTTGTACCAATAGTAGTCATCAAATTAACGTTTGTATTTGGTGATAAAGAATAGATAATTTATGTTATTTCTCCATAAAACAAAAGTTGTAGGTACTCGTTAGAAGCGCCATGCCGAGGCATTTCTACTGAGTATCTCTAACTCAGGATTTTATGGAAAAAAAAGAAAATTGACATAGATAATTTGAGCCGCCTCATGGGAAACCAACAATGTGGTTTCCGAACAGGTCCGACACAAATCAGCCTGTACAAGCACAGAAGATGGCTATAGTCTGGAAATTTTGAATTTAGAAAGTAGAGGAATTGTACTATCCGTGTAGCGAAAACAAAGACGCTGATCAGCTTCGCGGTTACCGCGAAGCTGATATGCGCCTTTGTTTTCGCCTATGCAGAGTGTTGGTTTCCCCATGAGGCGGCTCATTAATATCTGCATTAGTCAACCCACTGCTGGCTGCCAATTCTGACATGATAAAAGTTATTGTTGTACAGATACATACTGTCAAATTAGGGGTGGGGTTGTACATGATACATATGCGTCTGATAATGAAACAGGTTTTGTGTATAGTGAAGAAATATCTTGAAATACCATTCTGTTTAACACCGAAATACATGTATTGTTGATCTTTCATTTCTTTCTTGGTGGTCAGCTTTGAGGAAAGAAAGCCTGAGCTGTTTTATAGGGACAATAGAGCTGAGATTCTATAGATTCTATCTGGCTTTACACCTATATATATAAAAAAAACGGCATAAACTCGGTCAAAAGTCTGTAAAACTGAGTGGTCAGTATAAAATTGGACATCCTGTTGATTTTTTAAACCCATTTGACAGATTTTAGTCTCATGTTTTGACATGAACTTAAAGTTTATTTAACTAATGGGTCTTGACTTTGTCCAGTGAAATGGTTAGTTGACCATTGATTGTGTTTTTCTAAATCCAAGGCAGACCAAATCTGCTGATCTCAGATACAATACATTCCAGATTGTTATACTCTAGCCTTGTCATGAGAAAACCAACAATGTGGTTTCCTTACAGGTCTGACACAAATCAAGCTGTACAAGCACAAAAGATGGCTAGAGACTGGAAATATTGCATTTAGAACGTAGAGACATTGTTCTATCTGTGTAGCGAAAACAAAGGCTCTGATCAGCTTCAAAGTTGCCGCGAAGCTGATCTCCGCCTTTGTTTTTGGCATATGCAAAATGTTAGTTTTCTCATGACGCGGCTCACTCATTATGTAACAGAACCATAGTGTGTTGACCTCACTGATTGGTTAAGTGATAAGTGATAAACCAGATCCTGCCGATAATATCAAAAACTTAAGGAGTCACAACTTTTTGACCACAAAACCACAAAAACAAAACAGAGTTGACCGATAATACAAATTTAATCATTTAAGGTAGCTGTAATGGCCAGGAGGACACAAGTTATCACCACCCTATCTTAAAGCCAGATGTACGTAATTGACCTCACGGTAGAATTTTTTTATTTTTTGCATGTGAGTGTATTTTGATGTCCTACATACGAAAATGAAAAGAAATCGATACCGTTCCGAGCTTGTTTTCGAGATATCGGCCTTCAAAATCGTCAAATTTGAGAGCGAAAATACATTGACGTCAACGTAAAATACGATTTTTAGGCCCCCTTTTTGTTAATTTTCTTGATATATTTCAAAAAATCCACGGTAGGATTTTTTAAAAAACTGATATGTATTAGAGAAATTCCTGAACTACATATAGATAAAGAGAAAGTCCTTAGTTACCGGATTCGTTTTCCTGCTATTGGCATGCGAATAGAGGTAGTCGTTGCTGAATTCAGTACATTTTACGCGCGACGTCGATTTTGCCCCAAAATTTCTGACACTGTTTAGTATTCAATATTGCTAACTGTCACGGAAATGTTGTTTTCTTCGGGATAACATGTCCACAATCTATATTTTGAGCAAAACTAATAAATAATATCAAACTTTTTACATTTCTGAAGTCCTCTGCATAATTGTATGGATATAGTTTCGTATTACGAACGTAAACAGACGATAGAAATGACGTTTCGAGCGAAAACTGACGTTACGAATGCGGCGAAAAAATGACGTTTCGACCCTTAGATACGCACGTTCCTTTGAGCGCCTTCAATTACGTACATCTGTCTTTAAATGTTGTCACAAATGATACCCCTACTATCTAACTGCTTATTGTCAAAAACCTGTTTTAGGCATAATACAATCAACGAAATTACAGGTGTTTTCCATCTGAATAAAGCAGTTCCATCAATTTCCCCTGCCTAGTTTGCCCGTCTGCCTGTCCGCAGCTTCATATCTCTTGAAATTCTCATAGAGGTCAGTTTTGAAACTCACGTGGTTGAAAACTTAGACAACAATTTTGTCTTTCCTACAAGATTGGTATGATTGACTTTCTTCTACCCATTGTCCAGTGTGTCAGTCACCCAGGTACAAACAGTATCATCCAAATGCATGAAATGATTAATCAAACAATTGGTTGGTCATTTACCTGTATGTTTTAATTATTCATACCCTGAAGATATTATGTGGTGCAAGTGTTTGAAAGAATCAAATAATCGGTTGTTGGGGTCAACATACTTTTACATCTTTTACATCTTCAATTTTCAAATTGGTAGGTGATTTACATGTACTTTCTATCCCTCAGACTAGAATTCTTGGCCATCAGTCTGACAATGTCTCATACATGCCACATCTTTGTACTATTAGGGTTAGACAGAAATTTCTCAGCCTGACCAAAACCTTTAACTTACTGATATTTTTTCATCAGGTTTGCAAAAATATTGTTCCAAGTTCTGTACCATATAAGTGCCATACTGGATTAAGTCAGGGTGGCTTACTTGATAGCAAAATGTATGTTTGTTATCATTTGTATTGACTGACGAACATATATTGTTTTAGATAACATCTACCTGCAGCATCATCCATGAATAATTTATTGCTCTTGTTGTTGTTTTCTGGATCAATATACCAGCAGTATTTCTGTCCAGAGTCAACACAAACTGGACAGTACAGCCATAGAAGATGGCTGGTTGCTTTAACATCAGTGGGTTTTAACCAAATACTGTTAGTTCGTAAATGCTCATTTCGTGAACATTCGTGAAATCGCAGCGTTAATATTTACTATAAGCAATACAAGTACAGGCTACACAAAGATTTGCTTGTGAATTTAAGAAAATGGAATAATTTGGACAAAGATATAAATCATAAAATAAAGAGTTTGCGAAAATTTTCATACTTACTGAAGTTGACAGCTTTTGTGAAAAGCTACTACTTGTCAATCTTAGTATTATTCAGTCCATGTCATAAAGATGTCAGACATGCCTTGTCTGCAAGGTTGTTTTATGACTTCATTAATTATATCAGTTTCCTGTGTGGCTTTGTGATATGTACATGTCATGTATGTTCTAAGATGTTCTCTTTATCCTTTTGATGTTTATACATGTGTTCATATTTCTACATATGGTCAGAGGTTTTCATTGTTGCATTGTCCTTTGTATACCGGTACTTTGTTTTTATTAAAGCATCTTTAGATTTGGTGTAGAATGTTCAGAGGCAGATTGAAGTCAGTAACAGTGGAGCTTGATCAGAAGTTGATAAATTCTTAAAAATGATGAACTACAAGATTACTATAAAATTCTAGATCTGAAAATGTTCTAGAGGTTCAATCATGAATTATCTTAAATAATGCAGGAAATGGAAACACGCACTTACTCCAATCTCTGTAACATTGTTGGGGAGGGCTGAAGTGGTCCAGTGACCGAGCTTTAGACTAAGACTCAAGATGTTAGTGGTACATATACTGAGAGACCAAGTTGTGTCCTTGTTTGGAAAGATTTATAAACTTATACTACTGGTTAAACCCAGGAAGCGATGGATCCATTTGAACATGACTAAAACCCAGGAAGCGATGGATCCATTTGAACATGACTAAAACCCAGGAAGCGATGGATCCATTTGAACATGACTAAAACCCAGGAAGCGATGGATCCATTTGAACATGACTAAAACCCAGGAAGCGATGGATCCATTTGAACCTGACTAAAACCCAGGAAGCGATGGATCAATTTGAACCTGACTAAAAACCCAGGAAGCGATGGATCCATTTGAACCTGACTAAAACCCAAGAAGCGATGGATCCATTTGAACATGACTAAAACTTCTCAAACAACACAAACATACCGTAACATCCTTGATCATTTGTTAACGGATGTACTGACTTATGATTTACACCATTGAATCACCTATAACTATTAGTGAAAATGATTATCTGATCATCATACTGATTAATTTCATCAAAACTTTGACAGGGTATGATACACATATGAGCCAGGTTATGAGAAAACTTAAGCTTTTGAGTGTTTTGGTGAAATTTTCAATTAAATGATTTAGATAAATGAAGACAAGACAAATTCTAGTACCTTTGCTGGGTAAAGAACAATGCTGCTGGCCAGATTATACAGAATGATGATGCAGGGGTTGATTTGAACCTTTAGGGTTTGTATTTGCTAACACGAGGGTTATAGAGTGATTTATATGGCTCTCGTCATCACATTAACTTGGCGAATGGAGACGGTTACATACTATGAAGCACTCTTTTTTGTCTATATCTTAGTCGGAAGCTTTTAGCTGAATTCTTCTAAGGCAAAACAGCCCGCTTTGTGCTTGGCCTGGTTAGAAATCTTAGAGACATGTTTTCTCATGATGTGGCTCATATGATGTCACATTATGCTTCTGGCAGTATCTACCTTGTCATAGGATAATAAAGTCATTTTTTTTTTTCATTTACAATTTTTGAAATTGAATGTTTTTATTTTGCCTAATTGTTAATACTTTTATATAGATATATCTTCAACATCATTCAATGTCATTTAAGTTAATGCTGACTTCATTTGAATCTATATTTGGACAGATTTGTGTCAGAACTTGTCAGCAAATCTTCTGGACATGGCCTATATGATAATTTGACAGATATGCCAGCCACAAGAAAAAGTACATTTTGTCAAGAAAAAATATATCTAATAATGAATAATTTTATTATAATGTAATGGCTTCCAGTCCTTCATATTTGCGATTTTGGAAAACTCTTGAAGGAATTCATGAGGACTCTTAAAATATTTGGGAGAGGTTTTGGAATGAATTTGGTTCTAGTTTTTGTAACTCATGAATAAGACAAGATAGCTTTTCACCTAAATTAAAACATGGTTTGTCATTTACGGAAGAGTAAGCGAGGCATGAACCTGATGACTTAAGGTTTAGGTTCACGAGAAAAACTGACTTCGGTGTTTCTGTCCTGGTCTTGCACAAACGGACCTGAACAGTCACAAAAGAAGGCTGGAAGAAGAAGAGGAATTGTACTATCCATGTAGTGAAAACAAAGGCACTGATCAGCTGTGCAGTTTCTGCACAGCTGATCTGCGCCTTTGTTTTTCGCATATGCAAAAATGTTTTTTTCTCATGACGCGGCTAATATACTTGTCTCTTTGATATTATTTTTGAATGATGAAAAGATAGATGTTTTCCTAATAAACAACTTTTTTTGGCAGCCATAATAATGTGATCAATTTTAGTGAAATTTGTGTCAAGGATTTCAATATTAAACAATATTAGAAAAGGAGTTCTTGGTAAGATTTTGATCTGAATTTGTTTGTTTGTTTGGTTTGTTGTTTATTTCCCTTGGTAAACAGCTTAGTACATGTTTGGGAAGTCTTCAGGAGGTAGTTTACCAGTGATTAGTGCTTACCATGGACATCAAGCATATTTTAGCTTTGAATGAAAGGGTATTATGATTTCTACGGCTAGCTTATTGTTTAATTCTTTGTCTCACAAATCATCATTATACATATGGTAGGTAGGCTTAACAGTGACATGGCTTTTTCTCTATACCAAACAAGGTCATGTTTCCGTACCAAATTTTTTCTCAATTGGCTGAAAAAAATCCCAATTAACCTGAAAGATTCCCAATTAGCAGAAAAATCCAAATTTAAAAGGTAAACTTTCTCAATTTGGCTATTTTCACCCAAATTACACTCCCCAATTTCATCGGTTCTAAAAATTTCCCGAAAAGCCTGAGTCACATTGTGGCCACATTAAAGTGATATTAAACAATTTAATGAATTTCAAATTTTATTTGTTGTTGACCTAAAGGAACATGATATGAAAGGTTACTGGGCATAGATCTGACATTCTGTCCTGTCCAACAGTCAAAAACTTGTGAACCTGACAGACCTCCACATACTAAATTGTCATTCTGTAAACAGCTTTATGATATATGTACAACTCAAAATTCTATCTTTCGTTGCTATATTTGATGCACCATAGTACTGGAATATACACCGGCACATTTTATGAAGATTTGGTCATAAAATTTTTTCTATGATTATTCTTCCATTTTCAAGAGACACTGTTGCCAGTTTCAAGGGAAGGAATGTGCACTAAGTACTGGATATGATCTGAAATTGACAATGGGCTGTAACTCCAAATCAATTAATGAATTATTGATATCAAGCAGCTCATATCCCTGAAATTCTTACAACCTTACTGTGTGTCTCATTCCTCAGTTTGAAAATAATTTCTGAATTTTCTCTGTGATACAACTGCAGTTTAGCTTGTCTCTGGCTATTTGTGAATTACATGACAGAGAATTGATTTACCAATCATTGTCATTATTGTTACTTAACTTAAACGAGCCGCTTTGTGAGAAAACCGGATTTTCGCTTTGCAAAAACAAAGGCGCAGCTGATCAGCGCCTCTGTTTTCGCTACACGGATAGTACAATTTCTCTTCTTCGTAAATCCGAAATTTCAAGCTTCTAGCCTGCTTCTGTGACTGTACAGGCCGGTTTATGTCGGAGCTTGTCAGAACTCCCAAAGACCGGTTTTCTTGCGTCGCGGCTCAAACCATCTAAACAATTATCACAGGAAGCAGATAGAAGGTTTTATAGATTTAACAAAACATATGAGCCTGCATCATGATAAAAACAGATTTTTGCATAGCTTAAAACAAAGGTTCGCAGGCCAGAGCAGTACCTTTGTTTACAATTCATGGATAGTGCAATCCCACTTTTTCTGATTCCAAAATTTCAAGCCTCTAACCATCTAATGATGCTGTACAATCTGGTCTGGTAATAAAGCCCACCAAAGACAGATTCATGTACAAGTTTCAGAAATTCGGATGTCAACATGAGAGTGACGTCACAGATTTACTGCTAGAAATATGAATGAAATGAATACATTTGACTAAGAAGAACAGACAAAACATTAATATTTCTAAGTCAGGAGTGTGAGACACTGATAAACAAATCAGTAAATGTTGTTCTGGGTTTGAAACCTACCTCCGTGGTGTGTTATCCTTTGGCAAAACACATTTTGTCCCCACATTTCTGACAAGATGGCATAGTTGTTTACTGGAATTTTATGCCATGAATAAGCATCAGGAAAACATATCCGTGCAATGAATACCCCCTCATACCCCTCTCTTATATAGCAAAACTGGGGTATGCAGGGGTATACCTATTTTTCTTATTTTTGCTCCAAAACATTGATTGTGGGTACTCGTTAGAACCGCACAACCCACAATCTATGTTTTGAGCAAAAATAAGAAAAATATAAAAAAATTTCCTCTGAAAATTATTGATTTTTGACCTGAAAAAATTACTGTATATCATATGGGCATGTTTTCGTAATGATGAATAAGATTTTATGCCATGAATAAACTTATAACAATCTTACCTGTAATTTCAGAGTCAACACTCCAAGATGGCCACCGTGGGAGAACAGATGCAAATCAGTAACCACACGATAGACAAGGTCACAAAGGCCAAGGTCACGCTAGAGAACTACTACTCTAACCTTATATCACAGCATGAGGAACGAGAACACAGGTAGGAAATGTGAGATAGAGAGAGAGAGAGAGAGAGAGAGAGAGAGAGAGAGAGAGAGAGAGAGAGAGAGAGAGAGAGAGAGATGGGGGAGGGAGAGAGAGAGAGATCAGTAACCACTTGATAGACAAGGTCACGAAGGCCAAGGTCACGCTAGAGAACTACTACTCTAACCTTATATCACAACATGAGGAATGAGAACACAGGTAGGAAATGTGAGATAGAGAGAGAGAGAGAGAGAGAGAGAGAGAGAGAGAGAGAGAGAGAGAGAGAGAGAGAGATGGGGGAGGGAGAGAGAGAGAGATCAGTAACCACTTGATAGACAAGGTCACGAAGGCCAAGGTCACGCTAGAGAACTACTACTCTAACCTTATATCACAGCATGAGGAACGAGAACACAGGTAGGAAATGTGAGATAGAGAGAGAGAGAGAGAGAGAGAGAGATGGGGGAGGGAGAGAGAGAGAGATCAGTAACCACACGATAGACAAGGTCACAAAGGCCAAGGTCACGCTAGAGAACTACTACTCTAACCTTATATCACAGCATGAGGAACGAGAACACAGGTAGGAAATGTGAGATAGAGAGAGAGAGAGAGAGAGAGAGAGAGATGGGGGAGGGAGAGAGAGAGAGATCAGTAACCACACGATAGACAAGGTCACGAAGGCCAAGGTCACACTAGAGAACTACTACTCTAACCTGATATCACAACATGAGGAACGAGATCACAGGTAGGAAAAGTGAGAGAGAGAGAGATCAGTAACCACACGATAGACAAGGTCACAAAGGCCAAGATCACGCTAGAGAACTACTACTCTCTAACCTTATATCACAGCATGAGGAATGAGAACACAGGTAGGAAATGTGAGATAGAGAGAGAGAGAGAGAGAGATGGGGGAGAGAGAGAGAGAGGGATCAGTGACCACACGATAGACAAGGTCACAAAGGCCAAGGTCACGCTAGTGAACTACTACTCTCTAACCTTATATCACAGCATGAGGAAAGAGAACACAGGTAGGAAATCAGAGAAAGAGAGAGAGAGAGATAGAGATAGAGAGAGAGAGAGATCAGTAACCACACGATAGACAAGGTCACAAAGGCCAAGGTCACGCTAGAGAACTACTACTCTAACCTGATATCACAACATGAGGAACGAGAACACAGGTAGGAAATGTGAGAGAGAGAGAGAGAGAGATCAGTGACCACACGAAGGCCAAGGTCACGCTAGAGAACTACTACTCTAACCTGATATCACAACATGAGGAACGAGAACACAGGTAGGAAAAGAGAGAGAGAGAGAGAGAGAGATCAGTAACCACACTATAGACAAGGTCACAAAGGCCAAGGTCTTGCTAGAGAACTACTACTCTAACCTTATATCACAACATGAGGAACGAGAACACAGGTAGGAAAAGTGAGAGAGAGAGAGAGAGAGAGAGAGAGAGAGAGAGATCAGTAACCACACGATAGACAAGGTCACAAAGGCCAAGATCACGCTAGAGAACTACTACTCTAACCTTATATCACAGCATGAGGAATGAGAACACAGGTAGGAAATGTGAGATAGAGAGAGAGAGAGAGAGAGAGAGAGAGAGAGAGAGAGAGAGAGAGAGAGAGAGAGAGATGGGGGAGAGAGAGAGAGAGGGATCAGTGACCACACGATAGACAAGGTCACAAAGGCCAAGGTCACGCTAGTGAACTACTACTCTCTAACCTTATATCACAGCATGAGGAAAGAGAACACAGGTAGGAAATGTGAGAGAGAGAGAGAGAGAGAGAGAGAGAGAGAGAGAGAGATCAGTAACCACACGATAGACAAGGTCACGAAGGCCAAGATCACGCTAGAGAACTACTACTCTAACCTTATATCACAGCATGAGGAACGAGAACACAGGTAGGAAATGTGAGATAGAGAGAGAGAGAGAGAGAGAGAGAGAGAGAGAGAGAGAGAGAGAGAGAGAGAGAGAGAGAGAGAGATCAGTAACCACACGATAGACAAGGTCACAAAGGCCAAGGTCACGCTAGAGAACTACTACTCTAACCTTATATCACAGCATGAGGAATGAGAACACAGGTAGGAAATGTGAGATAGAGAGAGGGGAGAGAGAGAGAGGGGGGAGAGAGAGAGAGGGATCAGTAACCACACGATAGACAAGGTCACAAAGGCCAAGGTCTTGCTAGAGAACTACTACTCTAACCTAATATCACAGCATGAGGAACGAGAACACAGGTAGAAAATGTGAGATAGAGAGAGAGAGAGAGATGGGGGAGAGAGAGAGGGAGAGAGAGGAATCAGTGACCACACGATAGACAAGGTCACAAAGGCCAAGGTCACACTAGAGAACTACTACTCTCTAACCTTATATCACAGCATGAGGAAAGAGAACACAGGTAGAAAATGTGTGGGAGAGAGAGAGAGAGAGAGAGAGAGAGAGAGATCATGCAAAAAAATCAGACAAGGTCACGAAGGCCAAGTGTCGTTAATCAGTCAAATTTTATATGAAAAACCCAGGTCACATGATGAAGATGGCCGCCATGCTTTGGTAACGACCCTTTAAAAATCTCTTCCCTCATAGCAGGTAGACTGATTTCAACGAAACTAGACATGAAGCATTGATGATTACAATTTGTAAACTAATCATGATTCGTTAGAACCTTGACCTTGATTGTGCAATTCCTTTACATTATCTTCCTTGCTGGTACAGCTCGGTTTGTGTCAGACCTGTTCAGAAACCACACTGTTGGTTTTCTCATGACATGGATTATATATTTTCTAACCAAACAAAACAATCTGTATATTTTCTGTGTTACAGATACCGTCATCTAGAGCGATCAATGGAGGAAGATGGGCTCAGCGATGAACAGGTGGGTTTTAATGACAGCATTTGATCGGTGTTGCAAGAAGACCGGTCTTCAGAGTTACCGCCCAGGTACAGGCCCATTGGGGCCTAGTATAAATAGGTGGGCTGCTTGTGCCTCCAGGCAAAGCTTCTAAACTGCTGACCGACCATCTGATTACTGGTTAACCACTCAAGTCTAAGCCAGCCCAGGAAAAGTGGTATAGTCAAACCATCGGTACATATAAGCCATACTGGTTTTCTTGGGTGGTTATATTTATGAAGCACACCCTAATGTTGGGTTGAAGTCCCATAAAATGGATGCAACGTCCTGACATAACCATTGCTGTTGACCTTGATGTAAAGCATCAATTCAAACAAACAAACAGACAGAAGAAGGCTGGGAGCTTCAGATTTTGATATAATGTTGAAGAGGGATTGTTCTATCTGTCTAACGCAAACAAAGGTGCTGATCAGCTGTGCAGTTACATGCAGACCTGTTATCGATTACTTTCAAATTTAAGCAGTCAGTTTAGCAAGGTAATGGACCTGTTACGGCATACGGCATATTTGTACTTAAGTTTATCAAGGATTTGTTTATTGTAAGTAGAAAGCTTAATACTGGTAACAACAAAATCACATAATTATCATTATAAATGTCTCAAAAAGCATATTTTTCTCCCGATATGGTGTTCATTTTTGTCCTGAAATTGTATTCTTTAGCTAGTCTTTGTGTCTTGGTCTATGGGTTTAAATACAGCTGGTTTGAAACAGCAAAGTGCCCTTTAACAACTTGTGACTGAATTTATACCATCAATATCCTTGATCAACAACCAAATGAGGGTTATGTTGACAATTTTATTGGTCCTTAACAAATTAAACTTTATTACTTGAGTTGCCGCGTGAGAAAACCAACAATTTAAACTGGCCTGTACAGTCACAGAAGCAGGCTAGAGGCTGGAAATTTTGGATTTAAGAAGACAAGGTGTTGTTCTATCTTTGTAGCGAAAACAAAGGCACTGATCAGCTGTGCAGTTACTGCACAGCTGATCTGCACCTTTGTTTTTGCCTACGGTATGCAGATAGTTGTTTCCTTATGCGGTGGCTCACTTCAACCAAGGTTGTAGAAAATGAAAGGCTTATTTATAGTCACCATAAAAGGGTTGGGTCAAAAAGATGTAATAGATTACTAAAGTCCTATACTGATCAAAAATGTTCAGGCCCACCAGTGAAAAAAAAAAAAAAACAGAATTCAGAATAAAACAGAAAACTTGGACTTCTATTGCCAAAAAAAAAAAAAAAAAAAAAAAAAAAAAAAAAAATGACAATTTGTGGCAGAATTGAAGAATTGATAGTGGAGACAGAAACACATTTTAACCTTTAGCATGCTGAGCAATATAGTGAAATCAATATGGCAGCCCACTGACGTTTTTTCCAATTTTTTTCTGTGTTTTCTTAATTTTTGAGCTATACAAACAGCTGAATAAATTCAACAAACGCAGTAAACAAATCTACTTTCGGTTTCGGAAGTCTTTGTTACGCCGATTTCTAGCGTAAAAATTCATCATACGTACCGTTACGATGTCATATTTCGGATGTAAATGCACCCAATTTTCCATTTACCAGCGAAAAAAGCACTGAAAATGCATTTCTAATGCAAAAATAACGAAAATCCGATCAAAATCGGCCGACAAATCGGTCCCAAAACCACAAGCCGCCATGTTGTTTTCATGCGCAACTGTCTGGGCATCGCTCATTAATATTCATAAGTAGGCAGTGGACGAAAAGTGCGGGAAATTTGAAAGCGGTTTTTCTTGTCGACTGCAGTCGCCTCTAGTTGGCACAGATAGGTATTCCACGGGTGACCGCAGTCGCCTACAGCATGCTAAAGGTTAATATCAGGTTGGAAAACCTTTTAATGGTCTTTTTAACTATAACTTCCTTGATCAATTTTGATTAAATTATAAATTGATTATTCCTTTTCGAATTTCATATTTGAGCAACATATGAGAAAACGAACATTGTGTTTTCCGAATAGGTCTGACACAAACCAAGCTGTACAAGCACAGAAGATGGCTAGAGGCTGGAAATTTTGATTTAGAAAGTAGAAGAATTGTACTATTCGTGCATCTTTGTTTTCGCATATGCATAATGTTGGTTTTCTCATGATGTGGCTTATTTGCTTTATTTTAAACCCCAAATTAAGTTATATCGGCTGATATAGCTATTAATTGGTTCCTTGTTTAATTGGTAGCAGTTTTATAGGCCAGAATTCTAGACTACAGAATACAGAAAGCTTCTGTATATATATAGGATACGCATGCGCTGTCAATATAATATGAGCCACATCATGAGAAAACCAGATTTTTCCTATGTGAAAACAAAGGCACAGATCAGCTTCGCAGTTACTGTGAAGTTGATATGTGCCTTTGTTTTCACTACACACTGACAGATTGTACAATTCCTCTTCCTCTTAAATCTGAAATTTCAAGCTTCTATCCATTTTCTGTTGCTGCACAGGCCATTTTGTGTGGGACATGGTCGGAAACCCCGAAGACTGGTTTTCTCGCATCATGGCTCATATTCAGTAACAAAGTCATTTTTTTCTGAATATTGAATATAAATACAACATATTGCAGAGTATAAAGCATGTTGGTGTTACAAGTATGTTACTAACAGTTATGAACTGAAGAACAAGCACATTATTTCCACATTTTATCCCTGTAACAACACAAAAGGGCTGATCAGCATTTTAGTTTGCACATATGCCCATTGTTGGTTTTCTGATGCGGCGGCTCATGAAATTACAATAAAAGCCCTGATCATGTCAGCATTGTATAACATTACCATTCAGTACTCCCCAAATCGCTTAATTATGTCAAGAAATTAGATTGTTATCTCCTAAAACCTGTATTTTAGACAAGTCATTTCATTCATTATTCTAATTTAAGTATGTAAAGATTACAAAGCCATCTACCTTATGTGTCAGTTCAGCCCACTCAGCATTTCTTTATTTGAGCCTCGACGTGAGAAAACCGGTCTTCGGGGTTCCCGACCAGGTCTGACACAAACTCAGCTGTACAAGCACTGAAGGCGGCTAGAAGCTTGAGTATTAGATGAAGTGACTATCCAAGTAGCGAAAACAAAGGTGCTGATCAGCTAAGCAGTTACTGCACAGCTGATCTGCGCCTTTGTATTTGCATAGGCAAAAATCCGGTTTTCTCATGATGCGGCTCATTTGTAACAAACCAGACCATGGAGAAATTAATGTTGTTTGTGTTTGCAAACAAGAAAAAAGGTCTGCTTGCACATACATGTTATCTGATCATTTACTTTGTTGTTCAGTACCGGAGCAGCATTACGAAAACACGTCTATGCAATATACAGATTTTTTTCAGCAGCAAAAATTGAAAATTTCATTTGAAAAAAAAAGATATTTTTAGCTCACCTGAGCCGAAGGCTCACAAGGTGAGCTTATAGGATGGCCATGATCCGGCGTCCGTCCGGCATCCGTCGTCCACAATTTCAAAGATGAATATCTCTGAGACCAGTTGGCCGATCACAATCAAACTTTATATGCAGCATCATTGTGGTGGGGCATTGCCGGCATTAGGTTTTGAAGCAGATTGAATGAGAACTCTGGTTGCTATGGCAACAGACATGTATGGAGAAAATGTTGTCCACGCATTATCTCTGCTATTTTCAATTGGATCTTTTCCATACTTGCAAGGAACAACAACTTACATGAGAGCTTGGATGAGTTTGAAATTCAGCCAATTCTGATCTTGGGTCGCGGAGTTATCTGCCCTTGAGTGTTTGAAAAAATCCCCATAGACTTATAATGGGAAAATCGTGTCCACGCATTATCTCCTCTATTTTCAATTGGATCTTTTCCATACTTGCAAGGAACAACAACATACATAGGATCTCGGTTGAGTTTGAAATTCAGCCAGATCCGACCATGGGCTGCGGAGTTATCTGCCCTTGAGCGATTGAAAAAATCCCCATAGACTTTGTATGGAGAAAATGTTGTCCACACATTATCTTCGCTATTTTCAATTGGATCTTTTCCATACTTGCAAGGAACAACAACATACATTAGAGCTTGGACAAGTTCGAAATTAAGCCAGATCTGACCATGGGCCGCGGAGTTATCTGCCCTTGAGTGTTTGAAAAATTCCCCATAGACTTTGTATGGAGAAAATGTTGTCCACACATTATCTTCGCTATTTTCAATTGGATCTTTTCCATACTTGCAAGGAACAACAACATACATTAGAGCTTGGACGAGTTCGAAATTAAGCCAGATCCGACCACGGGCCGCGGAGTTATCTGCCCTTGAGTGTTTGAAAAATTCCCCATAGACTTTGTATGGAGAAAAATGTTGTCCACGCATTATCTTCGCTATTTTCAATTAGATCTTTTCCATACTCACAAGGAACAACAACATTCATAAGAGCTTGGACGAGTTCGAAATTCAGCCAGATCCGACCTCGGGCCGCGGAGTCATCTGCCCTTGAGTGTTTGAAAAATTCCCCATAGACTTTGTATGGAGAAAAATGTTGTCCACGCATTATCTCCGCTATTTTCAATCAGATCTTTTCCATACTCACAAGGAACAACAACATTCATAAGAGCTTGGACGAGTTTGAAATTCAGCCAGATCCGACCACGGGCCGCGGAGTTATCTGCCCTTGAGTGTTTGAAAAATTCCCCATAGACTTTGTATGGAGAAAAATGTTGTCGCTATTTTCAATCAGATCTTTTCCATACTCACAAGGAACAACAACATTCATAAGAGCTTGGACGAGTTCGAAATTCAGCCAGATCCGACCACGGGCCGTGGAGTTACCTGCCCTTGAGGGTTTGAAAAAATCCCCATAGACTTATAATGGGAAAATGGTGTCCACGCATTAACTTTGTTATTTTTTATCAGATCTTCTTCATTATTCCATGTAAAAATGACATCCATGAGATCTCGGTTGAGTTCAGGATTCCATGAGATTTGACCATGGACTCTGGAGTTAGGTGCCCTTGAGTTCGTCGTCCGTCCATCATTGTCAACAATTTCAAAGATCTTCTTCTTTGAAACCGCTTGGCCGATCAAGTTGAAATTTTATGTGGAGCCTCCTTGGGTAGTGGCATTTCAAGTTTGATCGCGAAATCCAGGTCACATGACCAAGATGGCCGCCACACCAATATATGGTAAAAACCACTCAAAAGTTTTCTTGTCCAGAACCGGTGGGCCGATTTCCAGGAAACTTGGTATGTAGCATCGATGACTCCAGCCCATCATAATTTGATAAAATGATGACCCTGGGATGACGTTGACCTATTTTACAGCAAGGTCAATTTTGGAAACATAGGCTTTTACATGGGAAAAAGTAAAAACTATGGATTTTTTGAAAACTATTGCAGCCTGAGACCTGAAAAGTGGTAGATGCAAACAACTAATGGAGTAGATGAATGTTTGTGATTAATTTAGATCAAGGTCATCTCTTAACCATGGCCTTGATCTGTCATCCATACACACTTTTCAAACATTTTCATCACTGAAACCCCTTGGCCAATCAAAGTGAAATTTTATGTGGAGCATCCATGGGTAAGGGGAATGAAAGTTTGATCTGAAATCCGCGTCACCTGACCAAGATTGCTGCCATGCCCATATCTGGTAAAAACCACTCAAAAATCTTCTTCTCCAGAACCGGCTGGCCAATTTTCACGAAACTCAGTATGTAGCATTTAGGACTTCAGCCCATCATAGCTTGTACATATGATGACCCTAGGATGACCTTGATCTATTTTACTGCAAGGTTATTTTGGAAACATAGGCTTTTACATTGAAAAAGTGATAACTAGGTCTCAGGTGAGCGTTTACAGGACCATTGGTCCTCTGGTTAATATTTTTGCTCAAAACATTGATTGTGGATACACGTTACAATCGCCTTGGTGAGGTGGTTCTAATGAGTACCCACAATCTATGTTTTTGGATCAAAAATAAGAAAAATGGGTATACCCCTGTATACCCCAGTTTTGATAAATAAAAGTGGCGTTAAAGGGGGTATACATTTTACGGATATGTTATCCTGATGGTATCATATAAAGAATACAAATAAACAAAGAGTTCCCAAACAGTTTGATATGCAAAAGTTGTAGTAAATTATCATTACATGTATATATGTACCATTTCATGTTTGCTATTTTACAGAAAAACCAAAGAAGACAGCTACATGCCGTCAAAGAAACAGAATTTCTCCGCCTGAAGAGATCACGACTCGGTGTGGAAGATTTTGAGTCACTGCGAGTTATCGGCAAAGGTGCTTTTGGAGAGGTGTGTACGAGTATTTGAAATCCGATTTCACTTGTGCTTTGAGGAGCCCAGGTTTTGAGCCGCCTCATGGGAAAACCAACAATCTGCATAGGCGAAAACAAAGACGCAGATCAGCTTCGCGGTAACCGCGAAGCTGATCAGCGCCTTTGTTTTTGCTACTCGGATAGTACAATTCATCTTCTACTTGAATCCAAAATTTCAAGCTTCTAGCCTGCTTCTATGACTGCCCAGGCCGGTTTGTGTCAGACCTGTTCGGAAACCACATTGTTGGTTTTCCCACGAGGCGGCTCATTTGTATACTTGATGCTCAATGATAATAGTTCACCAATGTTCTATGCATGGCACGTGACATCATCGTTCTGCACTCATCCACTCACCAAGTTTATCGAAGTTCCAATTGGACATTTATTCGTACATCTGACCAACTCTTTTCGTACATCTGATTTTGTCATATACACCCATCATGGGCGGATCCAGAGTGTGTGTGTGTGGGGGGGGGGGGAGGGGGGGGGACAGGGGGTCTGCACCCCTCCCCCTGCACCCCCCCCCCCCCCCCCCCCCCCCCCCCCCCCCCGCTTCCTTGGAATTGCCAGATTATTAATTTTTGCCATGTTAAAATTTTCTGTCTGACCCCTTCTGGGAATTTGGACCCCCCCATGATCAAACATGCATTTTTTTTAAACCCTGATTCATGATCCAAGCAATTTGGTTTAGTGGTTGGTTTCAAATCGTGACTTAAAATATTGCAAAAGTTAACTTTAAATATTCAAAATAAAATTTGAAAGTGGTTGATACCTTGTCAAGAAAACATATTTGCCTTTGAAGAAGATTTCTCATGTAAACAAACTTTAATTTTCAAACAGGAAATCATGTCAGTTGGTTTACTTTGGGAAGGCTTGGCAGATGTTTTGTAGATATTCAACAGCTTTGTTTTAATGTAAATTTGAACTTTGACTTTTGTGGGATTGGGATGTCCCCGATCCTTTAATAAAGCCCAGATTTGCATTGTTTTTGGGAAACATAAAACTGAAAGTCTTGCATTAATACAAGAAAATTTAGGAACACTAGGGTACCTTTTCATCCATGACTTATTTTGGAAGTTGAAATTTTCAATAATTTCCTGTTTCATTAAATATGATTTCAAATATTAAAATGTGTTTTTGAAATTGAATGGATATCCTGTAGGTTATAGTAGGCCCAGTGTTGTATGTAATCTGAGTCATAACTTCCAGAAAAGAGGCAGTTAACCTATTCTTGAGAGGTCCATTTTTTTCTTCAAAATTCGGCACCTTTTATTTTAAGTTTTAACCAAGTAACTTGAGTTGTAGAAGAAATACTGGCTTTATCTATTTGCATAAAATATTCACAGTTTTGAAAGATGACACATACAAAAAGACAGCAACCAACAATTTACAAAAAAAAAGAAAAAAAAAAGAAAAGAAACAAAAGAAAAGAAAGAGTTTTTGAGGGTACAGATTAACTAGATGTGCATTATTGTTCCCATGTTTCATAGCATTTAGTTTTCAACTAACCTTAAGGCCTGGTTTCCACGTACAATTTTTCTTTGACAAAGTAGGTTTGTTGATATGCTCATGTAAACTCAATTCTGTGGTGAAGTTTCATTGTCAAATATCTGTGACAAAGTTGAAGGAGCTAGGTAATACCTAAAGTCCAATTCGCATGCGCCAAAAATACACACGTGTAAATATACTCCGGTGTGCAATTTTTACTCAGGGTAAGTAAATGGCGCATGCGAACGCAAATACACACCGGAGTATATTTACATATGGGTAAATTTACTCCTGGGTCTGACCAGATGCAAATTTTATTTTTACAAATACACACGTGTAAATTTACTATTATGTCCCATGCGAACGCAAAGTAAAATTTACCCATGAGTATTTTAATTTCAAGTCAATATTCTGCTTTTAGATAACAAATTTTCACATTTTTTGTTCCTAACTGATTATATGACAGTTGCTGAAACTGTGGACATTGTTGCTAAATAAGAGTTTATTGCCATTCATAACATTTTAGATCATATGGAGTGCAAACAGCCACACTATTTCTTCATCAATCTTGGTTAGGAATCTTGTGGCATTTTAACAGTAATTCCTTGTGAAGGGATGAAAAAAGGGAACTGTATAACTGCTAAGGTTATGCCTGACCATTACATGATTCCTCTCTGCTGCCAAAGTCTACATGAACATCTTGAAGCAGCCTCTTCTTGTTTTGCAAATACAGAAAACTTAAATAAACAGGTTTTAATCCAGAAATGATAAATTTACCTACAAAAATACTCCTGGCGATAAAACCCATGCGAACGCAATTTAAATTTACTCTCAGGTTGATTTGCACACCGGAGTATAAATACACACCGGAGTATATTTACACGTGTGTATTTTTTGCGCATGCGAATTGGACTTTAGTCATGTATAAGTATTCTTTGCTGTGTGTGAAGGCAAACTCATTGCTAAAGTTTCTACAACAAATAATCTTCGTCAAAGAAACATTGCCTGTGGAAACCAGGTCTAAATGTTAAAAAAAGAAGGTTTTGCAAGTTACGGTTAAATGATTATTTGATATTGAAATCATTGATTTGTGCATTTGAATTACAGTTTCCTTCCAATAATTTAATCAAACATGCAAGTTGCATTTGTGCAGTTTGAATTGACTGTCTGGTTTGGTACAGATAAGTCTTTCAAAAGTTGTATGCAGATGTAATTGTAAACATATTGATATTTTGCACTTTGTAATCAAGATAGAATATATAGGGGCGGCTTATGAAATTCAGATATGAGCTTGTGCATGAAATACCCAACAATTAGGGTTCCGACCAGTTCTGACCAAGTCCGACACAAACCAGGCTGTACAGTCACAGAAGATGGTTAGAGGCTGGAAAATTTGGATTTAGAAAGTAGAGGAATTGGACTGTCCATATAGCGAAAACAAAGGCGCTGATCTGCTTCGCAGTTACTGCGAAGCTGATCTGCGCCTTTGTTTTCGCCTATGCATTTTGGCCTATGCAGATTGTTGGTTTTCCCATGCGGCGGCTCATATCATGATGATCATAAATGACTCAAGTCACTGGAAAACATGTCCATGAAAAGTATACCCCCATGAACCCCACTTTTATATCGTGAACCTGGCCTTTACAGGGATATAATATTTTTCTTATTTTTGATCCACACAATAGATTGTGGGTACTAGTGAGAACCACCTTACGTGTACCAACAATCAATATTTTGAGCAAAAATATTAAAAATATCAATTTTTATTTCTGATATTTTTTTTTTTTTTTTTTTTTTTTTTTTACAAATCTGCCTCTTTGTTTTCGCATATGCAGATTGTTTTCTCCTTAATCTTTAGAAGACTTCTAGTCGGGGTTTGGTTAGTTTCATGATTATGATTGAAGTGTAACTTAATTTTAAGAACTTTATACCCTATAAAGTGGTTCATTCACTGAGTATATACCCTTCAAATCTTGATTAAAGGGTAGTTTTAAACTTCCTTATTACAGATCATTAACTGATAAAATTGAAAGATTTGTTACTCCTTAATTATCATCTAAACTTTAAATACATTCATAGATTGTACCATATTTTTTCCTGATTTTTTTAGACATAAGTGTATAAAGTTTTGCTTAAAAATAGTCAAACCACTTATGAAGCAAGAAGCATCCATGGCATAGCGTATAAAGCCGCTCACCTTGTAAAAAAGTTGCGATTGCCTTGATCCTTGGCTTTTCATGTCATGGGGATAAGACTAATAACAAAGGTACCGGTGCCGTATGAGCCTCGTCATGAGAATACCGTATTTTAGCCTTTGTGAAAATAAAGCCGCAGATCAGCCTTGCAGTAACTGCACAGCTGATCAGCGCCTTTGTTTTCGCTACACAGATAGTACAATTACTCTTCTTCGTAAATCCGAAATTTCAAGCTTCTAGCCTGCTTCAGTGGCTGAACAGGCTGGTTTTTGTCAGACCTGGTCAGAAACCCTCGCATTGCGGCTTGTATATGACCTCAGCTGTTGGAGGGATGTTAAATCAGAACTCAATACAACGACTTATGAATATAAACATCTGAAACAAGCTTTTAAATGAAGAAATAGTTGATAAGGGTCTGTCATAAGGTCTGCATCCCATTTCTACGCCTTGAAGAGAAAAAATTACAGAGCGTATAAATGACTTCACAAATAAACTTTGGAATCATGTTTAGCTTTAATATTTTTGGTTAATCTGGTAATTTTAAGTATTGATTTACAGCGGATATTAATATTGTTGAATCATATTTGCACAGTTTGACTGCACTTTTCTATTTAAGGTGATTTGTGTGTCATTTAAATCATGTTCGTCACGTTTTAGTCCACCGATATTGTAACCATGTTGTACATTCATGTATCAAGCATCACTAATACATTCATTTCTGGTCACATGATTTTTCTTGACAGCATGACCAATTACACCTCAACCTCTATATAACACTATTGTTAGGATCCAAGCAAATTTCCATATTACCTATCCAGTCTGTGTTATAACGAGAGTAAAATGTATAGACATAGAGCAAAAATAGTCTGCAATGACCAATTTGGGTCCAACAAGGGTCAGTGTGATATCCAAAACCGTGTTGTAATGAACCATGCTATAAAGAGGTCCAAGGGCCAGTTGTTCAAAACTTTGTTAGCTTAATGTCATCGTTAGGACCTCAACTCATTAAGTAAATGCCGACTACATAAGCAAATACATTGTTATTTTTTGTTGATAAAATGTGAGAATCCTTTGCATTGCAAAGGATTCTCACATTTTATCAACAAAAAATAACTATTTGTAATATGCATGTTTGAAATTTTAGTGAATCGTTAACTAACAATGTCGTTAATCTTGAACATCTGGGCCAAGGTGTAGTGTTATAATGGTCATGCAATTGGTCCTCACATCTAGCCTATTCTCTCTGAAAAAGGAGTGCTGTGGTCTAGTCAACAGAACATCAGGTTCCAGATCCACAGATCAAATATCCCTGAGCAAGACACATTGAATACCCTAATATTTTCCTTAAAACTGTGCGATGTATAATGACTTTAATACTAAACCATTTTGAGCAACGTGGTGAGAAAAACAACATTTGTGGTTTCGGAACAGGGTCAGCACGAACCGAGCTGTATAAGCACAGAAGATGGTTAGAGGCTTGAAATTTTGGACTTAGAAAGTAGAGGAATTGTACTATCCGTGTAGCGAAAACAAAGGCGCTTACCAGCTTCGCAGTTACTGGGAAGCTGATCTGCGCCTTTGTTTTCGCATACACAAAATGTTTGTTTTCTCATGATGCGACTCATTTGTAGTGCCTATTTTTACTTCTGTCTGTTTCCTTTACAGGTACGGCTTGTCCAGAAGAAAGACACAGGTCACATATTTGCCATGAAAATATTACGGAAAGCAGACATGCTTGAAAAAGAACAGGTACCCATATAGTTAACATTTTTGGTCGTATTTGGTTTGAGAGTACATGTTGGCTGGCCTTGAAGTTGTGGTATAAAATACAGTTTTGAAGAGGGGTCTGAAAAGGCTTTGCTTAAGACATAGATCAGCTATAGTAGTGAATTGTTGAGTAATATATCACTGTTTGGAGGTCAGTTGTAAAGCAGAGCAAATCACGAGCACTGTGCGCTCGTGATTTATCTGTGTACAACTGACTCAGCTATTCACGCACTAGAGCTACGATTTGAGCGTGTTACACCGTCTAACGTCAAGGTAACGTGACTTATGGGATAGCTGACATCATGATTTAATCAAAATGGCGCAAAGTAATGTCACGCTAATCCGCCCAGTGATATATCACTCAATATATCACTGCACTTTACCATTGGCTTCTATAGGCAGGGTGTGTTAGAATTTAATTTTGAGCACTACCTTTTACATGGCTGTTAATACTAGAAAGATTTGTTTTATTAATACTGGGCATAATAGCTCAGTTTGGGAAACTTGTCAAATACCCCGATCTTGCTAAGATTGCTGAATAGCGTCCTCTTGTGGAAAATGGCGGGATTAAGATCATAGAATTGCGCGATCTTGGCATTTTTCCACCGTTTTTGTGACCTAGTACGAAGGCAATCGAACCTGTACAAAAAGTTAAATTTTGAAGATTTATAAATTATCTTTAATTCTACCGCCAGGTTTGAACACCTACTGTTGATCTTGTTTATGACAAGCATTTGAAGAGGTACAAGCCCATGCAAAGTTTTGAAATGTCAGCCATTGTCAACAGCTGATATCTACAGCCAATTACGATACAACAACATCACGGAAAATGGCGATCTTGAAGATCACAGTATTCGACGAGTTTCCCTGACTGAGCTTCATCAATAATTAGGCAGCTTGCCTCACTAGACAACCTGAAATAAACCGCAATGTAGAGCAAGTTTTTGTCGTGATACCAGAATTATAGTTGTATGTCAATGGCACATCAGTGTGCATTTGTAACACTGGTAAGATGCTTCTGTCCTGACCTTAGCAGTTAGCTACTGATGTCACCCATGCAGTATACAGAGATTTTTTTTCAGCAATAAAAAATTGAAAATTGCATTGGAAAATTTTTGATATTTTTTCAAATTTTTGCTCAAAACAATGATTGTGGTTACACGTTAGAACAGCCGTGCAGAGGTGGTTCTAACGTGTACCCACAATCAATGTTTTTGAGCAAAAATAAAAATGTTTACCCCTGTAAAACCCATTGTCACTATATAAATGTGGGGTTTAAGGGAGTATGAATTTCACAGACACTTTTTCCTGATAAAAGCAACAAAACAATAAAAGTTACCATTCATATTTTGCCAGGTTGCCCATGTACGAGCAGAACGAGATATTCTAGTAGAAGCTGACCATACGTGGGTTGTACAGATGTATTATTCATTCCAAGACAATATCAGTTTGTACCTCATCATGGAATTTCTCCCTGGAGGTTAGTATAATACTTGGAAAATAGTAAATTCAGCCACACTTAGTTTACTGTGAGATTTATATGTTCAGACTAATGGGTTCTACATACGTCTGTCTACTACTGTTTAATGTGCCTGCCCCTCTGTCATGCTCGTTGCCTTCTGTTTCGGTTGAAACTTAGCCGGATTGCTTCTTTGTTGGGAAAGAGCTAGTCATTCTGCTCATCGTGTGTGTTGTCGGAAAATGTTTTGTTGTGTTTAATGTATTTTCTTTTTCACCTGGTGTCTATGTTGGGACTTTAAATTTAAATGCATCGATTTCTGGTCCCTCTATTCTTACTTCAAGTAAGTGTAAAAAGGTAAAGTCATGTCTTTGTTTCTGGAATAAACCAAAAATACTTGAAATTACAAATGATTTGCTTCTCGTGTCACTAGAACAGCACATAATAATTGTTTTGTGTCTTTAATTTGTAGTATTAATTTTCTGTCTTAAGTATGCAATTTGATACATCTTAATGTGTTTATAGTGCAAAACTGAGGAGTAAATTGCGATCGGATATCATGCAGACTCATTTGCAAAATAGCTTCGATTCATTCATGCCATTATTAATTGGAAGACATTGATATTAGTCATTTCTAAGGAGGAAAGCAGTAAAAGTTGATACAAGTGCACAAGTGTACTCAGCATCGCAATAGCCTTACCCTCCAATTGAAAACCAGTACATGTATATAAAAATTTACAGTATTTAGGTCTGAATTGTGTAGATATGTATCTCCTTTAAAAAAAATTGATTTGTAATACATGATAGTCATTTGTTACCATGGAAGCCCCACAGCCCATAGAAACAGCAGGGGATAGCTGTGAAAGTGAGGCACGTCTCAGTAGGAGTGTGTTATGTAAGCAAATAAGGGGGTGAACTGATAATGTAACAACTTCATGAGGGGGAAAATGTCATGGTTTTATCAACTGGCTCTCCCTGAGTAACGGCATTTGGCACATGGATTACTGTGCAAAAGTCTCCACTATTCACTGAAGTTGAGTGGGCTGTCGTCACAAATAATTGAGCCGCATAGTGAGAAAACCGGATTTTTGCCTATGCGAAAACAAAGGCGCAGATCAGCTTCGCGGTAACCGCGAAGCTGATCAGCGCCTTTTTTTTTCGCTACACGGATAGTATATTTCCTCTTCTGCTTATATCCGAAATTTCAAGCTTCTAGCCGGCTTCTGAGCTTGTACATGCCGATTTATGTCGGACCTGGTCGGAAACCCCGAAGACCGGTTTTCTCGCGTCGCGGCTCAATTTATCCACCAGTGCTTTCAATGACAGGTTTTCTGTATTTCTAGGAGACATGATGACGTTGCTGATGAAGAAAGACACATTAACGGAAGAACAGACCCAGTTCTATATCGCTGAGTCCGTGCTGGCCATAGATTCTATACATCAACTAGGCTTTATACATAGAGATATAAAGCCAGATAATTTATTACTAGATGCAAAAGTTAGTATGTCTAAACCAGTTACAGCATGGTTTGTTGGAGCTCTCTGTATTATTTGAGCCATGTCTCTTCGGGGTTTCCGAGCAGGTCCGACACAAACCGGGCTGTATAGCCACAGAAGCAGGCTAGAAGCTTGAAATTTCGGATTTAAGCAGAAGAGGAAATGTACTATCCGATGTTGCAAAAACAAAGACACCGATCTGCTTTGTGGTAACCGCAAAGCTGATCTGCGCCTTTGTTTTCGCATAGGCAAAAATCCGGTTTTCCACGATGCGGCTCATTTGTAAATGAGAAAATTATCCTTTTGTCAAAATGAAATATATATATAAACAGTGTCATTAATAGCCATTGCAAAATCAGGTACACTTCGGTTGCATATTGAGTGCTCAAATTTATCTTTGAAACTTTATCATGTCCAAAAGTTTAAGAAAAATTAGTCTCTTAGTTTGTAATGTAAGGGAGATAATCATTGTCGGTATACACTTTCTTGCCATAATCATAGTTTGTACTTTTAGTGTAATCAATATCAATGTTTCAATAATATAAGCCGCATAGTGAGAAAACCATATTTTTGCCTGAGCGAAAAAGGCGCAGATCAGCTGTGCAGTATCTGCACAGCTGATCAGTGCATTTGTTTTTGCTACATGGATAGTACAATTTCTTTTCTTCTTAAATCCGAAATTTCAAGCGTCTAACCACCTTTTGAGACTGTACAGGCCGGTTTGTGTCAGACATGCTCGGAAACCCCGAAGACTGGTTTCCTCACGTCGCGGCTCATATATGTCTGCATGATCTAGTGTTGATTACAAACATTGAAACTTAATTTAAGCTCAGTTATGAGATAAAATGTCTTTGAAATGTGAGACAAAGTAAATAGGATCCTGCTTGTGAAAAGTTGGTATGCAATAATATAGGGTTATTGCACTGATATCGGTGTATATTGTCCCGAGTTGGGATATCGAAGGACGCGAGCTTGCGAGCGTCCGTAGATATCCCAACGAGGGACAATATTCACCGATATCAGTGCGATAACCCTTTTATTATATAGCTATAAATATCTGCTTCTCATATTTAATGTTTTATTGAATGTTAGCCTTACAAATTGAAATATATGCATGAAGGCCGCGATAATATACATAAGTGATATCATTTTTGCACTAGTGCAATATCAGATGATATCATTTTTGCACTGTTACTTTTCTGAAGCACATTTTGCAATTGAATCAATATTTCTGACATTTTGTTTTCTTTTTTCGGCTTAAATTGTTGAAATGTGAAAGTGACAAACGTCAGTTGACGTTTCCGCCCGGTATGACGTCATTTTCCACGCGACGTCAGATGAAGATGACGTCATTAGAGTTGACGTCCCAATTTTACAATTTTGCACGATGACCCTCAAGTCAAGAATTTTGCAATTTTTCATAAAAAGAATTTCTCACTTCTAACAAAGTGTGCAATATCAAGTAAGTGTGCAGATATCGTCTGATATCTGCTCAATTGTTACTCGGCTTTTATCCCTAAGTTTTATTCATTTGATATTTATAGCTATATAATAAAATGTATCCTTGAGTATGCTAAGTTCGTGGGGCTAAGAAGTCAAAGACAGCTTGCACAATTTTAAGAGAAAAAACAGTACAATTTCCTACCTTACCAAGAGTAATTTATTCCTTTCCTCTGTTTCTAAATCAAATTTGAAGTTTCAAACACCAAACTTTTCATTAAAATACTATTTTTACAAACATTGTCTGCTACATTGGGCAGCCATTTTGTATATGCTAAGTCCGTGACGTCACTTGTTTGGAAATTCCCGCCATAAAAATAGGCCACAAAAATCAATTATTGGGTTGCTGAAAATTCTTAAGGCACATTAATATGATTCCAATGAGAAAAAGCCCTGAAATTCAAGCAAAATTTGGCAAATGTGATGATGATTTCATCTCCAACTGTACCTCTGCAGTCATTTATGAGCTTATACCCTTAGGGGCATTTCTTTTCAAGAATACCAAGAAATAGCAATATTTTCAAACTAAATATGACTAATAATGAAAATTTAGACTTTGACAAGTCAGATAATGCAAAATCAATCCATCACATTTATTTTGTATGCAATTAAAAGGCATTAGTTTTTATTTTAAAAACCTACACATTCTTAGGTAAAAGGTAAGCACCCCTAGGTTGCAACAACCAAATAATAAAAATGTCTTTGGCCTTGATCTTCCTGGAAATCACATGACCTTGACTGCCATATTGTAAACAAACTACAGACACATGCTGGTTTTTTGACAGTTCTTGTTAGTAGCTTTTAGAGCATTTTAAGAGGTACAAAATTTGGAAATAAGAAAAATTCAATATTTTGTGACCTTTGCAAAATAACTGCACACACTGGTCTTATTTAGATCAGAATTACAACAATTTATTTATAAATGAAGGTAGTTCACCCTTTGAAACATTTTGGCACCTTTTTAACTATTGCACAAGCAGACGTCTGCCAGAGAGGCACACAAACATTGACCCCACGAACTTGGAATATTCACGGACTTACGATATTCAACGATATTATATAATACAGAAACCTGCTTGTTCGAAGTTGATATTTGCATCATACAATCTGCTTTGCAAAGTGGTTCAGCCACTGGCCTTGTAAACCAGGGCTGGCTTGTTCTAGTTGCGGTTTCTCCGGCCTTTTAAGGATGAGACTTTGCATTGAGGTCCCATCTCCATGTGACCTTAACTGTTGAGCAGGCAATTTAGCACCTTAGCAGCTGTGCTGATTGCCACTTCAGTGTACAGTAACTTAGTGTCATTGTCCACTTAAGCTAGCTGTGCTAGTCTGACCTCGGCCCGACGTTATAAAACATTTTTTATGCTCAACTCAGCTGAGCATGAAATTTCAACTGCTCATAGAAATTAAAATAGTCAAAATTAGTGGAAAATTCTGGTTCAAAACCCAAAAAACTAGTAATTTACCCTGCTCATAAATGTTAAAATGCCAACAATTGATGGCATTTTAACATTTATGTTTAGGATAAATTTTGGTCTCAGCTGAGCTGTGCTTGAAAAAAGTTTTATAACCTCGTGACCAGAATGTTAACCACAATAACAATGTTCATTGTGATGGGTTTATATTGCATGACTATTGTAAATGAATCCCTTTGCAACATGTTGTATATGTGTAATGCACCCATGAGAGAAGTAGATTAGTTTTCATGTTCGATGAATAAGCAATCTTGCAGACATTATTTTGCAGATATTTGATATCATTATGAATACAAGCCCATGTAATGATCAGCATTTTTTTCTGCTGAAAAATGAAAATTCTTACCAATCTCCATATTTTTTTTGCTCAAAACTTTGATTATGGGTACACGTTAGAACTGCCCTGATGAGGCAGTTCTAACAATTACCCATAATCTATGTTTTGGGTCAAAAATGAGAAAAGTTGTTTACCCCTGTACACCCCTATTTCACTACTTAATAGTCCGGCATTAGGGGTTATTTATTTCACGGGCATGTTTTCCTTATGTGTTTGTCACAATACCTTTGTGCTTATTTAAAATTTTAAAAAATTGTGCTTTGATATGTGAAGTGACGTGTAAAAAGTGTTTCTTTGGTGTAAACAAAGTGAATACCAGCTGATCAAAGCCTTTGTTTTGGCTACATCTCTCTCGTTCCTTTTGAGTGACATCATTAGAAAACAGGCTTTTTGCATATGTGAAAACAAAGACGCAGATAAGCTGTGCAGTAACTGCACAGATGATCAGCGCCTTTGTTTTTGAGACAAGAGTAGTGCAATTTCTCTTCTACTTATATCCAAAATTTCAAGCATCTAGCATTCTCCTGTGACTGTACAGGCCGGTTTGTGTCAGACCTGGTCTGAAACCCGGAAGGCGGGTTTTCTCGTGTTTGCAGCCCTTTTGATCGATACCATCATTGCACCAAAGCTTGCGAGTTGAAAAGCAGGATCCTGGTCATGTTACTGTCTAATATTCTTCAGTTTTGATGTTTTTTTTCTTCTAGGGCCATATAAAGTTGTCCGACTTTGGTCTATGTACTGGTCTTAAAAAGTCCCACAGAACAGAATTCTACAAAGATCTTTCACATGGGAAAACCGGTGATTTTAGTAAGTATCAACCGGCAGCTTATTTCACCCATGAAATGACAAAAAGCACAATTTTATCGCTTTATACATCATGAATTCAAAATTAAAGTTCGTAACTTTGGCACTTCTTTGAATTCTGATTATCTACGATAATTGGAAAGAATTTGGGCTGAATGGTTTATATTCTGCTGTGTCATTTTGTCAAAAAATCAAGTTACAAGCTGAACAACCATATACAGATGCTGGCTGCCACATTCATGTTAATTTACAAACTTAAATTAAATAATATGAGGCGCATCGTGAGAAAACCAGATTTTTGCCTATGCGAAACCAAAGAAGCAGATCAGCTTCACAGTAACTGCGAAGCTGATCAGCGCCTTTGTTTTCGCTACACGGTTAGTACAATTTCTCTTCTTCTTAAATCGGAAATTTCAAGCCTCAAGCCATCTGTGACTGTACAGGCCTGTTTGTGTTGCACCTGGTCGGAAACCCCAAAGACTGGTTTTCTCGCGATGCGGCTCATATGTAAATTGAATGTTATTTATTTCTTTGCAGATTTGAATCCTATGGATTCTAAAAAGAAATTAGAAAGTTGGAAAAGAAACAGACGAGCTCTGGTGAGTGTATATGCTCAGCAAATATCTTAGAAATAATCCAATTTATAGAGATTTGGTCAAGCTGACTTTTCAGCTCAGCTTGTTGAGAAGTAAGAAATAGAAGGTACAGAGATTGTACAATTGAATTTATAATCCCAGTACAGACACCAGGCGGGAAAGAACTTACAACACAAAACATCACAAACTAGCTCTATAGAGTGTCCGATCAGGTCAAACAAAAACTTGGCAGTGCATAAGATTGATGGAAAACTGCAATGGTGAAAGGAGAAAGAAGAGGATGAGCCGCGGCATGGGAAAACCAACAATCTGCATATGCGAAAACAAAGACGCAGATCAGCTTCGCGGTAACGCGAAGCTGATCAGCGCCTTTGTTTTCGCCACATGGATAGCATGATCCCTCTTCTTCTTAAATCCAAAATTTCAAGCTTCTAGCCTTCTTCTGTGACGGTACAGCCCGGTGGTTTGTGTCAGACCTGGTCGGAACCCAAATTGTTGGGTTTTTCATGCACAGGCTCAATTAATAAGAGACAAGAAAGGCCCTGATCCATTGTGCTATTGCTGAGTAGACAGATACTAATCTGTGTATACCATATGCAGAATTTTTTGCTCCCTATTGAGAATTAAAACGGGGTACACATGTAATAAAGCCTACTCTCTACCACATCTCAATTGTATAAGTTGGCTCCTACTGTAAGTCAGTTACAGCACAACCTGATTTGTGCCGGTCTTTGTTGGAAACCCCAAAGACCAGTTTTCTTGGGTCGTAGCTCAGTTCAAGTGTGCCATACACCTACTCCCTCTGAAATATGCTTTTGTATTCATTAATACAAAATGCTGAAATTCTCATGAATCAGTGCCATTGATATTTGTTCTTACAGGCCTATTCCACTGTGGGTACGCCAGACTACATCGCCCCGGAAGTATTTATGCAAACTGGTTATACAAGCTCCTGTGATTGGTGGTCACTTGGTGTGATCATGTATGAAATGTTAATAGGTAAATACTAGTGGTCACTCTGTGTGATCATGTATGAAATGTTAATAGGTAAATACTAGCAAAATCTTTAGGAAAACATGATATAACTGCGTTTCATCTTCTTCAAAGGCACCTTAAGACAAGTATGATATTGCTAGTGCCAGCCTTTTGCATTCCTAAAATTCTAATTGCTGCTGCTGCTGCAAAAAAAAAAAAATGAATAAGTAAATTAAAAAAATATTATATTTTTATCGCACCTGCTTATAGCAGGGTGCAATATAGGAGTCCAAATTTCTGTCCGTCCGTTTGTTCGTCCGTCCGTTCATCCGTCCGTCAACATTTACGTCGAAGTTTGGTTTTCTCGACATCAATGATAGCTGTGAGTCTCAAACATTGCATAGTAATTGTCCTTGACATACCCTTCAAGCACGCACCTTGACCCACTGACCTTGACCCATATTTCACGGTCCACTGACTTTGACAAATTTTACGTCGAAGTTTAGTTTTCTCGACATCAGTGATAGCTGTGAGTCTCAAACCTTGCATAGTTATTGTCCTTGACATACCCTTCAAGCACACACCTTGACCCACTGACCTTGACCTATATTTCACGGTCCTTTGACTTTGACCAGCTATCTCGACATCAGTGATAGCTGCAAGTCTCAAACCTTGCATAGTAATTGTCCTTGACATACCCTTCAAGCACACACCTTGACCCGCTGACCTTGACCTATATTTCATGGTCCATTGACTTTGTTAATTTTCATGTCAAAGTTTGTTTTTCTGCATCTGTCATAGCTGCGAGTGTGAAAGCTTGCATAGTAATTGGCCTTGACATGCCCTTCAAGCATGCACCTTGACCCGCTGACCTTGACCTATATTTCATGGTCCATTGACTTTGTTAATTTTCATGTCAAAGTTTGGTTTTCTCTGCACCTGTGATAGCTGCAAGTGTGAAACCTAGCATAGTAATTGTCCTTGACCCTTTCAGAGCACACCTTGACCTGGTGCCCTTGACCTATATTTCACGTTTTTAGTTATTTTGCCCAATGCAGGTGCGATATCGACCTCCCCGGCGTTCTTGTATTTTTACAAGAACAAGGGAGATAATCCAAATATATCAAAATGTAAATGCTGATTTATTTTGAAGTTTTGTTCAAATGGACCTGAGTTTAATATACTACTATACTATTGCAGCATTTTAAATGAAAAAAAGCAAACCTGATTTTTTGTTGGAGAAATTGACTTCCTCTGTTTACTTTATGCAATGGAAAAACCTATCCGAGAAAGATAGATTTTAAGGGCAGGTATTCCTATTGGCATCAAAAAGCATATTACTTTCTAATTTCAGGTTACCCTCCATTTTGTTCTGAAAATCCTCAGGAAACTTACAGAAAGGTGATGAACTGGCGAGAAACTCTAATATTCCCTCCAGAATTCCCGATTTCCACGGAAGCTAGAGATCTCATACAAAAGTATGTAAAGATTTTTGCTGTGCTCCAATGATTTACTCATGCAAATAGCTTCGGGATCGGGAGGTAGCAGGTTTGAATAAGGCATTAAAAATGGTTCTATTGTCTGCATTGCTTGGTATTCAGCATTAGAAGCAAAATACTGGTTTCTCCCCACTCTTAAAATGTAGGATCACTAACATTATACATGACTTTTAAACAGAGTCTGAGTAAAAAGTCTGAAAATGATCAATTTATTCATCTGAGGACTGTATTCAAGACTGGCATTTGTACAATAAATGTAATTCTGAAATATATAAAATCATTATTTTTTTTTTTTTCAAAACAATGTAGACAGCAATGCATAAGCGAACAAGACCCAACTCAGGCTCTCTTTTAAAAAAGTGGTCCAAAGTTTGTATTCACTGTTTCCTTAGAACTCTCAAAACTCGGGACTGTTGCATTTTGTGTATATTTGCAGGCTATGTCGTGATGCGGAGCACCGTCTCAGCAGTGTTCAAGATATTAAGACGCAGTCGTTCTTCCGGGGTTGTGACCGGTATCATATACAAGATTGCATTGCTACGATTGCAATATATATAGAGAATTATACAATTTTATCTTTCACATATTTAATTTGCAGGCTATGTCGTGATGCGGAGCACCGTCTCAGCAGTGTTCATGATATTAAGACGCAGTCGTTCTTCCGGGGTTGTGACTGGGATCATATACAAGATTGCATTGCTACCATTGCAATATATATAGAGAATTATACAATTTTATCTTTTACATATGAGCCGCCTCATGGGAAAACCAACAATCTGCATAGGCGAAAACAAAGGTGCAGATCAGCTTCGCGGTAACCGCGAAGCTGATCAGCGTCTTTGTTTTCGCTACTCGGATAGTACAATTCCTCTTCTACTTAAATCCGAAATTTCAAGCTTCTACAGGTCAACCTCATTATAACGCTATCTTTGGGGTCCATGGAAACAGACAGTGTTATAAGTGAACCGTGTTATAATGAGGTTATTTACAATAGACAAACAGCAAAATAATTAATTTGGGAGCCATGACATGGCCGTGTTATAATGAAAACCGCACTATAGTGAGGCACGTTATAATGAGGTTGAACTGTAGCTCTTTTCTGTGCTTGTACAGGCTGGTTTGTGTCAGACCTGTTCGGAAACCACATTGTTGGTTTTCCCACGAGACGGCTCATATTTAATTTGCAGGCTATGTCGTGATGCGGAGCATCGTCTCAGCAGTGTTCATGATATTAAGACGCAGTCGTTCTTCCGGGGTTGTGACTGGGATCATATACGAGATCGTCCCGCCGCCATTCCAATAGAGATCAAGAGTATCGACGACACGTCCAACTTTGATGAGTTTCCGGATGTGGACTTAAAGTGGCGTAAGTTGATAGAATGTGTTTTGCACACAAGAATGCTAAATTTTGAGATAAGTAATGATGTTTTTTTGTTTTATTATTCCAGAACAATGGTTGAATGATCGAGTCACATGTATTTACTGAATCTGATGTTGCCATTTGGATATTTGCATAAATACATTACAGAATGTAATATGTTGCTAAATATTTATCTAGACCTAAAATATGAAAATCTGTGGGTGTGATTTATATATTACTGGCTGTGTTGTTGACAGAGTTGTTGATATACCATACATGCAGAAACCTACTGTCAACTGTGCATATCAATAGCTTTTATCGGTCGACGTCCAAATTTCTGGTATCATCTACAATACAGCTGTCAATACACTTAACTTGACAGCAGATTTTTGCATCTATGGTATATGACAGACTCGGACGACAGCACAGGTAGTACCATTTAATTCACCCCCATTAAATCAGAACACAAGAAATTATTATGTTGGTTTCATTATTACAATTTACAGGTCGTTTTCAACAAAGTCAGGCATCTGCTTGTAACCTTGACCTCAAGTTTTTCAATCTAAAAATTTCTATGAAGGTCCAAAGACAGAATTTTTTGTTTTGTTGTTTTACTTATTGCTTATTATTATTACTTAAAGTTCTTTCTTGTGAAATGTATGTAGGAAATTCAAAACACAGTACAATACACTTTATTTCCAATGCAGAAAATATTTTGTTTCATCTTGAGGGCAGGGTGAATTTATAGTTGTTGAAGTTTGTTTTGTCGGATGTTTGAGAATTCTTTGTAATGTATTGTTAGATATTTGATTGCTTCTTTAAAGTTGTTTCTTTAGTATTTTGCCGTTTGTAAGGTCAAGGATTCTGTTTTGTTTCACAAACTTAAGTGTAAAATTAGGATTGGGAAACAAAGGCATACTGTCACGTTATGTCAGTTTGATGACGCATGTGTCGCTAATGAAATAAAATTGATTTAACTTAAAAAAAAGAACAGTTAAAAAATTGTCTTCAAAAATGGTATTGCACAATTAATTTGTTCAAGTTTTAGCATAACTGTTGCAAATCTTTTCCGTATCCATAAAGTTACGATGCCAATTTCTTCCATTCCAGCGACGGCGGCCATTCAGAAACAGGAAATCGAGAAGGAAAGGACGGACAAAGACTGGGTCTTTATAAACTATACGTACAAACGATTTGAAGGACTACCAAAATCATGGAAAAGTTAGCACTCACTTCAAAAAGCTGGTCCCGATGTTATTAAATTTTTTTCATGCTCAACTCAGCTGAGCATAAAAATTTAAACTGCTAGTAGATTCCAAAGTAGCCCAAATAAATTGAAATTTCAGGTTTAGATCACCTAAGCATGTAATTTATCCTGCTAATAAATGTTAAAATGCCAACAATTGTTGGCATTTTAACATTTATGAGCAGGGTAAATTTTAGACTAAGCTGAACTGAGCATGAAAAAAGTTTTATAACCTCGAGATCTGGTGCTGCTGCGGTGATGAAGTGGGATATGTTTTGTTGTCATGGTTACGATGTGAAAGAATACAGTAAACTGCGATGAAAAGAGCCACATTGCGAGAAAACCGGTCTTGGGGTTTCCGACCAGGTCTGACACAAACAGGCCTGTACATTCTCAGAAGAAAGCTAGACTCTTGAAATTTTGGGTATAATTAGAGGAGGAATTGTACTATCCGTGCAGCAAAAACCAAGGCGCTAATCAGCTTTGCAGTTATTGCGAAGCTGATCTGCGCCTTTGTTTTCTCATGATGCAGCTCAAAATAATGAAAACAATCCAAAAACTGAAGGGAAAAATAGCTCTACTGGATGGCTGTATATTTGAAGACAGAAAATATGAAAGAATTATTTAATGTATAAGCCTGTATGAATGTATGATATAGGGTCTGAGATAAAAAAAACATTGTTCATTCGCAACCCTTTTGAGCATAATTTAAAACTGTCCATAAATAAGATACAGTTCAACCTCATTATAACGTGCCTCACTATAGTGCGGTTTTCAATATAACACGGCCATGTCATGGCTCCCAAATTAATTATTTTGTTATATATCTATTGTAAATAACCTCATTATAACACGGTTCACTTATAACACGGTCTGTTTCCATGGACCCCAAAGATAGCGTTATAATGAGGTTGACCTATAATAGCCAAATTCATGACAAAAAAAATTGTCAGTAGGTCTAAACCACCAAATCGTGCAGTCTATCCTGTCAGCTAGAGATACTGTTTAAGATGAGCTCCGACGCGAGAAAATCGGTCTTCAGGGTTTCTGACCAGGTCTGACACAAACTGAATGGCGCAGTCACAGAAGATGGCTAGAAGCTTGAAATTTCATATTTAAGAAGAAGAAATTGTATTATCCGAGTAGGGAAAACAAAGGCGCTGGTCAACTGTGCAGTAACTGCACAGCTGATCTGCGCCTTTATTTTCTGTTTTCGCATAGGCAAAAATCCGGTTTTCTCACGATGCGGCTCAGATGTCAACAGCTATTAGCACTTATAACATTTATGAGCAAGATGAATTTGTATGCCTACGCCTTGCTGAGTTGAGCATATAAAAAAGTTTTACAATGTTATTGTCGGATCTAAGTGTACTTTGATTTGAGCCACCGCATGAGAAAACCAACAGTCTGCTTAGGTGAAAACAAAGGCGCGGATCAGCTTTGCAGTAACTGCGAAGCTGATCAGCGCCTTTGTTTTTTGCTACATGGATAGTACAATTCCTCTACTTTCTAAATCCAAAATTTCCAGCCTCTATCCATCTTCTGTGACTGTACAGCCCAGTTTGTGTCAGGCCTGTTTTCCGAACCCAAATTATTGGTTTTCTCATGCACAGGCTCATTTATCTTGTGTTTCCCAGTCCACCATATTGCACACCTCCAGTCGTGACAGCAGTACATGTTTCATAAGTGTGTTTCTGATATACCATATCATTGTTATACAATAAGCAAATGAGTTTGAATGATTTGAAAGTGCTGTAATTATGTCGCAGAAGAAAAGATCTGGCCCATATTTGGTGTTGATAATGTTGTATTTTCCTAATCAGAGCGCGGTGGCTGGGGTATGCAGGGGTATTTATTGACCTATTTTTCTTATTTTTACACTAAAACGTAGATTGTGGGTACTTGTTAGAACTGCCGCGCCGAGGTGGTTTTAACATGTGCCCACAATCTATGTTTTGAGCAAAAGTAAGAAAAATGGAGAAAAAAAAATTCTGAAAATTTTTAATTTTTTTAACATAAGAAAAATCTATATAGTATAAGGGCATGTTTTCGTAATGAAGCTGGAGTTGTGCCCATGAGCAAGGCACAGGAACAGGAAGCAGCTGTTCCATTCCAACATGACTGAAGTATTGTTGACTGGGATGTTAAACATTGTTCAATCAACATCAAAATATGTACATTTCTTTTCTTCTGTTGTTGGATGATGACTGCTGAGATTATTAATACATGTAGTTGTTTTATTGATCATATTCCTGTGATTTAACTGTGATTTTAAAAACACTGTTGGGAAACAGGTTCCCTGGCAAATTTCACTTGTGCCAACATCTCAAGAATTGTGCAAGAGAGCTCTGCATTGAGGATAGCAGAAGGACATTAACAAATGAAATAAGCATCAAAAAATAATTATGTGAATGTTTAAGGCTTGGCAAAGATCATTTCGATGCATTTCTCACCAGATACGTTGCACATGGAATGCTTTGTAGATTATCTTATGAAGGCTAGACAAAACCCAGTTATATATGGTCATCTTTAGAGCAGTGTACATGGATTCAGTTTAAAATGTGGGGTTTCTAGTGATTTGACAGATATTGCAGCTTGCATATTGAACATCAGGAAAATATGTCCTTGCAATGTATACCCCCTTAAACCCCACTTTTATATAGTAAAACTGGGGTATGCAGGGGTATACATATTTTTCTTATTTTTAGTCCAAAACATAGATTGTGGAACCGAGGCGGTTCTAACATGTACCCAAAATCTATGTTTTCAGCAAAAATAAGAAAAATATATGAAAAAATTTCTAACATGAATTTTCAATTTTTACAACTCAAGACAAACCTGTATACAACTCAAGACAAACCTGTATATTGCATGGACGTGTTTTCGTAATAGTAGTGCCACAGAACATATTTCCCAGCAGTGTAATTGTTGTCTTTGTGATTGAAGGGAGGCAATCCATGTTCAATAATATTTTGCTGATGTTATTATAAATATTTGAAAATTTTGCTGATAATCTGCTTGTAGCAGGCGATTGGCTGCTTTTTACACAATTTAGTTTGTGCTTTTTTCCTATATCATTTATGCTATTTTCTTTGTTTCCTGTAAAGCCATATTACCATTTTCCCTCCTATTTCCAATTACATGTATCTAGAAGTCAAATTTTTAAAGTAATTCATATTTATTTGGCTTATAAACCATCAATTACATTCCGTAGATTGAAAAAGAAAAACATTTACATTCTATCTCTTTTATACTCTATGAGTCAGACATTAATTTGTTTTTCTAAATTTTAACTGTACAACAATTTTTAGGTACACAAATAATATATTCATGCCTAGCCTAATGTTGCTTTCATTCAGACGAAGTATTCTAAATCAGACTACCGTAATGTGTTTAAAAAAAATGTTGAAAAAAGTTAAGATCAAAGCCTGTTATCATATGAGCCATGTCATGAGAAAACCGGATTTTTGCCTATGCGAAAACAAAGGTGCTGATCAGCTTCGCAGTAACTGCGACACTGATCAGCACCTTTGTTTTCGCTACACGGATAGTACAATTCCTTTTCTACTTATATCCAAAATTTCAAGCCTCTAGCCATCTATGCTTGTACAGCGTGGTTTGTGTCGGGCCTGGTCTGAATCCAAATTGTTGGTTTTCTCTGGCACAGGCTCACATGTTTTTTTGCATTTTTGGCAACAAATCTATAGAAAACATTTACAGTGAATTGGTAAATAAACAATTACACATCAACCCTTTTACTTATCTTTTGAAAACTTGAGAGCTTCGAGACTTTGCGCACTGTAGTGCTTTTAAATGCTAGTCAGATCAAGCCCTGATGTTATAGAAAATAACAATCAGGCATTTTGTTATAGGGCAAATTCTTTGCTTTGTATAACCCCCTTACCCCCAGATATTTTTAACTTACTAGTGCACAGAAACTCATCATTCAATGTCAGCCATCTGTGCTTTTCATCGAAGCTTTTTCATGAGAAAATCTGGGTTTGTGGCAAGACACCAGTACAAATGCAAAGCACAGTTTTCAAGTTTCAGCAATAAATGATATTTGTGGAGATTTGCATTCGTTAACTGTATTGCCTAAAAACAGATTTCCTCAGTGATCTGGCTTAGCCAATCATCATTTTCATTTTTTTTTTTTTTTTTGCACAAACATTCATTATGCCATTATTTTTTCCCTTGTTTTTCTCTTTTTTTTTTAAAGTTTTAGTGATGCAATAATATTTCCAAAGTTTGTATGCTGTATATATCATTTGAGCAGAATTGTCTGTAATTTATTTATACTCAAAACTATGGTTAAACAGAGCTTGAAAGAAACAAAAAAATAAGAGCCGCCTCATGAGAAAACAAACAATTTGCATAGGCGAAAACTAAGACGCAGATCAGCTTCGCGGTAACCGTGAAGCTGATCAGCGCCTTTGTTTTCGCTGCTCAGAAAGTACTATCCCTCTTCTTCTTAAATCCGAAATTTTAAGCTTCTAGCTGTTCTCTGGCTGCACAGCCCAGTTTGTGTCGGACCTGTTCAAAAACCAAATTGTTTGTTTTCTCATGAGGCGCCTCATACATGTAAAATGAAATCTTGCTCTGTTTGAACATAGCTTTGTAATCTTTGTGAAAGTGCATATGAAGTTGAACATGTTCATGACATGCTGGATTATTCACTATGTGAATCATACGAGAATGATTTCAAAGTGAAAATGTCTGAGTATCCAGTTCTTTGTATCCATCCAATCTGATCAGTTTTATGAACAGCTACGTTCTTACACATTTTACACAGTAACTTAACAAGAAGGTCCGAGTCAAGGAAGGAAAATGTTTAAGCCAGCTAAGTTTTTACTTTGCAAACATTAATTTTATTTGATGCTTATAATTAGTAGAAGATGCCATTCTGACAGACAGACAGACAGACAGGATTACTGCTTGTAGATTAGCATTCTGCTCAGTGTCTGCGACTCTGCTGTTCTGTTTGGGTTTTTTAAGGCATTTTCCTGAGAGACGCCAACAGTTTACAGTGATAACTGCAATATTTCACTTGTCCTTGTCCAAGAACTTAAAACTGTACGAAGAAGTGTACGATAAACTGTACGATAAACTGTACAATAAACTGTACTGTATGATGAAGTGTATGATAAACTGTACGACAAAGTGTATGATAAAGTGTACGATAAACTGTACGATAAACAGACAGAGATGATTGTTTTTTCTTTTGAATAGTCTGTGCTGATCTCGACTCTGACATGACTGTGCAGGTTAACACAATAAACCACACAATTGTTACACAGACTTATGTCGTTTCTGCTGATCCTGGTCCTCATCACAAGAACACGAGCCGCGACATAAACCAACAACTTGCATAGGCGAAAACAAAGGCACAGATCAGCTGTGCAGTAACCTGCACAGCTGATCAGCACTTTTGTTTTCGCTACAAAGATAGTACAATTCCTCTTCTACTTATGTTCAAAGTTTCAAGCTTCTAGCTGCTTTCTGTGACTGCACAGGCCAGTTTGTGACTAAACTTGGTCTGAAACCCAGATTGTTTTTCTCATATGAAGGCTCACTTGTCTTAAAGGTTTCTGACTCAGTCAGATCTTCTATAGTACAAAGGCAAGCTGTTATGTGAAATTCCAGATGTATTTTGCTTGAAGGATCTACTGATAAGGCAAGAAAAGTCCCTAAAATCCAAAAAGTGAGACATTGGGAACGCTGCAAAATCTATTTTATACAGTATATCCAGTAATACAGTTGAAAATTAGCTTAAATTTCCTTTTTTTTTCCCCTTCATTTTAGGCTTTTAGGAACCTTGTCTTATCAGTAGAGGTCCTTTATCCATCCTTGTGTATGGCACTATAGCCATTCTCGTCCTTTGATCCAAGAAAGTCAGTTGTCTGTTAGTGGTGAAAGAAATGTGCAATAAGTGCTGGTAATCGGGCTCCAATGAGACTTGCAAGGGGAATTGTTGCTAAAAAAGTATATACTCCCAACATAACCTACGCTGTTTAACATCAATCAGGTAATAAATCAGTAAACAAACCAGTGCATGGAATTTGCTCAACTGTGGTTAACATGGGCACTGCTGTTAATAAAGAGGCATGTAGAGTAAAGACAAGGTATGAAGAATAAAAACGATATTTGATGAAATTTCTCTTTATTTTAACTCTGTCATCTGACAAAAAACAGACAAAAATCAATAAATTCTAAATATTGTCATAATCTAACGGCTTTTCTTTTTAATATTTCAAAATTTTGAGCCACCGCATAAGAAAACCAACAAATTGCATATGCGAAAACAAAGGCGCAAATCGGCTGTGCAGTAAAATTCATAGTACAATAACTCTTCTTCTTAAATCCGAAATTTCAAACTTCTAGCCTTTTTCTGTGACTATACAGACCGGTCTGTGTCAGACCTGGTCGGAAAGAGGGAAACCGCAAAGCTCAGTTTTCTCGTGCGAAGGCTCGAAGAAAAACTTTAACAAGAAAAAATTGTAAGGTAAAAAATATAGAACAGTGTTATCTGTCCTTTCATGGAAAAAGCAAGCAGCCATAGCCAAAGTGTGATTTTGATAAGAACCCCAAAACAATTTATTCTACGAATGTGTACATATGGTGATAGAAAGATACACAAATGTATTTTAGCACAAACAAAAACAAAAACTTTTCTGGACTCTTTAAACAGTGTCACAAATTACTGTAAAATGCCTTAATATCTGAACATGAAATAACTTGACTGTAACTTTCTTTGTCTTAAAATGTTCTACAATTAAAATTTACCCACATCATGACAATAATCTACATATGCGAAAACAAAGATGCAGATCAGCTTCGTGGTAACTGCAAAGCTGATCAGTGGCTTTGTTTTCGCTACTCATAAAGTACAATCCCTCAATTTCAAGCTTCTAGCCATCTTCTGAGCTTATACAGCTTGGTTTGTGTCGGGCCTGTTCAAAAACCACATTGGTTTTCTCATGAGGTAGCTCAAATAATTCCACCAGAAGTAATTGCTTCAAGTGGGTGCCATCTGTCCACAAAATATTGGAAAATCTGAAATACCGGTTTAATTTTGGCTCCCAGCTCATGAGGCAGCATGAAATGGTCAAAAAATATTATTAGTGTCCAGAACTTCATCTATTATTTACAAACTACACGGGGACCTAACTGTTAATCGTGATTATTGATGCGACGTGGAATGTTAATGCATACTATTGTGAAGTTTCGTATGCGTCGGCGAGATCGTTACGAATGCGACGTTCCACATCCTCTGCCCTTGGACCGTAAGTAGCACATGTTTTGCTCTCGTGAAAATAAACAATGCCGAGTTTGCAAAATCGGCGTCCACTATGATCTGCAAAATTCTTCTATGTTCCCACTTGAAGTCAATTGGAATACTTACGGCACTTGTGTTCTTCAGCTAATGGTTTATAAAGCTGACATGTAGATACAATTTTTCCACGGAAACTCATTACATTCTTAAATTCCTTTTATTTTTCTTTGTCTTGGTCCTAAACTAAGAAGTATAACACAGTCCTGTGGGTGTCTTTATTTAAATTTGTATCAAAACGGCTTTGTTAATGCCCATTTATTTACTGAGCGTGAAAAACAGCAAGATAAGCATCTTTTGTATGCATCGAAGACGAAGGTACGTACTACGAGGATGAGTCATGGAAGAATTAGCATTTTTGTTGTGCTCTTTCAAAAATCATTTACGTACATGCAGAAGCATTTCGAGTGCCTTTATCAAGCGAAATATTGCATGGCGTTTTTTCCTTGGACTACATGCGCTTCGTTGAGCGAGCTTCAAAGCATATACCACTTCTATTTTGAATGAGGTCACAGAGTGGGGGTTCTGATTCAACTTCGTCAACATTTGAGTGACACAACTGAGTTCTTGCCTCGAAACAGCAAATCATTTTCGGACATATCAGTGACATAGCTTATATGTTTCCTTACATTAAATGAATCTAAAGCTCGACCAAATAATTTATGATCATTGAATATGGGTGGCTCCATGCATTTCTGATAAGCAAAGGGGGGGGGGGGGAGACAACAGAATTAAAGGGGTTTATGCGGTATTAAGTGCGGTTGCGAGGCAGTTTTCCATTGGAATGGTGTGTTATACAAAACAACGATCAACTATGGTTATTTCATTGCATTAGTATTAGAAGTGTCTTCCGGAGCACTTTGAACCCTCGGCCTCGGGCTCAAACAACTTTCTCCAGCCTCTGCAAGTAATAATACAGTATAAAAGCCATGGTTAGCCCCTTTAACGTGTATCTAAAAATAATCATTGAAGAAAATGCATCTCTGTCTCCATATCGCAACATTTGCTATTTTATTTTACTGAATCATCGGTCTCATTCTTCCACGATGCATTTCTGTGTCGCATATTAAATTTTAACAACGTCTTCGATGCATACAACAGATGCTTATCTTACTGTTTTTCATGCTCAGTAGATAAATGTGCATTTACAAAGCCGTTTGGATACATATTTCAATAAAGACACCCACAGGACTGTGTTATACTTCTTAGTTTACGACCAAGACAAAGAAAACCAAAAGGAATTTAAGAATGTAATGAGTTTCCGTGGCAAAATTGTATCTACAGGTCAACTTTATAAACCATTAGCTGAAAAACACAAGTGCCGTGAGTATTCCAATTGACTTCAAGTGGGAACATAGAAGAATTTTGCAGATCATAGTGGACGCCGATTTTGTAAACTCGGCTTTGTTTATTTTCGCGAGAGCAAAACATGTAATACTTACCGTTCAAGGACAGAGGATGTGGAATGTCGCATTCGTAACAATATCGCCGACGCATACGAAACTTCATATTAGCATGCATTAACATTCCACGTCGCATCAATAATCACGATTAACAGTTGGGTCCCCGTGAACTAGGACACTTCAAATCTAATATTACTGAAAGACAATGATACACTGTGGAGTTGTTATCATCCACACATGCAATATTCAGGAGAAATAGTAGTCTTCTTAAAGCCTGGTTTCCTCAGACAATTTTTCTTTGACAAAGACTATTAATTTGTCACAGAAACTTTGGCAACGAGTTTGAGTTCAAACACAGCAAAGACTACTTATATTACTTAGCTCGCTCACTTTTGTCACAGATATTTGACTATGAAACTCCGCCATAGAATTGAATTTACACGAGCATATTTTTCTGCGACAAACAAAAATTGTCAGTGGAAACAAGGCATAATTTTTGTTCTGAACAATACCAACAAAATCAACATTTTTGTACAATCACAAATATATTACACGTGACTATAAGAGCCGCTGCATGGGAAAACCAACAATCTGCATATGCGAAACCACAGGTGCAGATCAGCAGCTGCATTGACCAGCGCCTTTGTTTTCGCTACACTGATAGTACAATTCCTCTTCTACTTATATCCAAAATTTCAAGCTTCTACCCTGCTTCTGTGACTGTACAGGCGGGTTTGTGTCGGACCTGGTCGGAAACCCAAATAGTTGGTTTTCTCATTTGAAGGCTCATTTATATGTTCTATGGGCATGTTACAGAAATGGGCAAGTTTTGGCAGTTAGAAAACATGAGGTAAATATTTTCTGAAACACAGTAAAAAACACTGGGTTAGTAACTTAGTAACATTCATTTCATATGAGCCGCATCGTGAGAAAACCAGATTTTTGCCTATGCGAAAACAAAGGCGCAGATCAGCTTCGCAGTAACTGCGAAGCTGATCAGCGCCTTTGTTTTCGCTACACGGATAGTACAATTTCTCTTCTTCTTAAATCCGAAATTTCAAGCTCCTATCCGTCTTCTGTAGCTGCACAGGCCGGTTTGTGTCAGACCTGGTCGGAAACCCCGAAGACCGGTTTTCTTGCGTTGCGGCTCATATTGAAACAGCCCCAAGATAGACCACCACACTCTTTTGTGCATATTTTGTCATGAACTCATTACAAAAACATACTGTGCAATATATTCTGAAGCTGATAATATTCAGTCTAAAAATTTTGATACTTTTCCTCTGTTTTGCTCAAAACATTGATTGTGGGTACACGGAACCGTCTCAAATAAGAATACACCTGAATATATACACACCTGAATACTCCTGAAAACCCCATTTTCACTGTATGAAAGTGGGGTGTAAGGGGGTATTTATTGCACAGATATGTTTGTGTGATGTGTCAATGCTTTTCAGTCTCTTTCGCAGATAAAAGAAGGGTAGCTGTCAGTCATGGAAAAAAAAAAAGAATGTTCACACCGAGTACTGGTAATCAATCTCTTGGAGCCAAGCACAAAATATTGTGTTCAGGAAAAGGCCAACTGACCATTCAATCCCAACATGACCTAAACATGTTTATTATTACATGTTTATTATTACATTATTACATTCTTTATTACATAAAGCGTCAAATATAAACATACAACAATTTATCACCAAATATACAAGCCATCACATGAGAAAACCAACAATTTGGCATTCCGACTTGGTCTAACACAAACTGGCCTGTACACTCACAGAAGCAGGCTAGAAGCTTGAAATTTTTAATTTAAGAAGAAGAGGGATTTTTTTGCATATGAGGATAGATGGTTTTCTGATGCGGCGGCTGATATGTTTGTTGTTTGTTTGTTTTTTAGGCCAGAGCTAACCCTCAGTGAGCTCTTTTTCAAAATCTTGTGGAGAGAACAAAAATATATATCACTCTATTAAAACATCTAACAAACAAAATCACTACACACACTAATCTAATTAAACTAGCACACAACGGAAAAAAAGTGACAAAAAATGCATTGTATTTGCCAAAAAAAGTCCTCATTTTTGAAGCTGTAATACAAAACCTCAAAATTGGGTTTATAACAGCAAAAAGCAGATTGAAAGTTCACAATCACTAAGTATGGTAAATAGTTTGTAGACAACTCATACCTTGAACAATTCAGCTTAATCATGTTGGACCCAGTTTTATTAGACCCTAGTCAATTTGGACCCAGTCTTGGACCCAGTCCCAGTCAATCTAAATTGGTCCAAATTATCCAAGGTCCAAAATGACCATCGCTCAGGTCTGAATTATGCACCAGTAATTTGTAACCACAGCCCCCCCACCCCCACCCCAACCCCAATGGGGGAGATCAGGGGATAGCCGTGGAAATGAGCGGGGCTTTGACCAAAGTTTTGCCACGGCAGTGCAGGGGAAATACATGTACCCAGGGCCGTGAAATGAAAAGATAGCAGGCTGAAGGGAAAACAGCAGTGGTTTTGCCAACAAGCAGTCCCTGCAGGGTGGGGTTTCTAGCAGGAATTTGCTGGACCAAAAGTCAGTCCCCGCTATTCCACAGGGGTGGTGGGGCTGTGGTTACAAACAACTGCATTAGGCTGAATCAACCAAGGTTTGAATCGTCCAAGGTCAGGACCTTCCATAGTTCTGGTTAAAAAAATGACCTTCTGAAAGCACAAAGTACAATAATATTGTGAGTAGCACAATGAAATATGAATGGGAAATTGAGAAGCACACCCCATCATAGGAAATATGCTTAATACATTATACATGAGTGAAAAAAACAAAGGTCTCCTTCATGTTTTCTTATGAATGGGAAAATGTATATGAAAGAAAATAGTTTTGCGTAGTCAGACCCATAAGCACTAGATAGGGGTGGGGGCGCAAAGGTTACAAATGAAAGATGCATAATACCGAAATGGAGACATTTTGAAAAGATCAACCAATTTGTACCTTCTAAATTACTTTCAAAACCATTATGTACATGCACCTTCAAAAAGAAAATTAAAGTTACAAAATAAAGATAAAATTGTTGCTTATATCACTTACAAGATCAAAGATTTCTTTTTGATTTTTAAATCTGAAGTTTTATGACTACTTGATATTGAATGATTATGACTAATGTAATCGTGTGGTTACAGAAGTCACCAGCCGATCACAAGGATTAAACCGCAGATCAACAAAGCAGAAAAAGAAGAGCCATGACACAAAAAAACAGTCTTTGGGGTTTCTGAGCAGGTTTGACACAAACCGGTCTGTGCAGTTACAGAAGAGGTATACAAGGTTGAAATTTCGGATTAAACAAGAAGAGGGATTGTACTATCGGAGAAGTGAAAACAAAGGCGCTGATCAGCTGTGCAGTTACTGCACAGCTGATCTGCGTCTTTGTTTTTGCGTAGGCAAAAACCCAGTTTTCTCATGACATGGCTCAGAAAGGATCTGATGAAAACTGAAGATAACATTTTTGAGAGAAGCCTCTGTGGTGCAGTGGTTATATCACTCGCCTTGTAAACCAGGGGATGCAGGTTCGATCCCGGGCTTCTCCAGTTATAAACCGAGGTCCCGTCTCCATTATGACCTTAGCTGTTGGTGATACGTTAAACCCCAATCAACGAACCAACCAACCAACATTTTTGAGTTAGCACATTTTCTTAATGAGACACTGAAAAAAATATTGTCTAGTCTTATTCCCTATTAGTGAAATTGCATTACAGTTGCTTATTAATGGCCCATATACTTCAATAAGGTCCTTTTTTCAAGACAAGACTCAGTCTTAATGCACTTACATTGGCAACTTTTATATTCAATGAGCTATATTGTATAAAAAAAACTGCTTTTTGTACAAATGAAAACAAAAGTGCAGGTCAACCGTTTGGTAACCACATAGCGATTCAGCACCTTTTGTTTTTACTTAGAGATATTACAATTCCCTTCACCTATTATGCGAAATTTTCAACCTCTAACCATCATCTGTCACCGCACAGACAGGTTGTATGGGACCAATCGAAAATGGCGAAGAAAAGTTTTCACACAAAACGTCTCCATTCACATGATGTAAGCAATAAACATATCACATGATATTGAGGTCTATAAGTGTAATGAAAGCACAATGACTCCAAAATCACATGAGCTTTGATGCGAGAAAAGCGGTCTTCGGGGTTTTTGACCAGGCCTGACAAAAATCGAGCTGTACAACCACAGAAGATGACAAGAGGCTGGAAATTTTGGATATAGAAAGTAGAGGAATTGTACTATCAGTGTAGCAAAAACAAAGATGCTGATCAGCTGTGCAGTTAATGAACAGCTGATCTGCGCCTTTGCTTTCCCACAGGCAAAAGTCCAGTTTTCTCATGACACGGCTCATATCATCAAAAAACAGAAAAGATTTAAGTTAAGATTTAATGTCTTCCATGAGGTTTTAAGTTTTTTTAATGATTAAGAGAAAAAGAGACAGTGGCAAAAACAAAGCAACTGATCAACTGCAGAGCTACCCTAAGTCTTGCATATTATGAAAATAGTCTTCACGGGATAAACTAACCCAAAAAAAAACATGTACTAGTATTCCAAAATTTTGCCTGTTTTTTTTTTTATTACAGCCTCTAGCATGGGTATAACAACCGCAATTCATATGTATTTGAAAATTTCCATACAATTTATCTGAGATTTGTTTTACATGTACAACAAAAACTTAAAGCAAACAACTGCTCTAGTGGACCTCGATATCAACATAACAAAAAATAATAGAAGTAAGGAACTGATATATCTTTTTTTTATTTATACTTTTATACTTTCACGCTCACTGTATCACAGAAACCATAATTGATATTAAAGTGAAACAAACAAATTAACAAAGCAAATTTTATGTAATATTTCCCTAAGGCCGTGAAAGCAGGATATATACAATCAAAACGGTGAAGAGAGTCTAGGTCTCATGTCCCCAGAGGCAAAAACACAGGATTTTGATGACAACCACGTGCCTCGATAAATGATAGGCTGTTAAAAAGGTGTTAAAAACTTGCATAATAATTATGCTCAGACAAAAATAAATTTGTATATTAAGATTGTTGAAAGCATTTTTGACAATTTTTCTCTTGTGAACAAAATTAATGCTTCCATCTGTGGACATCAAAATGACCTGTGGTAGGAGAAGGCCTGTTTTTTTTTTTATTGTTTGTTTTTCAGTATGGAACAGATTATGGGGTAACTGCCAATCATCTGATCAGTGCCTTCGTTTTTAGATATTATGATCCCTCCTCATCGTAAATCATGACAAGGCTGTACAGACAGAGCCAGTTTTGTGTCCTGCAGAACCCAAATAGTAGTCAAAGATTTTCTGTTAATAAAAGTATTGTTATGAGATCAATGTACAAACATATATACACAAACAATGAATTTGTTGAATTTTCTATATTCACCATCAGGCCCCCGAGGTAATAAAACTTTTTTCATGCTCAACTCAGCTGAGCATAAAATTCAAGCTGCTCATAAATGACAAAACAGCCCAAATAAATTGAAATTTCAGGTTTATATCACCAAAGCCGGTCATTTATCCCGCTTATAAATGTTAAAATGCCAACAATTGGCATTTTAACATTTATGTGCATGATAAATTTTAGTCTCAGCTGAGCTGAGCATTAAAAAAGTCTTATAACCTCTGAGCCAGGTTCAGAGACAAGGAATATTAGCACATACACAGTGAAAATGCTTCAATATTGCACAAAATTTTGCAAACAAAATCTTCCGTCTTTCATGCTTTTTTCTTGCCAAAAAAAACATTCACTTTCAAAATTTATAATGCTTATCCAATGTACATTTTTGTTTAAATATAATGGACCAATACCAATGCTGTGTGTCATTGTTAAATGACAATTGCCTCAAAAAGGCAGCTATATAATGCATGATTTACATGTGTACTGCGATTCATGTGATTTGTTTTAATATAAATAATATTCCAGGCATGCAAAACTGAAAACCCCTATGAATAATTTCATCAAATATTTCATGTGGTCATCTGGGTGGTAACATGTAGCATGAAATTCAGGATGAAAATTACACCAGGCCCCGAGGTTATAGAAGTATTTTTCATGCTCAGGTCAGCTGAGACTAAAATTTATCCTGCTCATAAATGTTAAAATGCCAACAATTGTTGGCATTTTATTTTTTATCAGCAGGATAAATTAGATGCTTAGGAGATTCAAACATAAAATTTCAGTGTATTATGGCTTTATGAAAAATTTATGAAAAATTCAGTATTTATGAAAAATTTAATTTCATGCTCAGCTTAGTTGAGCATGAAAAAAGTTTTATAACCTCGGGGCCAGGTCCTCTTTTTCCCCCAAATACTGATTTACTGCGCATGTTTGTACATATTAAACAATAAATGCAATGTAAAACTTGAAAAATACAGCAATTCAATACATGGCAGATTCCACATCTGTCATAAGGCCAAGTTTCCATGGACAATTTGTCTTTGACGAAGATTATTTGTCACAGAAACTTTGGCATTGAGTTTGCGTTCTCACACAGCAAAGATTGCTCGCTCACCTTTGTCACAGATATTTGACAATTACACTTCGCCACAGAAATGAGTTTACACGAGCATATTTCTCTGCAACAAACCTACTTTGTCAAAATAAAATTGACCGTGGAAACAAGGCTTAAACAAACTAAATATGTCCGCATCACAAGAAATCTGTGAAAATACATCACAAGAAATCTGTGAAAATACATGCACAGATCAGTTGCTCAGGACTCAAGCAGCTGAGCAGTGCTTTCATATTTATTTTTATTGATAGTAGGTTCATTTATGTATAAATAACAGCAGATTTTCTTGTGATGCTGTCATGTTTAGGCAATACATGTCATACATGTACTCTAAAGTCCTGCTTATAAAGATGCTATTACCATGTTTCCACTTGTATTAGCATCTAAGCAAGCAGGGCTTTAAATGTCATAGATTTTATTACATGTACATATTTACAACCATTTATGCAATGTCTGGGTATATCACATAGTGACATACTTTACATAATGATTTTCGCTATTCTACTGTGTATAACGCGCACCTGTGTATAATGCACATCTAATATAATATAGTATAATGCTGTCAGTCTGAAATTTCATTCATAAGACAACCAGATTGGGAGGGTTTTCCATGCAAAGGCTTCCTGTACAAAGAACACATGCACAATAAGGAAAAACATCAGGAAAAAGTTTGATTTTGCATTGACTACGTTCTATGTGTGAGACAACAATAACTATACATTGTGCGTTGAATGACTTGATAAAATCTACATGAGTGAGCACCGTTGATCAAAATGAGAGGGAAAAACAATTAAACAATGCTCTGTACTAGGTACTATAGAACTTTTCTGTGCTCAGTTTGACTTAGCATGAACTAATCTTTCTGAGTTTACAGCACAGGCCTCTGTTTAAGTCTCCTCTGTTTAAGTCTCATCTAGTACCCATCATCAAATCCATGAATCCTGGTTTACGAGCGAGTAGCTTAACCACTATGCCACAAAGTCTTCTATATGCATTTTTTGATTCCATATTCAATTAATTCAAATGCTCAGAAAAGTTGAGCATAAAAAGTTTTATAATCAAAGACCAGATTTGTAGTCACTATATATTACAAGGATGGGCAAAGTCTTATGAGTTTCCTTGTAGGAGCGATCTTAAAATAACTGAAACAATTGTGATATATGACAAAAACAGTGGCTTTTCCTACAGACTAGATTATACATGAGCATTGTCACTATGAAACATTCCATTACACCATATATGCAAATAACAAAGACACAGATCAGCATGGCTGGCCAACTGGTGCCTTTGTTGTTCTGTGCTCGGATAGCACAGGCTGTTTTTTGTCTAAAATGTCCAGTTTAAACCCAAAGGTAGAATGTCCTTTTAGACCAAATTTCATGTGACATTGCTCATCTATAGCATCTCAAATATTTCCTTGTTTGTGTCACTCCTGTGATTGTCATTCACACAATTAACATCATTTCCAGTAACAACAATAGGGTGTGTAGTGGCTGATAATTGGAGCAGTTTTGACAATCTTCCAGTTGGTCATTACATGTATTTGGCATCAGATGAAAGTTGGTATACTCAGAATGATGCAAGTCATTATTTGGCATCAGAATGATGCATGTCATTATATGGCACCAGATGAAAGTTGGTATACTCAGATGCAAGTTGGTATACTAAGATGCAAGTTGGTATACTCATATATACAAGTTGGTATACTCAGATGCAGGTTGGTATACTCATATACAAGTTGGTATACTAAGATGCAAGTTGGTATACTCATATACAAGTTGGTATACTCAGATGCAAGTTGGTATACTCAGATGCAAGTTGGCATACTCAGATGCAAGTTGGCATACTCAGATGCAAGTTGGCATACTCAAATGCAAGTTGGTATACTCAGGTGCAAGTTGGTATACTAAGATGAAAGGAGGTATACTCAAGGCATCCTGTTTCTGATAGTGTATAATTTCACTATTCTTGATGAGGTGCTTCCAGCATGCACTTGAAAACCTACTAATGAATGATTGTTGCCATACATACATGTATGTGTAAAATTATTAACCAATTAGCATACAATACACATCATAATTTAGCTACTGATTCTATGAAATGCACAAAATCTCAGTATTTTACGGCAAGTCAATATCAGTTTATCAGGTAATCACAGGTCCCCAACAATGTGACTAGTCTCGAGACGTCAAATGTGAATGACCGTAGGTCACATCTATATGTGAATGTCCATTTCGTTTCACAACAGTTTCTGATTGGCTGTTGTTCAATTGGAATGTTCCATTTTGTAGGACAGTCCCATTTTGGTGGACTGTTCCATTATGTTGTACTTCTCTGTCTCTTTCTCTTCTCGTTGTACGTATCGCCTCATCGACCTGGCTGTCGACAACTGACAGAGCTATACCAAACTGAGCTGCGTAGTATGTCAACATAATCAGGGGATGTGCATACGGTAATGGTACCACAAATTTATCAAAAGCCAGAATGGTGTCCGAGGTAACAAAAGCAATGGCGCCAGCACAGCCGCATAGCTTGGTCCACGTCCAGAGGTCATCGAAAAGTTGAACACGAGCAACGGCTCGCCATGCCATGGTACAAATCAGGGTAATATACGCAGCGACGAGGTATAGCATCATACCCTTGAGGTTCACGGTAACGTATGAGTATACTAGACAGCCTATGGCTGAGATTACTGTCAGCGCGTATGGATTGAATGGCCTCCATCCGAATGCAAGGGAGTAGCTGAACTGGGCTATAGCAAACATTCCGATTCCCAGCTCAAAATAAGCATTCTTCCACACTAGACAAGCATCTCCCAAACATGAAAATATGAGTCCAACTAGAATGTATCTTGAGTAGCGATAGTACTCCGTCAAGTTCATGCCATGAAGCAAAACGAAAAAAATCAGACTGATGATCGGCAGACATTTTATCACACAGAAAAACAGCGGCTGTGTAGTTTCACTCGCCGGCGTGTCGGTAAACAACACAAAGAAGATTGTGCACGTCTTGAAGAAGGGAACCAGCTTGGGCCCGACACTCTTCAACTGAAAGACAAGAAAACAGTATATGAGCCGCATCGTGAGAAAACCGGTCTTCGGGGTTTCCGACCAGGTCTGACACAAACCGGCCTGTACAAGCTCAGAAAAGAGCAAGAAGCTTGAAATTTCGGATTTAAGAAGAAGAGGAATTGTACTATCCGTGTAGCGAAAACAAAGGCGCTGATCAGCTTCGCGGTTACCGCGAAGCTGATCTGCGCCCTTGTTTTCGCCTAGGCAAAAATCCGGTTTTCTCACGATGCGGCTCATATATGAGCTGTGTCATGAGAAAACCTGTCTTTGTGGTTTTCGAACCGGTCGAAGACTGGCTGTTGTCACAAAAAAGGAGAAAGAAGTAGAGTGTATACATTCTTTTGCGTCTCAGTATATATAATCAACAACACTCAATTTACACTGAATACAATCATGCCTGTTAACTCATATAAGCCTGGCAACATTTTTATGAGACATAGGCAAACAGAAAAGCTCCAGATGTGAAGCTGCAGAACGCGGCGTCAATGCATTTCTGTTTGCTACGTGGAATTTCATTAAAAAATTGAATACAATTTGAAAATCAATACTTATTCACCTAAAAATGGAAGTGGACTCATCCAAAGGATAACAATGGGAAAGTCCATTTGTCACTAATGGGTTAATCAACTGCTCTGTAGAGATCATCTCTCAATATCAAAAACTCTGACCAAATTATACCATCCCTAGACAGAAATGGTTTACCGAGTTATGGAAGAAATCAATAGATGTGAGAAATAAAACTTAGAAGCCGCTGCAAGAAAATCCTGAAATTAAGCTGAATATAATATCAGCGTTTGGCTGTAGGCGTATCTGCTCAATATAATCATTCCATGGTTTACTTTAATGGGCAGCTTTGGGCTTTATGCACCAGTCATTTGTAACCACTGCATCCCCCTCCCCCACCTACGGGGAAGGGTGGGGGTTAGCCGTGCTAAAGTGCAAGGCAATTACTTTTCAAGTGTCCCTGCAGTGCAGGGGAAATGACGGGGTTTTGAGATTAGGATCCTTACCCCAGGTAGATTTTCTATTGTGAAGGGCAGGGTAAAGAGCAAAGTTTTGACCTCCAGTTTGGCCCCTGGGGGTGGGGCTTATAGCAGGGACCTGAAAGCTGAAAAGTCATAATCCCCTCCCTTCCCCTTAGGTGGGGGAGCAGTGGTTACAAATGAATGGTGCATTAAAAGTGAATAGTGACAACTAATCAACTTTGGGTTGTGGATGTAGGGCCTAAATAATACAGTTGCTCAAATTTCAGCTGCGACGGGAGAAAACTGGTCTTCTGGGTTTCTGACCAGGTGCGACACAAACCCGCCTGTACAGTCACAGAAGCAGACTGGAGGCTTGAAATTTTTGGTATAAGTAGTAGAGGGAATGTACTATCTGTGTAGCGAAAACAAAGGCGCTTGCTTCTTAGACCTAACGTAATCATTTTAATTTTATGAATTCTTATTTCCAAATCCCTGCTTTATAGCCATCTGCTATCACCAGGTTTTGACTGACCTGCTAAATGATGTGGCTACTAGTATTTTAGGGAGAAAGCATTAGTTTTTGAAGTTTCTAACCAGATCTGATACAAATCTACATATACACCAACAAATAAGCCTTTCAGCTTGAAATTTCAGATTTAAGAAGAGGGGAGAATGTACTATCCATGTGATGTAAACAAAAGGGCTGATGAGCTGTGCAGCAATCTGCGCCTTTGTTTTCACATATGCAAAAAATCTGGTTTCCTCATGACGTAGCTCGTTTCTGAGAAGCGTGCCAGGAAATAAATAGCTTTCATGGAATTTACCAAAAGATCAATATTAATATTTAACATAAAGCAACTTTCAATAAGCCTCCCACACAACCAGTCAGACTTTTAAGTTTACTGATAGGAAGCAAATTTTATGATGCTTCTTTTTTTGGTATCTTAACTTTTACACGGCTGACAAACCTTTAAATGCGTAACCGCGGTTAAGAAAAGAAATCCGATTCACACCCTTCCGGTTAAGCATCAGATGACCAACAAAAGGTAAACAAACTTTTGCAGCTCGTGTTTCCGAGTAAAATATTTTGATTCGAAGACAGATATGATAATTCTCTCAATGCTATTTTATTAGTTAGACATTGCAATATTTGGATCCCAAAGGATTTCCAGAAACTTTTCTTTATAATCGTGATTTTTATTCCCTCCTCCAAATACATGTTGGGATTGCTTTGTACATGAAGAAAATGTGGGTCAGTTGCAGGGATATTTTTAGATATCCGCCAATTACGTCCATATTAACGGCTAGCAATACAGCGTGCAGATGATTTTAACATTGTGCGAGGTCTGTTGACAGTTTTGTTGCCTCTGGCCACTGCATTCTATGCATATGTGATTAAAAGCTGTGTCAACAATTTGGTTACGAATTTAATCATTAGAATGATAACAATATAATCAACATAAAACACATGTATAAAAGTTTTTGTTATTGTTAATAGTTTTACGTTCAAGTTTTATTTGTCACATTCTCTCGTCCTCTCTGAATGGGTTCTAACTCAAATTGGTGTGTTTGTGATATTTGCAGTAAAAATTTTTGATATGAAATAATACAAACAGTCTATGCAATACATGTAATACAATAATTCACATGCATGATAATCCTGTTCATGACGACGATTTTACAGCATTATGTATACTTTATTTGCTTTTTCCTGGTCTTATGTCATTCAAAACGCTTTACAGAGAAAATTAAATAACATAATTTGAACCGGTGGAGGTTTCTAAAATATCTTGAAATATATCCTTCATATTTTAATGATTAAATGCGTAACCATCTTTTCCTTCCCTATTAAATTTCTCATGAGGCAGCTCAATTGTAGAAAATACAAAAAATGGTATCCTTTCATTTTTAATACCGGGCACTAACACAACGAAATTTTGGCAAAGGCATCAGTTGCAATTTATTTAATATATATCTGTAAATTTGTCGTGGAACAATCACTCGATATTTACCAGCAAACTGTCCAATTTTCAGTTGTATTTCGCCGACTTTGGCCTTGTTGTAACACCAGGTTCAAAGGAGGGAATAAATAACTCAAAGACCATCAAATTATTTTGCGACCTACTTAAGTGCTGACTAACAATAGTAAATAAGTGACAAAATAGCATTCATGGATAATCGATATATTTCTGTACTAAAATATAATCATCAATTGATCCTAGTAGTGTATGTTTTGTTTACCTTTTCTTGGTCCGCATATGCGTAACCGGAAGGGCGTGAATCGGATTTTCTTTCTTAACCGGCGGTTACGCATTTAAAGGTTTGTTAGCCGTGTTTTAAGAAAATGAAAGGATACCATTTTTTGTATTTTCTACAATTGAGCTGCCTCATGAGAAAACAAAAAATCTGCATATGCGAAAACAAAGACACAGATCAGCTTTGCGGTAACCGCGAAGCTGATCAGTGCCTTTGTTTTCGCTACACGGATAGTACAACAATCCAAAATTTCAGGCTTCAGACCTGTTCGGAAACCACATTGTTGGTTTTCCCACAAGGCGGCTCAATTATTATCATCCTAATTCATTGAGCTGTGTCATGAAAAAACCACCAATGTGGCTTCCGAACAGGTACAACACAAACCGAGCTGTACAAGCACAGAATATGGCTAGAGGCTGGAAATTTTGGATTTAGAAAGTAGAGGAATTGTATTATACATGTAGCGAAAACAAAGGCGCTGATGAGTCAATAAGTCTGTTTGTTGAACGGTTCAACAAAACTCCAAAATAACCTACTGATGGGTAAAATGATAAAGAATGATTTGAGACACAACTCCCCAGTCTGTGATCTGCTATTATGTATGTATGTATGTATGTATGTATGTATGTATGTATGTATGTATGTATGAGTGTATACATACATACATACATACAATGGCTACCTAGGCCACGAATTGGGGATCATGGATCTACAGATCTGAAGAACTACATAATGGTAAACAGCTAAATGCTTGGCATAATAGATATTGCACATTTTGGCAATTCCTGTGGCTGTATTACCCGTTGTGTAAAAGTCAGATGTGACGGTACAATGTAACGATGTAGATGTAGATATGAAATAGCTATGAAAACTGTAGAAAAATAACAACTTCCAAAATAATATTTTGCTACCGCAAAAATAATATTTACAAAACAAACAATTTTGTTAAAATAATCTTGACGCGGTAAACATAAATCTGATGGTGACTATCTAAATCCAGGCTGAATAAAATCAGCCAATGCCCTTCAAAACTCTATAGGCTGTCAGATTGTCATTGTGGCTTTTTTAAACATTTAATTGCCACTTAAATAGGTTAGTAACTTAGTTGACAAACAGGCCAACATTATAATTTGTGACCTTAATGGTATTTTGTTTGTATGTTAATGAAGCTCATTAAAGAAAACTGGTATAGAGCCAAATGTGTCTCAATTTATCAATCTAATTTTTCACACCTAGGTGTCATAAGTGTGGCATTGAGCAATAATTTTGGCCGATATAAAGAAGACAAACACATGACTGTGATGTAGACAAAGAAAGGTCAAAGTGAATATAGATCCCTATCATCACTTTTTTTTCTGGTAAATAATGTGATGACCTTGGCTAAACCTCCATAGCGTTGAGAAACCCTGACAACTGAATTCGTAGCAATTATATTATTTTGTCACTGAATATTTGGGCTTTTCAAAAAATATTTTTATTGATTCACTCCTCCGGGCAAGAAGTGCGCATAATCATGTGATTAGAAAATGCTCTGAAAGAAAAATACATTTTTGTCTATTTCAAAACACTTTTCTCTGATTTCTCAAAAGATATCAAAAGAAAACTTACGACTGTTAATGGTTTTGTCATCCTTCCACAATTTTCACAAGAAATATAGGGAAGAATTTCACTTGAAACTCGAAAATTGCTCAATGACAGCTGTTCATTTCCTTTCTTGTTTATTTACAATCTACTGACCTACATTTCTTACGTCATTTACTTTTTGATGTAAAATCGTCAGTTATTGGCTTATTTCTGGAGGCGTGTTTCAGGACGCCCAATCAAATATTGGCTTGCAAACCAAATTTTGCTGGCTACTACGCATTTGTCAGCATTATTGGTAAATGCAGGGAACCAGCTAATTGATCATTTGGAATAATTTGGTTTTCTTCCCTATAAAACCATTCACTGTCTTGCATTCAGAACAGCATCCAATTAGTTTTATTTTTAGAAACAAAATAATGGCTTCCAAGCAAAACAAGGAAGTCGAATGTGACATTTGAAAAGATAATTTCACATTCAACAATGTCGTTCCTACCCAAACTGGGACAGAAGTTTGACAAGGTGATGGGCAAAGAGCAAGATTTTCTGGAAGCTGCCAGAAATGGGGATGTCCAGACAATCGACAAACTGCTGTCAAACAGGCTGAGACAGTCAATGGGTGGGGTACACAGGTTGACAAGGTATAATGTTTGGCATTAAATTTGATTTATAAACATATTAGCATACTCTGCCTAGAATGTCCGCGAGGGCGTGTGGCATTATATAGAGATAGATAGATATAGCTCTTTAGTTCTGAGATTTTATTTTTGTGTGAGGGTTTTCCTGATTAGGCACCTCAGGCTCAGTACATCGAGTGATCGACACCTGGAACACCCTTTGAGACACAACTTTTCAGGACCAGACATTAGCTTAGATGAAGCAGAAATTGACAGGTGACCTGTAGTGTTGACAGGTGACCTGTAGTGTCGGCTATACTACCAAGTATCTAAGTAAGTAAGTATACAGGTTGGAATTTACTTTGTCAGCCCAAGCAAAACTAACAAAAGAGAAAGGAAGCTAAAAAATATAAGAAAATGAACAGCTATTGTTTTCCAGCTGCGAAGAGACTTCTTGTTTTTAGATGGAAGATAGAAGATCAATTTAATCGTCAAATTCTAGATCAGGTCATCTAAAGGACCAAATACATCCTTTTTATTTTTTTTTTTTTTTAAATAAAATCTTTTTGTAGTCATCAGTTATCGATGGCAGGATAACAAGAGCATAGCTTGAAGGGTCACGGGCACTGCCCTCCGGACCCCTCATTATGAAAATTGAAGCATTCACTGGGTAGAACCCTGTACTAAAGTACAATCAATACTTCTTATTTCAGTATCCTCCACTCACCAGTGAATGTGAATTGCACAGACAGGAATGGTTACACCCCGCTTCACCATGCAACAGTCAATGGCCACAGGTAAGAAATTTTTGACACCCCTCTTGACGAATCCGGGTCGTTTCGGCCCTGGGTCGTTTCGGCCTGAGTCGTTTCGGCCTGGGTTGTTTCGGCCAATTTTGGGGGTGGGTCGTTTCGGCCTTGGTAGGTGGGTCGTTTCGGCCAATTTTCTGGGTGAGTCGATTCGGCCCTGAGTCGTTTCGGCCAAAGTATATGGAAATCTTCAGGTAAGTAATAACTCAAATATAAATCGATCTTGAGTACATGCGTTTTCGTGGACATATACATGATGTATGCATGTGGGGTGTTTTGAAAGTATTGTAGTCACCGTTCCAGCCTCACATATTCTTAGTGTCTCAGAAAGAAGTTCCCATTAATATTTAACGATTAGTACTGGCGATAGAAAGGATTGATGAATGCATGAGTGAATGAATGAATGAATGAATGAATGAATGAATGAATGAATGAATGAGTGAGATAGATAGATAGATAGATAGATAGATAGATAGATAGATAGATAGATAGATAGATAGATAGATAGATAGAACTAAACATGTAGTTATGAAGTAATCGGCAATTGAAAGGGAAAACTTTTCAGTGATGCACCGGCTGTCGGTGATTTAATTATAAGGGTGATTAACAAGGTGTGAAAACTCGTGTCTGTAATCAGCAATGCTAATCCATGGTGATTGATTATTAATCTACTCAATTAAGGCGTGAAAACGTGTGCTTGTCAATTAAATTTGAGTCTACGCATGAATAAAAACAACAGTTTTGGAATCCGACCAGGTCCATCACAAACCAGCCTGTACAGTCACATAAGCAGGCCAGAGTCTTGAAATTTCGGATTTAAGAAGAATGATTGTACTATCTTTGTAGCGAAAACAAAGGCGCTGATCAGCTGTGCAGTTACCTGCGCCTTTGTTTTCGCCTATGCATATTGTTGGTTTTCTTATGCGACTTTGGAAAGATTTTAAATACCGTTAAAATGGTAGCTTTAAAAAGTTATGAAAAAACTCAAATTTTGTTACAGTTGAATCTTTACGTTTGAAAGTCAAATTCTATTAGATACATGTACTATGTTTACAGATTTTATATAGACTTCTTAGAATTCTCTGAGATGGGATTGTTAAGTTGCTGTTTGCATTGTACATGAAAGCTTAGATTGCATAAACTGGTTTCATTTCTGTTTGATACAGGCATTACTCCATAAATCTCTAAAGTTGACTTTTTTTCAAAATGATGTTTAGTTTAAGATGAGAAAAACGTAAGGAAAATTATGAAATTAAACCGTTTGTGCTTTTCTGTTTTATAAACCATGACGCCATATAAATGACCATTGTAGTTTCTCTATCGTTTTAATTGAATAAAGATGCAATTTTTCACCCTGTAATAGACCCAAGTACCCTTGCAAGACTGGTTGCATGGTAAACTAGCCTCGTATAGCATACACATCTTGCATAAAGTATATAATATATACTCAACAAAAAAAGTTAAGGAAAATGTGTTTGAGGGCCTGTAATACAAGAACTGTTATATTTCATGAAATGTGAACTCCATATTATTATGAAGTGTCTTTTTATCTTTCAAATGAGGGCTTATTTGAGAAGATAGCACTTACAGAAGCTTGGAAAATCAATATCAAAGTTGACTGGTCGCCCCTCCCTGTTTCACAAAATTGCCATATTGTTTGATTTGTGTATCAATTGTCACTGGAGCTTTTTCACACAATAACCTGTCTCCATAGACAAATTTTCTCGTGAACAGCTGTACAGTGCATACACTGAGGTGAGCAGACCTGTTGTGGTGCATTTTCAGCACCAGTACCATTGTTGGTACCCGGAGGATAATGTCAGATGAAATCGCCCCAGTATCACCCTAGATTACCTACGTCGGAACAACATTGAGGTGAAGTACTAGGCGACCCATCCACCAGACATGCCTCCTGCTGAACATGTGTTACACATTCTGGGACAGCATGATATGGTCTGGTGTGGAATACTGGCACCAAAAACTTTCTAGGCTCTTGCTGTATTGCTTCAGGAAGAAAGGAGGCGGATTTCTCAGCACGAAATTCGGCATATTGTTGGTCAGACTAAAGAATTGTCTGTTGGCTATGGTGCTTTGCAGCCTGATATTGCCATCTAGGAACTGATGCTGATGCAGGAAAAGCAGTATGACATGCCTCAACATCTTGTCTTGTGCACTAACTCGTTGTCATGAGAAAATTTGTCTTCAAAGTCTATGCTTTTAAGGCAAGAGTCCTTATTGACACTTTTTACTCAAACCAAACAATATTGCAATTTTGTGAAAACTGGATTGACGACTAGTCCACTTTGACATTGTTTTTCCCAGCCACTGCCGATGCTACAACTTCAAATGAGACCTCATTGGAAAGATAAAAAGACACTTTATAACATACTAAAGTTTACATTTCTAACTCTCTACTAGATTTATTGCAATAAGCACTTGAACACATTTTCCTTAACTTTTTTTGTTGAGTATATAGTATATACAGATTGAATAAAAAATCAGGCCGAAACGACTCACCAAAATTGGCCGAATCGACCCAGGGCCGAATCGACTCAGGCCGAAACGACCCAGGCCGAAACGACCCACGGCCGAAACGACTCAAGGCCGAAACGACTCACGGCCGAAACGACCCGTTACCCTCTTGAATCCGGGTCGTTTCGGCCCTGGGTCGTTTCGGCCTGAGTCGTTTTGGCCTGGGTCGTTTCGGCCAATTTTGGGGGTGGGTCGTTTCGGCCTTGGTAGGTGGGTCGTTTCGGCCAATTTTCTGGGTGAGTCGATTCGGCCCTGAGTCGTTTCGGCCAAAGTATATGGAAATCTTCAGGTAAGTAATAACTCAAATATAAATCGATCTTGAGTACATGCGTTTTCGTGGACATATACATGATGTATGCATGTGGGGTGTTTTGAAAGTATTGTAGTCACCGTTCCAGCCTCACATATTCTTAGTGTCTCAGAAAGAAGTTCCCATTAATATTTAACGATTAGTACTGGCGATAGAAAGGATTGATGAATGCATGAGTGAATGAATGAATGAATGAATGAATGAATGAATGAATGAATGAATGAATGAATGAATGAGTGAGATAGATAGATAGATAGATAGATAGATAGATAGATAGATAGATAGATAGATAGAGAGATAGATAGATAGATAGATAGATAGATAGTAGAACTAAACATGTAGTTATGAAGTAATCGGCAATTGAAAGGGAAAACTTTTCAGTGATGCACCGGCTGTCGGTGATTTAATTATAAGGGTGATTAACAAGGTGTGAAAACTCGTGTCTGTAATCAGCAATGCTAATCCATGGTGATTGATTATTAATCTACTCAATTAAGGCGTGAAAACGTGTGCTTGTCAATTAAATTTGAGTCTACGCATGAATAAAAACAACAGTTTTGGAATCCGACCAGGTCCATCACAAACCAGCCTGTACAGTCACATAAGCAGGCCAGAGTCTTGAAATTTCGGATTTAAGAAGAATGATTGTACTATCTTTGTAGCGAAAACAAAGGCGCTGATCAGCTGTGCAGTTACCTGCGCCTTTGTTTTCGCCTATGCATATTGTTGGTTTTCTTATGCGACTTTGGAAGTCTGTTGTTTCGGCCTTGAGTCCTTTCGGCCGTGGGTCGTTTCGGCCTGGGTCGTTTCGGCCTGAGTCGATTCGGCCCTGGGTCGATTCTGCCAATTTTGGTGAGTCGTTTCGGCCTGATTTTTTATTCAATCTGTATATACTATATTATATACTTTATGCAAGATGTGTATGCTATACGAGGCTAGTTTACCATATTTGGAAACATAGGCTTTTACATTGGAAAAAGTGAAGACTATGGATTTTTTGAAAACTGTTGCAGCCTGAGGCCTGAAAAGTGGTAGGTACAAACAACTAATGGAGTAGATGAAGGTATGTGATTAATATAGGTCAAGGTCATCTTTTGACCTTGGCCAGTCTGTCGTCCATACACACTTTTCAAAGATCTTCTTCTCTGAAACTGCTTGGCCAATCAAAGTAAAATTTTATGTGGAGCATCCATGGGTAGGGGAGACGAAAGTTTGATCGCTAAATCTAGGTCACATGACCAAGATGGCCGCCACGCCCATATATGGTAAAAACCATTCAAAAATCTTCTTCTCCAGAACCGGCTGGCCGATTCTCATGAAACTTGGTATGTAGCATTTGGGACTCCAGCCCATCATAGTTTGATCAAATGATGACCATAGGATGACCTTGACCTATTTTACGGCAATGTCAATTTTGGAAACACTGGCTTTTACATGGGAAAAAGTGAAAACTATGGATTTTTTGAAATTTATTGCAGCCTGAGGCCTGAAAAGTGGTAGATGCAAACAACTAATGGAGTAGATGAAGGTATGTGATTAATTTAGGTCAAGGTCATCCCTTGACCTTGGCCTGTCTTGATTCATACACACTTTTCAAAGATCTTCTTCTCTAAAACTGCTTGGCCAATCAAAGTGACATTTTATGTGGAGCATCCATGGGTAGGGGAGACGAAAGTTTGAACGCGAAATCTAGGTCACATGACCAAGATGGCCGCCACACCCATATATGGTAAAAACCACTCAAAAATCTTCTTCTCCAGAACCGGCAGGTCGATTTTCATGAAACTTGGTATGTAGCTTTTGGGACTCCAGCCCATCATAGTTTGATCAAATGATGACCCTAGGATGACCTTGACCTATTTTATGGCAATGTCAATTTTGGAAACATAGGCTTTTAACATGAGAAAAGTGAAAACTATGGATTTTTTGAAAATTGTTGCAGCCTGAGACCTGAAAAGTGGTAGATGCAAACAACTAATGGAGTAGATGAAGGTATGTAATTAATTTAGGTCAAGGTCATCTCTTGACCTTGGCCAGTCTGTCGTCCATACACACTTTTCAAAGATCTTCTTCTCTGAAACTGCTCGGCCAATCAAAGTGAAATTTTATGTGGAGCGTCCATGGGTAGGGGGAACGAAAGTTTGTTCGCGAAATCCAGGTCACATGACCAAGATGGCCGCCACGCCCATATATGGTAAAAACCACTCAAAAATCTTCTTCTCCAGAACCGGATGGCCGATTTACGCGAAACTTGGTATGGAGCATTTGGGACTCCAGCCCATCATAGTTTGTTGAAATGATGACCCTAGGATGACCTTGACCTATTTTATGGCAAGGACAATTTTGGAAACATAGGCTTGGGAAAAGGCAAAACAATGGATATTGAAAACTGTTGCATCTCGAGACCTGAAAGTTGCTAGATGCAGACAACTAATGGAGTCAATGAAGGTAAGTAATTAATGAAGGCCAAGGTCATTTCTTGACCTTGACCCAAGGTCATTTAAATATCAAAATTAAAATTATGGTTTTCTCAGAGATCACTGGGTTTGGAAACTATTGCAGCCTGAGACCTGAAGCTTTGCAGATGCAGACAACTTATGAAGTCAATAAAGGTGTGTGAGTATTCAAGGTCAAGGTCATTTCATGATGACTTAATAATCCAAGATCAGGCTTCAGGTGAGCGTTCTCAGGACCAATGGTCCTCTGGTTTCACATACAGTTCAAGCTCATTATAACTTGCCTCACTATAATGTAGATTTCATATAACACGGCCATTTCATGGATCTAGCTATTACCGGTTTGTCCATTGTAAGTAACCTCATTATAACACAGTTTCACTTATAACATGGTCTGTGTCTATATACCCCAAATAATGATGTTGACCTGTATGCAGAATACAGGTTTTCTCCTTAGTGGTTTGTATTTGGGAATTTTATTGAGGTGCCTAAATGTACCTCAATGTGATTTTATTATTTATTTATTTATTATGTCTCCCCCCGACAGGGTCGGGAGACATATTGTTTTTCCCCGTGCGTCTGTCCGTCTGTCCGTCACAAATCGTGTCCGCTCTATAACTTGAAAACCGTTAAAGATTTTTCAATGAAACTTGGTACACTTGTAAACCACGATGAGACGATGTGTCATGCACAAGAACCATAACTCTACCTTGAGTATTTTTGGAGTTATTTCCCTTTGATTATTTTCGATACAATTTCGTGTCCGCTGTATAACTTGAAAATTGTTAAAGATTTGTCAATGAAACTTGGTACACTTGTAGATCACGACGAGACGATGTGTCATGCACAAGAACCATAACTCTGGCTTGAGTATTTTTGGAGTTATTTCCCTTTGATTATTTTCGATACAATTTCGTGTCCGCTGTATAACTTGAAAACCGTTTAAGATTTTTCAATAAGACTTGGTACACTTATGGAGCATGATCAGACGATGTGTCATGCACAAGAACCATAACTCTGGCTTGAGTATTTTATGAGTTATTTTCCTTTGATTATTTTCCATACAATTTCGTGTCCACTTTATAACTCGAAAATCGTAAGAGTTATTTCAATGAAACTTGGTACACTTATAAAGCACGATGAGATTAAGTGTCGTGCTAAAGAACCATAACTCTTGCTTGCATATCTTTGGAGTAATTTCCCTTTGATTATTTTCCATACAATTTCGTGTCCACCCTATAACTTGAAAACCGTAAGAGAAATTTCAGTGAAACTTGGTACACTTATAGAGCATGATGAGACAATATGTCTTGCACAAGAATTATAACTCTTGCTTTCATATCTTTGGAGTTATTTCCCTTTGATTATTTTTCCATACAATTTCATGTCCACTCTATAACTTGAAAACCATAAGAAATATTTCAATGAAACTTGGTACACTTATAAAGCACGATGAGATGATGTGTCATGCTAAAGAACCATAACTCTTGCTTGCATATCTTTGGAGTTATTTCCCTTTGATTATTTTTCATTCAATTTCGTGTCTGCTCTATAACTAAAAAACCATTAGAGATTTTTCAATGAAACATGGTACACTTATAAAGCATAATGCACAAGAATCATTACTCTTGCTTTCATATCTTTGGAGTTATTTGCCTTTGATTGTTTTCCAAACACTTTTGTGCCCCCTCTATAACTTGAAAACCGTAAGAGATATTTCAATGAAACTTGGTACACTTATAAAACAGAATGACAGGATATGTGATGCACAAGAACTATAACTCTTGCTTGCATATTTTAGACATGCACATAGAAAGGGGGGAGACATCAGTTTTCACATAGAAAACAAATTCTAGTTTATTTTTATTTTTTTATTTTTTAGGGAAGTGGTAGAGAAACTCCTAAAAGCAGAGGCCCAGCCGGGAGTCACCGACCACCAAGGTTGTACACCGTGTCACCTCGCTGCCTGGCACGGTGACGCCGAGATCTGTCTACAACTGCTGAATGCAGGGACTGAAAATGTCGGGGAGGGAGAGACGGAAATTGTTCCTGTTCAAGTGAACCAGCAGGTAGGGGTCAGTCAAGTTCTGTTAAAGTTATGTGTACTTTTCTTCTAACTTTAGATTGGATTACTGGATTTCACTCAAAGGTTCAAAGCAGATGATCCCATGTAATTAGACCAAAACATAGAGCTGTCTTAACGCCAATACGTCCCTTGTTTAAAAGCGACATTGTGATAAAACTTTGCAGACTGCACTGCATATTACATGGGTAGCAATATAAGGATATGTCGAGTGTAGGAACAAGACTACACTCGCCATATCCTTATATTGCTACCCATGTAATATGCAGTGCAGTCTGCAAAGTTTTTTTGAACAGAAAGCATGTAAACAAAAGGAAAGCAGTGTAGGTGCACAACCAGTTTCCAGACATTTTTGAGCAAGCATGATATGTTTTGTTTTTTTAACTCATTAAGACACACGGCACATGTGACAGTGATCTGCAAAATAGTTTTGAAGAAAACCAAAAAAAAAAGAAATGGTATACTGCTATGTCAAACTGACAATCTGTCAAAGTGCATGCCAGAAATGATGTCTAGTTTGGCATAGCAGTATCGCATTTCTTTTTCGTTTTCTTCAAAAATATTCCATTGTCCACAGAGTTGTCAGAAAAGAATAGGCATGTTTTACTGGTAAACTGTCTCCGTTCACTTAAGAATAGTGCAGTAAATTAAATGATGATCCTAACATCACCTTACACCCCAGTTGTAGATAATTATCCCATTTATGACCTTGCAGTAACTTACGTAGAATTTAAGTCAAGTGGAATATTGTGTCTACAGACGAATTGTAATTCTCAACAAGACAGTGTCTGAACATTGTAATGAAATAGTCAAGAAAGAAATTAAATTAGCCACATCATGTGAAAACCAAATTTTTGCCTATGCGAAAACAAAGGCGCAGATAAGCTTCGCAGTAACTGCGAAGCTGATCAACGCCTTTGTTTTCGCTGCAGGGATAGTACATTTTCTCTTCTTCTTAAATCCGAAATTTCAAGCTACTAGCTTCTGTGACTGTACAGGTCAGTTTGTGTCAGGCCTGGTCGGAAACCCCGAAGACCAGATTTCTCGCGTTGTGGATCAAATCAGAGTGCACTATGAAGGGTTGTAATCAAGTGGCTGATTTTGTTTGTGCCAAGTTGTTTCTTACGTACAGGCAGTAGCATTTCAAGAACAAACAAAATGTTTATCTGTAGCCAAAGTCTGAGAGGCAACAATGGAGTAAGCATTTGCTTAGCCCTTTTGTATCTTGTATGAAGAAACATGTTGTGCAAAGCTACACATAAAGCATTTATCATAACAAGTACCGATAGAGATTTAGGTGATCTAACTTGATTTGCACACAAAAATTTTTTTTGTCAACTATTTCATGCAGTGGCTTATACGGATCGCAATGTCCGAAAACAGGTCATTTGGGATTTCCAACCAGGTCCGACACTAACCGACCTGTACAGTCTGAGAAAAAAGCTACAAGCTTGAAATTTTGGATTTGAAAAGAAGAGGGATTTTGCTATACATGTAGCAAAAAATAAAGGCGCTGATCAGCTGTGCAATCAGCTGTGCAGTTACTGCACAGCTGATCTGCGCCTTTATTTTTGCATAGGCAATCATCCCTTTTTCTGGTGACATGACCCATACTTCAGAGACGGTCCAAGACGTGGTTGGAAATTAATTTTTGACTGACATGGTGCCCAAAATAAGAAAATGCAATTTTCTTAGAATTGAATTGTCTGATGCAGAAATAATAAGAAATATTTCAAGTTCTGCACACTACGTCTACAGAAGGCCGTGCCACATGAAACAAGCAGTGATGTAAGATCCAGGTCTGCAAAATTTGCTCAGGTCCACCTGATATGCACTCTAAGGGTTGAAGAAGTGACTCATAAAATAGATATGTTTGAGCCTTCAGGGTTTTTGACCATGTCCGACACAAATCAAGCTGTACAGCCACATCTGACAGATATAGGCTTGAAAATTTGCATTAAAAAGTTGAGCTTAATACAATATCGTTTTCAACATGGGAAGTGCAGTGGTGTAATGGTAGAGCATCTGACTCCAAATCGAGAGGTTCTGGGTTCGATCCCCACAGGCAGCGGCATGAGCAAGACACATTAACTCTCCGTAGTACTACTGGTTAAAACCCAGGAAGTGTCTCTGTCCCGACATGACTGAAAAATTGTTGACTGGAATGTTAAACCTCAATGCAAAAAAAATAATAAAAAAATAAAAAATAAAAAATATCATACGAGGTATGGCAGGAAAGTTCGTAGACACTTCAGCTATCAGAAAAAGTAACGCGTTGTTGAAGAAGCGTTTTGCATAATTTCAAGCAGCAATATCTTAAGAGTATATTTCAGAAATTTTGTGCAGTTTGAAGTAATAACACGCTTGGTATGGCCACTTTTCTGCTTGAGGGTAGGGCCGCGCGGGGCAGGTGTCAAAACGCGATAAAATGTGACGATTTTCACATTCTGTTTTTGCTTGTGAAACGGCACGGAAGTGTGCTGTAAGGTTAAAATATTTTGATCCTGAAAGAATGTTCAACCAACAACGTTTTCTGAATGTTTGGGCCTTGGCGGCAGTACAGTTTGAAATCTGTGAATAAAATTTCAGATGCAGTCTGAAAAAATGTTTGAAAAAAAATGGCGTAATTTTGACGTCGGAGAACAGCCGATAGCCATAAAATTGTGTGATTTTGTTATGGAAATGGCCAACAAACACGATGGAAATGATATAAACAACAACATAAAAGCTATCAACATGTCTGTCACTAGTTTACAAGTGGCAGAGTTGATTTTTGGATGCTCGATAGATCATCTAAGATGATAAACGGCGGTGGAAGGGCACTCGTCTTTCATTCTCAGCGAATGAAAATGGTTTCATATGTTCAACCGGTCATCAGAGAACCTGAGGACAGTTGGCACAGATCTGCATTTGACAGCTGGATACACATAATAAAATTGTACCGATATCCAAGGACCCAGTGTGGAATAACTCTGAAACATCGGTTAAACTTGTTACAAATATATAAAGCACTGACATCAATAAACTTCAAGTAACGTCACTGAGACGTTGACCCTTGCCCCACTCCCGGTTAGGGAGGTGCACATAAAAGGCTGTAGAAGACGTCGTGTTGGCCAGTTTTTCATAAAATTTCGTCTATTTGCTCATGAAATATTTTTGCAAACCCAGATATATTCATTTTGACTGAATTTCTTTTACTGTTGAAAATACTAATGGTGTCTACGAACTTTCCTGCCATACCTCGTACATCAAATTTTCCCCAGGCATCAAGATTGATAATAAGTTTGTATATGGTGATAGTTTTAAATTAACTTATCGCCTTCAGAGGCATAATATAGGAAAATGTGACCAGAAATAACTTTTCTAGATTTTTTGTCTATTAGCAAGTACTTCAGTTTAAGTGCCAAGGAGTTAGGAGTTACCAACCAGGTCAGACTTAGTCCTGCCTCAAAGCAGATGGGATGATTCAAGATTGATAATATGTTTGTAGATGGTAATAGTTTTAAATTAACAGATCTACTCCAGAGGCATAAGATAGGAAAAAGTGTTTTTTCTATTAGCAAGTACTTAGTTTAAGTGCCCCATGTTAGGAGTAACCAACCTGTTGGTCAGACTTAAATCTACCCCATCTAGTAAAGATGGCCAGAGGCTTAGTGAAATAGAGGCCTACTCAGAGGGAATGTACCAGGTGCTATCCATGTAGTGATTAGCTCTGTGGTTTGGTTATGGTTTACGTTCTAGTCAACAATTTTTCAGTTACGTTGGATGGAGCTTCCTGGAACCAGGGATACGGGGAGCTTAAAGTGTCTTGCTCAAGGACAGGACAATGCACAAGGAAGCCTGGACCTCTTGCTCTGGCGTCCGGCAGGGGCCAGTTGTTCAAAACTTCGTTAGCTTAAAGTCATCATTTCTACCTCAACTCACTAAGTAAATGCTGACTACATAAGCGAATACACTGTTATTTTTAGTTGATAAAATGCATTGCAAAGGATTCTCACATTTTATTAACAAAAAAATAACAGTAATGCAAAGGATTTGCACATTTTATCAACAAAAAATAACAGTGTGCTTGTGATATTTATGTTTGAAATTTTAATGAATTGTCATTAATTTTGAACAACTGGGCTCTGCACGCTACCTATACACCACCATCCTTCTAGATTGGCCAGTACAGTTCAGCCTCATTGAAACTTGCCTCACTATGGTGCGGTTTTCGATAAAAAATGGTAATTTGATGGCTACCAAAATGATTATTTTACTATATTTCTATTGTAATTAACCTCATTATAACACTGTTTCACTTATAACACGGAATGTTTCTATGGACCCCAAAGATAGCATTATCAAAATAATGATGTTTACCTGTACATACATCGGTTGATGTTGTTATTAGCAGTTATTAGTAGAAAAATCTAATAAATGAGCCTTAGGATGAGAAAACGAACAATTTGGTTTTCAACCAGGTTTGACACAAATCAGCCTGTATAGTCTCAGAAGCAGGCTAGAAGCTTGAAACTTTGAATTTTAGAAGAAGATGGATTTTACTATCCATGTAGTGAAAACAAAGGCACTGATCAGCTGTGCAGTTATTGCACAGCTGATCTGCACCTTTGTTTTCGCCTGTATTTTGTTGGTTTTCTTATGTGGCGGCTCAGACAGTAAAAAATGTAGCATCTTTTTCTTTACAGAATCTGAGTGGCGACACTGCCCTACATTGTGCATCACAGTACGGTCACATCGCTGTTGTAGACGTCCTGCTACAGAAACACGCCAACCCAAACATCAGAAACCTGCAAGAGGAGTCACCGTTAGATCTTGCTGCGATGTACGGCAAGAAAGAAGTGGTCCAGTTGCTGTTGATACAGTTCCCCGATCTGGTTACCCGACCGCTGTGTAAACACAGTCCGCTACATCTGGCATCGAGAAACGGACATAAGGATGTTGTGGCGGTCCTACTGGATGCTGGCTTCCATATCAATACTTTGGTAAGTGGAAGTGCTTTGGGCCTCTTCGGCTTCTATATGAATACTGATGGTGCCGAGTTGTGTCCTTGAGCAAGACACATTTACTCCACCAGGTGAACTTCTCAAAGTGCTGATTCATCAGGATAACATGTCCGTGTAATACATAACTCTATACCCAACTTTTATATAGCAAAATTGGGGTATGCAGGGGTACACCTATTTTTTTTATTTTTGCGCCAAAGCATAGATTGTGGGTACTCCTTAGAACTGCCTCGGAGCAAAAATAAGAAAAATATAAAAAATTTTCTACTACAAATTTTCAATTTTTACAACAGTTACTTACGAAAAATCTGTACATTACATGCCTACATGGACATGTTTTCATAATGTATAATTCCGCGAAAGATTCTGCTCCATTTCAACATGACTGAAAAATCATTTGTCAGGGAAGTTGTGCCATATTTCGATTAACCAAACAATCATATTCATACATCTAGCATTAAATATATTGTATTTGATATGAACTTAAACTTGGAAGCTTAGGCATGCCTGTTAAAGATACACATGCATTACTTTAATAATACTTTTGGTGAAAAATACAAACAAGGACCCTAGTTCTTAGATATCAGGATCTTCCACTTTGGCCTACTCCTGTTCATCAGGAAAACATGTCTCTGAAATAAATACCCCCTTATACCCCACTTTTATATAGAAAAACTGGGGTATGCAGGGGTATACCTAGTATTCCTATTTTTGCTCAAAAACATAGATTGTGGGTACTCGGTAAGGCGGTTCTAACGTGTACCCACAATCTATGGTTTGAGCAAAAATAAGAAAAATAGGTACTGAAAATTGTCATTTTTACAACTTTAAAAATCTCTATATATTGCATGGACATGTTTTCGTAATGTCATGTCTTGCATGTGGCATGATTAGAGATACATGAACATAGCTATTTTTGTCCAGTGATGACAGCTTTAGCAGAGGTCTCAATTTACAGTTTGGTAAATTCGGATCTAAACTTACATGTAGCTATCAGTGCTTTGAGGGAAGAGGAAAAACTGTTGAAAGCCCTAATTTTTCAGACCCACAGAGAGTTGCAGCAGTTGCTATAGGTATAATCACACTAGAACTTAAGCCTTTTTGTAGAAAAGGTCTTCCAAAACAAACACTGCAGACTATGATTATATTGCTTGTAAAGGAGATGACTGATTGATATTAGAAGGAAAGTCAGCTCTAAGTTAACACTGCCTACATGGCGGCATGCTTTAGGAAAGATGAAGGATTTGCTATTTTGTTGATGAGAAGGGCGGTGGTGTAGTGTTAGAGTACAGGGCTCAGGTCCTGGTTTTGAACCCTGTCTCTCTCATTAAGTGTCCTTAAAAAGGACAATTTAAGCTTTCCACAGTACTGGCTAATACCCTGGAAGTGGTTCCCGACTGAAAAATTGTTGTCTGTGGCCTTAGACCATATTGGAAAAAAAGTATGTGTAACTATGATCAGCTATTTTTCATTTAATTTTATTTTTACAGACGGAGACAAGAACAGCCCTTCATGAAGCAGCTCTGTATGGAAAGCTGGATGTGGTGAAACTGCTGCTTGAAAGAGGTATGTAATATTTCATGTGCTTAAGCTTCTCAGATGCCACCATGGTGTTGTGGTTAAGCCACTTGCCTTGTGAACCAAGGATCATGGATCGATCCCAAGCTTCTCCAATCCTTAGGATGAGACTTAAAATCAATGTCCCATTATGACCACAGCTGTTGCTGGGGCATTAACTCATCAACAACTCTGTTGTGCACCACAACTTTGTTAGTTTGGATGGTCACCTTATTGGGAAGAGTTGTTCATCTTGCTCTTCCCAGTAAGGTGGCCATCAAATATTACATGCTCTTTTACAGAACATGCCCAATTCATGCGGGAAGATTGTTTCCCACATCAAACACACTTCATGAAGATTTGAGCCGCCTCATGGGAAAACCAACAATGTGGTTTCCGAACAGGTCGGACACAAACCGAGCTGTACAGCTACATAAGCAGGCTAGAAGCTTGAAATTTTGGAGTTAATTAGAGGAGGAATTGTATTATCCGAGTAGCGAAAACAAAGGCGCTGATCAGCTTCGCAGTTACTGCGAAGCTGATCTGCGCCTTTGTTTTCGCCTATGCAGATTGTTGGTTTTCCCATGCGGCGGCTCACTTAAGGGTTGGTTCTGAAAATATTTCTATAACTATTCTTCCTCTACTGCAGATTGAAGAAGAGCGTATATGCCAGTTAATGTTGAAAGAAATTTGCACTGAGTACTGGTAATTTGCCTCTGGGATGCTTTGCCGGTAACATTTTGGTTCAGATTTATAAGACTCTATCATGGGTTTGTGGATAATATAGGCAGTTCTGTCCCAAGGATCATGGACGTTAAGCATTAAATCAAACAAATACATGTATGAAGTTATACCATTACCATTAACCATTGTTTTTCAGGTATTAATGTTCTTGAGAAAGATCAGAATGGCTATACGGCTCTGGATCTGATAGATGATCACAAATCAAAACAGAAAGCATACGCTGAGATAAAGAATGCAATCATAGGTGAGTACTTTAAAAATATTTTCTTATATTTGGAAATTGAAAGCATAACTGATATTATTTTAGGAAATTTTACAAAAAAAATAGTTGTTTCCCGATATTATCAGCTGTTTACAAGTGAGCCGTGACTCGAGAAAACCGGTCTTCAGGGTTGCTGACCGGGTCTGACACAAACCGGCCTGTACACCCATAGAAGAGAGCTAGAATCCGGAAATTTGGGCTAAACATTGAGGAGGAATAATACTAACCAAGTATCGAAAACAAAGGCACTGATCAGCTTCGCAGTTACTGCAAAGCTGATCTGCATCTTTGTTTTCGCATAGGTCAAAATCCGGTTTTCTCATGTCGTGGCTCAAGTATTCTTAGCAACAACACAATCAGTTGGGAATAAATAAGATTGTGGTAGAGTGTATGATTCTGAATCAAGAGGACCTGGGTGTCACACTACATATCCTTGAGCAAGATGCTTTGATTCCCCATATACCCAGGAAGTGGGGGCTTATTCTCGACATGTTTGAAATTTTGTTTACTGGGATGATAAGCAACTACATAAACACACGAACAACTATTTCTTGTATTTTCAGAGCACATGGACAAACTTAAACAAGCTTCCACTGATGCTGGTGATTATGACACCCTATCCTCAACAGCCACGGTGGCCAATGGCAAAGAGTCACCAAAATCAAAGAAAAGCCCTGTCCCCAAGCCGCGCCCCGGGACTTTTGTGATAGAATCCCCTACAGAAGAAACCCCTAAAGATGCCTTTGGGTACTCCAAACCACAGAAAGAGAAATTAGAAGACATTGAGAGGTACTGGAAAGTATGCTTTAAAATCTTAAAAAGGGAGTGTAGTGGCCTAGTGTTTGGAGCCTCTTATTACCATTTGAGAGGTCTTTGAGTTAATATTGAAAATTGTTGTTAAGGAGTGGTTTGGAATTGAAGAATGGGTAAATTTTGTCAAATACGTACAGAGTTTGGCCTTTGATTTATGTCAAAATTTTGTTCTGCTCTTTATCTTGAGCCTTTATTGACCAAGATATTCTGTTCATTTGTACTAAATAAAATTTGCACGGCTGGGTATCATGCATGCCTGCAGCACTTTTATTAGCTCACCTGAGCCATTAGGCTCACAAGGTGAGCTTATAGGATGGCCATGATCCGGCGTCCGTCCGTCCGTCGTCCGTCCGTCCGTCGTCCGTCCGTCCGTCCGTCCGTCTGTCCACAATTTTAAAGATCTTCTTCTCTGAAACCGCTTGGCCAACCAAAGTCAAATTTTATATGAAGCATTATAAGGGGGAACCAATGTGTATATAAGAAATCCAGGTCACATGACCAAGATGGCCGCCATGCCCATATATGGTAAAAACCCTTCAAAAATCTTCTTCTCCAGAACCGGTGGACTGATTTCAACGAAACTTGGCATGAAGCATTGATGGCTCAAGCACTACAATGTGTATATAAATCATGACCCTTTGATGACCTTGACCTATTTTACGGCAAGGTCAACATAGGTCGCCAATGCATTTGAATGGGGAAAACTTTTAAAATGTCATTTAAGGATGTTCGCTGCCAATGAAAAAGTATTCAAACTTTTTTTCTAACCCCTCTTTTTTGATTCCAAAATACAACACAAGACATTTGATAACAAAATAAATATAGGGTAGTGTGCATTTTTTCAAGCTACATGCCTCTGAATGAGTCCTCTGAGCACCATGTTTTAAATTTAGTAAAATTAATTTATTTTTTAATTCTTTGAAACATACCTGTCTTGAACAAACATATACTTAGAATGCTTTCAAAAGTCATAGTATTTACGTATCACAGACTATTTTGGACCAAAAGCAAAGAAAAATTTGCAACTTGAAGTGGATTACAAAATTTTACGATTCCTTTTCCAACCCTACCCCCATACTTGAAAAGTCGGAAAATAGCAATATTTTGAAATGTGCCAAACCCATATTTGTTGATTCAAACTTTTTCTTGTATTTTCACACAACATAGAACTTGGTAATATTGTTCGAATAAAAGAAAGAAATATATAGGGTAGTGTGCATATAAGAGAGAACCAACAACTTGAAAATCGCCATTTTCAGCCTTTTTTCGGCTGTTTTGTTTCTTAAAGCCCATTTCATAAAACCACCTAAAATTTTATAACCAGCACACCAAAGACCCAAAGACTGACTTAGAAGACCATGTACACATATACTGCAGCTAAAATAAACATCGAACTAGTGCAATAAATTTGAAGATTTGTAATATTCAAGTTTAATCTACCCTACCCCCTAAATTTTACTGACAAATAAAATTTTCTGAAATGTTGCAGAAAATGGGGTGAAAAAATGAAGTTTCCTAGATTGACAATTTTCACTGCTCATTCAATGCATATCATCAATATGTATCCAAATATAAAATATTAGGAAAATATCTGCAACCATTTACGAGATATTCAACAAAAGAAAAACCGGAAGTTCCGAAATGACAAATGTTAGCAGCGAACATCCTTAAAGTGAAAGTCTTGCAGGAAATGGGCAGTAGGACTGAATTTTAATGATTCTGAAAAAAATTGGACCCCAGGGGCTCATATGCCCCCACCCCGGGGCAATATACATGTATATTACCATAATATTCAAACATCATCTCCTCTGAAACCGGTTGGCCAATCAAAGCCAAATTTAATGTGAAGCATCAATAGGAAGGGGTAATCAATGTATATATAAATAATCCAGGTCACATGACCAAGATGGCTGCAATGCCCATATATGGTAAAAACCCTTCAAAAATCTTCTTCTCCAGGACCGGTAGGTCGATTTCAAAGAAACTTAGCATGAAGCATCGATGGCTCAAGTACTACAAATCATGACCCTGTGATGACCTTGACCTTTTTTACGGCAAGGTCAACATAGGTCGCCAATGCATTTGAATAGGGAAAACTTTTAAAATGTCATTTAAAGTGAAAGTCTTGCAGGAAATGGGCAGTAGGACTGAATATTAATGATTCTGAAAAAAATGGACCCCAGGGGCTCATCTGCCCCCACCCCGGGGCAATATACATGTATATTACCATAATATTCAAACATCTTCTCCTCTGAAACCGCTTGGCGAATCAAAGCCAAATTTTATGTGAAGCATCTATGGAATGGAGGAATTAATGTGTATATAAATTATTTAGTTCACATGACCAAGATAGCTGCCATGCCCATATAAGGTAAAAACCCTTCAAAAATCTTCTTCTCCGAATCTGGTGGACCGATTTCAAAGAAACTTGGCATGAAGCACCAATGGCTGAAGTTCTACAATGTGTATATAAATTATGACCCTGTGGTGACCTTGACCTATTTTAGGACAAGGTCAACATAGGTCGCCAATGCATTGGAATGGGGAAAACTTTTAAAAAGTCATTTGAGGTAAAAATCTTACAGGAAATGGGTAGTAGGACTAAATATTAATGATTCTGAAAAAAAATGGACCTAAGGGCTCATATGCCCACACCCCGGGGCAATATACATGTATATTACCATAATATTCAAACATCTTCTCCTCTAAAACCGCTTGGCCAATTGATGCCAAATTTTATGTGAAGCATCTATAGGATGGGGGAACCAATGTGTATATAAATAATCTAGGGCACATGACCAAGATGGCCGCCATGCCCATATATGGTAAAAACCCTTCAAATATCTTCTTCTCTGAAACCAATAGATTGACTTCAATGAAACTTGGTGTGAAGCATCCATGGATATAGTACTACAATATATATATATAAATCATGACCCTGTGATGACCTTGACCAATTTTATGGCAAGGTCAACATGGGTTGCCCATGCATTTGAATGGGAAAAACTGTTAAAATGTCATTTGAAGGGAAAAGCCAGCAAGAAATTGGCAAATGGACAGAATATTGATTATTCTGAAAAAAGAAAACGGCCCAAGGGCTTCATCTGCCCCTGCACTGGGGTTAAATACCATAATATTCAAACATGTTTATTGGTATATGCAGCAGACTCAGGTGAGCGTTCACAGGACCATTGGTCCTCTGGTTGACAAATGGACTGGCCAATCATTAGCAACTGGGAGAGTCCATTGTCATATTAAGGGCCTGAGGAGTGATTTTCAATTTCAATTCCATTTTTTGATGAAATTCCTTGAAGCAAACCGAATCATTACTATAAGCCCCAGATGGGATGCTGTGCTCTGCGGCGTCACATCTAGGGTTATTCTATTTGCCTATGTCCCATAAAAAGGATGCCAGGCTTATATGACATAAGCTGAAATTATTCTTTAGAGACATATTCGGCAAGAGGGCAAATTACCTTATGTCTTGCAATAATTACAGGGTGACGAGTAGCACCAGTAGTGAGGCAGCTTCCCCTCCCCCCATACCACCGAGAACTTCCATTTTTCCTGCAGAGGATAAAGTACCTGTGATAATTGAACCAAAAGGTAATTTTCCAAGAAAAGTTATGACAGTTTTCAGCTCTTATTTGATGGACAGGAAATTAGCATTCAGACAACGCTAATAATTAAAGTTATATGAGTCGTGTCACGAAAAAAACCCAGATTTTTGCTTATGTGAAAACAAAGGCGCAGATCAGCTTCACAGTACTGTGAAGCTGATCAGCACTTATTTAGCTACTCGGGTAGTACAACTCCTCTTCTTCTTAAATACGAAATTTCAAGCTTCTAGCCATCTTCTGTAGCTGCGCAGGCTGGTTTGTGTCGGTTTGTGTCGGACCTAGTCGAAACCCCCGAAGTTTTCTCGGGTCGTGGCTCATATGTTCATTTTTGAGGAGCGGAGTGGACTAGTGGTAGAGAATCAATCTGGGGATTGGGAGGTTTAGGACTTGAATCCCATCAATAACTGCCTTTAAATAGAGAGCTTGTCAAGGAACCCTGTCACCAATCTTTAGGTGATTTCCATAGCCATTAAGTAGCAGATAGAAAAAAAAAAACATTACGAAAACTTGACCATGCAATAGACAGAGATTTGTTTTCAGAAGCAAAAATTGAAAATTTCATAGGAAAAATTTTGATTTTATTTATTATTTCGCTCAAACATACATTGCGGGTACAATTGGGGTGTGGAGGTTCTAACGAGTACCCACAATGTATGTTTTGGTTCAAAAATAAGAAAATTAGGTGTACCCCTGCAAACCCCAGTTTTTTAGCTCACTTGAGCCGAAGGCTCACAAGGTGAGCTTATAGTATAGTAGTCGAGCCGGCGTCCGTCCGTCCGTCCGTCCGTCCGTCCGTGCACATTTTCAAACTTGAATATCTCTAAGACAACAAGGCCAAACGTGACCAAATTTTATCTAAAGCATCATTGAGGAGGGGGAAAGGTTGTGCTAGGTTTTGGGCCAGGTCGGATCAGAACTCTGGTTTCCATGGCAACAGATAGCTCCCATAGACTTACAATGGGAAAAACATATAAAAATCTTCTTCTCTGAAACCACAAGGCCAAGAGCTCTCATATTTTGTGTGTAGCAATGTCTAGTGGTCCTCTTCATAAATCCTGCCAACCGTGCCCCTGGGGTCCATACGGGCCCCGCCCCGGGGGCGTCTTTGGGAAAATATAAAAAATCTTCTTCTCTGAAACCACAAAGCCCAGAGCTTTCATATTTTGTGTGTAGCAGTGTTTAGTGGTCCTCTTTATAAATCCTGCCAACCATGGCCCTGGGGTCAAAAATGACCCCGCCCCGGGGGTCATTAGCTCCCATAGACTTACAATGGGAAAAACATAAAAAAATCTTCTTCTCCGAAACCAAAAAGCCCAGAGCTTTCATATTTTGTGTGTAGCAATGTCTAGTGGTCCTCTTCATAAATCCTGCCAACCGTGCCCCTGGGGTCCATGCGGGCCCCGCCCCGGGGGCGTCATGGGGGAAAATATAAAAAAATCTTCTTCTCCGAAACCACAAGGCCCAGAGCTTTCATATTTTGTGTGTAGCAGTGTATAGTGGTCCTCTTTATAAATCCTGCCAGCCGTGCCCCTGGGGTCCATACAGGCCCACCCCGGGGGCGTCATGGGAAAAACTTTAAAAAATCTTCGAAACCACAAGGCCTAGAGCTTTCATATTTTGTGTTTAGCAATGTATAATGGTCCTCTTTATAAATCCTGCCTACCGTGCCCCTGGGGTCCATACGGGCCCCGCCCCGGGGGTGTCATGGGAAAGACATAAAAAAATCTTCTTCTCCAAAACCACAAGGCCCAAAGCTTTCATATTTTGTATGTAGCAGTGTTTAGTGGTCCTCTATATAAATCCTGCCAATCATGCCCCTGGGGTCAAAAATGGTCCCGCCCCGGGGGTCATTAGCTCCCATAGACTTACATTGGGAAAAACATAAAAAAAATCTTCTTCTCCAAAACCACAAGGCCCAGAGCTTTCATATTCTGTCAGTAGCAATGTATAGTGGTCCTCTTTATAAATCCTGCCTACCGTGCCCCTGGGGTCCATACGGGCCCCGCCCCGGGGGCGTCATGGGAAAAACTTTAAAAAATCTTTCTTCTCCGAAACCACAACGCCCAAATCTTTCATATTTTGTTTTTAGCAATGTATAGTGGTCCTCTTTATAAATCCTGCCAACTGTGCCCCTGGGGTCCATGCAGGCCCCGCCCCGGGGGCGTCATGGGAAAAATGAAAAAAAATCTTCTTCTCCGAAACCATATGGCCCAGAGCTTTCATATGTTGTGTGGACCAATGTATAATACTCTCCTTTATAAATGCTGCCAACGGTGCCCCTGGGGTCCATACAGGCCACACCCCAGGCATGTCATTATCTACCATAGACTTATAATGGAAATCTTCTCTGCAACAGCATGACACAAAGCTTGTATATTTGATATACAACATTGTCATGTGGAGCTCTACATACATGTAAATCCTGCCAATCTTGCCCCTGGGGTCAAATATGGCCCCACCACGGGGGTCATTATAGGACCCTGACCTTGTTAGATGATTTTTTCAAGTGAACCAAAATGGCAGAAAAGAGGATATACAATCCAGACAAGAGCTCTTCTGCTGATTAAGTAGGGTTTCAAGGTCACATGACCAAGATGGCCACCATACCCATATATGGTAAAAACCCCAATTACTTTGTCCAGTGACTGTACTTGTTGACTCTCAGGTGAGCGATCGTTGCCCCTGGGCTACTTGTCTATATGAACCTCAGCGTGACAAAATGTGCCTTCGGACATTCTGACGTTACTATTAGAAATTGCAAAAATGCGGGAAAATCATGTAATTTATGTTTTAGAAATAACAATGTTTTTGTAATCTTTGAACACTGGACTACAAAATAAACGAGTTTTAAAACTTATTTATTCTCAATATTTGGAGTTATCTGCCCTTGTTTTAGCCCATAATTTACGTAATTTTCTTATAAAAGTCGTCAAACGGTAACAATAGAAACCACATGGTCACAATGATAGACAAAATAATTTCGACAGATTCCTTTTAATGATAATATTTTTGGATCTAAACAATAGTTACAGGCCAATATATAAACAATTTTCAGCGAATATTTTAGTTTTGTAGGCACCCCTAACATGCAGAATTGCATTACGCAACTTTGACGTCATTTTTTGAGAACAATGACGTTTCTAGGGTTCATGCAGTAAACATGTCATAACTCAAAAAGTAATTAAATTAATCCGGTCAAATAAAGACCTAAATATTCTTTCAAAGTAAAATTGATATTCCGATAGACAAAATATTGTCCGAAGGTACATTTTCATGCGTTGTGGCCCATATAAAAGAGGGGTTGGGGGGTATACATTTTACCGACATGTTTTCCTGATGGAAATAATTTTAAGGAATGGTGGTCAGAACATAATTCAAATTGAAAGTCTTGAGACTGAAACCGGTTGATCAATCAAGCATTTCCCTAACCTCATGCACCTTTGCTTGTTTATTCAGTAATTTCAACCTCTAATACTTTGACATGCCGCTTGAACTCGCGTGACTGGATCGAGTGCATATTGTTACTAGTTACAGCAGTTATTGTAATTAAGACGTAATTATGTGATAGCCATAAACCATTAGTGTTGAGGGGAAATACGCATTCAAAAATAAGCAAGTGAAAGTTGATATTACCTATTTCTCATCATAAAATCTTCGCATGAATATGTATAGCATGGTATCAAGCGGTACGGTCAAAGTATTTGAGCCACGTCGTGAGAAAAACGGATTTTCGCCTATGCGAAAACAAAGGCGGAGATCAGCTTCGCAGTAACTGCGAAGCTGATCAGCGCCTTTGTTTTCGCTTCACGGATAGTACAATGTCTCTTCTACTTAAATCCAAAATTTCAAGCTTCTAGCCTGCTTCTGCGACTGTACAGTTCGGTTTGTGTCAGACCTGGTCGGAAACCCCGGAGACCAGTTACCTATATACATGCTATTCCACTTGTTAGAATATCGATGATTTTGTTGTGTATTATTTTATTTTGTTGTGTATTATTTTATTTTGTTGTGTATTATTTTATTTTGTTGTGTATTATTTTATTTTGTTGTGTATTATTTTCTAGAGCCTCCAGTTCAGTCAGCTTCCAGTTCAGAATCAAACTCTCCACAGCTTGGAATCAAACCCACGGTAAGTAGTTGAAAAGTCATTCTTGCATAGATATGTATGAGCATAGCTGTTTGAAGCCGTTTTCAGTTAGGTTGAAAGCCATGTTAAAACATCATGAAATTCATGTGCTGTTTGGACATGGGTTTTGGCCGACGTCATTGGGCAATGCGACGTTATGTCTCTGTGCTCCATAGAAACTAAATAGCCAATGTTCAAGTAAATGATATTGTACAATTAATTGACTTTGTATGATCATAGATTATCTCCCTTCCTATTGCACACCGCTAATCAATATCTGTCATTTTTTACCAATTATATTTTGTAGGCGATGCCCAGACCAAAGAAACCTCCAAGACAGAAGAAGTCACCACTTCCAGCTCGCAGACTGTCTGAAGAATCAGAAAGCCCCACCTCCAGCCCTACAACACATTCCAGTGGCAACCAGTCCTCTGGTAGTCCCACACCCCACCTACCCCCTAAACCCACCTCCCCAAAGCTTCCACCAAAGCCTGCAAGTGTGAGAAAACCTCCAGCCATTCCAAGTGCCATGTCAGATTCTACAAATGAAATTAAAGAAAATCATTTAGACCAGTCACATTCCAAAGATGACAAACAGGACCAATCAGATTCTGTGATAGATGGAGCAAAATCTGTCCAATCACATTCTTGTACTGATTCAACAAAAACTGACCAATCAGATATTACTTCTACTAAAGTGGACCAACCACAGCCTATTTATTCCGAAATCGACCAATCAAATAAAAGTCCAACTGAGACAGACCAATCAAGAAGTGATAAATTTGAATTACAACAGTCTCCTCCCCCTGATTTGCCTCCAAGACCCTGTGTAACAGGGGCAGAGAACCCTTCAGATCTTTCACAGACTAAGACTCTCGAACTGATTGACCCAGTTTTTGGGACACCGGTGAAACAGAATGTCTATATGGAAATGAAACCAGCAGAAAAGAAAGAACAAACTGAAGAAATCTCCAAAATGAAACCATTAAAGCAACTTAAACCTGCAAAAATTAATACAGACAGTTATGGTATGTTATTCCCAAAGTTCAAAAGCACAAAGGGTAGTTCTTTACAGCCAAGTTCAGAAAAAGCAAAGAGGCCAGAACTAAAAAGGACTAATACATCTCCGGATGAAAATATTTATGTTGGCCCTTCCTCCCCAGAGTCTACTCTGGCTAAGTTTAAGGAAAAGCAAGGACTGCTAAGAAGAGCAAATACGACTCCAGATGAAAACACGTACATAACAGTTACTGAAAAAATACTGAAAAGACCAGAAAAAGTTGAAAGTGAAAACCAGCAAGAAAAGGTTGAAACTGAAAACTTGTACTCAGAAATTGCGGAACAAAAGTCACCGACTTCGCCTCAATCTCCAACAGAAAATGTCTATGCAAGCATTCCAGACAGAACGTCAGATTTGTACGAGTCTCTGGCAAATGCGACATCTGGCGTAAAAGGTGTAAATGCTCTGAAGACAGAAAAGAATGATACTGATCAGGTTGTTCCCAAAGGCGATGTTGTTGAATCAAGAACAAATCGAGATCAAGAAGCTTCTGAACAAAGTAGGTAGCATACACCTTTATTTTATATAAATTGAGCCTGTTTGGAGAAAACCAACAATTTGGGTTTCCGACCAGGTCCGACACAAACCGGGCTGTACAGTTGCAGAAGATGGTCAGAGACTGAAAATTTTGGATTTAGAAAGTAGAGGAATGGTACTATCTGTGTAGCAAAAACAAAGGCGCTGATCAGCTTCGCAGTTACTGCAAAGCTGATCTGCGCCTTTGTTTTCGCCTTTGCAGATTGTTGGTTTTTCCCATGCGACGGCTCAATTATGTTATTGTAGACATTCTAGACTTTAAAGAAATATGTTTTAAAGGGAACTTGCAAAAGTTCTTCTCACTTTTTGTTTGCTGATCTCATTTGTTCTTGGGACTTGTATGTCGAAATCTAAAGCTAAATATACAAGAAGTTCAAAAGATATGGAACTTTTCTATAACCATTGTTTTCTTAAGAGAGTAGTCTCCCTTGATGAAAAAATAAAATAAAAGCCAACCTGAAGTTGCATTAATGATTTACAGTTGTTTTAAAATGACCAGTTGTTTAATTTAATTGCTTATTTTGATGATATCCAAAATGTCTACCGAGCATGTTCTTCTATGAAGTGATAGTGGAACTAATGAATATTCATGAGATAAAATGCCAAATTTCAAATCCGGAACCAGAGTCATGATAATTTGGTGAGGTTTTCTGCAATCAGTTATTTTCGTCAGTGTCTACTTCAGTTTTACAAAATCAGAACCTTTAGGTATGACCTTTGAATTAAATTGAATAGCAGACACTGAAGATTGCAATTGGTTCCCAAGGAAATAATTGCGTTTGCTACACTTAGACAATAAATTTAGAGTTCCAACTTTAATGATCTATTTTGAGCTATGAAAATAGCACCGCTGAATTTCAAGACATGCATTTGAGCTGTGCCATGAGAAAACTGGATTTTTGCCTAGGCGATTACAAAGGCGCAGATCAGGCTTACATCATAAGAGCCTCGTCATGAGAAAACCAGATTTTTGCTTATGCGAAAACAAAGGCACAGAACAGCTTCGCAGAAACTGAGAAAGCTGATCAGTGCATTTGTTTTCGCTACATGGATAGTACAATTCCTCTTCTTCTTAAATCCAAAATTTCCAGTCTCTAGCCATCTTCTGTGGTTTTACAGGCTGGTTTGTGTCAGACCTGGTTGGAAACCCTGTAGACCGGTTTTCTCACGTTGCGGCTCATAACATGAAACATTAAGGCCTTAAGTTCTTCATGACTTTGCGAGGTCTTCACTTGTATATGAGCCTGCGCATGAGAAAACCAACAATTTGAGTTTCTGATCAGGTCCAGCACAACACAGAAGAACTCTAGAAGCTTGATATTTTGGATTTAAGTAGAAGAGGGATTGTACTATGCGGTAACCACAAACTTTGTTTTCACCCAAGCATTTTGTTGGTTTTCTTATGCAGTGACTCATATGATCTTACTCTACCTTCAGGTGATAAGCCCAACTACTTGGACTTTGTGGCCAGGAAGTCCCTTGCACAAGGTCCCCTGACCCCGACGGGGTATGCTCAACCCCCCACCCCTGACTTCCCACCCCCATCACCAGCAACTGCTTTGCAAGGAATTGAGCTAAAAATACAGGAAATGGTAGGTTGAATTGCACCCTGGAAAAATGTATATTCTACACGAGCCTCCACACACAAAAACCATCAACATGCATAGGCAAAAACAAAGGCGCAGATCAGCTGTGCAGTTACTGCACATCTGATCAGCACCTTTGTTTTAGCTACAAGAATAGTACAATACCTCTTCTTCTTAAATCCAAAATTTCAAACTTCTTGCCTGCACCTGTGACTGTACAGGCCGGTTTATGTTGGTTGTAGTCTGAACCCAAATGGTTGGTTTTCTCATGCAAAGGCTCAAACACACTTGGTAGATTTTCATCTGGTCAGAAACTGGAAAACCTTTTTCAGAAATTGTAAAAAAATATAATGCAATGACTACAATATTGGCCTCATACAGGTTGTGTTGTGGTTTTGATAAAACTATTATGATAGCATGTCCGTGTCATACATACCCCCTTATACCCCACTTTTATATAGCAAAACTTGGGTATGCAGGGGTATACCTTTTTTGTTTTATTTTTGGTCTAAAAATAGATTGTGGGTAAGGCGGTTCTAACGTGTACCCACTATCTTTGTTTTGAGCAAAAATATAAAAAATATCATTTTTTCTGAAGAAATTTTCAATTTTTACAGCTGTATTTTGCATGTGCAAGTTTTCGTAATGTATAGAGCATTTTGGGATGTTACAATGGACAAGACGTTCAAGAAAATTTTTAAGGGTCCATCGGCAGAGTGATTGTTTTAGCTATTGACTTTATTATATTAAACAAAAATTGGTGAACGCATATCTCGTCATTTTGAAATATGTGAGGCAAGTTTGTGGCAAAATTTTATTGCATTATAAAGTTGACCAAAACTCATCAGGTTTATTATGCTCAGATCATAAGCTTGATAAAATGGCTCGGTAGAACCTCGCCCTTTCATCAGTTTACTAATCCTGGACATGATAAACTCACTTATTTTCGGTCATGGGATAGTTATTTTTCATATATTGAAACATTCAATATCAATTTGAATGTACCTTTGTTTTTGTACCAGGGACAATTTACTGTGGGTACATGTTGATCATTTATGCTTTTTTTTTTTTTTTTTTGCAATATTTTGTGCTGCTTAATTGTTGTTATTATGGACCTTGTTATGAGAAAAAAAAAGGTCTTCAAATTTGCAAAGTGTATATTTTTTGGATCTATAAAACCCTTAATGGGCCTGGCCATTCAGAAAGACTTTTAACGGAGGCAAGAATTGTAGAAATGAGTCATTACATGTATTTTATCTGATCATGAATACTCTTATCAGGCTGTCCACCTGCTGTTGTTGGCGAAAGCTTAGATCAGGCTTTCTCATTACAAGGCTCATTTTGTACTTTTTGCATAAAGAATGCTTTATATCGTTATATATTTTTTTTTTTTGCAACTTTGATATAATGTATTCAAAAAGAAACATAATAATGTATGCATTTGGCCATCTTGACAAAATCTGTTGGCACCAAAGGTATTTTGCAAATTATTGATGATTGAATGTGAAAAAGAAAACCCTATTTTGAAAAATCTTCATCTATTGGCTTCATTAGCATTTTTGAATGCTTCTGTATGCAAATATTATATCCCAATTAGCCAATTTTGTTTTGCGTTTCATTCATAATCTTTAGGCATTAATAATTATTTTTATTTTTTTCTTTATATTCTAGGATGATGTGGTTTATGTATGAAAACAATAATAGTTTGTGATCATAAACACTGTCAGGAAATAAGATTTTGTGATCATTGAATTCAAGTCATTGCTCATTAAGAAAACTTGACCATGCAATATACAGAGATATTTTCAGCTCTAGAAATTGAAAATATCATTGGAAAATTTTGATATTTTTTAATATTTTTGCTCAAAACATTGAACGAGTACCCACAATGTATGTTTTGGAGCAAAAATAAGAAAAATAGGTATACCCCTGCATACCCCAGTTTTGCTATATAAAATTGGGATATAAGGGGGTATACATTGCACGGACATGTTTTCCTGATGTTATCAATTCAGACTTTTTCAAGTTGTTGATAATTGCGTCATCAAATTAAACTTTTTGTGCATAGTGCACAGGTGTTGTCAGTATTCCCTAAACCAAAATTACAGCCTATAACTTTACTCTGTTTAAAAAAAAAGATTATCATATAAGCTATGAATAGCTATTAATGAATTAGTTAACATTAGCTATGTATAGCTATAGAGTTTCTTTAAAAAACTCAAATGTTTTGGCTGCTTTTGGTTTTGGAAAGAGATCACATCAGGAAAACATGTCCGTGCAATGAATAACCCCTCAAACCCCACTTTATATAGAACAAAATGGGGTTTGCAGGGGTATACCTAACTTTCTTATTTTTGATCTAAAACTTACATTGTGGGTACTCGTACTCGGCAAGGCAGTTCTAATGTGTACCCACAATGTATGTTTTGAGCAAAAAGGTTAAAAAAATCAAAAGTCTTCCAATGAAAGTTTCAATTTTTGCTTCTGAAAAAAATCTCTGTATATTGCATGGGCAAGTTTTCGTAATGCTAATCAGGGAGATAAAACATTGTGACAATAAACTAGAACTTCTGCAGAACAAACTGTTGTGTGAAACAATTTTATTCATCGGAAACATTTGCGTTATCATTATTTGCTGTTCAGAATGTTTGTGATCATAGACAAATCATCATATAAATTCTGCCATCTCACTTTTGATCTATCTGATGGTTCTATTTACATGTGTATCTGTATGTGCTTTAGTACCTGTGTATGCAGTTTTTGATAAGGTCAGACATAATATTGTTTGAAATGAGTAGTACATGAGGAAAACATGTCTGTGAAATGTATACCCCTTTAAACCCCACTTTTATATAGTAAAACCGGTTTTGCAGGGGTATACCTGATTTTCTTATTTTTGATCCAAAACGTACATTGTGGGTACTTGTTAGTACATGTATCCACAATGTATGTTTTGAGCAAAATTATAAAAATATCAATATTTTTCCAATTAAAATTACAATTTTTGATTCTGAAAAAAAATCTTTGTATATTGCATGGGCAAGTTTTCGTAATGTAAGGGGTGACAGCTCAATCAGTAGTGTGTCTGATTCATAACAAAACCTGCTTTCGTTTCTCATATTCAACATTTTCCTTTAATGAAATATTTGGTCATGAAAAAGATTTCTACAGCCATTCTTCCAAGAAGAGCAATTGTCAGTTATTGGTGAAAAGTGTGCTCTAATTACTGGCAACCTGCCTTTTGTTTTTTGTTATTTTTTTTTTTTATTCAGTTTACCATCCCATTCAAAATCATTTCAGCTCATATGAGATGGGCCAATCAGTAGGTGGGGTGAAAACTGGAGAACCCCGAGAAAAAACACCTGGCACACATGCAAGCAGAACTTGGCTTATCTCAAATGTGCCCTGTGTGGGGCTTGAACCCACACCAGACACAGCGGTGAGATGATCTAATGGTTAAGTGTGGTAATGAAATATCATCACTCTTAACCACTCGGCCACAGGGGCTGCCTTGCTTAGAAACAATGTGGGTAGGTCAACTGATGGTTCCAACATAACATTTGCTTTTGACTATAGATTTGACTCAAACAAACAAAAACAAATTACAGATTTCTTGTCCACAGAACAACAACATTATCATGTAAGCAACAGTTGAGCCGTCTCGTTGGAAAACCAACAATGTGGTTTCCGAACAGGTCCGACACAAACCAGGCTGTACAATCACAGAAGATGGGTAGAGACTTGAAATTTTGGACTTAGAAAGTAGAGGAATTGCACTATACGAAGCTGATCTGTGCCTTTGTTTTCGCATATGCAGATTGTTGGTTTTCTCATGCAGTGGCTCATTTTTTTGTTTCAATGAAAACCAATCCATTTTTTTTTTTGTGATGTTGGATTGAAATCTGATTAAAGCTTGAACTATTTGTTTCCATAAAGTAGAAAAGAATATGGTTGGTAAGAAAATCTTACTAAGTCTTATATTTTAACTTGTTGCTTTTGAACTTTATGACAAAAATAAATTGTACATCATTAGGCATTTACTTTCACTTCCACTTAGCGAAAATGGTCTGCTTTTAATTTATGTTTTAGATTTGGCATGAAACTATATGTAACACATGTTTTTCGAATGTGGCCTGAGACTCATTCTAACATACATGTACAGCTTCCCCTTTCTTTTTCTTACAATGAAATTTAACTTTTGTTCCTGGTTTAATGTCTCAAATTGTCAGTATACTTTTCCTTCTAATTTAACCCATAATGAGCATTTTTGTTGTTTTACTCATATCAAGGCATGATAATTTCCTTGTTGGACAGGGTATTCTTTGGATGTATGGAGGCTCTGCTTGAATTTTAATCTTTATCCTTAACTAAAAATAAAATTATTGTGGATGTTTTATAACCACCAGATGAACTACCAAATCCATCAACATTTTGCAATTTCAGCTGTGCCATAAATCTTTTCATCTAATTAATGCATGAGAATGTTGATATTTTTATTTCATCAACATTTGATATTTTTGATATTTTTTCTTTTATTATCCAATCGTTTCTTTCCTTTATTTTAGCGTCATTTTCAGTTTCCTTCAAGCATTCAGCATGTGAGTTTTTTCCTTAAGTACAGTACCCTTAACCTAGGCTAGTTGGCCATTTCTTGCATACCAAACACATTATGTATTCGAATTCAAGATTCTTGACATTTTAACAACATAGCTTTCTAATGTCACAGAGTGTTATGCAAGGATATGGTTTTCATATAGGGGTCGGTGAGAACTGAAAATTCTGTCATTTTCATTTGTTCTATTTAAGTTTATGGTAACCAGAAGTTTTCGAAAAACATTGGCTTGAGCAGTCAGTGTATACCCTCACAGAATTGTAGACCGTGCAGCTTTACTTTCCAGAATAAAAGAATCATACTGTTTTGTAACTTTGCATCATCATAATGAGCTGTTACACGTGAAAACCGGTCTTTGGGGTGTCCGACCCAGTCTGACCTGTACAGTCTCAGAAAAATGCTAGAAATTTGAAAATGTGGATTTAGGAAGAAGGGGGATTGTGCTATCCGAGTAACGAAAACAAAGGCGCTGATCAGCTGTGCAGTTACTGCACAGCTGATCTGCTTCTTTGTTTTCACATAGACAAAAGGCTGGTTTTTTCGCGTCATGGCTCATAATGCTCTTGACAGAATTTTCAATTGATATTAAATTTTCAAACTCTCTTAAAAGATCCTGAATTTGGATCTGGTGCATGTTTGCTTTCTCCTATCCGTATTCAGTTATAGTCTCCATACACTTTTACATAGCGGGGCCGATTCGGGGGAAGTTATTGACTATATTTGTATGATATATACATGTAAAGGGGAAATGGAAATCAACTTAATTGCTACTCCTTTTTGATAAATTTAAGAAACACACATGTATGACTCCTATTGAGAGAACCGTTCCTTTTAGATTTTGCATGTCTTTCAAAATAAAATACTTTTTCAATTCCACTTCGTCATACTCAGAAAGAGCAGTAACTGTTATAAAGCTCTCACTCACACCATATTAGCGGCACTCACGAACAACCAATTTGATAAGTAAAAAGAGTTCTATATTGCCATGAAGAGGCATTTCGGATTGTCAAAATGAGGATGTCGACGTAAATTGAACTTTTTTGATTGCCAACACATGCCTTTTGGCAATCTAAAACACCTTTTTTGGCAGTCTGGAATGCAGTTTTGAATAAAATCACACGTTCCACATTGCCGCTAATACAGTGTGTCACTTGCACCAACACCATCCAACTGCATGCATTCTCGATCACTTATGAGTTCTATGACATCCCCAAACCCCTCAAAGAAATCCCTTTAGAGATATTCCAAGATGCCCACCCAGTGCTTTATCAAGAAACGTGAAAGAAAGCTCTTTTTTGTCATAATCATGATAATCCTGTGCCTTGTGGCTGATTTGCAGCTTATATTTGAGCCGCCACATGGGAAAACCAACAATCTGCCTTGGCGAAAACAAAGGTGCAGATCAGCTTCGTGGTAAGCGTGAAGCTGATCAGCGCCTTTGTTTTCGTTACACGGATAGTACAGTTCCTCTTCTACTTAAATCCAAAATTTCAAGATTCTAGCTCTTTTCTGTGACTGTGCAGCCTGATTTGTGTCAGACCTGTTCGGAAACCACATTGTTGGTTTTCCCACAAGGTGGCTCTTTTAAAGAAAAAAAAAATGAATAGACCAGTCTGCCAAATTGTTCTCAACAACCTGAAGTTCGTGATTTGAATTTGATAGTTTTATATGATTATTCATGCATAACATACATGTATATGGTTGCTTACGTGTAGTGGGGTCAAAGTATCCATAATTGAAATCCAAACTCATTAATGCAGTAGTCATATGTAACCACGACCCCCCTCCCCCCCCCCCCCCCCCCCCCCCACACACACACACACACACCTGGGGAAAAGCAGGGACTTTGACTTTTGGTCCAGCAAATCCCTGCTAAAAGCCTCACCCTGTGGGGACTGCTCGTTGGTAAAACCACTGTTTTCCCCGGCAGCCTGCATCTTTTCATTTCAAGGCTCTTTTTGCCTGTATAAAGCAAACCCCCTCACTGCCATGGCAAAACTTTGGTCAAAGCCCCACTCATTTCCATGGCTATCCCCCACCCTCCCCCATGTGTGTGTAGGGTGGCAGGGGGGGGGGGGGGTGGTTACAAATGACTCGTGCATAAATCAGTATGAACAATTATTATTATCTTTTTAATGTTGGTTCTGTGTACCTTTTCTGATGAAAACTTTCTTTGGCCTTCATTAAAACGGATTAATTTGGATTTGGTTGTGTCTAGAATGCATCTCCATTAATGTTGCCGTGCCCCCTGACAGAAAACGACATAAAGTTGCATTTTGCTGGCTTTCTCTCACGATGAAAATTTACATTGTAATCCCCATTGATCAATACGACCACCGCAACTTCAAGTTGACCGCCGGTACAAAATCGATCTAAGTGTTGAAAGGAAAGCTTGAAATATTTTAAAATTATGTCTGAAAAGCTAATTTAGTGTTCATTTAACTAACTGCAACGAACATTGGTTACAGAAAGCTTGCAAAGGCACGATCAGGGCATTTTAACCTGTGTTTGACCAGATTCTACTTTCGTTTTCACTACCGATCAAACGGGCCGGAAAGGATTTCAGTAAAACGGCTTATGTTTTTCAACTACCACTTCGGCTAGACATTCAACGGCAAAAAACTGATAGCCTGACATTCTTTGATTTTTATAATACGTTTTTGATCAAGAAACATCTTACCTGCCACATCTACTAAACTCGCGAAAACTAATAACAGGAAACTCTCAAAACGACCACCGGATCTATATCAACTTTTTTTACGTTGACCACCGGCGGTGGTCAATTTGCACTTTACCGGGCGTGTTAAATATAAAACGGTAAAAATAGATCGATTCAAATAGAGAGAGTCAATTAATACATTTATACACCTTTATATGGGGATTTGGCGGTGCAAACTGTATATCATTTCTACTTATATTTGTATGTCATGCAAGACTTAACTCTAACTACATCCTAGTTTTGAAATGACATTTTATATACCTTAAAATATAGGGTACAACACATTGGCATTTTCAAGGTGAGTTTTTCTCTTCATTTTTTTTCCATACAGTTTTAAATTTATTAATAATTTTTGGCTTGTTTTCAAGTAAGTAACATAAGACAAGCTGATGTCTTTTCCTGGTTCAGATACCCTTTTTCAGAACATCCCATTTTGTCAATGCTTATGATTAATATATTTTCAAATAAACATTAAATTTCATTGTATATGTATGTGTATAAAGCACTTGTCATTTTTATAGCTTCAACCCTTCAATGTATTATTCAATAGCTATAACTGTAATGGAAAAGTTCCATGTAGATATCCATCCGAGAAAAAAAGAAGTCCGGTTTTAAAAGATTGTTTATTCGTCAATATGATTATTTTAGGATGTAAAGCTGTAGACATACAAAAAGTAAATAGATTGTTTTTTCAACTGGGACACTTAAAAGTTTGAAAGTTACTAACGTTTCAAATTAAAAAGACTGCTTAGAGGCCATGGGTAGTGATTCGGTCGGCGGTCATCAGTCTGCGGTCTTTGCAAGCCTTAGGCATATTCGTCCCCAATTATTTCGATACAAATTGTTATTTTGGTTTCTAATCTATAAACGACATGCTTAAGACATGATTTCTATCATTGATTATGCCTGTAGTGCCTGTCTGTTCTTCATAATAATAATAGTTCATCGCGGTTTGTATTTAGCGCTACACTGCCGTGGTTACTTCAATAGTTTTTTTTTATGATAACCTCGAAGGTACGAATGAAGCCGAGATAGCCTGATTCTCTTTTCTCTTCTAATCAAGGGCGGGAAAATGATTCGGTATCAATTAAGCATGGCACTGGTTCCTATTCCGAATATATTTACATATAACATAAACCTGATAACGGGAAACCAGCCGATAATGGCAACTATTTTTAGATTATTATTTATAGACCATAAATATTAATGATAACATGAGTAATGCCGTTAAAAGTCTGTTGGCCCCATTAGCTCAGTGTGTTAAGCATCGATCTTCTAATCAGACTCTTTCAGGTTCGAATCTCGCCGAGTATCCGCTATTCATTTTTTTTTTTTTTTTTTTTTTGTTATCATAATAAGCCTCTTTTCGTTCTTCATTCGTTTTTATTCTTCCTTTTTTATGGAGTCTATTTAGCAGTACGCTGAAAAAAGTTGTTCAGTACTGGCGATAACTGGTAGACCCAGACAGATGAATGTTGCATTATCAAATGAGCCGCGTCACAAGAAAACCGGATTTTTGCCTATGCGAAAACAAAGGCGCAGATCAGCTTCGCAGTAACTGCGAAGCTGATCAGCGCCTTTGTTTTCGCTACACGGATAGTACACTTTCTCTTCTTATTAAATCCGAAATTTCAAGCTTCTATGCTGCTTCGGGGACTGGTCATGTTGGGATGTTGCCTCCATTTTACAGGACTTTTACCCAAAATGAGGATGTCATCACATCCAGCAAGTGCTTGAAATATAACTATCCAACTAAGACACAAAAGGCTTATACGTATGGATGGTTTGACTTGAAATGTTTCCTCGGCAGGCTCAGACAAGCGCGGTTAACCAGTAATCAGTCAGCAGTATACATAGCTTTACCTGAAGGCACAAGTAGCCTATATCTATTTCTTTAGGCCCCAATGGGAGGGGGGCCCATAGTCTCTATGGTGAAAATAACAGTCACAAATGATTAGCGTGTGTCTAAGGTGTGTACAGGTCGTATAATAATCTCAGCATGCTGAAAATTTTGGATTGCATGTACTTTTGTACAGTTATGTAAAGCACACAATACAGTATAGGCGCGTATCAAACGTTTAATGTAACGCGTGTTGAACTTATTCGTATAAGACACATACCCGAGACACGTCGAGCTTTAAGCATGCTGCATGCTTAAAATACTTTAACGTACACCAAGCGTACAGAACGCACATGTACGAGGTTTGTGGACACCTTGGCTAGCAGGAAAAGTAAAGTGCTGTTGTTTAAGTTTTTTTGTTTTTGTATAAATATAAGCAGCAATATCTTATGAGCATATTTGAGGAATTTGTTTCAATTTGAAGTATCAACACGTTAAATATGACATATTTTCTACTTAAGCGTACATAGGGCCACACGGGACAGGTGCCAAAACGTCAACAAAATGTGACGATTTTCATATTGTGTTTTTTCCTGTCAAACGGAACTTATATGTTAAAACATTTCGTCCTAAAACCAAATAACACTGACTTCAGTTTCAGAAAGATTCCGACTTGGCGGCAGTGTTGTTTGATTTATGTGAAAAAAAAATCAGAAGCAGACCGAAAAATCTGTTTGAAATAATGGCGTAATTTGACGTCGGAGAACAGCCGACGCCGATTGTATGTTTCGTTAAGGAAATCACCCACAGATACGATGAAAATGTTACAGAAACGTCATCGGTCTGTCAGTTACTATTTAGTTCTCAGTAGTTGTGGCACAGACGATTTTCAGCTGCTCAGAAGTCCACCTATGATGATAAACGGAAGATCACCTGTCTGGCATGCTCGCTGCAAGAAATTGTTACACATGTTCAACAGGTGGACGAACAATTTTGCGAGAATTGGTACGGCGTATCTGCATTTGACAGCTGGATATACAGACATAAAAATGTTGATAGCCAAGGATCTTTTGTTAAAAAAAACAAAAAAAAAAAAAACAAAAAAACCTGAAACAAATGTATAACATGCTGGCGGCTTAAAATGTCAAGTACCGTCATATAGAGACGTTGACCTTTGCCCCGCACTCGGTTCGGAAGTGCAGGGAAAAGGCTGTAGATGACGTGTTTTTGTCAGATTTCAATAAAATTTCTTGTATATTTGCTTATAAAATACTTTTGCAAAAGCAGATATATTCATTTTTCTGTTGAAAATATAAATGGTGTACACGAACTTTTCTGACAAACCACGTATGTATGTCTATGGAAATACATTGGTTGAATTTGCGGCATATTTTTCCACACGCTCGGTCTTATACGTTATTGACTGCGATAGAAAATTGAAGCTATTGATATGACACTTGTGTCATATCTTTTCTTGTTAATGACAGGGCTCTTCAGTTTTCTTCCACAGTCTGGCATGTCTACATTGCCAGTACAAAAGTTATGCCCCATTTTCTGTAGGAATGGGGATTATGTCCATTTGATTATTACAACATATTAATAGAGAACTTTAACAAGTCAAGTCAAAATATCTTTATTCTCTCGCAGTCATATGACATCGAGAATTAAATCATATTTGAGCCACCTCATAAGAAAACCAACAATCTGCATATGCAAAAACAAAGGCGTATATCAGCTTTGCAGTAACTGCGAACTGCGAAGCTGATCAGTGCCTTTGTTTTCGCTACACGGATAGTACAATTCCTGTACTTTCTAAATCCAAAATTTTCAGCCTCTAGCCATCTTCTGTGCTTGTACAGCTCGGTTTGTGTCAGACCTGTTCAAAAACCACATTGTTGGTTTTCTCACGAGGTGGCTCATTTGTTTTACATCACAGTGCCCTCTGCCTCCTTCATACATATTTCAAGTAATGTGCCTCAGACTGCCGAGACTGTGCAAAGTCTAAGCGCAACTAGTGTCATTGCCCTACCCGGGGCTGGTTGGGTGGGGTGTGTGGATACAAATGACTGATGCGTTACAGAAGTTAATTGAGTTACAGAAGTTAATTGAGCCGCCTCGTGGGAAAACCAACAATGTGGTTTACGAACAGGTCCAACACAAACCATCCTGTACAAGCACAGAAAAGAGCTAGAAGCTTGAAATTTCGGATTTAAGTAGAAGAGGAATTGTACTATCCGAGTAGCAAAAACAAAGGCGCTGATCAGCTTCGTGGTAACCGCGAAGCTGATCTGCGTTTTTGTTTTCGCCTATGCAGATTGTTGGTTTTCCCATGAGGCGGCTCAATTTATGTTTTTTCAGTTGAATATCATAGAAACATTAAAGGTTTGCTTGTGTTCAAAAACAGTAAAATTGATCATATTTCCATTTTGTCAAGACTCAGAGAGGAGTTGAAGCATTTTCTTCACAAATGAGCCTGTGCGTGAGAAAACCAACAATTTGATTTCCGACTAGGTCCGACACAAACTGAGCTGTACAGTCACAAAAGCAGGCTAGAAGCTTGAAATTTCAGATGAAGGAAGAAGAGGAAGAAGAGGGATTGTATTATCCATGTAGCGAAAACAAAGGCGCTGATCAGCTTCACAGTTACTGCGAAGCTGATCTGCACCTTTGTTTTCGCCTATGCAGATTTGTGGTTTTCCCATGTGGCAGCTCATATAGTTTTATTGTCAATAGATAATGGGTTTAGGGTATCTTATTTTGTTTCATTTACTTCCTGTTTTATAGAATGACATTACCTGAGCTTATCCACAAGAAAGTTTCTCTGACTTAAACCACCATGGGTAGCTTACAGTCTGAGACTTGCCGGATGCTTCTAATCTATTAAATTTCAAAAGCTGTTACACTGTCTAAGCAATAAACAGATAAAAGGTCTGACCAGACTGTGTCTGTGCAAACTGATCTTAGGCTGTTTTGTTTACTTAATAGGCTATAAGCCAAAGCTCGTGTTGTGGCTTATTTTGAGCATTTTATCTGTCAATACTGAAGTTAAAATACCAAAAGTTTTAAAATGGCAAGTTTAAATTGGGTGAGTTCCTTATTTTATAAAATATTCATAGATCTATTCACATTTCAGTCAAGTTCTTTCATAATTTATTTTCCACTCATTTAGGAACCCATAGAAAGGCTAGCTGACAGAGAGTCTAGATCTTTTGATTTTCAATTAAAAAAAAATAATAATAATATCGTATCCTTTGTAGTTTTTGTTCAGATTCACAAGTAATTGGTGTTGCAAAGAAGCCAGATAAGTTTTGCCCTACTAAACTTTGCAGGACCCTTCTTCTGCATTGTCCTTTTTGGAAGCATCCCTTACAATTTCTTTTTTCAAGTTTCAAACATTTACAGCAATATTTTGGTGTTTAAAACTGCCATTTTTGTTTCAGGAAGTCAAGAGAAAATCCCAGGACATAACTACCTTAACTGATGATCTTCAAGACCAAAGCTTAAACACATCAACTGATTCTGTAGAAAGTGAGGAAATGTCTAGAAAAGGACCACCCCCAGCTCCAAAGCCAAAACCCTCAATTAGGAACAAAAGTGTATCATCACCTGGGGAAAACAAACCTTTACCTGGAGAGAAACCAGTTCCTGGGGTAAAACCCACTCCAGGGGTAAAACCCACCATTGGGGAGAAACCTGGAGTAAGCAAAGCTCTAACAGAAAACAAAGAAGTTGTCCAAATAGACAATGAACATTCCACAGAAAGAACTGAAGCATTCCAAATAACTGAAATTACTGAGACTTTTAAAAAGCCTGTTGAAACTGTAAGTTCTTCCGCAGAAAATTCAGTGTCTTCCAGTTCAGAAAAGTTAGTGGACGAAAATAAAAGCAAATCTGTGATATCTTCTTCTGAAAATATGGTGGACAAGCAGACATCAGACCAAAGCAGTGTTCAGAAGCAGACGGCTTTGAAACAGGAAGTGGACCAGTCTGAGTCACCTGTGATGATGAGGAAGAAGAGCAGCACTGCAACCAGTCCACACAACATGGAACATTTCAAAGGTAGGTAACTCAGAGTGTTGACAACAGTCTTGCTTAACATGTTTCCCCTGATATAGGCAGTCCAACATAACAGGCATGTCCCAGTGCTTGCCTTTTAATGATGAGTGCCAAGTAAGGTAGTTTCTGGTACCATTTTTAGCACCTTAGGTTTGGTGCAGCTGGGACGTCAATCTGCAACCCACCATTCAGATGCTCTGAGTCTCTGACCAATGTGAAAGGGAAATCTTTGCACAATAAGTTTGTACTGGCACATGAAGTTTTTTTTTTGTTTTTTTTTTTAATAATTGTATAAGATACAATTGCTGATGCAGGAACCACCACAATTATATCCAAAATCTCCTCTGTATTTTGTTGAGGAAAGAATTTACAGATAAATTTCTTTTCAAGGGATCCATTTTTATGCTAAATTAACAAGCAATGATCAGGAGCTGTCACAATCAAATCCAAATTCTCTTCTATATTTGAGCCGCCTTGTGGGAAAACCAACAATGTGGTTTCCGAACAGGTCGGACACAAACCGACCTGTACAGTCACAGAAAAGAGCTAGAAGCTTGAAATTTCGGATTTAAGTAGAAGAGGAATTGTACTATCCGGGTAGCGAAAACAAAGGCGCTGATCAGCTTCTGCGTCTTTGTTTTCGCCTATGCAGATTGTTGGTTTTCCCATGAGGTGGCTCATTTCCGAAAAATTTGTTCAGGAAAGAATTTACAGTGACTGTATTTAACTGTTTTAGTTCTTTCCTTTCCCGCTGCCCTTCATCAGTCACTCCTGATGAGGAAGACATCTTGCGTAAGTTGCTGTTGTTTCATAGTTGTTGTTATGGTTACCCCAAAACCATTTAGTTTTTCTGTTTTTTAGGGATTTTGGGTGATTCAGTTGCATTCTTTCATTTCAATTATTACTTTACTAGGTTTTGCAGCTTTTTGCTGTTTTGTTTGTAAACATGTATTTGGTTTGGTTAAGGTTCCATTTATTGATGAGTTGATGCATTTTAGATTTAAAAAAAAATAAATATTTCACCTGCATGCTCATAATTAATGATAATTGAGCCTGTGAGTGAGAAAACCAACAATTTGGGTTCCGACCAGGTCCGACACAAACCGGGCTGTACAGTCACGAGGCTGGAAATTTGGGATTTAGAAAGTAGAGGAATTGTACTAACTATCCGTGTAGCGAAAACAAAGGCGCTGATAGCTTGGCAGTTTAATACTGTGAAGTTTGCCTATGCAGATTGTTGGTTTTCCCATGCGGAGAAATTATTGTTTACAATACATGCATGTTTGATCTTTGTGCAGGCTTACACATTTTTTCTTCCTTATACTAATGTCACATGAAGTTATTGGACCAGTTTGTGTTGATCGTCACCAATTTTGTAGGCTACACAACCAAACCCCTGCTTTGGAGTTCAACACTCTGCTACTAAACTACTGTAAATTTGGAAATGTTCGCGAGAACTTTATTTTCGCTAATATTCGTGAATTCATTGTCTTGTGAATTCAAAGTTCTCGCTAATAAAGAGTTACTATGAGCTTTATAGACTACCAGAGACTCATTCACGAATTCAAGAAGTGGCTAATATTTTGGAATTAGAAAAACTGTGAAATAAAAGTCACACGTAAATTTCCGAACTCACAGTAATGTTGACCCTGTCAACTCCTTGTGATCATTTTAAATGTTGAAAATCAGTTGATAATTCATTGGTCAGTATTATCATATAAAGGAGCCGCAACGCGAGAAAACCAGGCTTCGGGGTTTCCGACCAGGTCAGACACAAACCGCCCTCTACAGTCACAGATGATGGCTAGAGGCTCATGCGCGGATCCAGAAATTTTCATGAGAGGGGGTCCAACGAAAATGGTAATTTTTGGTCACAGACGAGGGGGGGTCCAACCCCCAGAAAATCCCGAAATTACCTTTTTTTTAGGTAAATTTTTCAAATTCCAGGGGGGGTCCGGACCCCCGGTCCCCCCCTCTGGATCCGCGCATGAGGCTGGAAATTTCGGATTTAGAAAGTAGGGGAACTGTATTATCCATGTAGCAAAAATCCGGGTTTTTTTCATGACGTGGCTGATATAAATTATTTTAATGCAAATTGACTTTAAGTTGTATTGTTTCAAACTGATAATGAGAAGCATTTATGTAAAGACATGTCCAAGGGGCTGTCATAGGTTTGTTTTTATGGGTCACTTGCAATGTTGCTGGTTAATGTAAAAATGTATATACCCTGAGATGCTCAGGAGGCAAAATGTTATACATGGGCTGTAGTCAATTCACTACAATTTCAACCACCACACCAGAAAACCAGCAGTCTGCCTAGGCGAAAACAAAGACACAGATGAGTTGTGCAGTTATCAGTTATGCATAGCTAATCAGCGCCTTTTTTTTTGCTGTACAACTCTTCTTAAATCGAAAATTTCAAGCTTCTAGACTCCTTATATGACTGTACAGGTCAGTTTGTTTGGGACCTGGTCGGAAACCTAGATTGTTGGTTTTCTCATTAGACTGCTCATTTGTCTGTGCACTGTTGACAATCCAATTGCCACAGCCTTTGGCTTATCTGCAAATATGGTTCACTTGAAATATGGGTCAGTTGAACCATTATACATGACCCCGAATAATTAATGATTCTAGTTGTCTGGCTATATAAAAATATTTGTATCCATCAATTTTGGTCATGTTTATAAACAGTAATTGTTTGCTTTCAAGTGCCCTTTTAGTGTACATATGAGCCGCCTCATGAGAAATCCAACAATCTGCATATGCGAAAACAAAGGCGCAGATCAGCTTCGCAGTAACTGCGAAGCTGATCACACCTTTGTTTTCGCTACAGGGATTGTACAATTCCTCTACTTTCTAAATCCAAAATTTCCAGTCTCAAGCCATCTTCAGTGCTTGTACAGCTCAGTTTGTGTTGGACCTGTTCGGAAACCACATTGTTGGTTTTCCCACGTGGCGGCTCATAGCAGTAGGTACATAAGTAGTGACCCACTTGAGAAAATTGTAGTGTAGCTCTAGATTTGAGCATCATCTTGAGAAAAACTTGCAATATGCCCTTGTTGTGGTTTTAATCTAAAATTACATAGTGGGTATCAGCCTCTAAAACTATGCAAGCTGATTTGGAATTGTCATGATGATTAACTACCTATAGAAGCTAAACTGACTCTACTGGGGGCTTATGCCTGACTATACCTTTTAAAGCCTGAACGGAAGTCTGTGTAGCTCAACCTCTCACCACAAAGCCAGATTTTCACTTGATTGGCTCATTTTTGTTAATATTTACTATTTCATCTTCCTTGTATGAAACTATACTGTCGACTAAAAGTGAAGATACTTGCATTTAGGAATTTTACAGTTTAAGAACACCTGAACTGAAGACTCTTTATTGTATTGGATAGCCAACACAAAAATTGGCTTGGACCTAAGAATAGTGTAATAAAGAGGTTGCGGTGTATTATTTTCACCTTTGACCCCTGCATTTCTATGCACATTATAGTGTGAAGATTAGGTAAAGGCAGAAAGACTTCAGAAGCTTAACTTTTGTTCTGTAGTATATTCCTCAGTAACTGTTGTGGTGTATCATGCTTTTTTATGAAGCTAAATTTAAGAAAGAAGATTTTTGGCACAAGTTTCAATTGAGGCTTTCTTTTTGTTGCGGAGTATACTTCCTCAGATGTGGTGTATCATGCTGGTTTATGCTTGATGAAAAGGATAAGGAATTAAGTGCTGCTGCTTCATATCTTAACATCATTTTCTGCTAAATTCAATATTGAAAATTCTGAGCATTCTTGGAGTTCTGGAAGTGTGTTCTCTATGCCAAGAATCTAATTGTTCTGGAATAAAACTGTAACAGGATTAAAATTCAGACTTGAAGCTAGACTATCTTTTTGAACTGAGGAGTAAGTAAAAAGTTAATTAGTTTTTAGCACAACTTGGCTACCAATGGTAGTGTTTTCTCTTGATTTTCCTACATTTGAATGTGACAATACCCCAACCTTTAAAATTCTGGTAGGTGAGCTTGAGAGTGGTGGCCTGGTGGTAAAGCCTGAGACTATGAATCAAAAGAACCTGTCCTCGAGGTTGTAAAACCTTTTTCATGCTCAGCTCAGCTGAGCATAAAATTTAAACTGCTCATAACTACTGAAATAGCCCAAATTAGGACCATATAATAAAAAAAGGAGAGATTATATGCTCCTGCCCAAATATATTGAAATTTAAGGTTTTAATTAGAACTCCAAGCCTGTAATTTATCCTGCTAATAAATGTTAAAATGCCAACAATTATATTTATGAGCAGGATAAATTTCAGTCTCAGCTGAGTTGAGCATGAAAAAGTTTTATAACCTTGGGCCCTGGGTTAATTCGACCCCCACTGCTTCCAGTACTGCAGGTTAATACATGCCCAAGAAGTATGTTGTGTCATTGTCCAAGTATGACTTAAAATGCTGCCTGGGATTTTAAACCTCCATTTTATAATACCCAGCACAAAATTCTAGAAATAAGGCTGAGTTTGAGCCAGTAGCTAATATATCATGATTTGTGGGTAATGAAGTAAATGATTTAATGTTATTTATAAGACAAATCTCTGTGTGGGTTGTCTGTGGCTGATTAAAAACCATTAAATCTGACAGAAAGCAGCCTCTCAAATCAAGGCAAAGAAAAACTGAGCCTCATACATGTATATAAACATTTCTTTAGTGAGCATGGTATTTGGGACCCATCTCCTTAAAAGTGTATTCCTCATTTGCCTTTAATAGTGATTGACCAAAAAGTTGTCCAAATGAGATCTTCAATTTTAACTGAAGGAGAAATTGTTTTGTTCGACTTTGCAGATTCAAACCATGTTTCTCATTACCTGACTAAAAAAATTAACTCATATAAGCCTGGCGTCTTTTTTATGGGACACAGGCAAACAGCATAGCCCCAGATGTGACGCCGCAGAACGGGGCGTCCCATCTGTGGCTATTCTGTTTGCTAAGAGGAATTTCATCGAAAAATGAGATAAAAATTGAAATTCACCCCTGATGCCCCTTAAAAAAGAAAGTGGACTCATCCAATTGATAATGATGGGAGAATGCATTTGTCAAATTTGGGTTAAGGTGGATGAGATGTTTATGCCCCCTGGTTGATGAAAGTCAACAAGTTCTGGCTACTGGTTAAACTTTTGAGGATTTATTGAAAAAAGTTTGTTTTGACGTTTTTTCAAATTCAATCTGAATGGATGAAATTAGACAGTATGGGATATTAGGTTTCATTTAGTGTTTTAAGATGTTCGCCTTATGATGATCATGTACATTCTGATTGTGATGTGTTTTATCAAATTATAGGAACTATTTTTCAGGAATTACTCGAGGTATGTAAGTAAGGAACTACTTTTTCACCCAGATCACTGTAAATGTGACATTTCTGACACACAAAAATCCTTAATCTACCCCCCCACCCCCCTCTCCCCCGAAGTTGTCTTTAGAATCAAATACACAGAATGCCATTAAGGCATACACATCCCAACCTTAGCCACAGCCTTTCATTTCCAGTCTCTACTCTTAAAATTTGTTAATTAATTTTTGTAAAACTGGAAAAAGACATTTCCATAAAGGGATTTCTGCGACAATGACATTAGTAGTGAAGACCCCAATTGAAGACATACTTTTTCAGGGCGAGGCATATTTAACAATGCCATTAGAAGAGTTTTGCATATCTCAGATGTAATAAGTTGTGAGCCCATTAGAAAAGCTAAAATCAATAAAAGTTCCATATTGTATTCCTTAATTAGGAAATGAGCCGCCGCATGGGAAAACCAACAATCTGCATAGACGAAAACAAAGGCGCAGATCAGCTTCGCAGTAACTGCGAAGCTGATCAGCGCCTTTGTTTTCACTACACAGAAAGTACAATTCCTCTACTTTCTAAATCCAAAATTTCCAGCCTCTATCGATCTTCTGTGACTGAACAGCCCGGTTTGTGTCGGACCTGGTCGGAACCCAAATTGTTGGTTTTCTCAAGCACAGGCTCAAATGGAATCTCTGCTAGAATGCTTCCGAATCCTCTACTGACATGTTATTGCAAACCGCCAGGTGTTTTAATGGACATTGAAGATGATGATCTTGTATTGTTAGCTCACCTGAGTAGAAAAGCTCATAGTATGTTCACCTGTTTTATTAAACCCCCCGGCATTTATACCGACGGGTATATAGTTTTCGCTTTTCCGTTCGTCCGTTCGTGCGTTCGTATGTTAGTTAGTTAGTTAGTTCGTTTCTTCGTTCGTAATTCCGGAACGTTCGTGGAATTTATGTCAAAGTTTTGGTTAAAGTTTCTCTAGAGGTGTATATCTCATGAACCAATGGTCAGAAACCATTCATATTTGGACCATAGGTACCCTATAGGGTTTGCTTTGTTTCCATCAGTTCGGACCCCAGGGCCCATGCCCGGGGGCAAGGGGGGGGCAAGGGGGGGGGCTAGAGGTCAAAATCTAGAACGTCTTTAAAAATTGTATTTTCTGTACTTTTCTTTACCACCATGTTTAGAAATGATTTGTACATGCACCGATGGGACTCTATAGGTTTGCCTTGTTCCTTATGACATTAGACTCTAGGGACCGTGCTCAGGGTGGGGCTAGAGGTCAAGATCTAGGACATCCTTTTTTTTTTTTTTTTTTTTTTTTTTTTTTTTTTTTTTTTTTTGATATTATTGAAGAATGACATTCTACTTTACATCTAGGACCAAAGACCTGACCCTCAATGTCCGCGATCAAGTCCTAGATTGAGTATACAAGTCAGCTCTGGATTGGAGGGCGGTGGGCTAACGGTGGGGGCGTTGGAGGGAGCTACCAGCCGGGGGTATACGTGCCTCTCAAGGCACTTTTTCTAGTTGGACATTGAAGAAGATGATTTTGTATTGTTAGCTCACCTGAGAAGAAACTCCTATTATGTTCACCTGTTTTATTGGACATTGAAGAAGATGATCTTGTATTGTTAGCTCACCTGAGTAGAAAAACTCATAGTATGTTCACCTGTTTTATTAGACATTGAAGAAGATGATCTTGTATTGTTAGCTCACCTGAGTCGAAAAACTCATAGTATGTTCACCTGTTTTATTGGACATTGAAGAAGATGATCTTGTATTGTTAGCTCACCTGAGTCGAAAAACTCATAGTCATAAGCTGAGCATAATAATGGTATACCAGTACCCATGTTCTGGTCTTGAGGTTTTAAAATTTTTTTCATGCTCAACTCAGCTGAGCTTGAAATTTCAACAGTTACTGCTCGTAAATGTTGAAATAGTCAAAATCAGTGGAAAATTAAGACTCAATACTCAACAACTAGTAATTTATCCTACTTATAAATGTTAAAATGATAAAAATTGTTGGCATTTTTAGCTCACCTGAGCCGAAGGCTCACAAGGTGAGCTTATAGGATGGCCATGATCCGGCGTCCGTCCGTCCGTCCGTCGTCCGTCGTCCGTCGTCCGTCCGTCGTCCACAATTTCAAAGATCTTCTTCTCTGAAACCCCTTGGCCGATCTAGTTGAAATTTTATGTGGATTCTCCTTGGGTAGTGGCATTTCAAGGTTGATCGCGAAATCTAGGTCACATGACCAAGATGGCCGCCATGCCCATATATGGTAAAAACCCTTCAAAAATCTTCTTCTCCAGAACCGGTGGGCCGATTTCCACGAAACTTGGTATGTAGCATTGGGGACTTCAGCCCATCATAATTTGATAAAATGATGACCCTTGGATGACCTTGACCTATTTTACGGCAAGGTCAAATTTGGAAACATAGGCTTTTACATGGGAAAAAGTGAAAACTATTGATTTTTTGAAAACTATTGCAGCCTGAGGCCTGAAAAGTGGTAGATGCAAATAACTAATGGAGTAGATGAAGGTATGTGATTAATATAGGTCAAGGTCATCTCTTGACCTTGGCCAGTCTGTTGTCCATACACACTTTTCAAAGATCTTCTTCTCTGAAACTGCTTGGCCAATCAAAGTGAAATTTTATGTGGAGCATCCATGGATAGGGGAGACGAAAGTTTGATCGCGAAATCCAGGTCACATGACCAAGATGGCCACCACGCCCATATATGGTAAAAACCACTAAAAAATCTTCTTCTCCAGAACCGGTGGGCCGATTTCCACGAAACTTGGTATGTAGCATTGAGGCCCTCAGCCCATCATAGTTTGATAAAATGATGACCCTTGGATGACCTTGACCTATTTTATGGCAAGGTCAAATTTGGAAACATAGGCTTTTACATAGGAAAAAGTGAAAACTGGATTTTTTGAAAACTATTGCAGCCTTAGGCCTGAAAAGTGGTAGATGCAAACAACTAATGGAGTAGATGAAGGTATGTGATTAATATAGGTCAAGGTCATCTCTTGACCTTGGCCAGTCTGTTGTCCATACACAGTTTTCAAAGATCTTCTTCTCTGAAACTGCGCGGCCAATCAAAATGAAATTTTATGTGGAGCATCCATGGGTAGGGGAGACAAAAGTTTGATCGCGAAATCCAGGTCACATGACCAAGATGGCCGCCACGCCCATATATGGTTAAAACCACTCAAAAATCTTCTTCTCCAGAACCGGTGGGCGGATTTCCACCAAACTTTGTATGTAGCATCTAGGACCTCAGCCCATCATAGTTTGATAAAATGATGACCCTTGGATGACCTTGACCTATTTTACGGCAAGGTCAAATTTGGAAACATAGGCTTTTACATAGGAAGAAGTGAAAACTATGGATTTTTTGAAAACTATTGCAGCCTGAGGCCTGAAAAGTGGTAGATGCAAACAACTAATGGAGTAGATGAAGGTATGTGATTAATATTGATCAAGGTCATCTCTTGACCTTGGCCAGTCTGTTGTCCATACATACTTTTCAAAGATCTTCTTCTCTGAAACTGCTTGGCAAATCAAAGTGAAATTTTATGTGGAGCATCCATGGGTAGGGGAGACAAAAGTTTGATCGCGAAATCCAGGTCACATGACCAAGATGGCCGCCACGCCCATATATGGTAAAAACCTTTCAAAAATCTTCTTCTCCAGAACCGGCAGGCCAATTTTCATGAAACTTGGTATGTAGCATTTGGGACTCCAGCCCATCATAGTTTGTTGAAATGATGACCCTATGATGACCTTGACCTATTTTACGGCAAGGTCAATTTTGGAAACATAGGCTGTTACATGGGAAAAGGCGAAAAAACAAACTGTTGCAGCCTGAGACCTGAAAGTTGCTAGATGCAGACAACTAATGGAGTCAATGAAGGTAAGTAATTAATGAAGGCCAAGGTCATGTCTTGACCTTGGCCCAAGGTCATTTAAATATCAAAATTAAAATTATGGTTTTCTCAGAAATCACTGGGTTTGGAAACTATTGCAGCCTGAGACCTGAAACTTTGCAGATGCAGACAACTTATGAAGTCAATAAAGGTGTGTGAGTATTCAAGGTCAAGGTCATTTCATGATGACTTAATACTCCAAGATCAGGCTTCAGGTGAGCGTTCTCAGGACCAATGGTCCTCTGGTAACATTTATGAGCAGGATAAGTTTTAGACTCAGCTGAGCTGAGCAGGAAAAAAAGTTTTATAAACTCGGGGCCAGGTCCTGGTGGTCTGTAGTGAGATCTGTGATGCTTATGGTACCTGCTGGAGTCTTCAAATTTTAATATCGGCAATATACCAGCTTTAGGATTGATTGTTTTTGAGATATTGTATGTACTGAACTGTTTAATTGTCTAAAACAGTTCATTTGTAGACTGCTACCTGGCAGAATCACAGATATATTTGAGCCACAACATGTGAAGGCTTGCTTTTTTCATATACCAAAACAAAGACGCAGATCAGCTATGCAGTAACTGCACAGCTGATCAGCGACTTTGTTTTCACTTCACGGATAGTACAATCTCTCATTGTTTTAATTCCAAAATTTCAAGGTTCTAGTTTTCCTTTGTGACTATACAGGCTGGTTTGTGTCGGACATGGTCGGAAACCCCGAAGTCAGATTTCCTTGTGTTGCGGCTCAAATATTTTATACCTTTCTTCCAGCACCTTTATCAGAAAACTAACAGCTTCTGTAGCAAAGAATTGAGACTTGGCAAAGCCTACCTAAAATCTTACTTTTCTTGACTCTTACAGATCAGCAATTAGGGAAAAGAAAGGTAAACACCCAGATCAGAACTTGATTTTGCAAAATTACACTGAATTTTTGAAAATTGTAATGCTAGGAATGCATCCTATTTCTAGCAAAAATCCAGAAAATAATTGGCATTGCCGGGAATCTTGGAATCATCGGTATGGTTTTCTTTGCATCGGTATGGTTTTCTTTGCATCGGCTTGTCCTAGTTCCATTACTGCAGTGGCTAGAAGCATTTTGCTTTAATGATTTATGGAAACTAGGTTGTAGCAGTTGTAGCTGTGGATGTTTTCATATTGTAAACATGTTTATTGACATGGAATCCGAGGAATATTAAGATTGATATTGTTGGATTGATACGTTTTTAGACTTTTAGCACAGGTAGGAGTGGTTTTTTTTTTTTTTTTTTTTTTTTTTTGTTTGTTTTGGTGGGGGTGGGGGGTTAAAGGATAAATGAGACACTGGATAGATTTTTGAGGAACCTGGTGGACAAGTCTAGTAGTGTATGAACCCTAAGCAGGATTGTTGGGATTGGTGGGGTTGGAGGCTCAAAACCTTCTACTACCAGGTTGTGTCCTTGAGCTAAGCACTTCACACACTATAGTAGCTGCAAGGCCATTTGTTCAAAATTTAAGATGTCGTTAGTTAACGATTCGTTAAAATTTCAAATGGCAATATTACAAATATATACAAAAATATTTTTCGTTTGTATTGCAAAGAGTTCTCACCTTTTTTCAACGAAAAATAACTGCAAAGGATTCTCACATTTTTTTCAACGAAAAATAACATTGTATTTGCTTTAGAAGTTAATATATAGGTAATGCATTGAGGGCTTAACAACAGCGTTGAGCTAATGAAGTTTTGAACAACTGGGCCCTACCAAGGAAGCAGTGCTGATGTCTCGGCATCACAGAAATATTAGCAATTCTTAGTGAGGCTTGCTGGATTTGTCATGCATTCTTACAAGATTTTATCTTCCACTTCAGCAAGTACTGTTTGTAAGAAAAAGCTATCCAAGTGTTTAGACTGGGCACACTGGCTATTTTGGACTGAGGCCCCACCACATGAGCTGCAACGTGAGAAAAATCTTTTTTGGGTTTTCAGACCAGCTTCTACACAAACCGGGCTGTATGTACAGTCACAGAAAATAAACAGTAGCTTGAAATTTGGATTTAACAAAAGAGGGATTGTGCTATCTGTGCAGCAAAAACAAAAGGGCTGATTTACTGCACAGCTGATCTGCGTCTTTTTTCGCATAATTATGCAAAATGCGTTTTTCTCATGATGTGGCTCATATAATGTTGTTTGTTCTGGGTTGACCACCTGGTTTACATTATTATCTAGTTTGTCATTTTCAGCAGCAGGACCTGTCACTATAATGTCTTTGTGTGTGTTTTCCCCATTATGTTTGCTACCCCAAGTGTCAAGTTTAGGTGTTATTAGTCTGTCACTGAGTGGGGGCATTGTCCAGTGGCCAAAACTTTGGTCTTTTGTCTTCAATTTTTATTCTGAGCCTTTGCATGAGAAAAACGATAATTTTGGTTTCTGACCAGGTCCAACTCAAAGCGGCCTGTACAGTCACAGAAGCTCGAAAGGGGGTGTTACAAATGTGCCCACGCATGGATTTTCTTTAAATTTTACACATAAGTAGGTCATCATATATGAGCTACGAAAATGTATATATTGAATTAAATAATTAATTATAGGACTCAGGAGACAACCTTGGCTCACTCCCACAATGACATGATACCTGCCCTCATCTTTGTGTGTCGTAAAATTTAAGTTTTATAATTTTCTAAGATTTGTCAAGTGGGTTGGCTCGAGAACATCACAGGCATTAAACTTATACCATAAAATCATTTTACAGAAGTATTATATTGATTTCCTAATTAAATAATTATAAAATTTGTCAATTTTTTCTCGAAAATTTAGAAAAAATACCAAATTCTACTTAACAGATAAGAATGTTCCAGTCTTTGTCAAGATACCATATTTGCATAAAAAGATGCCATATATGTCCTCTTGATATGAGCAAAATTTCATAAAAATTCAAAGCCGGTAACATTGTCATTTTTTACATTGTATACATGTAGGTCACTTTTCATAATTTTAACAAAATATTGAAATTGCTCCAAAACGTCGCAAAAAGGTTTTGGATTATGACCATAATGCACATTTATGACACACCAGTGATGTAGATAATTATTTTTCACAATGCGTACTGTACGCATCAAAATAAATGTTCAGTGCGTACCGACAAAACAACTGTGTACAAGTTGTCTGAGAGTTCTTATTCTAACCTCTAATTTAGAATCAAACTTATAGATAAAGGTATAATATACGTATGGATAAGACCATTTAGTCAAGTATAAAAATAATTGTTAGATCCTTTGGAAGCAGTAAAACATTAAAAGCGAGAAGATGGGCCATATTGTACAATTTCGGGTAATGAACCTTCGTCAGTGACCCTTTACAAAACCAGCGGCGAAAGCCAGACATTTTTGCTGCAATTTCAAAAATTGACATCGGTGTAGTCTAAATCAAAGACTTGTATTCCCAAAGGGGCCAAATAATCAAAATACTGTTAAGAAGATGATTCTTGACGTACAATATATTTGAAACACTCCAAATATATTCACTGATCCCAAAGGATCAAAAGAAAAATATAATCTGCACTATGGTTGATGTACGGGGAGACTTTTTAGGGCCGCCACACGGCACAACACCAGCTGCAGTAATAGCAAATAAAAATAATTGTTAGATCCTTTGGAAGCAGTAAAACATTAAAAGCGAGAAGATGGGCCATATTGTACAATTTCGGGTAATGAACCTTCGTCAGTGACCCTTTACAAAACCAGCGGCGAAAGCCAGACATTTTTGCTGCAATTTCAAAAATTGACATCGGTGTAGTCTAAATCAAAGACTTGTATTCCCAAAGGGGCCAAATAATCAAAATACTGTTAAGAAGATGATTCTTAACGTACAATATATTTGAAACACTCCAAATATATTCACTGATCCCAAAGGATCAAAAAAAAAATATAATCTGCACTATGGTTGATGTACGGGGAGACTTTTTAGGGCCGCCACACGGCACAACACCAGCTGCAGTAATAGCAAATAAAAATAATTGTTAGATCCTTTGGAAGCAGTAAAACATTAAAAGCGAGAAGATGGGCCATATTGTACAATTTCGGGTAATGAACCTTCGTCAGTGACCCTTTACAAAACCAGCGGCGAAAGCCAGACATTTTTGCTGCAATTTCAAAAATTGACATCGGTGTAGTCTAAATCAAAGACTTGTATTCCCAAAGGGGCCAAATAATCAAAATACTGTTAAGAAGATGATTCTTAACGTACAATATATTTGAAACACTCCAAATATATTCACTGATCCCAAAGGATCAAAAGAAAAATATAATCTGCACTATGGTTGATGTACGGGGAGACTTTTTAGGGCCGCCACACGGCACAACACCAGCTGCAGTAATAGCAAATAAAAATAATTGTTAGATCCTTTGGAAGCAGTAAAACATTAAAAGCGAGAAGATGGGCCATATTGTACAATTTCGGGTAATGAACCGAAACATTTATAAACATTTATGAAAACTGGTTGATAATCCTGTAATTACATGTCATTCTATCATTTAGGCATGTTAAACTATACTTTTGTCCCCTGCATAGATTATAAGAGAAACCAAATTAGAAAAACATTAAAGACTGTGATGGCTGTAGAACATGGATATATCAAGTTTTAAATTGAAAACAATGACCAGAAATCGATGAAAAATGCCTATTCAATAAACCAAAGTGACAGACTATCATTTAACTTCATGAATAAACCTTTGATAAACAATTCATCTGACCGAGGTACTGAACGGAGAGCTCGTACATGGTATAACTACTGAAGATACATAATATATTGCATGATATGTAATATGGAACGATCAAAAGCTGCATTAATATGGTAACTACTTTTCGATTGTTGACAGAGCAGCCAGACAAAACTACTTGAAAAATTGCCTGTTTGTTTCAATTTTAAAGGTATTTTTATCTGAGTACGCATAAAACCGAAAACTGTTAGCGTACCGCTGATTTTTACTGCGTACATGGTACGCACAGGTCTGAATTTTTTATGCGTACAGAGCGAAAAATCGTGCGTACATACGCAGTACGCATCGTTATCTATTTCACTGCACACGTTGTGCTAAGACAACCCTGAACGGCATATGTGTGTAGTTACATTTATGTAACTGAGTGGCCACCTGTTGGGAAATAGCCGTTCTGTTGGCAAACTGTACATTCTCTTTATACAAGTAACTATTTGTTATTTCATTGTTTTCCACGTGGGATTTTAGGTTGAACCTTGGTTCTAATTGCAGCAGCTATTGGCCATTGCTTACTTTTGCCAAAAAGATGTTATTCATTATGGTTTTCTACCATCTGTTTTTCACACTTGACTGTTTTCTTTAGGTTTAGAACGATATAAAGTAATTCTAAAATAGCAGTGAGACCAAATGGCTTACAGTTTGCCTTCAGTTGAATCAATGCTTAAAGTTCTGAATTATTCTTATGATGAAATAATAGAGGATGTTTAACTTAATAGAGGATGTTTAACTTTGTTTAACTGATAATCATATATATGCTTCTCATATAGGAGTGAGACAGGGAGGTCCATGTGGAATTGTCTCGTAGTGATAAACTGAATCTGATATTATTATTTCTTACTCTTGGACCAATAGTATTTTATTGTAAAAGACACAAGTGGAAATACAGACAAATGTTCAGTGTATATTACTTTAACATACCAATTCCATGTTTTATTTTTACAGGTAAAGCTAGAGTACCTCCTATATCGCTTACTGTACCCAAATTTTATAACTTTGATTTTCAACATACAATCTGATTTTGATCTTTACATGAAACTAAAACAGACATAAATTATGTTAAGTCATATGCCATAAGTATTTTAAGCATTTAAAGCATTCAGTCAAATACAACATCACTGCATTACGTACGTTACCCACATAAATGCCTGCAAAATAAACACCAAACCAAAATCTCTTATAAAATGTATGCATTTAGGCTGATTATGAAGTATGTTTTATCGTTAAAGCAAGTCCTCTTCCTATATTCAGCCTATTTAAAACATATATATTGTACGTTACATACATTACATCAATCAAAACTGAATATTCAAGTTAATATTTTCTTGGTAAAAATTAGATTTAATAAAGTACGTTCTGTAATATCATGACAAACATCTTGTAGACAAATTAGATTCCTTTCATACAAATACAAACATTAATCTTGCATATCATGTGTTCATATTGGTTACACAAGCCTGCAAAAGTACTAAGATAGGGTTTGCATAAATATAAAGCATTGAATGGTGAATGAATGTCAGAAAAACAGATTGGGTTATGAGCTTATAATCTTTTCTTGAGATTAATATCGCGGTACATGTATTGTGATGTTCAATGAAATGTAATTTCTTAATTTATAATTTTGTAAAATGCTAATTAAATAAGGATAAATTGAATGCAATTGAAGAGCCCCATGATTTAGCATGTGTATTAACTAGTCACATATAACATCCTTTTTAAATAAGAAGAAAAAGTTCAGCTCTTAAAGGTCGCATCATATGAAAATTGTTCACAGTACATGTTTGCGCTAAATGTAACATATGTAACAAATAAAAAGAGTACTGACAGACAACTTCTGAATTCAGGAAAATCAATAATATTGCATTTTAAACCCTGCAGTTATACTTATGTGATGTTTAAACACAAAACTTTATTGAAATCTTTAAATTATTTTAAGTCTGTCCAAACGGTCTGTGTGTTGGGTTTCATTAAAAACATGCTTTAATGATATTAATTGCTTATATTTAGCCTACAGTAAAACTCTTACAGTCATAAATCAATTATCAAAGTACTTTGTAATTATTAGTGAAACGTTAGCATTTGGATGAATAAGGGTCATGTGTAATGAATGTAACAAAATACCATGTTACCGGTCCACGATTTTCGTGAAATTTCAGGAATATATTCCTAACATATGTGGGCAGTTTTTATATTAAAATGGTGTCTTGACAAAGACTGGAACACAGAAATTTTTTAATTCAAATTCTACCTCTTTTAAAATAAGCAGGTGAAAATTGGGGTTACATGTACATGGAAATGACTGCTCCTCCACTATCTTGATACCAACAAAGTCATTTATAGTATCAGCAAACTTACAAATGACTACTTTATTTCTGGAAAGCTTCCAACATTTGCTTTATGAATCGTTGTTCACTATAGAAACGTTTAAAGTGGGGTGCCCTTAGCTATCATAGTAACGTCATATATTACGTCATAATTTGCCAGTGGAATTGAATTTACAAGGGAATACACCATTATTATAGCAGTTATAACCAAGACAATTAATGTGCATAATTTCATAAAATTCCATGCGTGGGCAAACTCCCATGTTAATTTCCCATACCCTGTAACAGGCCCTTTCAGATTTACAAAGAAGAGGCATTGTTTCATCTGTGTAGCGAAAACAAAGGCGCTGGTGCGCTTCGCAGCTGATCTGCGTCTTTGTTTTTTGTCTGTGCAAAATGTTTATTTTCTCATGTTAGGGCTCAGTTTATGTTTGCTGTATAAACAGTATCAAGGGTGGAGACAGGAGTGATATGTTATTTTTAGTAGTCAGAGGCATAGAAAAGGAGATTATTAAACTGAAAAACTGAGGATTGGATAATTTAATTCCAGATGTAGATGTTTATTTTAATGTTGCTAAAATGATTTTCAGGATTCGACTGCATACATACATGTACAAGTATTCACCACTTTATAACAAAACTTGGAGAGGGTGGCAGGGTGCGAATATGGGTCCCGCCCATTGGGGCCGTGAGAAATAGATGAGCAGCTTTGCAAAGCTTGTAACTTCAGACCGACCTGATTACTGGTTAACTAACCACTAAGAAGGCCTGAGCCTGCCCAAGAAAAGTGGATTATTCAATATTCAGCCATACTGATGTTTACTAGTGTGGTTGTATTTTGGATAATTCTGATGTTAGTTAAAAGATGATGAAATGGAGGCAACATCCTGACATGACCATTGCTGCTGACTGGGACGTTGTTCATCAATTCAGACAAACAAAACAAAACTTGGAAAAATCTGTCAGGTCGGACATCAGCTGTTTTGGTGGTTTTACATCCCACTAAACAGCTATGGTCATATGAGCCACGCCATGAGAAAACCAGATTTTTGCCTAGGCGAAAACAAAGGCGCAGATCAGCTTCACAGTAACACGGATAGAACAATCCCTCTTCCTCTTAAAGCCGGAATTTCAATGTTCTAGCCTGCTTCCGTGACTGAACAGGCTGGTTTGTATCGGGCCTGGTCGGAAACCCGGAAGCCTGGGGTGGAATAAGGGACATCCGGTTTGCAAGGCAAATGGCTTAACAACTATGCATCTAATATGATGAACCATCACAATAAAAAAAAAGGCTAGAAATTTCAGAGCTGAGACTGGAATATGTATTTGATGAGAATGAATTAGTAGGAGAATTCAAAGCATTTTAAAACAGATCAGTCAAAACGGGCAGATCAATGAACTTAAACATGGCATATCTTTTGGAATCAGTTATGTAGCTGAGCTCACTTGAGCTTTAAGGGTTGATTGTGGGTGGATGACCAATTTACCTGCCAGGGCCCGAGGGTATAAAACTTTTTTTCATGCTCAACTCAGTCAACTGACAGCTGAGACTAAAATTTATCCTGCTCATAAATGTTAAAATGCCAACAATTGTTGGCATTTTAACATTTATTAGCAGGTTAAATTACAGGCTTTGTAGATCTATTTCAGTAATTATGAGCAGTTTAAATTTCATGCTCAGCTGAGTTGAGCATGAAAATATTTTAATAACCTTGTGACCAGGGCTGAATATTACTATAATAATGAGCTGCATTATGAGAAACCCAATCTTCTAGCATGTCTCGGCTGCTGACCAGGTTTGACAAGTTTGTTTTGTGGTCAAGTGTCCCAGTTAGCAATATTTCAGTCATGTCCAGCTGGAGTTATACTTTCCTGTGTATGAACTTAGTACTTTATGGAGCTAATGTGTGTTGTTTAAGGACGCACTTTGAGGGAGCTAATGTGTGTTGTTCAAGGACGTAACTCAGCACCAATGGCGTTCAAACTTCCCAACGGTTCGAGCCTCTGATCTAGAGTCTCATGCCTTAAACACTTTAAGGCTACCTGATGCTCTCCTAGTTAATGGAAATTTACTAATATAACTATAATTTTATAATTGTTATGATTTGAAAACTCAAAATATGAATGAAAAGAATGTCAACTGACAATTGAGCCAATGTCATGCTAAAACTTGATTTTTGCATAGATGCAAAAAACAAAGCCACAGATCAGCAGTGCAGTTACCACACAGCTGATCACACAATCCCTCTTATATCCAATCTTCAAGCTTCTAGCCTGCTTCTATGACTGAACAGGCTGGTTTGTGTAGGACCTGGTCGGAAACCGGGATGACCAGTTTTCTCGTGTCCGGCCTCAATTATTTTGGGGCTCTGTGGGAAATGTTATTATTATGGTCATAATTTATAAGGACTTCATAAATCTAGGTATTAAAAGTGACAATATTTTGTCGTTATTATAGCGAAGTCATTATCGGGCTGTCATAACACTAGGATTAGTGGTTTGTTCCGTTTATTGGATTTTCCCTATTTGTGTTATAAGCGGTTTAATTACAGTTTATATACATACTTACGGTGTTGGATATTTACGTTTTCAGAGGATTTGCATAAATAAGATCAAGTAAACAGGATTAATTGTAATTTTTAATTGGAGGTAAATAATTAATATGTAGCAATTACTACATTTTACCTTTACCGCAATCTTATTTTGCCATTCTCCTTGAGTTATATAAAACAGACATATCAGCCGCCTCGTGGGAAAACCAACGTGGTTTCCGAACAGGTCCGACACAAACCGGCCTGTACAAGCACAGGAGCAGGCTAGAAGCTTGAAATTTCGGATTTAAGAAGAAGAGGAATTGTACTATCCGAGTAGCGAAAACAAAGGCGCTGATCAGCTTCGAGGTTACCGCGAAGCTGATCTGCGCCTTTGTTTTCGCCTATGCAGATTGTTGGTTTTCCCATGAGGCGGCTCATATAAACATAAATTCTGTGTTTATGAAGAAGAGGATGTTGTTTGCTATGCAGAAGATGCACCGGCAATGCAGTTAAACTTTGATTTTGATTTTTGCCAAATCTTAAATCAGGCATTGGGCAGTGCTTTTATACATTCATAATAATATCCATCGTATATCTTTATTCATTTGATTATTATTGTTTTCTGTCTTTTTGATGGGTTTTTATATGCTCCAGCTTTAAAAGGTTTTCTACCTGGCTGTATTAACCTGGTGAGTTACGTCTTACAAAAACTCGTCTTTTTACACAACTTTCGTTAATATGTAAAACTAAACCCGTATGATCATACTTGAAGCAGCCTGTTCATTTTGAGAGCTAAATATTTATGAATGATTGTTGCTTAAAATGGTGTCATTAGTATTTGCATTTTTTCGTACTTCCCAAAAAAAATTTCTGTGACCTTCCGCAATCCACACCTTCTCTTACTACTGATTTAATACATCACACTGACACTATAGAGAAATACCTTTACCCTGACAGGTAATTTATTTATTTATTATGATTACCATTTATTTACACTATTTTATATGATACTTGGGGGTTTAAGCCGAATATGTTTTTTTTTGGTGACTGTAACCATATGATGGCCCATTAACTACCACCTTAATCACTACTCACAAAAAGGGGAGAATGGCTGCATAGTGGTAGCACACAGGACTCTAGTGTGAGTGGTCTTTGATTCAATACATCCCACCACTGAGTAGTTGCGAAACCTCACTCCACTACTTTCCGTTGCGGACCTTGATGGTTTTTTTTTAATCAAAAACAATTTCCGGTTGAATAAAACAGGATTACACATGGTTGACACATGGTGAGTACATCAGAACTTGATCTTGATGTCATGGGGGTGCCTTGACGTCACAGTGCATCACACCCACTAAACGGTCAATTTGTACACCGTCGGAGTGAATCGTATATATAATTTGACCATTTTCCGGAGTGAAAGTTGACCTGGTAAACAAACCGTAAAAAGGAGAGAGAGTTAAACTAACGTAAGTTTATTTTGTTATTTTACTTTTGTTTAAAAATCCGAGAATGTCATATGATGGGTATTTGAATAAAGATCATACACGCACAAAAGCACATCCAAAAGCTTATGCATTTTGCCAAAATCATTTTCGGCGTGGAAAATACCTACGTGAAAAAGGTTGCATCGAGATGAAATGCAACCTGGCATTCCAATCTAAACAGTCTGGCTAGGTTTATATATGCCAGGGATGCCAATAATATTGGGAAATAATTATTAATCATGTCGTTTTGGAAATTATGCGTTTGTGTAATCTGCGGAAGGGCCGTATTTCCAAAGCGTACTAATTGACCAGCGGAGCCCAATTTAACTAATAAAAAAATGTGTTTGAAATATTTAAGCATTTTTCATGAAACACATCAAACTCCAGAACTGAAATACAGTTGAATTTTCTTGATTATTAAATATATGTTATAATTCAAATAAAAAAGAAAAGAAAAATCACACGAACGTTTAAGAGAAACGTTCATTTGTACTTCCCTTTGAGACTCTGCATGTCTTTTTATGTTTATATCTGGAGGTGTCATATTTCATCAGGCAAGAAATTTGGTGAGAAAAAAACGAGGGAAAAGATGCTTACCTTGCAGGAAATTATTTTTTTCTTATTTGTGTACCATTTGACAGCTTGGTGTAAAATTTGACATATGGAAAAATATTATAGCTGATATGTACCTCCCAGGTTCGGATTGGCAAGTGCAGCTGGTACTGCACTATTGGTGGGGGGCAAGAGCCCAATAAATACAACTGCGATAAGGAATATGAGCCGTCTCGTTAGAAAACCTTTTTACAGCGTAGCTGATCAGCATATCTTTTTTCGATACAATAAAGTCCAATTACTTCGCTTTCTATAGTGTCAGACATGTAGCCCAATTAGTTTTCTTTCTATATTAGAAGTACTCAATATATAGCCATCTTCTGTGAGTGTACAGCCTGATCCGGTCAAAATGCCCAAACCGCATTTTTGTTCATTTGATGAGTAACTCTCGGCACCTTGAGATATTTTTAATTAGACGTCAGAACTCTGCAAACTGTGAGTGAACGAGATACTGAGTAACCAGAGTGTAGGTTAGCCTGTGGCTTCTTTCAAATTTCCAGTACACTGATTTCAATGACAATCCACAGGAAAACAGAGAAATAACATAGATAAAAAATAGTTTACAAATTTCGGTCTTTGCTTTTACTATATTGGAATGTTGTTTTTTTTTTCGCTTTGCATGCAGTGTCTGGATTATACTTAATCATTTGCTCACAGTATGAAATAATTGGTTGTCGTGTCGGCCGGTATGTGAAAATAGGGTTTTATGATAAAAATAGACCCCCCACAAATGCAAAGAATGCTATTTCTATGGTTCTTCTTTGCGCTACTACAACGTCTACTGGTCGAACGTATAACAATTGTACTTGATTTTAAAAGAAGATATTATATAGATAGATGCATCTGGGAATACAGCTGTATATTTTATTCTATTCAAAATTCTAAAAATCATTTTACCACAATCTGAGGGGGAAACGGCTCTTAAACACTTTACTCCTGTATTTTTAACGATTTGTTAAGTCCCGATGCCATTCGAATTTAGGCAGGAATAATAAATCAGATTCTTTGATGGGATATTTATGCCCCCAACTTTGAAAAAGTTGGAAGGGCATATTGCTTTCGGCTTGTCTGTTTGTCTGTATGTGTGTGGGTGCGTCTGTTAACTTTTGAACCATGAATGCTAGGGTTTTGAACTTTCATATGCACATTCCTCGTGAAAAAATAGTTGACCCATATTTTTTTTTCATATCCGAGTTATTCCCCTTTTCTGAGTTATGTCCTTTTGAAAACAAAATTTGAAAGGCTTGTGTGCAAGATATCTCAAGAAGTATTTGAGCTAGAGCCTTCATATTTGGTATATTGGTTGGGGCTGAGGAGTAGATTACCTGATTAACTTTTGAGAACTTTACCGCAAATTTTGACAAAATTATGGAATTTTGAAAGTTTGCTTATTTTTTCAACTTTTCAGTGAAATTTGAAACTTTAAACTGAAAATGCTAGGGTTTTGAAATTTCATATACATATTCTTCATGAAAAAATAGTGGACACATATTTTTGTTCATGCCCAAGCTATGCCCCTTTTCTGAGTTATGTCCCTTTGAAAACAAAATTTGAAAATCTTGTGTGCAAGATATCTCTAAAAGTATTTTAGCTAGAGCCATCATATTTGGTATACTGATTTTTGCTGAAGAGAATATCACCTGATTAACTTTTGAGAACTTCATCTCATATTTTGACAAAATTAGGCAATTTTGAAATTTTGATTGATTTTTCCAATTTTCGGTGAAGTTTGAAATTTTTCGAGGGTGAATTCTAGGGTTTTGAAATTTCATTTACAGATTCCTCATGAAACAATAGTTGACCCGTAATTTTTTCATGTCCGAGTTATGCCCCCTTTTTGAGTTATGTCCTTTTGGAAGCAAAATTTGAAAATCTCATGTGCAAGATATCTCAAAAAGTATTTTAGCTAGAGCCTTCATATTTGGTATACAGATTGGGGTGGAGAAGAAGATCACCTGATCAACTTTTAAGGACTTTAATTCAAAGTTTGACAGAATTACGGAATTGTGAAATTTTAACTCCATTTTTAAGTGTGCATCTGTTATCACTGTTAGTCCTCAAGTTTGCTATTTGTGCCCAGGTCTACTATGTTTGCATACATGATTTTCATAAAAAAATAATGAAATAAATGAATCACATAAACTGTGCCAGGTTAGAGGCAAGCATACAGTTTGGGGCATAGTGTTTTACAAACACTTATTTCTAGTTTTAATCTGAAAAACAGGTGATTTGTAGCTTTTTGAATGCATCATTTTGCTTTTTTAAACCTTATACTTGTTACTCTAACCATCATTCAAAAATACATCCATTTATCGACGTTGTTTGCTTTTTGTAGGATGGAAAATATTAGGAGAAAAGCATTTGAATGCGACACGTGTAAGAAGCAGTACACCCGATTTAAGCCCGCCAGTAATTTTATATTACTGATCGTTCCAAGGCGATACTTCTGTGGTGGTTCTTAATGTTTTATGTATTGGTGTTTAAAAGTTTTTGTGCTGTTTGCACCTTATGTGTGTTTCATATTTTAGTTAAGTTTGGGTAACTGAGTGGCCACCTATTGGGAAATTAGCTGCTCATTCGGCTTACTATATGTTTCCATGGTATGAGTACCTGATTGCTCTTTTAGTTTTTTTCCCACCTTGGTTTTTGGAGTGGGAATCTCTTTCCTTTCTGATTGCGCTTTTTCCTGATCTTTGCCCCTACTTGTACCTTTTAATTATTTTGATCTTTTCAACGTTCTTTTTGCCCGAATAAGCTATTGACACGTTGACAGGCGAATTTCCTTGGTGGCTGACGACAGCGGTCTTGATCATCGATCATCTAACCATTGTCGCTCGTTCAAACGTGGCAAAACCAAGTTCTGTTGTGGGTGTGTCTTTAGGTTTGGCCAAACCTATACCGAATGTTTCATCTATATATAGTAGAAATAATCTTGAAAGGTACAAACTGAATAAAGAATATCTAATCGTGAAAACACAATTAAATAAAAATTGTTAATTTCGAAGTACTACATACTAAATGCTGTAGTCGTAGTTTGTTCTCGTTACTATAGTGTAACGCAGTCAGTTAGGAGTAGTCAAAGGTGGCCAATAAAATCAAAACCCCACTTTAAGGCAGTGTAAATGAGAAAGAATGTCGAAGAGTGAGACACGTCAGTTATTGTCGCTGGATTTATTTGAGTCAAATTGGACGCTCCACTGTCAAATAGCACACCTATAAAATCTAAGCGTAAAGTTAAAGAATGCTAAAATTTCTCGCGCTTGATACCCATATTTTTCGTGCATACACATCTATACTACATTGTAAATATACTGACAACCACTTAATATTAGATACCTGGTTGTACTGACCACCATTCAGTCACTTCCATGAGTTTGCAACAGAAAAAAGCAAGAAAATCTTATGATATCTAGACGTATGAAACTGATAGTATGTAAGAATAGTAGCTTATCATAAACATACACGAAATACAACGCAGCGAAAATACTGATGACCCGAATTTAAACTAGGCCAAATAGCATTGCAAATGTCATAAGTTAAATTGTACACCACTAGTCAATTGGTACGCTCGCAAAAATTTGGACCCATTCTCAAAACTGAGGGCAACCCTTTCAAATTTAATGCATTGAATTGAAAGAGTATTCATAAATCTTGGTATTTTGTTTCTAAGATGTTTTTGGGACTGTTAAAAAAGCTTTCCTCAGACAATTTTAGCTCGGTCTAGATTTTAAAATTAAAATATTGTATACGCCAAAAATGATAATTACATAATCTTGTGACTTTTTTATGAAGTCTCGGGGTCTTAGAAGCAGCAAATTTATAGTCCATCATATGACATTTTCGGATTTTGTATAAAACTAAAATAGAAGAAGTTATCTTACTTTGATTGCGATAGTCCTGATGTTTCCGTCCTATTTATACCGGTCAACTTGTACTCCGGAACTGGTCAAATTATTTCATAATTGTACGCCTTCGGTGTACAAATTGACCGTTTACCCGGCGTGTTTATCGGGTGAGCCTGGAGAGATGCTTTTCGATTGGCTTTGCACTGCGCCTCAAAAATGACCGCAAACGCATCAGCTGACTGTGTAAATCTCTCGCTTGGCACTGAGGCTGTGACACATTCGGAATGCTACGGTGTATTCATGGAGAATACCACTGAGCAGTGAGCTTGAGCAAGACATTTGATGCTCCCCATAGTTTTGGTTAATGCCCAGGAAGCAGTGGCACTGTCCAGACTTGATACAAGAATATGGACTAGGACAGTAAGCAATAACCTGGCCTCGAGGTTATAAAACTTTTCAATCTCAGCTCAGCTGAGCATGAAATTTCAACTGCTCATAGATGTTGAAAAAGTCAAGATTGATGGAAAATACAGGTTCAAAACTCAAAAACTAGTAATTTATCCTGCTTATAAATGTTAAAATGCCAACAATAGTTGGCATTTTAACATTTATGTTAAAATGCCAACAATAGTTGGCATTTTAACATTTATGAGCAGGATAAATTTTAGTCTCAGCTGAGTTGAGCATGAAAAAAGTTTTATAACCTTGGGGCCAGATCCAAACAAGAGTTGGTCCCAAGTTTTCATTAAGCTATTAATTTTCTCTGTATAAAACAAATATAATAAGGCGAGAGTGGCAAAATGTCATAAGCTGAATCAATGTTCAAACCCCACTTGTTCTGAGTTTTGTCCATGAGCAAGACCCCATAGTACTGAGTAAGCTGTACCAAAGAAGTCCTGGCTCAGAAAAGAAAAACAACAAACATGACTGAAACATTGTTGACCACAACATTAAGACTCAAACAATAAAGCATCAGTTTAGGACCATTGGAACAAAGGAAAGGATTTGAGCCGCCTCATGCGAAAACCAACAATCTGCATAGGCGAAAACAAAGACGCAGATCAGCTTGGCGGTAACCATGAAGCTGATCAGCGCCTTTATTTTCGCTACTCGGATAGTACAATTCCTCTTCTACTTAAATCCGAAATTTCAAACTTCTAGCTCTTTTCTGTGCTTGTACAGGCCGGTTTGTGTCGGACCTGTTTGGAAACCACATTGTTGGTTTATCCACGAGGTGGCTCATTTCTGAATAGTAGCCTGTTGTTTGACATGATGAGGACATTAACAATTTTCGCACATTTGTTTTCGTATCAATTTCAGCTTAATGTTATTATTCTAATGAAGGATGTTGACTTAACCCATAATTTTGCTGCTGGTCACATTGAATAAAAAGTTGTTTTGAAAGCTTAAAAATCTTGAAATAACATTTGGAGACACAAATTTTCATATTTCAAAGAAGGGAGTGTGGTGGCTTTGTATTTGTATTTGAGCATCAGACTCTCAGTCTGTGATGCAGGATTTCCTTGTTCTTGCACTCCAGATAGAGAAATCCAACGTTTTACCCCATGTGAGAAATTCTTATCTCACCCTCGTTATCTCACCCCGGTCACACCCTGCGTTCAAATGTTCTTTTTTTAACACTGGTTGTATAGGACGTCACGTAATTTCGTCGCTAAGCGCGCACGTCACAATGATGTCAAAACGTTTTTTAATCAAAATGGCGGACGCCGCAATTTTATCATTTTCTAAGTAAATAGTATAAAAATCAATCTTCGCTGCATTAACATGAGCAAGAAAAAAAATCCATCATTCGTGTCAGGTATGGATAGACAAATCTGTCCCTCGGGTCACAATTTGGCATCACTCGGCGAGCCTCGTGATGCCAAAATGTGACCCTCAGGACAGATTTGTCTATCCATACCTGACACTAATGTAAGATTCTTATATTATCAACAAATTATTTGTCAGAAGTCAATACTAGCCATTCACCAGTACTCAGTGCATATTCTTTCACCATATCTTAAACAGCAGTCACACATTAGCGTATAACCCAAACGCGTGCCGGGTGTATGAAAAATCTCAACACGCTGATGATTTTGGATGTATAGAAATTAATTTGTACCTTTAACTATTACTCGCTTTAGCAGTCACACATTAGCGCGCGACTGAGGCGTGTGCCGGATGTATAAAAAATCTCAAAGTCTTAGAGTATGTTTGTCTTACGTCCCAGACACGCTAAGCATGCGCTATAGACACGCTGCAAATGTTCAACGCGCACCCCACACACGCTTGGGGTACGCTACTGAAGCAATATCTCATAAAATTGAAACACACATGTAGCGTACACTGGCGTGCGTGGGACGTGCGCCAAACACGCTCGAAGCGTATTCAGCGGGCCTGTAATGCGCGTGGAACTTATTAGAAACGTACAAGTCACACGCCCGGCACACACCGAGCTTCTAGAAAATTTTTAAGCATGTTTAAAAAATTTTTGATCCCAAACGCGCACAAAATGCGCGACAATTTTTAACGACATCCAGCGCCGCGCGCCGGACATACACCAAGCGTACACACCGTACATGTAACGCGTTTTGAACATGTCTACCACATGTGTCTTGCGTATGTGGAATTTTGCAATTTTTTCAACACGCCCGGCGTGCGTTTCACTTATACGCTAATGTGTGACTGCTGTTTTACAGACAGTGAAAAACAAGGATCTAAAACTGACAGTTTACTACATTAGCTGCAATGCTAGAAAACCGGTCTTTGGGGTTTTTCGGGCTGGGCGGCTATAGAAGATGGCTAGAAGCTTGAAATTTTGGATTTAGGAAGAAGAGGAATTGTAAAATCCATGTAGTTACTGCATAGCTGATCCATGCTTTTGTTTTCGAATTGGCAAAAATCTGGTATTCTCATGATGTGGCTTACATACCTATAGGACTGACGGCTTATCAGTTACTAGCATCTAGTAAAAATACAACATGAAGTAATGGGAAAATCCCGCCCACTTTTTCAAACTCTTGGTGTGAGTCTCTATGGTATTACATAAACATTTGGTTTATCTGAAATATTATCAATAGCTTTCTACACCATTTTATTGGTCATTGCTCTGAAATTGACCACTGAAGTCATCAAACTGGGCTATTGAATTTACAATGAGCTGGACAATTAAATGAGCCGTGTCATGAGGAAACCAATATTTTGCATATGCAAAAACAAAGGCGCAGATCAGCTTTGCAGTAACTGCAAAGCTGATCAGTGCCATTGCTTTCGCTACAGAGATAGTACAAATCATCTTCTTTCTCAGTCCAAAATTTTCAGCCTCTAGCCATCTTCTATGCTTGTACAACTCTGTTTGTGTCGGACCTGTTTGGAAAAAACATTGTTAGTTTTCTTGCAATGCGGCTCAAATCTTATATTCAGGACAAATATTGGTCAACTATCATAAACTGTCTAAACATTAGATAGCATGGAGACATTTTATGTCCCTTTCAAGATTATTTCAGCTCATAATGAGACGGGCGAATCAGTAGGTGGGGCTAAAATGTGAGAACCCCAAGAACAACCACCTGGCACACCCACAAGCAGAACTTGGCTGGCCAGTGCGGGTCTCGAACCTACACCAGACACAGCGGTGAGATGATTGAGTGATTAAGAAACATGGCTCTTAAACACTCGGCCACGGGGCCGCCAGTAGTAAATGAGTATAATCATGGTCTGTGCAAGGATCCAGAAAATTTCTTTAGTTTGGACAGATTGAAGCTTTCTCAGGGAGTTTTAGCCTTCTAACAGAATCATTTGAGCCACATCGTGAGAAAACGGGATTACTGCCTAGGTGAAAACAAAGGCGCAGATCAGCTTCGCAGTAACTTTGTTTTCGCTATTCGGATAGTACAATTCCTCTTCTACTTATAGCCAAAATTTGAAGCATCTAGCCTGCTTCTGTAACTGTACAGGCCGATTTGTGTCGCACCAGGTCGGAAACCCCGAAGACCGGTTTTCTCGCTTCGTGGCTCATTTCAGAACCCTTAAAGCCTCCATGGCACAGCGGTTAAACCACATGCCTTGTAGGCCAGGGGTTTGGGTTTGATACAGGGGCTTCTTCAGGTTTTTTTGGATGTGACTTTAAGTTGAGGTCCTGGTTCTATAGGACTTAAGCTGTTGGCGATATGTGAAACCTCAAATTAGCCAAGGCTTTTGGTCCCATACCTTAGAAAGGGGCTGTCCTGATCACCCCTCCTGATCCCCATGTAATCCCATTTTCATTTGTATGTCTTATAATCCAGTGGGTCAGTAAAATACCAGACTTCTAGAGGCACTTTACCCCAGCATTTAGTGCCTATTCTTTCAGTAGCAATTAAAAATTGTTTTTTTCTGACAAAGGTCTCCATAAAAATTTCAAATTTAAATGCAACAGGAAGGGAAAATGGTAAACCATGATCATCACTTCTTTCTTCTGAAATTTTTAGGGATTGTACATTGATACATAACTACTTGACCTATCAGTAAATTGACTTATATAGGAGTAATTGGTTTTGCAATATTTACAGTTAAATCTGTGATCTTTCTACTTTGTATGTCATGTGGACTGTTTACATGTAAAATGGTGAGTTGCATGTTTTTCGTTTGAGCTGCATAGACAGAAAGAAGGTCTTGGGGAGTGGATATCTCCAACTGGAGGTCCACGGAAAAATGGGCTGTAGAACTCTAGATTTGTTTTATATGAAAAGAAAGAGTTGTATAATTGACTGGCATACTGTTGGTTGTATAATTTGCAGACATACTATTGGTTGTATAATTTGCTGACAACTGTTGGTAGTATAATTTGCAGACTACTGTTGGTTGTATATTTTGCTGACAACTGTTAGCTGTATATTTTGCTGACATAATGTTTGTTATATAATTTACTGACATACAGTTGGTTGTATAGTTTGCTGACATACTGTTGGTTATATTATTTGCTGGCATACAGTTGGTGGTATAATTTGCTGTCATACTGTTTGTCACATACCGTATACCATACAGTTGGTTGTACAATTTGCTGACTAACTGTTGGTTGTATATTTTGCTGACATATAATTGGTTGCATAATTTGCTGACATTTTGTTTGTTGTATAATTTGCTGGCATGCTGTTGTTTTTATAATTGCTGGTATACTGTTGGTTGTATAATTTGCTGGCATACTGTCATTTGTATACTTTGCTGGTATACTTTTGGTTGTATGCTTTGCTGGCATACAGTTGTTAGCATCATTTTATGGTATTCTGTTGGTTGTATAATTTGCTGACATACTATTGGTTGTATAATTTGCTGTCAAAATGTTGGTTGTATAATTTACTGTCATACTGTTGGATGAATAATTTGCTGCCATAATGTTGGTTGCGTAATTGACTGTCATACTATTGGTTGTATAATTTGCTGTCATAATGTTGGTTGTATAATTTACTGTCATACTGTTGGTTATATGATTGACTGGCATACAGTAGGTTGTATAATTTACTCTCAAACTGTTGGTTGTATAATTTGCTGTCATACTGTTGGTTGAATAATTTGCTGCCATAATGTTGGTTCTATAATTGACTGTCATACTATTGGATGTATAATTTGCTGTCACAGTGTTGGTTGTATAATTTACTGTCATGCTGTTGGTTGTATAATTTGCTGCCATAATGTTGGTTGTATAATTGACTGTCATACTGTTGGTTGTACGATTGACTGTCATACTGTTGGTTGTATAATTGACTGTCATACTGTTGGTTGTACAATTGACTGTCATACTGTTGGTTGTATAATTGACTGTCATACTGTTGGTTGTATAATTTTATGTCATACTTTTTGGTTGCATTATTTGCTGTCATATTGTTGGTAGTATAATTTGCTGTCATACTGTTGGTTGTACAATTGACTGTTAAACTGTTGGTTGTATAATTGACTGTCATACTGTTGGTTGTATAATTGACTGTCATACTGTTGGTTGTATAATTTTATGTCATACGTTTGGTTGCATTATTTGCTGTCATACTGTTGCTTGTATAATTTGCTGCCTTACTGTTGGTTGTATAATTTGCTGACATATTGCTGGTTGTATAACTTGCTGTTATACATACTGTTTGTTGTATAATTTACATTATATGCTGACATACTGTTGGTTGTATAATTTGCTGGCATACTGATTATTTGCTGACATACTGTTGGTTCTATAATTGGCTGACATACTGTTAGTTTTATGATTTGCTAGCATACTATTGGTTGCACAGTTTGCTCATATAATTTACTGTTATACTGTTGTCTTCACAGTTTTTGATGTAAGATGATGTTTGTTTCATAGTTTTGCTGGCATACATTTGGTTTCATGATTTACTATCGTGTGAGGTTGAAATGGAAGAAACAACTGTACAAAGATACTATGGTACTCACTTTTAGGTTTTTACCCATTGTTGTGGGAATAAGAGCCATTAATTTGTATTTGAGTTTAGGGGTAGATTAAACTTGGTTTTAGGGGTCAAATTTAAAACCTTAAGAATGGAAAGAAAGAGTAACAGTATGTTGTAGTCGTGGGGTTTTAGTTGATAATAATAAGTGATTTTCGGTATCCTGTCTGATTTCCGTTTATGTCAATAACATTTAGCCATTACTTGAATGAGGTATGTTATTGACATCCTTGATTTCTGTTGTTGTTTTTTTTTTAAAAAAAAAAACACTTTCTGTTTGTGTTTGTTTCATAATTATACCCCCGGCATTTATGCCGACGGGTATATAGTTTTCGCTTTTCCGTTCGTCCGTTCGTCCGTTCGTATGTTCGTTAGTTCGTTGGTTCGTTAGTTCAGTTAAAATGTCAAAGTTTTGGTTAAAGTTTCTCTGCTGGTGTATATCTCATGAACTAAATATCAGAAACCATTCATATTTGGACTATAGGTACCCTATAGGGTTGGCTTTGTTTCTATGAGTTTGGACCCCAGGGTCCATGCCCGGGGGTGGGGCTAGAGTTCAAAATCTAGGTCACCTTTAATTTGCGTCAGAGTTTTGGTTAAAGTTTCTCTATTGGTGTATATCTCATTAACTATATATCAGAAACTATTCATATTTGGACTAGAGGTACCCTATAGGGTTAGCTTTGTTTCTATGATTTTGGACCCCAGGGTCCATGCCCGGGGGTGGGGCTAGAGTTCAAAATCTAGGTCACCTTTAATTTGCGTCAAAGTTTTGGTTAAAGTTTCTCTATTGGTGTATATCTCATGAACTAAATATCAGAAACCATTCATATTTGGACTATAGGTACCCTATAGGGTTGGCTTTGTTTCTATGAGTTTGGACCCCAGGGTCCATGCCCGGGGGTGGGGCTAGAGTTCAAAATCTAGGTCACCTGTAATTTGCGTCAAAGTTTTGGTTAAAGTTTCTCTATTGGTGTATATCTCATGAACTAAATATCAGAAACCATTCATATTTGGACTTTAGGTACCCTATAGGGTTGGCTTTGTTTCTATGAGTTTGGACCCCAGGGTCCATGCCCGGGGGTGGGGCTAGAGTTCAAAATCTAGGTCACCTTTAACTTCAAAGTTTTGGTTAAAGTTTCTCTATTGGTGTATATCTCATGAAGTATATATCAGAAACCATTCATATTTGGACTATAGGTACCCTATAGGGTTAGCTTTGCTTCTATGGTTTTGGACCCCAAGGTCCATGCCCGGGGGTGGGGCTAGAGTTCATAATCTAGGTCACCTTTAATTTGCGTCAAAGTTTTGGTTAAAGTTTCTCTAGTGGGGTATATCTCATGAGCCAATCATCAGAAGCCATTCATATTTGGACTATAGGTACCCTATAGGGTATAGGGTTGGGTCCATATTGCGGGTGGGGGGGGGGGGGTCGCTTGAGTTCAAGATCTAGGACATCAATACTTTTATTATTACTATTATTTTTTTTTTAATTTAGACTGACATTCTATTTTCATTTTCCATCTAGGACTGAGGACCTGACCCTCAATGTCCGTGATTAAGTCCTAGATGGAGTACACAAGTCAGCTCTGTGTACTGCTCTAAAGAAGATATGTCACTCTAAAAACTACACTCCTTCATGGCTTTAGAATGCACACTTCTATAAAGTATTTGATAAGGGTACTGTCTTTTGTTCGGGATTTGTGATTCAATGTCAGGGGTGTACATGTGCTGGGTGGTTGTGGGAGGGAGAAAGAGGACTGGGTGACCACCAGCCGGGGGTATACGTGCCTCTCAAGGCACTTTTTCTAGTTATTACATGAATTCACTGCAAAGTCAGATCATAGGGCTCATAGAAGGCAGTCAGAACTTAAATACCATTTCATAAAATCTTTTGCATTGAATTTTAGCACATTTACTTCAGTATGCATATGCGGCAGTTACAGGGTTCATAATGACATTAACAATATTCATTATACAGCATAGTCAATTTATTTTGCTCATCTGATTCAATAGTAATTCAATGAATTGTAATTGCTTTTTTCGATTTCTTTGTACATATTTAGGTGGATAAGCACTCTTAACTATGATCATTCGACCGTCTAAGCACCTTGGGGGTTAAACCCCTATTGAGTCACATGTTAAGTTAGAGCCTTTGGGTTTCTTTTTCCACCCATTTAGTGGTTCAAGGTTGGTACATGTTCAGGCTGGGAGTAGCCCCCCCCCCCTCTCCCGCCCCTGTGACACTATACTAAAGAAGTTCATATTTTGCAGATGCTTATTGCATACATGAACACATGTATTTTGTCTGTTAAGCACATACACATTCCTAGTATGTTTATCTAACAAAGTAGGCAGAAAAACGCTTTTAGTGCCAGCTGTCTCGGATGCCTTTGAGGAAAAAATAAGCCATATGATGGGATTTTAATAGGTGATAATTTTTGCTGCAGGGTGGGTAATTGTCTGCAGAATGGAAAATGCATGGAAGCAGCTGCTGTGTAACTGTCAAATGACAAACAAGTGGTGTGGTTAGAGCAGCCGAATATAAAGCAAGAGTGGGTTTGAAAGTTCTGCTGCAAGTGGGTTTGAAATCTGCTACAAGTGGGTTCAAAATCTTCTGCTGCGAGAGGGTTTGAAAGCTTCTGCTATGAGGGGGTTTGAAAGCTTCTGCTTAACTGGGTTCAAAATCTTCTGCTGGGAGCGGGTTTTAAAGCTTCTGCTGCAACTTGGTTCGAAATCTTCTGCTGCAAGTGGGTTTGAAAACTTCTGCTGCAAGTGGATTCCAAATCTTCTGCTGCAAGTGGGTTCCAAATCTTCCGCTGCAAGTGGGTACAAAATCTTCTTCTGCAAGTGGGTTCAAGATTATCTGCTGCGAGTGAGTACAAAATCTTCTGCTGCAACTGGGTTCAGAATCTTTTCTGCTGCAAGTGGGTTCGAAATCTTCTGCTGCAACTGTGTTCAAAATCTGCTGCAAGTGGGTTCAAAATCTTCTGCTGCAACTGGGTACAAAATCTTCTGCTTCAATTGGGTATGAAAACTTCTGCTGCAAGTGGGTACAAAATCTTCTGCTGCAAGTGGGTACAAAATCTTCTGCTGCAACTGGGTTCTGAATCTTTTCTGCTGCAGCTGGGTTCAAAATCTTCTGCTGCATCTGGGTTTGAAATCTTCTGCTGCAAGTGGGTTCAAAATCTTTTGCTGCAAGTGAGTAAGAAAACTTCTGCTGCAAGTGGGTTCGAGATCTACTGCTCTAAGTGGGTACAAAATCTTCTGCTGCAATTGGGTATGAAAACTTCTGCTGCAGTTTGGTACAAAATCTTCTGCTGCAAGTGGTTTAAAAATCTGCTGGTACCTTTTTGTGTCTTTGAGCAAGACACCTTGCCCCAAATGAGCCGCGACTCGAGAAAACCGGTCTTCGGGGTTTACGACCAGGTCTGACACAAACAAACCTGTACAGTCACAGAAGCAGGCTAGAAGCATGAAATTTCGGATTTAAGAAGAAGAGAAAGGACCGTTGACTATATGGCCTGTATATGCCTATACTTTAGTGGCCCAGAACACTGTTATTAAGCTCCCGATGCTGATCTTTTATACCGAGGACAATAGTTCCATGTCTTATGAAGAGATATGTGTTCAGATATTTACATATTTTATCATAATTTGGTAGAAATTGACGTTTCAGTGGGGGAGGGGGTCTAAATTTCATGAATACAAAAAGGTAGAAAATTTGTTTTTTTCTTGCCTGCTGATGTTGGTTGTTACTAATGTTCGTCTTTTAGAGCATTCGGTCGACAGAAACATACAAGAATCATGTAAAACACAATGAAAATGTTTAAATATTTGTTGTGCGAAATATTGTTAGGAAAACTTTTAGGAGCTACCTGTATAGCATTTCTGCCTATGCAATATTAGCTTACCATATATACTCTAAAAATAAAAGTTGCAAAAAGTGCCGTGTATCCACTCTGGAATTAATAAAATTCTTTATGATGTCAAAAGTTTATGTAGCTTGATAAGTATGATATTGCATCAAATTTGTTTGACATTCATCATGTACAATTGAATTGTTGTGGGCAAATATGTATGATAAATTCTACCTAGTTGGTCATGGCCAATGTAGCATAACAGACATATACACTGGCTACAGTAACACGGCTACCTATCTCCATAATTTAAAAATGAAACAAATCTTCAAACAATCAAGTATCAAATGCACCAAAAGTAGATTAATTGGACTGCACTTAACCATATGCCAGCAAAAACCAATTTATTGAGCAAAAACCAGGAACTTAAGTATATTAAATCAGATCTGAAAACCTGCCCTTACAGTGTGGAAATAATAAATAGAGATAGAAATTTTATAGATTAGAGGCCGTGCAAAAACAAGGGAATATTTGTACAGTGTGTCTCCAAAATTATGTATCACAAAATGATGCAGACCATTAATGCCCGTTGCCCAAATGATGAAAGTTGATTCTGCAGCATCCAGTTTCAAGTTAAAAACATTTCTAATAGTGCATATTATGTCCATGTTATACTGTTTCATTTTGCATTACTTTATATATGTTAGCTTTCTCTGAATGAGTAGCTATAACTGTTTATCATATTTGGGCTTTGGTTTTGGGGCTCTAGAGTATCGTTCCCCCCAAAGAACCAACACGCCACTTTCATATATTGTGCAATACATGGCTACGCATATGCATGCAAAAGCTTTTGTTGGTTCTCAGGGGGGAACAATACTCTATAAAAATGTTTCCAAATTACTATATATTTCATACAAAAAATGAACGTTTAAGCCCAAAATTCAGATACTGTGGCACGAAACATGGAAAACAAATTCTTTTATCCAATAGTGCATTATTCAGGGAAGTTAACCTGTGCATAAGAAGACAGATGGCCGGCTTTTCATTTTTCCAAAAACCATAGGCATTTTTAAATAGAAATGGTCAACGCTTCTTGTGCTATCCGTGTAGCGAAAACAAAGGCGCTGATCAGCTTCGTGGTTACCGCGAAGCTGATCTGCGCCTTTGTTTTCGCCTAGGCAAAAATCCGGTTTTCTCACGATGCGGCTCAAATAGAACTGGTTAAGAACTTAAAAAGCAATGGTTTGGTCATGATATAAATGTTAAGAGAAGGCTTCTCCAGGCATTTAGAATTATGCTTACTTGATTATGTCAGTCCCTAGGCCTTCCATATTATACATCTCTTGTTTTCCCCCTTCCCTATATTTATACCCCCGGCATTTATGCCGACGGGTATATAGTTTTCGCTTTTCCGTTCGTCCGTTCGTATGTTCGTTCGTTTCTTCGTTCGTAATTCCGGAACGTTCGTAGAATTTATGTCAAAGTTTTGGTTAAAGTTTCTCTAGAGGTGTATATCTCATGAACCAATGGTCAGAAACTATTCATATTTGGACCAAAGGTACCCTATAGGGTTTGCTTTGTTTCCATGAGTTCGGACCCCAGGGTCCATGCCACCTTTAAAATGTGCCGTTTACAATGTTAATGTTTCTTCTCTTAAGTTCATATCTTAACAAACAATCATAGGAATGTATTCTTATATAGTTCATAGATACCCTTTAGGGTTTGCTTTCATATTCAATGTCACCAAATCCTGGTTACCGTCCCCAGGGGTGGGGCAAGAGGTCAAAATCTAGGACACATTTTTATATTATATATACCATGATAAACTTTCTGTAAGTCTGTTTTCTTGACATCCACTAAGTCTTGCCAGAACGCATTCATACTTAGACCATAGGTACCATGTAAGATTCAGACTCTAGGGTCTATGTGAGGGGGGTGGGGCTAGAGGTCAAAATCTAGAACTTCTTTAATAATTGTATTTTCTGTACTTTTTTTTACTATCATGTTAAGAAATCATTCATACTTGCCCCATAGGTACTCTATAAGGTTTGCCTTGTTTCTAATGACATTAGACACTAGGGTACATGCTGGGGGTGGGGCTAGAGGTCAAAATCTAGGACATCTTAATTTTTTTTTTTTTTTTTTTTTTTTTTTTTTTTTAAGAATGACATTCTAATTTCATTTCAATCTAGGACTGAGGACCTGACCCAAAATGTCCGCGCTTATGTCCTAGATTGGGTATACACGTCAGCTCTGTATACCGCTCTAAAATAGATATGTCATTCTAAAACTACACTTCCCCATGTTTGTATGTAAAGTACTTTACACTGCTTATTTCTAAAATGTACTTGATGAGGGTGCTGTCTTTCGTTGGTGCTGTGAGGTTCAATGCCAGGGGTGAGCATGTGCCGGGTTGTTTAGGTAGGGGGTAGGGAAGGGGGCTTGGTGGTTTCTAAAATGTACTTGATAAGGGTACTGTTTTTCGTTGGTGATGTGAGGTTCAATGTCAGGGGTGAGCATGTGCCGGGTTGTTTAGGTAGGGAAGGGGGCTTGGTGGCTATCAGCCGGGGGTATACGTGCCTCTCAAGGCACTTTCTTTTTCTAGTATATTCTACAATTCATACTAGGATTAGGATATTGATATTAAAGATTTTTGTGCCACATTTATGTATCCAGAACATGATCTTTTATAGATATATTCTATATTTATGACAGAAAAATGATGATAATTCTCAGCCATTGCCAATGACCCAGTTATGAAATGAGCCGATTTCTTTAGAAAACCTGTCTTTTTAGCTATTGAAAGGTTTTTGCTACCTTATACGTAGTATGTACATAGCAGATACATAGCAAATAGAAAGGCACTTGGATACGAATATTATTTAAGCTGTTGATCTGTGCCTTTTACACCTAATATACGTGTCAGTTTATGTTTGTAACAGGTCTGTATGACATGGCTGTAGTAATAATGAGCCGCATCGTGAGAAAACCGGATTTTTGCCTAGGCGAAAACAAAGGCGCAGATCAGCTTCGCAGTAACTGCGAAGCTGATCAGCGCCTTTGTTTTCGATACACGGATAGTACAATTTCTCTTCTTCTTAAATCCGAAATTTCAAGCTTCTAGCCTGCTTCTGTGACTGTACAGGTTGGTTTGTGACAGACCTGGTCGTAAACCCCGAAGACCGGTTTTCTCGCTTCGCGGCTCTAATCAGTAATAATATCTGTAATAATTGCGCTGCGACACGAGAAAACCGCTACCGGTCTATACAGCCAAAGAAGCAGGCTAGAATCTTGTCAATTCGAATTTAAGAAGAAGAGGAAATGTACTGTCCATGTAGCGAAAACTCAGGTGCTGATCAGCTGTGCAGTTAGCTGATCTGCACTTTGTTTTCGCATAGGCAAAATTTCGGTTTTCCCATGACATGGCTCAATTGTCTTTATACTGTCAGTGTGGCCTGGCTGGGTCATACAATAATCATGATAAGGTCTGACACAAAGATTGAGCACACACTGATCTTATTGCTCCACCTAGCCCTTTTTCCAATCTGAATGTATTAACCCATTTGTGTCGAATGGATTCTTTAATGATGATCATTTGGGTGACTCCACTTTAATTTTTAGGGGCTTCAGGTGTGATTTTGAAATTTTATTCCATTTTTCTATGAAATTCTCTAAGCAAACCGAATATCCCCAGATGGGACACCGCGTTGTGCGGCGTCGCATCTGGGGCTATGCTGTTTGCCTATGTCCCATAAAAGGGACGCCAGGCTTAAATGAGTTAAATACTATAATTATACCCCCGCATTTATGCGGACGGGTATATAGCTTTCGCTTTTCTATTTGTCCGTTCGTATGTTAGTTAGTTCGTTTCTTCGTTTGTAATTCCGAAACCTTCGTGGAATTTACGCCAAAGTTTTGGTTAAAGTTTCTCTAGAGGTCTATATCTCATGAACCAATGGTCAGAAATCGTTCATATTTGGACCATAGGTACCCTATAGGGTTAGCTCTGTTTCCATGAGTTCGGACCCCAGGGCCCATGCCCACGGGTAGGGCTGAAGGTCAAAAACTAGGTCCCCTTTAAAATATGCTGTTTACAATAATTTTAATGTTTCTTCTCTAGGTCCATATCTCAACAAACAATCATAGGGATGTATTCTTATTTAGTTCATAGATACCCTATATGGTTTGCTTTCATACTCCATGTTCAGTACCATCTCCAGGGGTGGGGCTAGAGGTCAAAATCTAGGACTTATTTATAATAGGATAAATATCATGATGAATTTTCTGTAAGTCTATTTTCTTGACATCCACAAAGTCTTGTCAGAAAGCATTCACACTTAGACCATAGGTACCATGTAAGGTTCAGACACTAGGGTCCATGTGAGGGGGCGGGGCTAGAGTTCAAAATCTAGAACTTCTTTAGAAATTGTGTTTTCTTTATATGTTTTTTACCCACCATGTTTAGAAATGATTCATACTTGCACCAAAGGTACTCTATAAGGTTTGCCTTGTTCCTAATGATATAAGACTCTAGTGTCCATGCCCAGGGTGGGGCTAGAGGTCAAGATCTAGGACATCTTATTATTATTATTATTATTTTAATAATAATATTGAAGAATGACATTCTATTTTACATCTAGGACCCAGGACCTGACCCTTAAAGGCCACGATCAAGTCCTAGATTGAGTATACAACTTGTCAGCTCAGTATACTGCTCTAGAATAGATCTGTCATTCTACTACACCCCTCCCCCCTCCCCATGGTTTTAGACAGTGCTTTTTGCAAATACAAATTTATAAGATTTACTTATTGAGGGCTCTCTCTTTCATCAGGAATTGAGGTTCAATGTGTTACTTTCAGTGAGCATGTATGGATTGGGGGTGGTGGGCTAAGGGATGAGGGCGTTGGAGGGAGCTACCAGCCAGGGGTATACATGCCTCTCAAGGCACTTTTTCTAGTTGTCTTAAAATTTACAGGGAGCACCTAATGTTTTAAACCCTGAGCATTAAAGGGCATTGAACCACCAGAGTCAAGCTGGTCTTCTGGCTGCAAAATACACTGATATTTAGCTAACCATGAAATGAAACAAATCACCATCCACCAACTAAAACTTAGCAATTTCCTTATTTTTGGCTCATGGTTCGATTCATGCTGCTTGCAATTTTGATTTGGCAATAAAATTATGTTGTTTTTGGCATTTCATAAATAAAGAAAAAATGTTGCTCTGGAATTTAGATAGAGTATGATGATAAGGAGTATTTATGATTTATATATATAGTCTTTTTCTTATGTTTTACTACTAACAGTTACTGACTGTTTCGTAGACTCGAGTCAAAATTATATTAAGAAGTCCCTGCGACACAGACGAAGATGTGTCGATGTAGTATACAGAGATTTTTAAAGTTATAAAAAATGAGAATTTTCAGCAGAAAAGTTTTGATATTTTTCTTATTTGCATTCAAAAAATTGATTGTGGGTACACGTTAGAACCGCCTCAAAGAGTTAGAACCGCCTCAAAGAGGCGGTTCTAATGAGTACCCACAATCTATGTTTTGGAGCAAAAATAAGAAAAATAGGTATACCACTGCTTACCCCAGTTTTACTATATAAAAATTGGATTTAAGGGTGTATTTATTGCAAGGACATGTACTTCCTATTATCTGTGATTCATCTTGTAAATAATCGTGTTTATATACATGTGCATGCTGTGATATACTCTGTTACTTTTAATTATTTTACATATGTTTTGTCGAAATAAAAGCCCTACTGGGCTTATGTTGTAGTTAATCATATTCGACGTAAAATAAAGTTTCTATGTCTATGTCTATCCTGATGTGGTCGCAGGTTTGATCCCGGGCTTCTATTTGTTCATCCTTGAATGACGTTGTCTGTTGGTGGGACACGAAATCAACTAAAAATCACATTTTCTTTGCTTTGGAAAACTACTTATTAGCTCACCTGAGCCGTCAGGCTCACAAGGTGAGCTTATAGTATACCCATGCTCCGTCGTCCGTCCGTCTGTCCGTCGTCCGTCGTCCGTCCGTCCGTCCGTCCGTCCGTCCGTCGTCCACAATTTTCAAAGATCTTCTTCTCTGAAACCGCTTGGCCAATCAAAGCCAAATTTTACATGAAGCATCTATGGGAAGGGGGAACCAATGTGTATATAAATAATCCAGGTCACATGACCAAGATGGCCGCCATGCCCATATATGGTAAAAACCCTTCAAAAATCTTCTTCTCCGGAACCACTGGACCGATTTCAACCAAACTTGGCATGAAGCATCGATGACTCAAGCACTACAATGTGTATATAAATCATGACCTTGGGGTGACCTTGACCTATTTTACGGCAAGGTCAACATAGGTCGCCTTTGCATTTGAATGGGAAAAATTGTTAAATTGTCATTTAAAGGAAAAATCTTGCAGAAAATGAGCAGTAGGACTGAATATTAATGATTCTGAAAAAAATTGGGCACCAGGGGCTCATCCGCCCCCACCCCGGGGCAATATACATGTATATTATCATAATATTCAAACATCTTCTTCTCTGAAACCGCTTGGCCAATCAAAGCCAAATTTTACATGAAGCATCTATGGGAAGGGGGAACCAATGTGTATATAAATAATCCAGGTCACATGACCAAGATGGCCGCCATGCCCATATATGGTAAAAACCCTTCAAAAATCTTCTTCTCCAGAACCGGTGGACCGATTTCAACAAAACTTGGCATGAAGCATTGATGGCTCAAGCACTACAATGTGTATATAAATCATGACCCTGTGATGGCCTTGACCTATTTTACGGCAAGGTCAACATAGGTCACCAATGCATTGGAATGGGGAAAACTTTTAAAATGTAATTTAAAGTGAAAGTCTTGCAGGAAATGGGAAGTAGGACTGAATATTAATGATTCTGAAAAAAATTGGACCCCAGGGGCTCATGTGCCCCCACCCCGCGGCAATATACATGTATATTTCCATAATATTCAAACGTCTTCTCCTCTGAAACCGCTTGGCCAATCAAAGCCAAATTTTTTGTGAAGCATCTATAGAATGGGTGAATCATTGTGTATATAAATAATCTAGGTCACATGACAAAGATGGCCGCCATGCCCATATATGGTAAAAACCCATCAAAAACCTTCTTCTCTGAAACCAATAGACTGATTTCAAGGAAACTTGGCATGAAGCATCCATGGCTAATGTACTTTAATGTATATATAAATCAGGACCCTGTGATGACCTTGACCAAGTTTATGGCAAGGTCAACATGGGTTGCCTATGCATTTGAATTGGGAAAACTGTTAAAATGTCATTTGAAGGGAAAAGCCAGCAGGAAATTGGCAAATGGACAGAATATTGAAGATTCAGAAAAAAGAAAATGGCCCAAGGGCTTCATCTGCCCCTGCACTGGAATAAAATACCATAATATTCATACATGTTTATTGGTATATGCAGCAGATCTCAGGTGAGCGTTTACAGGACCATTAATGGTCCTCTGGTATTGTTTGTTGGTGCCATCCTTGCACTCAATATCAGATTGAGCTGCTGCATCAGAAAACCAACAATTTGCGTATGCGAGAAAAGGCATAGATCAGCTGTGCAGTAACTGCACAGCTGATCAGCGCCTTTGTTTTCGCTTCAAGGATAGTACAATACCTCTTCTACTTAAATCAGAAATTTCAGTTGTCTAACCTGCTTCTGAAGATGTACAGGCCAGTTTCTGTCGGACCTGGTCGGAAACCCCGAAGACCGATTTTCTTGCATCACAGCTCAGAAAGTATAGTGATAGGTTGGACCCTTGGGAAATTTGCAACAAACATATGTAGTTTTGTTATACATAAAACATGAAACATATTGAGATGTTCTGGAAAATCTCCAAAAACATCAATGCAGAATTCGAAAAGCAAGCTTGACAGTTTTGAAGTTTTTTCTTATCTCACCTGAGCCAAGATTATATCACCAGTGACCATGGAAAAACATTTAAGAATCTATTTGAAACTTTACATGTAGCATCAAAGTTTATACATGTACATCATGACCCTGGAATGACCTTGACCTATTTTACTCCAAGGTCAACTAACCTCAGGTCCAGTGAGCATTTCAGGAGTCAGGACCCATGGCCCTCTCATTATTTTTTAGATATGAGCCGCCTTATGGGAAAACCAACAATCTGCATAGGCGAAAACAAAGACGCAGATCAGCTTCGCGGTAACCGCAAAGCTGATCAGCGCCTTTGTTTTCGCTACACGGTTAGTACAATTATTCCTCTACTTAACTCCAAAATTTCAAGTTTCTCGCCTGCTTGTGTGATTGTACAGCCTGATTTGTGTCAAACCTGTTCGGAAACCACATTGTTGGTTTTCCCACGAGGCGGCTCATATATTAATTATATAACTCCTAGGTAAAATCAGCATTGTAGAGTTTGAGGACTCTGACTGAAAACAGTGTAGCATGAAGCATACCAAGTTTTGTTAGCAGAAGGAAGCCAAAACCCATGCTGATAGAGTTACTTTGTTTGGTACCTAAATATAAACAAAGGTGATAAAAACAATGAGAGTGCTACAGTATTGATAGATTGTTGGCATCTAGGCTATTCTGAGCAGAAATGAGTCATCTCAATGGAAATTTGTGGTTTCTCCAAGACAAGTAAGACTTAAAGCTCCACTTTCGATTTAAGTTATAGAGGAACCATATGGCAGCATTGAACAATTTAAGAGTGAATGCACATTAACCGGTTTTCAGATTTTAAGTACATGTATGCAGCACCGCTTGAACAAACTGTACAGAGGTTTTTTGCGAGGATGTGGCTGACATTAATTTCACACAATAGCTGCTGTTTCCAATTGTTCTATTTCTTGTTTTATCATCAGTTTTATGATTGACAGGCTATAGACAGTCTTGTAATTTATTTATGCTGTCTGGACCATATGAACCTATTTTGAGAAGCCTCCATGGGGTACACTCTGATGTTAACTCTATAAGCCTGGCATCCTCTTTATGGGACTTAAGCAAACAGTATAGCCCCAGATGTGACACCGCAGAACGCGGCGTCCCACCTGGGGCTATTCTGTTAGCCTAGAGGAATTTCATCAAAAATATAGAATAAAAATTCAAAATCCCTCCTGATGACCCTTAAAATGAAAGTGGACTCACCCAAATGATAGCAATGGGAAAGTCTATTTGTCAAATATGGGTAAGCTACTCGGATTGGGCTTCTTCAGTCCTTCAGGCAAGACTTCAAACCGTGGTCCCACCTCTGTATATAACTTGACCTGTTGGCGAGATGTAGGAAGTGTCATAGTTTGTCCATTTGAATCCATATGAGCCGCGACGAGAGAAAACCGTCTTCGGGGGTTAATTCCAACCAGGTGCGACACAAATTGGCTTGTACTGTCACAGAAACAGGCTAGTGACTTGAAATTTGGATTTAAGAAGAAGAGGGGTTGTACTATCCGAGCAGCGAAAACAAAGGTGCTGATCAGCTGTGCAGTTACTGCACAGCTGATCTACACCTTTGTTTTCGCTGCTCGGTGCAGTTCATATATCCCACAGGGAAAACTTTTTTTGTATGATGATCAGTGTTGGGTTTGTCTCCTTTGTATTTGGTTGATGCTAGCGGGATGGCTACCTTGTTGGGAAAGAGCTAGTCATTTTTCTGTTAATACATGTTGTAACATTATTTTAGAATGTTTAGTGCTGTACCTGCAATTCCTGGGCCTTCTGTTTTTACCAGTACAAGGTCCCTGAAAATTTATCTTAATCACTTTTCTACATAAGTGTGTGTTTGTGGGAGGGTGGGGGGGGGAGGGGGTGCGCGTGGGGCAGTGGTTACAAATTGACCTTAGGAATAACTGATTGCTGGAAAAAAAAATGCAAAGTAAAGCTGTAGAATAACTTAATGATTTATAAATGATCCAAAAAACTAATTCAGTTGGAATTTTATCATAAAGACATGCATGTTGTTTTTCCATTCTTTTGCTAATTTTGTCTTATTTTGATAAAGAAGCTGTGTTTCAATGTGTTTTGCACCTGAGCAACAGCATTACACTTGATAATCTATTGCACCTGGGAGAAAGAGCACCTTGTATTAAATTATTCAGTTGCCAACACTGTCTGAAGGTCGCCTCACATATGAAGGTCATCTAGTGTTAGAAATTGTCTGAATTTGTAGTGCAGACACTAAAATCTATAACATGTCATTGCCATGTTATAAATTAGGGGCATGCTACAAGTGCTTTTGACGTTTGCTGTTGAGACAATAGATTGTTTGTAGCACTACTGATCTTAATGCCAGCAAATACTCTGCCATTAAATATGGGTCTTAATGACCTCGATAATAGTGAAAGGCAAGCACTGCTTCTTTCGAAGATGACAATATCAATATGATTTGTCATGTGTCTTTCATTTTCAGATCATTGAAGCAAGACAATGTTCTTCATGTTACTTCCAAATTGTTTTAGGGCTTTATACTATCCACAAAGTGAACAACAAAAAAGCTGATTATAGACTGAATTGATTCATAGGCTGATCTACATATTGCTGTTTGCATATTTAACTCATGCGACTTTTCACTTATTTTTATTTCCTTCATATTTTTCAGATCTTCTGAAGGGTTCCAATCCAGGCGGGCCTCGTAAGGTTGTCTCCCAGTTTGTCTACGACAATGACCAAAGCAAGCCGGGACGTAGTAAACCCGTTAAGTCTACCTACGTGACGTTCGACTCGGCGATGGAAAAAGACGAGGAAGACAATATTAATGTCGATGATGTCATGCAGTCAACAGAGATAGACTTGAAGAGAAAATCTGGGAATTCCGACTCAATGTCATTTGATGATGCAGGAGTCTGGGATGAGGTATGATGTATTTTCAAGTACTTGAAATGTGTTGAAAAGTGTTTGTGAAGCTTGATTTAAATTCAATTTTATTCTTGCTATGATCTTTTGACAATTCTTTATTAATATTATAATTACCAATAAAGAGTTTTTTGCTTCTTTCTGAAATAATTTTATGAGGGAATGTCTAATAACCATTAAAATTTAATTGTTTTGTAAGAATAAACATAAGACTAGGGGAGGATGGTGGCCTGGGGTAGAGAGTCATACCCAAATAAAGAGGTTCTTGGAGTGAACCAAACTGGCGCTGGGTTGTATCCCCTTCGGCAAGATGTATTTTGAAATCCCCATAGTACTGGTCAATACAGGAAGGGGTGACTTTAGCCTAACATTATTGAAAAATTGTTGACTGGAATGTTAAACACAAAGCAAACAAACAAAATCGTCCTACAAACTATCCTTTAAAAAAAAAAGAAAAAAAAAAGAAGATAAAAACAAAAAAAAAAAAGAAGAAAATCTGTAATAGATGAAGTACATGTACCATGAATTTCCAGATAGCTGACATTGTTTCCAGTTTTGGAGGGAACTTGGCTGTTTTCCCTCCTATTAAAGAAAAGACAACTCAAACTGTTGAGAAACCAGGTACCAGACCGGCTAGAAAATAGTGCATGGTCTTTTACCTCTTCTAAAGGGACTTAATCTAAATCTTAAAAAAATTGGAGTTCTGGGCCATCTTTCATTAAAGTGTTAAAGACATGTCTTTGTCCTAAATGTGTCCTTTAACTTAGACATGTTATGGGATATTTCTGGAACATAAATCCTTTAATAAAAGTGGACCCTTAAATGGTAGCTGAAATCAACCTAGAATTCAACTCAGAAAGAAATTGGTTAAAAAAGTTACATATATAAATGCAACAATGAAGACTTTGAATAGACTGTTTTGATCTAGGCCTGCAGGGTTTCATACATGTGATACCACCCTCATCATCAGGGAGACTCCAGGACATGAGCCATAAAATTGGTAAAAATTCTTTAAAAAAGTACCACTTTTTGACAAAAATTCAAAATCTCCCTGAAATGAATCAGGAATTTTCCTATATATTCTATACATTTTTCAAAAATCTCCCTGAAATGGAAGAAAAATCTCCCTGATTCCTCTTTGAAAGTCATCACATGTATGGGGTTTGCAAAAGGATGCAGGGTCTCATCAAGTCCCTTTAATCAAAAGTAAAATGTTTGCAGTGAAGAATGACTACCTACTCCAATATGCATTGTGGACCAAACCTGCACACAGAGCACTTGGTGTGTGAAAAGCATGTTATCATCTCTTTCAGGAACCATATATATATACATCCTCACGATATTACCAAACCTTTAGAAATTAGAAAAAAGATTGCTTGTAATGATTATGAAACATATATTTTTCATTTATTATATTCTGATCTCTTAAGTTTTAGATAGCATCTTACATAAATATATATATATTATCAACAGAGTGGAAACAAACTCTTGTACCCCAAGAATGTGCATGACACTGAAAACAAAATCTGAATCTTTTCTTAGTCTTTGGATCAGATGCTTCTTTTGGCTGAAAATTACTTGCATACAGTCAATCCTGTTTAAAAAGCCACTTCTCTTTAGAAAAAACAAAACAAAATAAAAACTGATAGATACAAGTTCAAATTAAGAAAACATTAAAGATTATTATAGATTTACAGCCCCAAACTGAGGAAAGGCATGCGAACAGGTGGTACTCAACAAATAGTAAATAAACAGACATTTTTACCATAAACTGCATTTTTGTAGATCAATGACATTCTTCACTCAGCCATTGGTTCAGGCATGAAGAGAAAGACCATATTTGAACGAGAGGATGAAGCAAACTTTATTAGAAGTTTTAGAGGTATCTTGATGTAGTAATATAACACACATTCTGTTTTGTTAGGCGCTCGGACTGTTCTGGCAATGGTTAACAGTCTTGATGTCAATGACAAAGGCTTAGGGGATTTAAGGCCAGATTTCGGCCTCATGCATTGGTAAAAATTGAATGTTGGAATTTTGAGGAGAAAAATATTACAAATAGCAGATATTATAAGGTCCCTGCTTATAAATTCTAGCACATCTATCACATTCAAATTACACATGTTGCTATGGCAATGCTCCGACTTTTTGCACTACCACTTTTTGCAATTTAGGGTCTATTTTTCACCATTTAACATCATTATACCCCCGGCATTTATGCCGATGGGTATATAGTTTTCGCTTTTCCGTTCGTCCGTTCGTATGTTCGTTTGTTCGTTCGTTAGTTCGTTCGTTCGTTCGTTAGTTCGTTCGTTATTCCGGAACGTTCGTGGAATTTATGTCAAAGTTTTTGTTAAAGTTTCTCTGCTGGTGTATATCTCATGAACCAATGATCAGAAACCATTCATATTTTAACCATAGGTACCCTATAGGGTTTGCTTTGTTTCTGTGAGTTCGGACCCTGGGTCCATGCCCGGGGGTGGGGCTAGAGGTCAAAATCTAGGTCACCTTTTATTTGGGTCAAAGTTTTGGTTTAAGTTTCTCTGGTGGTGTATATCTCATGAACCAATGATCAGAAACCATTCATATTTTAACCATAGGTACCCTATAGGGTTTGCTTTGTTTCTGTGAGTTCAGACCCTGGGTCCATGCCCGGGGGTGGGGCTAGAGGTCAAAATCTAGGTCACCTTTTATTTGGGTCAAAGTTTTGGTTTAAGTTTCTCTGGTGGTGTATATCTCATGAACCAATGATCAGAAACCATTCATATTTTAACCGTAGGTACCCTATAGGGTTTGCTTTGTTTCTGTGAGTTCGGACCCTGGGTCCATGCCCGGGGGTGGGGCTAGAGGTCAAAATCTAGGTCATCTTGAAAATGTGCTATTTACATAGTGTTTTTTCATCTCCAAGTTCATATCTTAACAAATACTTATAGGAATGTATTCCTGTTTGGATCATAGATACCCTTTAGGGTTGAATTAAATTCCATGGCACCAAACTCTAGGGGTGGGACTGAAGGTCAAAATCTAGGACACATAAAATACAATAGTTACCAAGTTGATATTCTGTATGTCTATATCTTGACAACCATGTGTCAGAAAGCGTTCATGCTTACAACACAACATAGGTACCACGTAAGGGCTAGACCCAAGGGTCCATGCATGGGGGTTGGGGTGGGACATGAGGTCAAGATCTAGAACTTTTTTTTTTTTTTTTTTTTTTTTTTTTTTAGAATGACATTAAACTTTCATTTCAATCCAGGACTGAGGACCTGACCCACAATGTCCGTGCTTATGTCCTAGATTGGGTATACACGTCAGCTCTGTATACCGCTCTTAAATAGATATGTCATTCTAAAACTACATTCCCCCATGTTTGTATGCAAAGTACTTAACACTGCTTATTTCGAAAATGTACTTGATAAGGGTGTCTTTCATTGGTGATGCGAGGTTCAATGTCAGGGGTGAGCATGTGGCGGGTTGTTTAGGTAGGGGGTAGGGAAGGGGGATTGGTGGCTACCAGCCGGGGTTATACGTGCCTCTCAAGGCACTTTTTCTAGTTTTCAACTACTGGCCCACGCGACAATCAATTTCTTATTATGAAATAATTATGAAGTGTCATCCAGAGATATTGTATGCAAAGTATCATTTTGTTCGTTGTGTGGGCAGGTACTTAAAAATTAAAAACATGAGACATATGGCTGTTTTTAGGAATACAATGTAGTTTTGTCACCTAAATTCCAAAATTTAATTTTTAGCAAAATCTGAGGCCAAAAATAGGCTTTAAACACCCTAGGCCTTTTGTCCTAGAATTACAACCAAAGTATTCAATTGCGAAACCCTAATGCCGAAATTCATAAAAGATCAGACCAAAACTTTTTGTCTTATTTTAGATTGACACTGTCCTACAATCAGTAGGCTCTGGTATAGCAAGAGAGTCCGTATTTGTGAAAGATTTTGAGGCTGACTTTGTAAGACAACTCAAAGGTATTTTTTTTGTCAAACTTTGAGTTAGTTTAGATGCTTTTGGCTTCTAGAACTAGATGTTTTTGCAATTTTGTGACTTTTTATATTGCTTATCTGGTTATACTGCTTTGGTTTAGGGCTAGAATTTTCCCACTAAGATTATTAGCTCACCTGAGCCGAAGGCTCACAGGTGAACTTATAGGCATCCGGCATCTGCCCGTCCGTCATCCACACTTTTCAAAGATCTTCTCTGAAACCACTTGGCCAATCAAAGCCAAATTTTACATGAATCATCTATGGGAAGGGGGAACCAATAGATATATAAATAATTCAGGTCACATGACCAAGATGGCCACCATGCCCATATATGGTAAAAACCCTTCTAAAACCTTCTTCTCCGGAACTGATGGGTCAATTTCAATGAAACTTGGCATGAAGCATTGATGACTCAAGTGCTACAATGTATATATAAATCATGAACCTGTGATGACCTTGACCTTTTTTATGGCAAGGTCAACATAGGTCACCTATACATTTGAATAGAGAAAACTGTTAAAATGTCATTCAAAGGTAAAATCTTGCAGGAAATGAGCAGTAGGACTGAATATTAATGATTCTGAAAAAAATTGAACCCCAGGGGCTCATCTGCCCCCACCCCAAGGCAATATACATGTATATTACCATAATATTCAAACATCTTCTCTGAAACGGTTTGGCCAATCAAAGCCAAATTTTATATGAAGCATCTATAGGAAGAGTAGTAGTAGTAGTAGTAGTAAAAAGTAGCAGTTTTTCGTCATGCCGGGCTGAACGGACTTAATCCAAGATTCCACCACAAGGACGAAGGTTAAGTGCTCCTGGGCTGCAAATCGTGGCGGTGACAGCAAAATGCAAATCGCGCTGTTCGCCTGTGCCCAACGTATACTGATAATGCAAGTCAAGCCGGTAAAATGGAAGGAGCACTTCTTTTTAGAATTTTGAACGCCATGGTCGAAAAGTGAGCAAAAAAGTAGATAGGAAATCGGTGCCAATTCGGCTGCAAATCGTTGATTTCGCTATCTTGCTCGAGAGCAAATGTAGGTCAAATGATATATCCAATCATGTTGCTCTCTATTAGGGCCGCGCTTAATGGCTATGCTAGATCGGTGAAATGACCTAGTTTGGAACTGCACATGATTAAACAGCTACGGTCGCTGCAATCCATGTGGACAGGTGGTTTCGGACGTGCGCTTGCGGCTGAGCGATGAGTTTCTGTGAGGAGGAGCAGGAGTGGTATCTGTGATGCAAGCCGGAGAAACCTTAAGCGGGCTGGACGTTTTACCAGTAGAGACGGGGGTGCATTGTCCTACTAGTGGCTGATGATAGGATGTTCTTATATAATATAGGGGCTGAACATCCGTATCATCTTTATTTTGAATTTTGATACCCGCGGCCTAAAGAGTTCGAAATATGTCATGGTACAGAGTGGAGTTACCAAAGTAGTTTTATGAAGTTGCTGTACCCTATATATGTTTTTGGTTTGTGAAAGGGTATTTTTGGTTGTGGATTGGGTGGGTCGCGACGTTCCTTAGGGTAGTTCCAATCAGGGGGCATTGTGAGTTATCGTAATCCAATCTAAGTCGTAGTTCGTAACCAATCGTGTTTTAAAAAAAAATAAGTTACTAATGTCATTTTTATATATTGACATTGACCATGGTTTGGGTGGGCCTATCTGAAAAGCAAAGAGCTGAAAACATATTAAGACAGAATTATACAATATATCTACCCCATAACCATTGGTCGGAGATAGCAAGGGTCCCAGTTTAGTAACAGCCACTCCTTTGCATGCTTTAACCAGACGGAATTACTATCCCCGGCCGTTGGCATGGGAAGAAAGTACAAGGTTAAGGTGATTACATGGGCCAATATGTACATAGTCAGATGGAGAGAGTAAGGTTGAAAGGATGAAGTAAAGTGCTGTGCCCTTAATATCTTCTCCTTCTTCTTACATCCAGGTGACGTGATATTTTTGAATTTTATTAGTTTTTTTGTGGGTATGATGTTTTTGAAAAAAAAAAAAAAAAAAAAAAAAAAAAAAAAAAAAAAAAAAAAAAAAAAAAAGGTGATAAGGTTTCAGATATATACACTCACATGGTTTACATAGGAAGAAGAAATCAATTTGTATATAAATAATCCTGGTCACATGACCAAGATGGCCACCATGTCCATATATGCTAAAAAACCCTTCAAAAATCTTCTCCAGTTCCCTGATTTCAACGAAACTTGGCATGGAGAATCCATAACTCAAGTGCTACAATGTGTATATAAATCATGACCCTGTGATGACCTTGACATATTTTAGGGCAAGTTCAACATGGGTCGCCTATGCATTTGAATGGATAAAACTGTTAAAATGTCATTTGAAGGGAAAAACTTGAAAACTTGAATGAAATATTGGCAAATGGACAGGATACTGATTATTCTGAAAAAAAAAAAAAATGGCCCCAGGGCTTCATCAGCTCCTTTTATACTGGGGCTATTTTCCATAATATTCAAACATATTTGTTGGTATATACAGGTGAGCGTTTACAGGACCATTGGTCCTCTGATTATTAGCTCTCCTTAGCCATCAGAATTGTATACCAGTTCAATGTCCAATTTCATTACACCACACTTCACTGTATTTTCAACTGGATTTTTAGTCTGATTTTGATACAAAAATTTGTACAAATTATTTTGAAATATACCATAATTTTGTCTTTTTTTTTTCAATTTAGCTTTGCACATTAGCAGGCCTAGAAAAATCCACACGTCCGCTCGCATTTATGAGTGAAAGTTCGATACGGGCGAGTGGAAATTTACCCTGGCTCGCCCGACAGGACGAGTAGCATTTTCGGGACTGACTCGAGGCAGTAAATGTCCGTAAATGCAAAATCAGCTGAAGATTTCGTTTCCGATTGTCAACCGGATGTTTGCACTACGTCACTAGTCCGCAGTAAACGAAATTCAATAAAATCCGGTAGATCTACATGGTCCAAATAACGGAAAGCATTGGTCATTTTATTCACGGCGCGCCGTACTATCGAGACTTAAGACGTCCCGGATTTTATCTCCATGTGATAAAACGGCTTACACCAAAAGTCAAATAATCGAGCATTTCCATTTTGATATCGAAAGTAGACAAAAAAAATGTCTAAGCAGGTCGACATTAATTTTTGATGAATTATTTCTCTTTTGAAATCCAGATTTTAAGGACGAGTGCACCAGCAGTAAGGACGAGTGAAAATTGTTTACAACTCGCCCCACAGGACGAGTAGGTCCTCAGAAAAATTTCTAGGCCTGATTAGGAAAGTGCCTAACAAAACAGATACATATGAGCTGCGCCATGAGCAAACCAGATTTTTGCCAATGCAAAAACAAAGGCGCAGATCAGCTGTGCAGTAACTGCACAGCTGATCAGTGCCTTTGTTTTTACTACTCGGATAGTACAATCCCTCTTCTTCTTAAATCCAAAATTTCAAGATTCTAGCTTTTTTCTTTGACTGTACAGGCCCAGGTTTGGGGGACCTAGTCGAAAACCCCGAAGACCGGGTTTCTTGCGCTGCGGCTCAAATAATGTCACATTAATAAGCACAGTACTAACAAAGGGTACTCTTTAGACAGTATAAGGCACAAAGTATGCATGTATTATGCCTGTTATATCTTAGCTTGATGTGTGTGCCCATTCCTTCTTACTGTCATTTTTTGCCTGAACTTTTTATATAAGAAATACAAGCATGGTCCAGTACTACAAACCTTGGAATTTGGTCATATGTTATATAGGTTTAAGAGCTTAATGTGATAATTACTAGATTTCATAAGTAGACTGCATTTATTTAAATTGGAACTATGTATGAAATACAAGAGACACATTTTTGCACATTTCCAGGTAAAATAAACATGGATCAGATATATAGTTTAAAGTCATCGTGGCTACATAGATCCTTGTAGTTTTGTCTGAAATTTCAAGCAACTAGCCATTATCTACAGTTGTACATCCTGGTCAGGGTCTGATCTGGTAGACAACGTTCTTGTGTGAAGCTCAAAGAGGTATCTTTTATAAATGAGCCTTTGCATGAGAAAACTAACAATTTGGGTTTCCGACCGGGACGACACAAACCAGCCTGTACAGTCACAGAAATAGGCTAGAAGCTTGAAATTTCATATTTAAGAAGAAGAGGGATTGTACTATCTGTGTAGCGAAAACAAAGGTACTGATCAGCTGTGCAGTTAATTACTGCACAGCTGATCTGCACTTTTGTTTTCGCCTATGCCATGTTGTTGGGTTTCTTATGTGGTGGCTCAAATATAAAATGTACATTTTCTATGAATTGTTCATTTGTTTTCTGTTTTATGTTTAGATCACCAGCGTGTTCAGAGTATAGCAGAGTGGTTGGAGGATCAGGGTCTAGACCAGTATGAGAACAACTTCAGAGTCAATGGCTTTGATAACCTGGATTTCTTGGTAAGCGCTACTCTTGGTTTGTAGATCTGTTTTAGAAGAGCAGTCTTTGGCTGTATTATTTGATAGTTGATAAATGTTAAAAAGAGGTCATAACATTATTAAAGTGAAATATGAAAAATAAATGGGGGAAAACTGAAACAAAAAACAGACAAAAACCTTGATAGCCAGTTTTTCTATCTTGGAAATCAGAGAGCTGATCTTGACCTTTCAAGGTCATTTTGGTCCATACCATCAGTGTTAACTATTTATATTGCAAATCAGGATTTTGTCATACAAAGATGCAGATTGGCTGTGCAGTAAATACACAGCTGATCAGCACCTTTGTTTTCCCTACACAGATACATGTATTAAAATTCCTCTTCTTAAATTGGGAGCGCGGCGGTGTACTAGCGGTAGAGAATCGAACTCCTGCATGTTGAAATCAAATAAAACAATTTCACTGTATATTGTAGGGTACCAATATCATGGAAGAGCAGGATCTGGAGCAGATCGGGATCAGAGATCATAAACACAGGAAGATCATCCTTGACGCGGCAGAAATGTTACCACAGATCACTCCTATAGGTAAGATCGGGATCAGAGATCATAAACACAGGAAGATCATCCTTGACGCGGCAGAAATGTTACCACAGATCACTCCTATAGGTAAGATAGGGATCAGAGATCATAAACACAGGAAGATCATCCTTGACGCGGCAGAAATGTTACCACAGATCACTCCTATAGGTAAGATCGGGATCAGAGATCATAAACACAGGAAGATCATCCTTGACGCGGCAGAAATGTTACCACAGATCACTCCTATAGGTAAGATAGGGATCAGAGATCATAAACACAGGAAGATCATACTAGACGCCGCAGAAATGTTACCACAGATCACTCCTATAGGTAAGATAGGGATCAGAGATCATAAACACAGGAAGATCATACTAGACGCCGCAGAAATGTTACCACAGATCACTCCTATAGGTAAGATCAGGATCAGAGATCATAAACACAGAAAGATCATACTTGACGCGGCAGAAATGTTACCACAGATTACTCCTATAGGTAAGATCGGGATCAGAGATCATAAACACAGAAAGATCATACTTGACGCGGCAGAAATGTTACCACAGATTACTCCTATAGGTAAGATCGGGATCAGAGATAATAAACACAGGAAGATCATACTAGACGCCGCAGAAATGTTACCACAGATCACTCCTATAGGTATAACAATTTTCAGTCTTCGACCCTCTGTTACTTTTTATAACAATAGGGAGCATGTCTAACGCATGTTGGAGCAGATAGGGATCAGAGATCATAAACACAGAAAGATCATACTAGACGCCGCAGAAATGTTACCACAGATCACTCCTATAGGTATAACAATTTTCAGTCTTCGACCCTCTGTTACTTTTTATAACGATAGGGAGCATGTCTAACTCATGTTGGAGCAGATAGGGATCAGAGATCATAAACACAGGAAGATCATACTAGACGCCGCAGAAATGTTACCACTGATCACTCCTATAGGTATAACAAGTTTCAGTCTTCGACCCTCTGTTACTTTTTATAAGGATAGGGAGCATGTCTAACTCATGTTGGAGCAGATAGGGATCAGAGATCATAAACACAGGAAGATCATACTAGACGCCGCAGAAATGTTACCACAGATCACTCCTATAGGTATAACAATTTTCAGTCTTCGACCCTCTGTTACTTTTTATAAGGATAGGGAGCATGTCTAACGCATGTTGGAGCAGATAGGGATCAGAGATCATAAACACAGGAAGATCATACTAGATGCGGCAGAAATGTTACCACAGATTACTCCTATAGGTAATTTGATTTTGTCTTTTGTCTTCAGTTACTGTGCAGGATTGTGCAGGTATGTCAGATTTATGTCGGAGTACATCGGGATCAGAGATCATAAACACCGGAAGATCATACTTAGTCTAGAGGAGGCAGAATATTTTTTTTCACATATATCACTCCCATAGTCAGAATATTGTCCTTTTATCCTCTATATATAGATAGCATAACGAAAACTTTCCCATGCATTACAGAGATTTTCAGTTGTAAAAATAGAAAATTTCTTTTGAAAACTTAAAATATTATTCATGTATTTGCTCAAAACATAGATTACATAGGTCGAGGCAGTTCTAACGAGTACCCACAGTCTATGGTTTGGATCAAAAATAAGAAAAAATGAATACCCTTTCACACCACAGTTTTACTTTATAAAATTAGGGTTCAATGGGGTATACTTTTCATGGACATATTTTCTGATGGTGCCCAATAGGTTAATAGATAGGGAGCAACGCAGATTCATATTGATGTGGACCTGTGATCAACCCCAGGTTCTGCAAATATTTGCATCATTGAGATTTCAATGGTTATGAACATGTTTCTATTGCCATTCTTCCTTTTCTGCAGATTCAAGGAGAACAATGTCAGTTAGTGGTGAATGAAATATGCACTAAGTACTGGTAATCTTACAACTACCTCTTGAGACATCTACAAATACCTGCCAATTTTGTACAGATCTATTAAGTCTTATATAGATCTATAAATTATTACAAAAATCTTCTTTCTACTATATTTTAGATCCAAAGAATTTGCCCTCGAGTGTGGAGGTATGGTTAGCCTCTTTGCGGTTAGAAGCGTACTTGGATAACTTTCTGTCTCATGGGTACCAAACTATGGAACAAGTTCAGAGTATATTGTGGGACCTGCAGTTACGAACTGTAAGATTTTCTGCTTATTAATAATACAGTTGGCATACTGAAAATTTGTTTGTCTGTATTTTGGTTTAACATCCCAATCAACAATTCTTTCAGTCATGTTGAGACAAGAGCCATTACTTCCAGAGAATTTAGCAGTGTCATGAGAAAACAGGATTATTGCCTATGTGAAAACAAAGGCACAGACATCAGGAAAACATGTCCGTGCAATGAATACCCCTTTAAACCCCACTTTTATATAGTAAAACTGGGGTATGCAGGGGTATACCTATTTTTCTTATTTTTGCTCCAAAACATAGATTGTGGGTACTCGTTAGAACCGCCTCGGCGAGGCGGTTCTAACGTGTACCCACAATCTATGTTTTGAGCAAAAATAAGAAAAATATCAAAAATTTTCCTCTGAAAATTATCGATTTTTGACCTGAAAAAATTACTGTATATCATATGGGCATGTTTTCGTAATGGATCAGCTGTACAGTTCAGTGCCTTTGTTTCCACTACTTAGATAGTACAATCCTTTTTGTACTTAAATCCGAAATTTCGAACTTCTAGCCTATTTCTGAGACTCTACAGGTCAGTTTGTGTCAGACCTGGTCCGAAATCCTGAAGCCTGGTTTTCTCACGTCATGGCTCAGTCTGTATAATGGGAAGTTATTGTCTTGCTCAAGGACACGGCGCCAGTGGTGTTTAAACCAAGGACCTCTTGAACCTTAGCCCATTGTGCTGGCCATTTTCAGAATTCCATGTAATAAAAATTTTAGCGGTTTATTGAAATGAAAATTTTGAATACAGTTATCCCCTAAATGAATTAAGTAGTAAAACAGTTTCCATTTGGCCCCATTTGGATTCTACTAGTCTTTGTGTCGACTACCCTGTTGAAAGATGCATAATTACAATAACTCTCTTTGGCTCCATGTTGCCAAATTTAGGGTCTCTGAAGAGGCTTCAGTAGCTGAAACCGTGGTATGGCCCATTACCTTTCTCGTTAATCTGGTTTATTTTCATCCATTTATTTCAGGTCTTAAACATATCAATGCTTGGTCACAGAAAGAGAATATTGGCTTCATTAGGGGAGAGACAGCTAGACCGACAGAACGGATCTATGGTAAATACTCAGAATTATGATACAAACAGAATTTTTGGTAACATCTTTGTTATTTCAAAAAAAGGTACAAGGCAATGATCAGGAAAAGGCGCAGTCAGAAAGAAATTCCCACTCCAAAAACCAAGGTGGGAAAAACTAAATTGACAATTAGGTACTTATACTTAGAAAACATATCATAAGCCGAGTGAGCAGCTATTTCCCAATAGGTGGACACTCAGTTACTGGAACTTAAATAAAAATTTGAAAATGTACATAAAGTTCAAACAGTACAAAAATTTGACTTCAAAACATAAAACAAATGGAACCACAACAGAAGTATTGCCTTGGAACGATCATTAATATAAAATTACTGGGGGGCTTTAACCGGTTTTACAGGTGCCTAACCTCACCCTCGTCTTCTGCAGTGGTTCACAACATTAAGTTAGATGTTCAGTTCTTCAAGTTTATATATTGATTACAGTAGCTGTTAGTGCCTCCAATTTTTTTTTCTTTTTGCTATCATGTCAATCCTAGATTCCTGCAGTTTGGATGTTTAGCCTTGTGTTTCTGACACCATAGCAGTTACTGTTGAAATGATGTACACTGAGTTCTGGTTAACTGCTTTTGTCAAGGCTGGCTGGGGAATTCATTGTATTTGAGCCGCCGCATGGGAAAACCAACAATCTGCATTGGCGAAAACAAAGGCGCAGATCAGCTTCGCAGGAAGCTGATCAGCGCCTTTGTTTTCGCTATAGGGATAGTACAATTCCTCTACTTTCTAAATCTGAAATTTCCAGCCTCTAACCATCTCCTGTGACTGTACAGCTGGGTTTGTGTCGGACCTGGTTGGAAACCCAAATTGTTGATTTTCTCATGCATAGGCTCATTTCATTAATGAGCCGCCCCATGGAAAAACCAACAATCTGCATAGGCGAAAACAAAGACGCAGATAAGCTTCGTGGTAACCGCGAAGCTGATCAGCGCCTTTGTTTTCGCTACAAGGATAGTACAATTCCTCTTGTACTTGAATCTGAAATTTCAAGCTTCTAGCTCTTTTCTGTGCATGTACAGCCCGGTTTGTGTCGGACCTGTTCGGAAACCACATTGTTGGTTTTCCCACGAGGTGGCTCTAATACTCTGCAGTCTGTCTTTCTACATCCTCCATTAATCATGATCTCAGTTAAGAAAAAAAATATTCTTAATTATAGCCCCGCTTTGAAAAAGTGGGGGCTATACTGGATTCACCCTGTCCTTCCGTAGTTCCGTTATTCCGTTATTCTGTCCTTCCGTCCTTCCGTCATTCCATTAACTCACATAACTTGAGAACCAGTTGTTAGACTTTAACCAAATTTTGCATATGCATCAATATTGACAATATCTACTTATGTGTAAATGCATGTCAGTTTCCCCAAATTTGCAGAAGAGTTATTGCCCTTGGACGGCCCTTCATTATTGCCTAAATTTCATTTCCGCTCAATATCTTGAGAACGAATTGACAGAATCTGACCAAATTTTGTATGCATATCATCATTGACAAGATCTAGCTTTGGATTGTTACCCATCATTTTTCGCAAAGTTTTAGCGGAGTTACGGCCCTTGATTGACGTCAGAATTTTGTTTCCGCTCAATATCTTGAGGACGATTTGACAGAATCTGACCAAAGTTTGTGTGCACAACAACATTGACAAGATCTAGCTTGGGAATGTTACCCGTCATTTTTTGCAAAGTTTTGACGGAGTAACGGCCCTTGATTGATGTCAGAATTTCTTTTCCGCTCAATATCTTGAGAACGATTTGACAGAATCCGACCAAATTTTGTGTGCACATCAACATTGACAAGATCTAGCTTGGGATTGTTGCCCATCATTTTCCGCAAAATTTTGACGGAGTTATGGTCCTTTATTGAGGTCAGAATTTCGTTTCCGCTCAATATCTTGAGAACGGATGGACATAATCAGACCAAATTTTGTATGCACATCAATATTGATGAGATCTAGCTCACATCATCATTGACAAGATCTAGCTTGGGATTGTTACCCGTCATTTTTCGCAAAGTTTTAGCGGAGTTACGGCCCTTGATTGACGTCAGAATTTCGTTTCTGCTAAATATCTTGAGAATGAAATGACAGAATCTGACCAAATTTTGTATGCGCATCAACATTGACAAGATCTAGCTTGGGATTGTTACCCGTCATTGTTCGCAAAATTTTGACAGAGTTACAGCCCTTGATTGACATCAGAATTTCGTTTCCGCTCAATATCTTGAGAACGAATTGACAGAATCCGACCAAATTGTGTATGCACATCATCATTAACAAGATCTAGCTTGGGATTGCTACCCGTCATTTTTCGCAAAATTTTGACAGAGTTACGGCCCTTGATTGACGTCAGAATTTCATTTCCGCTCACTAACTTGAGAACGAATTGACAGAGTCCGACTAAATTTTGTATGCACATCAACATTGACAAGATCTAGCTTGGGATTGTTACCCGTCATTTTTCGCAAAATTTTGATGGAGTAACGGCCCTTGATTGCTGTCAGAATTTCGTTTCCGCTCAAAATCTTTAGAACGATATGACAGAATCCGACCAAATTTTGTGTGCACATCAACATTGACAAGATCTAACTTGGGATTGTTGCCCGTCATTTTTCGCAAAATTTCGACGGAGTTACGGCCCTTGATTGACGTCAGAATTTCGTTTCCGCTCAATATCTTGAGAACGAATTGACAGAATCCGACCAAATTTTGTATGCGCATCGACATTGACAAGATCTAGCTTGGGATTGTTACCCGTCATTTTTCGCAAAATTTTGACGGAGTTACGGCCCTTGATTGACGTCAGAATTTCGTTTCCGCTCAATATCTTGAGAATGAATTGACAGAATCCGACTAAATTTTGTATGCACATCAACATTGACAAGATCTAGTGTAGGATTGTTACCCGTCATTTTTACCAAAGTTTTGACGGAGTTACGGCCCTTGATTGACGTCAGAATTTCGTTTCTGCTCAATATCTTGGAAACGAATTGACAGAATCCGACCAAATTTTGTATGCACATCAACATTGACAAGATCTAGCTTGGGATTGTTACCCGTCATTATTCGCAAAATTTTGAAGGAGTTACGGCCCTTGATTGACTTCAGAATTTCGTTTCCACTTAATATCTTGAGAACGAATCAACAGAATCCGTCCAAATTTTGTATGCACATCAACATTGACAAGGTCTAGCTTGGGATTGTTACCTGTAATTTTTCGCAAAATTTTGAAGGAGTTACGGCCCTTGATTGACTTCAGAATTTCGTTTCCGCTCAATATCTTGAGAACGAATTGACAGAATCCGTCCAAATTTTGTATGCAAATCATCATTGACAAGATCTAGCTTGAGATTGTTACCCGTCATTTTTCGCAAAATTTTGATGGAGTTATGGTCCTTTATTGAGGTCAGAATTTCGTTTCCGCTCAATATCTTGAGAACGGATGGACATAATCAGACCAAATTTTGTATGCACAGCAATGTTGATGAGATCTAGCTTGTGATAGTTACCTGTCATTGTTTTTTTCACCCTGCAAAAAAGCTGAGAAGCGGGGCTATAGTCAGATTCTCTGACAATTCTAGTTCATTCAAAACTATTTGCAGAAGAAGAAAAGCTTCAGCTCCTTCAGTCCTGACGAGGCTCCGTCATCTCATATCGAAGTTCCCTCCCTTGTTAAAGATTACAGTAACATTAAATCAACGAAGTCGTCGTCGGAAGACGTGAGAACACCGACGCAGATGACGGCAGATGGGGACGAGGATGATGTCTTTAAACCAGGATTTGTAAGTTACTGTTAATTTTATGATTTTTGCGGGACTTTTAGTTTGATAACTTTATGTTTCTGACTCATATGAGCCGCGATGCGAGAAAACCGGTTTTTGGGGTTTCGGACCAGGTATGACACAAACTGAGCTGTACAAGCACAGAAGGTAGCTACAAGCTTGAAATTTCGGATTTAGGAAGAAGAGAAATTGTACTATCCGAGTAACGAAAACAAAGGCGCTGATCAGCTTCACAGTTATTGTGAAGCTGATCTGCACCTTGGTTTTCCCAGTAACTGCGAAGCTGATCAGCGCCTTTGTTTTTTCATAGGAAAAAATCTGGTTTTCTCATGACGCGGCTCATATATAAGATGGTGAATTTGTGAGAGGGTACTACTGCATTCTTAAAAGCTTATGTAAAATTGAATTAGTCAGAATTTTGAAAACTTATTTATAAGGCATTTAATTCACAAAAAAGATTAGCGAAAATTAAGCTCACCATGAACATCTATGAATTTACGGTATTATTTGATTTATAGATATCATGCTCAGCTGGGCTGCACATGAAAGTTATCCTGCTCAAAAATGATTAAATGCCCAGAGTTGTTTGTATTTTGACATTTAGTTAAGGGATTATGATTTAACATGGAAATATAATGAGGTTGAATCTGATAATTATAGGCAATTTTGTTATATATGAGAAGGATTCGAGAATTGATTTTATGCCCAGCCAAGTTAAGCTCAAAAATGTCTATATTTTAAGCCCTTTCTCTATGACCTGCAAGTATACAGGTTTCATAATGACTTAGCTTAGCTAACACAAGGGACATAAATGTAGGATATGAATCAAAACTTGATTGAAAGAATTATTCCTAAGCATGGTTTTCATCTCCATCAGGAAAACATGTCCGTGAATTTTATACCCCCTTAAACATCACTTTTATATAGAAAAAGTTGGGTTTGCAGTGGTATGCCTCCTATTCTTAATTTTGATCTAAAACATAGATTGTGGGTACTCATTAGAAGCGCCTTGGCGAATCCACAATCAATATTTTGAGCAAGAATATTAAATATATCAAATTTTTTTTTATGAAATTTTTAATTTTACAGCATAGAAAATATCTGTTTTAATATTGCATTGGCAAGTTTTTGTCATGCAAATTGCTTATAAAACTGTATATGAAAATTAATTTCTTGGGTTGCCTAACATTGGCGCTACTTTTCCACTTTCAGAAGGGCCAGTCCATACGCAACAGTAATATCCATTTACGACCACCACATATCGCTCAGACACAAAGCCCTGCCAGAAAATGGCGGCATACGCCAGAAACGTTGATTAAGGGATGTTGCAATTACACAGCAGAGGTAAGTGAATTATACCACAATTTTGTCATTATTGCATCAACTTTGCCTAGATAATAAATGAGCCACCTCGTGGGAAAACCAACAATGTGGTTTTCGAGCAGATCCTACACAAACTGAGCTGTACAAGCATAGAAGACAGCTAGAATCTTGAAATTTCGGATTTAAGTAGAAGAGGAATTGTACTATCCGAGAAGCGAAAACAAAGGCGCTGATCAGCTTCGCAGTTACCGCGAAGCTGATCTGCGCCTTTGTTTTCGCCAATGCAGATTGTTGGTTTTCCCATACGGTGGCTCAAATGCTATGTGATGTAGACTGTAGAGGCTTTCAAAATGTATTTTTTCTCAAAATAAAATGTATTTTTTCTCAAAATACAGATTTTAGGTGCACTCTAGATGTGTGTCACTGAAGTGGTTAAGTACCCACATACATTGTTTGTTGTATGCTATGGCAAAAAAGAAAAGCAATGTACATAGTGTAAATCCTTGTTCTACCAAGTATTGAGCCGCCTCATGAGAAAACAAGCTGTCTACTTATGCGAAACCATAGGCGCAGATCAGCTTCACAGTAGCCTTTGTTTTCGCTACTTATATATCTACTTTCTAAATCCAACATTTTCAGCCTTTAGCCATCTTCTATGCTTGTACAGCTCAGTTTTTGTCAGAACTGTTCGGAAACCACATTGTTGGTTTTCTCATAACATGGCTCAAATGTTAGGTCAAAGGGACACAAATTATATGGGAGTAGAATAATTTAACCTATTGTTCTGTTCCAACATGGCTGAAAGGTGATCGACTATGACGTTAAATCATACACTGTTACAAAAAACAGTTCCTGTTACAATATTACAATATTTTTGTTTCAGTATCTAGGGTCCACCGGTGTAGCTGAACTGATGGGGGTCGAGTCGACACGGGCGGGGATCACTAAATTAAAGGTAGTTATTGATTCTCTCGAGTTTTGACTCATTCTTACAGTTGAGGTAGAATTAAATTAAACTTTGGCTCATAGCACATGTTGCCTAGCACAGAATAGGTTTACTAAAATCTAATTTTTTATTTATTCAGTTTTGACTAGACTGCATCGCCTTTGGCTTTGTGGCTGAATGTTTACAAAAAAATCATTAACATGGTGTGTTCTTCTTAAGTCATTCTATGTTCTGTGTGGGTAATATATTAAGCTCATACATGACGTTAGCTTGTGAGTAATGGAATTCATTTTGTAGAACAAAGAATTACTAGAGGCCTTTTATGGAGGCCCAAAATTCTTCCAATCCCTTGGGAACGAGATTTTACTGGCACATGAAACCTTTAAAAAGTTACTATATTTTGTTTTCCAGCTGAAATTTTTTCAAAAGATACAGGTTTGTCTCAGTGTATGCATGATCCCCCGAAATCTTTGGTGTTGTGCAAAGTTTCAAGCGGTCATGATACTAAATATTCAGACAGTTAGCAGGGTCTGCAGTCACTCGGATTCAGATTCTGTCCTACAATATGAAAACATACCATATACTTTGCATGTTAGAAAATCAAGGTTCAAAAAAAGAGATAAGCAGATAACACTTTGACTACTTAGATAGTACAGTGCTTTGTCTTTTAACCAAATCAGAAATTTCAAGCCTGTGTCAAACACAGGTTGTCTTGTAATGCTGTCAGGTTTTCTTGTTGAAGCAAGGCGAAGCGAAGCAAAGCCAAGTAAAAGTACACAAAACAAAGTAAAGCAAAGTGGCTCCAATCAAATGCAAAGTACGTTCAGACTATTATAATTGTCTGAAAATTTAGGATCATGACTGTTTCCCCATCGCTGTTGTTGCATGAATATTTCATGCTCTTGTTTCAAATGTTTTTTTCCCTCACTTTGATAGTCTGTCAATGAGGTAAATATTTTCATGCTCAACTCAGTTAAGCACGAAAATCATCCTGCTCATAAGTAAAAGAATAACCAGAACCACTGGAGTTTTGTAAGTGTATGTAGTCAAAGCCAATGATTTATTCAACTGATGATAAATGTCCAACAGTTGTTGGCATTTTTACATAATATGAGCCTGTTTAATTTCATGCTTAGTTGAGTTGAGCATGAAATCATTTACCACCTCTAGTCTTGCCAGATAGGCTTTATCGTTGAGACTGTTTCCTATCCATTTACTGTTGTGGTTTTTTTGCTTGCTTCATACCTTTTTCATATGAAAAATGCAATCTTGATTTAAATCTGTGTGAGTTCCACGTGACATAATCTGTTTAGGCCTGTTTTTGATGACATTTGGACACTAGATGTTGAAACTGCCTACAGGTAACACCTTGAATAGCTGCTTACTATAGGACAAAGAGGAAGTAGTTTCTGGCTCAGTAAAAGTTCAGAGGTGTATGGATTGTCTCCCTTAGACTGTGAATAAGGAGTCAGTGACCACTTGAAATTTTGTTGTTTCCATTCCTTGGTCCAGCACTTTCTTTCACACTTGGTCAGTCACTGATAAATTGATAATAATTAGACGATAAGGTTAGGCATGCACAGGTTAATGAATCATCAAACTACATGTACCAGATAAGTACAGGTCAACCTCATTATAACACTAGGCTCCATAGATACAGACCCTGTTATATGTGAAACCATGCTATAGTGAGGTTACTATATATAACAAAATTATAATGAGTTTGGGAGCCAAAAATTGCATTACAGTGAGGCGCATTATAATGAGGTAGGATTGTACATATTTATATTTCCAGTTTTCTGGATATTTAGATTTTTTAGTGCTGTATGTCCCGGTAAACATCTTGTCCACTCCTGTTTTGGTGATGTGAACCTGTGATTGGGTTTATTGACACTCCAAACCTTACATTGATGCACCTGACTCAAGTTAACAATACACAAATTTTTTACTATATATAGATAGTGCAACCTTCTACTTCCTGAATCCAAATTTCAAGCATTTTACAGTCTTGTGCCTACTATAACCTAGTCTGAAACCCCAAACACAAGTTCTTACATGAAATAGACCAAATATAAGCTTTCATTTGTTTGCGCTGTGTTGTAACTATGCAGGTTCTTTCTTAACGTTAATATACAAATTTGTTTATCGATTTGATTTTGTGTCACCGAAAGCGCTTAACCTGTAAAACAACAACCTTCGAACGTTTTATCGGTCATCTATTTTTAGCATGTAACAGCGCATTGATTGTTTTGTATGCACTTTGCACATTATAACCCCTAATTTTGTCAAATATGGAAAAAAATCTGTCGTTCATCGCAGGTATTATTGCTCTGCAAGTGCACATTTTTCTGTAATGATAGGGAGCGATTATGTCACTAGTAAAATTGTTGTCTCCGCCTTAACTGCAATTCAAAATGGCGGCGAAGTGCGTACATGATTTCTGTCACGTATATCGTAGTATGGCTAATTATTTCTTCTTTACGACCTTCCTGTATTTTTATTTATGTGTGCATGTTTGTAATTGGTTACTTCTGGCAAAATGTTAATTTTTGAAGAATTATCTTCCGTTTCGCATGCATGCTTGCTTAGAAAAAAATATATATGAGCCGCCTCATGAGAAAACCAACAATCTGCATATGCGAAAACAAAGGCGCAGATCAGCTTCGCAGTAACTGCGAAGCTGATCAGCGCCTTTGTTTTCGCTACTCGGATAGTACAGTTCCTCTTCTTCTTAAATCCGAAATTTCAAGCTTCTAGCTCTTTTCTGTGACTGTACAGCCTGATTTGTGTCAGACCTGTTCGGAAACCACATTGTTGGTTTTCCCACGAGGCAGCTCATATTTTTTTTTGTTTTCTTAGGTTTGTTGTGACAGATAACATAGATCCGTTTTGCATAGGAACCTTTTGTTAGAAACAGTCACCCTTTTATGGAAATGACTGTATTTTCCATATTTAGGCTCATGTTAGCATTATTTCCTTATGACAATGTCTTACTATTATGTACAGGTAGCTCTAATTAAATTATGTGAAAATGAGAATATTTTTTGTGTGTGCGGGGGTGGGGGGGGGGGGTGGGGGGGGGGGGTCACTGAAAGCTGAAATAGCTTAACACATCATTTTTAGTTCATAAACTTTTATTTTACGATGCTTTAAGAATGAACCCTTTAACAATGTGTCTTGCCTAACTAATTATATGTTTGGGAAACATGTTGGAGCCCACCTACAAGAAAACTTGTCACTTGCCATATTTGAACATCAAAGGCTCCGGTCAATACAAAATACAAGAGCCAAGTTCTAAGGTTATTGCTAGCCTCAGTTGCATACTTTGGTGCAGCTGGTTGTAGTCTGACATGATTGCCAGCCAAAATGACACATTTTATAGGGTCAAACCTTATTTTGTACCCCGCTACGATTACCTAACTTGTAAGATTTACTGTTCATCCAAAATGTGTAATGTAGCGAAAGTAAAATGCACTCGGACAAACTTGCAACTTAGTATCAAAATTATACATCTACTCCAATGATCTAACAGGCTAACATGTTCCTTCAATTTTATATTCAGCCAGTGGAATGCAACACATAAACATATCTGTACCTCTGAAGTCATTTTAATACTGGCTAGACAAAGCTTTAAAAGCTTACGGTTTAGGTATCTAAAAGATTTTGGAAGTGCCTTGGAAATATACCACAAAACCATCTTTGTGACATCTTTATTACTTAGCCAAGCAGTGAGTCAGAAAACAAAAATAGTTCACCATTTCCATTTATCTGTATATAAGGTCCAAAAGTGTGTGTGTGTGTGTGGGGGGGGGGTTAACTTTTATAAGGGAACATTCCCATGATGGGGGTGGTATTCGAACCACGATAACCAGCATAATTATGATCATAAGTAAATACAATTGTCTTGTGCTTCGTTGGCTATTTATTGACCTTCAGGTTTGCGAAATTTACCTCATACACCATATACTGACAATCGATTATTTACGCCATAACATTACACAAAATAAGATGAGCCTGTGCATGAGAAAACCAACAATTTGCATAGGCGAAAACAAAGGCGCAGATCAGCTTCGCGGTAACCGCGAAGCTGATCAGCGCCTTTGTTTTCGCTACTCGGATAGTACAATTCCTCTTCTACTTAAATCCGAAATTTCAAGCTTCTAGCTCTTTTCTGAGCTTGTACAGGCCGGTTTGTGTCGGACCTGGTCGGAAACCCCGAAGACCGGTTTTCTCGCGTCGCGGCTCAAATAAGATACGCTCGAAGGTTGTATAGTATTTGACATACTTAGTTCCACTTCGGTACAATCGCATGGTATCGGCCAATCAAATTGCTCGTTACAAACTGTTCAATGGGAAACGAGGGTTAAAGGTCTTATAGGGCAAGGCGACCTGAAATCTGATCGCTATTGTAGCTGTGTACGCAGGCTTTTGTCCATGTGGTATACCATATGACCTTGCGAGTGTTTTATTGCGTTTTACGAAAATAGAAGTTATGTTCGGAAACAACCGATGGCTCAAAATAACTTAGCCATTATTTGTTTTTTTAATGCTGGTTTATGTCCTGGGTGTTACATTTATAAGCCAATCAGAATTTTGTTGGCGTGCTTAATGTTACATGCCGCGCTTAATGTTACATGCCGCATTTATATGTATGATTTATTGCAAAACACTTTTTCGCATAATTGGCTAGAAATTGAATACTAATGATTCCATGATTTTTATTGTTGTTTTATAATACATGCGTTTCGAAATTTAGTTGGAGTTTTTGTAATAAGGTATTACAAGGAGTGGTTGTATTAGTATGTAGATCGATATGCAGACATTTACACAGGAACATTTCAGTTAGATTTAAATAGGTGTGTTTGAATATTGTGAGTGGCCGTTGTGGCCTAGCAGTTTAAATTGCTGATTTCATTATCACTGATAACCATTCAATCATCTTACGGCTGTGCCCAGAATAAAAAACAAACCGCCTGATGTTTTTACAGCTTTTTGAGCCTTACACGCATTGCTTGACCATCTGTTTGAAACAAGTTAAGCCCCTATCTCACTGGAATGCGACAACTGGAGACTAGTTCGCGAATAGTTCGCGACTATTTCGCGACAAAGATAAACGATATAAACACAACTTTCACGTTGCAGTCTCATTGAATATACATTTTTGCGACAAATTCGCGAATTTCGGTCTAATTTTGAAAATATATCGCGCGACTGTCGCGCGATAGTCGCGCGACTGTCGCACGACAGTCGCGCGACATTCGTGAGAGTGTCTCATGACTTTCCCGCGAATGTAACTTATTTTCATTTAAATTCGTACGACAGTCGCGCGACATTCGTGCGAGTGTCGCGCGACATTCGTACGAATGTCGCTTAGTTTTATTTTCTCGCCAGATAGTCGCGAGGTTTTCGCAAGACTGTCGCGCGACCGTCGTGCGACACTCGCGCGACATTCGTACGAGTGTCGCGAAAATTTCGCATTGTAAATTCGCCAAAATTTCGCGGCGACAAGTTCGCGACACTCGCACGAACATCGCGCGACCGTCGCACGACAGTCGCGCGACAGTCTTGCGAAATATTTTGGAGAAAAAAATCGCATAAAATTTTTCAACATGTTGAAAAACTTCGCGACCAGTTCGCGACTAGTTCGCGACACAAGAAATTCTCACGACACTCGCGCGACACTCGCACGAATGTCGTGCGAAAGTCCCGCGACAAAATTCGCAAAACAGTCGCGAGAAATTCGCATGCCAGTGAGATACTAGCTTTAGCCATTTGATTTAAAAAACTCAGTGGTCATGTAGGAGTTGCCTCCCTGTCATTGTACAGCTTTATGACAATTATAACTTGCCTATTTTCAGTGTAACATGTCCATGTTACGGCTTTCTATAGTAAATTACTCCAAAATTACACTGTTTCACTTATAACATGGTATGATTCAGTGTACCACTAGTTAGCGTTATAATAAGCTTGAACTATACACAAATGGACCATTATGTGTGGTGGCTCAGTGGTAGAGAGCCAGAAGTTGGAAAGTGGGAGGGATGAAACTTACCATTGCTGTGTAGTGCTCTTGTGCAATATGTTTTATGTTCTCCCATATGAGCGGCGTCATGAGAAAAACAGATTTTTGCCTATGCGAAAACAAAGACACAGATCAGCTGTGCAGTAACTGCACAGCTGATCGGTGCCTTTTTTTTTCGCTACAATGACAGTATGTACAATCCCTCTTGTTCTTAAATCTGAAATTTCAAGCTTCAAACCACCTTCAGTGGCAGCACAGGCCGGTTTGTGTCGGACCTGGTCGGATACCCCAAAAACCAGCTTTCTCGCGTCGCGGTTCATACAGTACTAGTTAAATGCGCAGAAAAGTGGTGGCTCTATCTTGTGTTAAATGCTCTGCATACATTTAGTTTGGTTGAAGATAGGTTTCCAATGTTTCAGTTTCTGGAGGCAGCATGCAGGGCCCAGTTGTTCAAAACTAACGACGTCGTTAGTTAACGTTTCGTTAAAATTTCAAACATTAATATTACAAATACACTGTTATTTTTTGTTGAAAAAATGTGAGAATCCTTTGCAGTGCAAAGGATTCTCACATTTTTTCAACAAAAAATAACAGTGTATTTGTTACTTTAGCTGATATTTGCTTAACAAATTTATGTCTTAACGATATCGTTAAGCTAACGATGCTTTGAACAACTGGGTCCAGGTCTACTTTTAAACATTACAAAAAAGTGCCCATGTAGTATACTGATTTTTCCATAGTTGAAAAACTTCAAAATTTTCAGTATAAAATGTTTGATATATTTTTATTTTTGCTCAAAACATAGATTGTGGGTACATGTAACATAGATTGTGGGTACACATGTACCCACAATCTATGTTTTGGAGCAAATATAAGAAAAATAGGTATACCCGTGCAAACTCCAGTTTTGCTATATAAAAGTTGGGTTCAAGGGGGTATTCTTTTCATGTATGCTTTATGCTCCCCATCATACCGGTATAGTGCACAAAAAAGTGGTTGCACCATCCTGTGATAAATGCTCTGCATAGTTTGATAGTCTTGTATAGTCGGAGGATGGGTTTCCTCTGGTCTAATTTCTGGATGCAGGTCTGCTTTCAAATTTAACATTGGAACCATGCTGTTGTTCTGCAGGAATCTTCCGCCGACAGCGAGCGAAATCTGTAGCGGAACCAGGATACAGATCCGCCATGATGTTAAGATAGTTATAATCCCTAATCATTTCATTCATGTTCAGAATTTATTTTCAATGCCTGGTTGATTTTTCCATTCTTAAAATTAATAACAATCCATTAATTTTGACCTGCTAACAATAAAATATGAATTATCACTTCAAAGTAGATTTCAACGGATTAGTGTTAAAACAGTAGGTCCACATAGGCCCATTTCAGGAATTATCGAGAAAGTTCGCCTGAAATCAGCCCTTGTAGTGACGGAAGCTAGCTAGACAAACAGAATTTGGTTTAAGAAATTGCAGCTTTTGTGAAACTTGAGATGCACAAAAAATGGCACTGATAATAGATGTATATGCAGTATCATGGCTTATCAGCACTTTTTGTTCTTATCTCGACTGCATAAAGCAGGTTTACTCTTGATTTGGTTCATAGTTGTAGACTGGTGTGCTGTTTCCCCTATACCTATGATCCATGTCACATGGATGCATGATTTGATGATTGATGTCTGGTTCCATAATTTGAGCATCATCATGAGAAAACACGCTTTTTTCACGTGCGAAAACAAAAATGCAGATTAGCTATGCAGTAACTGCACAGCTGATCAGCACATCGTTTTTTGCTTCACATATAGTTCACTCTCTCTGCTTCTTAAATCAGAAATTTCAAGCTCCTAACCTTCTTTTGTGACTGTACAGGTCAGTTTGTGTGGGACCTGGCTGGAAACCCAGAAGACAGATTTTATCATGGTGGGGCTCTATTATGGTCCTTGTCTCATGGATGCTTGATTAAGTGATTGATATCTGTTTCTGAAACTTTGACACAGTCTGTTATAATTAATTAATAACAGAAAAATTTAAGCAAACATATTCTGAAAAAAGGAAGCCTTCTTTGCCCCATTTGCCTTGTAAAATGGGTTGTTGGTTGGTTCCCAGGCTTTTTCTAGTCCTTTGGATCAGACTTTAATACAGGTCCTATCTCCATATGGCCTTCACCGTTGATTTTGTCATATAATATCAAATCAACCAACCAAATAGTCAGAAAAAAAGAGAAAAAAAAAAGATATGACTTTAACTCTGTCTTTGCTGTCTTGAAAATACTAATATGTGTAATAATCAACTTTACTTTACAAGGGTGTAGAACAAGTGTAAAGGTGAGTGGCTGACAACCTCCAGTCTTTATGCATGAACATTGATCCCGACCTGACGGAGAATATTCTAAGATACACCATAGGTGGTGTATGTTTTCTGCCGTCATGTCAAACCGCCCTGTTACAATATCTGGGTCTTTTATTGGTGACATATGACATACTTGCGACGATATGACATACATTTGTGCTATTTTCAGTAAGCTAGGCCTTCAGCTTACTGACATGTCGCTGGCGGTCTGTGTTGGATTCAGGCAGTGAATGCTGACATTGGAGCAACTTGACCAAACAAAATAAAATATGACTGAAATGGGGAGTGGCTGACGATTCGTGTCTGTGCTCCTCGGTCATGCTGATACAGCCATAGAACAAATTTAGTCTACACTAATCTTCCATGTGGCCCTCACTAAGCTAGAAACATGAAAAAGAATTTACAAATATAGTCTACTCTAATCTTCCATGTGGCCCTCACTAAGCTAGAAACATGAAAAACAATTTACAAATTTAGTCTACACTAATCTTCCATGTGGCCCTCATTAAGCTAGAAACATGAAAAACAATTTACAAATATAGTCCACACTAATCTTCCATGTGGCCCTCATTAAGCTAGAAACATGAAAAACAATTTACAAATTTAGTCTACACTAATCTTCCATGTGGCCCTCATTAAGCTAGAAACATGAAAAACAATTTACAAATATAGTCCACACTAATCTTCCATGTGGCCCTCACTAAGCTAGAAACATGAAAAACAATTTACAAATTTAGTCTACACTAATCTTCCATGTGGCCCTCATTAAGCTAGAAACATGAAAAACAATTTACAAATATAGTCCACACTAATCTTCCATGTGGCCCTCACTAAGCTAGAAACATGAAAAACAATTTACAAATTTAGTCTACACTAATCTTCCATGTGGCCCTCATTAAGCTAGAAACATGAAAAACAATTTACAAATTTAGTCCACACTAATCTTCCATGTGGCCCCCACTAAGCTAGAAACATGAAAAACAATTTACAAGTTTAGTCTACACTAATCTTCCATGTGGCCCTCAATAAGCTAGAAACATGAAAAACAATTCACAAATTTAGTCTACACTAATCTTCCATGTGGCCCTCATTAAGCTAGAAACATGAAAAAACAATTTACAAATTTAGTCTACATAAATCTTCCATGTGGCCCTCACTGAGCTAGAAACATGAAAAGAAAAAAAAAACAAAACAATTTTTAAATTTAGTCTACACTAATCATTCATGTGGCCCTCACTAAGCTAGAAACATGAAAAACAATTTACAAGTTTAGTCTACACTAATCTTCAATGTGCCCCCACTAAGCTAGAAGCATGAAAAACAATTTACATATTTAGTCTGCATTAACTTCTATGTGGCCCTCACTAAGCTAGAATTATGAAAAACAATTTACAAATTTAATCTACACTAATCTTCTATGTGGCCCTGAGCTAGAAACATGAAAAACAATTTACAAATTTAGTCTACACTTATCTTATCTTCAATGTGCCCCCCCCCCCCTCCCCACTAAGCTAGAAACGTGGAAAACAATTCACAAATTTGCGCATAAGAATTTGTTTTGCTTGAACTGGACACAAACTCACATTCTGATATTCAATGAAGTCTGATAGCCATTGCCAATAATATGAAATCATTTTAATTTTGACAACCACAGAAAAGTTCCATAGGGACATGTAAAGCCATGTCCATCTGCTTATTATTGTCATTTGCGGATGATGTTATTTTTTGTTGAGTACTGTGAAACAATACCGCACTTGATTTCTGCAGTAAATTGGTAGTGATTTGTTTGAACGTCACTCCATGAGTACTCCAATTTAGAAATTTTTCATCGGATTACATTCTTTTTATAACAATGCATGTTGAAGAAAAAAGGGAAAGTCGGGAATTTATTTGTTCGCGATCCTGACAACATATGGAGATTTCATTTTGTACTCTGGCGATATTGAAAATATTAGCCATTATTATGCCTAAAAAGTCATGTCGGAGGGCTTAAAATTTGTCATTTTCCTCTGATCAAGTTTGATATCCTGTAGTGTAGCCCAAAATGGGCTTTTTTGAAAACATTGTACATAAACACTCCTATACTTGGGTTCGTCAAAATATGCACAAATTGATTTTTAATGGAAATAAACCTGGTGCAGCTCCATAGGATGCAAATCAAAAGCTGATTTGTAGTTTCATAAAATTGGGAAACAATTTTTTTAAGTTTCGGCAATAAACACCCTCAAAGGGTCACAATAAATGGTACACTATTCAAATTTCCATGTAAAATTTATATATTAATCAAGGCATATATGTTTTTATCCTTTGAAGTAGGGGATATTCAAGTTTTATTGCATTGCTACCTGCAGATGTTAAAATTTATTGCCATATGCGGTGTGGGTGTATATGTTTAAACTGGTAATTTTATGTGGATTGGCAGTTGTGCTTTAAGTTCGGTAAAGTTGCAAGAACTTAATTTTGGTTAATGTTCTATAACACGGGGACCCAACTGTTAATCGTGATTATTGATGCGACGTGGAATGTTAATGCATGCTATTATGAAGTTTCGTATGCGTCGGCGAGATCGTTACGAATGCGAAGTTCCACATCCTCTGCCCTTGGACCGTAAGTAGCACATGTTTTGCTCTCGTGAAAACAAACAAAGCCGAGTTTGCAAAATCGGCGTCCACTATGATCTGCAAAATTATTCTGTGTTCCCACTTGAAGTCAATTGGAATACTTACGGCACTCGTGTTTTTCAGCTAATGGTTTATAAAGTTGACATGTAGATCCAATTTTGCCACGGAAACTCATTAAATTCTTAAAGTCCTTTTGTTTTTCTTTGTCTTTGTCGTAAACTTAGAAGTATAACACAGTCCTGTGGGTGTCTTTATTGAAATTTGTATCCAAACGGCTTTGTCACTGCACATTTATTTACTGAGCGTGAAAAACAGTAAGACAAGCATCTTTTGTATGCATCGAAGACGAAGGTACGTACTACTAGAGTGAGTCATGGAAGAATTAGCATTTTTGTTGTGCTCTTTCAAAAGTTATTTACGCACATGCAGAAGCATAATGAGTGCCTTTATCAAGCGAAATATTGCATGGCGTTTTTTCCTGAGACTACATGCACTTCGTTGAGCAAGCTTCAAAGCATATACCGCTTTTATTTTAAATGAGGTCACAGAGTGGGGTTTCTGATTCAGCTTTGTCAACATTCGAGTGACACAACTGATTTATTCTTGCCTCGAAACAGCAATTCATTTTCGGACATATCAGTGACAGAGCTTATATGTTTCCTACATTAAATGAATCTAAGGCTAAACCAAATAATTTTTGATCATTGAATATGGGTGGCTCCATGCATTTCTGATAAGCAGGGGGAAAAACAACAGAATTAAAGGGGTTTATGCGGTTTTAAGGTGCGGTTGCGAGGCAGTTTTCCATTGGAATGGTGTGTTATACAAGAACAGTGATCAACTATGGTAATTTTATTGCATTAACATTATAAGAGTCTTCGGGAGCACTTTGAACCCTCGGGCACGGGCTCAAACAACTTTCTCCAGCCTCTGCAAGTAATAATACAGTATAAAACCCATGGTTGACCCCTTTAACATGTATCTAAAATATTTATCGAAGAAAATGCATCACTGTCTCCATATCGCAACATTTGCTATTTTATTTTACTGAATCATCGGTCTCATTCTTCCACGATGCATTTCTGTGTCGCATATTAAATTTTAACAACGTCTTCGATGCATACAACAGATTCTTATCTTACTGTTTTTCACGCTCACTAGATAAATGTGCATTTACAAAGCCGTTTGGATACATATTTCAATATAGACACCAACAGGACTGTGTTATATTTTTTAGTTTACGACCAAGACAATGAAAAACAAAAGCAATTTAAGAATGTAATGAGTTTCCGTGGCAAAATTGTATCTACAGGTCAACTTTATAAACCATTAGCTGAAAAACACAAGTGCCGTAAGTATTCCAATTGACTTCAAGTGGGAACATAGAAGAATTTAGCAGATCATAGTGGACGCCGATTTTGTAAACTCGGCTTTGTTTATTATCGCGAGAGCAAAACATGTGATACTTACCGTTCAAGGGCAGAGGATGTGGAACGTCGCATTCGTAACAATATCGCCCACGCATACGAAACTTCATATTAGCATGCATTAACATTCCACGTCGCATCAATAATCACGATTAACAGCTGGGTCCCCGTGTATAATTTGTTGCCTCGAGATTTTTAAGTTCTCGCTTATAATCCAGAAAAAGAGAATTAGCAAAATGAATGTTGAACAAATATGTCCTGCTGAATTTTCCTACTATATAATGATAAATATTTATACTATTTTTAGCCAAGTTGTTAAACTTTATTTTATTTTTGTGATTTTAGAGGACCATTACCGCGATTTCTGTGTAGAATTGATGTGATTCTGAAGTATTTTATTTTCTTCAAAATCGCACAAGATTTTCGTTCATAAAATTTGAAGTTTCAGGAGGGATTTGGAGACAAAACCACAATAAAACACTCGACAACAAATAGCTAAAATGATAAGTAATTGATGATTCGCCAATGACAAGTTCAGGCTTAATTAATTTTTATCACTTTGATTTTACGGCCACTGATGTGATGAGCCTTTCTGGCATTGTATTATGGTCATCTCTTACGCTGCGGTAGACTTCAACTATGAAAAATAATAAAATTCCCTCGTTAATTCTGCCGCTGATTTAGTTTGTCACATCTTTTTGTGCGTCTCGGCAAGATTTCTGTTTGTGTAATGACCTTTCGAGGCACGAATAACAAGATGAATGGTTTCGAGGCTATCTGTGAATTGTGTTTGAGACTATATCAGACTGGTAGTGAGAAAACCAACATTTTGGGTTCCGACCAGGTCCGACACAAACCGGGCTGTACAGTCACAGAAGCAGGCTAGAAACTTGAAATTTCGGATTTAAGAAGAAGGATTGTACTATCCGTGCAGCGAAAACAAAGGCGCTGATCAGCTTTGCAGTAAATGCGAAGCTGATCTGCTCCTTTGTTTTTGCATAGGCAAAACGGCACATCATATCAGACTGGTAGTGGAAAAATATGATTTGGCACTTATTGTCTTGTTGGACTGGTTATCTTTTTTTTTTCGAGGCTAACTAAATTTCTGAAATTTTGGATTTCAAAACCAGATGCATACGAATACCTAAGCAGCAGACAACAGTGGTTCATATTATAAGTCTGCGCTGTGAATTCAGCTGATCTATGACCCTCATTTTTCATGTACCAAGCTAAACAATAGGTTATCTCCTGATGTGGCCCATATCTAAATGGGTAAGGGACCAAAGCTCATTTGTCTTTCAGAGGCTTTCTGTTGGTTTGTTATACCACATATTGCTCTCCGACAAAAGGATGCGGCTTTCAATGCAATATTTGGCATGAATTGGATCAAAAGTTCGGTTACTCTCTTGATTAAAGAATGGAAAGTATTGGCTGTGCTTGGAAATTTTGTTGAGGCTCTTAGGCTGACATATTCTTAGTTAATTAAAATTTAATTATTTAAAATAAAAGTAAAATATATATAACAAGTGACTTATGAATAATTGGGCAATATTTTCTTCTGAAATGAAAAGTTTGTATAAATTGCTCCCAATTAACCAATATAAAAGGAAAATTATCCTAGTTTTACACTATGACTTAATGTCATTAAGGACACTTCTATGACGATTTTGACATCCAAGCATTCGACCATACATAATGTAATTTTCTAAGTTACGAAGAAATTTTCCAACAAAGGTTTTCATTATCTCACACGCTCATTATACCCGATTTCTTGCAATCACTAAAATGCATGCAAATTGAATTAAATCACCAGGCGACCTGTATTTCTTGGTTTATCGCCTGATGAATTCCTTGTTCAGTGGCGTAGAAATGTGGTATTATCTTATGGCCGAATATTAAATCCAGTTTTATGGTGGTTAGTTACGTAAGGGTTACCAGTGCGGCATTGATTTATTTCATTTAAATAAACGTGTGCCGCTCAAAGACGGTGCCCAACTCAGCATGAAACCATGTCTTGGCTAAGTATTTCGGGGCGTGACGCCAGAGGCCGGAATTTCATCCTCGCGAAAATTGCGTCTGCCGAGCGACGAGTAGATATTTAAAATATGAAGTGAGGATGAAGATTTGATTATTCGACTCATTTCATTATTAAGTATCCATTGTATAAGAAACATAATTAATTCCTTTAGAAGTTGGTTACAAAGCCCCCAAAAATTAGAAAAAAGGAGAAAAAACAGTGCTGAACAAAATGTGCCCTTAGCTCAAACAAGCAGATGAGGACTTTGAAATTAATTAGGCTGGTTTCCTTGATTTTCCAAATTTCTAAAACCAGACTGGTTTAATACAAAAATTCAAAGAGTAAAATAATAAAAAAAAATCCCAGTTTCTTGTACCAGGGTAAATATTTATAGAAAGGGAGACCTCGAGGTGTCAATTCATATATTGCATAAAACTCAATTTCATTATTAGAAATGCACAATGATTTGTTAAAGAGTGCGTTTAATTGGCCAAAACTAAGAATTCTGCTTTTCAGCTTATTAGACCAATTTTGGTACACTGCATTGAAAAAATGAATAAAAATCTGGTAATATAAAATATCATAAATCCCTCCTAGGAAATATCCCATCTCCCAGCCTGGCGTATCCTATATGAGCCTGTGCATGAGAAAACCAACAATTTGCATAGGGGAAAACAAAGCCGCAGATCAGCTTTGCGGTAACCGCGAAGCTGATCAGCGCCTTTGTTTTCGCTACATGGATAGTACAATCTCTCTGCTACTTAAATCCAAAATTTCCAGCCTCTAACCATCTTCTGTGACTGTACAGCCCGCTTTGTGTCAGACCTGGTCAGAAGCCCAAATTGTTGGTTTTCTCACGCACAGGCTCATATGGATTTCAATATTAGATTATCGCCGAGTGTCATCGTCAACAACCAAGTGTCATCCATTTTCCAAATCAAATTTTCTGCGGTTGCCCACTCTATTTCCTATATTTTCCGTGTGATGGAGCACATTTTCTGGCTAATACTTACAGTCTGATGAGTCTAGGAACTGTAGCGGAAGATTTTCCTGGCATCTAACTGTCAAAACCAATCAACTATGTGCTGGACGATGATTTTTTGGTGAATTCTGTTGAATTCGACACAATTCCCATTAATCATGTCTTTTCGATGACAATTTCTTCTCTATTTTTCGTTGTAGCCGGCATTTTATTATTGAATTGTTTACTATTTCTATAGCAATTCATCTTAGCAGGCACTGACGGCTATGAATTATTACTGGTCCTAATATATTTTTCATGCTTTAATGGGAGCTCCTAAAATATATCATATTTAAAACGGGATTTCTTGAAAGAAAAGCTTCATGTTTGGAATGAGAATAATTATTTTTAGATGGGGGTGGAGATGTTTGTCAATTTATAATTGCAGCTATTTTCCTATTTGCTTCTCCTGTTTCTCTTAAGTTTACCTACTCCCTGGTTTCATCCATTTGCTTTGTCAGTTTGAAGAACCATTGGTCTTCTTTTGCATCATCCTCAATTAGGTCTTCCACATTTGGTCTCTCATTTTTAGCTCGCCTGCACGAAGTGCATAGAGCTATTGTAGTCACCTCGGTCGTCTCCGTTTACGTTTACGTGTACGTGTACGTTTACGTGTACGTCCACGTCACACTTTCGGTTAAAGTTTTTAATAAGTCTATATCTCTTGACCATGTTGATGGATCAAGTTGATACTTTGCATGTTGCTAGATATTGGTCTGAAGTTTTACGCAGTACCATCATGACCCACCCTGGGTGACCTTGAGGTCAAGGTCACGGTCTTAGAAATTTTGTGTTTTTAAAAGATTTTGGTTAAAGTTTTTGTAAGTCTATATCTCTTGACCATATTGATGGATTGAGTTGATATTTTGCATGTTGCTAGATATTGGTCAGAAGTTTTATGCAGTACCATCATGACCCACTCTCGATGACCTTGAGGTCAAGGTCACAGACTTAGAAATTTTGTGTTTAAGTTTTTGATTTAAGTTTTTGTAAGTCTATATCTCTTGACCATGTTGATTGATCGAGTTGATACTTTGCATGTTGGTAGATATTGGTCTGAAGTTCTATGCAGTACCATCATGACCTACCCTGGGTGACCTTGAGGTCAAGGTCACAGACTTCGAAATTTTGTGTTAAATTTTTTGGTTAAAGTCTAAATCTCTTGAACATGTTGATGGATAAAGTTGATACTTGCATGTTGATAGATATTGGTCTCAGGTTTTATGCTGTACATCACAACTCACCTGGATGACCTTGAGGTCAGGGTCACAGACTTGGAAGTTTTGTGTTTAAGTTTTGGTTAATGCTTTTATAAGTCTATATCTCTTGAACATGTAGATTGATCAAGTTGATACTTTGCATTGGTCTGAAGCTTTATGTTGTACCATCATGACCCACCTGAGTGACGTTGAGGTCAAGGTCATGGGTCATAGATTTTAACAGATGTAGTGGCAAAGCACAAGTCAGGCGAGCTACGCTGTCCTGCGACAGCTCTTATTAGCTCACCTGAGCCGAAGGCTCACAGGTGGGCTTATAGTATAACCATGCTCAGGCGTCCGTCCGTCCGTCCGTCGTCCACCACCATCCACAATTTCAAAGATCTTCTCCTCTGAAAGCACTTGGCCAATCAAAGCCAAACTTCATGTGGAGCATTCTTAGGAAGGGGGAACGAAAGTTTATATAAATGGTCCAGGTCACATGACCAAGATGGCCGTCATGGCTATAAATGGCAAAAACCTTTAAAAATCTTCTTTTCCTGAACCAGAAGGCCTATGATCTTGAAACTTGGTGTGAAGCATCAGGGACAGGAGCTCTACAAAGTTTATATAAATCATGACTTTGGGATGACCTTGACTTATTTTACAGCAAGGTCAACTTAGGTTGCCAATGCATTTAAATGGGAAAAAAATGGTAAAATACTATTTTATAGGTAAAACTTACTGGGAATAGGCAAATCGACAAAAGATTAATATTTATGGAAAAATTTTGCCCCCTGGGGGTTGTCTGCCCCTGCCCCAGGACTATATACATGTAAATTTCCGTAATATCGAAACATCTTCTGTTCTAAAACCCGCTCAAACTTCACATGGAGCATCCTTAGGAAGCAGCAAAGAAAGTTTATATAAAAGGACCAGGATGGCCGCCACAGCTTTAAATAGCAAAAACCTTTAAAAATCTTCTTCTCCAGAACCAGAAGGCCTATGATTTTGAAACTTGGCATGAAGCATCAGGCAATGGAGCTCTACAAAGTTTGTATAAATCATGACCTTGGGATGACCTTGACCTTTTTTACAGCAAGGTCAACTTAGGCCGCCCATGCATTTGAATGGGAAAAAATAAGATAATGTCATTTAATGGCAAAAAACTTGCTAGGAATGAGCAAATGGACAAAAGATTTATGTTTATGAAAATATTTTGGGCTCAGAGGGTTGTCTGCCCCTGCCCCGGGGCTAAAATAACCATAATATTCAAATATCTTCTTCTCTGAAACCGCTTGGCCAATCAAAGCCAAACTTTATGTGGAGCATTCTTAGGAAGAGTGAATGAAAGTTTGTATAAATGGTCAAGGTCACATGACCAAGATGGCCACCATGGCTATAAATAGTAAAAACCTTTAAAAATCTTCTTCTCCAGAATTAGAAGGCCTATAATTTTGAAACTTGGCATGAAGCATCAGGCAATGGAGCTCTACAAAGTTTGTATAAATCATGACCCTGGGATGACCTTGACCTTTTTTACAGCAAGGTCAACTTAGGTTGCCCACGCATTTGAATGGGGAAAATTGTTAGGGCAATTAAAACTTGCAGTAAATTGGCAAATGGACTGAATCTTTATGATTTAAAAAAGAAATTGCCTCCAGAGGTTGCTCTGGGGTTATATACATGTATATTACCATTCTAGTGGTATATATCTCAGGTCTCAGGTGAGCGTTTACAGGACCATTGGTCCTCTGGTTTCTTCAGTTTTGTCTACTTCCACATTGTCTACACACTTTAGGTTTGCCTGAGAGCTCTATGTTTTATCTCTGCAGTTTTTATCATTCATTCTATATTTGTATTGGTAAACAAATGTTCATAAAAATACTGTAAAATAGCAGTCACACATTCGGGTATAAGTGAGTCAGAGTCACGTTCAAAACATGTTACGCTTGGTGTTAGTCTGGTGCATGTCCCTGTACATCCCTAAATGTCGGTGCGCTTTTTGTGCGTGTTTGTGCTCAAAAATTTTTTAAACATGCTTAAAAATTTTCTGGAAGTGCGGCATGTCTCGGGCATGTGTCTTAAATGTTTCGAATAAGTTCCATGCACATTACAGGTGCGTAGAATATGCTTTGAATGCATTTGGCTTACGATTTAGGCATGCCAGTATACGCTACATGCGCATCCTGATTGCTTCAGTAACATGTCCCAAGCATGTATGAGATGCGCATGTATTATACTGTGTAATGTTTGATGCGCACCTGTATCGGGTACTTAGCGTGTCTTTGACGTAACACAAACATGCTCCAAAATTATCAGCATTTTAGAGATTTTTTATATGTCCGGAATACGCCTCAGTCATACGCTAATGTGTGACTGCTAAAAAAAGTTAAAGAAACAAATTTTTTTTCTACGTCCAAAATCTTCAGCGTTTTGAGATTTTTCATACGCCTGGCACGCATTTGGGTTATACGCTAATGGTAACACTTCAACACAACTACTGCCATGAATGAAATTTGCAAATTCTGTATATAATCAGTATAGTACATGTACTTCTTTATCTGATTTCAGAAGTCGACAGATAAGATGGCCAAAATACCTGTGATTATGCTTTCCATCTCCTACAAAGGGGTTAAATTCATTGACGCTAGATCTAAGGTAATTATACCAGCCAACAATCGTTGGCATTTTAACATTTATCAGCAGGATAAATTTCAGGCCTTGCCAATTAATCTGAAGGTGGAATTTCAACCAATTTTGGTTATTTCATTAATTATGAGCAGTTTAAATTTCATGCTCAGCTGAGTTGAGCTTGAGAAAAGTTTTATAACCTTGAGGCCTGGTGAGGCAGAAATATGAAAGTGAGCAGTAAGCTCTACTTTTCTAACAGATTACTGCCCTAATATGATCGCAAGATTGTTGAAAATGGTGTTAAGTTCAAGCACACACACACATTCATACATGTACATGCATGCAGACAAACACATTGACACACTGTCTACATATCTGAAATTTGCCCATTCTTTCTTGAAGATTTTGTTATGATCAAATTCTGCAGTCATTCTTCGTCTTTCACAAGTTTGTTATGTCCCATTGCACCACTCATTCATTTGAGATTATCTGCCATGGTGGGAAGGTTGGGTTGGCAGATCTTATGATGTATAGCTTCTATAAATAGCACAGCAATTTGATACAATGTATCATATTAGTACAATCTCTGACATTCTGCGCCAGGAAGTCGACTCTCTGGCTCAGTGGTTAGAGCATTGGATTTGTACCCCAGCGATCGGGGTTCGAATCATATCAGGGTCGTGTTTTTTTTTTGTTTTTTTTTTCAAACTATGCATCATTTCTTAATTACGAATTGTCTTATTCGTAACATGGGGGCTCGTCGTATTAAATGATAACTCTCTCGAAATGTGGATGTGTTATGTATCATTGCACCACTCATTCATTCGAGATTATCTGCCGTAGTTGGAAGGTCGGGTTGGCAGATCATATGATGTGTAGCTTCTATAAATAGCACAGCTATTTGATACAATGTATCATATAAGTACAATCTCTGACATACTGCTTCAGGGAATGGACTCTTTAGCTCAGTGGTTAGAGCATTGGATTTCTACCCCGGTGGTCCGGATTCAAATCCCATCAGGGATGTGGGATTTTTTCAAACTATGCATCATCTCTTAGTTACGAATGTTCATATTCGTAGGAAGTTAAGAGTTGAAGAATATGGCTTCACAACATACTGGTTAAATACCCGGTACATGTACCATCAAAAGATTTTTGTCCCTATTTCTCACAGTGAACCTTTTATACATTTCAGAAAGTGACCTGTAACCATTAGATAGATCAGCAGTTGTCTGTTTACAGTGAATAATTGTGCTTAACATACTGGTTAACTACCCTCAAAAGATTTTCTCTCCTCATTTCTTACAATGAACTTTCCTCTTTTTTCTCTTCCAGAAAGTGATTTGTGACCATGAGATAGGGAACATATTTTGTGCCTGTCAAGACACGGATGATCTCAGGTTCTTTGCCTACATCACGCGGGACATCGAAACTGCCAAACATTACTGCCATGTCTTCAAAGTGAAAAGCTCAGTAAGTGAATATTGTGGAACTGCTGTTGATTATCAAATTACTGTAAATTGAACCTTATACAAAATGAGCCACATCGTGAGAAAACCGGAGTTTTGCCTATGCGAAAATAAAGGCGCAGATCAGCTTCGCAGTAACTGCGAAGCTGATCAGCGCCTTTGTTTTCACTACACGGATAGTACACTTCCTCTTCTTCTTAAATCTGAAATTTCAAGCTTCTATCCTGCTTCTGTGACTGTACAGACTGATCTGTGTCGAACCTGTTCTGAAACCATATTGTTGGTTTTCTCACAAGATGACTCATTTAAAGAAGCAAAAACAGAGGTCCTCACAAACTGACTGAAAAATTGTTGGCTTGGATATAAAGGCATAACAATGATAGAAAATTAGATGATGTGTAAAAAAATGTCTGAAAATCGAGAGCTTACAATTGAGATCTGTCAGAAAATAGGGACGGTTACTAATGCGTCAGTATCTGCAAGAGTTACTCACTTCACAGAAAGCTAGCTTTGCAAAGTTCATAAGTATTGTTGTTTCAATTGTGCAGAAATAACAATTGCCATCAAATGACTGTCATCCCTCTTTCCTCAATCACTGTTTATCACACTGTTCCCTATATTTGATTCTGTCACAGACATCGACCCCCCGACCCCTGGTCTCACATCAGGCTCTCGAATGTTCTGTTTTATGAGCCACGACTTGAGAAAACCGGTCTTCGGGATTTCTGACCAGGTCCGACTCAAACCGATCTGTACAGTCTCAGAAAAAGGCTAGAAGCTTGAAATGTTGGATTTAACAAGAAGAGGGATTGTAATATCGGTGTAATGAAAACAAAGATGCTGATCAGCTGTGCAGCAAATGCAAAAAGCCAATTTTCTTAGATGTTCTGTTTTATTATAGTCTTGTATTTCCTTCCCACTTCGACTGATCATTAATCCATAATGTCCCACCCGATTTTAAGATGATTTTTAGCTGCGTCATGAGAAATTGAGTTTAGGTTTTCAATTAGATCAGACTCAAGTAAACCAGACTGTGCAGTAACAGAGACTAGCCGGGGACTGGAAAATTTTGAATTTAGTGAGAGGAGAGATTTTACTTTCTAGGCTGCCAAAAGCATAGAAGCAGATGAGCATTCAATATAGTGCAGTGAGTGCTATTTGAGCCGCAACAGGAGAAAACCAGTCTTCATGGTTTCTGACCAGGTCCGACACAAACCGGCTTGTACAGTCTCAGAAAAAAGATAGACACTTGAAATTTTGGATTTAAGAAGAAGAGGAATTGTACTATCCGTGTAGCGAAAACAAAGGCGCTGATCAGCTGTGCAGTTACTGCACAGCTGATCTGCACCTTGTTTTCGCATAGGTAAAAATCTGGTTTTCTCATGACGCGGCTTATTTGTCACCAATGTAAAATCAGGTTTTCTTATGACATGCTACAATTTAAAGATTGATACAAAATCGTGAGTGACGTTTTTGCATTCAGAAGAAAAACAAAATGAAAGATCTTTAACACATGGACGTTTATGGTGTGAATATTAAGTATGTGATTTCGTATGGCTGCTGAATCGTCCCGGAGGCAAAATCACTTATCGTGATTGAAAGATAGAATGATCTGTAATTTGTCAGCAATTAACATAATAAGATGATGTACAAGTAATGATAAAGGGGGTATTTGTAAAATTAATGGGGGCTGGGGGCTAGCGGGATTGTGATAGAAAGAGACTCAGAGGGATTTCATAGATTGAGAATAGTGCTTGAGAAACGGAAAAGATAGGGACTCCAGTCATGTTTTGACCACATCCTGAAAATGGCCTGAGTGCACTGCAAATATTGAGATCAGTGCGAGAGGGTGACGAGTCTTTATTGTTGACTGCCATTGTAGTTATAGTAATTATTAAGTGCCAAATCTTCCTGGAATCAGTAAAAGACATCAAGAAAACATGTACGTGAAATAAATACCCCCTTATACCCCACTTTTATATAGTAAAACTGGGGTATGCAGGGGTATACCTATTTTTCTTATTTTTGCTCAAAACATAGATTGTGGGTACATGTTAGAACTGCCTCGCTATGTGTACCCATAATCTATGTTTTGAGCAAAAATAAGAAAAAAAAATTCTACTGGAAATTTTTATTTTTTTGCAACTTTAAAAATCTCTTTTTATTATATGGCAAGTGATGAAATATAGAGAAATATGTATTAAATATATTAAACCAATATTTGAAAAAGTTATATTTTCACATGTGAAAATATAAAAAAGTTATATTTTCACATGTAGTTATATTTTCACATGTGAAAATATAAGATTTGGGAATACGCAAATTACGATTCCACCGTTTCATTTCTAATTTATACATAACTAAATTTTATAATCTATGCTACTGTTGACGCAATGAACGTTCACACACAATAGCGACGTAATGACGTGACGTAATGACGTCATTTAAGATTTTGATGTCATATGCTTTAGCGCGCAACGTTACAATGACTACATGTAATATAATAAAAAGAAAATTCAAGTTTTTGTCGTGAATATGACTTTTATTTCATCTCGTGAAGTGAAAAATTATATATTTCATTCGTGCCTTAGGCACTCATGAAATATAAAAAATTTTCACTTCACTCAATGAAATAAAACTCATATTCACTCCAAAAACTTAAATATCCTCTATATATTGCATGGGCATGTTTTCGTAATGATTATGGCAGCAGAAATATCTTTGTGACCAAATCTTCTTGGAAAAAGAATCTTCGTGATTGCTGATTGGGAGCGATCTGACAAGTTCCAATATACATATTGAGCGTTTTTTTTTTTTTTTTTTTTTTTTGTTTTTTTTTTTATAGTGAAACTAATAGTGAAACTAATAGTGAAACTAATAGTGAAACTAATTAGTCTAACCAAAATTGAAGGAGTAATACAAAAGTCTACCAGTACATGTATTAAATTAATGATTTTATGATGACGATTTGACATGACAGTTGTCAGTCTGACCATATGTTTATCAATTGTCTCATCTCCCTGGGACATCTAGGTCACTGCCAGAGGGGGGAGGGGGTAAGGTCATTGCCATGGGGTGGGCCAGTAAGGTCAGGGGAGCAAGGCCAACTGCGTTGGACAGCAATTTGTCTAATGACACAGTCCAGATGTTAATGAATTATCTCATACATTACGAAAACACGTCCATGCAATATACAGAAAAATATTTGGTTGTAAAAATGAAAAATTTCACCGGAAAAAATTTGATATTTTTCTTATTTTTGCTCAAAACATAGATTGTGGGTACACGTTAGAACCGCCTCGGCGAGGCGGTTCTAACGAGTACCCACAATCTATGTTTTGGAGCAAAAATAAGAAAAATAGGTATACCCCTGCATACCCCAGTTTTTCTATATAAAAGTGGGGTTTAAGGGGGTATGCATTTCACGGACATGGTTTCCTGATGTAAACCTGGCATTCTTTTTATGGGACATCCTTTTTGTGGAACAGTATAGCCCCAGATGTGATGCAACAGAACGTGGCATCCCATATGTGGCTATTCTGTTTGCTTCGAGAAAATTCATAAAAAAAAAAAAAAAAAAAAAAAAAAAAAAAAAAAAAACGCGGGTGACTCCTGATTTCCCTAAAAATGAAAGTGGACTCACCCAAATGATAATGATGGGAAAATCTATTGGTCAAAAATGGATTAATACTGTACTCAGTTTAAAATTTATCATTGCTTTATTTTTTTTTTTCAAACTTGGTGACGAAGTTGATTAATGACTGCAGCCCTGCCCGACTGGCAAACGAGCAGATGATATCAATGATAGTCATCAGAACAGACAGGCCCACCCCATATTACAGGCCTTTGGTTAAAACGGTGTACGGTAACACCCAATTTAGATTTGTCAGATTTGAAGGCAGTATGATACAGGCTGTGTGAATGAATGCTATCCCAAAATGATCAAATCGGTTTAAACTTCACACATACTTGCCACCTGAAATTTGAATTCTCAACATTTTTTGGTTGGAATTTTCAGCTGCATTTGACTGATTTCTCCCATTCTCGAAATGCCTATCAAAAAGTTAAGCTGAAGAGGTACATAATAATGTATCCTGGAACAATTTTACACCCTTTCTCTCTAAAATGTGCATGTGAAAACTTGTGCCTTATTAAATTCTGGGTGAGCACAGTGGCCTAGTGGTACAGTGTTGGACTTCCAACCAAGAGGACATTGGTTCAAATCCCTCTGGCACTGGGTTGCTCCTTTAATAGTAAGACACATTAACTTCACCCTTGTCATCAGGAAAACATATCCGTGCAGTGAATACCCTCTTAAACCCCATTTTTATATAGAAAAACTGGGGTTTGCAGGGGTATACCTATTTTTCTTATCATTTTGCTCCAAAACATAGATTGTGGGTACCGTTAGAACGGTCTGCGAGGTGGTTCTAACGCGTACCCATGATCTGTGTTTTGAGCAAAAATAAGAAAATATCAAAACTTTTCTACTGAAAATTTTCTCTCTTTTTTTCGGCTTTAAAAAATCCCTGTATATTGCATGGGCATGTTTTCGTAATGGTACTGGTTAATACCCTATTACTGGTTCATACCCAAGAAGCAGTGGCTGAAAAATTGTTTCAAACAATAATACAATTCTGAGATGTACATATTGGCCGCCCCCTCCCACACCTCTTCAACAAACAAGACTGACCACCCCACTGATATCTTTCCAGGAATGAAAATTTTTTATTTATTTATTTATTTATTTTTTTGTTTTAATCAGTTTTATGTCCCTTTCAAGATTATTTCAGCTCATATGAGATGGGCCATTCAGTAGACGGGGCGAAAACAGGAGACCCCCTGAGAAAAAACACCTGCAAGCAGAACTTGGCTTGTCTCACATGTGGCCAGTGTAGGGCTTGAATCCACACCAGACACAGCGGTGAGATGATCGAGTTATTAAGAAACAGCGCTCTTAACCTCTCGACCATGGGGACCGCCTTTTTAGTTCTGTAGTTCAAAGTATGTTAATATGTGGCTTTATTCAAGGGCAAAACAGTCTGACATGTGGGTGGGTGGAGTACATATAGATGGCAATAGATAAAATTTTTCTAATCAAGAATCAATTATCCATGCGATGACAGGCCAAGATGACCAGACAACAACTTGGTGTCAATGTCAAGCTTTATTTTGATAGGATATCTTAGGTAAATTTTAATATGAGCAGTTGTAATGAGATACCATATGTGTATGCCGCCAACATAGCCCAAAATCCACATCTGTATCCCTCATTCAAGGCTTACTGTTCAGCGCCTTGGTTTTTGCTATTAATAAAGTTCATTTCCTCTTTTTCTTAGATCAAGCCCTTTATCTTCATTGTTGTTATACCTTATACAGCTCAGTTTGTGTCAGAATTGGTCGGGAATCTAAAGTACAGGTTTTCTTGCTGGCGATATTCTACCCCTTAATCTTGCTGACCAGATATCTGTACGATCTTAGTGTGAGGTATCATACCATTATTCAATGCATCTTTATGGGTATTCAGATATACAAACAAGCATGGTAAATTAATCATAGATGATATTTGATCCGATGTTTAGGTTTCTGAAAATTGTCCAGTTTCAGTTCTTATGGTACAGAGCACTGTGGTTTTGTTGTTTTGACAGGTCATGATAGGAATTGTTTGGACATACCAAAGATTCTTACTGGGTGGTTGAGGTTGGCCTAAACTGCTATCATTTCTTGGGCAGACATAAGTTAAGCACTTAACACATACTCAGTGCACATTATAACACCAGTAATGCACTAGTCATTTGTAACCACGGCCCCATCACCCCCGGAGGAGGACATGGAATAGCGGTGGAATGAGTGGGGCTTTGACCAAAGTTTTGCCAGTGCGGGAGAAATACAAGGCGTTTGCTTTATATAGGCAAAAAGGGCTATGAAATGAAAAGATAGCTATGAAATGAAAAGATAGCAGGCTGCGGGGGAAAACAACGGTGGTTTTACCAATGAGCAGTCCCCGTAGGGCGAGGCTTTTAGCGGGGATTTGCTGGACCAAAGTCCTCACTATTCCCTGGGGGTCGGGAGGGGCGTGGTTACAAATGACTAGTGCATAACCTAAACTGAACTTGGTAAATCAACTGTATGGAGAAGCTGGTGCCTTGTCAAAGTGTACCACAGGACCCAAGAGTGAAAGGGACTAGGTTCTAAACCCACATCTGTCATATAGTGTCCTTGCACAAAACATTTTATGCACTCATCAGTAGTATCCGTTAGCTCCAAGGAGTGTTGGCTCCATTCTGATATGACTGGAAAATTGTTAACTGGGACTTTAAGCCATAACTAATTCCAACCTGTGAAAGTTAAAGATGTAAACGTGACTAGTAAAACTTTTATATTTCCTTCGCATGTTGGCGATGATTTGGTTTGCTCATACAAAGTAATAATGATATAAGAGCAAGCCAGTTTACTCACTAACTGCTGAAAATTATGAAATTGGAGTGGCTTCTGGTCATTTTATCTGAAATCCTACACGGGCGAGGAGCATTTGGTAAGCAAGTCACTTTCAATAGTCGAGGTAAAATTTCTCACGTAGTTACAGAAATGTTCTTCATTTTGAAAGTGAAGATTTTAATGGAAAACAATTTGAATTCGCAGGTGGCAAATTTACCTACATGATGCTTGCAAAATGAGAGTTCATTTCGTTGATTATGCCTGAACACATAGAAGCTGCAAAGTGAGACTTGAAACCAGTCTACGGGGTTTCCGACCAGGTCCGACACAAACCAGCCTGTACAGTCACAGAAGAAGGCTAGAAGCTTGAAATTTTGTATGTAAATAACAGAGGAATTGTACTATCCGAGTAGCGAAAATAAAGGCGCTGATCAGCTGTGCAGTCACTGCACAGCTGATCTGCGCCTTTGTTTTTGCATAGGCAGAAATTCGGCTTTCTCATGATGTGGCTCATATGATGCATATGAGGGAGGTAGCCTGGCGGTAGAGTGTAAGGCTCTCATTTGAGAGGTCCCAAGTTAAACCCCACCCTCAGGTGCCCAGTTGTATTCTTGAGCAAAGATATGAGCCGCCTCGTGGGAAAACCAACAATGTGGTTTCCGAACAGGTCCGACATAAACCGAGCTGTACAAGCACAGAAGATGGCTAGAGGCTGGAAATTTTGGATTTAGAAAGAAGAGGAATTGCACTATCCGAGTAGCGAAAACAAAGGCGCTGATCAGCTTCGCGGTTACCGCGAAGCTGATCTGCGTCTTTGTTTTCGCCTATGCAGATTGTTGGTTTTCCCATGGGGCGGCTCATATATTAACGTTTCATAGTACTTGGAGTTAATAGTGAGAAAACAGTAGCTCTGTCCCGACGTCAGTGAAAAATTGTTGACTGGGATATTAAATATTAGACTAACAAAATGGGTAAAGGACATATGCTTTGTGAATGAATGAGGGTCTCTTTGTTTGAAAAAAAATGCACTAAATGCCTTTTAAACAAGAAAACAGAAGCACAATGTGTATGTATCATTGTTCATGAAATCGGATAGGAACAAACGATACGCTGTCAAAAATCTTCTTTTTGGGGGAGATAATGTGAAGTTGTCAGAAGCCTATATGAGCCGCATCATGAGAAAACCAGATTTTTGCATATGCGAAAACAAAGGCGCATATCAGCTGTGCAGTAACTGCACAGCTGATCAGCGCCTTTGTTTTCGCTACTCGGATAGTAAAATTCCTCTTCTACTTATAGCCAAAATAAATCAAGCTTCTAGCCTTTTTCTGTGACTATACAGACCGGTTTATGTCGGACCTGGTCGGAAACCTCGAAGACCGGTTTTCTCGCATCGCGGCTCATATAATAAACGATTAACGCACATACAATACTTGTTACATGAAGCCTTTATAAAATGGAAATTAGACGTAGATAAGTACATTATTTCGTTACGGACGCTTTAGTAGATTAAAAAATTCTTTTTGTACAACATGGCTGATTTGACATGCCACCATCATCGTCCAATTCTGTGTGGTGAGTCGTCACATTAAGGTATCAGGCCCGTGAAGGGTAGACGGTAGTTTGCTCTAGTTCTAAATGAGCCGTGATGCAATTTAACCGGTCTTCGGGGTTACCGACCAGGTCTGACACAAACTGGTCTGTACTGTCACAGAAGTAGGTTAGAAGCGTGAAATTTCGGATTTAAGAAGAAGAGGAAGTGTACAGTAACTGTGAAGCTGATCTGCGCCTTTGTTTTCGCATAGGCAAAAATCAGGTTTTCTCATGATGGATAGTGTTTTTACTTATTCCGAAATATGCATTACTGATGATGTCTTCTTAATTTTTCTTAAAACTGAAAACATGAAATGGGAACCCTTCAATGGGGCATTTTTTGTTTTGCTTCAGCTATTAGTTAAAAAACTGTCTAAATATTTTGATTTTTTACAGATTCAAAAATGCATTGTATCACATATATACTGTAGGTAGGTTCACATAATATTCTAGCATGAGGATTGAATATCATGACATCATTATAGACTGCAATATCATGACACATTTTTGTTAAAAGAAAAGTTGGTCCATCATTTTATTTGAGCTTCCAGTTTGGGTCCTTTAAAAATACAAACTTTTTCACGTTTTTCAAAACATTCCATACTCATAAGAGAGTTCCATACACTCAGGTGTCAGCCGTTTTTAGCATGTGATGGTACACAAATGACTCCGACGACAGCATAGCTAGTACCATTTGAGCCTCGACGAAAGAAAACTGGTCTTCGGGGTTTCCGACCAGGTCCGACATAAACCAGTCTGTGCTGTCACAGAAGATTGCTAGAAGCTTGAAATATTGGATTTAAAGAGGGGAGAAATTATACTATCCGTGTAGCAAAAACAAAGGTGATGATCAGCTTCGCAGTTGCTGCGAAGCTGATCTGCGTCTTTGTTTTCACAAAGGCAAAAAATCCGGTTTTCTCATGACGCGGCTCATTTGATTTACAACCCTGTTTCAAAGTCTTTGGTTTACAATGAGGACAGATTTTTTCACAATATGCAAGCAATCCTTCAGATGAAGTATGCTTGATTATTTTACGCGACCAGTATTAAGGCACATTTGGCTGCTTGACCAGTCGGAAAATTGGGCGGTGTGCTGATCAGCTCTCTGCCAATATGAGAGGATTTCATTTAATAACACTCAATGTTCTGACGGACTAGCCACCTAATTGAACAAGGTTTTCTAATTGTTTTACCGCTCAATCTTCTCGATTTTAGGAATTGAGCCTGTGCGTGAGAAAACCAACAATTTGGATTTCTGACCAGGTCCGACACAAACCGGCCTGTACAGTCACAGAAGATGGTTAGAGGCTTGAAATTTTGGATTTAAGTATGAGAGGAATTGTACTATCCGAGTAGCGAAAACAAAGGCGCTGATCAGCTTCGCGGTTACCGCGAAGCTGATCTGCGGCTTTGTTTTCGCCTATGCAAATTGTTGGTTTTCTCATGCACAGGCTCAAATAGTAGTACAAGAATAAATCAGGTTTAAAGACATGTAGGATCGCTATAATTAATGTTGTCCATTTGAGCCGCGGCATGAGAAAACCAACAATGTGGTTCTGGACAGGTTCGACACAAACTGAGCACAGTCACGATGGCTAGAGACTGGAAATTTTGGATTAAATTTAAGAAAGTAGAGGAATTGTACTAGGCTTGCAGCGAAAACAAAGGTGCAGATCAGCTTCGTAGTTATTGCGAAGCTAATCTGCACCTTTGTTTTCATAATGGGAAATGTTGATTTTCTCATGACGTGGCTCATTTCATTAGGGAGATGTTCCTGTTGTGGTTTGTAGTTGTCAGGGTCAACATAAGTCTTTGACTGCCCTTGTGACTGATAATGCTCCCGGAGTAATCAAAATAAATCTGATTTGACCAAGGGTTTGAGCATCATCATTACATGGTTTTGATAGCTTTACCACTTCTAGAAATAATTGAATTAAAGTATGACTATAATTCACTGCCAATGGTAAGTTGCTGGTAAAAGAATGTGAATTGAGTTCTGGTAAACCAGTTCAATTTAACTTCCGGAGGAAAGACTTATCAAGGCAACCTGACTTTAACATGCACAATCTCACAGCCCACCTATTTTGTCCTTGATTGGACCACAAATTAATTAGGATAATTAAAGTGTAATAAAAGATATGATAATCAAGGCCAAGGTTTTGGCCAGGTTTGGGTGTTCAGGGCAAATGAAGTTAATGTAGCTGAAATAATAAATTAGTTTGTACATTTATCTTTTGCTGTAGTCCCTTATTATGCTTGTAATGCATTACAACCTCTGTGTGTGTGGGGCGGGGAGGGGGGGGAGGAGGGGGGAGGGAGGAGTCTGTCAGTGAGAATGAGTCTAGACTCCAAAGCCAGTGTTTGTGGGGAGTTTGAAACCTTAGTATCGCTGTGCTTGTCTGAAAACTTTGTATACGTGACAATATCAAGCTACTTTTTCAAAAGCAGGATATTAACCCATATTTGACAAATGGATTTCCCCATCATTATCATTTGGGCGAGTCCACTTTCATTTTGAGGAATATCGGGAGTGATTTTGAATTTTTATTCCATTTTTCGATGAAATTTCTGTAAGCAAACAGAATAGCCCCAGATGGGACGCCGCGTTCTGCGGCGTCACATCTGGAGCTATACTGTTTGCCTATGTCCCAGGCACCAGGCTTAAATGACTTAAAATGTGGTTTGCAACTTATTATAAGAAAAATCCCCAACAATATGAATGTCATAAGCTGAAACCAGCAGCCTCAATCTTATGACATCAATTGAAACTGAGCCACCACTAAATCAGGTGAATATGAGCCGCGACACGAGAAAACCAACAATGTGTTTTCCAAACAGGTCCAACACAAACTGAGCTCAGTACACACACAGAAGAGGGATAGAGTCTTGAAATTTTGGATTTTGAAAGTAGAGGAATTGTACTCTCCGTGTAGCGAAAACAAAGGCGCGGATCAGCTTCATGGTTACCGCTAAGCTGATCTGCGTCTTTGTTTTTGCATATGCATAATGTTGGTTTTCTCATGGTGCGGCTCATATGTTTTTATTGTGGTCATTTCACATTAATTCTGTTGTTTTGGGCTTGACTAAAACAAAACTTGACACTTGACACCTTTCTGCATTACTGTAGTTTGCCTCACTTAGTTCATTATTTTTTATTATTTATCACCTTTTCTAACTCAAAAAAGATGTTTTATGCCCATCTTAAGGTACAAACGAGGTTGTTTAAGGTCATGGTTAACAAGTGGACTCGTTGTTTCAGCAGTATTTTGGTAAAAGTGTATAGTAAGCAGATTGACTATTCTTTCTTATTATTTCCTTCCTTTGCATCTGACTTTGGTTCCAAATCCATGCAGGAGGAGCACAGTGGCCTAGTGTTAGGGTATGGTTTGATACCTATACCTTATACAGTTTCCTTGATCAAGACACTTTAAGCTGACCATAGTACTGGCTAATACATAGGAAGCAGTGGCTATGTCCCAAGCCCTGAAACAAAACCAAAAGCAAGCCAAATCATTTCTGATATCTTAATAACAATAAAATCATCTTCATAATTAAAGAGTCAGAGGTTCTCGAACGAGCCGAGAGAGGCTGTCATTGTCACATCAGAGCTTGTCAAGCCTCCAGATGATTGAGATCACTTCAGCGATAAAAATAATTACGCGATGAGGATTTTGGAATTATCTTGGAAAAATCAGATGCAATGATAGCCTCTTTCGGCCTGCAGCTATTATTAGGATATTCAAGGGTGATTGCTGGTTTGATATCAAAGTTTCTTAGAATTCCTGTCAATGAAAAGTTGAAATTTTTTTGGCATGCATTAAGAGAACCGCTCATGCAATTTACAGAGTAAAAATAAAAACTTTCAATGGAAAAAAATTGATATTTTAATGAATTTGCTCAAAACATACATTGTGGGTACATGATAGAACCGCATCACCGAGGCAGTTCTAACAAGTACCCGCAATGTTTGTTTTGGATGAAAAATTAGAAAAATAGGTATACTTCTGCAGACCGCTGTTTTTCAATATAAAAGTGGGGTTTAAGGGTATACATTGCATGGACATGTTTTCCTGATGTGTATTTTGGAATAGACATGTGATGGTCTCTTGCTTGAATATTATTTGAGCCGCGACGCGAGAAAACCGGTCTTCGGGATTTCCGACCAGGTCCGACACAAACCGGGCTGTACAAGCTCAGAAGCAGGCTAGAAGCTTGAAATTTAGGATTTAAGAAGAAGAGGAAATATACTATCCGTGTAGCGAAAACAAAGGCGCTGATCAGCTTCGCGGTTACCGCGAAGCTGATCTGCGCCTTTGTTTTCGCCTAGGCAAAAATCCGGTTTTCTCACGATGCGGCTCATTTATTCATATTCTGATTATTAGGTCCAAAATTGCAAGATTAATTTCATTTTGTCATCATAGTCTTTGACATTCTCTCAAAACTTCATTAGTCTGTTATCAAAATGCTGCAACACTGTAACCATTTGAAACTTAAGAAAATGCAATGGAAATATTCTTTTATACGAAATACCCCTTTCGTTCTTGTGTCATGTTCAGACCGTCAAGTAGAAACACATAGCATGACAATGCTTTTAGTCTCCAACAGTTTTCTAACATACTACAACCGCCAATTTAAAGTCCAATTCGCATGCGCAAAAAATACACGCGTGTAAATATACTCCGGTGTGTATTTATACTCCGGTGTGCAAATCAACCTGAGAGTAAAGTCCAATTCGCATGCGCAAAAAATACACGCGTGTAAATATACTCCGGTGTGTATTTATACTCCGGTGTGCAAATCAACCTGAGAGTAAATTTAAATTGCGTTCGCATGGGTTTTATCGCTAGGAGTATTTTTGTAGGTAAATTTATCATTTCTGGATTAAAACCTGCTCATTTAAGTTTTCTGTATTTGCAAAACAAGAAGAGGCTGTTTCAAGGTGTTCATGTAGACTTGGGCAGCAGAGGGGAATCATGTAATGGTCAGGCATAACCTTAGCAGTTATAAAGTTCCCTTTTTTCATCCTTTCACAAGGAATTACTGTTAAAATGCCCCAAGAATCCTAACCAAGAATGATGAAGAAATAGTGTGGCTGTTTGCACTCCATATGATCTAAAATGTTATGAAAGGCAATAAACTCTTATTTAACAACAATGTCCACAGTTTCAGCAACTGTCATATAATCAGTTAGGAACAAAAAATGAGAAAATTCGTTATCTAAAAGCAGAATATTGACTTGAAATAAAAATACTCATGGGTAAATTTTACTTTGCGTTCGCATGGGACATAATAGTAAATTTACACGTGTGTATTTGTAAAAATAAAATTTGCATCTGGTCAGACCCAGGAGTAAATTTACCCATATGTAAATATACTCCGGTGTGTATTTGCGTTCGCATGCGCCATTTACTTACCCCGAGTAAAATTTGCACACCGGAGTATATTTACACGTGTGTATTTTTGGCGCATGCGAATTGGACTTAAATTTAAATTGCGTTCGCATGGGTTTTATTGCCAGGAGTATTTTTGTAGGTAAATTTATCATTTCTGGATTAAAACCTGTTCATTTAAGTTTTCTGTATTTGCAAAACAAGAAGAGGCTGCTTCAAGGTGTTCATGTAGACTTTGGCAGCAGAGGGGAATCATGTAATGGTCAGGCATAACCTTAGCAGTTATACAGTTCCCTTTTTTCATCCTTTTACAAGGAATTACTGTTAAAATGCCCCAAGAATCCTAACCAAGAATGATGAAGAAATAGTGTGGCTGTTTGCACTCCATATGATCTAAAATGTTATGAATGGCAATAAACTCTTATTTAGCAACAATGTCCACAGTTTCAGCAACTGTCATATAATCAGTTAGGAACAAAAAATGTGAAAATTCGTTATCTAAAAGCAGAATATTGACTTGAAATAAAAATACTCATGGGTAAATTTTACTTTGCGTTCGCATGGCACATAATAGTAAATTTACACGTGTGTATTTGTAAAAATAAAATTTGCATCTGGTCAGACCCAGGAGTAAATTTACCCATATGTAAATATACTCCGGTGTGTATTTGCGTTCGCATGCGCCATTTACTTACCCCGAGTAAAATTTGCACACCGGAGTATATTTACACGTGTGTATTTTTGGCGCATGCGAATTGGACTTAAGACTTAATTCCTGCATAGGACTTCCTGTCTGGCGTAAAATGATGTTAAACATTTACCCGGTCATGCATACGACAGAGTGAAAGAGCATGGCATTACAAACGGGGTTGGTTATGTGAAGGTGCGCAGGAACTGTGACTCGCTGTTTAGGTTCATAAGGAGCATTTGATATATGAGCCACTGCGTGAGAAAACCAATAATTTGGGTTCTGACCAGGTCTGACACAAAGTGGCCTGTACAGTCACAGAAGATGGCTAGAGGCTGGAAGTTTTGGATTTAGAAAGTAGAGGAAATGCACTACATCCATGTAGCGAAAACAAAGGCGCTGATCAGCGCAGTTACTGCGAAGCTGATCTGCGCCATCGTTTTCGCCTATGCAGATTGTTGGTTTTCTCATGGGGTGGCTCATATATCAGTATGCTCAGCAGCCATGTGATTTCCACAGCCGAGTATGCACAGTATCAATTTTTGTTGATGCAGATATTTTTAGCCTGTCCTGAAAATGCTGCAAAATTTCACATGCATTGAAAACCATCTTAATATAGCATGGCTGACATAAATGAAGGGCAATAAGTCTAATTATTATGTTGCTAGTTGATAGGCTGTGATTTTGCTGCAAATTTGTACGAGCACAATTATGCCGTCAAATGGACCCTTTTTTAGCTTTTTTCAAAGCTCAATCATATCATTAGTAAAATTACAGCAAGCCTACAACGAACGGGTGAAATACAAATTCTCATTCTGCTTTTAGGGAAGATGTGTTAACGATCAGTTTGCTCTGAACCTACTAATTGGTAGACATCATTTGGGGTCGCAAAAGAACGGCCTGTCATGCTAACCTGACATTTACTTTAGCTTGTTGAAAATTTAACCCATTTCTGCGCAGTATGGCCTTGTTTTAACATTTTCTTTAACTTGATTTTATTAAGATTTTAATGTTTAAATGGTCCAAGGGTTATTTCATATGTAGAAAATCTACTTCAAACTAAGTTGAGACTTGAAAAAAAATGTGATCATATTGAAAATTAGATGTCGACTGATCAGGGTCTGCCCTTTGGCTTCTAAAAATACTTTTTCATTGGGTCACCAGTCATTAATGGTTCAGTCCTTTGATATCACTATTTCATTATTAGAGGGTTACACCTAATACAGTGTTGCACTGGGGGAGATCAAATTTTCGACCAATCAGAATCGAGTATGACAGATGCTGCTTTATTAGTGGTTTTCAGAATGTTCACTTTGGCGGAAGAATTTCACTAACGATATGATTATGCGTGAAAAAATTCTTTACAGGAAATTTTAAGTTTAGCACAGATACAATAATTGGTCATTGTCATTTGAAAAACTATCTTTATGATCTACGACTGCCTAAGAACTAAGCAAGCCGACCAAGACATGGAGGCCGAATAGGGGCTAAAATATTTAGATTTAGAGAAATAAGGGTACAATATGATTAAAGCAGTGTAGATGCAAGAAGCAGATTATTCTTTGGGGATTGGCAGTTGAGCAGTATCTTTGTAGATGCGTAGGCAAAACTAGATTTTCAACTGAGATGGCTCAATTAGCGAGTGAAATGCGTGTGTTAAACGCTTCGCCTGTACGGTAACAGGATAAAGCTAAATTAAAGTTAAGACTATACAAGCAAATACGAATTAAAAATTTCAAACACTATTATGACGTCTATAAGGGGTGATTTTTTCAGACAAAAGGGTTCAGAATGCCATTTAAATTTCTGCTTGATTTACTCCGCAGACATCTTAAAAGGGAGTAGCTGGCATCATAGATTGTACAAGTACGGCATGACATATAGTTTATGTTGGACTGCAGCTTGCAAAATCTTCATTTAGGGTGACTTGAGTTATGCAAGTGCAGAAACTGTATGTGCAACCCTATTATTTCATGAGAAGTAGAGAAATTTTGCTACTTAATATGAGCCGCCTCATGAGAAAACCAACAATTTGCATAGGCGAAAACAAAGACGCAGATCAGCTTCGCGGTAACCGCGAAGCTGATCAGCGCCTTTATTTTCCCTACATGAATATTTCACTTCCTCTTCTTCTGAAATCTGAGATTTCAAGCTTTTAGCCTGCTTCTATTATAGTACAGCCTGATTTATGTTGGACCTGTTCGGAAACCACATGTTGGTTTTCTCACGAGACAGCTCATATGTTACATTGGATATTTTATTGTCTTTCTGTTTTGGTATTGCCATAGTACAGGTTTATTTTTTTGTGCAAAATGTTTTCAGTCTTCCAAATATACAAAATAAGGAGATAGAAAAAATATTGGTGAGGCGCTAACAGATACTGGCTGTGTCATCCCACTACATTTTGAATAAAGATTCTCTGACATGTTTCTCTATTTAATTATCTCATTTTAATTTAACTGTTCCCCCGCCCTAGGTTGTATTGTCATCCAGCACTGTGTTATTCTGTTATGTTTTCTTAGCTTTGTTCAAAATGCTGTAATAGCGTTGGATAATATTTTGATAATTTTCGACCCATCGCACACGATTATTGTGACACATGATTGATACAAGCATCGCCAAGGCTTTTAAGGTAGATATTGGTTTATCTAGCAACATTTTGATGCAATTTACAAAAGAATGTCCTATGAGGTAGCACACAATAGTAATCTGCATTATGAAAACTTGCCCATGCAATAAACAGAGATTTTTTAGCTTTAAAAATTGAAAATTTTCAGCTGAATTTTTTTTATATTTTTCTTATTTTTGCCGAAGCAGTTCTAACGAGTACCCACAATCTATGTTTTGCTAGGCCAATGTGACAGAGTACAATCAACATAAATGAAACTCTAGGCGACAAAAGCCCCCATGTGATATCTCCCTAATTCAGTGGGATCTCCATATTTTTGAGCAAATCTCCCTATTTGGAATTTCAGAATTTCCCTATACATGTATGTCGTATACATCTCCCTATTTGTAATTTTGGATCCCCCTACCGAAAATCAAGAATTTACTTCTTTGTTTAATCAATCTCCCAATTTTGAAAGGCAAATCTTCCTATTAGGGATCCCAGATATGTACACTAAAAGATGTATTAGGGATCCCCGACATGTGACATGTCTCCCTATTAGAGATCCCAGATATGTACACTAAAAGAAGTATTAGGGATCCCCGACATGTGACATGTCTCCCTATTAGGGATCCCAGATATGTACACTAAAAGAAGTATTAGGGATCCCCGACATGTGACATGTCTCCCTATTAGGGATTCCAGATATGTACACTAAAAGAAGTATTAGGGATCCCCGACATGTGACATGTCTCCCTATTAGGGATTCCAGATATGTACACTAAAAGAAGTATTAGGGATCCCCGACATGTGACATGTCTCCCTATTAGGGATCCCAGATATGTACACTAAAAGAAGTATTAGGGATCCCCGACATGTGACATGTCTCCCTATTAGGGATCCCAGATATGTACACTAAAAGAAGTATTAGGGATCCCCGACATGTGACATGTCTCCCTATTAGGGATTCCAGATATGTACACTAAAAGAAGTATTGGGGATCCCCGACATGTGACATGTCTCCTTATTAGGGATCCCAGATATGTACACTAAAAGAAGTATTGGGGATCCCCGACATGTGACATGTCTCCCTATTAGGGATCCCAGATATGTACACTAAAAGAAGTATTAGGGATCCCCGACATGTGACATGTCTCCCTATTAGGGATCCCAGATATGTACACTAAAAGAAGTATTAGGGATCCCCGACATGTGACATGTCTCCCTATTAGGGATTCCAGATATGTACACTAAAAGAAGTATTAGGGATCCCCGACATGTGACATGTCTCCCTATTAGGGATTCCACATATGTACACTAAAAGAAGTATTGGGGATCCCCGACATGTGACATGTCTCCTTATTAGGGATCCCAGATATGTACACTAAAAGAAGTATTGGGGATCCCCGACATGTGACATGTCTCCCTATTAGGGATCCCAGACATGTACACTAAAAGAAGTATTAGGGATCCCCGACATGTGACATGTCTCCCTATTAGGGATCCCAGATATGTACACTAAAAGAAGTATTGGGGATCCCCGACATGTGACATGTCTCCCTATTAGGGATCCCAGACATGTACACTAAAAGAAGTATTAGGGATCCCCGACATGTGACATGTCTCCCTATTAGGGATCCCAGACATGTACACTAAAAGAAGTATTAGGGATCCCCGACATGTGACATATCTCCCTATTAGGGATCCCAGATATGTACACTAAAAGAAGTATTAGGGATCCCCGACATGTGACATGTCTCCCTATTAGGGATTCCAGATATGTACACTAAAAGAAGTATTAGGGATCCCCGACATGTGACATATCTCCCTATTAGGGATCCCAGATATGTACACTAAAAGAAGTATTTGGGATCCCCGACATGTGACATATCTCCCTATTAGGGATCCCAGACATGTACACTAAAAGAAGTATTAGGGATCCCAGAGATGTGACATGTCTCCCTATTAGGGATCCCAGACATGTACACTAAAAGAAGTATTAGGGATCCCAGAGATGTGACATGTCTCCCTATTAGGGATTCCAGATATGTACACTAAAAGAAGTGAAATATCTGTCATGAATACATTATTTGCTCAGTCAATATTAGTTTGTATATATCTACCAGCCTGTCTAAAGGTTTTAAAAGAGCAAGAACACCAAGGATCATTCAATTACATTACGAAAACATGTCTATGCAATAAACAGGGATTTTTAACTTGTAAAAATTGAAAAGTTTCTGCAGAATTTTTTTGATATTTTTCTTATTTTTGCTCAAAACATAGATTGTGGGTACAAGTTAGAACCGCCTCGCTGAGGCAGTTCTAACGAGTACCCACAATCTATGTTTTGGAGCAAAAATAAGAAAAATAGGTATACCCCTGTATACCCCATTTTTATTATATAAAAGTGGGGTTCAGTGGGGTATACATTACACGGTCATGTTATCCTGATGTAAGATTTTGATAGCAGCTTCACGATAAGACATCCGACACCCATCTAAACTGTGGTCCCTGTCACCGTAAGGCAGAGCCACATTAGCGGTGCATCGTCACTGATTACAACCCTTTAATAGAGGTAATGATATGTAAACAGATAGTTCAAACATAGCCAATCACTGCTCAGGACACAATGTCGTCAATTGATTAAAACAAGAAAATTATTTTCATTCAATTTAATTTGTAAACGGCAGTGGTGTTGGATTTATAATGTCATGGAAGTCACATGTAATCATGTGACAGCATTTAATCATGTGACAGCTCTGTAGTTGGCTGTTCAAGTTATTCGTCAGGAAAACTTTTCTGTGAAATGAATACCCCCTCAAAGCTAAAACTGCGGTTTACAGGGATACACTTATTTTTCTTATTTTTGATCCAAAACATAGATTGTGGGTACTCAGTGAGGTGGTTCTAACATGTTCCCACAATCTATGTTTTGAGCAAATCTATTAAAATTATCAAAATTTTTCCAATGACATTTTCATAATTGTTGCATGGGCATTTAGTTTTCGTAATGAAAAAAGTCAATGAGCAAGACAACTTTAGCTTTGCCTACTACATGTATGTTTTTGCTTATGATTGAATAAATTTACATATGTGTGTACCTCATTGTCAGGTGGTGTTGAATTACATGTATTATGTAACTGCCAATATTTCTGCATCTGATCATGATTTACAGATGCAAAAAAGTTATATGAAGTCATAAATAATTAACACTAACTAACCTTAAATAAAATGATATAAGATTTTTTGAAAGATTATTATAATGTGATTTTAGGAATCTGCATTATGACTGCCTTTAGCTTGCATTAATGACATTAATCATTCTTCATGTATTAAAATATTGTTTAATAAATATTGACTTATTTTTAGGAAAGGTCTCACCCATTGCATGAAATCTGACTGATACTGCACATTGTTGTGCATATTTTTCAATAGGCGCTGCATTGTATTAATGAACTGCTCAAACTTTATTGTGTTTTGTTTATTCTGATTAAATGATGCAAAAGAATTTGTTAACATTGATTTTAATGACCTGTGAAAAAGATTGATTAATCCAGCAATATTTATCATTACGAAAACATGTCCATGTAATATACAGAGATTTTTTAAGTTGTAAAAATAAAAAATTTTTGATACTTTTCTTACCTTTGCTCAAAAAATAGATTGTGGGTACTCGCTGGGGCAGTTCTCAGTATAAAGTGTACCCACAATCCATGTTTTGGATCATAAATAAGAAACAAAAGGTATACCCCTTTTACTATATAAAACTTTTCTTATTTTTGCTCAAAATATAGATTGTGGGTACTGGCTGAGGCAGTTCTAATGTGTACCCACAATCCATGTTTTGGATCAAAAATAAGAAAGAATTCTAAGGTATAGCCCTGTAAACCCCAGTTTTACTAAAATTGGGGTATATGGGGGTATACATTATTAGCTCACCTGAGCCGAAGGCTCACAGGTGAGCTGATAGTATACCCATGCTCCGGCGTCCGTCCGTCGTCCGTCTGTCCGTCCGTCGTTCACAATTTCAAAGATCTTCTCCTCTGAAACCGCTTGGCCAATGAAAGCCAAACTTCATGTGGAGCATCCTTAGGAAGGGGGAACGAAAGTTTATATAAATGGTCCAGGTCACATGACCAAGATGGCCACCATGGCTATAAATAGCAAAAACCTTTAAAAATCTTCTTCTCCAGAACCAGTGGGCCGATTTCCACGAAACTTGGTATGTAGCATTGGGGACGTGGGCCCATCATAGTTTATATAAATCATGACCTTAGGATGACCTTGACCTATTTTACGACAAGGTCAACTTAGGTCGCCCATGCATTTAAATGGGAAAAAATGGTAAAATGTTATTTAATGGGTAAAACTTACTGGGAATAGGCAAATGGACAGAAGATTAATGTTAATGGAAAATTTTTGCCCCTGGGGGGGTTGTCTGCCCCTACCCCGGGGCTATATACATGTATATTTCCATAATAATGAAACATCTTCTCCCCTGAAACCGCTTGGCCAATCCAATCCAAACTTCATATGGAGCATCCTTGGGAAGGGGGAAAGAAAGTTTACATAAATGGTCAAGGTCACATGACCAAGATGGCTGCCATGGCTATAAATAGAAAAAACCTTTAAAAATCTTCTTCTCCAGAACCAGAAGGCCAATGATTTTGAAACTTGGTGTGAAGCATCAGTGACTGGAGCTCTACAAAGTTTGTATAAATCATGACCCTGGGATGACCTTGACCTATTTTACAGCAAGGTCAACATAGGTCGCTCATGCATTTGAATGGGGAAAAGTGTTAAAATGTCATTTGTAGGAAAAAACTTGCAGGAAATGGGCAAGTGGACTTAAGATTGATGATTCTGAAAAAATTTGGACCCTAGGGGTCTGTCTGCCCCCACCCCGGGGCAATATACATGTACATGTATATTACAGTGATATTCAAAGATCTTCTTCTCTGAAACTGCTTGGCCAATCAAAGCCAAACTTTATGAGGAGCATTGTTAGGAAGTGGGAATGAAAGTATATATAAATGGTCATGGTCACATGACCAAGATGGCTGCCATGGCTATAAATAGCAAATTCCTTTAAAAATCTTCTTCAGAACCAGAAGGCCTATGATTTTGAAACTTGGCATGAAGCATCAGGCAATGGAGCTCTACAAATTTTATATAAATTGTGACCCTTGGATGACCTTGACCTATTTTACGACAAGGTCAACTTAGGTCGCCCATGCATTTGTATGGGGAAAATTGTTAGAATGTCATTTGAAGGGCAAAACTTGCAGTAAATTGGCAAATGGACTGGAGTTTAATGATTTGAAAAAGAATTTGACTCCAGGGGTTGCTCTGATCTGGCCCTGGGGTTATATACATGTATATTACCATTGTAGTCAAACAAGTTTATTGGTATATATCTCAGGTTTCATGTGAGCGTTTACAGGACTGGTACGGATATGTTTTCATGATGATAAGGCTGAGCTTTAGGTCCATGTTTACAGCTGAGGCCATGTCGGGATGGTCAGTTAACCTTGCCACACAGTTCCTGGACAAGCCTGCCAATGGCAGGTTATCAGTACTAAGTGCACATTTCTTTCAACCCTAACTGACAAATGCTCTTCATGCATCAGCTTAGAGGATGTAGATATGTTTTCATGACCAGCACATTATGAAAGATATGTGCCTGATGTGAGGATCTGAACGGCAGGTCCGCTTTGGTCCAAATCAGACACAGGTTTTAATTGCTGTTCATGAACATTTATTTTGAAGGCCAAAAAAAATGCCACAGTCAAATGATTTATTTAGACAAATACACTTTCAATAGCATCATCTTCAGTGCCATCACATTTGAACCAACTTGCAAAGTAAAGACACTTAATATTTGCTTGCTATGGTATGGTTTGCAATTTTTCAGAAAAAATATTTTGACAAAACACAAAACCTTGATACCTTCCACAGTTTATATTAAATTTTACACTAGAGCACTTGTGTGAAATATGAATTGTACATTGTTTTTTTATCCTGGTAAAATAACATTACATGTATTATGATATGAGCCACACCATGAGAAAACTGGATTTTTGCCCATGCGAAAACAAAGGCACAGATCAGCTGTGCACTAACTGCACAGTTGATCATTGCCTTTGTTTTTGCTGCATGGATAGGATAGTACAATATCTCTTCTTCCTAAATCTGAAATTTCAGGCTTCTAGCCATCTTCTGTAGATGCAAAGGCCTGTTTGTGTCAGACCTGGTCATAAACCCCAAAAAGTGTTTCCTCATTTCATATCAATGTGTCTGTGGGCTATGGATAATTCTCATATTAGAGGGCAGTAACAGCCTGATACATATCAACAAATCAGTCGCTGGAAAACAAGAATTTTACTATGAAGATCGTGTTTTGAGACAAAACATGCTTCAGGACATCGTAACACTTTAGCCATGCACAAGGACGACACCATTTTTTTTCTGGTATCAAAACAAATCTGATAATTATTGCAACTGCCTAAAGGGGACATAATCAAATTCTTTTACTGTTATGATTCATCCGATTTTCCTTAAGCTAGGAAAATTTGAATTTTATCATCGGTAATTTATTGCCAAATTTGTAGGATGGCTTATCTGACAAAACAAAAGCTCTAAGTAATACTTTAATGCCTTTTATTGTCCTAGGTTAAATGATTCAGTACCCCATGTATGCATGTTTAAGAAAAGAATGCATACAAAGATAAAAATGAAAAACAAATTTCTTTGTACATGTAACATTTAAAACATTTTATTGAAAAAGATAACATACAGCAGATTTGGCTTTCAGTTATATTATTCTTATTTTGTGATTTCTTGAAATCTTTTGATTGATGAGGTTTTTAGTAAAGCTAGCCTATTAAATTTTTGCAAATGATATAAACGTCTTTGAGAAGACATGCCTCAAATTGTCTTAGATTCTTCTAAAATCAGAAAATTTCAAGTCAGAATTCATTAAACCATTTAAAGTCATTAAACCCAGCATTAAGATGAAAAAATTTGGCAGAAATAATGCATTTTGACAAGCTAAATATTCCAAATAAAATTAAGCATATAATCGATTAAACTTCTGTTTATCTGTTTAATTCAGTAGAAGGTAATCAAATGATGCTTGAGAACCTATTAAGAAGTGATCTCTTTTCTCAATGGTCAGAGTGATATTCATTTTCGCACCTCCCGCCAAATTTAATGCATTAATCAGCCATTTTTTTTACACTCAATTGTTTACCTAACCAGTTGTTAAGATTTTGATTCTGGATTACAGAGCTGTGTGACAATGCTGTGTTTAATGTCAGTCAGTGACAGCTCATCATGTACTGTTGTGGGAAGATTTGCTTCACTTTTCACTCTCCGGTTGAGGTCAGCCCCTTGAAAAGTTAAAAGTAAGCAATTATCAGGAACCGGTGCACTCTTGACCCTAAAAACCAGGTGGGAAACAACTAAAGAGGGTACTGAAACAAAGAGAAAATATGGTAAGCCTAGTGAGCAGCTATTTCCCTGAAGGTGACCACCTAGCTCAGGGGCGGATCCAGGATTTTTGAAAAGGGGGTTCAAACTCATCAAGAGGGGGTTCATTTTCAACATTTTACCTACATTTTCAAAATTTACCTATGAAATTGAAATTATTTGGTTCGAGAGGGGGGTTCAAGCGAACCACCTGAACTCCCTCTAAATCCGCCACTGCAGCATCAGAGAATCAGCTTGAATAAGCTTGGTTGAAGATACAGCACAAAGCAAAAAGAGATGTGTTTTTTGATGATCTACGCTACAATTTTCTGGAGCCCATGTATAAAATGTATTAAGTTAATCAGAGATACTTGTAATGCATATTTAAATCGTTTGCTGTTTGTATGTTTAGTATTATGTATGTTTGTATGTAGTTGGTAACAATCCTGTTTCTGGATTTTAAAACCAATAAAGATATTTGATTTTGATTTGATTTGATTTGATTTGTATATACTTAAATGTTTACATTTCTTTCATACTCAGTCTCAAAATATAACACCTCACCTTTAAATAATGTTTTATCCACAATGTTATAAAATTTTAGAAGCATTTTGTACAATAGTTGTTTCAAGAATATTTCTGTTACATAATTTTAGAATCAAAGTTACAAGCATTTAAGTAAAAGACCCATTACTTTGTAGTTCAGTATATCATTAGATGGAACAAAGATTATGCATGCTGTCATTTCCTTTTAAATATGGAAGACATACTGAGGCATTGAATAGTTCCTATCATAGAATGATGATATCCAACCGTGGAACTGGGTTTTGGCTGCCCATTACTTGAACGGCCACCATTGTGATGATTTCAAGGCATTACCCTTCTTGATGTTTCGGTTGGTTGATTTAGAGTTTTACGCTCAACCAACAGCTGAGGTCATGTGACCTTGGAGAAGCCAGGGATGAGTATACACGGGGGATACCAAATGTAGTGTTGGGTGTAGCCTACCAGGCGATATATTAATTTAACTGTATACTCTGGTTTTAGTTCAAACTTTCTCGAAGTGCTTGAAATCAATGTTAAAGTTGATACTTGTGTCCCAGACGTTATGTTATTTTGGTTGTAATATTTAATGTGTTACTATTTATATATTAATAAAACAAAATCAAAAATGTTACAATCGGTGTATATTCCATGTGTTGGGATTGACCTGGCGAAGTCCGTTCAAATCTGCAAACACCCAATAAAATTTGGCCACGCTTCAAGCGCGGGTGCTGCTGTGCCAATGCTTGTGAGGCAGGTCGCTGTGTACATAACAAGTAGAATGGACCTATATAGTTTAATGTACTCTATCATTCACATGTATATTTGTAAATATGTATTTATGAGGGCCTCATGGAAGATTAGCTATTACATGTCTTTGTATATATGTATGTGCTAAATGTTGTTACCCTCTATAAATAAAGACTTTACTTACTTACTTCCTTACTTAAACCTCCAACTGCTGGTTTTCATGGTGAGCAACTTAATCACAATGACTCATAACTTACAGTGTGTTCAAAGTATATGGAAGAGTCTGATTAGCAATTTTACGGTTTAAAATACAAGTAAACCTCATTATAACGCTATCTTTTGGGTCCATGGAAACAAACCATGTTATAAGTGAAATTGTGTTATAATGAGGCTATAATAAACATACAGCAAAATAATCATTTTTGGAACCATGGCATGGCCGTGATTGAAAACCACTCTATAGTGAGGCATGTTATAATGAGGCTGAACTGTAATGAAACATTTGAGTCTTTTTCTACCATAGGCAAAGGCAATGAAATTTAGATACTCTTTAATATAAAGCCATTCATTTGCTAGGCCATATCAAAAAAAAAAAAAAAAAAAAAAAAAAAAAAAAGACATAGGAACAGGATAGAATACTAAATGCCAGTGTTTCATAAGGTTGAGATCTATCAAAATGAAAATATAACACCTGTACCTTTTTTTTTCATTCATAAATTTAAAGCCTCAGACATTAATTTTAATATTGCTTATATGCTGTTGTTTTTTTATGTCAGTATTATACGTAGATACCTAGATCAAGAGTTCTTAATGAAAATGCATCCAAGAGATTTGGATACAACACAGAGTAAGAAGAAATGGGATCCATTATATTCTGCAGTGCATCTGCAGCAAAGATGCAGCATTTAAGCAACACAGATGCAACATTTAAGCAACATGGCTGTAACACTTAAGCAACATGGCTGCAACATTTAAGCATCATGGATGCAGCATTAAGAAACATGGATGCAACATTGAAGGGACATGGATGCAACATTTAAACAACATGGATGCAACATTTAAACAACATGGATGTAACATTTAAGCAGCATGGATGAAATATTTTAGCAACATAAATACAACATTTAAGCAACATGGATGCAACATTTAAGCAACACAGATGCACATTTAAGCAACATGGATGCAACATTTAAACAATACAGATGTAACATTTGAATTAAGCAACACATGGATGCAACATTTAAACAACACGGATGTAACATTTAAGCAACAAAGATACAACATTTAAGCAACATGTATGCAACATTTAAGCAACATGGATGCAACATTTAAGCAACATGGATGCAACATTTAGGCAACACAGATACAACATTTAAGCAACATGGATGTAACATTTAAGCAACATGGATGCAACATTTAAGCAACATGATATAGCATTAAGAAACATGGATGCAACATTGGATGCAACATTTAAGCAACATGGATGCAACATTTATGCAACATGGATGCAACATTTAAGCAACACAGATACAGCATTTAAGCAACATGGATGCAACATTTAAGCAACACAGATGCAACATTTAAGCAACATGATGCAGCATTAAGAAACATGGATGCAACATCGGATGCAACATTTAAGCAACATTTAAGCAACTTAGAAACAACATTAAAGCACTATGGATGCAACATTTAAGCAACATGGATGCAACATGTAAGCAACATGGATGCAGCATTTAAGCAACATGGATGCAACATTTAAGCAACACAGATACACATTTAAGCAACATGGATGCAACATTTAAGCAACATGGATGCAGCATTTAAGAAACATGGATGCAGCATTAAAGCAACATGGATGAAGCATTTAAGCAGCATTCATGCACAATAGTAAACATTTTGATGACAAAGTTTCTTTGTAGAAAAAAAAAAAAAAAAAAAGAACAATGATGCACATGTAGTATTTGTATGTAGTATAAGTACTGTGTCGGTAATTACGTAAAAAAAAATCAGCACATAAATAAATGTTTGTACAGTATATTTGAATTTGCACTAAATTATTCAATTGTTTCATGTAACTTGTCACAAAATTTGAAAGCTTCTTGTTAAATGAGTCAGTGAAATTGTAGCGACGAAGAGAAAAACTTGTGATGAAATATGTACATTTCATATGGTTAACTTTGATGTTATTTGTTATGTTACGAAAAACATGACAAGGTGTTTTTTACTTAAGTTTCAAGTCATTCCAAACTGTCTGCAGATGTAAGAAATAGTTTTTTGGTGATAAAAATGTAAGAAATATATTTAAGGTCATAAGCGCACATTTTTCACGGGATTTTAACACTTTCATAGTAGTCCTAGCACCTACTGTGTGTGGTAAATGGGAATTAGTCACTTAATTAGTTACATAATAATTATTCAACTTACACATTTGTATTGTTTTATGCTGACAAGCAAGTTAATCTTTTGGCTTCTCTACATTTATTACTAGTTTTATTAGGTTCTTAGGAGGGACAGAACATTTGTCTACTGAAAAAGTCACGGTGACTTTTTGATATGTAGTAAAAATATCACGAACCCGACTTAAAATGCACTGTGCATCATGGGGGATGATAGTCTGGAAAATGCATGCACAACACTATCTAACTGATTTGTTTGGCAGATTGTGTGTGTGTGTGTGTGTGTGTGTGTGTGTGTGTGTGTGTGTGTGTGTGTGTGTGTGTGCAGGGGTGGGGGGGTTCTTTAAACTAACCCCCTCCTAGATTAAATTAATCCTATTTCATGGGGAAATTTTGGAAAAAAAAGGAATAAAAAAAATCTCCTCCTCCCCTGGGGAAATTCGATGCTACTACCCAGAACATCTGAATATGCCCCTTTAAAAGGAAAGAATCACAAGTTTTTACTTAAATATTGCCCTTCTTACACAAGTTTGCAAAAATGTAGTAAGCAAAATGTATGTCATAATTATTATAGGCATGAACCCCCTTCCCCGAAAAACAATAAATAAATAAATGATCAAGTCTTATAGTAAAAAATAAATAAAAATTATAGATATTTTTGAGGAAACTGGAGAAAAATATTATAAATCTAAACTAATCCCTTAAACCCCCATAAAATTTGAAAATTTTCATGGGGATTTTATATCCTTTATTACCCCCAGGCATTAGTAGTTATTAGGGTTTTATCCGGACTCCTGTTTTGTTGTTGATGAAAAACAACCAGTCTGAATTGTAGTCAGGTTCATACAGAGGCTTGACCTTTGCTCTCAATCACTTGTTACCTTTATATTTCAAACCATTGACCAATCACTTTCAATCAATAACGGCCATCATTAGGGTTCCTTGACTGCCACTTGGGCTTTGTATCTGCACAGATATATTTCATCCTCGACGTTCTCCGCTAACCCTTGACGATCCACCATTCATGACTTTATTAACCTTCGAAGAGAGAAGAGTTTTGAATAACGGCGTTGTAGAGCGATTCAATTAAGCTGTGCTCTTAAATGAGCCTGTGCATGAGAAAACCAACAATTTGGGTTTCCGACCAGGTCCGACATAAACCAGGCTGTACAGTTACAGAATAAAGCTAGAAGCTTGAAACTTTGAATATAAGTAGAAGAGGCATTGTACTATCCGTGTGGCGAAAACAAAGGCGCTGATCAGCTTCGCAGTTACCGCGAAGCTGATCTGCGTCTTTGTTTTCGCCCATGCAAATTGTTGGTTTTCTCACGCACAGGCTTAAATGTTTTCGACCTAATCAAGCAGAAAAATGTCCCGTCATTTTGCTTTTTACTGTATTAAATGAGGCGTTATGTACGAGCCGTCCTGCGACCATGGCATGCTTTATTGAAGATGACGAGCTGACCATTTCAATTGTGGGAGTCCTATTTATAGTAACATGCAAGATGGTGAGAACACAGCATATGGGAAAAAAGAATTACCGGACAAATTGGCTTATTTATAATAAAAATTTCATTAGATGATGATATTTTAAGTGAAACCCTTTTAAATAGTTCCTACAAGATTGTGCCTTTATGCAAACTTGAAATTATCAAAGATAAAAAAAGTTTTTTGTTGTTTTTTTTCTTAAGATTTTTTCTCAATTTGTTTACTATATGTATCAACTTCAAAAGCAAATAAATGGTTAGTTTTTGTTGAAAAAATGTGAGAATCCTTTGCATTGCTGGTTATTTTAGACTATATTTGCTATTTGTCTATACTTTACTCTCATTATAACACAGATTGGATAGCTAACACGGAAATTGACTTGGACCCCAACAATAGTGTTATGAAGAGGTTGTGGTGTATTGCCATTTGAAATTTTAACGAATTGTTAACTAACGTTAATTCAGAACAACTGGCCCCTTTTTAGCTCACCTGAGCCGAAGGCTCACAGGTGAGCTTATAGTATACCCATGCTCCGGCGTCCGTCGTCGTCGTCCGTCGTTCACAATTTCAAAGATCTTCTCCTCTGAAACCGCTTGCCCAATCAAAGCCAAACTTCATGTGGAGCATCCTTAGGAAGGGGGAACGAAAGTTTATATAAATGGTCCAGGTCACATGACCAAGATGGCCGCCATGGCTATAAATAGCAAAAACCTTTAAAAATCTTCTTCTCCAGAACCAGTGGGCCGATTTCCACGAAACTTGGTATGTAGCATTGGGGATGCAGGCCCATCATAATTTATATAAATCATGACCCTGGGATGACCTTGACCTATTTTACAGCAAGGTCAACTTAGGTTGCCAATGCATTTGAATGGGAAAAAATGGTAAAGTGCTATTTAATGGGTAAGACTAACTGGGAATAGGCAAATGGACAGAAGATTAATGTTAATGGAAAATTTTAGCCCCTGGGGGGTTGTCTGCCCCTGCCCCGGGGCTATATACATGTATATGACCACAGTATTCAAACATCTTCTTCTCTGAAACTGCTAGGCCAATCAAAGCCAAACTTCATGTGGAGCATCCTTGGGAAGGGGGAATGAACGTTTATATAAATGGTCAAGGTCACATGACCAAGATGGCCACCATGGCTATAAATAGCAAAAACGTTTAAAAATCTTCTTCTTCAGAACCAGAAGGCCTATGATTTTGAAACTTGGTGTGAAGCATCTGGGAATGGAGCTCTACAAAGTTTATATAAATCATGACCCTGGGATGACCATGACCTATTTTACGGCAAGGTCAATTTAGGTCTCCCATTCATTTGAATGGGAAAAAATAGGAAAATGTAATTAAATGTTAGAAAACTTGCTAGAAATCAGCAAGTGGACAGAAGATTTATGTTTATGAAAATATTTTGGGCCCAGGGGGTTGTCTGCCCCTGCCCCAGGGCTATATACATGTATATGACCATAATATTGAAACATCTTCTTCTCTGAAACCGCTAGGCCAATCAAAGCCAAAGTTTTTGTGGAGCTTCCTTAGGAAGAGGGAATGAAAGTTTATATAAATGGTCAAGGTCACATGACCAAGATAGCCGCCATGGCTATAAATAGCAAAAACATTTAAAAATCTTCTTCTTCAGTACCAGAAAGGCCTATGATTTTGAAACTTGGTATGAAGCATCTGGGAATGGAGCTCTAAAAAGTTTATATAAATCAGGACCCTGGGATGACCTTGACCTATTTTACGGCAAGGTCAACTTAGGTCGCCCATGCATTTGAATGGGAGAAATAGGAAAGTGTCATGTAATGGCAGAAAACTTGATAGGAATGAGCAATGGACAGAAGATTTATGCTTATGAAAATATTTTAGGCCCAGGGGTTGTCTGCCTCTGCCCCGGAGCTATATACATGTAGATGACCATAATCTTCAAACAGCTTTTTCTCAGAAACTGCTTAGCCAATCAAAGCGAAACTTTATGTGGAGTATCCTTAGGAAGAGGACATGAAAGTTTATATAAATGGTCAAGGTCACATGACCAAGATGGCTGCCATGGCTATAAATAGCAAAAAATTTTAAAAATCTTCTTCTTCAGAACCAGAAGGCCTATGATTTTGAAACTTGTCATGAAGCATTAAGGAATGGAGGTCTACAAAATTTGTATAAATCATGACACTGGGATGACCATGACCTATTTCATGGCAAGGTCAACTTAGATCGCCCATGCATTTGAATGGAGAAAATTGTTAAAATGTCATTTGAAGGACAAAACTTGCAGTTAATTGGCAAATGGACTGAATTTTATGATTTGAAAAAGACATTGACTCCAGGAGTTATTCTGACCCTGCCCTAGGGTTATATACATGCATTGTACCATTCTAGTCTATCAAGTTTGTTGGTACATGTACTTGTATATATCTCAGGTCTCAGGTGAGCGTTTACAGGACCATTGGTCCTCTGGTTTTTGATGTCAATTTATCATGTTCATATTATGTTTGGTATGATAGTGGTAGCTGAGTGGCCACATTTTGGGAAATAGCTGTCCTAATCAGTTTGTTTCTGGCATTTCCACAGGAGCTGTCTGAACTTGGTCTACACTAATTGCTTCACCTCAGATCTTGGTTGATTATTCGATTTCGTGGTCATGGGATCCAGGACTTATCGGATAGACTGAACCTCAGGTCTCTCTGAAAAAGTGGTTGAAAACACTGTTGCTAGAACCATAACTTTGGCCGATAACTGCCCAAAACCTAAAAACATAGCAGAATTTAGTGACATTATCCTGATGCTGGGAAGGTGCATATCAGATTGTGAAAGACATGGTGTCAATAGAAATTACCCCTAGAGAAGGTGCCCAAGCTGTTTTTACACTGTTAGCTTGAACCTTATATCTTTCAAAAAAATAGCATAACTACATACTTTTTCTACTTCCAGAGCCTAGCTCACGACATAATCCTGACGCTCGGCGAGTCGTTTGAGGTTGCGTACCAGATGGCTCTGAAAGACAAGGCGTCAGAAGAAGCTATGGAACTAGACAGGTTACAGAGCCAGAGTGATACAGAGGACCTGTACAGTAAAGTTGGGCCAAAACTTGATACTAATACAGTGTAGCAATTTATGTTGAAAAGGTTTGTAATATAGTCCATAGTCGGAAATATCTTGCACAATATAGTCCACCTTTGAATGTTTTATTGCTTCCAAAGGATCAAACCTTTATATTTGAGCCGTCTCATGGGAAACCCAACAATTGGTTTCCGAACAGGTCGGACACAAACTGCCCTGTACAAGCACCGAAGATGGCTAGAGGCTGGAAATTTTGGATTTGGAAAGTAGAGGCATTGTACTATCCGTGTAGCGAAAACAAAGGAGCTGATCAGCCTTTGTTTTCGCCTATGCAGATTGACGGTTTTCCCATGTGGCGGCTCATATATTGTCTCGCTTTTGGGGGATAAAAAGCATGTAATCCTTGCGAGAGGGTGTTGCAACATGTAAAGAAAGAAAAATAATGACATTATGTTCTGAGAAAGATTAGAAAGGTTTTATAGGCATGGTGTCTGTTTTTAGCTCACAAGGTGAGCTTATAGGATGGAACTCGAGGTGGCGTCCATGAGTCTGTTCGTCAGTCCGAGTTCCTCATAGGTCATGTTACCTGGACCATAATGACTCGGACAAGCTAAGAAATGGCAGTGATCAAAAAACGTCTGTCTGCCTTTCTTATATCTTTCTTTCTGCATTTTATATGTAATAGTCAAAGGGCGACTAATCGAAATACGACGTTGATGCAAAATGCATACGAGTAAGAACGCTGCACGGGATTTGTACTTTGCGTGCAGTATGATGACATTAATGGAAAGGAATTAATAATTTGATACCATCATCTCAGCATTTGATCTGTAATAGATTTTTACCACGTACGTATACGTGCAAATATGAATTTACGAGGCTCCTGAATTGCATGTTTGTTTTGTCTTCCAACTTTCGCAATGCGTTTACCATATTTTATTATGCGATAATAAGGGACATAAATCGTATTGCCTTATGACTTGTTTTATGCAAAACAAAGCAAAAAATGCATAGTCTGTATTTTTCGCTTGCGTTTTATAACATACATCATCATGTTATTATTACATTTTGTATGCTTGATAGATGCATTTTGCACCAGAAATGTACACATTTTGCTGTTTCTCACTGCAAAATGATATAGCAACATTTAAGCTGTCATGTAAGGCCACTCTTTGGGTTATATTTTAAGTTGAGCATTTTGTCATAACTTTGGTACATGTTGTTTTCATAATTAAAGGGATTCGTTGCCATAATTACTACTTGCATGGTGCAGTAGGGTGCAGCAAAGATGAAATTATTTCATGTCATGTAAGAATAGAGGGACCAGGAATGTCTGGTTATTTGCTTTAAGTCAGTCTGCATTTGATGTACCTTTTTAAAGGATCGTTCGTAATAATTTGTGTGATGCAAATTGTGCAACACAAACAGGTTAAGGCCGCGAAACCAGTTATCAAAATCGGAAGTTAGTAAGCTTAAATATTCTCTGTTGAAGAAAATTGTGTTGGAATATCGGTGTGTAAACTAAAAAATTTTGTCGGCCATATTGGAATATCATATTCATGTTGTTTCGCTATCGTAAGTAGGATAAGGTCAAGGAATTCAAATTTAACTTGATCACGCACATGTCACATGACCCGCTCATTCTCTTGCGGACTATAAATCATTACTCAAAAGGACAATCGCGATGTATTGAATTTTATTATGCGCTTACATAAAAGCGTTGTTTAATATAAGCTTGACAACTTAAAAGAGTTCTAAAACATCGCGGGCAATATGATAAGCGGCAGCCATTAACGCAGTGCGGAGGATCTTTTGTTATATTAGAAGTTTTCAAAGGCCTGTAGTGATAACAGAAAGATATATAACAAAAGGTTTTTGTGTTTTTGACAAACAAAACATTTGCATATTGATAGAGAGATAAGGCGTGTATACACATGTATTGCAGGGAGAATGTTTAGTTATTTCTCCTTTATTTCTCCATTAAAGCAATCTGTCGTAACACACAAGTTATGTCTTAGAATAATACTGCCGCAATAGTAGCAGTGGCAGATTTAGAGCTGGTTCTCCATTAAAACATAATCTGTCGTAACACACAAGTTAATGTCTTAGAATAATACTACCACAATAGTAGCAGTGGCAGATTTAGAGGGGGTTTGTGGGGTTCAGTCGAACCTCCTCCGGGACATAATTATTTCAGTTTCATGCGGAAAATTAAGAAAGATCAGGTAAAATGTAGAAAACAAACCCGCTTGATGGGGTTGAACCCCCCTTCCAGAAATCCTAGATAGGCCCGTAAGTCGATCGGCAGCTTTGGTTGTGGTGGGTCTGCGTTTAGCTCAATTGGTGGAATTTTCGTTTGGGATCAGGTAGTCGCAGGTTCAAGCCTCAGCCATGCCATACCAAAGACATTAAAAACTTATATATTATTACGAAAACTTGCCCATGCAATAAACAGAGATTTTTTGAGGTTTAAAAATTGAAAATTTTCAGCTGAACAATTTTGATATTTTTGTTATTTTTGCTCAAAGCATTATAGCTTGTGGGTACATGTTAGAACCGCCTCACCAGGATGTTAGAACCGCCTCGGTGAGGCGGTTCTAACGAGTACCCACAATTTATGTTTTGGAGCAAAAATAAGAAAAATAGGTATACCCCTGCATACCCCAGTTTTGCTATATAAAAGTTGGGTTTAAAGAGGTATACAATACACGTACATGTTTTCGTGATGTAGAAGCCAGTCAAACAACCACTTTGGAGCAAAACATTGATCACTTCTGTGCTAAATGCAATACGCAAAATAAAATTCATTTCTGGTCGGAAAGATAAAAATAGAATATTGCATTAATCGAAAATGCTTTTATAAAAAACATACTGCATGTTTACAGTTTATGATTCTGTGGTTAACCAATTTAATTGCGCAATTAAGCTTGCGTAATTTTTTATATTGAACATGCGCATTACAGTTTATTCGTGCAGGAATCACATGCGCGCGCATTAAATGTTGTTTATGTTTTTTTGCCATTTAACATATATTGATATATATTGCAGTGTGCCTGTACTTTCTGAAACAAAAACGGGCAATGTATTTTGATTTCGGCTTCAGGATAACATGTCCGTGAAATGTATACCCCCTTATACCCCACTTTTATTTAGCAAAACTGGGATATGCAGGGGTATGCCTATTTTTCTAGTTTTGCTCCAAAACTTAGATTGTGGGTACTTGTTAGAACCGCCTCGGCAAGAGGCGGTTCTAACAAGTACCCACAATCTATGTTTTGGAGCAAAAATAAGAAAAATATTAAAAAAATAATATACTGAAAATTTTCAATTTTTTACGACTTAAAAATCTCTGTATTTTGCATGGACGTGTATTCGTAATGGAACGCGCCATCTCAGATTATGCTAAATGATATTTATTCCATATCATGTATATTAGGTCATTTTAATAAAAGTGCATCATAAAGTTCAACATGCCAACTGTTAAAGCGAATCATGACTGTTTCAATATGTTGCAAGAAGTTCGTTTTTGTGCAGGTACATGTACATAGAGCATCATGACTGTTTCAATATGGTGCCAGACGGATATTTTTTGTGCAAGTACATGTACATAGAGCCAAGTAGTTGACATCTATTCACAAAAAACAGTGATGACATGATCTTAAGCCAGGTTCACATCAATATCTTAGAATAAAAATAAAACAGATCCTTTAAGAGCAGTGAGCTAACATATTAATGAGAAAGGGGATGGGCCTACCACGGTTTCGGCTACTTAAGCCTCTTCATTGACCCTACAGAATTTGGTTTTGGCTGAAAAAAGGTGCTTATCATCTGCATGGTCAAAACTGTGTTCTATTTAAAATCAAATATTTCAAACCAGGCAAGATAGTTTGATAGGTATCATGGTCTGCTTTGAGACACAGGGGATTGCAATCAGTTCTCATGTTGACATTACCATCATACCGCATCAAGAAAACATGTCCGTGAAATGTATACCCCCTAATACCCCACTTTTATGTAGTAAAACTGGGGTTTGCAGTGGTATACCTATTTTTCTTATTTTTGCTCCAAAAAATAGATTGTGGGTACTCGTTAGAACCGCCTCGGCGAGGCGGTTCTAACGTGTAACCACAATCTATGTTTTGAGCAAAAATAAGAAAAATATCAACATTTTTCTGATGAATTTTTCAATTTTTAAGCTGAAAAAAAATCTCTGTATATTACACGGGCAAGTTTTCGTAATGGGTAGAGTTGGTAATTTAGCGTTTACACTGTGTTCCCAGCGGTCACGGCAACCAACGTATCAGACCACTGTGATCAAAATGGGATAAACTTGAGGCAGTGTAGAGGAATGGGATAGGCAAACGTAGCTGGCCGTGATAACCTTGGGCACTGTGGCAAATTTTTTGACAGTTTAAAAATCTGCCACGCAATCATGGCAGAAATGAGAAACATAATGGTTTGTGATAAAACGGGCTGAACGTAACACACTGTGACAGTACGTAACAGTACATAGCGAAACTTGGAGGTGGTCCGTAGTGCAACAGAAAGTCAGTGATAGCCCGGCAAGCTACAGATCTTCCATGTTCAGCTGCGTTTGATCACAGTCATCTCACATCTCGTCCCATTTCCCACGGAATACTCAACACGTTTTGTTGCATTAAGTTACGGTGCGTTACGGTCTTGACTCCGTTCTACTACTTTTGTCTCGTTATGTTATGCTTATCATGGCGCGTGAAGTTTAAAAATATAAAATGGTATATCATGGGGATAAGTTCCGTCATATTGAAGCAGTCACTAAAGTGAACAATAGAAACCATATGCGGCATAATGTCATTGAAAAAGAAATAAAATCCCCCACATTCTTAATCAACTCTGCAGTTGTTATTATTTCAAAGGGCTTATTCTTATACAAAAGGTACAAAAATGTTTCAAATTGCATGGTGTCTACGTTTTGTCTGTAGCCGACCTTGACAAAAAGAAAAAACATGTAACGCCTTGGTAAAAACGCAGCTGACCGCATCAGAACGAAACAGGCCATAATAGAATGTGCTAATAATCGTGATAGATCGTGGATAACTGTAATGTACCTTAGCACCTCGGTGACACACCGGCTTATCACTACCACAGCATTTTACAAATATCGTAATACAATGTAAGAAAACTTAACAAGACGTATAGATCTTGAAAACAAGAGAAATATATGACCAATATTCAGCGGCACGCTATGTTTTGAGCAAACGGGGCTGCCGTGGCCGCTGGGAACATAGTGTAAACACAGCATAATGAAAATATTTCTACAGTCATTTTTCCAATAACTTATAATTAAGAGCCTTTTTCAGTTGGTGATGCAAGGAATGTGTATTTAGGCCTCCTTGGAAGGTTTGCCCAGTAGTAGCATGGATAGAATAACTGAGCGTCCCGACATGACTTAAACTGTTGGCTGTGGATGTACAGCATGTGACTCAAGCCTGAGCCAACATTTAAACCTGTTTATCTCAAATATGGCCACTTTTATCCCTATCCTTGTTATACGAACACTCTAATTAACCTAGATTTGAGTTTAATCAGAATGACAGGCTATGCAGCGGTGTATTTTATACCGTTTGAAGTTCCAATTAAAATTAAAAGAGCAGTTTTTCTGAAAACTAATTTAAAGCTCATCAAGTTCCTATGATCTTGAAGAGCTATATCATTATTACATGCATAATAACAGAATGTCACAGAAATTGAATGTTATTGCACTGAGTTTATGGGTTTAGTGGTCTAGGTCAGAAGGCCTGGATGTTGCTCTTTACACTCTAAAAGACAGTGCTATTGAAATTCTGTTAAAAAATGAAAAATCATTAAAAATCCATTTCCTTTCTAATAGTTTTCAAAAATATCTTTTCTGAAATCAAAACCATGTATTATCTGGAGTCTTGAACAAAAAAATTGCATGCATGTTAATAATCTAGACCACATGACCAAGATGGCTGCCATGACCATTATATTGGGATAATTTTTGGCATGATGCAACATCAGCATAAGGATGATCCATTGATCTTGGCAAATTTAACAGAGGTGTCAAATTTAGTCAAACTTCAATTTCTCTCTGCAAATACTACACAGGTGAGCATTACAGGAGCTTTAGTTCTCTGCTTTACCATTAGGAAAACTTGCCCATGCAATATACAGAGAGTTTTTAGCTTAAAAAATTGAAAATTTTCAGCTGAAAATTTTTGATATTTTTCTTATTTTTGCTCAAAACATAGATTGTGGGTACACATTAGAACCGCCTCGCCGAGGCGGTTCTAACGAGTACCCACAATCTATGTTTTGGAGCAAAAATAAGAAAAATAGGTATACCCCTGGATACCCCAGTTTTGCTATATAAAAGTGGGGTTTACGGGGGTAAACATTTCACGGACATGTTTACCTGATGTATTTCAAGATTATCAGCCATTTTTGCCATGTCTGAGCTATGCAAAATAATGATATGAATTGGCAATTACACAATAATAAAGCGCGGTAATGGAGCGTTAATTGCGGTACCATATACACAAAACCTGGGTTATACTTGTGTGCATCTGCATTGTCAAAGGCAAAATGACATTTTTCATTGTATCTTGAAAGAAAATCAAAACAGTTCAATGCATATCAGTGAGTTATTTAATGATAGTTTTTGGGACAGTTCATAGTTCTATAATTAAAGGTTGCATCAACTTGAAAGGGTCCATGTACATGTATGAAATGCACATTAGCAAAATATAATCAAAGTACTGAATAATTGTCTGCAGAGTGGCTTCTGAATGAAATATGTGAATGCCTGTGTTTTGCGGGCTAGTGAATGTTTGTGACTTGCAGCCTTCCATTAGTCAAAATTTGGAACTAAACTCACTTACTGTTATTGTTGCAAATTCTGACTTAAGAAAAAGTCAGTTTTGCATTCATGTGCATTTTTTATTTTTGTAATACTTTTGGATGTTTATGGTATTGCAATATGTCATGTGACCTTCAACTCTATTCATATAGGACTAAGTTCAGGCCGTGCAATGGATATCGGCCATTTTGTTTTGCCATTTGACAATCCATGGGCGGAGCCTATTTCCTGTTGCCGTGTTACATGATCTTCTGTCACACGCGTAATGACCCGTGTATGATATATGCTCCTTGTGCTATTACACAAAATACCGTGGGGACCTATTATAACCGGATAAGTCGATCATATTACTTGCAGCGCTTTTGTAGAACAAATGAAAATATGCTGCCCCTTGACGCTTAGAACATTATGTTAAAAGTCATATGACATTTGAAAGCGAGATATCAAATGGCTTTTTTGGCTCTTACGTAATTGTGTTTCTTATTACGCCACGGAGGCTTGGATAACCTTGGATGTCAAATTATGGAAAATATTAACCCATATTTGACGAATGGATTTTCCCATCATTATCAATTGGATGAGTCCACTTTCATTTTTAGGGGTGTTAAGAGTGATTTTTATTTGTTTATTAAATTTTTTGATGATATTCCTCTAAGCAAACAGAATAGCCCCAGATGGGACGCCGCGTTCTGCGGCGTCACATCTGGGGCTATTCTGTTTGCCTATGTCCCATAAAAGGGACGCCAGGCGTAAATGAGTTAAGAGATTAATCTTTTGGGCTCATGGTTTATAGTCATTTTAAACTAAGGTCAGTAAACTAAGCTTCGGCTGGAGTTTTAGTAAGGCTTTATGATGAAATTATCCTTTATGTGCCAAAAAAAAACAAGGGTCAAAAGTCATAAAACATCTACAAAATTTCAGGAAAAATCTTAGAACCTGTAAATTCAGATTTCATTTTTAGGCTTCTTTATTCAAAAAGAGTTGGAAGTAGTTTGGTGCCTCTTTAATTTACAGAATGTGTTCTATACTTCAAAAAGTTTAAAACTTGGCTTTTGAAATTTTCTAATTTATATTTTCAGATGTTAACCAAAGGGTCAGCCAGGTTTCTTTCCAAAATGTCCCCCAGAGCCAACAAGGGTTTTCCAAAATATCCTGGCATTTAATGTCAACCAAGGAGTGTTCACAAATGGATATGATAGCGGAGTGTGTCACAGACATTAGGAACAGGGATTTAGACATTAAAATTGGGATTCAGATACTACGGACTGTGATTCAGATACTGCAAAAAGAATTCTGACATGATGAACATGGAAGACTACAAACAGGGATTCAGACATTACATGAGCCGCAATGCGAGAAAACCTGTCTCCGGGGTTTCCGACCAGGTCTGACACAAACCAGCTTGTGAAGTCACAGAAGCAGGTGAGAAGTTTGAAATTTCGGATTTAAGTAGAAGAGGGATCATACTATCTGTGTAGCGAAAACAAAGACGCTGATCAGCTGTGCATTTTACTGCACAGCTGATCTGCGCCTTTGTTTTCGCATAAACAAAATTTTGGTTTTCTCATGATGTGGCTCGCATGGAAGGGATGTTTTCTTCCACATATCATTTTACAAAAAGTTTTACCAAAAGAATGGAAAGCTTCAAATGTTACATTTAAGTTATGGAAGATTTCTGTGTTGTTAAAGAAATTGACCAGGTGATAAGGAAAAATTGCATTTATGCCATTGATGTTCAGTATGTAGTGCCCAGGGGAAGGGTTTTCTGTGGAGTTTCCTGATTCATAGGCTGGGCCCAAGAAATTGCTCTGTTCCAAAAAAATCTGATTACAAAAATGACAGGCGTTTCAAGCACCCAAAAATATTAAAAAGATTAAAAAAAAAAACAACTGTTTTTAAGAAATGAAAAAAAAAAAAAAATCACCAAAATATCAATCCCTAATAAGCATACTTACTTTCTCTCCAACCCCCACCCCCATCCCATCCCCACCCCTATATAAAAATCAAAATTTTGACTGCCAAAATTTGGCCTAGCCTATGTTTTCAGAAAGTTCCCGAGTACCCCTGCTTGTATGTATTGTTGGACTTTTTGAGCCACTGCATAAGAAAACCAACAAAATGCTAGGACAAAAACAAAGTCCCAGATCAGCTTCTCGGTAACAGCAAAGCTGATCAGCGCCTTTGTTATTGCTACACGGATAGTACAATCCCTCTTCTACTTAAATACAAAATTTCCAGCCTCTAGCCATCTTCTGTGACTGTACAGCCCAGTTTGTGTCGGACCTGGTCGGAATCCGAAATGGTTGGTTTTCTCACGCACAGGCTCATTCACAAGGTTGGACTATACATGGTGCAGCTCTGTGCACTCGGTTTGTTTCCAAGAAAACTACATTACACTGGAGACACATAAGAATTAAGGGTTTTCTATGTATTTTTTTTTTTTTTTTTTTTTTTTTTTATAAATATATATATGAGCCGCCTTGTGGGAAAACCAACAATGTGGTTTCCAAACAGGTCAGACACAAACCGACCTGTACAGTCACAGAAAAGAGCTAGAAGCTTGAAATTTTGGATTTAAGTAGAAGAGGAACTGTACTATCCAAGTAGCGAAAATAAAGGCGCTGATCAGCTTCGCGGTTACCGCGAAGCTGATCTGCGTCTTTGTTTTCGCATATGCAGATTCTTGGTTTTTTCATGAGGCGGCTCATATATTTGTTTATTATAAAATGATGTGCTTGTCTTAGCTATAGCATTCCAGCCAGTTTACCTGCTTTGGTTGCATTTTGTATAAGTGCTAAACAAATTGTGGTAAATGTTTTTAATATTATACATCCTACTTTTAGCTCTCATTACAAAAAACTTGCCCTTGCAATATACAGAGAAATTTTTTCTGAAGCAAAAGTTGAAAATTATATTGGAAAATTTTTATATTTTTAATATTTTTGCTCAAAAGATTGATTGTGGGTACAGCCCACAAATTATTTTTTGGAACAAAAGTAAAAAAAAAAAAAAGGTATACCCCCTGCAAACCCCATTTATCTGTATAAAAGTGCACATATCATGTTATCCTGATGTACCAGAATTAGAAATATTGTATTCCAACTTATTTTCATGGCTGTTGTGCAAATTTGTTTACATGTGTAAATTCACAGCAGTTTGTTTTTATATGGATTGAAGAACTGGTCTATGCAAGATTAATAATGTGCACTTTGTCAAAATGGACATTTTTGCAGCAATTTATTTTTGTGTGATTCTTCTTTCTCCCCAAAATCATGAAAATAAACATAATTTGGGTTACAGTACAAAAATGGTTTGACAACAGTCTTTGGAGTTCCATGTTAACCTCCTGAATGAAGTATTTTTAAACTCAAGACTTCTTAGTTATTGGTAGTAAATTGTCTTGCTCATGGTTGGTGAGGTTTGAACCCCTTTTGGTCTTCTAGGGTCAGACTTCCCAGTGGGAGTGGTTTATCTACATGATACATCTGTTGATTCATCAGGAAAACATGTCTGTGCAATGAATACCCCCTTAAACCCCACTTTTATATAGAAAAACTGGGGTTCGCAGGGGTATACATATTTTTCTTATTTTTGCTCCAAAACATAGATTGTGGGTACTTGTTAGAACCGCCTCGGTGAGGCAGTTCTAACGTGTACCCACAATCTATGTTTTGAGCAAAAATAAGAAAAATATCAAAACTTTTCTACTGAAAATTTTAATTTTTTACAACTTTAAAAACCTCCGTATATTGCATGGGCATGTTTTTGTAATGGTACTTGCCTCTCTGTTGAGCTTGTTTTATTGCCTTTGGTTTTGGTTTAGACTAGCCTGATGTCTTGTAACCTTGTTGGGAAAGAGCTAATCATTCTGCTCTTCCAGTGTGTTGTTGGAAAAATGTTTTGTTGTGTTTTATGTATTTTCTTTCCCACCTGGTGTCTATGTTGGGACTTAAAATTTTAAAAAATTGCATCGATTTCTGGTCCCTTTATGCTTACATTCTACCATGCGCTCCCCAACAGATATTGACCAATACACAAGTGCTAAGCCCAATTATGTAGGTTGAAGAAGGTGATAATGAATCATGAAACCCTTGTTCTATGATGTCTTATTAGCTCACCTGAACCGTTAGGCTCACAAGGTGAGCTTATAGGATGGCCACGATCCGGCGTCCGTCCGTCGTCCGTCCGTCGTCGTCCACCATTTTCAAGATCTTCTCCTCTGAAACTGCTTGGCCAATCAAAGCCAAATTTTATAGGAAGCATCTATGGGAAGGGGGAACCAATGTGTTTATAAATAATCCAGGTCACATGACCAAGATGGCCGCCATGCCCATATATGGTAAAAACCCTTCAAAATTCTTCTTCTCCGGAACCACTGGACGGATTTCAACGAAACTTGGCATGAAGCATCGGGGACTGGAGTACTACAATGTGTTTATAAATTATGACCTTTGGATGACCTTGACCTATTTTACGGCAAGGTCAACATAGGTTGCCCATGCATTTAAATGGGGAAAATTGTTAAAATGTTATTTGAAAGGAAAAACTTGCAGGAAATGGGCAAATAGACCGAAGAAATGTGATTCTGAAAAAAATTTGGACCCCAGGGGTTGGTCTGCCCCCACTCCGGGGCAATGTACATGTATATTACAATAATATTCAAAGATCTTCTTCTCTGAAAGCACTTGGCCATTCAAAGCCAAATTTTATAGAAGCATCTATATGAAGGGGGAATCAATGTGTTTATAAATAATCCAGGTCACATGATCAAGATGGCCACCATGCCCATATATGGTAAAAACCCTTCAAAATTCTTCTTCTCTGGAACCACAGGACCGATTGCAACAAAACTTAGCATGAAGCATCGGGGAATTAAGTACTACAATGTGTTTATAAATTATGTCCTTTGGATGACCTTGACCTATTTTACGGCAAGGTCAACATAGGTTGCCCATACATTTGAATGGGGAAAATTGTTAAAATGTCATTTGAAAGGAAAAACTTGCAGGAAATGGGCAAATGGACTGAAAATATGTGATTCTGAAAAACTGAAAAAAATTTGGACCCCAGGGGTTGGTCTGCCCCTATCCTGGGGCAATATACATGTATATTACAATAATATTCAAAGATATATACAGCAAATCTCAGGTGAGCGTTTACAGGACCATTGGTCCTCTGGTATTTTAATTACTAAGAAGATCTGTATTTTTGTGCAATAATACTTTTTGCTTTATGCCATATAGTCATAAATGAGCCACCTCATGGGAAAACCAACAATCTGGTTTCTGACCAGGTCTGACACAAACCAGTCTCTACAGTCACGGAAGCAGGATAGGAACTTGGAATTTCGATAGAATAAGAAGAGAGTTTGTACTATTTGAGTAAAGAAAACAAAGACGCTGATCAGCTGTGCAGTTACTGCACAGCTGATCTGCGCCTTTGTTTTTGCCTATGCTTGTTGTTGGTTTTCTTATGCAGTGGCTCAACTGTAATATAGTATTTGTACAATTTGTAAGATACATGTATATGTATGTGATGTAGAATGCTTTAATGTACATATATTGTTTTGTTATTATGTAATTCAGGTATATGCTTTGTCACGATAAAGTCTGTCTTCAGGGTTTCTGACTGTTAAATGTCATAGTAGTACAGCCACAGATTTTACATTTTGGATGTAGAGTATAGTGCATCCTTGGTAGCTATGATCAGTCTGTACGTTTGATCTGTAGATGAATGAATGGATCTCAGACTTTTTTCATTTAATTTTAATGCAAAAAGCTGTGTTTCTCATGACATGGTTCCTATGTAAATTTGACCACTTATGGGAAGTTGTTTAGGAAGTTGCCTCATCAATGAAATTTTAGTCTCAGTTAAACACAATCTTGTACTTGCACTTGTTTTATTTTATTGCCTTACAAATACATACATTTCATGCAAATATTAGAAAGAAAACTCATATTTAGATCCATTATTTTTCCTGGAACCTAAGACCAATTGTAAGTTTGGAAATGTTTACAAGAACTTAAATTTTGGTAATATCTATGAACAAATCCAAAGATCTTGCTAATAAAGGCTTTCTATAAGCTATTAAATACCACCCAAATTTGAAAATTCGTGAAAAATTCTCAAAACAAAATTTTGTGAAATAAAGATCTTTTGGAAATTTACCTATATTACAGTGATAATTAAATGATTCAGTAATAGAAAACTCGCAAAAAAAATGTCATACAAGAAATTCAGAATATCGTAAATGGCGGAAACCAGAAGTGTTCAAAATACATGGAATCAACTAAGCTTTTCTTTACATAATGTCAATTTTCAGCATAGAATTGTGTAACTTGGCAATCATATAATCATTACGAAAACTTGCCCATGCAATGTACAGAGATGTTTTAAGTTTTCAGTAGAAAATTTGTGATATTTTTCTTATTTTCGAGGCGGTTCGAACGAGTATCCACAATTTATTTTTGGAGCAAAAATAAGAAAAATAGGTATACCCCTGCATACCCCAGTTTGAATATATAAAAAGGGGGTTTAAGGGGGTATACATAACATGGACATGTTTTCCTGATGTCATTTTAAGATGTTTGGTTGGTATTTTTTAGATTGATGGGGGCTTGAGATTATATTATGTTCAAAGTTGACACAAAGACTAAGGGCAGAATTTTGACACAATTACTAATTTCTTTTTTTTTTTTCTTAATATCATTAGAAAAGAGAAAATCCGTATTTCCAATTTTAGAAAGGCACTTGGCCCACAGAGTGATGAAAACTTTGTATGTGTCCATGATATAAAAAAAAAACAGCATTTGTTTAATATGGCCTGTTAGTGTATATTGAACATTTGTGCTAAAGTGTAATACTTTGATCTACCATCATGAATAAATATACAGGTATAAATTGCATCTCAAATCAAAACTTACAGGTTTTTGTGTAATTCATATTTTACAGAAACAGATATAAAATGATTTTCAGATATAAAATGACTTTTGAGCCACCTCATGGGAAAACCAACAATCTGCATATGCAAAAACAAAGACGCAGATCAGCTTCGCGGTAACCGCGAAGCTGATCAGCGCCTTTGTTTTCGCTACACGGATAGTACACTTCCTCTTATTCTTAAATCCGAAATTTCAAGCTTCTAGCCTGCTTCTCTGACTATAAAGCCTCATTTGTGTCGGACCTGTTCGGAAACCACATTGTTGGTTTTCCCACGAGGCGGCTCAGTTTATGTTTATATGCTCTGATAATACTACTCTGAGATTTATATTATACATGCATTTGTTTATTGTTTATATATTTGTAAATTGTAGAACTGCAAGGGTTAGGTTACAGTGTACCAAAATACTGTTTATAGAATCATTTCCAGCAAAGGAATTAAAGTTGTTGATAGAAACAAGTCATAAATTGTCGTTGTTTGTATTTTCTTTCCATATTTTCACTGCAGTGTCTTTTTAAATTTTTTCAAATAGAGGCCTTGTTTAAGATTATGGGAGTCAGGGGCCAGAGGTCCGGGGGTTTCCTTGCCGACCTCTCTCTTCCATGTAGTGTCCTCTAGTAAGACATTTTAATTCAGCTTCCCAGACAGTACTGATGAACACACAGGTTCCAAGGTTATAAAACTTTTTTCATGCTCATCTCAGCTGAGACTAAATTTTATCCTGCTTAAAAATGTTAAAATGCCAACAATTGTTGGCATTTTAACATTTATTAGCAAGATAAATTACTGGATTTGACAGTCTATACTGAAAATTTCAATTAATTTGGTCTATTTTAGTATTTATGAGGAATTGAAATTTCATTCTCAGCTTAGCTGAGCATGAAAAACGATTCATAACCACTGGGCCAGGAAAAGGAAACAGTGGCTCCATCTTGACATGGGGTGTTGACTGAGAAGTAAATTCATAATAAAATCATTTTTTAGCTCACCTGAGCCGAAGGCTCACAAGGTGAGCATATAAGATGGCCATGCTCCGGCGTCAGTCCGTCGTCATCGTCCGTCGTCGTCGTCCGTCCACAATTTCAAAGATCTTCTCGTCTGAAACCGTTTGGCCAGGAAAAGGAAACAGTGGCTCCATCTTGACATGGGGTGTTGACTGAGAAGTAAATTCATAATAAAATCATTTTTTAGCTCACCTGAGCCGAAGGCTCACAAGGTGAGCATATAAGATGGCCATGCTCCGGCGTCAGTCCGTCGTCATCGTCCGTCGTCGTCGTCCGTCCACAATTTCAAAGATCTTCTCGTCTGAAACCGTTTGGCCAGTCAAAGCCAAATTTTATATGAAGCATCAATAGGAAGGGAACCAATGTGTATGTAAATAATCCAGGTCACATGACCAAGATGGCCACCATGCCCATATATGGTAAAAACCCTTCAAAAATCTTCTCCAGACCTGATTTGCCGATTCTAAGGAAACTTGGCATGAAGCATTGATGACTCAAGTACTACAATGTATATATAAATCATGACCCTGTGGTCACCTTGACCTATTTTACAGCAAGGTCAACATAGGTTGCCTATGCATTTGAATAGGGGAAAAAATCTGGCACAACATTATAGCATATACAAAATTTCCAATCTTGCAGTATCACAATGAACAAAATACCCTCCTTTTACTTAGTGAAGGAAAGAGAAAAGCCTTGCCCTGAGGTATAAAACTTCTCATTCTTAACTCATCTGAGCATGAAAATCCTGCTGAAGATGTTAAAATGCATGCTGATGGCATTGTAACATTTAGTAGCAGGATAAATGCTGGATTCTTTGATCTAAACCTGAAATGTTAATGAATTTGGTCTATATCAGTATTTTTTGAACAGTTTAATATTTCAGTCTCTGAGCTACGCTGGGCAGGAAAAAACGTTCTAGTGTTGTAATACCCGGACTTCTTTTCCGCATCAAACATCCCAATGAAAATATGAAAAAAAAAAACAAAAAAAAAAACAAAAAAAAAAAACAAAAAAAAACAAAAAAAAAAAACATGTCAACATCAGATCAACATATGAAGCAAACATCAGATTAACATATGAAGCAAACAGCAAGAGGAATGTAGTGTTTAAAATCTTCATGCCAGTTCTTTGTCTTTGCTTATGTACTACATTTAAACAAACTAAAATCTAATGTGTGCCAGTCCTTCTCATTGCTTATCTACTACATTTCAACAAACTAAAATTGATAATTGTGCCAATTCTCTGTTATTGCTTATCTACTACTAAAACAAAATAATTGTGCCAGTTCCTTCTAATTCTTTATTTACTACATTTCAACAAACTAAAGTCGAACATTGTGCAAGTTCTTTGTCATTGCTTACGTACTACATTTCATCCAACTTAAGTCTAACTTTTGTGCCAGTTCCTTCTAATTCTAACATTTGTGCCAGTTCCTTCTAATTGCTATTTACTACACTTCAACAAACTAAAATCTAATAATTGTGCCAGTTCTTTGTCATTGCTTATCTACTACATTTCAGCAAACTTAAATTAATAATTTGTGACAGTTCTCTGTCTTGCTTATCTACTACATTTCAACAAACTAAAATTGATAATTGTGCCAGTCCTTTGTCATTGCCTATCTACTACACTTCAACACCCTGAAGTTTAACATTTGTGCCAGTTCTTTGTCATTGCTTACGTACTACATTTCATCCAACTAAAATCTAATATTTGTGCCAGTTCCTTCTAATTGCTTATTTACTACATTTCAACAAATTAAAATCTAATAATTGTGCCAGCTCTTTGTCACTGCTTATCTACTACATTTCAACAAACTAAAATCTAGCAATAGTGCAAGTTCTGTGTCAGTGCTGGACCATTTACACAAACTTCGTTTTCACCTCTCCAAAGAGGCTTCAAATGAAATTTGAAAGGATTGACCAAGCAGTTTCAGAGGAGACTTTATGGACGGACACCAAATCACCTGGGATAGGCTAATATAAGGGCCTAAAACCTGACCAAACCTTACACTGATTATTTATTGACTCCATATTTGTTTTCTTTTTATTTTTGTTCAATATAGTGTTCATGCGAAACTCTTACACGTTTTTTTACTTTATTGATGCATATAAAAACACTGATTTTTTTTAAAGATTCTGGCAATTAGTTCTCTACCTATTGCTGCATTACGTTCCTTGGACACAGAGGCTAATAGATTTTACGATAGAAATCATCAAATGTATGACGCTGCACTGTTAACAAGATGTTATACTCAGCATGCTCTTCGTCCATTTATCGATTCCGAATCCAATCACATTAGAAGTTTTATTAAAATTCCTTTCATCAATAAAGGAATTGACTTTATTGATTTACCAAGCATATTCCAGGATAAATCAGTGATACAGTCTATACCTACCTACTTCCAAAATTCAGAACCTCCTATTATTTGTTACAAATATAACAAACCAATCAGAAATACTATTTTTAATTTCAATAAACTTGTTTCTGATCTTGATATCCATGCTAATACTCCTAAGTCTTGAGATTGTAAAGATTCAAAATATGTTTATCAACCCGCTGGACATATTGTTACTGGAAATTTAAAAATAATTTCGGATTCTAGAATTCGCAAAATTGTTTCTAAAGGTCCGAAATATAGATTCCCTTCCTACATTAATTTCGACAAATGTAGAGAGGAGATTTCATCTGCATTAAATGATTTCGGTAATCGATGGTGTAAACGAGAAGGTGTTGAGGATAATGCTCTTAAAGAATGGAAAAGAAGTATCTTCACTATCGTGGATAAACGTATTAAGTTTTATTCACAAAATACTAATCTTTTACCTCCTAAACCAAAATCGTCATTTAGGCATTTGAAGCAGGGTATCCAAGAATTTCATAGAAAGTATGTCTTGGTTCCGGCAGATAAAGCCGCAAACAATGTTGTTGTCGTTTGTAGGCTTCACTACGTTAACACCTTAAAACAGGAGCTTGATGGTACCAGGGCTTATCTGGAGACAGATACTGATGAGGTGTCTGTAGTTAATGCCCACTTAAACGATTTACCTGTTAAGTTTTCTGTTTGTGTCAATGAAGGCCAAGACAAACTTCCTACGATGTATTGGTTACCTAAGCTTCACAAAAGACCATACAAAGCTAGATTTATTGCAAATTCTAGCTCTTGTACTACCACTGAACTTTCTAAATTATTAACTTCCTGTCTTACTGCTATCAAATCTCATGTTATAAGATACTGTGAGACAGTGTATGAAACTTCAAATAAAAATTGGTTTTGGTCAATTAAAAATTCTGGTGAGGTGCTCAGTAAATTGAAGTGTAGAGGGTTCCGTGCGACAAGCTTGTCCACATATGATTTTTCTACTCTGTATACAACATTACCACATAATCTAATTAAAGAAAAACTTCTGGATTTGATAGAGTGGACCTTCAAAAGGGCATTAAAAAAACTATGGTTCACTTTATTTGGCATGTAATGACAGAAAGGCTTTTTTCACTTCCTCTGACCAAAGTCGGTATACACTTTGGTCATGTCAGAATGTATGCGACGCCTTATCCTATCTCTTTGATAATATTTATATTAGATTTGGGACCAAGTTATACAGACAAATTGTTGGAATTCCGATGGGTACAAATTGCGCACCTCTCGTAGCTGATTTATTTTTATACTGCTACGAAAGAGATTTCATGGATTCTCTTAACCATGATAATCAAGCTGATGTTATCGAGGCTTTTAATTCCACATCTAGGTACCTCGATGATCTATTGAACATTGACAACCCTTATTTTGAAGGTATGGTCAATCAAATTTATCCACCTGAACTTCAGTTGAACAAAGCCAATACCTCAGATACTGAAGCCCCCTTTTTAGATCTACATCTTTCTGTTGCAAATGGATTTGTTTCTTCTAAAATTTATGATAAGCGCGATGACTTTGATTTTGATATAGTAAATTTTCCTTTTTTGGATGGTGACGTTCCTCGTCGTGCTTCTTATGGTGTATACATTTCGCAACTTATTAGGTTTGCTAGAGTCTGCAATCATGTTACAGACTTCAACGCTCGAAATAAATGTTTAACGGCAAAACTTCTCCAACAGGGCTATCGGTATCATAAACTTCGAAAAACCTTTTCTAAATTTTATCGTAGACACTATGAATTGATTTCCAAATATAATGTTGGGTTAAAGACACTTTTAAGTGAGGGCCTTTCGGAACCTGAATTTTATGGTGACTTGGTTTACAAATTAAAGAAACTTAAAGGAATAAATGATTTTTCTCTTCAGTTCGGAAAAATCATATCACGTTACAGACGTATAGGTTATAACTTGAATGTTATGCGACAGTCTGCATGCTTAGTTTTTAACCCAATCATGGTTGATAACTATGCTGCCTTCTTTAATTGCACGCCGGTGGGTCGGGCGTCAGACTCTATGATGGCCCCGACTTAAAGCTATTCATTTTAGTTGGTTGGGGTCGGAGCTTCTTGTCTGTTGCTTGGCCCACCGGGGTCCAACTGGTGTTTTTCTTTTGCTCCGGAGTTAGTAGGTTATTCGGCGCCCAGGGATCTCCATCGTCGGGCAGCTTACTCAATCTGTGAGTCCTGGTTTTTGATTCATCAGGATGTTTATCATGATTTATTTGTTTGTTCTTGATGATTCATTGACTAGTTAGAGATTCACCACGAGGACCGAATAACTAACTAAATGTTGTGAACCACTGCAGAAGCTGAGGGTGAGGTTAGGTACCTGTAAAACCGGTTTAAGCCCGCCAGTAACTTTGTGTTACTGATCGTTCCAAGTCGATACTTCTGTAGTGGTTCTTTTTGTTTTATGTCTTGGTGTTTAAAATTTTTTGTGCTGTTGGCGCCTTATGTATGTTTTCATATTTTTGGTTAAGTTAAGGTAACTGAGTGGCCACCTATTGGGAAAATAGCTGCTCATTCGGCTTACGATATGTTTCATGGTATAAGTACCTGATTGTTAGTTTGGTTTTTTCCCACCTCGGTTTTTGGAGTGGGAATCTTTTTCTGATTGCACCTTTTCCTGATCTTTGCCTACTTGTACCTTTTTAAGTGAGGGCCTTTCGGAACCTGAATTTTATGGTGACTTGGTTTACAAATTTAAGAAACTTAAAGGAATTAATGATATTTCTTTTCAGTTCAGAAAAATGATAACACGTTACAAACGTATAGGTTATAACTTGAATGTTATGCGACAGTCTGCATGCTTAGTTTTTAACCCAATCATGGTTGATAACTATACTGCCTTCTTTAATTGCACGCCGGTGGGTCGGGCGTCAGACTCTATGATGGCCCCGACATAAAGCTATTCATTTTAGTTGGTTGGGGCCGGAGCTTCTTGTCTGTTGCTTGGCCCACCGGGGTCCAACTGGTGTTTTTCTTTTGCTCCGGAGTTAGTAGGTTATTCGGCGCCCAGGGATCTCCATCGTCGGGCAGCTTACTCAGTCTGTGAGTCCTGGTTTTTGATTCATCAGGATGTTTATCATGATTTATTTGTTTGTTCTTGATGATTCATTGACTAGTTAGAGATTCACCACGAGGACCGAATAACTAACTAAATGCTATGAACCACTGCAGAAGCTGAGGGTGAGGTTATGGCCATGTAAAACCGGTTTAAGCCCGCCAGTAACTTTGTGTTACTGATCGTTCCAAGTCGATACTTCTGTGGTGGTTCTTTTTGTTTTATGTCTTGGTGTTTAAAAATTTTTTGTGCTGTTGGCGCCTTATCTATGTTTTCATATTTTTAGTTAAGTTAAGGTAACTGAGTGGCCACCTATTGAAAAAATAGCTGCCCATTCGGCTTACGATTGTTTCATGGTATAAGTACCTGATTGTTAGTTTGGTTTTTTCCCACCTCGGTTTTTGGAGTGGGAATCTTTTTCTGATTGCGCCTTTTCCTGATCTTTGCCTACTTGTACCTTTTGATAGCGCACATTCTACTGAGATATTCTTTTGTAGTTGATCACAAGACGTTTTTAAAACACGGTTCTAGATTCACCACGAGAACCGAAGAACTAACTAAATGTTATGAACCACTGCAAAAGCTGAGGGTGAGGTTAGGTACCTGTAAAATCGATTTAACCCGCCAGTAATTTTATATTACTGATCGTTCCAAGGCGATACTTCTGTGGTGGTTCTTTCGTTTTATGTTTTGGTGTTTTAATTTTTTTTTGTGCTGTTGGCGCCTTATGTATGTTTTCATATTTTTAGTTAAGTTTAGGTAACTGAGTGGCCACCTATTGGGAAAATAGCTGCCCATTCGGCTTACGATATGTTTTCATGGTATGGGTGCCTGATTGTTAATTTAGTTTTTCCCCATCTCGTTTTTTTTTTTTGGAGTGGTAATCTTTTTCTGATTGCGCCTTTTCCTGATCATAAACTTCGAAATACATTTTCTAATGTTGGGTTAAAGACGCTTTTAGGTGAGGGCCTTTCGGAAACAGAATTTTATGGTGACTTGGTTTATAAATTTAAGAAACTTATAGGAATGAATGATTTTCTTTTCAGTTCAGAAAAAGCATTAAACGTTACAGACGTATAGGTTATAACTTGAATAATATGCTTAGCATTTAACCCAATCATGGTTGATAACTATGCTGTCTTCTTTAATTGTACGCCGGTGGGTCGGGCGTCAGACTCTATGATGGCCCCGACTTAAAGCCATTCATTTTAGTTGGTTAGGGCCGGAGCTTCTTGTCTGTTGCTTGGCCCACCGGGGTCCAACTGGTGTTTTTTCTTTTGCTCCAGAGTTAGTAAGCTATTCGGCGCCCAGGGATCTCCATCGTCGGGCAGCTTACTGAATCTGTTGAGTCCTCGTTCTTGATTCATCAGGATGTTTATCATGATTTATCTGTTTGTTCTTGGTGATCATTGACTAGTTAGAGATTCACCACGAGGACGGAAGAACTAACTAAATGTTATGAACCACTGCAGAAGCTGAGGGTGAGGTTAGGTACCTGTAAAAATTTAAGCCCGCCAGTAATTTTATATTACTGATCGTTCCAAGGCGATACTTCTGTGGTGGTTCTTTCATTTTATGTCTTGGTGTTTAAATTTTTTGTGCTGTTGGCGCCTTATGTATGTTTTCATATTTTTAGTTAAGTTTAGGTAACTGAGTGGCCACCTATTAGGAAAATAGCTGCTCATTCGGCTCACGGTATGTTTTCATGGTATAAGTACCTGATTGTTAATATCTCGGTTTTTGGAGTGGGAATCTTTTTCTGATTGCACCTTTTCCTGATCTTTGCCTACTGTACCTTTTTTGCTTACTTTTACTTTTTTTCTAGACACTTTTTTGTATTCAAACCCTTCTGTTGGCTGTTCATATCTGCCCATTTGATTACTTCTTCATCCTTCTTTGGCTAAGCTTACCAGTCTGCGGCTAAATGATTAATAAATGTATTTGATTAATAAATCGGATTTCACAAACACACTGTTCCTCAAAATTGTTGTTACTTCTAATCAAATCGCACGTGACGCTCACGTGCTTTAAATTGACTCAATCCGATCATCCAATCGAAGGCTTACGGAAGATGAGGAAAACACGCACGTTCTGGGATTAAGGAATGTTTGCGGAAATCAAGTATTATTTAGAGAGGATCCCGGTAAATGCGGATGACTTCGGCTCAAATACGTTCGCCACAATAGAAGTCGGCATCAATTAGATATTTAATTATCTCTGCAAATATTGTCGAGATGTCCCCTATACGACTTGTGTTCTTAACCATTGTATCGTGAGAAAAACAAACATGTATCTTCATGATTTGCCCATATTTTGACAAAAGAAACATGCATTAAATGCATGTCCTTTTCATGTTTTAATCTCTTGACTAGAAAAGATGTGGAATGCACGCGGGTTTATGATAGAAAAAACATCTAAAGAAATGTATTATAAGGAAGATGTTTAGAAAAAAAGAAGCACGAATTCGCTAAATTATTGAAGAGAGCAACCAAAGAAACAAAAAAATGCAAAAGCGTTTCTCCGGAAATAATGCATATAAAAGCCTTTAGGACGAAGATTGGGTAACCGTGGTTTGTCTCTATGGTGTCTGTTTTTTCTGCCTTCGTCTCTGATGTGTTTGGCGTCTTTATTTCGGTTGCTGTTAGCTGGATGGCTACCTTGTTGTGAGGCATACATTTAATTTTCACACATGTCATTAAAACAAAGTTATGTAGTGTCTTGTGTTGCGTTTCTCTCCCGGGATCAATTCCTGGCGGCCTCTCTGTCCTATACTGCCCTTACTTTTTTATATACTTAAATATGTATTTTTGTAAGTGTGGAGTGTATGTGAAGATAGAAGGAGAAAACATCTCATTTATCGAGATGACGTTACATTTCAACAAGTTGTTAAAATTTACACTAATGGGTGCGCCTGCCACGGTGGCTGCTGAGCCCACCATTGTATTGTCGTCTGATGCGAACAACTCAAGCGCGCCACCTACTGAGTGCCTCGCTTTGATCTGACAAACGTGACGATTGGATGAATGTTCTGCGCTGTGCATTGTGGGGTACCCATAGCTGGTTTGATTAACGACAGTCCTCGGATTAAACGTTCATATATTTACGTTATCGCTTTTTTATCGACGGGGCATCATAGAATAAAAAGGCTTTGCAGAGCTGCTCAATGGTTATGCGCCGAAGTCCTATTGTATAATTTATTGATATGCTCACTTTGACAATTTCACAATGTAAAGATGCTTGAAAACGCCTATTTACAGGATTTCTTTTTATTGACTTTATGCATTGTTTCGAAGCTGATCAGAAAATTATGGAGAATATTCGCCCATATTTTAACCGTATTATGAGATCGGTGAACTTGCATATGTTCAAGCAAAGAATTATAATTGGCGTTAATTAAAGTATTAAAGGGTGACACAATCTTGACCCTTTGTGATTAACTTGATTATGGCATACCTGAAAACCAGGAGTTCTTAGTGCATGCTGACATAAAGGCATCGTCATGAAACAGCCTGTTATATACACACCCAATTAGCAAGAACACAATTCCGCCTGATTAATACCTTTGACTTTCTCCCTACTCCACGAATGTTGTTTTTATTTTATCCGAACATGCTTAAAATATGTCTCTCAGTTATCTTTTGTTATTTCAACTGAGTGATATTAGCAAGACTTTTGATGCATCATAAACATCACAAATAATCCTATCAATTTTAGAGTGCAAAAGTCCAGGCAATAAAGGCAAGAAAATACATTTTTGAAACTATAGAAATACAAGATATCATATGTGACTCGTCGACATTTCTGCGTTTGATGGATATACTACTTGCAGGAGTACTCTGGATGTGCTGCCTAGTTTACTTAGATGCCATTGAATTTTTCAAAGAAATAGAAGTAGCTGATCATATTGAATTGCTGAGAGAAGTTTAACAATAAGCTTATGCAGTTATAAATGTCAGATACTTAGACAGATCAGGAACTCCTTAGAACAACATGCTTGGCCAAACAAATTTTCCACCTGTTAAAATAAATGTTTTGTTGTTGGGTGTTATGTCGTTTTCATCTTCAATGTGCGTGCATATTCGTGTACTAAGTTTAATTCAGGTAACTGAGTGGCCAGTTTGGGGAAATAGCGGGTCACTCGACTAATCGTATGCTTTTCTTTGTATCAGTACCTCAGTAATTGGCATTTTGGTTGTTGCAGGTCATGTTTCTAGGATTGGACTTTGGTTCTTATTACACTAATTCTGATCATTGCTTCCTTGTAACTTTTATTATTTTTATCATTTTTGATGTCTAAGCTGCTTTGCCAGCGATGAACTCTCCCGATTTATGAATTATTTCCGTTTTGTTACTGAAAGTACTAATCGCTCGTAGGAATGATTCTATTAATTGTCGCAAGCCTCGAGAATATCTTTGTATTGTTTCGATTCTAATCGTTTGAAATAACTTTCTCAGTATCTTTATTCACCTTTGTTAATTGATGACTTTAAAAGGAGAAATCCGTCACCCCAGGTGTGTCTGATCCCACCCCTAAACGACGCATGTTACTGTACGCATCTAACCAGGCGTAATGTTAATAATTTCTTTATTAAAATTTATTCCTAACTTTTTCTCAATATTCCATATCTCACACCAGCCCCCACTTATTTTTGCATTAAACTATCCTTAACGCTCTAACAAGACGTAAAATTATTCCTCGCTGACCAAATAAGACGTAAAATTCTCATTCTGGATCAACCTTTAACCCCTTGCCGGTCCAGTCATCTGGATGAATGTTTTTGAACTTTTCTGTTGAAGCCAAGTCGGTCGGAAACTATAGAAAGTCAGCTGCCCTGAACTTTAGTCACGGGCCAGCTGGAAATTGTCAAATGAGAACTCGCTTGGTAAGCGAGCTGAAAATTCAATCGCAGAAGGCTCGTGCCGGAGGAATCAACCCAACAAAACTGCAAATGCCTTTTTGGTTTGATCGAAAGCGAATTGGTTGTATTTCAACAAGAAGGCCAATGTTTCTTTCATGCATTAGCCAACGGTATAGAATAAGAAATTCCATAATAAAACCGTAAAAAGTAAAGTCTCACTCTAGATGTACCTCAACCACATAATTTGATCATACACATCGAGGAGCTGAATTCTTTTCTGTGAGACTGATTAGCCAATATTCGTGGAATTTCAATGCTTTTTAGTTGGCGCATGTTAGAATATCAAACAAATTGTTTTGTATCATTATTTGTTGTTTTCTTTATTTTTATGCGCACAACTCTTTTTTATAGTACTTTTTTATATCTGCGGAGCACAAAGAAATTAGACGTGTTCAAGCCCAAATCAATGATAAATATTTGGGCATAATAATTTAGGACAAGAAATACCCTGAATCCCTTCCTAACTCGCATCAGTCTGTAGTTTAATTGACTCTTTTTTGTGCCGATCACTTGTTTCTTATCTTCTACGGCATTACCTTTTTTATCTCGAGAATGAGTTATATTTACTTAGGCTTTGAGGGGCGAGGAAGCAGGTTTTATTGTTTCAGTTCACTGTGATTCTAACTGATTCCGTTCTTTATCATACAATTGCAATCCATGCTGTAGCTTCTCATGTAACATTTCATATTTCAGTTATGTCTTTACGATTTGCTGTGATCCCTTTTTTTGTATAGTGGATTCATGAATATAATTCCAGTATCCTTTGAAGTTTTATTTATTTGCAAAAGAAGGCCATTTTAACTATTTGTTGATGCAAATGATTTCTATTCTAAGTGCAAACCATTTATTGGTCTTCACACATTTCTTGGGTGGTCAATATGTGTTTTAATATGTTCTAACTAAATAGTCTCAACTTTTGTCTCTAAACAAACCGTACTTACGTTTTAACGTTTGATCATAAGTCTTTGGCTATCTACGAACAACTTAATACCTTTCGCATGAAAGTCCGTTTTGAATGCAACAAATTGGGCGCTTTACAAAATCAAAACTAATATGTTTTCTATAAGAAAAGCTTTCTTATACATCAAAGAGCAAGAAACATTAATGCAAATTCGTGAGTTTCAATCCCTTGCAACCTTTCCTAACAGCATTCAGTATTATTCCATGGTAAATTTCCCACCCATATTAGGGCTTTTTAATTTGTGCAAAAAGGTCTAAACAGAGTTCTCATTGGTAACTTTATTTAAGGTTTTTGAGAACAAATTCATCAAATAGTCGTCAAAATATTAAAAGATGAGCAGATGCTTATGGCTTAATATAATGTAAAACTGGCGATATCAAAGAATTTTCGGTTAATTTGAAACTGCCTTTTCTTGGTAAATTAACTGTAAGAATCTTGCTATCCTCACCTGCTAGCTATGAACGGACACACACCCTGCCATGCGGGGAGATGAATAAAATATGTAACATAGATGAAAATTTATCTGAAAAATTGGAAAAGCATTAGAAAGATATTAAGATTTACGATTGTTAGACACGTTACATCGTTTAATATTTTACATGATTACTCTACTATATATCAACTCAAAATGATATTTCCAGAATCTGATTTAATTGATGAAAAATAATAATCTCGAAACGGCAAGGAAGATTGTAACAAAATGCTAACAGTACGGCCAGGTGCAAAGTAAATAGTCTATGACTGGCACAAGCAAATCTAGTTTCCCGCACTCAAAACTGGCGTGATGAAAAGGACGCATATAAAACAAAATAAACCTGGTCTCTCTGAGATTTATATTTTTACAACTATTGTTTTTGATTGGTTCATTTCAATAAAACTTATCTCGTGCTTAAATATATTCCTACCATTATTCATTGGTGCGCTTAATTGCACAAAATCATATATTTTGGCACTGAGGTCAAAACACCTTGAACTATTTATTGACCAATAAAATTACTCGTTAATCATTGGACAAATGGATTAAATATTTGTATAAATTGATTCAAAGCATGAAACAATACAGCATTTCTGGATGATTTATGCATTTTATGTAACAGCTTTACCACTGTAAAAGCTTTCAACTGTGTAACTGCAATTCGATATGGCTAGGGAAAGGTTTCTTTTAATCAGAATTTAGTGTCAAGTTCCAAGGACTTAATTAGGAGTAAAAATTGTTTATATTTATTTGAAGAACCGATTCCATTTACAAATTCTGACAAATTAAACTGTTCTGTCGTACATCGATCACTGTTGACTTGAAAATCAAATCATAATTGATATTGAATTGTAGCTTTGGTCGGAATGACCTCAAAAGTGACATTTTTTAATCTGGAAGGTTGAATAACCTTGTATACTCACATGATCGTTGCCTACTTGTACCTTTTGCATCGTAAACACGTATTAACCCAAGAAAATCAAAAATAAGGAAAACATCAAAACCAATATGCAATTATTATAATTTGGATAACTGTCCAACAATTTACGATAATAGAAGTGTCATTGGGTTCAGAAAGAAGAATACTACTAGATATTTTATGTATGAGTAGACACACATTATCATATACGTACAAGGTGAATGAAAACAATTCCCCTATGCAAATCAAAAGAGAAGCATCCATGTTTTCAATATTGTTGCACGAGCAAAAGCATCGACTGAGTTTTCATGATGTTTCTGGACACCTCTTAAAAGTTCCAACAAGTTACATGTTCCAGCTTATTTCCTCAGAAAAATAGAGAAGTAATGACAATGACATTGACAACAACATTGCGTGTTGTTAATAATTGCAAGGATTTCTGGATTATTAAGTAAACAAAGCCCTGGGTCACCCGGTATATACTACAATAATTACAACATAGGTCTCATGGCGGGAATAAAAATCGTTGTTTTCCCACGCAAAATATCTATTTAGTGATTATAATTTATTGTATTTTAACATTTTCAGTACATTCTGGTTGAAAAAATAGTTGTTGACAACTGACAGACAGCCATAAGTATCAACGGTTTTGAAAAGTGTTACAGGGCGGGACTTTAGTTCTGATTACACCAGTTCCTGGCCATTGCTTAATGGAAACTATTCCTGAATCTGTCAACTGATTTTGACTTGGTCCTCCAAAATATAATTATACCAAAAAAATCCTTATTCAAATCTTGCCTAAATAACAGGTGCTGGCAAGATAAAAAGGTATAAATTTCTGGAAGGTAACCAAAAGCAAAAGGACGTGTATACCACAAGGCTATGTTCTTGGTCCCTTCTGTTCCTTCTTTATGAACGACATGTCGATTTTGTCATTAAGGTGTTTGCGGATGATGCAAACCTATTATGACCCATTTTCTTAAATGACACATCAAATTTTAATCAAGCAAACTAATCTTACAATGTTTTATCTACGTCAAGTCAACGAGTAATATGGAATGCCCAGACAATAGCATCTGCATTTATGATTTTGAAGACAGCTTGAAAACAACCTTCATAGCCTCATTAAATACACAGAGCAATATTTATTAAAGTTAGAAAAAGAGATAGACCTTTATGGGTTAACAGCAAAATATACTAAAGTGAAAAAAAAAAACAAAAAAAAAAAAAACCTGCTTCTGATAATGAATTTTCGCCAATACTCGTAAGTACAGTTGAGTCAGTATTATTTTCTGATCAAAATATTAATATTAGTTTGTCTTAACAGACCCTTTAAAAATTTGAAAATTGGACTACAGATTATATGTTTTTGGCCAAAATGAATTTTGATGATAGGGATTTTGCATTTGCAAAGGAGATGATCCATGATTATGAAAATGCATGTTTTTTATTTTTTTTATTTTTACTTGATAATGAAGATTTGGTGTAAGTAATTTGTGTCATTTTAGAATGATTTTGATCTACCATAATAAAATTTTAAGAATTAAAACATTTTGCGGGAAAATATTTACCTCCCTTCCATGAGATTGTTGTACAGGAAATCCCTATTCAAAAATACTTTGACCAGAACTTTTTTTATATATCAACCCATTTTCAATTTTTTTTTTTTTTGTGGCACATTTTGCGACAAACCAAGTGCTGAAATTGTGTAAAGAAAATATTTTATCTACACGTTAACAGTTGCATGATATATGCGAAAAACTATTATCAGAGACACCATGAATTACACTTTAGTATTACCGGGCATATGAGAATGTACAAAAACGATACCGACTATGTCCATATCTGGTAACAACAACAACAACACCAACTTTAAATCATTTCTTTTCCGGAATCCCAATTCCAAGAATTTTACCCCGGAGGAAAATATCTGCTTATTCGGCAAGTACGATATTTTATATTTATTTCATCAGTATCTGATTGTCAGTTCGGATTTTCTTCCTGGCTGATATTTTGGGTGGAACTTTGGCTCTGATGGCACCAGCTCCTGATCATTTCTAATAATTTTAGATTAGTGAGATAGTCCAAAAATAGCAACTCTAAGAGTAGAGACAGCCTTGTAATGAACAATATTTCTGTCAATTAATTTCAGGTCACACTAACGTCGGAAGCAGATAATTGAGCCGATTCACCAAAATCGACACAGATTCTTGCCCATCAAGAACTGCTAGAAGTCACCACTGGACAACTAATCAGGCTTGCAACAGTCTTCGCAGTTCGCTTTGGGCTAACTATATTCCAACGATACCAAACGTGCCTCAAATGAATTCTCTGCTTAGAAGGGGAGCGACGTCGATTTGAGTCTTGGTTTTGATGCACATTTCAATTTGCCGCTTTTCTGAAACTGTGGCTCGTACCACATCATAAATGTAATTGTTTTATGTGTGTATCATCTGTATAGTAATATAGAAGCCCATATACCTGTCCCGGTGTGGGTATAAATGATTTAGAAGGTGTTTATGGCACGTTTATGTGTTTTTGAATTATGATGACAGATTAAAATGCATTCACCAAAATGGGGATTTATAGACATGATTGGTGTTTATCATTGTCAGAAAACATTTTACTTTAGAAAGATAATTAAGCTCAAAGACAACGAGACTATGCTGACGATGGATACCCCTTTTCATTCAAGTAAGAACATGAGGTCCATGAATGCTAAAGGACAGAAAGGCAACAGCGGCCAAAGCACAAGAAGAAGAAAATACGAATAAAGGTGGTGACAAAGACATAATGGCAGAATGGGAATACGCCTAGATTAACATTCATCACAGTCTGCTTAAAGATCTTGAAGACAGAAGGACCTATGCTCAAGAGTCTAGCCCTCACATGCATGCAGGAAAATGAAAAATGATGAGCGGTCTCCATCTCCAGCGTCGTCTGGTTACCTGAAATAACTATCGTTTAGTGCATTTCGGGCTACTGAGCAATCTTCTTCTGGCATTTTTACTTGAACTGGTTTTCAGTAGCATGAATCGCCGTTTGTATGTCATAGAGCAATATGTACTGCAGGTATGTGGCCATGCGCATGCTGACTCCACTGTTTAGAGCACCAAGGTATCACAGTTGCAATGACACGACACAATATGACTCAGACGTTTGTAATCTCACCCAACGTGACCTTGAAAATGTTGAATGAGCTTCACGGCAAGTTTGATAAGCTTACTATTAACCGTTAGTATTCTCACGTCCCTGTTCATGCCCATATATCAAAAGTAGCAATATTTTACAACATTTGGCCACACAAAGTCTGGTTGTTGTCATGACAAACGATATGTTAAATGCTTTACTCCATCGTTTTATCATTCTCGATATACAGCTGCAGTCTTAAAACTTTCAGTTCCAGGATATATCAACTGACATTATGATGTTGTTTCGGTACCTTTGAACACCCAATGAATGGTCCTAAGTTTGATCTTCACTGGGGTCGTCGAGTTGACAAATTAACTCCCCATAGTACTGACGGCTGTTCCATCCCGACATGACTGCAAAAGATATTGACTTGGACGGTCAAACACAATGCAATACAAATAATAAAATATTATCTTATTTTCGAGTCGGGTGTCTTCATAGCATTGGTGTGGTGACTTCATTTCTTTATATTTGTTATGTCGTTGATGTCAGTATCATTGAGTGTCTCCATATTCTGTTTACAGATGTTTTATATATTGTTAGTACTGGAAGCCGGGTGGCCACCTTATGTGTAAGAAGGTACAACTAGGCAAAGATCAGGAAAATGCGCAATCAGAAAAAGATTCCCACACCAAAAACCGAGGTGGGAAAAAACCAAAGTAACAATCAGGTACTTATACCATGAAACATATCGTAAGCCGAATGAGCAGCTATTTTCCCAATAGGTGGCCACTCAGTTACCTTAACTTAACTAAAACTATGAAAACACACATAAGGCGCCAACAGCACGAAAAAATTTAAACACCAAGACATAAAACAAAAAGAACCACCACAGAAGTATCGCCTTGGAACGATCAGTAACACAAAGTTACTGGCGGGCTTAAACCGGTTTACAGGCGCCTAACCTCACCCTCAGCTTCTGCAGTGGTTCATAACATTTAGTTTACTCGGTTGAGCATGTGACATCTTTGATATTCGTCGGTAAGTTGAATCATTTTCTACTTTGATTTCGTTCTGTTTGTACAAGTTCCTGGCCATTGGATAACGTTCATTTATTACTCACAGCTTTCGTATTCTGCCTAATTTTGATGTTGGAATATAACGTTTAAATGTTGATAGTTTTGTGTTTGAAACAGTGACGACGTTTCTCCGGCACATATATTTTTTCCGTTTACAGTACACTTTGAGCCGCCTCATGACAAAACCAACAATCTGCATATGCGAAAACAAAGACGCAGATCAGCTTCGCGGTAACCGCGAAGCTGATCAGCGTCTTTGTTTTCGCTACTCGGATAGTACAATTCCCCTACTACTTAAATCCGAAATTTCAAGCTTCTAGCCCTTTTCTGTGACTGTGCAGCCTGATTTGTGTCAGACCTGTTCGGAAACCACATTGTTGGTTTTCCCACGAGGTGGCTCCTTTGTTACTTTGACGTTGAGCCTAATTTTCAGCTTAACACCTTCTTCATCTCAATTAATTTTAGCTTTTATTATCACGAACATATCTTTAAGGCATGTAACAGGCAAAACAAAACATATTATGAGCCTGTGCATGAGAAAACCCACACTCAGCATATGCGAAAACAAGGACGCAGATTAGCTTCGCAGTAAACTGCGAAGCTGATCAGCGTCTTTGTTTTCGCCACTCGAGTAGTACAATTTCTCTTCTTCCTAAATTCAAAATTTCAAGCTTCTAGCCTTTTTCTGTGACTGTACAAAGGTACAAGTAGGCAAAGGTCAGGAAAAGGTGCAATCAGAAAAAGATTCCCACTCCAAAAACCGAGGTGGGAAAAAACCAAACTAACAATCAAGTACTTATACCATGAAAACATATAGTAAGCCGAATGAGCAGCTATTTTCCCAATAGGTGGCCACTCAGTTACCTAAACTGAACTAAAAATATGAAAACATACATACGGCGCCAACAGCACAAAAAATTTAAACACCACAGAAGTATCGCCTTGGAACGATCAGTAACACAAAGTTACTGGTGGATTTAAACCGGTTTTACATGGCCATAACCTCACCCTCAGCTTCTGCAGTGGTTTATCACATTTAGTTAGTTCTTCGGTCCTCGTGGTGAATATCTAACTAGTCAATGAATCATCAAGAACAAACAAAAAATCACTATAAGCATCCTGATGAATAAAAAACCAGGACTCACAGATTGAGTAAGCTGCCCGACGATGGATATCCCTGGGCGCCGAATAAGCTCCGGCCCCAACCAACTAAAATGAATAGCTTTAAGTCGGGGCCATCATAGAGTCTGACGCCCGAACCACCGGCGTGCAATTAAAGAAGGCAGCATAGTTATCAACCATGATTGGGTTAAAAACTAAGCATGCAGACTGTCGCATAACATTCAAGTTATAAGCTATACGTCTGTGACGTGTTATAATTTTTCTGAACTGAAAAGAAAAATCATTACTTCCTATAAGTTATATGGCCTTACTTTTGACCTGGCGAAGAACTAAACAAAGACGATTGGGATTGTAAATGTATTTGATTGTGACTCTCTCTCTCTCTCTCTCTCTCTCTCTCTCTCTCTCTCTCTCTCATAATATGGTTATGTTGAGTGATCGCCTTTTGGAATATACCTGCCCTCTCGGATTACCATAGTTTCAACTGAAGTTTCCCATTTGTTGCTTTATTTATTTCCATTTTATGTTCTTGACTTACTTTTTATATTCTCAAAAACAAACCTGAATGTGCAACAACAGGAGAGCTACAGGCATGAAATTTCAGAATTATTAACAAGAGGTCTTGCGAGCTGGTTATCCAGAGACAACCAACGTGACTGAGAATAACCAACGCAGATGGAATCAATTTATGACTATAGCATTCAAATACCTGTCTGCAGAAAGTTGTTCATTAGTTTTACTATGTGCAATGTGAAGATGATCATTCATGTAAACAACGTCAGATGAAAGTGACATTGGCTTTCAGCTTAATTCTTGATTTGTGTGGCTATGTCCGAGACGAAGAAAACGAAGAAACATAATAAGTGTCTTTGAAGGATTCAATCTAAATTAAAAAAAAAAAAAAAAAAAAAAAAAAAAAAAAAACGAGAAAAAAATGAATTCGAGTGTCGTAAAATCAAACTATGCCTCGTTATAAGATAGAAATCCTGGTAATAAAGATAGAACTATATACAATGCAAAAGGATAAAAAAAATCAGAAAATGTGTGCCTTTCAGTGCAGTCTGGGTTAGTGAGCGAAGAACTGGAAAAACATAACTGTAATGTTAGCATTGGTTGTTAGATGATAATGCTAGGAGAATGTGATCAAAATGAAAAGCAAGAATAACGTGACGCAACACTGGAACCTACCTTCAGACAACGTGTAAAATGTATGAGATACTTATTTGTCTCTGAAAGACGAATTAGAAAAAACCTTAGTGGAAATCAAATGTGAACCGAGAAATGTCAAAGGCTTGATGCGATGAAGAGCTTATACACCTTTGACCACTTTTAACAGATAGATGATCCAAACCCGAGATTCTTGCGAAATTGGCCAGATTACAGTCAGGTCTCGCATAAAAAACCCTGAAAAATTAATGGAAGAACAATGTCATCTCTCATCTCAAAGTCAGTGCTAACCCTATATTAGTCATAAATCTAAAATCATTTGACAGAATTGGAAAAGCAAAGTTCTTGAGATGCGACGATGTCGTAGGGTTTTAATTCTACTTACAAAGTCATGAAACTATTAAGTGTATTATAGACACAGGAAGTAACAGGGGCTCAGACGATTTTTTATTTGTGAATTTTCAGATCAGTTTGTGTCGGCATATCCTAAGAGCCTATAGTGTGACCAATAAAATCTACAAGATACACTGAAAGCAGCGAGGTGAGTTTGGCAACCCGAAGGGTAAGAGGCAGCATAACACACTGTACAGGTATAAATTCTGGCTGATCTGTAAACATGCTTTGTTGAGACGTCAGTTGTGGCGGTGCATCAAAACTCATATGGATTAATGGACTTGCGATCACAATGGGGAATATTTTGTGGTCATCCTAAACGCTGTATCCTTAAAATATATTCTAATGATACGAGATACATATAATCTATTACATGACTTGGAACATCTGGCTCTATTTTCATAAAATCATAAAACAACCCATGGAAAGTCACTTGGCTTTTAAGATTAACCTTACCCCAACATGGTTTGTTAAACGGACAGAATAAGGTAAAATAAATAACTAAAACAAGCAAAAAAATAAAAATAAATAGCACGTTAATAATTAAGAGGAACATATAAATAAATGAATAAAGAAATAAATGAATAAGGTGATAATATCCCTGTTCATAATTAGCTCACCTGAGCCGAAGGCTCACAGGTGAGCTTATAGGATAGGCAGGCATCCGGCGTCCGTCGTCGTCGTCCGTCGTCCGTCGTCCGTCGTCGTCCGTCGTCGTCCGTCCACAATTTCAAAAAAGAATATTTCTGAAGCTAGTAGGCCGATCTTGATCAAATTTAATGTGAACCATAATTGGGTTGGGGGATTGATGGCATTAGGTTTTGGAGCAGATTGTATCAAAATTGTGGTTTCCATGGCAACAGATAGGTCCCATAGACTTACAATGGGAAAAACTAAAAAAATCTTCTTCTCTGAAACCACTAGGCCCACAGCTTTGATATTTGGTATGTAGCAATGGCTAATGGTCCTCTACGTAAATTGTGCCATTCATGCCCCTGGGGTCAAATTTGGCCACGCCCCTGGGGGTCGATAGTCTCCATAGACTTACTATGGGGAAAAAATTAAAAAATCTTCTTCTCTGAAACCACAGGGCCCACAGCTTTGATATTTGGTATGTGGCAATGGCTAATGGACCTCTACATAAATTGTGCCAGCCATGCCCCTGGGGTCAAATTTGGCCACGCCCCGGGGGTGGATAGTTTCCATAGACTTACTATTGGAAAAAAATTAAAAAATCTTCTTCTCTGAAACCACTAGGCCCACAGCTTTGATATTTGGTATGTAGCAATGGCTAATGGTCCTCTACATAAATTGTGGCATTCATGCCCCTGGGGTCAAATTTGGCCACGCCCCAGGGGTTGATAGTCTCCATAGACTTACTATTGGAAAAAAATTAAAAAATCTTCTTCTCTGAAACCACAGGGCCCACAGCTTTGATATTTTGTATGTGGCAATGGCTAATGGTCCTCTACATAAATTGTGCCAATCATGCCCCTGGGGTCAAATTTGGCCACGCCCCGGGGGTCGATAGTCTCCATAGACCTACAATAGGAAAAAACTAAAAAAATCTTCTCTGAAACCACTTGGCCCACAGCTTTGATATTTGGTATGTTGCAATGGCTAATGGTCCTCTACATAAATTGTGCCATTCATGCCCCTGGGGTCAAATTTGGCCACGCCCCAGGGGTTGATAGTCTCCATAGACTTACTATGGGAAAAAAAATTAAAAACTCTTCTTCTCTGAAACCACAGGGCCCACAGCTTTGATATTTTGTATGTGGCAATGGCTAATGGTCCTCTACATAAATTGTGCCAATCATGCCCCTGGGGTCAAATTTGGCCACGCCCCGGGGGTCGATAGTCTCCATAGACCTACAATAGGAAAAAACTAAAAAAATCTTCTTCTCTGAAACCACTAGGCCCACAGCTTTGATATTTGGTATGTGGCAATGGCTAATGGTCCTCTACATAAATTGTGCCAGCCATGCCCCTGGGGTCAAATTTGGCCACGCACCGGGGGTGGATAGTTTCCATAGACTTACAATTGGAAAAACTAAAAAAATCTTCTTCTCTGAAACCACTAGGCCCACAGATTTGATATTTGGTATGTAGCAATGGCTAATGGTCCTCTACATAAATTGTGCCATTCATGCCCCTGGGGTCAAATTTGGCCACGCCCCAGGGGTTGATAGTCTCCATAGACTTACTATGGGAAAAAAATTAAAAAATCTTCTTCTCTGAAACCACAGGGCCCACAGCTTTGATATTTTGTATGTGGCAATGGCTAATGGTCCTCTACATAAATTGTGCCAATCGTGCCCCTAGGGTCAAATTTGGCCACGCCCCGGGGGGTCGATAGTCTCCATAGACCTACAATAGGAAAAAACTAAAAAAATCTTCTTCTCTGAAACCACAGGGTCCACAGCTTTGATTTTTTGTATGTGGCAATGGCTAATGGTCCTATACATAAATTGTGCCAATCATGTCCCCGGGGTCAAAATTGGCCACGCCCCGGGGGTAGATAGTCTCCATAGACCTACAATAGGAAAAACTAAAAAAATCTTCTTCTCTGAAACCACTAGGCCCACAGCTTTGTTATTTGGTATGTAGTAATGGCTAATGGTCCTCTACATAAATTGTGCCATTCATGCCCCTGGGGTCAAATTTGACCAGGCCCCGGAGGTTGATAGTCTCAATAGACTGACTAGCTATGGGAAAAAATTAAAGAATCTTCTTCTCTGAAACCACAGGGCACACAGCTTTGATATTTTGTATGTGGCAATGGCTAATGGTCCTCTACATAAATTGTGCCAGCCATGCCCCTGGGGTCAAATTTGGCCACGCCCCGGGGGTAGATAGTCTCCATAGACTTACAATGGGAAAAACTAAAAAAATCTTCTTCTCTGAAACCAAAAGGCCCAGAGCTTCTATATTTTGTATGTATCAATGTTTGGTAGTCCCCATTATAAATTGTGCCAGTCATGCCCCTGGGTCAAATTCGGCCATGCCCCGGGGGTCAATAGTGTCCATGCATAGACTTTCATTGGTCGATTCTCAATTAATTTAAATCTCATAAGCTTACAATGTGATAATCTCTCAGGTGAGCTACAGGACCAATGGTCCTCTAGTTTTCTCAACGCACAAGCTTTCTATATGATATAATTTTACATGTTTGCTCCATGGTTGATGCTTTTGGTCGTCATTCGAGTCAATGTGAACATCTTATAATGCCTCTGCACCCCGTAACATTGGAACAGCCTGTAATTAACTTGATCAACTATTATATCAAATTCAGGAGCATTTAGTGTGGCTTTTTGGGGCCCTTCTTGCGTAACCTGGTCGGCCCTGGATCTGTCTAAATTCAACTTATTATATATTTAAGGGTAGGGGTGATATAATGTCAAAGGTTACCATAAAGGATATCTTTTATACCAAATGTTTGTATAAAATTATTTTGAGATACTGTGACTTTCTGGTTCACATGGGATTTACATGATTCTGCCAAGGTTTGTTTCGAATTTCCATAGCAGCTGATTGTTTATATGAACTTTCTCGTGGGGTAGTATGCTTTAATTTGAACTTATGTATGTCATTCAGATCTATCTTATTAAATTTAGAAAATCCGAGGAGAAAACTTAGGGTACTGTTGATTTTCTTGTAAACGATAGAGGATGCTAGAAAAGCAGCACAATAAGAACAAAATAGTGAAACGAAACGGATACGCCATCTTACAGAAATACTGGAGAAAGGAAAATTAGACACCGGTTAACAAGTTTATCACTTTGTCCACTAATTATTCAGTTTTGTAGGCCTGTTGTGTACGTTTCTACTTCATTTTCAGTTAAGTTTTGTATGAACTCCTTATAGTTGCCTACTTCTGGATGTCTGTTTATCAAATGTTTCTTTTCCTTTTGTCTACCTGATAGCTATGATTTGTTTATGATTGTGAAAGTTTCTGGTCATTGCTTTATTCATATCCGTGAAGATGTTTATGTGTGGTAATCTGTGAACAGGAACAGTCACAATGAAAACTAAAGTGTAGATGATATACGTTATATAATAAACCAAACTTTGTTGTACTGGAAAGGAGCAAAATAGTACATAAGACAATTGTGACGCTATTTTCAAACCGAAAGTTGTTACACAGGGCCAGAATTGGACACGGTTATGCCTTTGTCAAACTTGAAATACTTATTTTCGTTATAATAATTGATGTATTCTGCTTTGTCTAGTAATATTTATTTTCATTGTCAATGGTATCCGTCTATTCTCCGTTCCAAAATACCATTTTGGTCTTGTTCACAGTTATTAAAATGACTCAGCCTTATGGAACTCCTTGGCGGTGCCTTTATGTTATTATGGTTGCACCAACAACAAAGTCTTTTGCATGTGAATCCAGTGCTTAGATTCCTATCAATGATTTAAATGCCACTTAAAAGAGCTCCGTTTGATCTTGCAATACCACCCTGTTTGCCATGGCAGGGACCTGTCTTGACTTGTCTAAGATTTGATTGACAATGTTCAGTGCTCAGACAATAGATGACTAATTACTACTAGCTGTTTGGTTGTTGTGGGTTGCTATGCCACGTATTTGAGTCGAAATGGTTGGTAATTACAAGCCGTCTGTATATCAAGGTTAAGGTCGATGTCGTTAAGAGCTGGGTAGTCGCCTTTTTTACAATGCACCTAGCAAACAATTTCATCAGTTATGTCACGTTTAAGCAATGGACAAGAACTAGCACAATAAACATTCAAATTCAGATTGCATCATCACATTTAAATTTTCTTAAGGCACCAAATATCCTTGTTTTGACAGCTCTAAAGTGGCGGTTATTTTGGTGTGGTTCTCTAAAAAGGTACAAGTAGGCAACGATCAGGAAAAGGCGCAATCAGAAAAAGATTCCCACTCCAAAAACCGAGGTGGAAAAAAAACTAAATTTACAATCAAGTACTTTTACCATGAAAACATATCGTAAGCCGAATGAGCAGCTATTATCCCAATAGGTGGCCACTCAGTTACCTAAACTTAAGTAAAGATATGAAAACATACATAAGGCGCCAACAGCACAAAAAAATGTTATTTAGTATGGGTATGAGATAACATTGAAGAATGGAAACGAGTTACAACTTGTTATTCTTTTTGTAACTTCTCTTTGCCAGTATCAAACATGGAAAAATAAGCTACATGAATATCTTGTATATATTTTGAAACGGCAAATAAGCGCCATTTAGGTAAGTAAATAAGTAAACAAATAGAAATATAAATAAAGGATAAAGTAAATAAATATAAATAAATAAAGAACAGGAAAATAAATAAATAGACACATTTTAAGAATTGTTGAAGTCACTGTGTCAGATCGAAAAGCAACTCTATTAATGATATTTTTTCTGAAATGGCAATGGAGGTAAGAACTTATGACACACTTCGCAATCAGACCAGCAGGTATACAATGCAGGTACAATTTGGTCCAGGTGTCAGGAACATAATTTGTAAAAAGGTACAAGTATCAGGAGAAGGCGCAATCAGAAAAAGATTCCCACTCCAAAAACCGAGGTGGGAAAAACCAAACTAACAATCAGGTACTTATACCATGAAACATATCGTAAGCCGAATGAGCAGCTATTTTCCCAATAGGTGGCCACTCAGTTACCTTAAATTAACTAAAATATGAAAACATACATAAGGCGCCAACAGCACAAAAAAAATTAAACATCAAGACATAAAACAAAAAAATTGTAAACCAAAATTTATTGTTTCTTGGAATAATTGTGTTGATTTCAATTGAAGAAAACTGATATAAAAGGATTAAAACATTTCTACAGAATATCGTTATTTCTTCTTCTTCTTTATTATTATTATTATTATTATTATTATTATTATTATTATTATTGCATGGAGCAGAAAATGTTCATATTGTATATTTTGTATTCCTGCTCAGAGATGAATATTTCAAATAGTGTTTGTTTATAACAGTCACTCTTAAAAGATTTAGAATAAATAAATAAATAAATAAATATCCCAGTATATTGTCTGCATTTTCAAATTATGGTAGACGTTCGCTGTAAAACAAATTGTTCAAGGGTAGAAGTTCTAGTTTCAAAATAAATAAATAAATAAATAATTAAATAAATAAATTAAAAAATAAACATGATAAGCATGTATAGAAAATTGCATTTACGGTTTCATTCAAATGGCATAAAGGTAATTAGAAGTAAGACACCATCGTCTAGAAAATCTAAAATAAATGTACATGTGACTTTCCAGAATTATCGTCAACGTTTTTTTTTTTTTTTTTTTTTTTTTTTTTTTGTAAAATCTAGGCTAAGTAGTGTGTACTGTAAGCGTTCTGGGCAAGACTTAGGTCTCCTCCTCTGTCTCATATAAATATATTAAATTTGAGTAATGGAATGATCTCCTTTTTGGGAAAGAGCTGCTCACTCAGGTGACCGATTGGTTTCTGTGTGGCAGTACTGGTTTGTTGTGTGAGTTGTTTCTCAGCTTTGTGTTATGGGCGGGAATTTTGGGATTTTGGGATTTTCTCGGGTATGTTGCAGGTCATTACTTCATGGTTACTCTTTTCTCATTTAAAGTTTGATAATTAAACTTTCACCCTGCTTTCCGTTATACATGTTATACGTTGGTACCTAAGTTTATTTTCTTAATATGATTTTGTTTTATTTATTGTTTATATTTGTATATAAAAGAACCAATGAATAAGCTGACGGCGAGGTTAGAGTCTTGTAAAACTGGTTTAAAATAACCACCAGTAATTTTATATTACTGATCGTTCCAAAGCGATACTTCTTCTGTGGTTCTATTTGTTTTATGTATTTGAGTCGCGTTTTGTGCTGTTTGAACCTTAAGTACGTTTCCACATTTTTAGTTGATTTCGGGTAACTGAGTGGCCGCCTATTGGGAAATAGCCGCTCACTCGGCTTATGATACGTTTTCTAAGTATACATGTAAGTATCTTATAATTGTCAATTTAGTTTTTTTCCCCACCTCCGTTTTTGAAGTGGTAATTGCGCCTTTTCCTGATCATTGCCTACTTGTACCTTTTCACAATAAGTTTATAATCTTTATTCTAGGATACACATCTGCATCAAAATGTAATGCATCATCTATAAAAAGATTTTGAAGAGGGTCTAGCGTTTTACCATCATAGTAAACCGAAATACCGACTTTTGCTTAATGTGCAGATAAAAAAGCTCTATTAGGCTTGGCGACCGCCTTTTGGAAAACAGCTAATAAGTTAAAAATATATTCTCCTATCAACTCGACAACTGATTGTTTGCTGTTATTTCCACGCCTAGTTTTAAGGAAGGACCTGGTACCTAGGTTATAAAACTTTTTATGCTCAACTCAGCCTGAGCATAAAATTTAAATGACTCATAATTACCAAAATAGCCCAAATATGTTGAAATTGAAGTTTTAGAACTCCAAAGTCTGTAATTTATCCTTCTTATATAAAATGTTATTATGCTAACTATTGTTGGCATTTTAATATTTATGAGCAGGATAAATGTTAGTTTCAGCTGAGCTGAGCATGAAAAAGGTTTTATAGCCTCTGGTATGTGTCCAATGTCTTGTGATTCAGGCCGACGTTCCTGTAAAGGCTGTTCTTAGCATTGGACATCCTACATTATAAAACGGGAAAACATGACGGCGTTCGGCACCACCGTCACGTAATCTTGAATAGGGACGTGTAGACCTTTCGAAACCAGGACCCAGTTGTTCAAAGCATCGTTAGCCTAACGATATCGTTAAGACATAAATATGTTAAGCAAATATCAGCTAAAGTAACAAATACACTGATATTTTTTGTTGAAAAAATGTGAGAATCCTTTGCAGTGCAAAGGATTCTCACATTTTTTCAACAAAAAATAACAGTGTATTTGTAATATTCATGTTTGAAATTTTAACGAAACGTTAACTAACGACGTCATTAGTTTTGAACAACTGGGCCCTGGTAGTTATCAAGAGAGGCTGTCATAATAAACAGATAACGTAGTAATAAATCAGTATTGGTAGTATTGCAGTAAAATTGTTAGAAATAAATGGAGGGTAGCCTATCACTAATGTGACGGGAAAGCCTCCCTTGGTATAATACGTTGGTGCAACGTATTCGCGGCACCTGGAATGCTTGTAATATGCAGATTTGAAACGCGAAACTTTGTGAATCGAGTAAGTGTTGACTATATCGCGCAGTAAACTACCCTTGGTGGATGAGCATGCTTTTCCATCGACGGGGTTAGTTGTGGCTCGGCTCGGCTGTTCTTCACACCATCATCGTATACTCCACATAAAAAGCAATTTTCGGACTGAGACTGAATTCACAATATCTGAAAAGGAAACAAACACTGCGAACCGCCATCAAATGTCCTTGTCAACTTCAAGGTTGCCACGTTGTTGAAATTCGCATGCCAGTGAGATACTAGCTCTAAATTCTCGAATCACAAGACGTGACTTGTTACTCGTGTGTCAAGGCCTGTCCTGAAAAGATTTGCACTACTTGACATCTTCAGTGGCAAAATGAACTCAATACCATGTCTAAAATTACGCAAATTTGTTTCAAAACACGACCACCTTGCCTGTTGTCCTCTGTTTAGCAATTGGCATACAACATGTATCATATCTGATTTCATAATTTTTCATCAACGTTTGTACATGAATTAACATTGACCAGATGACAGCTCCCTGGCTTACTCAATGTATCTATTGATACCATTAAGGGTAGGGATTGTATTATTTTTGTCATGGATCAAAGTGATTCCTAGCAAGCGTGAATGCATCATTAGTTTTCTACACGCATGATTTGCAAGGGGCAGATCATATGGGATGCATCATATTTTTTTTTTTCAAAAAAGGGTACTGTTCTGAATCAATGAATTACATGGGATCATTCACCTGGTGCCACGTTTGGCAAGACAATCATGCAGTTTAGTGTGAATGTGAACACCACTATTTATTATTGAGTTGGAGGTAAAAAGCCAATTATATATGACCAAATCTGAAAGTTCTTGATTTATTTAACATATTGTACCATCTTTTATATTTGTTTGAAGATAAATCAACGAGTGGTAGGCCTACAATCAGAATTATCTGCAGTTTTTTCCTGGATAACAATAACATTTTCATCATTGAAAACGCTTTCCACCCATAGCATCAGATACTGTTTCGCATCTATCCACTCCGCAGCATCAGATACTGTTTCGCATCTATCCACTCCGCTGTTTATCTGGTGACATCAAAGCCACCCCTGGAACTTTTTCTTTCTCACTGTTTTCTAGAACTCCCGTTTTTTGGAATGGCTACTACTCGCTTCTTTTATTATGAATATGCCGAAATGTGTAACACAGAATATAAATTAAAATAATATTTTTCGTTTTGCCTTCAGGTCACAATGGTCTTTAACCACACTTGATGCCTTTTACAGCATCACTTAAGTTTTGTTTTTGCATGAATTGCATGGCAATATCAAATGTATTGGTTTATTAATAATGACTTATTAGCCCAAGACAAAAATTAATGAAATGCAAGGATTATTCTCACCTTGCCGTGCAAAAGCAGATGTCAAGTATTCTGGAATTACATATTATGAAATAGGTGGAAATGAATCGGATGTTAGTTGTTGAGAGACCCATGCATTACGAGAACACACCTATGCATTATACCCCGGGAGCTAATTTGACCTACCTTGCTTCCCCAGGACAATTTTTCATAGGTGCCAAATCGTTCATTGGGACCCCAAAAATGCAAATAATTTTTGTCCTCACAGATAAACTTGTTTGCACTATGAAAATTGCATGGTTTCCATGACAACCGTGATCCGTGATTCTTGAGCATGGGGATGTTCATACAAAATACGAGGGGCATTCATTAAGTCCTGAAACTTACTGATTCCTGATTTTATTTGTGAATTAAAGTGTATATATGTATACATATTTGTGAACTACCATCCTTTGCCTAGGCCAACACAAGCCCAAATGTGGTGCAGTATGTTATGTATCAAAATTATCTCCCTTAGAAGTACCCACTGTTTTGGCTATTGAAAATGCAGGAAATAGCCATACAAATAGGAAAATTACTGGCTAGCCAATATAAAACACTGATCCTTAAAATACCTCTTTTTATGGTGACATAAAAAGCTATATGCAGGCTTTCAACATGCCTAATTCCATATCAATAGGCCGAACAGTTACGCAACAACAGTGCTTCGTTTAAAGCAGCTAGAATTATATTTTAGAATATTTGGCCAAGCAAAAATGCACACAAATACATGTTTGTATGCCAAAAATCTAACGCCTATTATTGACATTTCGATTTTTCTTTTGCGTCATATCAGCCTAGAGTTTAACTGATAATATGGGTATGGCCGAAGTTAAATTTCGACTATTAGTGGAGATGGAAATGACATGAATCCTGCACTTCCGGATACAAGCATGAAACTTGGCAGAGATGTTTATAAGCTTAATCTATGTGCAATTTTCTCGTTAGCCAATCAAAATTACTCCAATTTTCAAGATGGCGGCTCGAAATTCCAAGATGGCTGCCAAAATAAATATTAAATCAGAAAATGGTGTTCTTGTCAGTGAGAAAAAACTTAATAATGCTGAAAATAATATTTCTGGATTATTTGCAAATAAATAAACATTTAATTGAGTCAATATTGCCTTTGTGGGATTTTAGAAGCGGCCCACAATGGGGAAATTTAAGGCAATTTAGCTGAAAAAGGTGTTTTGCAACAAAACTATTTTTATGCTTAAGTGAAAAAAAAACTAAATTCAATTGTCATTATTGCCTTTACTCAAGTCATGAATTACATAGTTGCAGTTTTAATGTGTTCTGGAAATAAGGTCTATTTGAATTATGGGGTTGCTGAGGGGCAAAATTTGAAACTGATTAGAATGGCTTTTATGAAGAATCGTGAAGTTTCTAACCTTTACTGGGAAATGTGAAAATTTATAATGCAAATACACTTTGCTCTACACATTTTGATTATACAAATCTTCTTCGTTTACTTCTTCTTCTTCTTCTTCTTCTTCTTCTTCTTCTTCTTCTTCTTATAAAATATCATGATGAACGATTTTAACATGAAATGAACTATATACAGCCAAAATGTGCTACTTAGGATTGCAATTAACTTAAGCTGGCTACTGATGCTTCCAAATAGTTTTCGTTCACACCAACGACGACAACAGAAACAACAGCAAGTGCATGTACTACTAATACTTTTCGTCTTTGATGTAATTCTGTGCACATTTTTAATCTTTAGTTGTACATTTGTTATAGTGGATGAATAGGAAAATTTAAGCTCTAACCTCCCGCTTGAAAGTTAAAGAAGTCTATTAGAAAGTTTTCATTCATTCTGGATTTCATCTATATGCTTGCATCGTCACAGATTCTATTTTCTTCATAATGTGCTGCTGTTCTGTTGGAGGAGTAGCACCAGCTTGATTGGTTCATTAAGCCTGGTCGCTAGACTCTATCGGTGTCTTTAATTCTTAATGAGACTTAACGGGTGTCTTTGAAGCATTTCCGTTTTTTCGCCTTGAGAGTGGATTCCATCCTATAAGTCTCTGTAGAAAACCTTTCTTTAGATGTTGCTCATCAGGCATTTCTATATAAAGTTGGTGCATCTTAGCTGTGAAACTATAATACCATTTGCATTTTTGCGTCCTTGATTTCTCCAGACCACTGTGTCTGTAAGCTTGTTTTAACGCTTGATTTTAAGTTTTCTCAAGCACCTTAAGTAGACATGGTGATCTCTTTGAATGATGTTGATATAATAGCCATGCCACGCATGAATATAGGAGAGTTGACTGAGCCATGTAGACTTTCAGCTTGGTATCGACCTTTGTTTCATTTCGCTTATACATTTGCACATATTTTTCCAAATGCCACACTGGCTTTTGCTGTTCTAGTCATCAATACGTACTGTTCTGGAGAAACTGCTTCTCGGGTAGATGGATGTATTAAACAAATCAGTATTTGTCCTCTGTGTCTGGTGTGGGTTCGAGCCCCGCGCCGGCAACATGTGAGACAAGCCAACTTCTGCTTGCGGGTATGCCAGGTGTTTTTTTTCGGGAATCCCCCGTTTTCGCCCACCTACTGATTGGCCCGTCTCATATTAGCTAAAATAATCTTGAAAGGGACGTAAAACTGAATTAAAAAGTATTTGTCTATTCGTAGTGATTAGCGGATTATTGTACAGCTTTCCGGTGCCGATTGGAGCACAACATTTGTCTTTTTTTGTTGATTTTAAGGTCATAGCTATCACAGGTAGTCCATGTGGATATGTTGCACCATGCATTTATGCCTATGAGCTGGTATTCTTCGCCATTTCCCTTATCTTTGTCATCTGCATAGAATATATCCTCCAGCACATCTATTTGCACCTTAGTTTTAGTTTTCAACTTCCGTTGGTTGAATAACTTTCCATCAAAAACGTTCCTGATTGGAAAATGAGTATCACAGACTTAAACGGCTTCAATGAGTATCGCAAATGATATACACAAAGGTGTTGTGCCCTAGCACAACCCTGTTTGGCCTCATTTGTCATATCACAAGGTTAATAGAACTCCCCATCGTCCTGTGCATGCATAGCATCATTCCCACAGGATGACTATTTGACCATGATTTACTTTGACAGCCCATATCTTCGCAAGTCTCTCACAACTTTGTTTAAATTTTTGGTGAAGTTGACAAGCGCCATAATAGGCCTGCTTTCTGTTCTTGACGTTTCTCACGAAGTTGTCTTGCTATATGAAAATCATCTATTGTCTTCCTGAAATCTCTGAATCAGCATTGACTTTCTGGAATAAATCCTGTCCGTCAAATATTTCAGGATTTCCTTTCTGTGTGTAAAGATGAATGTCTTGTGGGAATTTTTCCTTCCTCCACACAGCCACGGTGAAACAGCTCTTTCAATCTCTCTGTCATTGACAGCCCCCACACGGCAGCGGAACTTGCATTTGAACATAAAAATTTGCCAGCTGATAGTCTGTTGAACTGCTAGAGACTTCTTTAAACTACCTTGCATATTTGATTTTAATTTGAAGTATATTTTTTTGGCTGTCGTTGCCGATTTATTAGAGATCACTGATGACGATTTATTACTTTATTAGTATTTTATTGTCTTTCATCCATGACGGTTTGGTATTTATCAAGCAAACACACTGAATCTTCTATTTTCTTTCAAGAGTCTTGCATGTCTCTGACTTTTGATATAAATTGACAAATATTGCTGCTTGTTTGTCTTCTTGAATAAGGAGCTAGTATCATCTTAATGCTTGTGCTGTTCCTCAAGATTCTAGAAGCCTCCGAATATCTTAACCATTCTCATCAAACCAGTAAATTGAGTTTTCGAAATTGATGTCCTAAAAGTTCTATAGCTGAAGAATGTTCCAGTTTTCTTCTGCGTCTTCCAAACTGAGATTGATTGCACCCAGTTGGATGCAAATGTATCATTCTATTTTGTTCAATTTCGAGACACCCAGTCTCTATGGTGGTTTCTTGCTTAAAAGTCGCCTCTAAGGCTTGTGTTTGATGACACCAGTCTATAATCTATCCAGCACCCTGCTCTACATTAAATTGGTCACTCTGACACCCTGCCTTTCTCCACACTATAACATACAGTTTATGAGACGCCAGTGTTTGGATCGCAGATGCACCCATGATGTTCACTTGTATATCACTTCATCTGGACTGATCATGATAGGTGTATGAGATGGCAATATTGACATATTTATCGCCCGTCAGAGGAAGTATCGAAGTCATTAGGTGGTCATTGATGCCTTATGGCAATCCTGACAGCTTACACAAAGCCAACTTCTCCTTTATGGCTCTTCTCACTTTGGCCTTCACACTAGGAGAATGTACAGCTGGCACCAACTCTTTTTCCATAACCTCTACAAACTAAGTCTCACTCAGTACAGCTATCTGCTTAACTGTGACTAACAATGACTGTTCTACGCTGTTGTCCAGTCGACCCAGGATTACCTATTAAGGGGCTAAGATTCCTCTGCCGATCTTCAATGGCATGACTAACATCTCAGTGTTTGGGAGACAATATTGACTGCTTAATAAAGGTGCTTTACATAAATTCATGTCAAATATTATGTTTTCCTACAATTATGCCCAGGGGAGAGTGGTAGCCTGTGGTAAAGCGTCGGACTGACTGCATCGAGAGGTCCTGGGTTTGGTCACCACTGGGGGAGTCGTGTTGTGTCCTTGAGCAAGACACATTTACTCACCACAGAACTGAATCATACCAAGTAGTGTTAGTTCAGTGCAGGCATGACTGCAAAAAATGTTGACTCAATACAAAGAAGAAAAACAATATTGACCATCCGTACATGTTGACTGTAGCTAAATACACCCCTATACTACTATGATTAAAATAAAAATATCAGTTGTTCAACTTTGAAAGATCAGTCGAGTAGATAATAAATATTTGTAATGCTTGAATCATATTTATCTTGCGTCTTTTCACACAGGAGCCTGTAATGATCCATATAAATGTGTACTTGTTGAGTGATGCTTAAATTATGGCAATATACGGTATTATATTTTCACAAAAGCAGTTTTTTGGCATTGTTGGACACGTTGATGAGTCCCAGAACAATGGTTTAAGCAATGACAATCAGTAGTGCAATAAAATCCACCCATTTACAAATTCCAGTAGTATAGTTTGTCAATTAATCGTAAAATCAAATGATTTTGACGGCCATCTTGAAAATTGCGTTAGCCACCTTGAAAATGGAAAAATTTGAGATGGCTAACGAGAAAATATTTATAAGAAAGGATTAAAGAACATATTCTGAAAGTCTCATACTTGTATCCGGAAGTGCAGAATTGTCTCAAAATCCTGACGTTTCCATCTCCACTATATCAAGTATCTATGTCAGGGTTAGGAATCTATACATGGAACCCCGAAAGATGCCTGCTTAAGAAGGCAAACGCATATTTTGAGCAAAAAAAAAAAAAAATAATTATTATTATTTAGGTGTCCAGTTTATACCGAATATACATATAGACTGAGTGTCGCATTTTGCGCCAAGTTAGTTATACTTTGCATCATATTTTGCACTTTTATAGGGGGTCAAATTAACCCACCCACTTATGAAAATTTGGGGATCGACTTAAAAATTCTGTCACTGTTCTCTAAGAATACGCTAAACTATTCTCCTTTAGTCCTCGAATAAAAAGTCATCCATTTTTCTGGCAAATGGTACGCAATGGTTATGCTTAAACTTAAAAATGGTACCACTGATATATTGTTTTATACAAGTAAAACTGTAAAAATCGCATGGAATTGGACCATATTTTAACAATCTTTGAAAAGCTAAATCCTTTTAATAAAGTGGATTAAAAGTGCCAGTACAATTCTATTAAGACATGTCACTCTAACAAAAATTAAACACTCGTTTAGCTACCATGCGCAAGGCAGGAGCTGTAATAGAAATGCCATTCCAGATACTTTCACTTAACAAAGTTGTTAAATATCTTTTATTTTTGTCCATTTAATAAGCCACAAGAATGTGCTTATTTTGCATTTTAAGTCGCAAGTCTTCAAAAATTACACTTTTTGAAAGACAAAAGATTAGTCATTCGAAATACATTTACAACCTATGGCTGGCCTTTACACAATCATATATAGGCGCCCACTTTCAAGACTAAATAAATGCCCCTCGTATATCCACTGTTACTTATTCTAAACCACTAAATCTGGTCTCATGTTAAAGCTTAGTCATTGCCCTTTAATCCTATGGTAAGTAATGCAAAATATCTAATTTGCTCATTCATTAATTTTAATAAAAACATTTAAAATGACAAAAAAATTGTTAAAACTCCATTAATAAACTAATTTCAGACCCAAACTATTATTGTGACACTTTGTTATTGAACCAGTAATATCATATTGCAAATTTATTGATGCCATGGACCTAAATGAAAATTATATCATTTGCATATTCATAAATATTAATAAAAATGTCGAAAATCGAGGAAAATCGAAGGAACAACTATAGCCATTGCAAGGTTTTGGATGGGTTATAAGATACATGTATTACATTCCTGAAACAAATTTACATGACTGCCAGTGTGGTCAGAGAAACCACCTTAAATGAATACATTTGCATGATGTAAAATTACATAGTTTCCACACCCAACCCTAGTGTTATTATAAAGAATAGGATGTACTCACAAAAATATTAATATAGCAAAAATAGCATGCTCTGTGATACTATAATTGTTCTGATTGTGATGCATGGACTTAGCAATTTAACCTTAATACATTCTGACAAATCGTTAAATTTGTATATTCATTGAAATTAATAAAACACACAAGAAATCGTAGAAAAAATTCAGTTGAACTTTAAAAGAAATATTTTCCGAATTTTTGCTTAAAACTTTGATTCTAGGTACACGTTATACAGAGATACAGATAACCGTTCAGGATATTTTTTTTTTTTTTTTTTTTTTTTTTTTTTTTTTTTTTTTGCCGCTCCTCCAACCCCTTACGGCACCAGTTTGCCTGTCGTGTAGTTTCAGTTTAAAACAAACTTGCGTTATTTTTAGTGAAGCTCTTTGCGTTGCGTTGGCATTTGTTTTGTGTATGTTCCTAATGTAGTTTAGTGTGTTAAGTATTGTAGAGAGAAGAGACTGATAATGTTAAACTAATAACGGTTTACAATAGTAATAATAATAATAATAATAATAATAATAATATGTACGGTGCAAGAAAGCATTATAGCGGATAACAATCTAGAGTTACTTGTAAAATGTTATTGTCGTTAGAGAATAATAATAATAATAATAATAATAATAATAATATGTACGATGCAAGCATGGATGTGGCTGAAAATCTCTGAGAGCTGTAAAAAGATAGTATCGTTAGGTAATAATAATAATAATAATAATAATAATAATAATAACAATGATAATACTGATAATAGTCGTACAGGTGATGATGATGATGATGACGTAAAATAATAATAATAAATAATGATGGTAATAATAACAATAATGATAATAGCGTATATGCTTCTAGAATACGACGACGACGACAAGGAAACAGAAGAGTTTAGGGGAACAAGAAGACAAATGAGAAGAAGAAGAAGAAGAAGAAGAAGAAGAAGAAGAAGAAGAAGAAGATGATGATGATGATGATGATGATGATGATGATAATGATGATGGATGCTGGCTGCTGATTTGTGAAATTGTTTAAAAATCGCTATTGATAGTAATCGTTGTGTGTCCGTAGTGGTGATTGTCGGTATGTCTTTGTGTGTGTTTGTCTATGTGAAAGCTTCAGTGTGCCAAAAAAGAAGTTGCGCTAAAAGACTGCATTTATTCATTTCATTTATTTAAATTTAACCTTAAGGACACGACATGCTTAGGATCCAGACAGTATCATGAGCATCGGTATGGTACATGGGAGACATCGCGTGAGGACCCTGAAAGGGGGCCCTGGATTACCCAATCAAACGGTCATTCTCGCGAATCTCTCCCACTTTTCCACACCGACGATCATGACAATTAGTCCTTTTCCCCCTCTCCTTACATATTAAAGCTGCATTTATTTCTAATTAATACCGGTATATACACAATAATATTATTTTGATTATACAAATTTGAGTAATGTCTTAGATTTGATGATGATACAGTTGATGGGTCTTTTAGAATTCTATTCTGTACTGTTGCTCTCGATAGATATGTCTGAAACGAGAAGAAAGAATTTAACAGAAGAACATTATAAACATATTAGCAGTATATTACGGTGCGCTATCTAAGGAAGGTGTCTTCTACACGGTATCTGGGTAAGTATGCAAATAGTCTGTTTCTATTTTAAGGTGTATTGAAAACTAGGTCATAGTTATTTTTGGCCTAGATCATCTTTGCTCGGACGTGTAAACCAGTCTATCGAGTTTGCAGTAATCAGAGGTCATTTGGTCAGTGTTCCGGTCGCGTGTGCTTAAGTTATTGTGTCATTGACCACGTTTATGGGTTAATAGATTCAGTTTTCGTGATACATTATTGTGAAAAAGATGATAATCTTATCAGTGATAGCTAGTCTTCTTTTTGGATTATTGCTGTTTCCGGAATTCGTCTGCGTCTTTACGAGTCGGTTGGCCGTTGTACGATCATCATCTGAAACAGGATAAAAATAGCTGTATTATTACGTAGGTTTAGTTGTTTATTTGTTTGTGAATTTACATATCTTATGTCTGCAGTGGTGATGCCTGTCATCAAAACGATAGTCCTGGCGGCAAGCAGCAACACAGCAGAATTTCAAACGCTGTTGAAGAAACTTCAACAACAAAGATGAAGGCTGTATTTATAGGCAGTTACAGTGGTTTGGATGTTACATAAGTGCAGTATGTACACAGTGGTCATTCACATTAGTGTGTTTAGGGGCTAAACAGCTGTAGATCCAGGTACATGTAGATGTTTGCACAGTATTTATAAAATGCAATGTACATAGTGCACCAAATTGATTCAGCTTTAACGGTTAATTAATTACTAAAATAAATAGATAGAAAATGCAATAGAAATTTACACAGGTATTTGAAAAAGAACAAAAACGGTAAAAATTAAAATAATAGGTTGTTTTGTTTATATTTATGTTCGAAAAAACTAAAGAAAATATATTTTTAATTGTGTGTGTGTGTGTGTGTGTGTGTGTGTGTTACATTTGTATTTATGTATGAGAGGAAACAAAATTACATATATACAGTTTTTGTTTGTTAGTGTTTGTGTGTTTGTTTGTGTGTTTTTAAAATAATAGGTGGTTTTGTTTATGTTTATATATAAAAAGTATAATTTTTATGTGTGTGTGTGTGTGTGTGTTATGTTTGCATTTATGTATGAGAGGAAAAAGATTAAATATATACAAGTTTTGTTTGTTTGTGTGTGTGTATGTGTGCGTGCATGCGTGTGTGTGTGTCTGTGTGTTTTGTTTGTATTTATGTATGAGAAAAAAAAGATGTATATATATATAAATAAAGTTTCAATTTAAAGAAAAAAAAAGGTTTAAAATAGTAGATTTTTTGTTGATTTTTGCTGTGTGAAAAAATTACAGTTTCAATTTTCATTAATGTTTAGACATTTGTTTAAACTGCTTTAATGTGAGGTAGGCATTACAGTGGTATTTTTTAATCATTGTTAATTATGTAAGCATTAATTTTCATTTTTCAAATATAAAACTATACGACTTTCATTTTGGGTTTGTGTCCCTGCGGGTCCAAAAAAAAAAACAAAAAAAAAAAAAAAAACCTTATTTTATATTACTAATCTTTGTCAGAAAACAGCTTAGATCATTCTGGTAGTATTCAAGAGCAAAAAACTCTGATTATATATTTATACATGCATATATAAATATACAAATGTAAATAATACTGTAGGTCTATTATTTTATTTTCTGGATTATGGAAAGATAAAGAGAGTCACATTGAAGACACCACAACATATATGCCGAGTAGAAGTTTCACGGCAATGGATTTGTTAGCTGAGGTGATGTATGTTAAAAAATTCTGGCGGCTACTACCAGAGTGATGAAACAACACACATATGGGCCCTGTGTTAGTATATGAAGCAGAAGTACATGTAGCATATACAGGTATAGTATATTCATGTATGTTAATAGTATAATTATGTTTGATACTTGATGATACAAGTTTTTATCAGCATGATAATTATTAATTATACATGGAAAAAAAAAAAAAAAAAAAAAAAAAAAAAATTCATCATCTTTATTTGTTTAAGTTGAGACTTAAATGTCCCAGCCAAAAGATTTTCCCGTTATGCCGGGATGTATAATAATCTTTGAGAGCCATGGAAAACGCATGATGTAAAAATATACATCTATGGAATAACATGAGGCATTAAAGTATATAACTGGTTACATACATTTAATACCCGAGTCCCTACTGCAGGTGTTCCTGACTCAAAAACAAACCAGATGAAATGAGCTGTTTTTACTATTCAATAAAAGCTTATTTTGCATAAGGAACATACAGCATACAAAGCATCATAAAGAAGATTGTTTGACACTTAATATGCTGCATGGTCTTCATAGCAGCAAATGACAGGTCTGTAACCGACTGTTATTTTTAATGACCTTAAATTCTGCTGGCTTTGCATTTGTTTGTCACGCAGTAGGCTCAAGCAGTTTTGCATCTTGACGAAACGAAAACCAAGGTGCTAAATAAAGTCTCTGCATGCAAATGCTAGGCTGAAATAGATGGCCTATACTTAGACAACCTTGCTTTCAAGATTGTAGAAAGCCATTTCTTTTACAGTGGATATCGTTTATGGATATAGTAATTGGAGCCCAAATGCAAAGCGTGAGCAAACCTGTTTTACTAATAGGGTTTTCCACACTCTACATAGGTCTCCAGTTATTTCTGCTACCTGTTAAGATAACAGAAGATATGTGAGGTGTGACATTCAATACTACAATTGGGTATTTCTGCCAGATCTCTTATAACATTTGGGAGAGAAACTGGTAGGGTGTTCCACTTGTTAGTGTTGTTAAAGCAACTAAGTTTGGGTAAAGTAGAGTATAAGGTAATGTCTTTACAGAGATAATAAATTCTTATACAATGTGGTTAAAATGCAAGTACATGTATAAAGTGTAAAGAGTTTCATTTGGTTTTCAGGTTAGTGAGTCATTGTGTGAATACACAGTGGGTAGTGTAAAGTGGTGAGTATTTCATTGGATTTAAAAAATTACTGGTGGGCATTTATACATGTATGTTGCTGTGGTGTATAGGTAAGTTCTATATGAATGTGATTAAAAGGATTTACTGGAAGATTATGATGTGTCATATGTTTATTTGAGATGGATGGTATAGCTTACATTAATACAGAGTTAATTATGTTATGTGCCATTCATTCAAAAATTTCTCTAGTAATGAAAAGTTCTTGGTATTGTTTTGTTCCTTGTATATTTTCTGTCTCATAATTAGGTGGCTATGTAACCAAGGTTCAATGTCAACCTGCTTGTTGTTATGCAGCCAGTGTTTATATATGGCATGAAAGATGTAAGAGAGTAGATTATTCAAAGGTCCATAAGCTGGATATGCTATTTTATGGCCAAAGAGAAGTGTTTTATAGGTGAGTTTCAAGGTGAAGCCAATTTTTTCAAAAATCTGATTTAGTTTGAGGATCAATGGTTTAAGTCTTGGACACAATAAAAACATATGGTTATAATTTTCAACAGAATGACAACCAAATCTACAGTACTGAGAGTCTGATAGCTTCCATTTATGCAGATTTTCTTGAGATGGAAGGATCTTATGAATAAGTTTATAGTGAAATTCTGACAGTTTTTTATCTACTTGTGTTTGTATTCGTAGCTTCCATATCTCACACCATGTTGGTTTATTGGGAATCACATCATTCCAGTATTTTTCTATATAGGACTTTTCTTTTATTTTATTTGTTAATATGGTATAATAATCTTTAATTTTTACGGGTAGGTCAAAAATGTGTTTGTGCTCACACAAAATGAAAGGTTTCATACCCTTTTTGACTTTCAACTTCATATCTACATTTTTTAAGCTGTTTTTCCATGCTTGGGGGATGGATTTCAAAATTGTAGCATATTCAATTAGCCAGTTTGCTCTATTACATCCTTGCATTTTATTAAATATATCTTTACTGCTTTTTAGATTTCCAGTTTCGTCTAACAAATCATCGATGAAGTTAATGTTACTTTTATGCCAGTTCTTATAAAATAATGTTTTATTTTTTGTTTGTATAAATTTATTGCCCCACAAAAGTTGTTTTCTGATTTCAGCTACACTCTGAGGTGCTTTTGAGCCTCCACCACATGAATGCCAGCTGAGGATAGCCTCCTTATAGAATTGAGGGAGTTTTAAAGGTAAGTGGGTTTCTTTTTCTACATTCATACACATTAATAAGTTAAGTACAGACTGATCCATGTAAGTTTTAGGAAGTATCGTCCATGTTTCATTTTTACTCTCGTATAATCTTTGGCACCATACTGCTTTTGCAGCTGTACAAAATGATTTAAGATCTAACATTTTCATGCCACCTTTATTTAAGTCATTTATTAAAACTTTTCTGCATATTTTGTCTCTGGTATATTTCCAGACAAAACTGTATAATTCCTTGTTTATTTCATTAATAGCCCACTTAGGGATACATATAGAGGAAACTAAATAAACAATTTGTGACAGTGCAAGTGTCTTAACAATAAGAATTCTTCCTTGCATTGAAAGATCTCTGTATTTCCATTTGTTTAGTATTTTTTTGACATTTTCTACTTTACTTCTCCAGTTTTTTTCCTCAATTTCTTTTTTATTAAACCCAAAATGCACACCCAGTGCCTTTACCACCTCATTTTTCCAGTTAATATTAGCAAAGTTGTCCCCCCTATTTTTACCTCTGCCTAACCATAACCCTTCTGTTTTCTCCATATTAAGTTTTAAACCTGTGACTTTTCCAAATTCTTTGATTACATGTAGACAGTTTTTTACAGCTTGTTCATTTTTGAGAAATACAGTTGTATCATCTGCTAGTTGAGCAACTTGAATATATCTTTTTTCTTCTTTTACTTTAATTTCAAGACCATCATTGGTGTTTTTTCGAATCTGGTTTCCTAGGATTTCTACAACCAATAAAAAGAGCAGTGCACTTAATGGACAGCCTTGTCGAATGCCCCTCTGTATTTTAAAGGGTTTTGATGTCCATCCATTATTTGATAGGCATGCTTCTGCATTATTATAGATAGTTTTAACCCACTTAATGAAAGAGTTCCCAAAGTTGAATTTTTCTAAAGTTGCATGTAAAAAAGTATGATTTACAGTGTCAAAAGCTTTTTGAAAATCAAGGAAGACAACTGCTCCTTCTATGTTATCTTGTTCAAAGTGATTGATTACATCTTGAATGAGTCTAATGTTATAAGCTATATTTCTTCCCTTAATGTATCCATTTTGGTCAGTATGAATTATTTGTTTAATGACAGTCTTTAAGCGGTTGGCTAATACATGTGCTAAAATCTTGTAGTCAGTGTTTAAAAGGCTAATAGGCCTCCAATTTTTCAGTAGCTGTTTATCATTTTTCTTAAATATTAGTGACAGTATGCTTCTTTTTTGGGTTGGGGACAGTTCTCCAAGTTCATATGCATTATTTAGTGATTCTATTAATATCGGATTTAATTCTGTCCAGAAATTTTGATAAAATTCTGCAGGAATCCCATCACTACCTGGGGACTTATTACTTATTATAAGTAATGCAAAATATCTAATTTGCTCATTCATTAATTTTAATAAAAACATTTAAAATGACAAAAAAATTGTTAAAACTCCATTAATAAACTAATTTCAGACCCAAACTATTATTGTGACACTTTGTTATTGAACCAGTAATATCATATTGCAAATTTATTGATGCCATGGACCTAAATGAAAATTATATCATTTGCATATTCATAAATATTAATAAAAATGTCGAAAATCGAGGAAAATCGAAGGAACAACTATAGCCATTGCAAGGTTTTGGATGGGTTATAAGATACATGTATTACATTCCTGAAACAAATTTACATGACTGCCAGTGTGGTCAGAGAAACCACCTTAAATGAATACATTTGCATGATGTAAAATTACATAGTTTCCACACCCAACCCTAGTGTTATTATAAAGAATAGGATGTACTCACAAAAATATTAATATAGCAAAAATAGCATGCTCTGTGATACTATAATTGTTCTGATTGTGATGCATGGACTTAGCAATTTAACCTTAATACATTCTGACAAATCGTTAAATTTGTATATTCATTGAAATTAATAAAACACACAAGAAATCGTAGAAAAAATTCAGTTGAACTTTAAAAGAAATATTTTCCGAATTTTTGCTTAAAACTTTGATTCTAGGTACACGTTATACAGAGATACAGATAACCGTTCAGGATATAGCATAGCTAAAGGTAAAAAGAGGTACAAGTAGGCAAAGATCAGGAAAAGGCGCAATCAGAAAAATATTCCCACTCCAAAAACCGAGGTGGGAAAAAACCAAACTAACAATCAGGTACTTATACCATGAAACATATCGTAAGCCGAATGAGCAGCTATTTTCCCAATAGGTGGCCACTCAGTTACCCTAACTTAACTAAAACTATGAAAACACACATAAGGCGCCAACAGCACAAATATTTTTTTTCTAAACACTAAGACATAAAACAAAAAGAACCACCACAGAAGTATCGCCTTTGAACGATCAGTAACACAAAGTTACTGCTGGGCTTAAACCGGTTTTACAGGCGACTAACCTCACCCTCAGCTTCTGCAGTGGTTCATAACATTTAGTTAGTTCTTCGGTCCTCGTGGTGAATCTCTAACTAGTCAATGAATCATCAAGAACAAACATATAAATCAAGATAAACATCCTGATGAATCAAAAACCAGGACTCACAGATTGAGTAAGCTGCCCGACGATGGAGATCCCTGGGCGCCGAATAACTTACTAACTCCGGAGCAAAAGAAAAACACCAGTTGGACCCCGGTGGGCCAAGCAACAGACAAGAAGCTCCGGCCCCAAGCATGCAGACTGTCGCATAATATTCAAGTTATAACCTATACGTCTGTAACGTGTTATGATTTTTCTGAATTGAAAACAAAAATGATTAATTCCTATAAGTTTCTTAAATTTGTAAACCAAGTCACCATAAAATTCAGGTTCCGAAAGGCCCTCACTTAAAAGCGTCTTTAACCCAACAGTATATTTGGAAATCAATTCATAGTGTCTACGATAAAATTTAGAAAAGGTTTTTCGAAGTTTATAAACCGATAGCCCTGTTGGAGAAGTTTTGCCGTTAAACATTTATTTCGAGCGTTGAAGTTTGTAACATGATTGCAGACTCTAGCAAACCTAATAAGTTGCGAAATGTATACACCATAAGAAGCACGACGAGGAACGTCACCATCCAATAAAGGAAAATTTACTATATCAAAATCAAAGTCATCGCGCTTATCGTAAATTTTAGAAGAAACAAATCCATTTGCAACAGAAAGATATAGATCTAAAAAGGGGGCTTCGGTATCTAAGATATTGGCTTTGTTCAACTGTAGTTCAGGTGGATAAATTTGATTGACCATACCTTCAAAATAAGGGTTGTCAATGTTCAAAAGGTCATCGAGGTACCAAGATGTGGAATTGAAAGCCTCGATAACATCAACTTGATTATCATGGTTAAGAGAATCCATGAAATCACTTTCGTAGCAGTATAAAAATAAATCAGCTACGAGAGGTGCGCAATTTGTACCCATCGGAATTCCAACAATTTGTCTGTATAACTTGTTCCCAAATCTAATATAAATATTATCAAGGAGATAGGACAAGGCGTCGCACACATTCTGACATGACCAAAGTGTATACCGACTTTGGCCACAGGAAGTGAAAAAAGCCTTTCTGTCATTACATGCCAAATAAAGTGAACCATAGTTTTTTAATGCCCTTTTGAAGGTCCACTCTATCAAATCCAAAAATTTTTCTTTTATTAGATTATGTGGTAATGTTGTATACAGAGTAGAAAAATCATTGTGGACAAGCTTGTCGCACGGAACCCTCTACACTTCAACTCATCAGAATTATTTATTGACCAAAACCAATTTTTATTTGAAGTTTCATACACTGTCTCACAGTATCTTATAACATGAGATTTGATAGCAGTAAGACAGGAAGTTAATAATTTAGAAAGTTCAGTGGTAGTACAAGAGCTAGAATTTGCAATAAATAAGTAGGCAAAGATCAGGAAAAGGCGCAATCAGAAAAAGATTTCCACTCCAAAAACCGAGGTGGGAAAAACTAAATTTACAATCAGGTACTTATACCATAAAAACATATCGTAAGCCGAATGAGCAGCTATTTTCCCAATAGGTGGCCACTCAGTTACCTCATATCGTAAGCCGAATGAGCAGCTATTTTCCCCACTAGCTGGCCAATCAGTTACCTAAACTTAAGAACTTACATTTAAAACATTTAGAAGAACTTACTAAATGTTATGAACCACTGCAGAAGCTGAGGGTGAGGTAAGGATCCTGTAAAACCGGTTTAAGCCCGCCAGTAACTTTGTGTTACTGATCGTTCCAAGGCGATACTTCTGTGGTGGTTCTTTTTGTTTTATGTCTTGGTGTTTATGGCCCCAACTTTGAAAAAGTTGGAAGGGCATATTGCTTTCGGCTTGTCTGTGTGTCTCTGTGTGTGTGGGTGGGTGCGTCTGTTAACTTTTGAACGGTGAATGCTAGGGTTTTGAAATTTCATATGCACATTTCTCATGAAAAAATAGTTGACCCGTATTTTTTTCATGTCCGAGTTATGCCCCTTTTCTGAGTTATGTCCCTTTGAAAACAAAATTTTAAAATCTTGTGTGCAAGATATCTCAAAAAGTATTTAAGCTAGAGCATTCATATTTAGTATACTGGTTGGGGCTGAGAAGGAGATGAACTGTTTAACTTTTGAGAATTTTCCGTTAAATTTTGACAAAAATACGGAATTTTGAAATTTCGATAGATTTTTCGACTTTTCGGTGAAAATTGAAACTTTTGAACGCTGCATGCTAGGGTTTTGAATTTTAGTATACAGATTCCTTATGAAAAAATAGTTGACCCATTTTTTTTTTCATGTCTGAGTTATGCCCCTTTTCTGAGTCATGTCCCTTTGAAAACAAAATTTGAAAATCTTGTGTGCACGATGAGAAGAAAATTACCTGATTAACTTTTGAGGACTTTCCGTCAAATTTTGAAAAAAATAACTCAATTTTGAAATTTTTACTCCATTTTAACTTGTCGGCATAAAGCTTACATTCTCTGTTTCTGGATCGAGGTCAAAACAGAAGCAACCGAACAGTTTCTACAGGAAATTAAATTTCACTTCATTCAAATGAAATAAACAAACCCTACAATTTGCCAGTTTAAGGACAAACATACAGTCGGGGGCATAGTGTCTTACAAACACCCATTTCTAGTTAAAATGTTCTGTGCTGTTAGCGCCTTATGTATGTTTTCATATTTTTAATTAAGTTAAGGTAACTGAGTGGCCACCTATTGGGAAAATAGCTGCTCATTCGGCTTACGATATGTTTCATGGTATAAGTGCCTGATTGTTAGTTTGGTTTTTTCCCACCTCGGTTTTTGGAATGGGAATCTCTTTCTGATTGCGCCTTTTCCTGATCTTTGCCTACTTGTACCTTTTAACTGAAAACATGAAAACAAACATAAGGCACCAACAGCACAAAAAAAAATTAAACACCAAGACATAAAACAAAACGAACCACCACAGAAGTATCGCCTTGGAACGATCAGTAATATAAAATTACTGGCGGGCTTAAAACGATTCCACATGACCACAACCCAACCCCCCCCCCCCCCAGCTTCTGCAGTGGTTCATAACATTAAGTTAGTTCTTCTGTCCTCGTGGTGAATCTCTAACTAGTCAATGAATCATCATGGACAAACAAATAAATCATGATAAACTCCATGATGAATCAAAAACAAGGACTCACAGACTGAGTAAGCTGCCCGACGATGGACCTATTTTAGCCCCCCCCCCACCCCCAGTAATTTTATATTACTGATCGTTCCAAAGCGATGCTTTTGTTGCGGTTCCATTTGGTTTATGTTTTGGAGTCGAATTTTTGTACTGTTTCAACCTTATGTACGTTTTCATATTTTATTTAAGTTCGGGTAACTGAGTGGCCGCCTAATGGGAAATAACTGCTCATTTGGCTTACGATATGTTTTCTAAGTATAAGTACCTAATGGTCAATTTAGTTTTTCCCCCTCGGTTGGTTTTTGGACAGGAAATTTCTTTCTGACTGCGCCTTTTCCTGATCATTGCCTAGTTGTACATTTCTATGGAGAACTACAAGAGGGGAAGCGCTCTCAAGGTGGCCAGAAGAAACGTTACTGAGGCCCCCTTAAAGCCTCTCTGAAGGATTTCAACATACCAGTTGCCTTGGAACGACCAGTAACACAAAATTACTGGCGGGCTTAAACCGGTTTTACATGGCCATAACCTTACCACCAGCTTCTGCAGTGGTTCATAACATTTAGTTAGTTCTTCGATCCTCGTGGTGAATCACTAACTAGTCAATGAATCATCAAAGACAAACAAATAAATCATAATAAACATCCTGATGAATCAAGAACGAGGAATCAGCAGTTTCAGTAAGCTGCCAGACGATGGAGATCCCTGGGCGCCGAATAACTTACTGAAACCCGGAGCAAAAGAAAAACACCAGTTGGATCCCGGTCGGCCAAGCAGCAGACAAGAAGCTCCGGTCCCAACCAATTAAAATAAATAGCTTTAAGTCGGGGCCATCATAGTGTCTGACGCCCGACCCAACGACGTGCAATTAAAGAAGGCAGCATAGTTATCAACCATGACTGGGTTAAAAACTAAGCATGCAGACTGTCGCATAACATTCAAGTTATAACCTATACGTCTGTAACGTGTACTGATTTTTTTCTGAACTGAAAAGAAAAATCATTCCATCCTATAAGTTTCTCAAATTTGTAAACCAAGTCACCATAAAATTCTGGTTCCGAAATGCCCTCACCTAAAAGCCTCTTTAACCCAACATTATATTTGGAAATCAATTTATAGTATCTGCGATAAAATTGAGAAAATGTTTTTCGAAGTAATGTTAGGAAATGTATTCACCATAATATACACGACGAGGAACATCACCATCCAAAAACGGAAAATTTACAATTTCAAAATCAAAGTCATCGCGCTTATCGTAAATTTTAGAAGAAACAAATCCATTTGCAAGACCACTTAGGAACAGCCAGTAAAGAAATTGCTCCTGTATTTCCGTGGCAGGCCAGTTCATTTTGTTGGAAAGATGGATTACTAAGTTTTATCTTAGAATTTAAACAAAGTATCAAAATCGTTGTATTTCTGGTCAAAACAAAGATTTTTATAACAAAATTCATTTTTCCGTGTTTGTCTTTTTTTGTTTTAAATGATTGCTTACATAACCTCAAGTAAGGATATAAAACGAATCTGGATTTTGTAGACCAGAAATAAAGTTATGGGCCTTTTTTCCTGCTACCCAAATTTTGTTGTTCCAAAGGCTACGTCCCGACTTTACCATAACTGTTGACTTGGTCGTTAAGCAACATTAGAAAAACAACTTTATCACATTTTCTGATTTTTGTCGAAGACTATGAATCGATTTCCAAATTTAATGTTGGGTGATGACACGCTTTTACGTGATGACCAGAATTTAATGGTTGCTTTGTTTACAATTTTAAGGAACTTATAGGAAGAAATGATTTTTTTCAGTTTAGAAAAATCATTATACGTTTCAAACGTATAGGATATAACTTAAATGTTATGCGGCGGTCGGCACGCTTACTGTTGTCTAGACACCATCAAGGTAAATTCAACAATGATTGGGTCAAAAACTACTGTCTGAACACCATCTTTCAGAAACTGCATTTTTCAAAATCTCACTTTTTTGAAAGACCTCAAGAAAAGTATGACTATGCCACCATTTTGCATTCTATAAATCTTAAAAAGTGCCACAACATTTCATTTAACAAATACAATTTTTATGCCAGAAAGTAATTTTGGATAGGGCTTTTTCCATTTTTAAATGTCAGCAAGGGAAGTAACTATTTTCCCAGAAAAAAATCTAAATTGATTATTTTTCATTTAAAATGCACCAAACTAAAACAAAATTGTATTGTATGCATAGCTGAGCACCAAACTCTACAAATAATTCCACAAATTCGCTTGATTTTCAATTTTCAGGTGTATGGATTGCCTCCCTTGCGCATGCAAAAGGCCTATTCAAAATAAGTTTTAGGCACAATTATTTTACTAGTGAATCGATTTATGAAATTTTTGCGGCACTTTTTACAACTTTTGGGTGGCAACAAGATGACATAGTCATATTTTTCTTGTAGTGTTTCACAAAAGTGAGATTTTGAAAAATGCAGTTTCTGAAAGATGGTGTTCAGACAGTAGTTTTTTCTAACCCAATCATTGTTGATTTAATAAGTGCACGCCGGTGGTTCGGGCATCAGACTCTATGATGGTCCCGACTTAGAGCTATTCATTTTAGTTGATTTGAGCCCGAGCTTCTGGTCTGTTGCTTGGCCCACCGGGGTTCAACTGTGTTTTTTCTTTTGCTCCAGATTTTCAGTAATGTTGTTTGGTGCCTTGTACTCTCCATCGCCAGGTAGCTTATTGTATCGGTCAGTCCTTTTAGACTCATCATGTTGATTTTCATGATTTAATTGCTTTTCCTTGATGGTTCATTGACTAGTTAGAGATTCACCACTAGGACCGAACAACTAACTAAATGTTGTGAGCCTCTGCAGAGAAGCTGGGTGTGAGGTTAGAATCCTGTAAAACTAGTTACAGCCCGCCAGTATAAATTTTACATTACTGATCGTTTTAAGGCGCTACTTCTGTGATGTTTCTAATGGTTTTGTGTTTTGGTGTTGACTCGTTTTCATATTATAAATAACTGAGTGGCCACCTATCAGGAAATAGCTACTCACTCGGCTTACGGTATGTTTTCTTAAAATAAATACTGCTTGTTATTTTAGTTTTTCCCACCTCGGTTTTTAAAGTAGAAATTTCTTTCTGAATCGTCTAGGGTAGCTGGTTGGGAAGTAGCTCCCTCGAATGTACATAACTTTCGTTATATCCTGCCCATTAGTGCATCTAATTATTTCCCCCCAACAAGTTTTATGATTGCGCTTCCTGTTTATTGACTGAATGCATCTAATTATTTTCCCAATATGTTTTATGATTTATTTTATTTATTTTCCGAGTTTTCTTACCCGAGATTGTCATCCGCCCGTGAAATGCTTTCCATGTCCCCGTAGCGCAGTGGATAGCGCGCTGGACTTCTAATCCAGAGGTCGCGGGTTCGAATCCCGCCGGGGATGAACCTTTTGATTTATATTCTCGGAAGAGTTCTATTTGCAACAGTACTTAATTTACTTGTTTCCTATCGGCGTGGTCAGACTTTTTGCTCTGCTTGCATGTTCCTGTCTTTGATTACACACACTTTATTTTTAAATGATCATTCCAATCCAAAACATGCTGGAATCCTGAAAGTCTCCATAGACCCCATTAAAATGTGTTATTCTGAATTTTTAGATTTAATTTTCTTCCCGAATCCTTACAAACAAACATACACACTGATTCTAGAATTTGCAAGTACTTTCACCAAGCAGGCATTATCAGCCGTGCATAACTGAGAAAAAATCTAGACCCTTGTAAATTAAAAAAAATTCACATAAGTCTTGTGTCTAGCTTTGAAAACATTTTTTTTAGAAATTGTCAAGGAATCAAGGATAATATGAATGCCAGAACTACGCCGTACTATCCAATGGGCAATGACAATTTAGGGCGATTTAATCGCACAATGTCAGAGTTTAATGGGGGTCTTCACTGAACTAGATTTCTAGATAAACATAAGCTTCGCACATTTTATCATACGTCTTATATGTAGCTTTAGAATCTATATCTTAGAAGCTTAAGGATGATACATAGGCCAGAACGACACCGTTCTAGCCATTGGGCAATGGCAAAGTAGAGCGGTTTAATCTCTCTATTTCTGATTTTAATGGGCTTGACTGACAACTATAATAATTGGAAAACATTTGTCCCTACCCTCTGCAATGCTTACAACGCGGAAGCATAGCATTACAAAACTGGTCAAGATGCGCATATATAATCATATATGTAACGCCTATGGGAATTTACTTTTATTTGATATATTCTCCACGGCATGCAAAATGTTCGAAAACGTACAAAAATGCATCTAAATGAAACTGGTTTGTTTAAAACTAAATTATTGAAAATCAGTTTCATCCGAAGTAGCCTACAAACTCTTGGATATTTTTTTTCTTCAATTTTTGTAACACTTGAGTATATATGGTCCCACTAACGGCCATTTTTCAAACACTTGTACGCATAATCATGCAACTTTGAAATGTTTTGCTTCATACTCTAGTTGTGAAACATTGTATGAACTTTGCTTTGCGTTTTGTATTGACTGTGATTGGCCACCTTCCTATCTACCCCAAATGCATTTGTGTTCGTAAACATGTATTAGGATTGGAGCCCCCGCCGAATTTGTTTATACCATTCAGAAATTTCTTTACTGGCCGTTCCAAGACGGTTCAATTGTGATTGATTTATCTTCATTGAGCCAAAGAGAATTACTGTTAATTTGTTAATTTCAACAAGGCAGTCGATACAAAGACTAGAATCATTCAAATGACACTAAAATTTTAAATGTTGGTCAGTAGATGGATCTCATTCAAATTATAGATTTGTGATTTCTCAGAATAGCTTTACTGATCTCAAAGGACCAAAGGAAAACATTATGTGCTCAATGGATGATGTACGGGGAGCCGCCACAGGGTACAACACCAGCTACAGTAATAACAAATAAAATGAAAATCCGAGATCCTTTAAGAGCAGTGAACATATTAATGAGAAATTGGGAAGGGTCATACCGCGGTTCCGGTGACTAAAGACTCGTCGTTGACCATTAGGATTTGGCAACATGGAGCCAAAAGAGAATTACTGTTATTTTGTTATTTTCACCAGGACAGTCAAGACAAATAAAATAAAAAAAAGATCCTTTGGAAGCAGTGAAAACATACAAAGGAAGAAAGTATGAGCCATATTGCGCAATTTCGGGTAATGAACCCTATACAGTGACCCTTTTAAACTGACAACGAAAGCCAGACATTTGTTCTGCAATTTCGAGAATTTACAATACGGTAGTCTAAATAAAATTCCTTAACGGGCCCAACAGTTAAAATTAGTGTGATAGTTGGTGGCCTAAAGAGTTCAAGCTGTTAAAGCGGGAGAATAACAAGAAAGACATTCACTTAAAGTACATTTATCCACTGGTCAGGGGAGGAATAGCTATCCAAAAAGAGAACGAAAATGGAAGCCCCTCATGGAAAGGAAGACTTACTGAAGGAATAGACTTCGGAAAAGTTTGAGAACATCGGCAACCAGGGTCAAGACGTTTTCTCGAGAATCTATATCCTTTTTGAGAGGACTTTGTAAATCATTGTGGAGTGAAGGTCAGCTTAAGGAGATTATTAATCATGGTACGTGGATACCAGGAAAGCCTTGCTAGTAGCGATTGCTGCCTGTGTAGCACAGGCAGCGTCAGCAAATATGTTTAAAGCTGATATTGTAAAAGCCAAAAAGAAGATCAAGATGATGCCATACAGGACGAAGCGGTACATTCCCGTCAGATGCCAAGAGTATGGGCATACGGCAAGCAGCTATGAAAATGAGGATAAATGTGAGCAGTGCTCGGAGTCATAAAGGCAGAGTCAAGTATAACTACAAGAGAAATCTTGAAACAGGTGCCAGAGATTGTCAAGTTTATTTTAACCTCTTTGAGAGGTAATCTTCACGTCAATATCAGGGATTCATCAAGTTCAGAGTAGGTGTTCGGTTAAGAGACTCGGTTACTGAATGTATTTTTTGTGCAATATTTAATTCCTTTTGAAAATAAATTTACAGAATAGCATAGAATAAAATAGAATGAAATAGAATAGAATTGAATAGAATTGATTTGCAATCATGGACAACCGCGTAGCATATGAATCAGATATTAATCAAGAACTTCGTAATAAAGTAGTATAACAGTAACAGTAAGGTAAGAAAAGCTTGATTCTGATAACGCGAAATCTAACAAAAGCACATGAAACAATAAATTTGAGTACCTATTAAAGAACTTTTCAAGGTCAGGGACACTCACATTCTTGAAGTTGACAACTCAGAACGCTGCGCATAGCAGTTATAAACAACATGGAAATGAATTAAATGTGAGGTTACTGCAAAATCTTCTGACTTAGCTGTTTGAATGGTCTGGTGGGTAGTATGAGAAAAAAAATCAGATCCTTCTTTAACCCATATTTGACGAATGGATTCTCCCATCATTATCATATTGGCGTTTTCATATTTAGGGATTTCAGGTGTGATTTTTAAGTTTTATTCCATTTTCCGATGAAAATTCCCTAAGCAAACAGAATAGCCCCAGATGGGACGCCGCGTTCTGCGGCGTCACATCTGGGACTTGTCCCATAAAAGGGACGCCAGGCTTATATGAGAAGTTTACTTTCATGGTAGTTTCATTCATAATTTCAAAACTATGTTCTTGTGGGGTAAGTCACGTGGTACATTTGGATATACTACAATAATTACTTTGTCCAATGATATCCTTTTGTCGGCCTTACAAACGGTGTAGATTTAAAGGTATTGATAACATTCTTGTACGTCATTATGTTTTACCTTCTGAATAACTTTATCCTGTTCAATTCTTTTCATAACGACCCTGAGTTCCCATGAATGATTCAATGAATTGTCGACTTGAAGACAATATGATGCAATATTCGCTGTTTATAATTCAAGAATGGTCAAAAGACGTCAGCTGAATTGCAACCAGAAACCGCATTGGGGCGGTGATTCTTCTGTGATTCTAAGAATTTTATCATCTTTGTTATTCATCACCTATATAACTTATCGAAACGAGTAGATTTAAAACACAAATTAGGTATGTGAAAATAATCTTGTTTCCGCCCAAAGCGGTACTTGTACTTCTGTTGTGCGTTTGGTGCTGGTTGTGACTTTAATGTGTATAGTATTATTTTAATTACTTCCGTTCATGAGTGGCCACCTTTAAGGAAATAGCTGCATCGTATGTTATATTTGTATCACAATATATTTGAGCCGCCTCATGGGAAAACCAACAATCTGCATAGGCGAAAATAAAGGCGCAGATCAGCTTCGCAGCAACTGCGAAGCTGATCAGCGCCTTTGTTTTCGCTACACGGATAGTACAATTCCTCTTCTACTTAAATCCGAAATTTCAAGCTTCTATCTCTTTCCTGTGCTTGTACAGGTCGGTTTGTGTCGGACCTGTTCGGGAACCACATTGTTGGAATTCCCATGAGGCGGCTCATTTATTTGTTATTTGATTATTTCCCATCTGGTTTTAGGGTGGGAATTCGCTTCTTATTGCACCAGTTCCTCATCATTGCTAACGTTAACCCATATTTGACGAATGGATTTTCCCATTATTATCATTTGGGTGAGTCCACTTTCATTTTTAGGGGCATCAGGAGTGATTTTCAATTTTTAAATAAATTTTTGATGAAAATACTCTTAGCAAACAGAATAGCCCCAGATGGGACGCCGCGTTCTGCGGCGTCACATCTGGGGCTATTCTGTTTGCCTATGTCCCATAAAAAGGACGCCAGGCTTAAATGAGTTAACTTTTCTTGTGCAGTCTAAGGCCTTGTTTCCACGGACAATTTTTCTTTGACAAGGTAGCTTTGTCGCAGAAAAATATGCTCCTGTAAATTCAATTCTGTGGCGAAGTTTCATTGTCTCAAATATCTGTTACAAAGGTGAGCGGGATAAGTAACATGAAGTAATATATTATAAGTACTAAGCTTTGCTGTATGTGAACGCAAACTCACTGACAAATAATCTTCGTCAAAGAATAATTGTCCGTGGAAATCAGGCTTAACACATTACTGATATGAAACGAAATGCCTCTGACAGAGTATGGCGAAAAGAATAATTTTAAGCGGAAAGTAACAGAACCAATGCGCCTGTCCTAAATAAATAAATGGTAGAACAATGTTGCAATGGGAAACATTCCAGAAATATACCAGCGTCAATAATGATCTGCATTCAGTCCATAATAGCGGGAACGAAGACAAAGCTTAGTGTAATAGGTTTGCAGTAATTATTTATTTATTTATTTATTTATTTATTTATTTATTTATTTATTAAATGTTTTTATTTATTATTGAAAGAATACAATGATCTTATTCTAATATAAGGCAGCAGGAATTCACCAATGAAAATAAAATAGGATAACAATAGCCATCTTTCTGTTTGGGGCTCCGGATGATAGTGTGAAAGAAAATGTGATACCATCCTACTTTCAGCCTCTGACACATTACTAAGAATTACTTCGCCATCCATCAAACTAGTCTTAACTTGTACATTGTCTAGATTATGCCCGTTGCCCACATGGCTGCAAAAGATTATATACCAAAATCCTGGAATATTCACTCCATTAGGACTCTTTTGTCTTTAAATAGCACCACTTCTCCGTAGGCAGCTGAGCCCGTTTCACTCCTCAGACTTTTAGTCCCCTAGGCATTTTCTTAACCAAGCGAAGCCCGATACATAACCACAACTTCAGTTTCTAGCGCGTACCGCATACCAATTTTTCATAGTGCGGTTTTGGTTGTCATTATGCGCACACGTAACAAATACACGTGCTCTACTGTTTCGAGGGTTTCCAGAACGGCGTCAGTATGCTGCAAAATCAGGTCTATTACGCATTTTGTTTTCTTAAACGCTTTTTGATTAGTCCACTTAAATTGTAACAGATGTAAACTTGTCTCTCTAAAACGCGCATACTTAAAAACATTATTTTATTTCGCAGTTTTTTTTTTCTTCTTAAAAATGTTTTTTTTTTTTTTTTTTTTTTTTTTTTTTTTTTTTTTTGCTAGTCTATCGTCATTTTTTTTTTAATTCTAAATTGTCTGAAAATCCATGTAACTCTTAACCAAAACTTATACAATTAGCCGCAAACAACATGCATAGGCGAAAACAAAGGCGCCGATCAGCCGTGAAGTAACTGGAGTAGCTTTTTCCCATCGAGGCAGCTTAGCATCAACCAGTACTAGCCGATTCCAAGATTTTTTTGTGATGTGCATATGTTTTTATGCTTTATAAAGGGCCACTGATGAGGGTTCAGTACCCGAAATTGCGCAATATGGTCCATACTACCTCCCTTTTCAATTCTTCCAAAGGTTCAAACTTTTATATTTTATTATTATGTACTCGTATTGTGTTACATCATCTTTTGCAATACTCTAATAGTAAAAACATTTTGACTTTTATTAAATTTTGTATTGACGACAATGTTGTTACCTTTTTATCAAAAGGGTAGTAGTAGTAGTAGGCAAAGATCAAGAAAAGACGCAATCAGAAAGAAATTCCAACTAAAAAAAACAAAACAAAAAAAAAAAAAAAAAAAAAAAAAAAAAACACACGAGGTGGGAAAAACTCGACAACCAGGTACTTATACTCAGAAAACATATAGTAAGCCGAGTGAGCAGCTTTATCCCAATAGGCGGCCACTCAGTTACCCGCACTTAAATAAAAATATGAAAACGTACATAAGGTTCAAACAACACAAAAATTCGACTCCAAAACCAAACGAATGGACCCACAACAGAAGAATTGCCTTGGAACGATCAGTAATATAAAATACTGGGGTGGGAGGCGAGAGCTTAAATCGATTTTACAGGTGCTTAACCTCATACTCATCTTCTGTAGTGGTTCACAACATTTTTGTTTGTTGATTGGTCCTCCTGGTAAATCTCTAACTAGTCAATGAATCACCAAGGACAAACAAATAAATCATGAAAAACACCCTGATGAATAAAAACGAGGACACAACATATTCAGTAAGCTGTCCTACTGATGCATATAGAAGCTGCCCGACGATGGAGATCCCTAGGTACCGAATAACTTACTGAAACCCGGAGCAAAAGAAAAACACCAGTTGAACCAAGATGGACCAAGTAACAGACAAGAAGTTCCGGCCCCAACAAATTAAAATGAATAGCTTTAAGTCAATGTCATCATAGAGTCTGACGCCCGACCCACCGGTGTGCAATTAAAGAAGGAAGCATAGTTATCAATCATGATTTGGTTAAAAACTAAGCATGCAGACTGTCGCATAACATTCAAGTTTTAACCTATACGTCTGTAACGTGTTATGAATTTTCTGAACTGAAAAGAAAAATCATTCCTTCCTATAAGTTTCTTAAATTTGTATACGAAGTCACCATAGATTTTTAGTTCCGAAAGGCCCTCACGTAAAAGTGTCTTCAGCCCAACATTAAATTTGGAAATCAACTCATAAAATTAAGAAAATGTTTTTCGAAGTTTATGATACCGATAGCCCGGCTGGAGAAGTTTGGCTGTTAAACATTTATTTCGCTCGTTGAAGTCCGCTACATGATTGCAGACTCAAGTAAACCTAATTAATTGCGAAATGTATACACCATAAGTACGACGAGGAACGTCACCATCCAAAAACAGAAAATTTACTACATCAAAATCAAAGTTATAGCGTTTATAAATGTTAATAGAAACGAATCCATTTGCAATAGAAAGATGTTAATCCAAAAAGGGGGCTTCGGTATCTGTGGTGTTGGCTTTATTCAACTGTAGTTTAGGTGGGTACAATTGAGTAAAATCACAACATTTAGTAAGTTATTCGGTCATCGTAGTGAATCTCCAATTAGTCAATGAATCATCAAAGACAAACAAATAAATCATGATAACCACCCTGATGAAACAAAAACGAGGACTCAACACATTCAGTAAGCTGTCCTTCTACTGATGCATATAGAACCGCATTGGAACAATCAGTAGAGGAATTACCGGAGGACTTAAATCGAGTTAAGGACCCACAATCCTCACCCCTATATAAAGTCACATGGTCGTTGTATCCTGAATCTCAGGTTTTGCACCGAATGTTGTTGTTCTTCTTTTTTTCTTTAAAAAAGCTTCATGGAAATAGGCTACGTGCAGAACAGCACATCTTTGAGTGTAATCTATCAACTATTGCAAAATGAAAATCTTAAACCTGATGACACCTAAAATAAAATTGGAAAAACACTGACATTAAACTTAAAGAACTATGTTAAAATATGCTAGAATTAAGCTCTTTTAGTCCAAGGAAGAGCAATCCTGAATAAATATGACAATCTCCAACCGGGAAAATAATTTATAATGAATATTTGATTTTAGGCCATAGTTATGAAATCCTTGATTCAATTATATGTGCGTCATAGTTTAAATGAACATATGTTAATTCGCAAGTATTTTAACCAAGTCATGTGCATGATATAAAGGGGTGCCCTGCTAGCCTACTGCGAAGTCTAATACCGAATATCCTTATTCAGCACGTAGAGGTACATGTCAAAATCATTTTGCACTCATAAATGCAGCGTATTTAGTTATTTAAAGACAATTTTTAATACACTCAGTCCTTCTACTGATGCATTTAGACTTAGAGTGAAATTCGTGGTTGGTCTAGCATTGAGAGAGATTTGACGTAGGTTACAATTACGGTCTTTTCACCTTGCTGTTTAATTGTTAGAGGAATTTGACAACAAACTTCTAAAACGTTCTTGAAATAAAGGATTTAAAATAGCTGATCATTTCCCAACACTTTTTATGAAAATCAATCAAGCTACAAGGGGGCTACGGAGATTTTAACATTGACCGTTTAAATCCAAAACGTGGTTACGACGGCATGAACTATGACGTTATACCCTAACATGGTTATATCATCACAACTATTACAAAAAGAGTTGTCGCAGGATAGCGTAGCTGGCCTGACTTGTGCTTTGCCCGTGAAACTGTTAAAATCTATTTTAAAAAGCCATGACCTTGACCTCAGGGTCGCTCAGGTGGGCCACGATAGTAAAGAATAAAACTTCAGACCAATATCTACCAATAAATTGCAGCAAGATATCAAGTAGATCCACCCGTAAGTTTATGAGTTATAGAATTTTAAATACTTAAACTAAATACTTTAACACAAAATTTTGAAGTCCATGGTCTTGACTTCATGCTCACTCAGTTGAGTCGGGATGGTACAATATCAAATAAACCAATACACCTGGCAAAGAATCAACTAGATCTATCCCTATGTTCGAGAAATATAGAGTTGTAAAAACATTAACTAAAATCTTAAACAAAATTTCGAAGTCCGTGACCTTCACCTCAAGGTCACACAGATAGGTCACGCTGGGGTGAGTGCAAAAACTATTTCTATACCTTCGTTTCAAGCGAGCTAAAAACATAAATATATGTATAATATAAATATAATACCATATAATCTACATTCAACGCATTGAGCATTTTCCATTTCAAGTGTAAAAATTAATCCACATACTGTACATTATTATTTTTCAATCACGTGACTTGAAAACAAAATGGCGGCTATCATTAACTGATCATTGAAGACCATCATAAGCTGTTGGAACACTCTGTGGCACAACTTTCTTGTAACATCAGGCTTTTTTCATTCTTTACATTTTTGTTGTTATAGAAGTTTTAATTATCCATAGCGGTATAGTTTTCTGCACTAATGGCCAGTCACTGTATACCACAGTTTGTGTGTGGTGATCACCCGCAATTGCGCTTTGGAAAGCTGTGAAACGGGGCAATAAATGATCACTTTGCTAATCCCTCACACCTTTCACTGGCACACCAGGCAGTGGCGCGACAGTTTTTATATTTTCAATAAACAGGATTATGCTTATGAGCTTGGAAAAATGATCTGTAGGTTGGTATTTAAATTTATTTCAGAAGACTTGGCGAACAAATTTTGAGTTTACTTTCTTTCTTTTTAACAGATTTGAAGAAATTGATACATTTTGGTGAGAAGAATGCCTCGAAAGCTGAGTTTAACTTGAGCATGACTGTTCACCCGAAAACACTAGAATTGATGCGGGTAATGCCAATTAAGTAGGGTAGCTGAATGGTCACCTTTGGGGAAAAGCCGTTCCCTCGGCTAACTTGTTTGTCTATTATTTGTTACACATTTGTTGTTTTGCACAATTGTCTTTGTTTGGATAAAACTAGTCTTTGTATCGACTATCATGTTGAATGTTGCAAAGTTACAGTATTTCCCTTTGGCTCCATGTTGCCAAATCTAAAGGGTCACTGAAAAGGCTTAAGTAGCCGAAACCGCGACATGGCCCATCGCGTTTCTTTTTAATAGCAAAGAAAATAAAAATGAGATCCTTTAAAAGTTGTTTTAAAGGATCTCATTTTTATTTTCTTTGCTAGCACTGCAGCTGGTGTTGTGTCGTGTGGCGGCCCTAAAACTCTCCCCGTACACCATCCATAGTTTTTGGTCTTTTGAGGTCCACGAGGGTATTCTGAGAAATTCATTATCGGTTTAGATTCATTTTCTAACTATTTGACTCTGTTTGGATAATACCAGTCTATATATCGACTATTATGCTGAAAGTAGCAAAATTACAGTATTTCTCTGTGGCTCCATTTTGCCAAATCTAAAGGGTCACTGAAGAGGCTATGGGTCCACTCCTTTTCCCATTAATATGCTCACTGCTTTTAAAAGATCTGTTTATTTGTATTAGTACGTTTGACGTCCATTTGAATACTGTCAGCAAAGGTAAGTATTTCCTCGAAGAATGCTATTATTATATATTATATCGGTGCATTAATCCCATAGATTGAAAATCTTTTCTAAGAGTAAACAGTAAAGAGCAAATCGGATATCCAAAGGTAGGTAGAATACCACAAATCTCGGTTCTTTCGCCATTAGTGTGTAATCCCTTCACAAGGGATACCATGAACAACATCAAGAAATACAGAACTTCCTACGCAGCTATGCTACAGTTGTGTTGCAGAGTAAGGAACTAAATAGGGTTTCTGTATCACACAACGTCTCCAAACGGAATATGGTGATGTCAACTAACAATACCAAAGCGTTAGTTTTTAACCCCTAAATACATCAATACCTGAATTGACACTAGAAAACAGTGACGATGACAGAAAATATGTACCAATAGAAAGGTAAAAGTAAGCGCTGTTCAGGAAAAGGCATAATCATATCGGAAGCCCCTCTCCAGAAACCGAGGTAGGAAACACTCAATTGGCAATCATGTATACAAAGAGAACATATCGTAATCAGAGTGAGCAGCTATTTTCCAATAGATGGCCACTAAGTTATCCCTACCCGTTTAAACATACTTAAACAGTGTATGACAGTGTATGAAACTTCAAATAAAAATTGGTTTTGGTCAATAAAAAATTCTGGTGAGGTGTTAGTAAATTGAAGTGTAGAGGGTTCCGTGCGACAAGCTTGTCCACATATGATTTTTCTACTTTGTATTCAACATTACCACATAATCTAATAAAAGAAAAACTTCTGGATTTGACAGAGTGGGCCTTCAAAAGGTTATTAAAAACTATGGTTCACTTTATTTGGCATGTAATGACAGAAAGGCTTTTTTTCACTTCCTCTGACCAAAGTCGGTATACACTTTGGTCATGTCAGAATGTGTGCGACGCCTTATCCTATCTCCTGGATAATATTTATATTAGATTTGGGACCAAGTTATACAGACAAATTGTTGGAATTCCGATGGGTACAAATTGCGCACCTCTCATAGCTGATTTATTTTATACAGCTACGAAAGAGATTTCATGGATTCTCTTAACCATGATAATCAAGCTGATGTAATCGAGGCTTTCAATTCCACATCTAGGTACCTCGATGACCTTTTGAACATTGACAACCCTTATTTTGAAGGTATGGTCAATCAAATTTATCCACCTGAACTACAGTTGAACAAAGCCAATATCTCAGATACCGAAGCCCCCTTTTTAGATCTACATCTTTGTGTTGCAAATGGATTTTGTTTCTTCTAAAATTTATGATAAGCGCGATGACTTTGATTTTGATATAGTAAATTTTCCTTTTTTGGATGGTGACGTTCCTCGTCGTGCTTCTTATGGTGTATATATTTCGCAACTTATTAGGTTTGCTAGAGTCTGCAATCATGTTACAGACTTCAACTCTCGAAATAAATGTTTAACGGCAAAACTTCTCCAACAGGGCTATCGGTATCATAAACTTCGAAACACCTTTTCTAAATTTTATCGTAGACACTATGAATTGATTTCCAAATATAATGTTGGGTTAAAGACGCTTTTAAGTGAGGGCCTTTCGGAACCTGAATTTTATGGTGACTTGGTTTACATATTTAAAAAACTTATAGGAATTAATGATTTTTCTTTTCAGTTCAGGAAAATCATAGCACGTTACAGACGTATAGGTTATAACTTGAATATAATGCGACAGTCTGCATGCTTAGTTTTTAACCCAATCATGGTTGATAACTATGCTACCTTCATTAATTGCACGCCGGTGGGTCGGGCGTCAGACTCTATGATGGCCCCGACTTAAAGCTATTCATTTTAGTTGGTTGGGGCCGGAGCTTCTTGTCTGTTGCTTGGCCCACCGGGGTCCAACTGGTGTTTGTCTTTTACTCCGGAGTAGTAGGTTATTCGGCGCCCAGGGATCTCCATCGTCGGGCAGCTTACTCAATCTGTGAATAAAAAAATAAAAATAATTGTTAGATCCTTTGGAAGCAGTAAAACATTTAAAGCGAGAAGATTGGCCATATTGTACAATTTCGGGTAATGAACCTTCATCAGTGACCCTTTACAAAACCGGCAGCGAAAGCCAGACATTTTTGCTGCAATTTCAAGAATTTCCATCTGAGTAGTCTAAATCAAAGACTCATATTCCCAAAGGGGCCAAATAATAAAACACTGTCAAGAAGATGATTCTTAACGTACAATATATTTGAACTACTCCAAATATATTCACTGATCCCAAAGGATCAAAAGAAAAATATAATCTGCACTATGGATGATGTACGGGGAGACTTTTTAGGGCCGCCACACGGCACAACACCAGCTGCAGTAATAGCAAATAAAAATAATTGTCCTGGTTTTTGATTCATCAGGATGTTTATCATGATTTATTTGTTTGTTCTTCATGATTCATTGACTAGTTAGAGATTCATTACGAGGACCGAAGAACTAACTAAATGTTATAAACCACTGCAGAAGCTGAGGGTGAGGTTAGGCGCCTGTAAAACCGGTTTAAGCCCGCCAGTAACTTTGTGTTACTGATCGTTCCAAGTAAAGGCGATACTTCTGTGGTGGTTCTTTTTGTTTTATGTCTTGGTGTAAAATTTTTTTTGTGCTGTTGGCACCTTATGTGTGTTTTCATATGTGTGTTCATAGTTTTAGTTAAGGTAACTGAGTGGCCACCTATTGGGAAAATAACTGCTCATTCGGCTTACTATATGTTTCATGGTATAGGTACCTGATTGTTAGTTTGTTTTTCCCACCTCGGTTTTTGGAGTGGGAATCTTTTTCTGATTGCGCCTTTTCCTGATCTTTGTCTATTTGTACCTTTGTATGAAAGTCTTTGCATATTATATGTTGGTGTTAAAGAATCTGAATTATGTAATTGCAGCCTTGTAAACAATGTAGCATAGTTTAGGGTTCTACAAAAGTGGTAGTTCAGATCGTTCAAACGTCTTATTAAAGCTTCATAATTTAATTATTAGTTAAAATATAAAGGTTTGATCCTTTGGAAGCAGTAAAAACATTCAAAGGGAGATAGTATGGACTATATTGCGCAATTTCGGGTAATGAACCCTCATCAGTAGCCCTCTTAAAACCGGCAACGAATGCCAGACTATTGTACAGTAATTTCGAAAATTTACACGAGAAGTCTCAATCAAAGACACATTCCAACACGAGGTCAAATAATTTAACAATTGCTTGGAAGTATGTGTCTAAGCGTTAGTGTTTTGAACACTGAATCTCAAAGATAAAATGGGATACAGATTCTGAAAAATTCGTTTCGACTTTCTTCTGAATCCCTTGTTATATATGCAACGGTTGTATAAAATGCTTTTACTGGTTGTATAAAATGCTATTACTGCAGCTGGTGTTGTGCCGTGTGGCGGCCCTAAAAAGTCTCCCCGTACATCATCCATAGTGCAGATTATATTTTTCTTTTGATCCTTTGGGATCAGTGAATATATTTGGAGTGTTTCAAATATATTGTACGTTAAGAATCATCTTCTTAACAGTATTTTGATTATTTGGCCCCTTTGGGATTACAAGTCTTTGATTTAGACTACACCGATGTAAATTTTTGAAATTGCAGCAAAAATGTCTGGCTTTCGCTGCCAGTTTTGTAAAGGGTCACTGACGAAGGTTCATTACCCGAAATTGTACAATATGGCCCATCTTCTCGCTTTCATTGTTTTACTGCTTCCAAAGGATCTAACAATTATTTTTATTTGTTTGTATTATTATATGTGCATGTATATACAGAAATAAAAGTTTAAACCAAAGATAAAATATAAAGGTTTGATCCTTTGGAAGCAGTAAAAGCATTCAAAGGGAGAAAGTATGGACTATATTGTATAGTATTTATACCATATTGTTACAACAAAATGTAAAACATTCATATAGTAGTAATCTATATAAACTGACTTCTCCAACGAAGACAGTACCTTATATACACGTTCTCTCTGTCCATGCACCCTCTAAGCTGTCATGGCGCCTTTGCTCACGTCATGTCATGGCTCGCCAATCAAAATAAACCATTTGTTCAGCCCTCAACCAAAATATAAACCAATCCCATGGCAGCTGAATCATGACGTAATAGTTGACATTTGCTTAATATCATGAAGTTGGCAGCTATTCCAATATATGCAGGTGTTTCTAGTTATAGTATTAAAAAGGTAATATATTTCTTACATAATATTGCCAGCATGACCTTGGCCAAAGATCAATTTTCAAATGAGCGTTCTCAGGACCATTGGTCGTCTGGATTCAAAAGGTTTTGTTAATACTTATGAATATGCAAAATGTTATTTGCATAATTTACAAATTAGTCCTTTGAGATCAGCGAGGGTATTCTGAGAAATCAGCAAATTATTATCGGTTTAGATCCATTTTCTAACCAACGTATAATGTATTTGGAGCCATTTGGATTATACTAGTCTTTGTATTGGCTACCCTGTTGGAAGTTGCCAAATTACTGTAACTCTGTTTGGCTCCATAGTAGCCGAAACCGCGGTATGGCCCATCCCCTTTCTCATTAATATGTTCACTGCTCTTAAAGGAGCTCAGTTTCATTTTTATTTGCTATTATTGCAGCTGGTGTTATGCCGTGTGGTGGCCCTAAAAAGTGTCCCCGTACATCATCCATAGTGCAGATTATATTTTCTATTGGTCCTTTGATATCAGCGAGGGTATTCTGAGAAATCAGCAAAATATAATCGGTTTAGATTCACTTTCTAACCAACGTATAATATATAATTTGGATAATTCTAGTCTTTGTATTGACCATCTTGTTGAAAGTTGCAAAATTACTGTACTTCTATTTGGCTCCATGTTACCAACTCTATAGGGTCACTGAAGAGGCTCAATTGGTCGAAACCGCGGTATGGCCCATCCCCTTTCTCATTAATATGTTCATTATGGCTAATCAAAGTGAAGTTTTATGTGGAGCCTCCATGGGTAGGGGGAACGAAAGTTTGATCGCGAAATCCGGGTCACAAGATGGCCGCAACGCCCATATATGGTAAAACCCACTCAAAAGGTAGGGCCGATTTTCATGAAACTTAGTATGTAGCATTTGGGACTACAACCCATCATAGTTTGATCAAATGATGACCCTAGGATGAAGTTAACCTATTTTACGGCAAGGTCATTTTTTGAAAAATTTGCTTTTACATGAGAAAAAGTGAAAACTATGGATTTTATGAAAAGTATTGCAGCCTTAGACCTGAGAAATGGTAGATGCAAACAACTAATGGAGTAGATGAAGGTGTGTGATTAATTTAGCTCAAGGTCATTTCTTGACCTTGGCCGGTCTGTCATCCATACACACTTTTCAAAGATCTTCTTCTATGAAACCGCTTTGCCAATCAAAGTTAAATTTTATGTGGAGCATCCATGGGTAGGGGAACGAAAGTTTGATCGCAAAATCCAGGTCACATGACCAAGATGGCCGCCACGCCCATATATGGTAAAAACCACTCAAATATCTTCTTCTCCGGAACCGGCAGGCCGATTTTCACGGAACTTGTTATGCAGCTTTTGGGTCTCCAGACCATCATAGTTTGTTCAAATGATGACCCTAGGATTACCTTGACCTTTTTTACGGCAAGGTCAATTTTAGAAACATAGTATTTTACATGGGAAAAGTGACTACTTGATCTCAGGTAAGCGTTTACAGGGCCAATGATTCTATGGAATTTATTGCAGCCATAGACCTGAAACATGGTATATGCAGAAAAATAATGGAGTTTATGAAGGTCAAGGTCATTTTTTACCATTTACCTAAAATTAAAAGATCTTCCCTGATATTTTATGATGATTTTTTGAAGTGAACCAAAATAAGGGACAAGAGAATAGACAACTAGAATTGTCAGAGAATCTGACTATAGCCCCGCTTCTCAGCTTTTTTGCAGGGTGAAAAAAACAATGACAGGTAACTATCACAAGTTAGATCTCGTCAATATTGATGCGCATACAAAATTTGGTCTGATTATGTCAATTCGTTCTCAAGATATTGAGCGGAAACAAAATTCTGACCTCAATAAAGGGCCATAACTCCGTCAAAATTTTGCTAAAAATGACGGGTAACAATCCCAAGCTAGATCTTGTCAATGATGATGTGCATACAAAATTTGGACGGATTCTGTCAATTCGTTCTCAAGATATTGAGCGGAAACGAAATTCTGAAGTAAATCAAGGGCAGTAAGTCCGTCAAAATTTTGCGAAAAAATGATGGGTAACAATCCCAAGCTAGATCTTGTCAATGATGATGTGCATACAAAATTTGGTCGGATTCTGTCAATTCGTTCTCAAGATATTGAGCAGAATCGAAATTCTGACGTCAATCAAGGGCCGTAACTCCGTCAAAATTTAGTGAAAAATGACGGGTAACAATCCCAAGCTAGATCTTGTCAATGATGACGGGCATACAAAATTTGGTCGGATTCTGTCAATTCGTTCTCAAGATATTGAGCGGAAACGAAATTCTGACGTCAATCAAGGGCCGTAACTCCGTCAAAATTTTGCAAAAAATGACGGGTAACAATCCCAAGCTAGATCTTGTCAATGATGACATGCATACAAAATTTGGTCGGATTCTGTCAATTCGTTCTCAAGATATTGAGCGGAAACAAAATTCTGACCTCAATAAAGGGCCATAACTCCGTCAAAATTTTGCTAAAAATGACGGGTAACATTCCCAAGCTAGATCTTGTCAATGATGATGTGCATACAAAATTTGGACGGATTCTGTCAATTCGCTCTCAAGATATTGAGCGGAAACGAAATTCTGAAGTCAATCAAGGGCAGTAAGTCCGTCAAAATTTTGCGAAAAAATGATGGGTAACAATCCCAAGCTAGATCTTGTCAATGATGATGTGCATACAAAATTTGGTCGGATTCTGTCAATTCGTTCTCAAGATATTGAGCAGAAACAAAATTCTGACGTCAATCAAGGGCCGTAACTCCGTCAAAATTTTGTGAAAAATGACGGGTAACAATCCCAAGCTAGATCTTGTCAATGATGACGGGCATACAAAATTTGGTCGGATTCTGTCAATTCGTTCTCACAAGATATTGAGCGGAAACGAAATTCTGATGTCAATCAAGGGCCGTAACTCCGTCAAAATTTTGCGAAAAATGACGGGTAACAATCCCAAGCTAGATCTTGTCAATGTTGATGTGCACACAAAATTTGGTCGGATTCTGTCGATTCGTTCTCAAGATATTGAGCGGAAACGAAATTCTGACGTCAATTAAGGGCTGTAACTCCGTCAAAATTTTGCAAAAAATGACGGGTAACAATCCCAAGCTAGATCTTGTCAATGTTGATGTGTACACAAAATTTGGCCGGATTCTGTCAATTCGTTCTCAAGATATTGAGCGGAAACTGAATTCTGACGTCAATCAAGGGCCGTAACTCCGTCAAAATTTTGCGAAAAATGACGGTTAACAATCCCAAGCTAGATCTTGTCAATGATGATGTGCATACAAAATTTGGTCGGATTCTGTGAATTCGTTCTCAAGATATTGAGCGGAAACGAAATTCTGACATCAATCAAGGGCAGTAACTCTGTCAAAATTTTGCGAAAAATGACGGTCAACAATCCCAAGCTAGATCTTGTCAATGTTAATGTACATACAAAATTTGGTCAGATTCTGTAAACTGGTTCTCAAGATATTGAGTGGAAATGAAATTTGGACGGAATAACGGAATAACGGAAGGACAGAAGGACGGAAGGACGGAACGACGGAACGACGGAAGGACATGGTGAATCCAGTATAGCCCCACTTTTTCAAAGCGGGGCTATAATTAAGACAAGAGCTATTCTGTGGATGTAAAGTAGGTATTTCCGGTCGCATGACCAAGATGGCCGTCATACCAATATATGGTAAAAAAAAACAACAAAAAAAAAAAAAAAACAAAAAAACAACACTTTGTTCAGTGACTGTACTTGTTGACTCTCACGTGAGCGATTGTTGCCCTTGGGCTACTTGTTTTTCTTTGTCGTAGCTCTAAAATGAGACCTTGATCAGTTGTAGGTCAATGTTCTGGTTTGCAATGGAAACCATGCATTTTTACACGATGTAAATGAGTTCATCTTTGAGGAAAATAACCTTGGTATTTTGGGAATGCAAATAAATATACATGTCTATGCAAGACATAATTATGTATATTTCAATGTCGGTTTGGTGGATTTTGTTAAAGATACAATGGTGACCTTGTTTACTATTTGTTCCCGTTGTATCTTGCATATTTAAGATTGAGTAAAACCAAAATATATGGAAAGGTAAAAGTAAGCAATGATCAGGCAATGGATCAATCCGAGCGAAAGTACAACACTAAAGACCGAGATGGGAGGCTAATTCGACAAATCAGGTACATGTACAAATTGTAGGCCGACTGATCAGCTATTTCCCTATAGGTGGCCACTTCTCAGCTGATCGGACTCCGAATCGAGAGGTCCTGGGCACCGTGTTGTGTCATTGAGCACGACACATTAACTCCGTACAGTACTGGTGTAAACCCAGGAAGCGTTGGCTCCCGTTCCGACATGATGAAAACGTGTTTACTGGGACGTTAAAGTTGCAAAATTACAGTTATTCTCTTTGGCTCCATGTTGCCAAATCTGAAGGGTCACTGACGAGGCTTGAGTAGCCGAAACCGCGGTATGGCCCTAATATAGCCAGTGCTCTTTAAGGATCACAGTTTTAATTTTTATACGGTAGTTAAATATAACAACTTAACATAATAGCTGAACGCCATGCCATCCCTTAGCATCCGCATACAGCAATTATAAACACAACACAAAGCTTCAAAATTCCAGTAACAAAATTAGTTATTCGCTTTGGCTCCATGTTGCCAAATCTGTAGGGGCCCTTACGACGCTTGACTAGCCGAAACCGCGGTATGGCCCATCCCCTTTCTCATCAATATGTTCACTGCTCTTAAAAGATATCAGTGTTAATTTTATTTGCTATTACTGCAGCTGGTGCTGTGTCGAGTGGTGGCCCTAAAAGTCTCCCCGTAAATCATCCATAGTGCAGATTATATTTTCGGTTTGGTACTTTGATTCTGAGAAATCAGAAATGTATTATCGCTTATATTTGTGGCTCCATTTGGATAATACTAGTCTTTGTATCAGCTATCCTGTTGAGGGTTGCAAAATTACAGTTATTCTCT